>CM060918.1:616255927-618755927 GCA_030737875.1 Allium sativum | reverse complement strand
GTTGATCGGCGGTGGAACTGGACCGGGGGGGGGGAGCGACTACGGTTTTTTTTTTCCTTATTCGTTTTAGAAATGAACATGGGGGGGGGGCTGAGAGGAAGTAAGGGGTAGAGGGGAAAGGTTTTATTTTTATATTATTTTATTTCAAAAAAAGTTGACTTTTTATTTCGTCCTCGAAACGAGGCCCACCGCCTGTCGTCCATAGCTAATTACCCCCATTCCGAACACAATGGGATATGTATCGTAAGCTGATTCGATCGTTTCGATCAGTTTTCGTCAAAATCAACATATAACTCTATATATTGAATTTGAACGTGCATTTCAATTTACCGGGGTCACATACTAACTCGAAAAAATCCAGAAAAATATTTTCTAGCTTCGTATTGACGATACGGTCCTAACAAAACTAATTTCGTCGAATTCCGAGACCATTTGTAAAATGGTCATTTTCCAGTCGATTAAAATCAACTAAAACTGGTCAAACGCGTTTTCCTTTGCCACGCTCACATATTGATTCGAAAAATTACAAAATTTGAAACCTAGCAATAATTTGACATCACGGACCCAACAAAAGTGGTTTCGTCGAAATCCGAGGTCGTTTGCTAAAAGGCCATTTTTAAGGGCCAGAATTCCATAGCGACTATTCTGAAATTTCATCTGGGCATAACTTTTTATTCCCGCTATGAAATTTTGATTTTCCGGATTCGTTGGAAAGATATTCTCAATTAGATTCTAATAGTTCTGGTTTCACTAAAATCCATTTTATTTTGCACCCGGTACATTCATTTGAAATTTGAAATCGAATTACCGAACTACCGCACCATTTTCAATTCCTTTTATATATATAAATAAATATTTATATTCTAACGACGACGTATATAAATATATACGTTTGAATTCTATTCAAAATGAATTTCTCGTCGTTATTATTTAAAATAATTCGTTTTAAATAATCAAAATTCGCTAAAATTGCCAAAATAAAAATTTTAAATTGGCTCGGATTTTTGGGTTATTACAATCTCCCCCACTTAAAACTTTTCGACCCCGAAAAGGAATGAAGCCGAAAGTTGTTTAATTAATCAACTCAAGTTTCAGTATTTTCACTACGGCTTAAGTTCTTCAACTTTTCAGTTTCTAAGAACTTTTCAAATTTTTCAAAAATTTGGCTAACACCCTAAATTTTCGAAAAATTTCTCCATAACCTCCCCTGCACCGGGGACTTCGGGATATTTCATATAGCCTCACATGGCCTTCTTCAATCCAAAAGAAAAAGAAAAAGCCAAGCGGCTAGCCAATCGGCTCATAAAATCACCCAAAACTCAAGAAATACAATAAACATGTACCTATTGGTCGGGCAAACAATTTTATTCCTCTTCTCTAGCCTCCTTGCTATGACATGTTCAATGGATACACACATATATATGCATGCAAATGCGACTAATTTTCAATACAGTTTACTATTTGGTTCAATTTGGCTAAAGGTTCAGCATTCTAATTAATCAACTAATAATCAAACAACACAATCAACAATCAATTTGTTGATTAACGTTTCAAATTCATAATTTTGATATATAGTCAAAATTCATATTTTTGATGCCAAATCACAACAATAAGCCCTATCTAATTTTGGTTCTCACACCAGTCAATTGGAAATATATAGAAATCCCACTTTCGTCACTCGACCATAAATCCTGATGATGATGCATCATCCTCAGAATTATCCTCAGGCGACTAGAGTGTAATTCTATATCTATCCAGTATATTAAAATTTCAAATACACGTGGATCAGACGTATACGCAAAATCTTTATATACTGGATTGTCCAAATCAATACAAATAAATAATCAAATACGAATAATTGATTTAAATTTTCAAAACAAAAATTGTTTTCATTTTAAAAATACACTCTTCACACTCGTTCTAGGATACTCCTGATCCCATCTCTAACGAGTCATTCTCATTGGATATTACTAATCCAATATCTGATGAATTCTTTCGTATGGTTCTAATGTGTCTTGTTCTCTGAGCTTTGTAAACCAAAGCTCTGATACCAAATGTAACAACAAGGAATTTCGCTCGATCTGAATCCGTCGCTAAACCGACCAAGACTGTTCGAAACCCCTGATTGTTTTGAGAACACGACAAAATAGAACGCAGACAGAAGAAAATTTCATTGTATATTACCACAATTGCATCAGATTACAAGAATATACAGAGTATGAATAAATATTACACAGAAAATATCAGAGATTACAATACATTTAAATAGCAGCGGAAAGTAATACAAAACACAACTAGAAGAGATATACGGATACAAAGCTTTCCGGATATCGTTCCAGCTGTCAACCAGGATCCTGTGAATATAAATCTGCAAAACCAAAACTACTAGCTGCCCGTGTCAAAATAAGCGCACCCAGAGTTTAGGTTAAAACAATAAACTCCAGGTCAGTCATGGGACTGGTGTGAGAACTAAAACAGTTATTAATCTTTATTTTAAAGTTAGGTAAATCAAGAGACCATGCCATATAACATGGAACGGGTTTCCTCCCAAGAATTCCAGTGCATAAAACAACAGCGCAATGCTAAATAAAGAAAAATGAAGCTATTATAAGACCCAGGTCCCATCACACAATGCAACACAAGCCGGAGGATAGGGTTTTACCTTATAATAGCCAAAGAATGCTTGATACGCTAAATTTCATGTTTTATTATTACTATAAGTGTATAGTGTTAAAACAATTTCAATCATAAATATCAATCATAGACGGCATGGGTACCCTATATCATGTCGCCATACTAGGCTCTACAATCAAAACCGCAAATGTCACGTATTTGGAAGTTGGATTTCCATCTGTGAACCGAGGCAAAAGATAGTCCTCTACCAATTCGAGACGCTCTAGCCCGTGTCTCAGGACCCAGACTTAGGTGGGCCCTTGGATCGTCAGGGCCGGTCCACCGATGTGGATTAAAATGCTTGAACACTACGTTTCCTTACCCTATGGGGTGTCAATGAGTCCAATGACTCCATCGGTCCCGGATCGACCGATATATCCGAGGCGCCTCGCAACAGCAACAACCTCATAAGTCAAACTCGTCAGGGCGTGTAAAACCACTGACGCCACTTCTAGCTAGAAGGAAACGCATGCCCTCCCTGAAGTCCTCTCCCGTTTCTGGTCCACTACCAGAGTGTGAGGCTCGCGAATCAACGTTACACAAAGCTATGCCACACAGGCTGTGCTTTGATCATCCACCACAAGACTCTGCTTTTCAACAGAAGCCCTGATCACATGGTCACTTAGGCATGTCACACAGGCAATTCACTCCATGCGTTTGATATCCATCAATATATAACCTCTAAGCTCGTACGTCTCAGAGAAGGGTGTTAAGCAAGAGAATAAATTCTCCGCCGCCAAACAGATATATATTTAATAGAAATCAATCACACAGACTGAAATCCAATGTCAGACACACAGTCCATTTACAAGTTCGTTCTGGGTCTGAACGAAACCGGAGGCACCTAGTACCCCGCATATCCATCAATCTCCAAGTACGTCTGGACGATCACTAACCGATTCCCTCCTCTTGGGTGTACGACCCAATCAAGATCATCAGTAATCACCCAAACGACGTGAAGACCTCCGGTCTTCAACCACCGTCTTCACCTTCGACTTATCGTTGTATCAGTTATTCAGAATGGGATAAACCCGGTCTTTCCGAATAACTCGCGTATATGATAAACAAGTGTTACACAAACACAACATACGCCTTATTCCAATTCAGAATATTCTTTTATTCAAATATTCTTATACTTTGGGAAAGGTTCCCATAAATTTTATCAAAGATAAATTCTTTAAATTTATTCTTTAATCTTCTTTGAATATTAATTCAAACTAGTCGGGATTAGCGAACCACACCGAAGTAATCATTTATTTTATTTCCCAATCCCAACCTATTCATCCCATGAAGTAAAACTGGTCATACTTCATATCTAACACCACGGTGTTATCGGTAAATTCAATTACCATTTCACGTTCAAATCTAATTAAAGATTTAACTATCGCCTGGAGTAAAACTGGCGATACTCCATTCTCGACCCTTTCAATCTAATTAAAGGTTCATTAAAACTCCACTTAGTTTTAATCTTTAACTGGGTTAAAGAATCAGTGTCATTTAAAACACAGTTCACGATAAACCCAAAATCACATTCCATTAATTATCGGGTTAAAGAACAAGTGTTATTTAAAACACTGTTCACGATAAACCCAAAAATCAATACCAATTTAATTCCAATTAAATATTATTTAATTGGTACACTTCATTAAATCTAAATAAAAAGATTTAATCTTTTTCTCAACTGGGCTTAAGAACAGTGTTAATGAAGACACCATTCACGACAAACCCAAATCACATTTGATATTAAATACAAGGCTCTGAATAGAAAATATATCGGCTTATATTCAATATCAAATTCTACGACCCACAAATATCGTATTGGAAATAGCGATATAAATATATCTTTCAAATTTCCATAACAATAACTATATAATCACGAAATCCAACATCGAAATACTCCAAAGACAATTTCGATTCAAATCCATTCCCATTCAATTATTGGAAATTCTGGTTACTTTTAAAACCCCTTTCAAATTCAATTTATTTATTTAAAAATAAATAAAATTATAATTCTAGTTCAAAACTAGTTCATTTCGATAAAAAATCTATTTTTATCCTTTCAAATATGGAATTTTTCATCCCAATTCTACACAAATCATTTCTTATGATTTTACATAAATTATTACTATTTTTAATAATTTTATCAAAGCCCGTACAGTCGATTTCCATCAACGGCCATCGAACTGCACTTACAGCGACCTTTTCCAAATTTGATTTGGACATAATTCCAAATCCAACCGTTAGATTTCTAATTTCTAATATTCGTTAGAAATCTCTTTTCGATACGAACCCAACGGTTCCGGTTTTAGGAGAATCCGACGGTCGGATCTCCCGTAATATCCATTCGAAGTCAATGGTCGAAATTCACGAACTGCCGCGGCGTGGCGCGTTCTATTCAGGCCATTATATATATATAATATATATATTATATATATCGTCGATTTCCTTTTAAAACGTATTTTATAAATCGTTTTAAATTCGTTTTCAAAACGATTTCAACTTCATTTCAAATTCAAATCAAAAGTGAATTTTTCCTTATAAATTCGTTTTAAATTTATTTCAAATTTATTTCAAATTGATTTCAATTCAAATCGATTTCAATTCAATTTCGATTCGTTTTAAATTCAATTCAAAACGATTTCAATTCCGTTTCAATCTAATTCAAATTTCAATCCATTTCAATTCATTTCAATTTACTTCGAATTTCAAATCTTTTCAATTTAATTCGAATTTCAATTCTATTCAATTTAATTCGAATTCCAAATCTTTTCAAAATATCAGATTTTGAAATCACTTTCAATATTCATTGTAAAAAGAATAAAATCGACACAATTCCCGTTCGTGTTAAAATAGCGTTTAACTACTTAACATGACTTCACATTTCAATATTCACTGAATATTATTTCAAAATATTTGATTATTCTTAACTAGAATCAAACACAGTCAATTACCATATAATGTTGATTATATGGATTTCACACAACAAATGTGTATAGCAACAATGAAAAAGCAATCCATCATCCAGAGTGCATTCTACGCTGTATAAGCATTGAATATAAATATTCAACGCTTACACAGTCTGTCAATCAATCGATCGACATGCAGCTAATTATTGGGATTAGTGTATGTCAAATTTCATCCCAATACCCGTGTGGGGTTTCAATTAATCAAACACATATTTTATTTGTGCAGTTGGGCGATGTGTAAAATTTATCGTCCCAATCAATCAGTCAAATCAGTGTATATAAACAGATCGTCCGATTTGTTTATATTTATTTCATTTTAAATACACGTTAAAAATTCTATTTTTAACTATACAATATTTATTTTCTATATAAATATTTCATTTCATTTCACATCACACAATCAACTACACATCAAAATCAAACAAGCATACAAGCCGTCCATGATCTGTGGACGACGGGTGTCGGGTGCTACTAAACACCGTTTGCATCCTAGTATATATTTATAACTGGAAAAATAAATAAAAAGGTGAGAAGTTCTCACCAAAGCTATCCCAACTCCACAACACTTCAAATGTAGAAATCTTCGTCGTGCTCGCCCTTTGTCACTTTCGTTGCCCGTAGCCACTACATATATAAAAATCACATTTTTATATTGTTGCTATGTATATAAAAATCATATTTTTATAATCACTCCATATGGATAAAAAAATTCTATTTTTACATTGCTACTATATACATAAAAATTCTATTTTTACATTGCTACTATATAGATAAAAATTCTATTTTTACAACGATGTTCATATAATAAAGATTATATTTTTATAACGCTCCTCTCTATATAAAAATCCAATTTTTACTTTGCTATTCAATATATAAAAATCGAATTTTAACTTTGCTATTCAATATATAAAAATTGAATTTTTACGTTGCTATAAAAATCACTTTTCCACTTCAACGTATATATAATAAAAATCATATTTTTAATACTTCTACTTTATAAAAATTATATTTTTATCCTTCACATCATATAAAAATTATATTTTTATATGATGAAAAATCATATCTTTCTTTGTATAAAAACGCTATCTTTTCTCTAGCTAAACATTTTGTTTATAGAAAAATCACATTTTTGTTTATAGAAAGATCACACTTTTGTTTATGTTAAAATAAAAATCCAATCTTTGAATAAGTAGTAATCCTATCTTCTAATAAGTAGTTACTTTAAATAAGTAAAACAAATAAATATAAAAAAAGGTAATAATAATAAAAAACTTACAATAGAACGAGATTCTTCCAGAGGGGAGGGTTTTGCTGTTGGCGGCGGAGGTGGATGGGGGGGCCGGAGGCGGCACCGGGGTCCAGGGGGGTGCGCTAGGGTTTCAGGCGCGGTTTCCAATCGCGAGGGGGAAGGAAGTGGGAGGAGGAGGCGAGGTGGAGAAGAAGAAGAGGAGGGGCGGCGACAGGAGGTGTTGATCGGCGGTGGAGTTGGACGGGGGGGAGTGACTGCGGTTTTTCTTTTTCTTATTCGTTTTAGAAATGAACATGGGGGGGGGGGGGCTGAGAGGAAGTAAGGGGTAGAGGGGAGAGGTTTTATTTTTATATTATTTTATTTCAAAAAAAAAAGTTCACTTTTTATTTCGACCTCGAAACGAGGCCCATCGCCTGTCGTCCATAGCTAATTACCCCCATTTCGAACACAATGGGATATGTATCGTAAGCTGATTCGATCGTTTCGATCAGTTTTCATCAAAATCCACATATAACTCTATATATTGAATTTGAACGTGCATTTCAATTTCCCGGGGTCACATACTAACTCGAAAAATTCCAGAAAAATATTTTCTAGCTTCGTATTGACGTTACGGTCCTAACAAAACTAATTTCGTCGAATTCCGAGACCGTTTGAAAAATGGCCATTTTCCAGTCGATTAACTAAAACTGGTCAAACGCGTTTTCCTTTGCCACGCTCATATATTGATTCGAAAAATTACGAAATTTGAAACCTAGCAATAATTTGACATCACGGATCCAACAAAAGTGGTTTCGTCGAAATCCAAGGTCGTTTGCAAAAAGGCCATTTTTAAGGGCCAGAATTCCATAGCGACTATTCTGAAATTTCATCTGGGCATAACTTTTTATTACCGCTATGAAATTTTGATTTTCGGATTCGTTGGAAAGATATTCTCAATTAGATTCTAATATTTCTGGTTTCGCTAAAATCCGTTTTATTTTGCACCCGGTACATTCATTTGAAATTTAAAATCGAATTACCGAACTACCGCGCCATTTTCAATTCCTTTTATATATATAAATAAATATTTATATTCTAACAACGACGTATATAAATATATACATTCGAATTCTATTCAAAATGAATTTCTCGTCGTTATTATTTAAAATAATTCATTTTAAATAATCAAAATTCGCTAAAATTGCCAAAATAAAATTTTTAAATTGGCGCGGATTTTTGGGTTATTACAGGAGCAACCATGATTTGGGGAGGAACCGAATTTTGGGTGGCTGCCATCATTTTCAATTTGGAGAGGTTAATTTTTTGTCCTTACTAATTTTAGAAAGAAGGAACGATTTATGCTGAACAAATTTTGGGAAAGATCGGATTTTTATAAAGGGAAAAGCTTGAGGATAGAAACAACGTCCGATCATAGGTTATAGGTAGCAGCGTATTTTAAGGAGATAGGTCAGCTTAATTTAACTGGGGAAGGTTGTATTCGGTTTTAATTTAATATAAATTCTACAACGAATACCCCGAACAACTCAAAAAACGAACTGCCAACACAAGCCCTAAATGCGACATAAATTACTCGTACCTCTTCGTTTCCGCATTTTGAATCCATAAAAATTAATTAAATAATAATCCGACTTCGTTTGTATGCGACATTATTTTAATTTTAAATTATTAACGGTTTACCGATTTTATTCAGTTTATCACTAACAACTCCATTCGATTCCAAATCTTGGACGTTAAATTTTGATTTCTTTATATATATGAATACACACATATCCAGACCAATTTTCATATATACTTTAACAAATAAAAATTCTCCAATTCATTTAACGTCAAATACGTTTATCTTTAAATTCAATCACTTATATTTTTTTAATCAAATTTAAAATCGAATTTTAATATTCAACCCAATTCAATCCCTATACTCGATTTTTAAATTCTAACCCACTGTCAATATAAAATTGATTATTAACAGTTAAATCTTTAACTAATTTCATTTTAAATTACCCAAATTTCTGAGATGTTACAAAGTGTTTCCTATTTAGTTAACCCTAGTCATCCATCTTGTCATATTGGTTAAGTGTTCCTATGAACTTAACCCTACTCATTCATCTTGTTCATTAGCATTAATTGATTTATTAATGCACCAACCTCTCACATTAGATAAGTGTTGTTGCGGTTACTGGATGTGCCAGGCGGTTTCGGGCAGTTTTACACCACAACTCAATCTAACCTCGGGTTTTTCTTGGGCATGATGCACTAACCTCTCACATTAGATAGGTGTTATTATGGTTACTGGATGTGCCGGGCGGTTCCGGGCGGTTCCGGGCAGTTTTACACCATAACTCAATCTAACCTCGGGTTAGGCATGTTCATCATTAATCTACACATTTACCCTATATACCCAAATCTAGATTTTACATGCTAATTACCAAATTCACCAAAACTAGTCATGTTACATTTTACACCCAATCTAGATTTAATGCTTAAGTTACCCCAAATTCGCAACAATAACAATTTTGCCCAAAACTTGATTTATATGCCAACTTCCTACTTTGTCGTTCATGCCAATTCTAGGTTCAATATGTCAAATTACATATTCCATAATTCATGTCAAATTACCCCAAATCGCATCTTAACAGTTATGCCATATTACATGTTCCAAATTATGCCAAATAATGTCAATTTCATGTTATACCCAATTTCCCCCGCATTCATAATGTACGTATTTCGAGATTCAACTCAAGATTCATAATATAAGGGGAGAAGCAAGATGGAACATCATAAGGATAGGCATGGTGATAAGAACTACTGGTCCAATAAACTTGATATACTAAAAAAGACAAGTTTTGCATGGAATACATCGCAGGCATATAGATATGATAAGAATTATATCATGAACTTAAAAAGGGATTACAATTCCAATATACAACAAGGATAGGTATGTTTGGACCAGTTTCATAGTCAGAAATGATTCCCGAAGATATATATATACTCAAGCGTAGATTTCAATGAAAGCATAGCTTACGTCAGGCATATTCTCATATCCATTTTATTACATGTCACAATTAGATTTAGGTGTTCAAATCTAAAAAGTAACTGACCTACAAAACAAAGGCAAATCTTGTTTTCATGCCTAAGTCATACATCACTATACACACTAATCTTTTTCTTCCAAATCATAAACTATCATATATATATATATATATATATATATATATATATATATATGCCCCAATTTTTAGATCTTAAACCACAACATGTACTATGCCTTATATTTACAGTTCAATTTACGCCCTAAATCCCAAGTCACATGTCCAATACTTTATGCCTTAAATATCAGGTGATATGTCCAATACTTTGTGCCTCAAATCTCAAGTCATATGTCCGATACTTTATGCCTCAAATCTCAAGTCATATGTCCAATACTTTTTGCCTCAAATCTTTAGTCATATGTCCAATAGTTTATGCCTCAAATCTCAAGTCATATGTTCGACACACTTTATGTTTTGAATACAACATGTGTTATGTCCTCAAATCAGTTACAACTCAATTATTCCCAATTATACACAATTTAATACTTTTCCCAAATTTTAGCGTTGGTCATGTCCAAGTCATATTTTATGCCCAATTTTATTTCCAACGTACGTTCATCTCTTATGAGATCTGGCTCAGGCTCGCAGTAGCCTGGCTATAAAAAAAAGGGAAGAAGGAAAGAAGAGACAAAGAATGGACATAATACTATCAACGAGATAGATCCAAAGGATATAGAAAGACAGATATAAATAGGCATAATCTCAAATCCAGATTTATTACAATGTCAGAATCACAATTAACTTTTATTTCTGAAAGTAACGTGAAATTACAAATTACATAAGAGTCTTGAATTCTGGGATCTGTATTCTGGAACCGAATAGCTCTCCCTTGAAGTAGACTATTTGTTCTTCTAATTTAGATTTGATTTGATTCTACGAAGGACTTGAGCAGCATAACCCCATCTTAGATTTATTTTGATATGAATTAGGGTAGAGTATAGGCATAATGAAGTTATGTGGAGAGAAAGTGAGGTTTGGGGGTGTTTAAATAGCTTAAGAGCAACGAATCTGGTCAGAACAGGCGTCTAAATGCAGAAAAAGAATCTGTCCACGGATCTAGGAAAGGGGGGAGGTCGGCCCCATGGTTGACCTGTGTGACCCAGGTCGACCCCCAAGTCGACCCCCTGGTCGACCTGGGTCCTGGGCGGGAAATTTCCCGCCCAGCCCGGGTGTGTGATTTGAATTTCGAAACTTTAAATTTGAATTCGGGCTGGTTTTTATTTTAAATTCCTAAAAATTCTGAGTGCTATAACTTCTTCATACGGAGTCCGATTTACGCAAACTCAGACTCTATCTCAAGCATAATTCCAAATCGAACGCAATGGAGTAACCCGTTTCCCTTAATTCTTCTTTTAAAAATTAAGTATACTTTGATTTGTTACTTTGACGTTTACAGAAAATACGGGGTGTTACACCATCGTCCGCAAAGAACGGCGGAGTGGAACCCAAAGGTGAAAATTTCTCACTTTTATTTTACTTTCTAGTTGAAATATATACTAGGATACAGACGGTGCTTAGCAGCACCCGACACCCGTCGTCCATAAACCATGGACGACTTGCTTGTTTGTTTGATTGTGTTGTGAAAATTGATTTTGTGATGTGGAATGGAAATAAATAATTTATAGTCAAAAATATAATTTTTAACATGTATATGAATAAAATAAATATTTATAAACAAATCGGATGATTTTTTTATGTATACACATTTGACTAATATTGATTGGGATGATAAATTTTACAAATCGCCCAACTGCACAAATAAAATTCATTATTTGTTGATTGAAACCCCACACGGGTATTGGGATGGTATATGACATACACTAGTCCCAATAATTAGTTGTATGTCGATCGATTGATTGAAGGGCTATTATAAGCGTTAAATATTTATATTTGATGCTTATGCAGTGTAGAATGCACTTTGGATGATGGCTGATTGTGTATCATTATTATTGTATACATGTATTGTATGAAATCCATATAATCAACATTATATGGAAATTGACTGTGTTTGATTCCAGTTCAGAAAATAATGAATAATTTAAAATAACGATTATTTTAAAATAACGAATATTTTAAAATAATATTCAGTAACAGATCGAAATCTGATTTTGATGTCTGATTTGGGATGGACACGAATATATTTAAATATATAAAGCCGTGTTGATTAGATCAACGTCATTTTAACGTGAACGATATTTATATCGATTTTATTCATTGTTATGATAAATATCGAAAAGGAAATGATTTCGAAATCTAATGTTTTGAAAATATTATCATTTATATATCGATGATATGGAATATTCAATTTTGATTAGAAATTGAATATGAAGTTGAAATCGTTTTGAAAACGAATTTAAAACGATTTATAAAATACGGTTTAAATGGAAATCGATGAAATATATATTATATATATTATGTATATAATATAATGGCCTGAATAGAATGCACCGCGTTGCGGCAGTTCGCGAATTTCGACCATTGACTTCGAATGGACATTACGGGAGATCCGACCGTCGGATTCTCCTAAAACTAGAACCGTTGGGTTCGTATCGAAAAGATCTTTCTAAGATTATTAGAGATTTGAAATATAAAGGTTGGATTTGGAATTATGTCCAAATCAAATTCGGAAAAGGTCGTTGTAAGTGCAGTTCGATGGCCGTTTATGGAAATCGACTGTACAGGCCTTGATAAAATTATTAAAAATATCAAAAATTTGTGAAAAATCATGATAAATGATTTGGAAAGAATTGGGATGAAAAATCCCATATTTGAAAAGATAAAAATATATTTTTGTCGAAATGAACTAGTTTTGAACTAGAATTAAAAATCCAATATTTTTAAATAAATAAATTGGATCTGAAATGGTTTTTAAAAATAACCAGGATTTCCAATATATGAATTGGAATGGATTTAAATTGAAATTATCTTCGGAATATTTCAATATTGGATTTCGTGATTATACGGATATTGTGGAGGAATTTCGAAGATATAGATATATCGTTATTCCAATATGATATTTGTTGATTTCAGAATTTGATATTGAATATAAACCGATATATTTTCTATTCAAAGCTTTGTATTTAATATAAAATTAGATTTTGAGTTTGTTGTGAATGGTATCTTTAATAATACTGTTCTTAAACCCAAAGGAGTTAAGAAAATTAGAAATTGACTGGAGATTAGTTAAGTTGAATGGTTTCCTAGGTATTGATCTGATGTTGGTTTCGGCCTTCGGGGTGAACACTTAGGGAATTGTTCTCTTACTAATTTACGGTTAGAGACTGATGGAATGTGAATTAGGTTTATTGTGAACTGTGTTTTTAACGACATTCGTTCTTTAACCCGATTTACCATGAAATGTGATTTGGAATTTATGAATCATTTTATTAAGATTTAACGGGAAATTTCCAAAGTAAAGTTTTCCAATTTAACACATTAAATTGGAATTGAATGGAATTCGATTTGGAAATAATCGAAGTAAGCTTCTGTAGAGGAAGACGGTTAATACATTTTGAATTTAAAAGGCCTTGTCGTTATTCCATTTATATTATCGGTGGGATATTGAAGTTTATATCGATTATATATATATATCGATTTGTTTTCCATGAAGATTCCATTATTAATGGAATGTGATTTTGGGTTGTCGTGAATGGTATCTTTAATAATACTGTTCTTAGACCCAACGGAGTTAAGAAAATTAGAAACTAACTGGGGATTAGTTAAGTTGAATGGTTTCCTGGGTATTGATCTGATGTTGGTTTCGACCTTCGGGGTTAATACTTAGGGAATTGTTCACTTTCTAATTTACGGTTAAAGGCTGATGGAATGGAATCTGATTTTGGGTTTATAGTGAACCGTGTTTTAAATGACATTGGTTCTTTAACCCAATTAAAGACAGGATATGATTTCCTAAGTTAAACAATCGCTAATATTGATTTTTGGGGAGATTAAAACCAAGTGGAGTTTTAATGCATCTTTAATTAGATTGAAATGATATCCAAAGGAAGATTAAAGAATAAATTTAAAGAACTTATCTTTGATAAAATTAATTGGAACCTTTCCCAAAATATATGAATATTTGGATAAAGAAATATGCTGGATTGGAATGAGGCGTATGTTGTGTTTTTCTAGCATTTGTTTATTATATACGCGAGTTATTCAGAAAGACTGGGTTTATCCCATTCTGAATAACTGATTCGACGATGTGTCGAGGGTGAAGTCGGTGGTTGAAGACCAGAGGTCTTCACATCATTTGGATGATTACCGATGTCTTAATTGGGCTGTACACCCAAGACAGGGTAATAAGTTGTGATCGTCCAGACGTACTTGGAGATCGATGGATATGCGAGGGACTCTCCCCTGTATTGGACATATGGGGGAGGAATAAGGTGCCTCCGGTTTCGTTCAGACCCAGAACAAACTTGTAAATGAATGTGTGTCTGACATCGGATTTCATTCTGTGTGATTGATAGACATCGGTTGCATAGCGTGAATTGCTTGTGTGGCATGTTGAGATGCAAATGATCAAGGCTTATGTTGAAAAGCAGAGTCTTGTGGTTGATGATCAAAGCACGGCTTTAATATAGCATAGCTTTTTGTAGCATTAATTCGCGAGCCTCACACACCGGTGTGAACCAGAAACGGGAGAGGACCTCAGGGAGGGCATGCGTTTCCTTCTAGCTAGTAGTGGTGTCAGCGTTTTGCATGCCCTGGCATTTTACTTACGTGGATGATGGATAGGAGGCGCCTCCGTTATATCGGTCGTTCCGGGGCCGATAGTTTTGTCGGGATAGGACCAGTTGACGCCCTATAGGGCGTGGAAATGCATTGTTCAGGCATTTTAATCCACTTCATGTGGACCGGCCCTGACGATCCAAGGTGCAGTTGCGGCTGTATCCTGAGGGGCAGGCTTGAGCGTCTCGAATTCGGTAAGGACGATCCCTTGCCTTAGTTCACAGATGGAAATCCAACTTCCAATACGTGACATTTGTGGTTTTGATTGTAGAGTCTAGTATTGGCGACATGATATATGGTACCCATGCTGCCTAGGATTGATACATTTATATTTGAAGTTGTTTTATACACTATGCACTTATAATAGTACCAAATGATTTGTTTTAAACCTACCACACACGTTTGGATATTTTAAGGGAAAACCCTATCCTCCGGCTTGCGTGCATTGTGTGATGGGACCTGGGTCTTATAATAGCTTAAATTTTTCAAAAAGCATTGCGTTGTTTTGTTGTATGCACTGGTATTTTTGGGAGGAAACCCGTTCCGTGTTATACGGCATGGTCCCTTGATATATCTTATTTAATGTAAAGTTTTAAATAACTGTTTTAGTTCTCACACCAGTCACATGACTGACCTGTAGTTTATTGTTTTAACCTAAACTCTGGATGCCCCTATTTTCCGCACGGGCAGCTAGTAGTTTTGGTTTTGCAGATTTATATTCACAGGATCCTGATTTGCAGCTGAAGCGATATTCGGAAATCTCTGTATCAGTGTATTTCTTTCAGTTGTGTTTTGTATTGTTTTTCCGATGCTATGTAATGTATTGTAAATCTCTGATATTTAATAAATGTGTAATATTTATTCATACTCAGTATATTCTTGTATTCTGATGAAATTCTTGTAATAAGCAATGAATTTTTTTTCTATTTGTGTTCTGATTCGTCTGGTCATCAAGGCAATCCGTTCTTCCTCTTTTCCTCGGAGACCGGGGAAGTTCAGGGTCATTACAAGTGGTATTAGAGCTTTGGTTTACAGAGCTCGGAGAACAAGACACGTTAGAACCAAACGAAAGAATTCACCGGAGATTGGATTAGCAATATCCAATAGGAATGACTCGTTGGAGATATAATCCGTAGTATCATAGAACGAGTGTGAAGAGTAGTGTTTTTAAAATAAAGATGAAAACAAATTTTGTTTTGAAAATTTAAATCTGTTTATACATATTTGAATATTATTTTTATATTGATTTGGACAATCAAGTATATAAAGATTTTGCATATACGTCTGATCCACGTGTATTTGAAGTTTTAATATACTGGATAGATATAGAATCATATTCTAGTCGCCCGGGCATGATTCTGATGATAGCGATCGCGTCATCAGCATTTGTGTTCGAGTTTTGAAAGTGGAATATTTATATATTTCCAATTGACTGGTGTGAGAACCAAAACTAGATACGGCTTATTGTTGTGATTTGGCACCAAAAATGGATTTTTTTGTATATATATCAAAATTATGGATTTGAAAAGATAATCAACTAATTGATTGATGATTGTGTGGTGTGATTATTCATTTAAAAGATCATGTGAAAGAACGGTACGTATAAACAAATTGATCAAATATTGAACTGTATTGAAAATTTATCACATTTGCATACATGTACATGTATATACATTGAACAGGTCATGGCAAGGAGGCTAGAGAAGAGGAATAAAATTGTTTGCCTGACAAACAGGTACATATTTATTGTATTTCTTGGGGTTTTTGATGATTTTATGAGCCGATTGGCTAGCCGCTTGCCTGTTTCTTTTTCTATTTAGATTGGAGAGGCATGTATGGCGATTTCGGGATTTTCCCGGTGCTCCCGTACGGGGAGGTTGTGGCGAAATTTTTCAAAAATTTAGGGTGTTAGCCAAATTTTTGAAAAATTTGAAAAGTTCTTAGAAACTGAAAAGTTGAAGAACTTAAGCTGTAATGAAAACAATGAAAGTTGAGTTGGTTTGTAAAACAACTTTCAGCTCTGTTCCTTTTCGAGGGCGAAAAGATTTTAAGTGGGGGAGATTGTAACAACCCGGTAAATCTGAGCCAATTTAAAAATTTTATTTTGTCCCTTTTAGTGAATTTGAATATTTAAAACGAACTATTTTAAATAATAACGATAAGAAATTTATTTTGAATAGAATTAGAATGTATATATTTATTCGAATCAAAGTTAGAATATAAATATATATTTTAATTTTAAAAGGAATTGAAAATGACGCGGTAGTTTGAAAATTCGATTTCAAATTTCAAATGAATGTACAAGATTCAAAATAAACCGGATTTTAGCGAAACTAAAAATATTAGAATCAATTTGAAAATATCTTTCCAACGAATCTGAAAAATTGAAATTTCATAGCGGGGATAAAAAGTTAGGTCCAGTTGAAAATTCAGAATACTCACTATGGAATTTTAGCCCTTAAAAATAGTCATTTTGCAAACGACCTCTGTTTTCGATGAAACCACTTTTGTTGGATGTAACAACCCGAAAATCTGGGCCAGTTTAAAATTTTTATTTTGGCAATTTTGGCGAATTTTGATTATTTAAAATGAATTATTTTAAATAATATCGACGAGAAATTTATTTTTAATAGAATTAGAATGTATATATTATATACGTCGTCGTTAGAATATAAATATTTATTTTAAATTATAAAAGGAATTGAAATTGGCGCGGTAGTTCGATAATTCGATTCCAAACTTCAATTGAATGTACCGGGTGCAAAACAAACCGGAATTTAGTGAAACCAAAAATAATGGAATCTAATAGTGATTATCTTTCCAACGAATCCGAAAAATCGAAATTTCATAGCGGGAATCAAAAGATATGTCCAGTTGAAAATTCTGAATAGTCGCTATGGAATTCAGGCCCTTAAAAATGGAAATTTTGGAAACGACCTCGGATTTCGACGAAACCACTTTTGTTGGATCCGTGATGTCAAGTTATTGCTAGATTCCAAATTTCATAATTTTTCGAATCAATATGTGAGCGTGGCAAAGGAAAACGCGTTTGACCAGTTTTAGTTGATTTTAATCGACTGGAAAATGGCCATTTTTCAAACGATCTCAGAATTCGACGAAACTAGTTTTGTTAGGACCGTATCGTCAATACGAAGCTAGAAAATATTTTTTTGGGAATTTTTCTGGTTAGTATGTGACCCCAGTAAATTGAAATGCGCGTTCAAATTCAATATATAGAGTTATATGTTGATTTTGACTGAAACAGATCGAAACGATCAAATCAGTCTACGATACAAATCCCATTGTGTTCGGAATGGGGGTAAAACACTAGGGACGACAGTCGGTAGGTTCGATTTGGGATCCGAACGGAAAAGTCAACTTTGGTGGAGAATAAAATAATAAATAAAATAATATATATAATATCCCTTTACCCCCTCCCCCCAATTCATTTAATTCTTTCAGAAATAAAACCCGCCCCTTCTGTTCACCATCGTTCCTCAGACCTAGCCACCGCCCAAGCCAATCGTCGCCCCTTCCGACCTCCGCACCCCCTGGCCCGCCTCCTCCTCTCTCAATCGATCTCTCACCTCGCGCCTCTCTCCTCTACTGTGCGACGATCCCCAAACCCCCCCCCCCCATCGAGTTGAAGACGGCAACCACCAGAAGGCGCCGCCAGATCCCGACCACCCCCGATCGCCTGCAAGCGCCCCCTCCCATCGACGCCCTCCTCTAGCCCGCGCAGGCCAGCGCCAAGCCCCCCTTTACTGCTCCGACCGCTTCCTCCACCATCAGTAAGTTCCATCCCCCTTCCTTTTTTCTTTCTTTGTTTATAAGGAGATTAACTCGATTTTCAAACTGAAATTAACATTGAATTCCATTTTTATTTTATTTTATTTTATTATTTATTTCAGTCTTTTTATATTTTTGTAATAAAACAAGAGTAGGATAGTTTTTTATAAATATTTTAGATAGGAAAAATTCGATCTTTATATATGATGTTAGCAATATAAACATATGGTTTTTAGAGGAATAAAAATATAATTTTTATTATGCAAAAGGTATAAAAATATAATTCTTACTCGTATAACATTAGAATATAAAGAAATGATTTTTCCTTACATAACCATTTGATTTTTGAACTAGAGAAGACAAGATTTTTAAAAAGAATAAAAACATGATTTTTATATTGGTAGAGTATTAAAAATATAATTTACAGTGAAAGACGATATTTTTATATAGTAAAAATTCGATTTTTATATATTGAATAGCATAGTAAATATTCGATTTTTATATATTGAATAGCATAGTAAAAATTCGATTTTTATATACTGAACAGCATAGTAAAAATTCGATTTTTATATATTGAACAGCATAGTAAAAATTCGATTTTTATATATTGAATAGCATAGTAAAAATTCGATTTTTATATATTGAATAGCGAAGTAAAAATTCGATTCTTATATATTGAATAGCGAAGTAAAAATGTGATTTTTACATATGTAGATAATACGGGCAGAGAAAGTGACAAGAGGCGAGAACGGCGAAGATTTCTACCTAAGAAGAGTCATGGCGTCGGATTAGCTATTCTGTGAGAATTTCTCACTCTTCAATCTCTTTTTCTAGTTATAATATATTAGGATGCAGACGGTGTTTAGTAGCACCCGACACCCGTCGTCCACAGACCATGCACGGCTTGTATGTTTGTTTGTTTGATTTTGCTGTGTAGTTGATTGTGTGTTGTGATGTGAAATGAAATAAAATAAAATATTTATATAGTTAAAAATATTTTATAGTTAAAAATAGAATTTTTAACGTGTATATGAAATGAAATAAAAATAAACAAATCAGACGATTTTTTTATGTACACACATTTGACTGATAACTGATTGGGACGATAAATTTTACACATCGCCCAACTGCACAAATAAAATCTGTGTTTGATTGTTTGAAACCCCACACGGGTATTGGGATGATATTTGACGTACACTAATCCCGATTGTTTAGTTGTATGTCGATCGATTGATTGACAGACTGTTATAAGCGTTAAATATTTATATTGGATGCTTATACAGTGTAGAATGCACTTTGGAAGATGGCTGATTATTCATCGTTGTTATGGTATACATGTGTTGTAGAAAATCCATATAATTAACATTATATGGTAATTGATTGGACCTCATTCCAGTTTTGAAAAAGAATGTTTTGAAAAAGAAAGTTTTGAAAAAGAAATATTTGAAATATTTGAAATAGAAATATTTGAAATAGCAATATTTGAAAAGAAATATTCGAAATAGAAATATTTGAAGTAGAATATTTGAAAATCGAAATATATGAAGCCGCGTTGATAGATTGACGCCATTTTGACGTGAACGATATTTATATCGATTTTATTCAAATTGAAGTGAATATTAAAGTGAATGGAAATTCAAATTTAATTGAATCAATTTGAAATTCGAAGTAAACTGAAATGGTTTGAAATTTGAATAGAATTGAAATAGAATTGAAATCGTTTTGAAATGAATTCGAATAGGAATCGAATAGAAATAAATTCGAAATGAAATTGAATTAATTGGAAATTCAAATTGAATTTAAAATGAATTTATATTGGAATATTCAATTTTGATTTGAAATTGAATATGAAGTTGAAACCGTCTTGAAAATGAATTTAAAACGATTTATAAAATACGTTTTAAAAAGGAAATCGATGAAGTATATATTATATATATTATATATATAATATAATGGCCTGAATAGAACGCGCCGCGCCGCGGCAGTTCGCGAATTTCGACCATTGACTTAGAACGGATATTACGGGAGATCTGACCGTCGGATTCTCCTAAAACCGGAACCGTTGGGTTCGTATCGAAAAGAGATTTCTAACGAATATTAGAAATTAGAAATCTAACGGTTGGATTTGGAATTATGTTCAAATCAAATTTGAAAAAGGTCGTTGTAAGTGCAGTTCGATGGCCGCTGATGGAAATCGACTGTACGGGCCTTGATAAAATTATTAAAAATAGTAATAATTTGCGTAAAATCATAAGAAATGATTTAGAAAGAATTGGGATGAAAAACTCCATATTTGAAAAGATAAAATTACATTTTTATCGAAATGAACTAGTTTTGAACTAGAATTATAATTCTATTTACTTTTAAATAAATAAATTGAATTTGAAATGGTTTTGAAAATAACCATAATTTCCAATAATTATATTGGAATGGATTTGAATCGAAATTGTCTTTGGATTATTTCGATGTTAGATTTCGTGATTATAAAGATGTTGTTATGGAAATTTGAAAGATATATATATATCGTTATTTCCGATACGATATTTGTTGGTCGTAGAATTTGATGTTGAATATAAGCCAATATATTTTCTATTCAGAGCCTTGTATTTAATATCAAATGTGATGTGGGTTTGTCGTGAATGGTGTCTTGACTAACACTGTTCTTGAACCCAGTTGAGAAAAGATTAAATCTTTTTATTTAGATTTAATGAAGTGTACCAATTAAATGATATTTAATTGGAATCGAATTAGTATTGATTTTTGGGTTTATCGTGAATGGTGTTTTAAATAACACTTGTTCTTTAACCCGATAATTAATGGAATGTGATTTTGGGTTTATCGTGAACCGTGTTTTAAATGACACTGATTCTTTAACCCAGTTAACGATTAAAACTAAGTGGAGTTTTAATGATTCTTTAATTAGATTGAAATGATCGAGAATGGAGTATCACCAGTTTTACTCCAGGCGATAGTTAAATCTTTAATTAGATTTAAACGTGAAATGGTAATTGAATTTACCGATAACACCGTGGTGTTAGATATGAAGTATAACCAGTTTTACTTCATGGGATGAATAGGTTAAGATTGGGAAATTAAAACAAATGATTACTTCGGTAAGGTTCGTGAATCTCGACTAGTTGAATCGAAATTCAAAAGGAGATTAGAGAATAAATTCAAGGAATTTATCTTGGATAAAATTAATGGGAACCTTTCCCTGTAAATGTGAAATTTAGAAACTAACTGTCGGTTAGCCAAGCAGAATGGTTTTCTGGATATTGATCTGATGTTGGTTTCGGCCTTCGGGGTTAATATTTGGGAAATAATTCTCTTGATTAATTTACGGTTAGTGACTGATGAATTGGAATGAGGCGTATGTTGTGTTTGTGTAACACTTATTTAAAATATACGCGAGTTATTCGGGAAGACCGGGTTTATCCCATTCTGAATAACTGATACGACGATAAGTCGAAGATGAAGACGGTGGTAGATGACCGGAAGTCTTCACGTCGTTTGGGTGATTACTGATGATCTTGATTGGGATATACCCCCAAGAAGATGGAAACAGTTGGTGATCGTCCAGACGTACTTGGAGATTGATGGATATGCGGGGTACTAGGTGCCTTCGGTTTCGTTCAGACCCAGAACGGACTTGTAAATGGACTGTGTGCCTGACATCGGATTCCATTATGTGTGACCGATATCGGTTGCATAGAATGGCTTGCCTGTGTGGCATGCTAAGATGCAAATGATCAAGGCTTCTGTTGAAAAGCAAAGTCTTGTGGTTGATGATCAAAGCACGGCCTTTGTGGCGTAGCTTTGTGTAGCGTTGATTCGCGAGCCTCACACCCCGGTTGTGAACCAAAAACGGGAGACGGACCTCAGGGAGGGCATGCGTTTCCTTCTAGCTAGGGTGGTGTCAGTGACCTACCAGCCCTGACATTTATATACTTTTCACCTGTGTGGTTGTTGCTGTTGCGAGGCGCCTCGGTTAGATCGGACGATCCGGGTCCGATGGAGCCATTCGTTGGCTCATTTACGCCCCAAAGGGTGGGGAAACGTAGTGTTCAGGCATTTTAATCCACATCAGTGGACCGGCCCTGACGATCCAAGGGTCACTCGAGCTCTGATCCTGAGACTCGGGCTAGACAGTCTCGAATCGGTTGAGGACTATCTTTTGCCTCGGTTCATAGATGGAAATCCAATTTCCAAATACGTGACATTTGCGGTTTTAATTGTAGAACTAGTATGGCGACATGATATATGGTACCCATGCCGTCTAGGATTGATACTTATGATTTGAAGTTGTTTTATACACTATTCACTTATAGTAGCATCAAATGATTTGTTTTAAAACGTATCAAGCATTCTTTGGCTGTTATAAGGGAAAACCCTATCCTCCGGCTTGCGTTGCATTGTGTGATAGGACCTGGGTCTTATAACAGCTTCATTTTTCTTTATTTAGCATTGCGCTGTTTGTTTATGCACTGGTATTCTTGGGAGAAAACCCGTTCCGTGTTATACGGCGTGGTCCCTTGATTTATCTAACTTTGAAACAAAGATTAATACCTGTTTTAGTTCTCACACCAGTCCCATGACTGACCTGGAGTTTATTGTTTTAACCTAAACTCTGGGTGCCCTTATTTTGACACGGGCAGCTAGTAGTTTTGGTTTTGCAGATTTATATTCACAGGATCCTGGTTTACAGCTGGAACGATATCCGGAAAGCTTTGTATCCGTATATCTACTTCTAGTTGTGTATTGTATTATTTTCCGCTGCCATGTATTTAAATGTAATTTAAATCTCTGATATTTCTGTGTAATATTCATTTATACTCTGTATATTCTTGTATTCTGATGCATTGTTGTGATATACAATGAAATGTTCTTTTGTATGCGTTTTGTTGTGTGTTGTTCTCAAAACGATCAGGCGTCTCGAACGGTCTGAATCGGTTTAGCGACTGGTTCAGATCGAGCGAAATTCCTTTTCGTCACATTGGATCCGGGATATCAAATTATTACTAGATTCCAAAATTTATAATTTTCTGAATTAATATGTGAGCGTGGCGAAGTAAAACGTGTTTTAACGGTTTCAGTCAATTTGGATTGACCAGAAAATGGCCATTTTTCAAACGGTCTCCAAATTTGACAAAATTAGTTTTGTTAGAACCGTATCGTCAATACGAAGCTAGAAAATATTTTTCGGGAATTATAAGAACCCGTATGTGGCCCCGGTAAATTAAAATGTGCGTTCAAAATTCAATATATAGATTTATATTTTGATTTTGATGGAAACTGATAGAAACGGTCGAACTGGCTTATGATACATATCCCATTGTGTTCGGAATGGGGGTAATTGGCTAGGGACAACAGTCGGTGGGTCTCGATTGGAGATCGAATTTAAAAGTTGCTTTTTAGAATTAATTAAATAATTAAATATATATTATTATAAAGTATCTCCCTCCCTCATCCCTTTATCTATCCCTCGGTCAACGCTCGTTCAAAAACAAAAGAGGAAAAAAAAACAAATCATGATCGACTGCCCACCACCGACCACCGCGGCTCGCCGCCGCTGTCCCCCACCACGTTGGAGCTTCGCCTCCCACCGCCGGCCTCTGGCTCTCCCCCTATCGCACCTCCTCCACTCTCTCCCTCCTCGAACGCGTGAAACCCTCCCCAAATCGAACCCATCCGCCGCCACAGCCACCCATGACCACCGGAAGGCCAGCGCCGCCATGCCAGACCCCGTACCGCTATCCTCCGACCACCAACAGCGGCGGTGGGACCCTGTTCATCCAAGAATTCGATTTTTGCAAAAGGAAAAAAGGTGTGTTTTGTTTAGACTATTTTTTTATGCTATTTAACTTAGTAAAAAACTGATTTTGATATGTATAAGTTTGTTTATGGATAAGATCAAGAAAGGTTAGATATTTAAATCAAGAAAGGTTATATTTTTATATAAAGAAAGTTTAGCTATTTATATACAGAAAGGCGAGAATTTTAAATGTGAAGACGAGATTTTTTATATGTACGGAGTTAAGATTTTCATATTAATAAAGTTATGATTTAGAAATATAAAAATATAATTTTTGTTCATAGAAAAGATACAACTATGATTATAGAAAAGATTAGATTTTTATATAAGGAAAAGATATGATTTCCATAATATAAAAATGCAATTTTTATATGAAGAAATTTGAAGTAAAAATATAGTTTTTATTGTATAGTAGCGATAAAAATTCGATTTTATATATATGAAGTAGCGATAAAAATTCGATTTTTATATATATGAAGTAGAAATAAAAATGTGATTTTTATTTATGAACAACGTGGAAAGATGGAGTTGGAATGTCCGGTAAATCCAAACCATCGTCCGCAAAGAACGGCGGATTGGAACCCAAAGATGAGAATTTCTCACTTAGCAGCACCCGACAACCGTCGTCCACAAACAATGGACGACTTGCTTATTTGTTTGATTGTGTTGTGAAAATTGATTGTGTGATGTGGAATGAAAATAAATATTTTATAGATAAAAATATAATTTTTAACGTGTATATGAATAAAATAAATATTTATAAACAAATCGAACGATTTGTTTATGTACACACATTTGACTGATATTGATTGGGACGATAAATTTTACACATCGCCCAACTGCACAAATAAAATTCATTATTTTTTGATTGAAACCCCACACGGGTATTGGGATGGTGTATGACATGCACTAGTCCCAATAATTAGCTGTATGTCGATCGATTGATTGACAGGCTGTTATCAGCGTTAAATATTTATATTTGATGTTTATGCAGTGTAGAATGCACTTTGGATGATGGTTGATTGTGTATCATTATTATTGTATACATGTATTGTATGAAATCCATATAATCAACATTATATGGTAAGTGTCTGATTCCAGTTCAGAAAATAATGAATATTTTAAAATAACGATTATTTTAAATTAACGAATATATTAAAATAATATCCAGTAAAAGATCAAAATCAGATTTTGATGTCCGATTTGGGATGGACACGAATATATTTAAATATATAAAGCCGTATTGATTAGATTAACGCTATTTTGACGTGAACAATATTTATATCGATTTTATTCATTGTTGTAATGAATATCGAAAAGGAAATGATTTCGAAATCTAATGTTTTGAAAATACTATCATTTACATATCGATGATATGGAATATTCAATTTTGATTAGATATTGAATATGAAGTTAAAATCGTTTTGAAAACGATTTATAAAATACCTTTTAAATGGAAATCGATGAAATACATATTTTATATATATTATGTATATAATATAATGGCCTGAATAGAACGCGCCGCGCTGCGGCAATTCGCGAATTTCGACCATTGACTTCGAATGGACATTACGGGAGATCCGACCGTCGGATTCTCCTAAAACCGGAACCGTTGGGTTTGTATCGAAAAGAGATTTTTAACGAATATTAGAGATTTGATATCTAATGGTTGGATTTGGAATTATGTAGAAATCAAATTTGGAAAAGGTCGTTGTAAGTGCAGTTCGATGGCCGTTTATGGAAATCGACTGTACAGGCCTTGATAAAATTATTAAAAATATCAACAATTTGTGAAAAATCATAATAAATGATTTGGAAAGAATTGGGATGAAAAATCCCATATTTGAAAAGATAAAAATATATTTTAGTCGAAATGAACTAGTTTTAAACTAGAATTAAAAATCCAATATTTTTAAATAAATAAATTGGATCTGAAATGGTTTTTAAAAATAACCGGATTTCCAATATATGAATTGGAATGGATTTAAATTGAAATTATCTTCGGAATATTTCGATATTGGATTCCGTGATTATACAGATATTGTGGAGGAATTTGGAAGATATAGATATATCGTTATTCCAATACGATATTTGTTCATTTCAGAATTTGATATTGAATATAAACCGATATATTTTTTCTTCAAAGCCTTGTATTTAATATCAAATTAGATTTTTGGTTTGTCGTGAATGGTATCTTTAATAATACTTTTCTTACACCCAATGGAGTTAAGCAAATTAGAAACTGACTGGAGATTAGTTAAGTTGAATGATTTCCTGGGTATTGTTTTGATGTTGGTTTCGGCCTTCGGGGTGAACACTGAGGGAATTGTTCTCTTACTAATTTAAGGTTAGAGACTGATGGAATGTGAATTGGGTTTATTGTGAACTTTGTTTTTAACGGCATTCATTCTTTAACCCGATTTACCATGAAATGTGATTTGTAATTTATAAATGTTTTTATTAAGATTTAACGGAAATTTCCAAAGTAAATTTTTCCAATTTAACATATTAAATTGGAATTGAATGGATTTCGATTTGGAAATAATCGAAGTAAGCTTCTGTAGAGGAAGACGGTTAATATATATGGAATTTAAAAGGCCTTCTCGTTATTCCATTTATATTATCGGTGGAATATGGAAGTTTATATCGATTATATATATTGATTTGTTTTCTATGAAGATTCCATTGTTAATGGAATGTGATTTTGGGTTGTCGTGAATGGTATCTTTAATAATACTGTTCTTAGACCCAACGGAGTTAAGAAAATCAGAAACTAACTGGGGATTAGTTAAGTTGAATGGTTTCCTGGGTATTGATCTGATGTTGGTTTCGGCCTTCGGGGTTAATACTTAGGGTATTGTTCACTTGCTAATTTACGGTTAAAGGCTGATGGAATGGAATGTGATTTTGGGTTTATAGTGAACCACGTTTTAAATGACATTGGTTCTTTAACCCAGTTAAGGACAGTATATGATTTCCCAAGTTAAACCATCGCTAATATTGATTTTTGGAGGATTAAAACCAAGTGGAGTTTTAATGCATCTTTAATTAGATTGAAATGATATCCAAAGGAAGATTAAAGAATAAATTTAAAGAATTTATCTTTGATAAAATTAATGGGAACCTTTCCCAAAGTATATGAATATTTGGATAAAGAAATATGCTGGATTGGAATGAGGGGTATGTTGTGTTTTTCTAGCACTTGTTTATTATATACGTGAGTTATTCAGAAAGACCGGGTTTATCCCATTCTGAATAACTAATTCGACGATGCATCGAGGGTGAAGACGGTTGTAACACCCCACGCCCGCTAGGGTCACTCACTAAGGGAATGCCATAGCATCGGTGGAGCATTTTAGTGAATATAGAACAGAAAAATTACAACAAGACAGATATAAATAGTACTTGAAATTCTAAAACATCATCTCATAACAGCGGAAATAAACATGTCTGGTTACATCATAAAACCATGATAAAAGTCAAGTACAACATCTGTCAAAATAAAGAAGTACATAATCCCACTCTCATATACAATAGCCATACGAAAAGAAAAGATAACTGGATAACTGGAGCTTTACATCTACCCAAGCTCCTCAAGACTGGAAACAGAAATCCGATCAAGCTCTGCTACCGCTAGGATCCACCGTAGGACCTGAGGGTTGGGAAAAAGATAAAAAAACAACGGGGTCAGACATAAGTCTGAGTGAGTCCTATAACTTTAACAATACAATCATTAAAGTAACCAGAGAAGACATAAACTTGACCTACGGTAATATCTGGGGATGAATGGCTACACTAAGCAGCTTGGTAGACTTAGAATAAACTAAGATAACCGTCAGGACGCATCTACCCACCCAAGGATAATTACTAACTGCACCACACCAGTCATTCCTACTTAAGGTTGATCCCTTCTAAGGACTTAGAAAATTTCCCCAGTAGTTTCATGTACTCCTAGCCCACTACATAGGTGTCGTCTGCCCCTATCTCCACTAGGTGTACTCACTACTCCCCAAGCGATCGGCTCCCTACCGTAGATACCCGTGCTGGTCCCACAGTGGGGTGTATCACTCCCCTAAAGTGGCTACCCAATTCTAACGGTGCACGGCTTTATATCTACACGATGCAACAACGGCTTATCTACCAGCCCGGGCCCACACACGCATATGAAGCCCGTTGGACTTGCGTTGTCACCGCTAACCCGTTTTGGCCTCTTATAATCAAGCCCAATATGCGTGTCCCGTCACTCGACATGGGTCGAGCCCACAAAGATACGTTTGGGATATTGGTTGAAATGGGCCCCCACAAGCTACCCACTTAAGCTTGTCAAATATCTAGTGTATCCCACTTAACCCTTTAATCATGTTTAATTACATGTTTCCACTTGGTTAAGTATTCTAATCGTATTTTCTATTGCCACCCAAGGCAACCCACTAGATTCCACATGCCACCCAAGGCAACCATTAAATTTCCACATGCCACCCACTTAACCCCTCATGTCCCACTACATGCTACTATGGTTAAGTGTTTCTTAATTAATTAAGATCGTGATCTCCCATAAAGACCTCCCACATTAGACTAGCTGTTATGACCGCCTGGTTAAGCCGGCAGAATCCGGGCAGTCTTACGTCATAACAGAGTCTAACCTCGTGTCTTTACCTTAATCACGTATTTAATTTATGGCTAAGACCTCTCACATTGGGCTAACATTTGTAGCAACTGGTTAAGCCGGTCGGGTCCGGGCAGTTTTACACTACAAATGAGTCCAACCTCGTGTCTTAGTCGATTAATTACACCTAATTAATCACCCCCATATTAATTATCCCTAATTAATATCAAGTTTTCCATAACATGGGTAGACCTAACTCAATAGGTAAATTCCCATGGGGTAGACCTAACTCAATAGGTAAATTCCCACTTATGGTAATTTATTTTTTTATGGTATGCTTAATCATACCCAAACATTCATTTATTAACATATTTACCAATCCCATCGTTCCCCACGTAAATCGTTCTCGTTACTTGACATAATAAGGGGAAGATCCTCACAAATATCATGGGTTTAACATACAACTTTGTCATGGGTTAAGAAGATGTCAACTTGCATATATGAGCATATTAACCCAACTACATATAACCCAAACTTGCATATTATCATACACATGATTTGCATAACATGTTGCATATGAGCTTGCATATTATCATACACATATCTTGCATAACATGTTAAACTTGCATATAGGCATTCTCAATCTTGCATAACATGTTAAACATGCATTTAAGCATACACATAACTTGCATAAGCATTTACATACTTGCATAAGCATCCACATACTTGCATAAGCATTCGCATACTTGCATAACTTGCATATCATGTCATTTAAGCATATACATATCTTGCATAAGTATTCATATACTCGCATAAGCATGCATAACTTGCATATCACATAAATCTTGCATTTAAACATATACATGACTTG
The DNA here is from genome assembly GCA_030737875.1 of Allium sativum. Taxonomy (NCBI): domain Eukaryota; kingdom Viridiplantae; phylum Streptophyta; class Magnoliopsida; order Asparagales; family Amaryllidaceae; genus Allium; species Allium sativum. The sequence goes on along the minus strand of CM060918.1, from coordinate 618,726,135 downwards.
CATAAGCATCCATACACTTGCATAAGCATGCATAACTTGCATATCACTTTCAACTTGCATTTAAACATACACTTAACTTGCATATCTCACTTTGCTAAACATGCATAATTCCACTTATTAAATATGCATAAACCCACTTATTAAACATGCATATATCAACTTGTTAAACATGCATAAATCAACTTATTAAGCATGCATAAACCAACTTATCCCATATGCATAATCATAGAACAACATAGAGTAACATATCATTATACATGATTCAAACTCACTAATCCGCATTTAAGACCATAGATCTCATTACACCAAATCTACTTACTTTAACAATTGGTGTTAAAGTGATAGAAACTCACCAAAACACAATTAGCAAGCTAATGAAGAAGATTAAGATACTTAGAATGGATTAGAGAATGATTTGAGAGGGATTTGCTTGCAACTCCTTCATGAACTAGTGGAGGCCATGCTCAAATTTCATTTTGCCATAGTTTAGTTACAAGACTTAATTATGAATGAATTAGGGTAGGGTTGGGGTCTTATTTATAGGATTAGGTGAGTGTTTTAGGCCCTTAGATTAACCCTAGATTAGGTTAGGACCCTTAGATTTAGGAAATCTCTAGAACCAGCCCCCCCTAGCCAGCCTGAAACCCAACCTGGTGCAACCTGGTGCACCCAGGTTCACTGGGCGCCTGGACCCTGTCGACAGGCAAGTCGACAGGCATGTCGACACCCCTGTCGACAGGCCTGTCGAAAGCCCTGTCGACATGGGCTGGGCGGGAAGCTTCCCGCCTGACCCCGCCTGGCCCATTCCAAATCTGCATATTTTAAATTTTTAAATCTGTTTTAGTCTTGAATTTTCTGCAAACTTCATCGGGCCATAACTGGGCCATACGGACTCCGATTTTCGAAAACTCGGACTCTATTTCGCGTATTTTTCCGAGACGAACGTAATGACGCAGCCCGTTTCCCCTAATTCCCACATCTGAGATTTTTATCCTGTAATTAGTGAATTTTAGTATTAACTAAAATTCGGGGTGTTACATTCTCCCCTCCTTAAAGGATTTCGTCCCCGAAATCTCTAAGCTAAGGAGAATGCCTATCCTATCATCCAAACAACCATCTACTCAAACCATCAACCACGGGCATCCATTGTCCTTAGAATAATTTCTAATGATGTATGAGCATATGCAAAGAGTGTGTGTATATGTTCCCTATCTAATGTATGAACATATGCAAACCATGATAGTGCCATGCATCCATTATGTATGCGAGAGAACCCTATCGACACATACAATATCTACATGAGTGCACAATCAATCACCAAAATGCATCATCCATGTGATAACACATCCATTATTCATCCATAAATATCTTCCTAAACACAATTTTATGCAATATGCAATATGAAGTGACTGAGCCGATCTAGTGCCTAGAGTGTGTGTATATGCATCCACGAGCAACCACTAGCAAACACTTGCATCCACTTGCATCCATCAACCATAACATGTCTCAAACACATGTTTCAACCATAGGTTTACCCTATCTAAAGGTCAAAGGTACTAACGAGAGGGCATACCAAAGATAAGATAAGTACTAGACAAGCGATAAAGGAGAAAGTAAAGACATACCCTCAAAAAGAAATGGGTACAATGAACGCATCTTCGCTTCCGTCTCCCAAGTCGCGTTGCTCTCATCTTCTCCCCATTGCACTTTGACTAGCTGAACCTCTCGATTCCTCAATTTCCTAGTCTCTGACCCAAGGACACGAGTAGGAGCTCGTCGAATCGTCGCCTCACGCTCAACCTCTACATCTCTAAGCAAGCTTGGCTCTACCACCTCTGCGGTCTCATGTAAGCACTTCCTCAGATGTGACACATGGAATACATCATGAACACCACTAAGTCTGTCGGGCAACTCCACCCTATATGCCATCCGTCCAATCCTTTCCTTAATAGGAAATGGCCCAACAAACCTCGGTGCTAACTTCCCAACGGATCCGAAGCGAACAACATTTCTCAACGGAGATACCTTGACAAAAACCATATCCCCAACCTCAAATTCAAGATCCGTCCTTCTCTTGTCCGCATAAGATTTTTGCCTATCCTGTGCTGCTTTCATCCTTCTTCGAATCAAGTCAATCTTCTCAGAAGTCTCCCTAACCATATCAGGCCCAAGCAAGATCTTATCCGTAGACTCCCACCAACATGTAGGTGATCGACAAGGCCTTCCATAGAGAGCTTCGAAAGGAGCCATACCAATACTGGACTGAAAGCTGTTATTATATGCGAACTCCACCAGTGGAAGATGCTCTTCCCATGTACCTCCAAAATCTAAGATACAAAGCCTCAAAAGGTCTTCTAGAACACGATTCACCCTCTCAGTCTGGCCGTCTGTCTGAGGATGATATGCGGTGCTCAGACACAATTGAGTCCCCACTGCTTCTTACAAACTTCTCCAGAACTCGCTAGTGAAGATAGGATCTCGATCACTTACTATGCTAGAGGGTACCCCATGTAATCGAACTATCTCTCGAAGATATACTGAAGCTAGCCATGGAGCAGTCCTCTTGCTCTTCACAGGTATGAAATGGGCGCTCTTAGTAAGTCTATCTACCACCACCCAGATTCCTGTATTACCCTTCCTCGACCTGGGTAACCCGTCAATAAAATCCATCGAGACGCTATCCCACTTCCATTGCGGAACCTCTAATGGGTGAAGCAACCCACCTGGTTTCCTTTGCTCCGCCTTCACTTGCTGACATACCAAGCATCGAGCTACATATTCGGCCACATCTTTCTTCATACCGGCCCAGAAGAAAACCCTCTTCATATCTTGGTACATCTTATCCCCACCGGGATGAATGGTCATCCTAGAACGGTGTGCGTCATCAAGAATAGCCTTCCTCAACCCTTCATCTAGCGGTACACAAAGTCTACCGTCTCTGCGCAAGCACCCTCTATCGTCTAGGGTGTACCTACTCAAATGGCTGGACGACTCCCCCCTTATGAGCTTCTCTATCAACTCAACCAACTGTGGGTCGTCCCTCTGTGCTTCTCCAATCCGCCCCAAAAGAGTAGGTCTAACTTCCAAAGAAGCTAGCAAACCGGGTACATAATCAATGGAAGGTCTGAAATCAAACATCGAGATAAACTCCAAGCTTCGTCGTTCCACGAATAATGGACTCAAGGACAACCTCTTCCTACTCAAGGCGTCCGCCACCACGTTACCCTTGCCAGGGGTATACGCTATCTCGAAATCATAAGATGCTAAGAACTCCATCCACCTTTGCTGTCTTAAGTTTAAATCTTTCTGAGAGAATAAGTACTTCAAAGATTTATGGTCAGTGAACAACTCGAATCTCTCTCCCAGAAGATAATGGCGCCAAATCTTAAGCGCAAAAACAATAGCGGCCAGCTCTAGATCATGGGTAGGGTAATTTTTCTCATGTGCCCTCAACTGCCTTCCACCATAGGCTATTACCCTTCCCTCTTGCATTAAGACTGCGCCAAGGCCTGTCCCACAGGCATCGGTATAGACAACAAATGGCTTGCTCCCATCTGGCAACACTAAAACTGGAGCCGTGGTTAAAGCTCTCTTTAACCGTCGGAACGCATCATCACAATCTACGTCCCATGTAAAAACAAGATTCTTCTTTGTTAAGCGGGTTAATGGGGCTGATATCTTCGCGAAGTCTTTAATAAACTTTCTATAATAACCCGCCAACCCCAAGAAACTTCTTACTTCGGTAGCATTCTTCGGAACCTTCCAATCCTGAATCGATACTACCTTCGCGGGATCCACAGCTATCCCCTCCTTGGAGACCACGTGCCCCAAGAACCGCACTTCCTTCCTCCAGAAGCGACATTTAGAGAATTTAGACTTAAGGCTATGTGCTCGAAGAGTCTTCAATACTTCCCCAAGATGTAAGGAATGCTCTTCTTCACTCTTAGAGAATACTAAGATATCATCCACAAAGACCACCACAAATTTATTAAGGAACTCCCTGAACACCCTACTCATCAAATCAACAAAGTATGCAGGGGCGTTCGTCAACCCAAATGGCATCACCAGCCACTCATAGAAACCATCCGGAGTCCTAAAGGCAGTCTTGTCTATGCTATCCTCAGCCACCCTCAACTGATGAAACCCCGTGGCTAAGTCCAACTGAGAAAATACTGAAGCGCCAGCCAACTGATCGAAAAGATCATCAATCCTCGGCAATGGGTGTCTATTCTTCTTTGTGAGCTTGTTGAGTTCTCTATAGTCTACACAAAGTCTGAGGGACCCATCCGCCTTTGTAGCAAATACTACCGGAGCACCCCACTCCGATATGCTCCGTCTTATGAACCCCTTCTCAAGCAACTCCCCTACTTGCTTATGGAGTTCCCTCCTCTCACGAGGAGCCATGTGGCGCACTGGTAAAGATACCAGTTTAGCATTATCCACCAAATATATTCGGAAGTCAATCTCCCGCTTCGGAGGTAAGCCCTTCACCTCCTCAAACACATCCGGATATTCCCGGACCACTCTCACAGATTGCAAACTCTCAACCGAAGCGTCAAGCGATTCAAGATAACTTAGCATAACAGAGTCCCTGGGGTTACAAGAAATCTCGAGAGTGTTACCCAAGCGGGTCATGAGCCTAACAACTCTCCTTTCGCAATCAAGAACGGCACCATTACTGGATAACCAGTCCATGCCCAAAATCAACCCATAGCCCGTGAAGCCCAATACAAAAGCATCACATCTAAACTCAATGCTAAGTATAGAAATCTTCAAACCCAAACATATCATGGACAAATAAGTGGAGCCCCCAATTGGGTTTGAAACAACCAAGGGATCATCTACCAGACTGGTGCCTAGGTGCAGTGACTCAACTAATGATGATGAAATAAACGAATGCGATGCGCCTGAATCAAACAATGTACGGACAGGATGGTCAAATAGAAAAACCAGACTTTCAACGGAAATAGTTCTACCTCTCTCCTGAATCGGTGGAACCGCGAGAGCCTGTACTTGCCCCCTAGCCTGACTCGGTGCCATAAGAGCTTGCACCTGTCCTCCTGAGGTAGATCCCGTCCTTTGCCCTTTCTTAGGGCAATCCTTCACTAAGTGCCCTGCTTCGCCACAGTGGAAGCAACCGGTCTTCTTCTTCTTGCGACAATCCTTGCTTAGGTGGCCAGGTGTCCCACAATTGAAACACTTCTTCTTCTTGCCCTTGCCACCGTTGCCTTTCCCACCTTTGCTTTGCTGTTGTTGAGGTCTCTTTTGATCTCCCTTCTTCTCGGGTGCCTTATTAGCATTAGGACCCTTCTCTTCCTCAAACATGAGTGCCATGTCAACTAGCTTCTCAAAGGTGGCCCCCATAGGGATGTGAGTCATAGCCAACCCATGCATCGGTTCATTTAAGCCTTTCACGAACCTCAAAGCCTTCTTCTCCGGTGTATTCACCATGTCTAGGCCAAACCTTGCCAATTGATTAAACTTGTTAACATATTCTTTCACCGAAAGATTTCCTTGCTTTAGAGTCAAGAATCTTTCCATATACAAGTTCTCCTCCGCCCTTGAGAGAAACTTTGCCACAAATCTTTGCTTAAAATCCGCCCAAGAGTCAACGGGGCGTTCTCCATTAGTAACCTCCCACCAGAATGAGGCCTCTCCCTTCATTAACCAAGCAGCCAACTTGACTTTCTTTCCTTCTTCCATCTCAAAGATATCTATCAACTCTTCCACCTCCTTAAGCCAATCTCTAGCCTCCACAAAGGTTTCAGATCCTTGAAAAGGTTTCCCTCCCATAGCTTTGAATTCCTTACAAGTCTTAGCAAAAGTATCCGTGCGAGGAGGAGGGGGAGGAGGAAGATCGGGTGCTACGGTTGGTGGAGGAATATTCGCTGGACCCGCAGTGGTGGCCCTAGCCTCCATCAATCTCCTATACCATACTGGTACCGTCACACCCTCCGGAAAGTTAAGATCCTCAGCCATGCTGAAACGAAAAAGGAAAGATTCAAAACGGAGAATTCGAAGGATATAGATATGGCTATTGGGGATTATGCTTTTCTTTTAAAAACTTTTCTCTCAAAAGACATGTTTTTGAAAATATCTTTTCCAAAAATGTTTTAGAAAAATAGTTTTCTAAAAATTTTATCTGTTCCGGTAACCTTTGCTCTGATACCACGTGTAACACCCCACGCCCGCTAGGGTCACTCACTAAGGGAATGCCATAGCATCGGTGGAGCATTTTAGTGAATATAGAACAGAAAAATTACAACAAGACAGATATAAATAGTACTTGAAATTCTAAAACATCATCTCATAACAGCGGAAATAAACATGTCTGGTTACATCATAAAACCATGATAAAAGTCAAGTACAACATCTGTCAAAATAAAGAAGTACATAATCCCACTCTCATATACAATAGCCATACGAAAAGAAAAGATAACTGGATAACTGGAGCTTTACATCTACCCAAGCTCCTCAAGACTGGAAACAGAAATCCGATCAAGCTCTGCTACCGCTAGGATCCACCGTAGGACCTGAGGGTTGGGAAAAAGATAAAAAAACAACGGGGTCAGACATAAGTCTGAGTGAGTCCTATAACTTTAACAATACAATCATTAAAGTAACCAGAGAAGACATAAACTTGACCTACGGTAATATCTGGGGATGAATGGCTACACTAAGCAGCTTGGTAGACTTAGAATAAACTAAGATAACCGTCAGGACGCATCTACCCACCCAAGGATAATTACTAACTGCACCACACCAGTCATTCCTACTTAAGGTTGATCCCTTCTAAGGACTTAGAAAATTTCCCCAGTAGTTTCATGTACTCCTAGCCCACTACATAGGTGCCGTCTGCCCCTATCTCCACTAGGTGTACTCACTACTCCCCAAGCGATCGGCTCCCTACCGTAGATACCCGTGCTGGTCCCACAGTGGGGTGTATCACTCCCCTAAAGTGGCTACCCAATTCTAACGGTGCACGGCTTTATATCTACACGATGCAACAACGGCTTATCTACCAGCCCGGGCCCACACACGCATATGAAGCCCGTTGGACTTGCGTTGTCACCGCTAACCCGTTTTGGCCTCTTATAATCAAGCCCAATATGCGTGTCCCGTCACTCGACATGGGTCGAGCCCACAAAGATACGTTTGGGATATTGGTTGAAATGGGCCCCCACAAGCTACCCACTTAAGCTTGTCAAATATCTAGTGTATCCCACTTAACCCTTTAATCATGTTTAATTACATGTTTCCACTTGGTTAAGTATTCTAATCGTATTTTCTATTGCCACCCAAGGCAACCCACTAGATTCCACATGCCACCCAAGGCAACCATTAAATTTCCACATGCCACCCAAGGCACCCACTTAACCCCTCATGTCCCACTACATGCTACTATGGTTAAGTGTTTCTTAATTAATTAAGATCGTGATCTCCCATAAAGACCTCCCACATTAGACTGGCTGTTATGACCGCCTGGTTAAGCCGGCAGAATCCGGGCAGTCTTACGTCATAACAGAGTCTAACCTCGTGTCTTTACCTTAATCACGTATTTAATTTATGGCTAAGACCTCTCACATTGGGCTAACATTTGTAGCAACTGGTTAAGCCGGTCGGGTCCGGGCAGTTTTACACTACAAATGAGTCCAACCTCGTGTCTTAGTCGATTAATTACACCTAATTAATCACCCCCATATTAATTATCCCTAATTAATATCAAGTTTTCCATAACATGGGTAGACCTAACTCAATAGGTAAATTCCCATGGGGTAGACCTAACTCAATAGGTAAATTCCCACTTATGGTAATTTATTTTTTTATGGTATGCTTAATCATAACCAAACATTCATTTATTAACATATTTACCAATCCCATCGTTCCCCACGTAAATCGTTCTCGTTACTTGACATAATAAGGGGAAGATCCTCACAAATATCATGGGTTTAACATACAACTTTGTCATGGGTTAAGAAGATGTCAACTTGCATATATGAGCATATTAACCCAACTACATATAACCCAAACTTGCATATTATCATACACATGATTTGCATAACATGTTGCATATGAGCTTGCATATTATCATACACATATCTTGCATAACATGTTAAACTTGCATATAGGCATTCTCAATCTTGCATAACATGTTAAACATGCATTTAAGCATACACATAACTTGCATAAGCATTTACATACTTGCATAAGCATCCACATACTTGCATAAGCATTCGCATACTTGCATAACTTGCATATCATGTCATTTAAGCATATACATATCTTGCATAAGTATTCATATACTCGCATAAGCATGCATAACTTGCATATCACATAAATCTTGCATTTAAACATATACATGACTTGCATAAGCATCCATACACTTGCATAAGCATGCATAACTTGCATATCACTTTCAACTTGCATTTAAACATACACTTAACTTGCATATCTCACTTTGCTAAACATGCATAATTCCACTTATTAAATATGCATAAACCCACTTATTAAACATGCATATATCAACTTGTTAAACATGCATAAATCAACTTATTAAGCATGCATAAACCAACTTATCCCATATGCATAATCATAGAACAACATAGAGTAACATATCATTATACATGATTCAAACTCACTAATCCGCATTTAAGACCATAGATCTCATTACACCAAATCTACTTACTTTAACAATTGGTGTTAAAGTGATAGAAACTCACCAAAACACAATTAGCAAGCTAATGAAGAAGATTAAGATACTTAGAATGGATTAGAGAATGATTTGAGAGGGATTTGCTTGCAACTCCTTCATGAACTAGTGGAGGCCATGCTCAAATTTCATTTTGCCATAGTTTAGTTACAAGACTTAATTATGAATGAATTAGGGTAGGGTTGGGGTCTTATTTATAGGATTAGGTGAGTGTTTTAGGCCCTTAGATTAACCCTAGATTAGGTTAGGACCCTTAGATTTAGGAAATCTCTAGAACCAGCCCCCCCCTAGCCAGCCTGAAACCCAACCTGGTGCAACCTGGTGCACCCAGGTTCACTGGGCGCCTGGACCCTGTCGACAGGCAAGTCGACAGGCATGTCGACACCCCTGTCGACAGGCCTGTCGACAGCCCTGTCGACATGGGCTGGGCGGGAAGCTTCCCGCCTGACCCCGCCTGGCCCATTCCAAATCTGCATATTTTAAATTTTTAAATCTGTTTTAGTCTTGAATTTTCTGCAAACTTCATCGGGCCATAACTGGGCCATACGGACTCCGATTTTCGAAAACTCGGACTCTATTTCGCGTATTTTTCCGAGACGAACGTAATGACGCAGCCCGTTTCCCCTAATTCCCACATCTGAGATTTTTATCCTGTAATTAGTGAATTTTAGTATTAACTAAAATTCGGGGTGTTACAACGGTGGTTGAAGACCGGAGGTCTTTACATTGTTTGGATGATTACTGATGTCTTAATTGGGTTGTACACCCAAGACAAGGTAATAAGTGGTGATCGTCCAGACGTACTTGGAGATCGACGGATATGCGAGGGCCTCTCCCCTGTATTGGACATATGGGGGAGGAATAAGGTGCCTCCGGTTTCGTTCAGACCCAGAACGAACATGTAAATGGATGTGTGTCTGACATCGGATTTCATTCTGTGTGATTGATAGACATCGGTTGCATAGCGTGAATTCCCTATGTGGCATGCTGAGATGAAAATGATCATGACTTCTGTTGTAAAGCAGGGTCTTGTGGTTGATGATCAAAGCACGGCTTTAATATAGCATAGCTTTGTATAGCATTAATTCGCGAGCCTCACACACCGGTTGAACCAGAAACGGGATAGGACCTCAGGGAGGGCATGCGTTTCCTTCTAGCTAGGAGTGGTGTCAGCGTTTTGCATGCCCTGGCATTTTACTTATGTGGATGATGGATAGGAGGCGCCTCCGTTATATCGGTCGTTCCGGGGCTGATAGTTTTTTCGGGATAGGACCAGTTGACGCCATATAGGGCGGGGAAATGCATTGTTCAGGCATTTTAATCCACTCCGTGTGGACCAGCCCTGACGATCCAAGGTGCAGTTGCAGCTCTATCCTGAGGGGCGAGCTAGAGCGTCTCGAATTCGGTAAGGACGATCCCTTGCCTTGGTTCACAGATGGAAATCCAACTTCCAATACATGACGTTTGCGGATTTGATTGTAGAGCCTAGTATTGGCGACAAGATATATGGTACCCATGCCGCCTAGGATTGATACATTTATATTTGAAGTTTTTTTATACACTATGCACTTATAATAGTATCAAATGATTTGTTTTAAACGTACCAAGCATGTTTAGCTATTATAAGGGAAAACCATATCCTCTGGCTTGCGAGCATTGTGTGATGGGACCTAGGTCTTACAATAGCTTCATTTTTTCAAAAAGCATTGCGTTTATTCGTTATATGCACTGGTATTCTTGGGAGGAAACCCGTTCCGTGTTATACGGCGTAGTCCCTTGATATATCTTATTTAAAGTAAAGTTTTAAATAACTGTTTTAGTTCTCACACCAGTCACATGACTGACCTGTAGTTTATTGTTTTAACCTAAACGCTGGATGCCCCTATTTTCCGCACGGGCAGCTAGTAGTTTTGGATTGCAGATTTATATTCACAGGATCCTGATTTACAGCTGAAGCGATATTCGTAAAGCTCTATATCCGTGTATTTCTTTCAGTTGTGTTTTGTATTGTTTTTCCGCTGCTATGTAATGTATTGTAAATCTCTGATATTTAATAAATGTGTAATATTTATTCATACTCAGTATATTCTTGTATTCTGATGAAATTGTTGTGATAAACAATGAAATGTTCTTTTGTTTATGTTCTGATTCGTCTTGTCCTCAAGGCAATCTGTTCTTCCTCTTCTCCTCGAAGACAGGGGAAGTTCAGGGTCATTACAATATGCATGATTTTGTGTACATATATTTATAAATATAATGTATATATATACTATGTATGCTAGTTTAAAATATAAATTTATGAAATGTAAATGTTTCAAACTACTTGCGGATAGATTTTGACAATTTATATACTATGATTTAAGACTCGATAAATAATAAACTTCTTGAACTAGTTTGAAGTATTATCTCTATCGTAGTTTGAAAACACTTTATCGTAAGACTCTCTTTTTGTCGCTCTAATCGTCGAACCTTCTTGTTGTATGCTCAGCTCTTTGTCATAAATCAAAACCATGATTCAACATTCTCCCCCTTTTGGATTGATGACAACCTGTAATTGGAGATAATATACGATGATATATACTTAAAATATTATACTTACCCCCTGAATTTGTGGCGACAAAGTATATCCTTCATTCAAATGTTATATCAATTTCTTTCCCTTTATCATCAATATAAAGAAGGTAGAGCTTATGACATTATAGTAATCATGATTGTATTAATGACATTATAAGTGCACAAGCATTGGTCATGTATGCATGTATTATCATATCGGAATGTATGACACAGTAATTATTAATAATATGACATTAGAACGTACAGACTATTTAAACATATAGGCATTTTAGATTAGAATATAGACATTTTCTCCCTAAATTTATACTCCCGCTATTGATATGATCTCCCCATGTCAACATGATTGTATTTCGCCCTTCCCTTTTTCATCAACAAAAAGGAGATAAATATCAATAGGAGCATAAGGTTTTAATACTAAGGAGAATAGATTTGTGTTTAAAAATGTGATACAAAAATATGTTTTACCAGATTCTCTGATTATTCCTTCATTTTTAGCTTTGTTCCCAAAGATATTAGAGTTACTGAAATAACTTGCCCTTCGTTTTTGGTGTACCTGCAAAAGATACGATATATATACTTTGGTACTCGCTTCCTATGCTAGGGTCTAGGGTTATATGGAAGGTAACCATACCGAAAAGGGTTTAATCTTTGAAAAAGAAATTTTCGTTATTAACTACTATATCAAAATAATTATTGATGTATCTTTCTCTATTTTTCCAATTAACAGGAACCCAAATGCTCAGATATTTTTTATTTGTATTTTTTTCAATAATTTTGCGCCTTCGGATATATCATAAATATTTCTAGTAATAGAAGTACTCAAATTTCTATATAAAATGGATCTAGATTTTACTTGAATTTTAGTACTAGCAGTAATATTATTATTACACATAAATGCATATCTAGTACTAATTCTACAATAAGTTTTATTATATCGTAAACCATTTTTATCGTTTAAAGATCGAGAACTAGATAAAATCATATTTAAATCACTTTGACCTTTATTAAATTTTATGAATTTGCTTGTATGTTTCTCAAATTTAGTGTCAAAGCCCTAATTGATATTTCAAAAGAATTTTGTTAGTTTTCAAAATATCAATTTCCTTATTTAATTCTGAATTCTCCCTTTTAAAGTACTGATTTCATTTTTGAGATGACAAATTTGAGATTCTGGATTATCTAAAGATGATTATAAAAAATTATCTTGGTTTTTCAAATCACAATTTTTTTGAAAGATTTTATTTTAAAAGCTCGCACTCTTTAATTAAATCTAATTTTTTATCATTTAAGCCACTATTCTCTTTTTCAAGAGATAAAATATTAGAATTATACTTATTTAAAGAATTATCTAAAGATATAATTTTATTTTGCAAAAAATCATTTTCGTTTGAAAGGTTGTTATTATCAATCAATTTATCATTTTTACAAGGAAATTATTTTGCAAAACAAGTTCTTCAAAAAAAGTTTCAAAAATCTTTGTTTGTTTTACTAAAAATCATTTTCTTTCTTTGATTTATCATATTTTAGTTCACAATTATTTATTTTCTTCAAAGCAGCACAATTGATCTTTTGTAATAATTTAAAATCTTCAAGTAAGTTGCCATGGGATGTTAAAAGATAATTATAAATAGAATCATTGTGTACCGTTCTGGATTTGAGTATAGCTATGTTGCACTTGTGCTGAGATTCTATACCTTAATGCTTGTTTTTTGGAATTTGCTCTTTCTCTATAATTGAATTCTGAGTGTTCTTGTAACGACTCGGAAAATCTGAACCAATTTAAAATTTTTAAATTGGATATTTTAGTGGATTTTAAATATTTAAAATAGATATGTTAAATAATAGTGATGAAAAGTAAGTTTGAATCGACAATTGAAAAGTAATATAATTAATTCTAATTATAAACAAGGCCTGAAATGGCGCGGTGTTTCAAAATTTGAATTCAAAATTTGACTGACTGTATCGGGTGCAAAACAAAACGGATTTGAGCGAAACCAAAATTATTTAAATCTGTTAGTGAATATCTTTCTAACGAATCTGAAAAATCGAAGTTTCATAGTAGGAAGCAAAAATTATGGCCAAATGGATTTTCAGAAAGGTCGCTATAGAATTTATATAGCCCGAGAAAATAGACATTTTGCAAACGACCTGGAATTCGACGAAACCACTTTTGTTGGATCCGGGATGTGAAGTTATTGCTAGGTTTCAAATTTCATAATTTTTGAAGCTAGTATGTGAGCGTGGCAAAGGAAAATGTGTTTTGGTCAATTATAGTTAAATTGGATCGGCCAGAAAAGGGTCATTTTACAAACGGTCTCAGAATTCGACGAAACTAGTTTTGTTGGGACCGTATCGTCAAAACATAGCTAGATTTATTTTTCGGGAATTTTTAGAATCAGTATGTGGCCCCGGCAAATTGAAATGTACGTTCAAATTAAATATTGAATGTTTTATATTTTAATTTGAAGAAAAGCTGACTGAAACATTCGAATGGGCCTTCGAAACATATCCCATTATGTTCAGAATGGGGGTAAATCGCTAGGGACGACAGTCATTGGGTCTAGATTGGGGTTCATGAGTGAAAGAGGGTATTTTTGAAATTTAAAAATATACAAATAAACAAAATATTCTCATTGGCCCAGGCATATTCTCTCTCCCCAATAACCATCGCGATTAAACGACGGAGACCCCTCAAGACCTTCCCCCTCCGATTTCTCCTCCTCTACGCAACAAAACCCCATGGTCCTTTGGAGATTTTTGTAGAGCACAGCCCCCTCTTCCAATCCATACCTGATTCGAAGCCTGAAGCTGCTCCGTCGTCGAGATCTACGCCTTAGAAGACGCCGCGTTTGGAGCACCGCCACCCCTTAACCGCGCCACCGAACTAAGAGCCACCACCACGCGTGAGAAGCCTCTTCCAATCTCTTCGACGCTGCGTAGTCCGATCGTCAAGACACTACACGGATTTGAAGTTATTGCAAAACCTAGTTTTGAACAGTCAAAGAAAGGTAATGGCCTATTTTTAAATTAACTATATAATAGCACTTCTAAGCGCTACCGTTTTTGATTTCACTGTAAAAATATATCTTTTTCGTTTCTTGATGAAATTCAGTGAAACAAGAGACAGTGGACTCATGTGGACGTCTTCTACATTCTAGAAGAGACCGCATATTTTTCTGAGCCTTCTGCTATTTTTGGTGGAGTGGAACCCAAAGTGAGATTTCTAAATTATAAACGATATGGAAAACGACGATGTAAAAATTATATAGTCGATGTATGAGTTATATAAGCATTGTACACCTCATGTATAAGCGTTGTATAAGTTGTACGTTCGATATATAAGTTATATATGTGTTGTAAAAATTATATATGTGTTGAATAGAAGTGAAATGCATATATATAAATATATATATATACGCCCCTCGTCCACAAACCATGGACGATATTTATTGGTTGTGATTGGTGTGAAAATTGGTTGGTTACGAATGGTTGATTAAAATTGTTTGTGGTGGAAATCGATTAATTGTGGTTGAAAAATACCCGTTTGTGGTTGAGAAATATTTGGTTGAAACCACATAGGATTAGTTTGTGGAAATGAAAAAATATATATATACATGCCGCCTACGTGCGAACTAGATGCATGAATCCCCATTGTCAAAAGCTGCGAGGCTTTAAGGTAGAGCGAGGAGCCGTACTAGGGACGACCACGGTTTTAACTACCCTGCCGTTATGCTGCCGAAATTTTGAATAATATTCATGTGTTAGAATTATTTTCATGTGTTGAAACTATATTCGTGTGTTGAATAGAAATTCATTCGTTGAATAGAAATTCATGTGTTGAATGATAATCGTGTTTAAAAATAAATTGTTTTATAATAAAAATCATATTTTTATTACCTATATAGACTATATAAAATAATCGTGTTTTGAAATGAATTGTTTTACAATAAAAATCACATTTTTACTATACACATGAGTTGTTAAAAATAGTGAAGTGTCGAAGTGAATGTTTGTTGGATGAAAATATCATTTTTATCAAATGTATGAAAAGAATATGGCTTTGAAATCGAAGAATCGATATATATATATATATATAAATAGAATTGAAATATATCGAATAACGAAGCTGCAGTTCGTGTTTTGAAACCGTGATTTCAAACGATTAGTGCGGGAGATCCGACCATCGGATTTTCCCGAAACCGCAACCGTTGGGTTCGCTTTGGAAATATCTTTCCAACGGCACCAACTTTGTAAAGATCCAACGGTTGGATTATCTGGAATGTTTAATTCAAATCTGAAGAAAAACAGCGCCAGAATCGATTATATATATATATAATTATATTAAATCGAATAACGACGCTGTAGTTCGTATTTTGAAATCGAAACTTCAAACGAGTGTACCGGGAGATCCGACCGTCGGATTTTCCCAAAACTGGAACCGTTGGATTCGTTTTGAAAAGATCTTTTATTGATATAAATTTTGTGATGATCCAACGGTTAGATTTTCAGACATGTGTAAATCAAATCTGAAGAAAAACAGCGCCACGGCCGCGTTATGTCCCGAAGCGTCGTTTAAATAAATTGGCTATTTTAAAATAAATAAAAATAGCGATAAATCGTTATAATATATTATAAACGATATGGAATGTGAAATTTAGAAATTAACTGAAGGTTGGCTAAGTCGAATGGTTTCCTGGGTTTTGATCTGATGTTGGTTTCGGCCTTCGGGGTTAATATTTGGGAAATCGTTCTCTTACTGATTTACGGTTAGTGACTAATGAATTGAAATGATGCGTATGTTGTGTTTGTTTAGCACTTGTTTATTATATACGCGAGTTGCTCAGAAAGACCGGGTTTATCCCATTCTGAATAACTGAATCGACGATAAGGAATCGAAGATGAAGACGGTGGTTGAAGATCGGAAATCTTCACCTCGTTTGGATGGTAACTGATGTCCTGATTGGGAGGCATCCCGAAATATGGATAATGAGTGGTGATCGTCCAGGCGTACATAGAGATCGATGGGTTTGCGAGGTATATAGTGCCTCCGGTTTCGTTCAGACCCAGAACGGACTTGTAAATGGACTGTGTGTCTGACATTGGATTTTATTCTGTGTTGATTGATCTCTACTAAATGTACATCTGTTTGGCGGCGGAGAATTTATTCTTTTGCTTAACGCCTTTCTCTGAGACGCACGAGCTCAGAGGTTGTATATCGATGGACATCAGTCGCATGGAATGAATTGCTAGTGTGGCATGCCTAAGTGGCAAATGATCAAGGCTTCTGTTGAAAAGCAAAGTCTTGTGGTGATGATCAAAGCTCCGCCTGTGTGGCGTAGCTTTGTGTATAACGTGAATTCGCGAGCCTCACACCCCGGTATGAACCTGAAACGGGAGAAGGACCTCAGGGAGGGCATGCGTTTCCTCCTAGCTAGAGGTGGTGTCAGTGCTTAAACTGGCTGACATTTATATTATTTTCTCCTATGTGGTTGTTGTTGTTGCGAGGCGCCTCGGTTATATCGGTCGATCCGGGACCGATGGAGTCATTTGTTGGCTCATTTACGCCCCAAAGGGCGGGGAAACGTAGTGTTCAGGCATTTTAATCCACATCGGTGGACCGGCCCTGACGATCCAAGGGTCGATGCGTTCTGATCCTGAGACTCGGGCAAGGCAGTCTCGAATTCGGTGAGAACGATCCCTTACCTCGGTTCATGACGGAAATCCAATTTCCAAATACGTGACTGTGCGGTTTTGATTGTATACCTATATATGGCGACATAGTGGTATGGGGCATTAATGCCGTCTATGATTGATAGTTATGATTTGAAATTGTTTTTGAAACATAAAAACACTAGTAATAATATCAAATGCTTTTGTTTTATTCGTATCAAGCATATTTTGGCCATTATAAGGTAAAATTCTATCCTCCGGTTTGCATTGCATTGTGTGATGGGAACTGAGTCTTATAATGGCTTCATTTTTATAAAACGCATTGCGATGTTTTAAAAGAATTATTTGTTTTAAAGCACTAGCAATCCAATGGAGTAAACCCGTTCCGCGAAAGTGGCGTGGTCCTGTGATTAGCCATATTGTAAATGTGTTAAGTAGATTTCTCATACCAGTCCCATGACTGACTCGTAGTTTGTTTCACTTTCAAACTCGGGTGCCCCTTTTTTTACATGGGCAGCCTTGTGTTCAGGTTTTTAGCAGGCTTGTTCTGGATAGCTGGAGCTGAAGATGGATTCTATCATTTATCTCTTTTTATGTTGTTCAGCTCCTATTGTACATATTATGTTTGTTTTCCGCTGTAGACATTTATGTATAGCTGAACTGTATTTGTACTAAGTATGATCCTGTACGCTGTGTAACTCTGATGATTACTTTTATCCAGTGTATTGTTTGTTCATTATCTGGTGTATTTATTTATTTTTGTTCTGCTATTATCTATTTTTGTGTTATGTTCCAAAGATTACCCTTAACACCGTCAGTACGGGTTTTAGGGTCGTCACAGTTCTTCTCTTTCTGGCGATTGTTTTAAGATGTTGTTACGGTCAATAGAATAGCAGAGTCTGATACCAATTGTTAGTTCGGGTGCAGGGATGAAGGAATAGTCATTATGCATTCGATTGACGATGGCCAATTTGTATGTAGATTTGAAGTGTGTTAATCACAACGGAAGCAATAAATATATACGTGTATATATATAATAGCAATAAAAAATAAAAAAAGTAAAATGGCACTAGAGATTTTTATTTTGGTTCGGAGCATCGTCCTATGTCCAGTCCTAGACTCCTTCTGGAATCTCAATTAAACAGCAACACTAACTTAACCCGAAGAAACATGTATTACAACATCTGAGTGGAAAAACATGACCTGAGTAGCAGAATAGGATTTCTCCTCAACAGTTGAAGAGGATTTTCACACGCCTGAGCAAAACAGGATTTTCACCAATACAAAAGAAAATTTAACTATTTGTGTTCTTAATTACATGGATATGTCACTTTATAGCATACCACCCTTCCTATAATGCTCTCTCATGTATATTTTTGTATATGAAGATATGAAAGGGAAAATATAGGTTATAATATTGAAATGAAGTGTGAATTCAAGCAATAGTATTTTTGAACGCTCAGAACATTGAGAGTGTATGTGATAGAAAATGGAAACTTAACATTAGATAGATTGAAAAAAGAAAAGTTATTTCATAATTAATAGAATTATGTATTTATAATTAATAAAAGGTTGCAACAACTAGCGAAGAGATCTGATTGAAAAGTAGTGTCTGTATCTCTTTGAAGAGATTCATTTCTCTTCGCGAATCGAAGTGTTATTTAAGAGATTTGACTACTAAAAGGACTTCAGTAGACTAAAGTTTATAATCGACCAACTGAATTTCAAATAGGTTTATATATATATATATATATATATATATATATATATATATCCATGTGTAAATGATGTGCACAATATGCTAGACAGTTGACTGACCAGGTATTTTGTGTAACTCATGCATATATGCATGATTTTGTGTAAGTATACACACATGCACACACACATATGCCAGTTTAAAACATAAATTTATGAAATGCAAATGTTTTAAACTACTTAAGGATTGATTTTGACAATTTAAATACTATAACTCAAGACATGATAAATAATAAACTACTTGCACCAGTTTGAAGTGTTATCTTTATCATAGTTTAAAAAAACTAAGACTCCCTTTTTATTGCGCTAATCATCGTGTCTTCTTGTTGTATGCTCAACTTTTGTCAAGAATCATCATGTCTTCTTGTTGTATGCTCAACTTTTGTCATGAATCAAAACCATGATTCAACAAACCTAACCTAAATTTTTATAGGAAAATATTTATTAATATATATATATACATACATATATTCACATATACATACACCTTCTCGGAGACTATATCTAAAGAACAGGAAAAGATTTATTAATATATATATATACACACACACACACACATATTCACTTATACATACACCTTTTTGGAGACTGAATCTAAAGAGACCACAGACGGATGCATTGACCACAGTGAATCTATAATTATTTTAGATTTTTGGTAATTTGATAAAATAGTGTTTCTAATAGTTATAGAGTTTTTTGTTGTTTTTCTTCATAGTTTTCTTGTAGTTTTTGTTAGTTTCCGTAAGTTAGTATATTTTTGCATGTTTCTTTTATGTAAGTCATTTTTATAGTTTTTCACTCTTTTTCTTACAGTTTTTTTTATGTAAATATTGTAAGATATTTTCTCAGCCTTCTTTCCTCTTTCTATGTTTATAAGTTATTTTATAGTTTTTATACCTATTTATGGTTTATGCCTAAAATACGTTTGATTCTGTAATTGTTGGCATATGACGACTAATTTAATCCAATGAATGATGTAATCCTTTTTACTTTGCATGAGGAAATAATAGAATTAAATAATAAGTATGCAAATATGGATTAAACATATATGACTAAATTTTCAGAATAATATGCATATATTATGGAACTGTAATTAAAAAGAGATTGGATTGAAAATAAGAAAATTTAAATAGATGTGTTATTAAATTATGACACGGGTTTCAATTGGAAAAGACTGAACATATTCATAAAGTAATATTACAATAATTTGTACAAACATACATGGAAATCAT
Organism: Allium sativum; assembly: GCA_030737875.1. Taxonomy (NCBI): domain Eukaryota; kingdom Viridiplantae; phylum Streptophyta; class Magnoliopsida; order Asparagales; family Amaryllidaceae; genus Allium; species Allium sativum. The sequence goes on along the minus strand of CM060918.1, from coordinate 618,706,194 downwards.
AATTGACACATTGGACTAAATTGCAAATATAATTATAACATGAGGATTGTAGTTAAATATTATTGACATAAACTTAAAATTGAGGTTAAACTTAATATATATGAACTGGTTCTGCTCTGTTCCAATAGCAGTAACTGATTTGCAAAAATAAGTGACCTCAGTTAATAAGCATATTTTTATTGTGGTCCGTTCCGGCGGCACGGAGGCTTTATTGGGGAAATAAGAAACCAAAGGTTAAGGCCTGAATCAATAGGGATTTATACTGAAGCACAAATTAGAATATTTGTTTGCTAGGACTCGTACATAAGCATTTCCCTTTAGGTTTATTAGTGATGGACTCACAAACAATGGATGGCGGAGGCTAGGCACGCTTATGTTGATTAGGGGTAAATAAGGGGTCAACAGAGACATGACCGTGTGTAAGTGCATTCTGATGGTGCAATAAGCGTGTATGTGCATCGACGAGGGAAAATAAATCACTACTGCGACCAATAACGAATTGTTATGTTTTTACTGATGGGTTGGTACGGATAAAGGTTAAGATCCATTATGACATAAGCTACCGTGTAAGATGGTAGACTAGTAGCCGATCAATGGGTAGTATTAGGAATATATCCCAAGTATGATTACTACATTCAGTAATTGAGAAATCCAAACAATCAAATAACTAGTTGAATTAGATATAAAAAAAATTGAATAAATCTATACTCATATAGTTCAAGTATATTTTTTGTATACTATTCTAGTACGTTCACCTTCTTAGTCGTGCACAGACACTTACCCTATCTGATACTAGAACTATTACAGATTCTACCTTTTTTATTACTCAATCATGCTAGTAACTACAACACTCAAGAGGTTTTATGTGTGATCCACTCCTCTTCCTTCCTTCCTTTTCCCAAGTTGTCTCACATGACAGGGATTTGATTGATTCTAGCAACTCGGGAAGATTACTATTGAGGATCTTGTTTTCCTTTCTTTTCGATATGCTTAATTTTATAACAGACTATTTGTCATAATCTTAATTTGTACTTAAGAGAGGAAATAGTTTATTTGTATACTTTGTTTTGAGCTAAGATTATATGTGACACATGTTTTGAATTAGTCTTAAGTTGTGTAAAGTATTGTTTTGTAATGATAAGTAGTTCAGAAATAGATGTTATCGTTTTTACATCTTGTGAATCATAGTCTTTGTGATTAATTTTTTTGGTACCTATAACGCTTTACATTTCTTAGTATGACCTTAATTGGAAATACTAAAGGGTGGAGGTTGTTTCATTTGGTATCAAAATTTAAGATTACGGGATTTCTAAAAAAAATTCTTTTAAATACTTTTCCAAAGAATTATAGATTTTCAAAACAAAAACAATTTCTAAAAATAAAAGTTTTAAAAATAATCCCCTTAAGTCTGCCTTCTTTCCTTACCTTTTTCTCTCATTTTTTCATTGAATTATTTATAGAACAACCTATATAATATTACCTATTAGGACCTTAAATCTTTATAGGTTAGAGTTTTGATTCGTGGATAAACCAATTTAATCCATTATTTGTAAATTCTTTGAGAAAATGGAGTTAGGAAATAACTTGATACTTGATATATATATTAAGTAGGGCCAATTATGGATAAGGCAACCTTAAAGGCCAAAGATTGCGAGATGACTTAAAAGGTATTATTGTAAGTATTCGGGAAGATGTTATTAGTTTGAAAAAATAGTCGATGTGGGTACTATGCCGATAGTGTTATAGGGAATGTGTTGATCAAAAGAATCGAGTAATGGAAAAGGGTTAGTGAAAGTGATGTTATTATCTCTTGCCCTTTCTATTTCTCCTATTTTATCTAATTAGGAGTATTCTTTTCCTTTACCTTTGATTCACTGTTTAGGGGTGGCTGTGTAGATCCATAGTCACGCTGGTATAAGACAGGTCGTATAGGGCATCTATCTTGTTGGCCTAACGAAGCTATCATTTATAGATATAGTAAATCCCCGAGTGTGCATTAGTGGTAGTAGTTGATTGTTTGCACTTACGCAATTTTCAAGACCTAGTAGTAGTTTCTTAGGCCTCGTAGGAGGATCAACATGGTTATTATTATGAGTCTAGGCTTGAAACTAGAATTCCTATATCTATGGGATGCTTGTGGCAATTTCCGGGTATGAGTTTGTTTTGGACCTCGATAGTTTAGCTATACAATTGGTTCTCTCAGATTTTGATAGTGGCGGTAGAGTTTGACTGAGATGCTTATGTTTTAAGATTTTCGAGATAGGAAATTTTTTGAGGATGAATTAGTTAGCCACATATTAGGCTATTTTGACTGGAAGTGGAGAATTGTCGAGCTAGGATATGTAATGGACGAAGTCTTGATATTTCTTGCGACCCAATGGATCAGTCATATTGATTTTCCTATTCTCTCTAGTTCACCTCTTAGTATTATCGATCCAGTTCCCATTATGCTTTATTTTCCAAGTATTGGAAGAGGTTGAAAGGTTATCCCTTCAGAAGAGAGATTGGATCTCATATTTATTTTTAAAACAATGCTAAATCTATAGCATTATCAATAAAACACATAATTCTAAGGGAAAGATGAGAGTAGAGTTTCATATCTTTGGTTGGAAGCTTTTCTAGATATGGATTGATGCTCATAGCATTACTAGGTACTGATTAGTTTGAGTTTAGATGGGTTAGCTATATAGTGAGCCATCTCATATATTGAGAGGAGGATGGTTACGTGGGGGTATTCATGGTAGACACACCATAGGATTGACTTGTAAAGAATTAGTTGAGGTGAATTATTTACTCCTTGGACCTATCTTTCAATAGATTTAGTTTGGTATTTATGATAGGAGCTTTCCATATATGTTTTAAAGGAGTTATGGGACATCAGTCGCAGTAGAAAGATTTTGGGAAAACAAATTTAGGAACTTTTGGAAAAGATTGGTAAGAGTACGCATTCTTGGATGAGAGGAATCAATCGTCTTTGCTACAAAGATGGATAGTTCGTTTGGATAAGTAGTTATTATAAGTACATTTTTCTGGTAGAACCGTTACTTTTTGCCTTATGTAAACGGTCTCTATAATTATTTAGAGCAATCCAGATCTTTTCATAGCAAGATTTCTTTGCTAGTATTTCCACCAAATTTTGAGTAGTGAAATGGATTAGGGATGGAGTGTTTTGTAGGATATCCGATGGATTTTAATATCAATTGACATACCTTTTGGACTAGCTTGTGCATAAGTCTAATTATTGATTGTTGTGGTGTGATGATTGGTAAAGCTTTGTACTAAGTTGGTAGGAGTCTGTGTAGGTGACAAGTTGCTCTGACCAAAGATAGCAAGGGATAAATTTGGTATTTAGATAAGGAATTCAGTACCTTATAAGCACATGGACCCAAGACCAAGTTCTCTAAAAATTGCTTTTTGAAGATAAGGAGTTTTCTTGGATTGTGAACTATTGTGGAAAAGTTATTGATAGTTTTTCCAAGATATAGATTTTCTTGACCTATCTCACCAAATTTTTTTTACCTTTTTTGGATGTAAATTAAGAAGCTATATTTTTCTAGAGTTCTGATAAATAGAATGGTATCAGTTCTACTTAGTAACATTAGTATCATTTCTACTTAGTAACATTAGTAAAAGACTCAAGAAGGTTCTTACCTTGGATTAACTACCATCAGTTTTTCAGTTAGTTCATGGGAGTGTTACCTATTATGAGGAAGGTTTGAAACTTCAATGACCATTGATTGTTGATTTGTTGTCCCTACAGGAAACTGGAACTTAAAACAATAAAGATTAGTTGAGTTTGAGTGTCCGATGATTTTTTTTTTTTTTGCTCTCTATGTGAAAGTAAAAATATAGTTGACATGTAATAATTGATTTTGGTATTAGAATACTTGGGATAGAAGCATTGGAAATATATGTAGCTTCTATTGAAACACCTTGTGATGTGTTGTGGTAAGATCTCTAAAGACGAGGAAGAATCAAGACTAAGTTTAAGCATAGTACTTAAAGCCATAAAAAAATCAGCTTGGAAGTTTATCTTAACTTGAGGATATGAGGATGAATTTCACCACTAGTTATGATTCAATGATCGAGAGTTTAGTGTTCATTAAGGTTATGTCTTTTGGGCATGAGACGAAGATCTTAGAAATTCCTTTTGAAGAAAAATAACATATAAGGATAAATTAACACTTATTATAAGAATCAAATTGATAGAATAGATCTTTATATGACCACCAGATTGAACCACTATTTCAAATCTCGCAAATATCTCCCGAGATCTCCTTTGAGATCTCATTTTGGGCTCCTTCCGAAATGAAACAGCAAATATCACTCTAAATCTCCTTTCGAATATATCACCCGAGATATCGCAATATCGAACGATATATCGACCGAGACGAAATATTCGAATATCGTCCGAGATCTTAGTTTTTTGGTTAAAATTTAAATTTGTGCCTGAACTAGAACAATAATTAAAAACTCAAATCAAGCCATGATAATATTTTGTTATTTTACATTTTGCATGTTAAATGACCATACTGTATATTCACATATGTTCTACAACGCTTATGATTTTCATATTCGTCTTTTTACATAAATGTTACTTATAAAATTATGTATTTTATGGTCTATTTATGATGAATTTTTTGATGTTTTGGATCCTTTTAATGTTTTATGTCTAACAATATTTTTGTTTTAAGCATATTACGATATAGAGTATGAATGGTCTTTTGCAAAATAAAGAATAATAAAGTTATTTTGCAATTCAAGTTTAAGTTACAATGCTTTTAATAGAATTAATAAAAATCATTTTGTAAAAATATCATTTTTTAACGTAATATGTACCCCGAGATTGTTCCAATATGAACTTCCAGACCCGAGATGGAAATCCAAAACGAACTCCCGAGTTAGACTTATCTCGTCCATGATATCCCTCGATACGAGATTAAATCTATAAAATCCCCAAGATGAAACGCGACCGATATCCAAGATTTAAAACCTTGGATTGAACTAAGCAAAAGTTTGGCTAGTAGACAAGCGATTGAATATTTATATAAAAGGATATAAAGATTTCAAACGGATCAGTGGTAGGGTGAACAATTGTGTTTCAAGAAAGAATTTTGAAGAAGAGTATTTTAAGGAAAAGGGGAATTTATAGGTCCACTTTGAGTCTAAACCCTACATATATATATGGTTTCAGAAATAGAAATTTTAAAAGATAATATGTTTTGCTATGAAATTCGTATTTTTGGGAATTTCATGAAAATAACTATATATATTGAAAAGAAATTGACTTGTAACTCTATGAATAATAAGTGTCCTTAAAGAGATTTTTCAAATGAGATTTGAAAAGATAAAGATAAAGTTTTGTAAAAAAAAATATGTATACATAAATAGAAAGTTTAGAAGGAAGCACATCCTTATGGGGTTGGACAATATAAGTGGAACAAATAGAGGTATTCAAGTCTGTAAAGGTAAAGACTTGAAATTGGAATATGGATATGGTAAGAGTGACCCTACTTAGAAGATATAGTAGGCTCTAGAATTTTAAAACCAAGTTATGGCAATGATTAGCCATGTTAAACTAGCTTAGAGTGGGCTTAAAAAGTTTAAAGAGAAAGAGGATGTAAACAGAGTACTTGGAAGACACGTGAATAACTTATTTGAAATGTTTCTTCCAAAAGTATTTAGGATGGGTAAGATGGTAGAGCTCTCCAGTGGATATGTTTAAGATGACTCGGTCGTTACACATAAATCGTTAAATTGGTTGTTTGGACTAGTGAGTCATCATGCGATGAAGCATTAATAAATTTAGCTATAAAATCTCTCATTTCATTGGGAGAACTTCTAGTTATAGAAACTTGTGTCTTCAAAAAATTGAAGTTTATTACCCATGTTCTTTTAACGAACCTTTCCTTTTGGACATTCTATCGTTAGTGTTTTCCTTTGATTAGGATCTTTCTTTTAAATATCCTTGGGAAGGGTAGATCTTAGGATTAAGCCTATGGATGCTAGGATTGATAGTAAACATGTTGATAGAACATGTTATGTATGATATACACAAGTGGTTGCAAGTGGATGTAGTGGATACATATACACATTAGACAATATCAGTGATCGGCTATTTAGGACACCTGCATATTCATATGGATGTGTGTGCATTTATACTTTATTTCCGTGGTTGATATAATGGATGATTATCAAATGATTTTTGCATATAAATGATGCCTGAAGCATGCATGCAAAACTATCTGTTATCACTAGGATTTTGCAAGCATTTGGATACATGGTACAATCATAATTGCATAAAAAGGAGATCAACTGAATAATAGATTGTCTAACCTTTTGTATTAGTTCGGAACAAATACACTACATTGTTGCATAACTACATGTATCGCATTAGAAAACTTAAGGACAATGAATGCTAATGAATGATGATTGAGTAGATGGTTGCAGATATTTGGATGAAAACACATATTTCATTCTTTTATCCTTGGAATTTCAAGGACGGAAATCCTTTGAGGAAGGGAAAATGTAACAACCCGAACTTTTAAGACACAGTAATTAATTAAAGAGTCAATTAATAAAATAATAAGTAGGAAAATTTATCATAATTTTGCTGCAGAATTATATCTGTGGTAATTTTGATGATCAGTTTATGTGTAACGTTTGTAAAAATCAAAGCTAATATGAAAAAGTTGTAAAATAGACAAGTTACAAGTATAATTCTAAGATTAATAAAAGAAGTTATGAAGAAATTTTTCTCAAATCACCGAATTTGACTATAGAACTTTTTCCATTACATCTACTATGATTTTCTGGGTCATTTTCGTGTACACTTGCCAAAATCCGAGTTCCTATGAAGTAGTTACTACAGAAAAAAAATCAAAAGAAACCGAAGGAATATATATGGGTTGGGTCGACCCATCCTATATCTGGATCGACCCGAGGGTCAACCCGGGTGTTAGATGGGTCGACCCATTCGAATAAATGGGCGCAAGTTACGTTTAGGAGATGCGTGAATGGTCGAACATGTTGTTTTGCGTAACTTTGCTGAGTTGTCCTATCTTAATTGGTTTGAATTTAAAACTAGGCTGATGTGGCAAGTTTTTATTAGTCATGTGACGTGCCTAGCCCAGATTAAATCCATAAATCCAATGGTCTAAGACCTTTAGCCTAACATATAAATAGACCTTTAGGCTACACTCATTCCTCAACAATCTCTTTTCCTCTGGTTCTCTTTTTTTGAAATGGACCTTACCTAAATTTTTAAGGGAAAACATTTATTAATATATACATACACACACATACATATATACATATATATATATATACACACGTTTTTGGAGAGGGGATCTACAGAGGCTACCGAGGAACGCTTTGACCACGATGAGTTTGTAATTAATTCAGAATTTTGGTAATTTAGGAAAATACAGTTTCTAATAGTTGCAAAGTTTTCAATAGTTTTTTTGTAGTTTTCTTATAGCTTTTATTAGTTTTTTGTAAGTTAGTATGTTCTATAAGATATTTATACTGTTTTTCAGTCTTTTTCTTAAAGTTTAATTTTACGTAAATACCGTAAGATATTTTCTCAACATACTTCCCTATTTCGGCATTTATAAGTTATTTTACATTTTTTATACCTATTGTGTTTTATGCCTAAAACAAGTCTGATTCTGTAAGTGTTAGTATAATGATGATTGAGTTAATCCAATGATTGTTGTAATCCTTTTTATTTTGCACATGGAAATAATAGAATTAAAGAATAATTGCGCAAGTATGGACCAAACACATGTGACTAAATTCACAAAATAACGTGCATATATTATAGAACTGTAATCAAAAGGGATTGGACTGAAATAGGAAAATTAATGTAGATTTGCTATTAAATTATGACATAGGTTGTAACTGGAAAAGAACGAATATATTTTCTAAGTAGTATTATGATAATTTGTACAAACACACATGGAAATCACTATTGACATATTGGACTAAATTGCTAACATAATTATAACACTAAGGTTATAGTTGAATAAAATGATGGGTATGTCTATTATTGACATAAACTTAAAACTGAGGTTAAGTTTAGTATATATGGACCTGTTATGGTCCGTTCCAACAGCAATATGATGATTAGAAAAAATAATGACTTACATTAATAAACATATTTTTGTTGTCGTCCATTCCGACAACACGGGCGGTTAATTGGGGAAAATAAGCAACCAAAGGTTTAAGCCCGAATCAATAGGGATTTGGACTGAAGCGCAAAAGGGAATATTTGTTTGCTAGGACCCGTACTGGCAGCGTTCTCTTTTAGGTTTATCACTGATGATCTCACAATGTAGCGTCCCAAATTTTTAGCAATTTAATAATTAATTAATTTAATTATTTAAATAGTGATTTAGAGATTTGAATGGTTGTTTAATTAAACAAGTTGAAATATTTAATTAATATTTATAATGGAATAATAAATTATAAGTTCCGAAATAGTCGAAAATAGTAGAATTCGCAATATTGTGTGAATTGGATAGTATAATACATTTGGTTAAGTTTAGATACGCTTTTTTATAACAAATCTATTTAATAAACGTCGTTTGAACGTATAAATTATATTATAATTATAATCGAGCTCGTAATGGCGCGGTAGTTCGAAATATTGAGTTTTGAACTTCAATTGATTATACAGAATCTGTTTTAAGTCGAATTTCTGTGAAACAAGAAACGTTCAGATCTGGTGAACTATATTTTTCTAATAGAAGAGAAAATTTGAGATTTCATCATGTAGATTATGAGTTATGTCCAAATCAAATTTCCAAAAAGTCGCTATGGAACTCGTTTATAATTTATAACGATTTATTTATATTATAAACAGGATTTTTAATATAAATTGAATATCGATTTAACCTGGATTTGAAATCTCGAGTTATAAATCCACTTATGTTTATTTTGGAGCTAGATAATATTCTGTGTGAATATATATGATAATATTAATTTATTAATATTAAATTAAATTGTTTTTAAATATATTTATATTTAATAGCTTATTTAGACCTTAGAAAATAGTCATTTCTGCAAACGACTTCCGTTTTCGACGAAATTAATTTTGTTGGATCCGGAATATTAAATTACTCTTAAATTTCAAAATTTGTGATTTGTTGAGTCAGTGTGTGGCCGTATGCAATTTTAATGTGAAAAATAATCGATAATTTAACTTTAAAAATACGATGTGTGAGCAAACGAACTCATAATTCAATGAAACAAGTTTCGTTGGGTTCGTAATGTTGAACTGTAGCTACATGTCCATTTTCACCAAAGAGGGAGAATGGGAGGATGGATGGGCGGTAATGGCCATTAAACGGGATGGTTTCACGGTATGTAGGAGGAGATAAATAGGAGTAGCGGGTATGTGTAGTGATGGGCCAAGAAGTTAGAACGGTGAGGCCCAATAAGACTTAAGTTAATATAATTCAACTATTAGTTTAATTATATAATGTATAAACTTGTAGTTGCTGTATTTTACTCATACATTATCGAAATCCAATAAAATAGGATCTGTTGGGATCGCTTCGAGGGCTACACCGTGGAACTGATTTGGAATGATTCGGAGCTCGTCTCAATTTAAGGCGAAATTAAACATCTATTTCGTTTTAAATGAAACAAAAGCAGAATCGTCAATTGCGAACCAAAGTGAGTAAAACTCACTAACTCTGTCCAGTTTATATTTTTATACTGTATTTTTAGAATTGATAAATGATGGTTATTTGTTGTGTGTTGATTGTCTGGATGAACTGCTAATTAATCGGTTGAGATTATAGATCTAGTTATATATATCGTTAATTAAATATTGATTCTATTTATCAGAATATTTCATATTGAAATGAAATTGATGTTATTTATGTTTAAAATCTGTAGATGTAGGGAAACAAGTTGAAGGGATCCAACTGGATTCCTCAACATTTATATTACTGTTTTTCATATATTGTGATATATGATGTGATACATTATCTGAAACTGATTGTGTGTGTTTGGATGGTACTGGGCCTTTTTATTTGGTATTTTAAATTCCATAAGTAAATATTGGAAATATATATATAAAGAATTTTTGAAATGGGTATTAAATTAAAGAATTTTGTAAAATCAATAGATTTTGTAAAAAAGAAATATTTGGAAATTAAATAAAAAAACTTCTGTAGAAAGTTATTAATCGTTATATGGAATGAATATGATTTATTTTAAAATTAATAGAATTATATAAAGGGAAGTGCGAATCATAAAAGAATTATGAGATATAATTCAAAGTATATTTTAAATAGAATCTGTTTTAATAGATAGGTTGAGAAGATTAATTTATAAATAATGTTTTATAAATTAAATAAAATGTTTATCATTTGACAAATGGAATATATAAGTCTGAATTTATATAAAGAAGTAAAAATTGGTTTCAACACCGATATTTGAAATTGAATGTGAATGTAGCAGTTATAAAGGGAATTTTCAATGAGATTATAAGTGTTAAAATAAGATTTTTATGAATAATTCTATAAATAGAAGTATAAATAGAATTTGGGGCTGAGATATTGTTTTAAAATGTGAAATCAAACTGTTTTGATTGTATGGAAGAAATATTATTCACATTTGATATGAATAAGGGATTTATGCAAATATTTTGCAAAATCAAAATATTATAAAGAAAATTCGGTTTTAGAAATAAAAAATGGGATTAAAGAAATTAGAAACTTACTGGAGATTAGTTATGTGGAACAGCTTTCTGGGTACCGGTCTGATGTTGGTTTCGGCCTTCGGGGTTTATACTTAGGAAGTTGTTCTCTTGCTAGTTTATAGTTAGAGACTGATAGATGTGGGAGGATAGTGATGCGTGAATAGGGAATGGAAATGTTTTCCAATGTTAATAACGTTTATTTTCTAAATTTTGAAAATAAGGATTTACGAATATATGGAAATGGGGAAAAGAATAAATTAATGATAAATTAATTTAAAGGAAAAAATGTTGATTGATGATTGATCGATAAAATTTTCATTCGGAATAAGATCGTTGTGTGTATGTATGTTTTCCTTTGACAATTAAATAACCGACTATCAAAGTTTTGACCATTTTTCCGTCGTCAATACGGAGAGACCGGAATCAGATTTATTATCTGAAAACCACTCCATATGGGCATTAGCGTTGCGAATCAAATATGATGAAGATAATTGAAGATGGAGTTTATGCAAGGGCTATTCTGGAAAATCCTAGGTAGAAATTCCCAAAATGGATTTTCAGAATAGTGCCTTCGGATTGTCCAGTCCCAGGACAAACTGTATGGAAGAATGTATGACGAGTATATTTAATAGATCGCGTAAGTTAATCTCTTCAAATGTACATACGTTTGGTGGCAGAGGAATTCGTTTCTCTTAGCTGTATACTCGTAATATTTTTGGAGAAATCAATTTGTGATTTGGCGGGTATGACGATGTGACATTCGAAGTAAATAAAGGTGTGATATGAGCGTTATGACCAAAAGCCTCACAACCAGGAAATGGTATAAAATCGGGTAGGTCGTATGGCAAGGGGGCAGCTACCAATTAGGGTGTATTGTCACATGATGAGACGACCCGAAATCCCGTTCTCACGGAAACAAGGGTTATCTTTGGAATATAACACAGAAACAGATAATAGCCGAACAGAATTAAATAAATACACCAGATAATGAACAACAAAATATACTGGATAAAAGTAATCATCAGAGTTACACAGTATACAGGATCTTACTTAGTACAAATACAGTTCAGCTATACATAAATGTCTACAGCGGAAATAAACAAAATATGTACAATAGGAGCTGAACAGCATAAAAAGAAATAAGTGATAGAATCCATCTTCAGCTCCAGCTATCCAGAAAGAACCAGCTAAACCTGAATACAAGGCTGCCCGTGTGGAAAAAGGGGCACCCGAGTTTGAGAGTGAAACAAACTACGAGTCAGTCATGGGACTGGTATGAGAAATCTACTTAACACATATCTATAATTTGGCTAATCACAGGACCACGCCACTTTCGTGGAACGGGTTTACTCCATTGGATTGCCAGTGCTTTACAACAAATCTTTCTTTTAAACATCGCTATGCTTTTTATAAAAATGAAACCATTATAAGACTCAGTTCCCATCACACAATGCAACGCAAACCGGAGGATAGAGTTTTACCTTATAATGGCCAAAATATGATTGATACGAATAAAACAAAGGCATTTGATATTATTGCTAGTGTTTATGTGTTTCGAAAACAATTTCAAATCATAACTATCAATCATAGACGGCATGGGTACCATATATCATGTCGCCATATATATATATACAATCAAAACCGCACGATGTCGTATTTGGAAATTGGATTTCCGTCATGAACCAAGGCAAAAGATAGTCCTTATCGAATTCGAGACTGCCTAGCCCGAGTCTCAGGCAAGCGCGCAGGCAAGCCTTGGATCGTCAGGGCCGGTCCACACGGAGTGGATTAAAATGCCTGAGCACTACGTTTCGCCGCCCTTTGGGGCGTAAGCGAGCCAACGAATGACTCCATCGGACCCGGATCGTCCGATCTAACCGAGGCGCCTCGCAACAGCAACAACCACATAAGTCAAACTCGTCAGGGCGTGTAAAACCACTGACGCCACTTTTAGCTAGGAGGAAACGTAGGCCCTCCCTGAGGTCCTTTCTCCCGTTTCTGGTTCATACCGGGCTGTGAGGCTTGCGATTTCACGTTATACACAAAGCTACGCCACACAGGCGGTGCTTTGATCGTCACCACAAGACTTTGCTTTTCAACAGAAGCCCTGATCGTTTGCCACTTAGGTATGCCACACTAGCAATTCATGCCATGCGACTGATGTCCATCGATATACAACCTCTGAGCTCGTGCGTCACAGAGAAGGGCGTTAAGCAAAAGAATAAATTCTCCGCCGCCAAACAGATGTATATTTAACAGAAATCAATCAACACAGAATAAACTCCAATGTCAGACACACAGTCCATTTACAAGTCCGTTCTGGGTCTGAACGAAACCGGAGGCACTAAATACCTCGCAAACCCTTCGATCAACACGTACGTCTGAACGATCACCACTCATTATCCATATTTCGGGATGCCTCCCAATCAGGACCTCGTTTACCATCCAAACGAGGTGAAGATCTCCGGTCTTCGACCATCGTCTTCATCTTCGACTTTCAATCGTCGGTCAATTATTTGAAATGAGAATTAACTCGGCCTTCTCAAATAATTCACGTATATTTAGAATTTCAAATCAATTTATTTCAATGGTTAAATTATTCGACAACACCAATATTGTTCTTTAATGTAATTTTCACACCAAACACATTCAACCATCAAAAGCCACATAAATCAAGCAAATTCAGTTTATTTCCATTCCATATCGCTTATGATATTTTATAACTATTTATCGCTATTTTTATTTATTTTAAAATAGCTAATTTATTCAAAACGACGCTTCGGGCCATAACGCGGCCGTGGCGCTGTTTTTCTTCAGATTTGATTTACACATATCTGAAAATCTAACCGTTGGATCTTCACAAAATTTACATCATTAGAAATGTCTTTTCAAAACGAATCCAACGGTTCCAGTTTCGGGAAAATCCGACGGTCGGATCTCCCGGTACAATCGTTTGAAGTTTCGATTTCAAAATACGAACTGCAGCGTCGTTATTCGATTAAATATATAATTATATTTATATATATAAATATAATCGCTTCTGGCGCTGTTTTTCATCAGTTTTGATTTAAACATTCCAGACAATCCAACCGTTGGATTTTTACAAGGTTGGTGCCGTTGGAAAGATTATTCCAAGGCGAACCCGACGGTTGTGGTTTCGGGAAAATCCAATGGTCGGATTCCCAGTACTAGTTGTTTGAAATCATGGTTTCAAAATACGAACTGCACGGCTTCGTTTCGTTTTAATTTTATTTATATTTATATATTTATATAAATATAGTTCATTCAATGATTTCCATATCGTTTTCACTTCAAATATTTTTCTAACACCTTAAAATTTTGGAAAATTTCGCCATAACCTCCCCTGCACCGGGAGCATCGGGAAATCGCAAATAGCTTTCCCGGTCCTTCTAATCTCAAAAAGAAAAAGAAAAAGCCAAGCGGCTAGCCAACAGGCTCATAAAATCATCACCCAAACAAAACAGTAAATGTGTACCTATTTGTCGGGCACAAAATTTTATTCCTCTTCTCTAGCCCCTTTGCTATAACCTGTTCAGTGAATATGCATGTACATATATATACAGTTCTTATCATTTATCATTTTCTATTCAACTTCATATTTGATTTCTATTTGGTTTAAAAACACCATTCATTCTAATGTTACATAAATAGGCGCAAATCATTTCATTAGCTAATTAATGAATATTTCAACTCATATATGTTTATTTTGAACAAGTGGCTATTTTTAACACTTCACATTTCAACGATTAATGCATACAATAAAAATGTGATTTTTATTGTAAAACAATTCATTTCAAAACACTATTTTTCTATATAGTTCATGTTGGTGATAAAAATGAGATCTTTATCATAAAACAATTTCTTTTAAAACGAGATTACTTTACACAGTTCATATAGTCGAAAAGGTGATTTTTATTATCAACCGATTTATTTCAAAATAGGAATACCATTCAACACATGAATTTCTAATCAACGAATGAATATCAATTCAACACATGAATGTTTTCTATTGTTTTTATATATAGATAAAAATGTGATTTTTATTATCAAACAATTTATTTCAAAATATGAATACCATTCAACACATGAATTTCTAATCAACGAATGAATATCAATTCAACACATGAATGTTTTCTATAGTTTTTATATATAGATAAAAATGTGATTTTTATTATCAAACAATTTATTTCAAAATATGAATACCATTCAACACATGAATTTCTAATCAACGAATGAATATCAATTCAACACATGAATGTTTTCTATAGTTTTTATATATAGATAAAA
Source organism: Allium sativum (assembly GCA_030737875.1). NCBI lineage: Eukaryota > Viridiplantae > Streptophyta > Magnoliopsida > Asparagales > Amaryllidaceae > Allium > Allium sativum. The sequence goes on along the minus strand of CM060918.1, from coordinate 618,691,172 downwards.
ATGTGATTTTTATTATCAAACAATTTATTTCAAAATATGAATACCATTCAACACATGAATTTCTAATCAACGAATGAATATCAATTCAACACATGAATGTTTTCTATAGTTTTTATATATAGATAAAAATGTGATTTTTATTATCAAACAATTTATTTCAAAATATGAATACCATTCAACACATGAATTTCTAATCAACGAATGAATATCAATTCAACACATGAATGTTTTCTATAGTTTTTATATATAGATAAAAATGTGATTTTTATTATCAAACAATTTATTTCAAAATATGAATACCATTCAACACATGAATTTCTAATCAACGAATGAATATCAATTCAACACATGAATGTTTTCTATAGTTTTTATATATAGATAAAAATGTGATTTTTATTATCAAACAATTTATTTCAAAATATGAATACCATTCAACACATGAATTTCTAATCAACGAATGAATATCAATTCAACACATGAATGTTTTCTATAGTTTTTATATATAGATAAAAATGTGATTTTTATTATCAAACAATTTATTTCAAAATATGAATACCATTCAACACATGAATTTCTAATCAACGAATGAATATCAATTCAACACATGAATGTTTTCTATAGTTTTTATATATAGATAAAAATGTGATTTTTATTATCAAACAATTTATTTCAAAATATGAATACCATTCAACACATGAATTTCTAATCAACGAATGAATATCAATTCAACACATGAATGTTTTCTATAGTAGGAATAAATATAGTTTAAGCAGATGAAAATAATTCAAACATACGAATATTATTCAAAATTTCGGCAGCATAACGGCAGGGTAGTTAAACCGGGACCGTCCCTAGTACGGCTCCTCGCTCTACCTTAAAACCTCGCGGTTTTTGACAATGGGGATCATGCATCTAGTTCGCACGCAGGCGGCATGTATATATATATTTCATTTCCACAAACTAATCCTATGTGGTTTCAACCAAATATTTCTCAACCACAAATGGGTATTTTTCAACCACAATCAACCAATATCAATCACAAACAATCCCAAACAATCATTCGCTATCAATCAAATTTTCACAACAATTTCAACCAATAAATATCGTCCATGGTTTGTGGACGAGGGGCGTATATATATATATATATTTATATATAGCAATTCACTTTCATTTCACACATATATATATATATTTAAGAAGAAATTGAAGAGTGAGAAATTCTCACCAATAGCTATCCAACTACTACGACTCTTCTTCGCCAATCTCGCCTTTTGTCGCTTTCGTTGCCCGTATTCTCTACATATGTAAAAATCGAATTTTTACTATGTTATTCAATATGTAAAAATCGAATTTCAAAAATATAGATTCCGCCTTTTCAAAAATAAAGATTATATTTTTAATATTCCTATGATGTAAAAATTATATTTTTATTACTTTAAAAATATAAAAATCATATCTTACTTCTTCTACTTAATAAAAATTCCGTCTTTTCTATTTTGAAAATATGATCTTTATTTTTTTCAAGTTCAATTTTTTTTCTTTAAAAAGATTAAACCTTTTTCTATCTAAAGTTTAAACCTTTTCTATTTTAAAGCTTAAACCTTTTTCCTATTTAAAGTTTTTAAATAAAAAAAATCAGTTTTTAAATCTGTAAAAAAAATCAGTTTTAACTTCTTTAAAATCAGTTTTTTTCTTTTAAACAAAATCAGTTTTTTTTCTTTTAAACAAAATCAGTTTTTTTCTTTTAAACAAAATCAGTTTTTTTCTTTTAAACAAAATCAGTTTTTACTTACATAAAAATAAATTAACAAAACAAAAAAAAACTTACAGAGGGGGGGGTTTTCGCAGATCGTCGGAGGGCTTCTCGAGGGTGGCGCTCGGGGTTCGCCGGTGGTGGCAGGCGGTGGGGGTTGGGGTCGTTGATCGGGTGTCGCACGGCTTCAGGGGGCTCGCGATTTGATTCGACGGGGGGGGGGGATCGTCTTCGTCGGAGCTGCGGTGGTGGCGGCGTTCGCTTTAGGGGGGGCGGTCTGTCGATAGTTTTTAGGGTTTTTTTTTTTTTCTTCTTTTCGTTTGAAATAAAAATGAACGGGGGGGCCAGGAAGAAAGATAAAGGGAGGGAAAATATTTTTTTTTTATTTAATTATTTAATTTTGCTAAAAGTTGACTTTTACCTACGACCTCGAAACGAGGCCCACCGCCTGCCGTCCATAGCGTTTTACCCCCATTCCGAACACAATGGGATATGTATTGCAAGCTGATTTGATTGTTACAATCAGTTTCCGTTAAAATCAACATATAACTCTATATATTGAATTTGAACGCACATTTCAATTTACTGGGGCCACATACTAACTAGAAAAATTCTCGAAAAATATTTTCTAGCTTCGTATTGCCGATACGGTCCTAACAAAACTAGTTTCGTCGAATTCTGAGACCGTTTGAAAAATGGCCAATTTCCAGTCGATTAAAATCAACTGAAACTGATCAAACGCGTTTTCCTTTGCCACGCTCACATATTGATTCGAAAAATTATGAAATTTGAAACCTAGCAATAATTTGACATCGCGGATCCAACAAAAGTGGTTTCGTCGAAATCCGAGGTCGATTGCAAAATGTCCATTTTTAAGGGCCTGAATTCTATAGCGACTATTCAGAATTTTCAACTGGACATATCTTTTGATTCCCGCTATCAAATTTCGATTCGTCAGATTCGTTGGAAAGATATTACCAATTAGATCCTAATGTTTTTGGTTTCGCTAAAATCTGGATTGTTTTGCACCCGGTACAGTCCGACAAAGTTTGAATTCAATTTTTGAAACTACCACGCCATCTCAGGCCTTGTTTATAATTATAATTAATTATATTCGTTTTCAATCGTCGATTCAAACTCAGTTTTCATCGCCTTTATTTAAAATGTTTATTTTTAATATTTAAAATCCATTATTTTAGCCAATTTAAAAATTTTAAATTGGTTCAGATTTTCTGGGTCGTTACAATCTCCCCCACTTAAAACTTTTCGTCCCCGAAAAGGAACAAAGTCGAAAGTGGTTTGATAAATCCATAATCATACAACACAACAACCAATCCAATTGTTTTTAACCTTTAAAAATATACTAATCAAATCCTATACCCTTCTGCTTCTGACACTCATTTTTCTAGTACGTCTGCAATTAGCAGACAAAGTGTCAGGTCAACAGAAAAGATATTTCAAAATATAGAGACAAATACTTGAATGTAAATGTGTCTATCGAGGTGTTATTTCATTCTGCTACTCATACTAGGATATTACTGATCCTATCTGTATTGAGTTACCCGTCCTAGAACACTACTGGTTCTATTTCTGACGAGTTCGTTCAAATGTTATATTCCAGAACTAGGCTTAACCAAAGCTCTGATACCACGATGAGACGACCCGAAATCCCGTTCTCACGGAAACAAGGGTTATCTTTGGAATATAACACAGAAACAGATAATAGCAGAACAGAATTAAATAAATACACCAGATAATGAACAACAAAATATACTGGATAAAAGTAATCATCAGAGTTACACAGTATACAGGATCTTACTTAGTACAAATACAGTTCAGCTATACATAAATGTCTACAGCGGAAATAAACAAAATATGTACAATAGGAGCTGAACAGCATAAAAAGAAATAAGTGATAGAATCCATCTTCAGCTCCAGCTATCCAGAAAGAACCAGCTAAACCTGAATACAAGGCTGCCCGTGTGGAAAAAGGGGCACACGAGTTTGAGAGTGAAACAAACTACGAGTCAGTCATGGGACTGGTATGAGAAATCTACTTAACACATATCTATAATTTGGCTAATCACAGGACCACGCCACTTTCGTGGAACGGGTTTACTCCATTGGATTGCCAGTGCTTTACAACAAATCTTTCTTTTAAACATCGCTATGCTTTTTATAAAAATGAAACCATTATAAGACTCAGTTCCCATCACACAATGCAACGCAAACCGGAGGATAGAGTTTTACCTTATAATGGCCAAAATATGATTGATACGAATAAAACAAAGGCATTTGATATTATTGCTAGTGTTTATGTGTTTCGAAAACAATTTCAAATCATAACTATCAATCATAGACGGCATGGGTACCATATATCATGTCGCCATATATATATACAATCAAAACCGCACGATGTCGTATTTGGAAATTGGATTTCCGTCATGAACCAAGGCAAAAGATAGTCCTTACCGAATTCGAGACTGCCTAGCCCGAGTCTCAGGCAAGCGCGCAGGCAAGCCTTGGATCGTCAGGGCCGGTCCACACGGAGTGGATTAAAATGCCTGAGCACTACGTTTCGCCGCCCTTTGGGGCGTAAGCGAGCCAACGAATGACTCCATAGGACCCGGATCGTCCGATCTAACCGAGGCGCCTCGCAACAGCAACAACCACATAAGTCAAACTCGTCAGGGCGTGTAAAACCACTGACGCCACTTTTAGCTAGGAGGAAACGTAGGCCCTCCCTGAGGTACTTTCTCCCGTTTCTGGTTCATACCGGGCTGTGAGGCTCGCGATTTCACGTTATACACAAAGCTACGCCACACAGGCGGTGCTTTGATCGTCACCACAAGACTTTGCTTTTCAACAGAAGCCCTGATCGTTTGCCACTTAGGTATGCCACACTAGCAATTCATGCCATGCGACTGATGTCCATCGATATACAACCTCTGAGCTCGTGCGTCACAGAGAAGGGCGTTAAGCAAAAGAATAAATTCTCCGCCGCCAAACAGATGTATATTTAACAGAAATCAATCAACACAGAATAAACTCCAATGTCAGACACACAGTCCATTTACAAGTCCGTTCTGGGTCTGAACGAAACCGGAGGCACTAAATACCTCGCAAACCCTTCGATCAACACGTACGTCTGAACGATCACCACTCATTATCCATATTTCGGGATGCCTCCCAATCAGGACCTCGGTTACCATCCAAACGAGGTGAAGATCTCCGGTCTTCGACCATCGTCTTCATCTTCGACTTTCAATCGTCGGTCAATTATTTGAAATGAGAATTAACTCGGCCTTCTCAAATAATTCACGTATATTTAGAATTTCAAATCAATTTATTTCAATGGTTAAATTATTCGACAACACCAATATTGTTCTTTAATGTAATTTTCACACCAAACACATTCAACCATCAAAAGCCACATAAATCAAGCAAATTCAGTTTATTTCCATTCCATATCGCTTATGATATTTTATAACTATTTATCGCTATTTTTATTTATTTTAAAATAGCTAATTTATTCAAAACGACGCTTCGGGCCATAACGCTGCCGTGGCGCTGTTTTTCTTCAGATTTGATTTACACATATCTGAAAATCTAACCGTTGGATCTTCACAAAATTTACATCATTAGAAAGGTCTTTTCAAAACCAATCCAGCGGTTCCAGTTTCGGGAAAATCCGACGGTCGGATCTCCCGGTACAATCGTTTGAAGTTTCGATTTCAAAATACGAACTGCAGCGTCGTTATTCGATTAAATATATAATTATATATATATATATATAAATATAATCGCTTCTGGCGCTGTTTTTCATCAGTTTTGATTTAAACATTCCAGACAATCCAACCGTTGGATTTTTACAAGGTTGGTGCCGTTGGAAAGATTATTCCAAGGCGAACCCGACGGTTGTGGTTTCGGGAAAATCCAATGGTCGGATTCCCCGTACTAGTTGTTTGAAATCATGGTTTCAAAATACGAACTGCACGGCTTCGTTTCGTTTTAATTTTATTTATATTTATATATTTATATAAATATAGTTCATTCAATGATTTCCATATCGTTTTCACTTCAAATATTTTTCTAACACCTTAAAATTTTGGAAAATTTCGCCATAACCTCCCCTGCACCGGGAGCATCGGGAAATCGCAAATAGCTTTCCCGGTCCTTTTAATCTCAAAAAGAAAAAGAAAAAGCCAAGCGGCTAGCCAACAGGCTCATAAAATCATCACCCAAACAAAACAGTAAATGTGTACCTATTTGTCGGGCACAAAATTTTATTCCTCTTCTCTAGCCCCTTTGCTATAACCTGTTCAGTGAATATGCATGTACATATATATACAGTTCTTATCATTTATCATTTTCTATTCAACTTCATATTTGATTTCTATTTGGTTTAAAAACACCATTCATTCTAATGTTACATAAATAGGCGCAAATCATTTCATTAGCTAATTAATGAATATTTCAACTCATATATGTTTATTTTGAACAAGTGGCTATTTTTAACACTTCACATTTCAACGATTAATGCATACAATAAAAATGTGATTTTTGTTGTAAAACAATTCATTTCAAAACACTATTTTTCTATATAGTTCATGTTGGTGATAAAAATGAGATCTTTATCATAAAACAATTTCTTTTAAAACGAGATTACTTTACACAGTTCATATAGTCGATAAAAGGTGATTTTTATTATCAACCGATTTATTTCAAAATAGGAATACCATTCAACACATGAATTTCTAATCAACGAATGAATATCAATTCAACACATGAATGTTTTCTATAGTTTTTATATATAGATAAAAATGTGATTTTTATTATCAAACAATTTATTTCAAAATATGAATACCATTCAACACATGAATTTCTAATCAACGAATGAATATCAATTCAACACATGAATGTTTTCTATAGTTTTTATATATAGATAAAAATGTGATTTTTATTATCAAACAATTTATTTCAAAATATGAATACCATTCAACACATGAATTTCTAATCAACGAATGAATATCAATTCAACACATGAATGTTTTCTATAGTTTTTATATATAGATAAAAATGTGATTTTTATTATCAAACAATTTATTTCAAAATATGAATACCATTCAACACATGAATTTCTAATCAACGAATGAATATCAATTCAACACATGAATGTTTTCTATAGTTTTTATATATAGATAAAAATGTGATTTTTATTATCAAACAATTTATTTCAAAATATGAATACCATTCAACACATGAATTTCTAATCAACGAATGAATATCAATTCAACACATGAATGTTTTCTATAGTTTTTATATATAGATAAAAATGTGATTTTTATTATCAAACAATTTATTTCAAAATATGAATACCATTCAACACATGAATTTCTAATCAACGAATGAATATCAATTCAACACATGAATGTTTTCTATAGTTTTTATATATAGATAAAAATGTGATTTTTATTATCAAACAATTTATTTCAAAATATGAATACCATTCAACACATGAATTTCTAATCAACGAATGAATATCAATTCAACACATGAATGTTTTCTATTGTTTTTATATATAGATAAAAATGTGATTTTTATTATCAAACAATTTATTTCAAAATATGAATACCATTCAACACATGAATTTCTAATCAACGAATGAATATCAATTCAACACATGAATGTTTTCTATAGTTTTTATATATAGATAAAAATGTGATTTTTATTATCAAACAATTTATTTCAAAATATGAATACCATTCAACACATGAATTTCTAATCAACGAATGAATATCAATTCAACACATGAATGTTTTCTATAGTAGGAATAAATATAGTTTAAGCAGATGAAAATAATTCAAACATACGAATATTATTCAAAATTTCGGCAGCATAACGGCAGGGTAGTTAAACCGGGACCGTCCCTAGTATGGCTCCTCGCTCTACCTTAAAACCTCGCGGTTTTTGACAATGGGGATCATGCATCTAGTTCGCACGCAGGCGGCATGTATATATATATTTCATTTCCACAAACTAATCCTATGTGGTTTCAACCAAATATTTCTCAACCACAAATGGGTATTTTTCAACCACAATCAACCAATATCAATCACAAACAATCCCAAACAATCATTCGCTATCAATCAAATTTTCACAACAATTTCAACCAATAAATATCGTCCATGGTTTGTGGACGAGGGGCGTATATATATATATATATATATATATATATATATATATATATATATATATAGCAATTCACTTTCATTTCACACATATATATATATTTAAGAAGAAATTGAAGAGTGAGAAATTCTCACCAATAGCTATCCAACTACTACGACTCTTCTTCGCCAATCTCGCCTTTTGTCGCTTTCGTTGCCCGTATTCTCTACATATGTAAAAATCGAATTTTTACTATGTTATTCAATATGTAAAAATCGAATTTCAAAAATATAGATTCCGCCTTTTCAAAAATAAAGATTATATTTTTAATATTCCTATGATGTAAAAATTATATTTTTATTACTTTAAAAATATAAAAATCATATCTTACTTCTTCTACTTAATAAAAATTCCGTCTTTTCTATTTTGAAAATATGATCTTTATTTTTTTCAAGTTCAAATTTTTTTCTTTAAAAAGATTAAACCTTTTTCTATCTAAAGTTTAAACCTTTTCTATTTTAAAGCTTAAACCTTTTTCCTATTTAAAGTTTTTAAATAAAAAAAATCAGTTTTTAAATCTGTAAAAAAAATCAGTTTTAACTTCTTTAAAATCAGTTTTTTTCTTTTAAACAAAATCAGTTTTTTTTCTTTTAAACAAAATCAGTTTTTTTCTTTTAAACAAAATCAGTTTTTTTCTTTTAAACAAAATCAGTTTTTACTTACATAAAAATAAATTAACAAAACAAAAAAAAACTTACAGAGGGGGGGGGTTTTCGCAGATCGTCGGAGGGCTTCTCGAGGGTGGCGCTCGGGGTTCGCCGGTGGTGGCAGGCGGTGGGGGTTGGGGTCGTTGATCGGGTGTCGCGCGGCTTCAGGGGGCTCGCGATTTGATTCGACGGGGGGGGGGGGGGGGGGATCGTCTTCGTCGGAGCTGCGGTGGTGGCGGCGTTCGCTTTAGGGGGGGCGGTCTGTCGATAGTTTTTAGGTTTTTTTTTTTTTTCGTTTGAAATAAAAATGAACGGGGGGCCAGGAAGAAAGATAAAGGGAGGGAAAATATATATATTTTTTTTATTATTTAATTATTTAATTTTGCAAAAAGTTGACTTTTACCTACGACCTCGAAACGAGGCCCACCGCCTGCCGTCCATAGCGTTTTACCCCCATTCCGAACACAATGGGATATGTATTGCAAGCTGATTTGATTGTTACAATCAGTTTCCATTAAAATCAACATATAACTCTATATATTGAATTTGAACGCACATTTCAATTTACTGGGGCCACATACTAACTAGAAAAATTCTCGAAAAATATTTTCTAGCTTCGTATTGCCGATACGGTCCTAACAAAACTAGTTTCGTCGAATTCTGAGACCGTTTGAAAAATGGCCAATTTCCAGTCGATTAAAATCAACTGAAACTGGTCAAACGCGTTTTCCTTTGCCACGCTCACATATTGATTCGAAAAATTATGAAATTTGAAACCTAGCAATAATTTGACATTGCGGATCCAACAAAAGTGGTTTCGTCGAAATCCGAGGTCGATTGCAAAATGTCCATTTTTAAGGGCCTGAATTCTATAGCGACTATTCAGAATTTTCAACTGGACATATCTTTTGATTCCCGCTATCAAATTTCGATTCGTCAGATTCGTTGGAAAGATATTACCAATTAGATCCTAATGTTTTTGGTTTCGCTAAAATCCGGATTGTTTTGCACCCGGTACAGTCCGACAAAGTTTGAATTCAATTTTTGAAACTGCCACGCCATCTCAGGCCTTGTTTATAATTATAATTAATTATATTCGTTTTCAATCGTCGATTCAAACTCAGTTTTCATCGCCTTTATTTAAAATGTTTATTTTAAATATTTAAAATACATTATTTTAGCCAATTTAAAATTTTTAAATTGGTTCAGATTTTCTGGGTCGTTACACATGATCTAGAGAAAATCCATTTACTTCATTATTCTATTTCGATGTTGTCCCTTTTGGGAAATAGTTGTTGATCCCAACCGTTGGTTATAATACATTCGGTGCACTCAAGCGAAATGAGTGACCGGTCATGTTTAGCCTGGATTGCAAGATGTTCTTGTTTAACCTGGTGTAGTTCTCTCTAGAGATACACAGTCGGAAGGTGGTCCCATACCTTGCCAGCTGGAATCCATTACCAAATAAGTGCCGCGGTTTTTTATTATATATTATATATGTGGAACGTGAGATGAAAGAATTCCACTAGATTTCTATTTATTTGATTTAGACATTATTATAATATCAGAAGAGTATGGATTTTAAAAGTGTAACGTCCCACCTTTTTGACTGTTTCAAATTGATTATTTAACCAACTTTAAACATTCAAATCGATGGGTCGTTATCTAGCTTACAGAGTTTTAAAAATAGAATGAACACAGAAAGTACAGAATAAATAAATAACATAGTATTGAATAGCGAAATAAACTTTTATTTACAATCAGAGTTTGGAATACAAGATGTTTATATACAGCAGTATTAAAATATAGTTTAAAAACAAGAAAATATTTACTGTTTAAAATCTTCAGAGTGCGCCTCTTCGGAATCCCATCTTCGCCCGTCTTCGAATCCTAAGTTGTACTCTTTAAATATGTACTGCTCGGGTCTGGCCCGAGCGTTCAAGCAAAAACATAAAACACTCGAGTCAGGATTAAATCATAGTTCAAGTAAATTAATTTCAATAAGAACTGAAATATAATAGTTAATCGTCCCGGGAGCTTGCATATACACACATGTATAGGTACATGTGTGCACTGTCGCAGCATCCCGGAAGTCGCAACAAGTACAAACGCCCACATATAATGGTGCTCGAACAAGTGATATCGGTACTAAAGCAAGATCAGTAAATCCATAGTGCGGCATGAACAATGTGGATATGTCATTGTTTACTTAAATTCGCGAATATAAGTAGCCACGAGTATCGGGCTAATTTACGTAGAACAACAACCACCGATAAGGTCAGGCATTACCATTCACAAACTACATGGCATAAGACTGGTAGTTCCTTCATACGCAGAAAATTATTATAGAGTGTACTCATACTTTAAGTTTTCAAAGACCATAATGTTCCCATTTACGAGCCATGTATAACCGTTTAATTTCCCAACTTCTTATCAAGTATTATTAGATAATATCCAACAGTATAGGTTCGGTCTTGAACATGGTCTACATCAAAGCATATACATTTATAAATAATGCAGGTCAACACAATATATGAAGCCCACGCATAAGGACGTCATTATTTTTATGCGGATCAAGTTCCATATTATAAACTATGATGGTTTCATTCTCATATAACCTATTGAAAATATTGTCGGTACAACTTACGACAATTACCAACATTTTGAGACAGAAGCTATATGGCGTGATCAGGTTTCATTATATAATTATTTTTATAGAGGAACACACAATAGGACACTCACTATACTAAAACAAATTTCCATCAATAGGATGATCCGCAAGCCTACAGGCATTGGCGGCATATACCAGATAGCCAAGACAGGGCACAAAATAAAGGTGTCAAGTAAATGAACTAGCATCTCCTGGACCTTTTAATAGATAAACCATGAAAGCATCCCGAGAGTTCGAATGTGCCCAAACTGAAATGTATACAGGGTACAATATGTTCCAGATCTTATTAAATCCATTTCAGTTTTTCATAACAACATGGTGTAAATACTTATCATATATATGAATACACATATGTAGTTCAAAACAGGTGCGTATATGCAGTACATTATTCCTATATACATGAATATCTATATGCAGTTCAACACAGGTGTGTATATGCAGTTCAACATTCCAATTTTACAACATGCCTTACCCAACGCAATATTAAAAATACACAAATTTCTTTGTGCTAATGCTCAGTTAAGAATCAGTAGTCATCCCACATCCATCCCTTACTTAACCATATGATTTACAAGAAAGTGAACACAACATGTTACATATGGTATAAGCAATACAAGGGTCCAGTTAAAAGAATAGAAGGGAAATATAATAGGTGCATCAACTAAATTCATTATGGTCCTTAACCCCTTCTTTAAAAGAAAGCAAAAGAAATAACACTATATTTTCATCTACAAAAATAAATTGATCACACAAGTAATCTACACTAAGGATAACAAATAAAATCCTCTAAAGGATCAACACTAGGCCTTCCTATCCTTTTTATATGTAATTGGAAAAGTATACCCCATTCTACCAAATTTTGCACAGTGCTTCACTTGCTATTATGTTTTTCAAAGAATAAGACTTTACATTTATCCTAAAAAGGATTTCATACAATGAAATGAACAGGCTAATGTGTATTTATGTATTTTAACTAAAATGAACTCATAAACCATAAACCTATAAGACTCAAATAAGTCTAGTGTGGATACTACTATGAAAATCTGTAACGACCCGGATTTTTGAACAGTTTATTTTAAATATTTAATACGGTTTTAAATATTGAGTTGATACTATAAATTGATTTTTTTTATTGAATTATCAATTTAATAATCGAAATACGATTCATTTCAAATATACATAATTATCGTAATACGAAATATAATTGAATTCGAAGTTAGAACTGAACCGAAAATAATTTAGATTATTTATATAAATTCTATTTGAAATCCAACGATAATAAAATAATTTATTTTCGAGGAATTTATTACTTTGAATTTAATTTATATTATTTAATATGGTTATTCTATATATGTGATCAAAATAAATTTCAGAATATATTCCATTCAGTTCGAAAAAGCGCTACAACCTGGTAACGTCGGTCTCGTGTTAAAATAGCGGTTCGAAATTTGGAGTTCGAGACCCCAAATTTATATTATTATAAAATGAAATGGATAGGTATTAATTCAAATCAGAATCTATCTAAATATTTTCAAAATCCTATACCTAACCTAAACGTTGAAATATACCACCCTATATTGTAATTCACACAGGCCTATTACTTGGTGCTGAAGTTTCTCCATCTATAAATCGCGACAACCCTTTTGTTTAATTCTTTTTATTTTCTTCTGTGAAGAACAATCCAATGGAAGCCGTGATTTCTTTTTCCTTGTTCTCTCCGTTCAAATACTAAAACCACACCCTCAATTTGTATTTAGCAAAATCAAAAAAATACCCCTATAAAATCGTTTCTCTTTTCAGGAATTCGAAATCCATTTTGAATTGAAAATCGTGACTTCCAATACATATTAAGACCAATCATGAACGGAAGCTGCTCCTATCCTCTATGCTCAACATGTCATGCGATCGAATTGGGTTCAACTTCGGAGGAATTGAAGTAGGATGAGTCGTGATGTGATTTTTGGGGTCGGTAGTGGAAAGAGAGTTCACTGATGAACTATGGATGGCAAGGAGGCCAGTCTGATGGTGACAAGAGGTGCTCCGGTAGTGGATGAAGGTTGCGATTGGCAAATGGAGTTGTTGGAATTCTGTTCTTTTGCTGTAACCAGAAAAGTCGTGGTAATTTGGGGGACCTACGAGTTGAATTTCGCAATGATAAGGAAGTGCAGTTTCTTAATGAAGGGGGGAGGAGAACGAGGCAGAAGTAGTGCGATAGTGGGAGGGAGGGAAGTTATGTACAGCAAACAGAATTTTGAACAGAAGGTGAAGTTGGCGTGCACAGGCAAAGGGACTGAAATGGAATTGTTATGTACTGATGAAGATTGGCAGCGGAGTTTGAATATGAAGTGTTCGATGGAATGCCGAAGTAGGGCTGATTTCAGTTTTTGGACTATCCAGGAATTTATTCATCGTTTGGTCGAGTAAAAAGCAATAACCGTAAGGTATTTTTTTAACGTAGGATAATTTATTTAATTATGTCAATAGTTAATTTAAATGAATAGTCGTATAATCATTAAATAAAATTAGATATATCCAGTTTATATAAATAAATTAGTTAGATTTATTTAATGGATTATATATATACCATATTAAACCGTGATTAAAGGAGATTAAGGAAGGAGATAAAATCAATTTTAATTTAGTTAATTAAGTTTTAATTACGAATTTAGTTATTCGGTTCCTTAGAAATATTGGGCATAATTTCTACAAGGTCTAAAATGCTAGCACAAATCGAGTTGGACCTATAACGGGAAATGGATCTGGATTTCCTGGAGATGGATGGAATTTAGATCAAACATCTCTGATTTATTATGCTAGTTTAAAATCAATGTGAGTAATCTCACTCTCTGAATTTTATTTAAATAATTTTTATAATGTTGTTTGTTGGTTGATTGGTTGCATTGCTCTTTATTTATAAATTATGTTTATTAAATATATTAGTTATTTAGGATTGGTGTTTGTGGCTATTATATGTATATTGGTGGTTGGATTCCCGCAGTACCATAAGCGGATGCCCGCAGTATCATTAGCGGATGATCCTATACGCCCCACGCTATGATAGTGGATGACCTTCATACCGCGATCTCCTGCCACGAAGTAGGATGGGTATTATTTCTCTTGGCTAACATCTGTGGATGCAGGAAACAGGTTGGAGGGATCCAACTGGATTCCTCAAAAATATTATTATTTGTTTGCTTTCACATGTATTATCATATATGATGTGTTGATTGATAATTGAGTGGTTTGATTGTTTAAATATTATTGGGGCCAAAAAGTTAATTTATTAAAATATTGTGAAAAGAGATTTGGAGAATTAAAAGGAAAATTCTATTTTTTTAAAAATAGAATTTGGATTTAGAATGTGCTAAATATTTACTTGTTTTAAATGAATAAAACAAGTATTGAATTTATAAACGATGTTTATAAATTGAATAATGTGGGAAATTGAAATAAATTTATAAACGGTGTTTATAAATAAAGTGGAAAAATTATCAGTTGATAATTTGAATATCTAAATTCAATATGAATTTATAAATGGAAATGGGAAATTGTTTTAAAGAAGTAAAAGATGAAGTTTATTCTGATGTTCAGAATATAAACTGAACTGAAATAAATCCGTAAGGATTTATGATGTGAATTCGATTAGTTCGAATTTATTTAACTAAAACATGTTTAGAAAATATTAGGATTTTATTTAAATAGAAGTTAAATTTAAATTTGAAAATGGATTCTATATATCTATATTTATATAGATAAATTATAATATATAGAATATTCCAAAATAAGATTTTGGTTTTAAAATAGATTTCGAAATAGAACTTGTTTAAATATATAAGACAAGGAAATTTATAAACGATGTTTATAAATACGATGAAGAAAATTATCGTTTAATAATTTGAAATATTAAATTCAAATATGAATTTAAAAGTATTAATTGAAATCATTTCGGGAAAAGGAAATGATAGTTTTTATTTTGAAATTCGGAATATAAAAGGAGTTGGGTTTCAAATAGGTATTTGAAAGGAAAGCTTGTTTTAATTTTTAAAACAAGAAAATTTATTTATAAACAATGTTATAAAAATTGGGAATTAAATTATCGTTGGATAATTTAGGAGTTTAGAATTCAAGTATGATTTGAAAAGTGAATTGGAAAACGATTTGAAATAGAACGATAAATTTTATTCCGGAACTCGGAATATAATCGAAGTGAGAAAAATCCAACGAGTTTATAATTGAAATTCGATTATATCGAATTTTATAAATAATTTATTTATAAAAGAAAATTGAAATAAATATAGGAGATCGAAGTATAAATTAATTTATTACCGAGTAAGGGAAATCGACGATTATTGGTAATCAGAAATATTAAGTTGAATTGGAAAATTTGATTTGAAATATATCAGAATGGAGTTAAAATTATTATAAACGAAGTTTAAATGTTTATATATATAAATATAATTAAAACGAACTCGCCGCAGCGCGGTAGTTCGTAAATTGGCGTTCCAAACTTCAATTGAGTATACAGGACTCAGTTTAAGTCGGAATTCTTTCAAACAAGACCGTTAGGACCGTTGGAATAATAGTTTTCTAATGGAAGAGAAAAATCTGGATTTCGTCGAATAGATTTTGAGTTATGTCAAAATCCAATTTTCAGAAAAACAGCGCTAGAACCATTATAAAGCCATAACGGTTTATTTAAATAAATAAAAGGTTTTTAAGGAAATAAAATCCGAATTGCCATCAGAAAAATCCAGACTGGAGATATAAAATAAGAATGAACTCCAGTGAAGTAAGTGAAATGATTTTTGAAACAAAAATCAAATTTTTAGTTATTAAATAGATTTAACTAGTTTGAAGAATAAATAGTTAATCGAGATTTGAATCGAAATTGGAGTTGGATAAGTGAAAGACATTTGAGAATTTTTATTCAAAATCGAATATGTAACTCGAGTTGAAAATAGAATTAGATTGGGTTCATGAGTAGATAAAAATATATTTGAATGTGATATGTTCAAATAAGAAGTGAAACAGGCAAATATAGCTAATTAGAAAATAAATTAGCCAATTGGGTTAAGACGAATGGATTGAGTTGAAACCAAATGGAAATATTTGGATATGTGTTAGACAGGTATGGGGTGAAGTGTTTGAAGATTTTAATTTATGAGCCCGACAAAAAGGTACACGTTTAAATTCCATATGAGATTTTATGCGCCGAATCGGCAAGCCACTTGGCTTTTTGATTTTCGTTTTGAATGGAAAGGGCCTAGAGAGGCGAGTTGAGGTTTGAACTGTCGACCGGTACAAAGGAGGTTATGGCGAAATTTTCTGGAAATTTAAGGAGTTAGAATATTTTAAGAAGATTTGATAATTAGGAATCGATATATCGATATATATAGAATTCGATAAGGAAACAAACTTAAAAATAGAATATTATAAACAAAAAGGAAATCTATAATTAAATCTGGTAAAAATAGAAAGAGAAATATATATACGTTTTAGAAATGGAAAATTGGTTTAATATGGTGTTGATTATTCGAGTTAGCGGTCTTGTCTGTTTTGAAGTTAATAATATTTTCAGTCAAGGTCTGAGAGGTAATTATACCCCAACTCGATTGATTTCATTATTAGCTGATAAATAGCAAGATTCGGTCTCGAAGAGAAATGTTTATAGAAATTTAGTCGAATGCAGTATTTTGGGTTATTGCAGCATAACATTCGTTTTAACCCAAGTAAGGGAAATTTTGGAAATATAATAATAAATATTTCCTAAGTATCGAAATGAATGGTCGTGAAACGGAGAAGTAATTGGAATATTTTCCAATTATTAATAGAAGATATTTTCTAAGTACAGAAAATAAAAGACGGCGAAATATGGAAACGTTTTCCAAACCTCGTAAGAGACTAAGATGATTATTGAAAATATTTGGTTAACGAATATTGGTAAGGAAATGAAGAAGTGATTTAATTAATGAAATATTTATTAAGAGGCCCAGTGATTTGTTTGATGGTTGGAATGTTTGTTTATTTTTCTTCGATAGCTAAATAACCGACTATCGAAGTATTAGCCAATATCGTTGTCAATATAGAGAGACCGGTTGGATTATTATCCGAGAACCACTCCGTATTGGCAGTAGCGTTGCGAATCAGATTATATAAAGATAATCGAAGATGGAGTAAAGTGCAAGGGCTTTTTCTATTAATGGAAATTGTGCCTTCGGTTTCATTCAATCCCAGAACGAACGTGTATGGACGAATGTCTGACAGAGTATTTCCAATGATCGCAAATGATTGCTCTGTACAAATATATATGGTGGCGGAGAATTTATTCTCTTAGCATAATATCCAGAATATATTTGTGCAAATCAATTAGTGATTAACGGATCTGACAATGTGGCATTCAAAGTGATTGTGCTATCAAGGAATGATAAGTAATCATAGCCTCAGGCCTCAACAACCGGGAAATGACAAAAATCGGCCAGGCAGCATGACTATGTGGGCCGCTCCCATTAGTGTGTATAATCACCTATCTAGATAAATTCATTTAATTCCTTATTCTATTCGATGCTGTCCCATTCGGGAAACGGTTGCTGATCCCAACCGTTGGTGATATACATTCGATACACTCAAGGGAAATGAGTGGTCGGTCATGTGTGGGCCGGGTTGCAAGATGTTCTTGTGGAACCCAGTGTATTCCCCTCTAGACATACACTATCGGAAGGTGGTTCCATACCTTGTCATAGTCGGAATCCAAACTCCAATAAGCGCCCTGCGGTTTTTGATTTTATATTATATATGGAACGTGAGATGCAAGCGTTCCGCTAGATTGTTATTCATTTGATTTAGACACTATTATAATATCACTGGATTTTCGTATCAAAGTGTTTTGGGTTATAGTAAGATAAAAACCGTCCATGTTTATGTGTGGGTTAGTCTTACTATTATCCTTTCTTTCGAAAGGATTTTGAAAGTTAAACAAATGGTTGGAGTTTACTCACACCAGTCCCGTGACTGACCCAGAGATTATTTTGTTTTCCCTAAACTCTTGGGTGCCCAAATTTGTATGGGCAATCAAGTGGTCGGGATTTTTCAGATTCACTTGAAAGAGCTGGAAGCAGGAGGCTTCACCAGTTAGCTATAGACTAACATATTTCCACTGTGTACTATGTTGTATCTAGAAACAGGTGTTTATAACTGTTCTAGGAAATAACTGTTGTTCTCTGATAATAGTATGTATATACAGTTACTGATTTGTATTTCAAAAGTTATGTTATTTAGTATATTTTATTCGTTCCATTGTTAGTTGGTGATCTTCGTTTTCTTCTATTCTAATATTTCTTTCTTCCTATTTCTCATCCTCTAACTTCTTTCTAATAATGATTCGTATTTCTGTGCAATTTGGGGTTGGACGTGTGGTGTTATTAGTCAACTCAGATAGTACAAATTTGCGGGCCATCACAGTTGGTATCAGAGCTTAGGTTGAGTGAATACCTAGGCTTTGGTGGGGTTGTGCTCATTAGAGATAGGGTCAGTAATACTCTAGAATGAGTTGAGTGTATATATATACGAGGGTGCGTGTTTGTAAATTGATATACAAAGTATTTTATACTGTGTTGGCTAGTCTGTTGAGTAGCTTATGAATTTTGATCGAATAGTGGGACGCCACAAAGTCGATAGGAATTTCTAAATACTTGAACAGAGAAATTTGACACGGTATTGTTTTAAAGTGGGTAAATGAAATAATTTTATCCCAGATTTATATTTTGATATAAAAATAATAATTTTCCGAAATTATTATAATATATGGATGTGTTGATTGTTATCGTTATAATCAAATGAGGATTATAAAATTTAAATGGTTATCTATAATCAAATAAAATTTGTATATGAATAATATATACAAATGAAATGAATTAAAATTGAATTCAAACCAGAATTCAGAATGTAATCCTGGGAAGTTGGAAAATATTTTTTCGAAGTATATTAAAATAATATAGCTTTGTTTTGAAAGGATTTTTGATTTAAAAACCATTTTGAGGTGGATTTTGAAAGTGATAATGCACTGAACTCACTTCAGTGGATGGAAAATTATTCTGATGATGAGTGCAGCATCATTAGTGTTCATTTCCGAGTTTCTAAGTGATGAATTGCTACCTTAGAAAAGTTTTTGATGGTAATTTGTTTGAAAGAAAACAAGTTGTTTTGAAAAAATCAATGTTTTGAATTTGTGATGGAAATAAATATATGTATATATTTAAGGGATTTATAAAAGATTTGAAATGAGAACCCAGGAATTTTGAAGTTGGAATTTAAATTTAACTTAAGCAAGTAAAAAAGATCGAAGGGAATAAATTGATCAGAATCAATTGGAATGAACTTGCATGCATATGAATGAATATGAACTGGATGTGAATATACTGATTGTAAATCATTCAGATTAATTGAATGTGAGTATAGATGATGTGTTATGTAAAAGAAAACCAAATGTTTTGGTAGAATAAAATTTGTTGAAATATAAAGAGATGAGTTTCAACATAAAGTGTAAAACCCTGTATTTTAATAACATATTAAAATCATAGATCAAGGCAGAATTAAATTTTAGAATAAGAACCGGGGAAAACGGGTTGCACCATTGCGTTCGTCTCGGAATTCTGCATGAAATCGAGTCTGAGTTTTTGAAAAACGGAGTCCGTATGAGGGAGATATGACCCTCCGAAGTTTCAGGAATTTTCAGAATCGAAAACAGCTCGAAATTCGAATTCGAAATTCGAAATTCAAACCCCAGCGCAGGCTGGGTGGGAAATTTCCCGCCCAGGACCAGATCGACCTGGAGGTCGACACTATGGTCGACCTCCCAGGGACCAGGTCGACACTATGGTCGACCTGAGGGTCGACCTGGTGACAAAACCCAGTTTTTGAACTGGGTGCATTCTGATGTTTTTAGACACGTTTTCTGACTAGATTCGTTCTGTTAATCCTATATAAACCCACCTAATCCCCATTCCTTCTCGCACCATTCTTCTCTAACCTTATGCTGCACAAATTCTTGATGGACATGACTTCTTCTTCTACCTTCTTCTTCAAGCAACGCAAGATACGCAAATTGGGGATTTCAATCAAATTGAGATTCAACGTTCAACGACTGCTTTCTAGAATCAATTTCTGCATCTTAATTTCTCGATCCGCGCACTTTAAGTTCTAGTTGCTTTTAGATTTAAATATTTAATTAAAATATGGCCATGGAATAAAGTGGAATTGGATTTAAGTATGTTTATCGATTCAGACCTATTTCTGTTGCTTCTTGAATCTTGAGTTTTGAGACTTGTCTATCTTTTCTCACGACAAGTTCATGATCTATTCAGCCTGTTGTAAATCAGTTTTCTTGATTCATGTTGATATTATTATCAAGTTGTAATCTTCATGCCTGTGATGATGTTTTTCTCTCTGATCTTATTTTTATGCAAAATTCTATCTTTCCCTATTTATTTTCTTTTGATAAACCTTGGTCAATTTCGGACCTAGGCCTAAACCGCGATTTGCGTACGATTGAATACGGGGAAATATTGGGATAATACCTATTTGGATATATGTGTTTGGTGGAATTTATGGCATAACATAAAAAATGGATATTTGGGTATTACTACCATTAACATGAAATTGGATATTTGGGTATTGTCATTATAATGGTAATTGCAAGAAAGGGGATTGGCATATGTAATTTAAAACGGATCTTGATATATGTAATTTGGCTAGAACTTGATATGTGTAAATTGGCATAAAAATTGGCATACATGTAAATAGGCAAGAATTGGACATATGTAAACTGATTAGAATTGGGTACATATATTAATGGGCATGTAATCTAGAACTTGGGCATATGTTAATTATGTAAAACTTGGAGTTGAAACATATATGATAATTTATGACTTGGTAGAGGTTTAATATGAACGCGCCTAAGTTGGGCTTTGGGTAGTTGGCATGTATTGTAAATAAAAGGCTATAACTTGGCATAACCTTATAGTGAATTATGATAATAATTTGGGAATACGTTTTGGGGGCAAAAACGTGAATTATGAACTTGACAATTGGCATATAACTGGAAATACGAACGTGGTTGAAACATGAACCGCTTGAATATACTTAACCAACTTGACACATCATTCGTAGGGCTAAGTCATGAACTTGAACGACAACACTTAGCCAATTTGACATGACACATAGGCGGGTTAAATCACGAACTTGAATGACAACACTTAACCAACTTGACATGCTGGACTGATAAGGGTTAAGTCACGAACTTGAATGACAATACTTAACCAACTTGACATGCTAGGCTGACAAGGGTTAAGTCACGAATTTAAATTACAACACTTAACCTGTTGGACGGAAACCCTAGTTACGCGGTCCATTTCAGCAGTAACCCACTTACATGTATCATGGTACCCTGGAACTAGGCAGGGTGGGGCACGATTACTGGACTGATTGTAAGCGACCAGAACGACGGTTGAGTTTGTGCGCCAGTGTAGGTTCAGGCGGACTATGGTCGTGCACGTAGTCCGGAGTTGAAAAAGCAGGCATTGGGCATCAGTAAGTTTACATTGTGCGTGCTTGATTCGTGTCGGGGGTTGGCACCGTAGGGCTTGATACACCCTATGGTGGACTCAGTACAGGTAACTACATTCGTGATAGGGCCGTATGACACAGACACATGAACGAGCTTGGACTTGTAGGGAGCTGATCGATTAATAGATCGTTTCGTGGGACCAAGTAATTGGTCATTTCATGACATTGGGCAAGGGTTCATTTTATAGTCAACACATGACATGGGTTGGGATCACCTTATTATATAACACGGGCTACTAGTTGGGACACTAGTAGGGGGTGAGGATCCTTGTTACACAGGACACTAGTTGGAACACTAGTAGGAACACGAAACATTCCATGTAAGACACTTGTGAGATGCTAGTCAGGTGGTGCAGAGAAAATAGATATCATAGAAATATTTTAATAGTGAAGCAGAGAAATCTTGTGATGCTTGATAGAAATCTTGTGAAATTATACGTAGTTTATCTTGAATGGGAACCTTATGATATTATACTAGACAAAAATCATATGATGTTATTCTTAGTTATCGTGCCTATAGCTTACCTTGTCATCATGCTTATGTTTATTTTCAGTTTATTCATGTCATGTTATCTTTACCTGTTTTTATGCTGAAAGTCACTAGGACTTACTCAGTCTTTATGACTGACCCGTTTTGTTTCGCCTCTTTTTCTTCCGTCCCCCCCAGGTTCGCAGGGTGGGAATACAGCTTAGTTCGGATCTTACCAAGCTCCAAGGCTCTTTCATGTACGGCTTGGATTTCTCTTGGCTATGGCTTGCTTTGCTTTATTGGGGAATATCACAATTTATTTTTATGCTTCTTTGTTTTTGAGCAAGACAGATATTTTAGCTATGAAATTGGGTATTGGAAGTTGATGGGCTTTTATTGTAAACAATTATATTTAATAAATGATTTGAAGTACTTCTACTTTACTTTCCGCTGTTTTATATATGTATGTCCTGTAATATACCTATTCCAGTACCCATAATGCTCCATTGAAGTTAAGGCATTCCCTTTGTGAGTGACCTTAACGGATGTGGGGTGTTACATTTGGTATCAGAGCAGAAGGTTACCAGACTGGGCAAAAGCTTTTAAAAACCTTTTGAAATTATTTTCAAAACGTTTACAAAGAAGCATTTTTCTAAGAAAAGTTTTGTTTTACGAAAGGCATATTCCCCAAATCCATATGCACTATCTTTTGATTCTCTCTTTGAGTCTCTTCTCTCTTTCTTTTTCATAGTTTGTAGGCATACGACACATGTAGGAGGGCAAAGAAGTGCCCAACCTCCATCAGTAGCTGCAGTAGTTTCATCTGCAACTAATCTTATTTCAAGCTTTGTAGGGTTGCCGTGCGAGGGAGGTAGCTTTCGAGAAACTTGTCAACAAGCTATACAAGGATAGTAAGAACGAGGATAAAGAACACAAGCCTAAGGATGACAAACTTGTTGAAATGGCTTAATCCATGAAGGAGGAACAAGGTGAAAGGAAAGAGGCCAAAGTGAAAGAATAATAAAACCCATGACAAGAAAGAGTATCATTAGTATGGTAAAAAGGGACATGTAGTTAATTGTTATAGGACAAGGACAAGGGCAAAGGACAAGATCGTCGAGAGGGCAATTGTATGCTCTCACTACTAGCATACCTAAGAGAGGTGGTAACGTTTCTGTTAAAGGTTTAGATTTTCTTTTCTATCATACCGTGGGAAATTTGTTTTTGTACATCGCATCCTTTTAATTCTGCTTCGATAGTTGAGTCTCTGCACCTTAGTACTAGCATGGTAGAGGATCCCATTTTTGTCTCAAATCCTGTTGGGGAATCGGCTCATTTATTCGTGACTTGTTTGGATTTGAGAATGTCTATGCTAAGTGTTGAGTTTAGAAGAAATGCTTATGTTTTTGGGCTATGGGTTGATTCTAGGGATGGAGTGGTTATCCAGAAATGGTACCATTCTCGAATATGAAAAGAGGGTAGTTAGACTCTTGACTTGCCTCGGTAATGTCCTCGAAGTCTAGTGCAACCCTTAGGGTTCTTCCATGCTTAGTTACCTAGAATCTCTTGATACATTTATTGATCCACTCGAGTAGTGTTCGCCACTAAGGCGGATGGTTCATTTCGCTTATACATAAGTTATAGAAAATCACCTTAGTAAGTACATTTGGCAACATGGTTGACATCTGTTTATTTTCAAGAGATAGTTCTTCTGCGTGGAATACCTTATAGTGAGTAAACGAGATCCAGGATTCACTAGTGAATTTTGGAGAGCTTGCATGAAACCATGAGTACGCAGTTACGTTTGAGCCGAGTATACTAGAAGGAGAATAAGTGAAAGTGGAATGAGAGGCAACATGAAATGAGTTCCAACTCATATTTTGGAAACAAGAATTAAGAAGCTACGAAATTGTGAAGTTAAAGACGATGTCAAAGCACAATGGAGTTAAGCTCAAGGAAATGCGACTTAGAAGATTGAAGACTAGATACGCGCATCATATCTCTTTTTAAGAGTATATCCTTGATCCCTCTTTTCCTGTAGAGCTTACTTGCATGCTATCTTTTATGTATATCCTCTCGGTCCTATTCTCAATCCTATTTCTGTTGCAAACCCCATAGGGAGTATAACTCATCTGTTAGTAATACATGTTGGGGCTTGAGGGTGTTCGTTGGGTTGACTAAACTTTTTGGGTTTTATAGGATGTGGGTTAGATTTAGGAAGGGATTTCTTGTGACCTAAAAGGAGTCCATCATGCTTAGTTTCCTGGAAACATATATATTGGTTGGGTTGAGTAATTCTTTGGGTATCAGTCTGATGTTTATTTTGGTCTTCGGGGCTGGTGCTTAGGGAGTTCTTCTCCTAATCAGTATATATGGGACGTAGATTTCCAATTTTGACATTGCCTAATTGGCACAAAGTTTTTACTTGCTTTTATCACTCGACTATATCTTTAGGTAGGAACAATTGGGTGTAAACATGTGTTTGAGACATGTTATGATTGGTGGTTACAAGTGGTTGCAAGTGGTTGCTCGTGGATGCATATACACGCACATTAGACACTAGATCGACTCAGTCACCTTTCATATTGCATATGCATGAGTGTTTATACTTGTTTTTGGATGAAATTGAATGTGTTATCATGTGAATGTTGCATATGGATGGATGTTTGTGTAGTCATATAGTGTTTATGTGACTAGGACTATTTGCATACATGTTGGACTCATGGCACTAAACATATTTTGCATTAAGAAGATCAATCAGGCCCGATCATTTGCATTAGACAAGGAACATGTACACACTTTCTGCATATGTTCATATAGCATTAGAAATCTTTTAAGGACAATGATTGCTTGTGGATGATGTTTTGAGTAGATGGATGATGGATGGTAGGACACATTCTTCTTAACTTGGAGATTTCGGGGACGAAATTCTTTAAGGAGGGGAGAATGTAATACACTGTATTTTAATAACATATTAAAATCATAGATCAAGGAAGAATTAAATTTTAAAATAAGAATCGGGGAAAACGGATTGCATCATTGCGTTCGTCTCGGAATTCTACATCAAATCGAGTCCGAGTCTTCGAAAAACGGAGTCCGTATGAGGGAGATATGACCCTCTGAAATTTCAGGAATTTTCAGAATCGAAAACAGCTCGAAATTCAAATTCGAAATTCGAAATTCAAACCCCAGCGCAGGCTGGGTAGGAAATTTCCCACCCAGGACCAGGTCGACCTGGGGGTCGACACTATGGTCGACCTCCCAGGGACCAGGTCGACACTATGGTCGACCTGGGGGTCGACCTGGTGACAAAACCCATTTTTTGAACTGGGTGCATTCTGATGTTTTTAGACACGTTTTCTGACTAGATTCGTTCTCCTAATCCTATATAAACCCACCTAATCCCCATTCCTTCTCGCACCATTCTTCTCTAACCTTATGCTGCATAAATTCTTGATGGACATGACTTCTTCTCATACATTCTTCTTCAAGCAACGCAAGATACGCAAATTGGGGATTTTCAATCAAATTGAGATTCAACGTTCAACGACTGCTTTCTAGAATCAACTTCTGCATCTTAATTTCTCGATTTACGCACTGTAAGTTCTAGTTGCTTTTAGATTTAAATATTTAATTATAATATGGCCATGGAATAAACTGGAATTGGATTTAAGTATGTTTATCGATTCAGACCTGTTTCTGTTGCTTCTTGAATCTTGAGTTATGAGACTTGTCTATCTTTTCTCATGACAAGTTCATGATCTGTTCAGCCTGTTGTATATCAGTTTTCTTGATTCATGTTGATATTATTATCAAGTTGTAATCTTCATGCATGTGATGATGTTTTTCTCACTGATCTTATTTTTATGCAAAATTCTATCTTCCCCTATTTATTTTCTTTTGATGAACCTTGGTCAATTTCGGACCTAGGCCTAAACCGTGATTTGCGTACGATTGAATACGGGGAAATATTGGGATAATACCTATTTGGATATATGTGTTTGGTGGAATTGATGGCATAACATAAAAATTGGATATTTGGGTATTACTACCATTAACATGAAATTGGATATTTGGGTATTGTCATTATAATGGTAATTGCAAGAATGGGGATTGGCATATGTAATTTAACATGGATCTTGATATATGTAATTTGGCTAGAACTTGATATGTGTAAATTGGCATACATGTAAATAGGCAAGAATTGGACATATGTAAACTGATTAGAATAGGGTACATATATTAATGGGCATGTAATCTAGAACTTGGGCATATGTTAACTATGTAAAACTTGGAGTTGAAACATATATGATAATTTATGACTTGGTAGAGGTTTAATGAACGCGCCTAAGTTGGGCTTTGGGTAGCTGGCATGTATTGTAAATAAAAGGCTATAACTTGGCATAACCTTATAGTGAATTATGATAATAATTTGGGAGTACATTTTAGGGCAAAAACGTGAATTATGAACTTGATAATTGGCATATAACTGGAAATATGAACGTGGTTGAAACATGAACCGCTTGAATATACTTAACCAACTTGACACATCATTCGTAGGGCTAAGTCATGAACTTGAACGACAACACTTAGCCACTTTGACATGACACGTAGGCGGGTTAAGTCACGAACTTGAATGAAAACACTTAACCAACTTGACATGCTGGACTGATAAGGGTTAAGTCACGAACTTGAATGACAACACTTAACCAACTTGACATGCTACACTGACAAGGGTTAAGTCACGAATTTAAATGACAACACTTAACCTTGTAATAACCCGGTATTTTTACACAGCACAGACACAGATACTGGTTGATCGTAAGTACGTATTTGTAAATACGATTTAAAAACCCAGTCTATATAATTTCAGAACATGTTAATTCTTGTATAACAGCATTTATACAAGTGTATAGCACAGCGTTTACTAGATTTTTTTTTACATTCTTGTATGATAGCGTGAATTTAATAACGTTTGTTTGATTTTATTTTATTTTTTACATGTATAAAGAATAACACTTTTCCATAGCATGTATTTATAATATAATATGTTTTGTTCATTTTTAAGGGATTTAAGAAATTTAGTTTTGAATCATTGTTTTTGAAAACTTTTAAATACTTGAATTAAAATGCCAAAAGCCCTTTTGATCAAAGAAAGCTTAAGCTTACATATACCTAGACAACACATGATTAAAACATCCCTTTGTTCTCAAAACAAGGTTAAGAAAATATTTGCACTTTATATGCATTAAAAGCTAGAAAATGTGTTGTCAAGTTCTCTTTTCAAATCATGGCCTCATTCATGAAATTTCTACAGTATGGATCTTGCTATCAATTTTGATCCTTGAGGAAGATATTAGACATGACCAAATAATTTTAAAATCAAAGCATTTTCAGTTTTTGATTCTCTTCATTCCTCTCAAGATTTCTGAAAATACACTTCTATTCTCATTTTCCAAAACATAGCTATGTTTGTCAACACCCATGTGCCACAAGATCTTGTTAAAACTTGTGCATATCAAACCCAAATCTCACCTACACTAGATGAACACCAAAGCTTAGATTCTCAAGAGATTTTCATGATACTTCATCACATGGCCGAGAGCAAGTTGTACAAGGAAGTTCAGATTTTCATGTACAAACATTTTCAGATTTTGCCTAAACTTGCAATGCAAGTAGATGAGTTTGGGTGTAGTGTTAAATCAATTTGCACATGAAGATTTTTGATTTGAAAACCATATAAAAACTGAGCCTATTAAATGTTATAGAGGATGTTAAAATTTGTATAACCAAGGAGGAAAATTGTAGGAATCATAGATGGTACATTAGCTTTTATTTGAAGTGATTATTCATAGTGACAAATAAGAAGAAAGGGGTGGGTTGCATAGGGGATGTGCAGGTGGGATCTTGGCTGATGAAAGCCATATGCACAAAGGATCTGCACTTAGATTTGGCAGGAGATAAACTATTTTTTTGTGTTGTCAAAACCAAATCTGAAAACAGATTTTTGCACCTTTCAAAAAAAAACAGTTTTAAAATGCATATATTTTAATAATTTTTACCACTATATAAAGACCACAGCACACACACTTCTCTACACAACACAAACACAAGTTCTCCCTATTTGATCAAGTAAAGAAGAGTAGTGGCTAAGGGTTTCAACTTTCAAGAGAGTAAGGTGAGTAAAACTGTTTTGAACTTTCTGTTTAAATTCCTGCATGTGTGTTGTGTTAAACCTATGAGTGGAACTTGGATGGTTGTAGTGTAGTTGTTCAGGTAGTATACTTTAGTTTGATTACTTGTATTGGTATGAATTCATTGGTCGGTAATTGGAAAATTCTTAAGTAGAAAATGTTTAAGAGAAGGCATTATACTGTATGTCACTAGACCTGCTGTGTTGGTTGGAAAATTTACATAAACCAACTCGATCCGTAAACATATGTTAGGGAATTGAAGCAAGGGGTTATACTAATTTTTCAAAACCCTACCATAGTCTAAAAATAGTTAGAAATAATTAAATCATTTTAAATATACACTGTATGTTTAAACAGAAAGACACAGTTCGTTCATCCACAACTCTCTGTATGATCAGAATTTCAAAACTGTTTTTTAAACCAAACCAAGTATATAAATCAAATCCTAGAAGAAATTGATGATTTTAGAAAGAAATTCCATGATTTTTAGTGGTCTATATAAAGAGAAATATGGAAATGATCGGAAATTGGGTTCCGATCAAATTCCGGCAACATAGGGGTTGATGGGTCTTGGCGCTTGGCCTGAACGATCACAGGACAGCCTAGATCTAGGGAAAAATGCTACAGAATTTTTCTAATACGGGCTTTGAGTGAATTGGGTAGAAATAGGATTTTCTGTCGTGATTGGTAGCTTTGGTTTGGGGGCGAGCTGCACCGATGGCGGAGGGATTCAAGCGATCGCACCAGGGGGAATCGGAGGGGAAGATGGACGGCTACCCTGTGGTGAAACCCTACGGTGATCGATTACTTATGGAGGTGGTGCGAGGCGATTTTCTTGGATGTAATTTTGGGGTAAGGCTGCTGTGAAACGTCGGATTTTGATATAGTGGGTGGCGAGGGCTTTGGGTGTTGGCGTTGGGTTCAGAAGGAGGAGAAAGGTTGGTGGCAAGGGTCGGCGGAGGGTCACGTCGAGGATGGTGGTGGTGCAGGTGCACGGGATGGGGTGCACGAGGGTGAACGAGAGAAGAAGAAAGGATGGGATCGGCAATGGGTTTTGGAGTGATCAACCAAGTTTTTCGTGGGTGGTACGTTGAAGATGTGGTACTACCACATGATGAGGCTGGCACGATGTCTAGGGGTGATCAGGCAGGAAATCGACGTCATCCAGAGATGTGGTACTTTGTTTAGTAAACAGCAAAGTGGAACTTTACCTGATCGTGAGGGACAGAGTTGTTTTTATGAGTGTAACATGTTTTTTTACGGTACTTTAGCAAATAGGGTACTTTGCCGTTTTAGCTTACAGATGAGGATTTAAAATATATATATATTTTTTAAACTCAAATTGGTTTTTAAATTTAATAATGTTTTAAATGAAAAGAGAATATTTAAAATAAAAATAATATTTAATGTGCAAGAGAAAATAAGAAGAAGTAGATCAGAATTTTTAATATAGTTTCGTCAAGACTAAAATGTAAATACTGAAACTGTAAGTTTAGATTAAATTTAATTTAATTTAAAAGAGAATTAGAAATGATTCTCTAAAATGAATATTCAAACTGGAAGTAAACAAAAAAAAAGTTGATCAACAGGGAAAGATCAGATATTGTTTTATCAAAGTTGAAACGTCAGTACAGAAGTGAATCAGGATAAGAAAATACAGCTTTTGTCAAAGACTGAAATGGAAATACAAAGACTGTAATTTTAAATTAAATTATAAATTTAATTTATAAAAAGAATTTGAAA
Source organism: Allium sativum (assembly GCA_030737875.1). Lineage (NCBI taxonomy): Eukaryota > Viridiplantae > Streptophyta > Magnoliopsida > Asparagales > Amaryllidaceae > Allium > Allium sativum. The sequence continues at coordinate 618,660,844 of CM060918.1, read as the reverse complement.
GGGTTTTCAAATGGAATCTATAACTGTAAAATCAACGGAAAGAGAGTCGATCAGAGCAGATATGTTTTTTTGGACAAAAGTCGAGCAGTCAACACAGAAACTGCAATTTTATTAAATTATAAACTTAAGTTGTAACTTAAATTGGAATTTAAATAGAATATTTAAATTTGAGATAAACAAGAAAAGAAACGAAGTGGATCAGAATTTAAGGACAGTTTTTGTCAAGTTCCGAAATTCAAAAAAACAGAAACTGTAGTTTTAAATTATATTAGAAATGATTTTCTAAGGGGATATTTAAACTGTAAGATCGAAAGGAGTCGATCAAATGGAAAGGATGGAGTAGAGTTTAACAAAGGACGAGAAGTGAACTCAGCAACTGTAATTATAAATTTGTATTTAAAATTTTTGAATGAAATGTTTAAGCCCAAACAAGGTAGAAACTGTATGTAACACATACGGTAGAATGGTCAGCTCTTATCTGATAACTGAAATATCCGATATAAGGACTGATCATGAACAGTTCTGAACTATACAGAACAAGAACTATGAATAAATGTTTAATCGTGTTTAGACTGATAATAAAGATGGAACTTTATCAGTATGAAGAGAAGAATAAGAAGATCAAGAATAAAGGATCGAAAAGGAAATTTTGTCGGGAACGATACAAAATGTGAAAATTGATTTTAAATCATAAATTTAGTCATTTATGATAATCAGATTTAGGTAATCATGATGAGAAGTATTTTTTCTAAAAAGAAAATAAAGAAAGAATTCATTTTAAAGATGATAAACAAAACGGAAAGGAAAAACCCGTGCGACGCACACACTAGAATTTACCGTTTTGAAAAGATGATCAATATATCAGATATTGACCAGATGATCATGTACTGTTTGGTTTGCCTATAACTGTATATATAGATTAGATTATATTTCTGTTTAGATTTATAATTTAAAGTGAAAAATGTTCGTTAATCATTTCAAAGAAACCGAAATTGAATATTTCACTTTGATTTAATTACACGCCGCGCGTCAGAGATTGTTGAATTGAAGACGGCGAGATACAAGGACTATTTTTGAATAGTGCCTTCGGTTTGTCCAGACCCAGGACAACTTGTATGGACGAATGTCTGACAAAGTATACCTAACAGATCGCGTAAGTTGATCGCTTCAAAACTTAGTTGGTGGCAAAGAAATTCGTTTCTCTTAGCTTTATACCCGTGGTTTTGGCGAGATCAATTTGTGATTTGACGGGTTTGACGATGTGGCATTCAAAGTAAATGATGGCCAGATGTTCTAGAAGATAAACGTAGCCTCAAGCCTCACACCCAGGAAATGACAAAAATCGGGCAGGCAGCATGGCTATGTGGGTCGCTCCCATTAGGGTGTAGTATCACCTATCTATAGAAATTCTTTTGTTCTTAATCTATCAATTCTGCCCATGCGGGAACGGTTGCTGATCCCAACCGTTGGTGATATACATTCGATACACTCAAGCGAAATGAGTGGTCGGTCATGCGAGGGCCGGGTTGCAAGATGTTCTTGTTGAACCCAGGTGTATTGGCCTCTAGAGATACATCATCAGAAGGTGGTCCCATACCTTGTCACAGTTGGAAATCCAATTTTTCCCTAAGAGCCAAGTAGTTTTTATTTGTATACTATATAGGAGAATGTGAGATGCAAGCATTCTTCTAGATTCTAATATATTTGTGAAAACACCTAGATACTATGATAATATCTGTTTTAAGTATACAAAGTGTTTTGATCTCATAAGGTAAAAACCCGTTCCGTATTTACGGCGTGGTCTTATGAGACAATTTTATTTGTTTTAAACTGTTTACTCATACCAGTCCCCTGACTGACCCGAAGTTTATTTTTCTGTGTTTTCCCTTAAACTCTTGGGTATTCATAACGCTTGTTATGAATAGACAAGTGAATCGGGATTTGGATAAACTTGTGAAGATGGAATGAAGATCTTGCAGTGTACTGGTCCATCTATCTACTGGACAATTAAGTCTGCCAGTTGATCATATATGTACTGATGTATTATGAATGGGATGTATCACTAGTTCAGTATGTTCGGATGTAATATATTCCGCTGTGAAATGTTATAAAGTATTATCTTTTTGTGAAAATTCCGCTGTGAGATTCTGATGTTTCTGTGTTTTATCTTCTATCTATTCTTATTTCTTATTAACTACACAACTTCCGATGTGTTCGAAAGTTGGGTCGTTACAGTTGGTATCAGAGCTTAGGTTGCTGATTACCTAGGCTTTGGGTGAATGTGAGAGAGCGTATTTTTATAATAAATTTAAAATAAATCAACTTGGATGTTATACCTAAGTAGTTATACCCCATCAAGTCTCGATTTACGACCGGTTATATTCAGGTGAGTAAGATGAGTAACCGAGGATGAAGAGGTCGAGCTAGAGGGTCATCCACTTTTACTAGTTGTAATAACTGGATCCCAGGATCAAGGAAAGACTGTGGGGGAAGTTGTACTAATCCGGTAGGAAAAAAGGAGTTAATTAACTAGGGTCAGCCTGGAGATAAATTAAATCTGGTTGGATTAAATTTGAATAATATCCAATCATATTGAAACCGGAAAATCAGGACAGAATTCCAAATTGAAGTAAAATTTGGATTTCCTGAAATGAGGGCTGGACTGGAGGGTTTATTGGATATGGACCCAGGAAAAAGTGAATTAGTCGATTTGTGAAATCAATTCAGGTTGTGAACCCCGAAATGGAAATCATTAAGTACGTGAAAAAAGATCTTGGATAATACTTAACGAAGTTAAGTGAATTGATCGATGAGTTAGAGAAGGAATTTGGACGGATATTTTTGGTTTTGAATAGGAAATTGCTGATGTGTGTTTTATTTATTGATGTGTGTTTATATAAATAAGTCGATAACTCTAAATCTACTGCTTACAAATTTCGGGGACGAAATTTTTATAGGGGGGTAGAATGTAATAACCCGGTATTTTTACACAGCACGGACACAGATACTGGTTGATCGTAAGTACGTATTTGTAAATACGATTTAAAAACCCAGTCTGTATAATTTCAGAACATGTTAATTCTTGTATAACAGCATTTATACAGGTGTATAGCACAGCGTTTACTAGATTTTTTTTTTTACATTCTTCTATGATAGCGTGAATTTAATAACGTTTGTTTGATTTTATTTTATTTTTTACATGTATAAAGAATAACACTTTTCCATAGCATGTATTTATAATATAATATGTTTTGTTCATTTTTAAGGGATTTAAGAAATTATTTTTGAATCCTTGTTTTTGAAAACTTTTAAATACTTGAATTAAAATGCCAAAAGCCCTTTTGATCAAAGCAAGCTTAAGCTTACATATACCTAGACAACACATGATTAAAACATCCCTTTGTTCTCAAAACAAGGTTAAGAAAATATTTGCACTTTATATGCATTAAAAGCTAGAAAATGTGTTGTCAAGTTCTCTTTTCAAATCATGGCCTCATTCATGAAATTTCTACAGTATGGATCTTGCTATCAATTTTGATCCTTGAGGAAGATATTAGACATGACCAAATAATTTTAAAATCAAAGCATTTTCAGTTTTTGATTCTCTTCATTCCTCTCAAGATTTATGAAAATACACTTTTATTCTCATTTTCCAAAACATAGCTATGTTTGTCAACACCCATGTGCCACAAGATCTTGTTAAAACTTGTGCATATCAAACCCAAATCTCACCTACACTAGATGAACACCAAAGCTTAGATTCTCAAGAGATTTTCATGATACTTCATCACATGGCCGAGAGCAAGTTGTACAAGAAAGTTTAGATTTTCATGTACAAACATTTTCAGATTTTGCCTAAACTTGCAAGGCAAGTAGATGAGTTTGGGTGTAGTGTTAAATCAATTTGCACATAAAGATTTTTGAATTGAAAACCATATAAAAACTGAGCCTATTAAATGCTATAGAGGATGTTAAAATTTGTATAACCAAGGAGGAAGATTGTAGGAATCATAGATGGTACATTAGCTTTTATTTGAAGTGATTATTCATAGTGACAAATAAGAAGAAAGGGGTGGGTTGCATTGGGGATGTGCAGGTGGGATCTTGGCTGATGAAAGCCATATGCACCTAGGATCTGCACTTAGATTTGGCAGGAGATAAAATATTTTTTTGTGTTGTCAAAACCAAATCTGAAAACAGATTTTTGCACCTTTCAAAAAAAAACAGTTTTAAAATGCATATATTTTAATAATTTTTACCACTATATAAAGACCACAGCACACACCCTTCTCTACACAACACAAACACAAGTTCTCCCTATTTGATCAAGTAAAGAAGAGTAGTGGCTAAGGGTTTCAACTTTCAAGAGAGTAAGGTGAGTAAAACTGTTTTGAACTTTCTGTTTAAATTCCTGCATGTGTGCTGTGTTAAACCTATGAGTGGAACTTGGATGGTTGTAGTGTTGTTGTTCAGGTAGTATACTTTAGTTTGATTACTTGTATTGGTATGAATTCATTGGTCGGTAATTGGAAAATTCTTAAGTAGAAAATGTTTAAGAGAAGGCATTATACTGTATGTCACTAGACCTGCTGTGTTGGTTGGAAAATTTACATAAACCAACTCGATCCGTAAACATATGTTAGGGAATTGAAGCAAGGGGTTATACTGATTTTTCAAAACCCTACCATAGTCTAAAAATAGTTAGAAATAATTAAATCATTTTAAATATACACTGTATGTTTAAACAGAAAGACACAGTTCGTTCATCTACAACTCTCTGTATGATCAGAATTTCAAAACTGTTTTTTAAACCAAACCAAGTATATAAATCAAATCCTAGAAGAAATTGATGATTTTAGAAAGAAATTCCATGATTTTTAGTGGTCTATATAAAGGGAAATATGGAAATGATCGGAAATTGGGTTCCGACCAAATTCCGGCAACATAGGGGTTGATGGGTCTTGGCGCTTGGCCTGAACGATCACAGGACAGCCTAGATCTAGGGAAAAATGCTACAGAATTTTTCTAATACGGGCTTTGAGTGAATTGGGTAGAAATAGGATTTTCTGTCGTGATTGGTAGCTTTGGTTTGGGGGCGAGCTGCACCGATGGCGGAGGGATACAAGCGATCGCACCAGGGGGAATCGGAGGGGAAGATGGACGGGTACCCTGTGGTGAAACCCTACGGTGATCGATTACGTATGGAGGTGGTGCGAGGCAATTTTCTTGGATGTAATTTGGGGGTAAGGCTGCTGTGAAACGTCGGATTTTGATATAGTGGGTGGCGAGGGCTTTGGGTGTTGGTGTTGGGTTCAGAAGGAGGAGAAAGGTTGGTGGCAAGGGTCGGCGGAGGGTCACGTCGAGGCTGGTGGTGGTGCAGGTGCACGGGATGGGGTGCACGAGGGTGAACGAGAGAAGAAGAAAGGATGGGATCGGCAATGGGTTTTGGAGTGATCAACCAAGTTTTTCGTGGGTGGTACTTTGAAGATGTGGTACTACCACATGATGAGGCTGGCACGATGTCTAGGGGTGATCAGGCAGGAAATCGACGTCATCCAGAGATGTGGTACTTTGTTTAGTAAACAGCAAAGTGGAACTTTACCTGATCGTGAGGGACAGAGTTGTTTTTATGAGTGTAACATGTTTTTTTATGGTACTTTAGCAAATAGGGTACTTTGCCGTTTTAGCTTACAGATGTGGATTTAAAATATATATATATATTTTAAACTCAAATTGGTTTTTAAATTTAATAATGTTTTAAATGAAAAGAGAATATTTAAAATAAAAATAATATTTAATGTGCAAGAGAAAATAAGAAGAAGTAGATCAGAATTTTTAATACAGTTTCGACAAGACTAAAATGTAAATACTGAAACTGTAAGTTTAGATTAAATTTAATTTAATTTAAAAGAGAATTAGAAATGATTCTCTAAAATGAATATTCAAACTGGAAGTAAACAAAAGAAAAAGTTGATCAACAGGGAAAGATCAGATATTGTTTTGTCAAAGTTGAAACGTCGGTACAGAAGTGAATCAAGATAAGAAAATACAGCTTTTGTCAAAGACTGAAATGGAAATACAAAGACTGTAATTTTAAATTAAATTATAAATTTAATTTATAAAAAGAATTTGAAAGGGTTTTCAAATGGAATCTTGTAATGGCGCGTTTTGTTAGCTGTCGAATAATTAATTTATTTAATTATTAATATATCGATTTGGCGGTATCGATAACTTAAAGTACAACATTCGAACTTATAATTTATAATTATAATTAAAACGAACCTGAAACGTCGCTGCAGTTCGTAAATTGGCGATTCGAACTTCAACTGAATGTACATGATTCGTTTTAAGCTGGATTTCTGTGAAACAAGAAACGTGTGGAGCTAGTGGAGTATATCTTTCTAGTGGAAGAGAAAGATCGGGATTTCATCGTGTAGATATTGAGATATGTCCAAATCAAATTTCAGAAAAAGTCGCTGTGAAATTCCTTTATAATTCGAAACGCTTTATATACGTTATAAAAGGATTTTTTTATGTAAATTGAATATCAAATCAATCTGGACTCGGAATAGCGAGTATATAATTACCCTGGAGCTGTATGATATTCCTCATTGAATATAGATGATAATATTTAATTTTAAATATTTAATTTAATTATATTTAAATATATTTATATATTTAAATAGGTTATTTTAGAGCTTTAAAAATAGCCACTTTTGCAAACGAAGTCGGAATTCGACGAAACCAGTTTTGTTGGATCCGCAATATCAAATAGTTGTTAGATGTCAAGTTTCGTGATTTTTAGAGTCACTGTGTGGCCGTACGGATTTTTAGAGTGAAAAACAGTTAGTATTTCGTCGGTTAAAAATACGCTGTGTGAGCATACGGAGTCGGAATTCGACGAAACCAGTTTCGTTGGGACCGTAATGTCAAGCTGAAGGTGTATGTCCAGTTTGGTGATTTTTAGGTATCATATGTAATCATGGTGATTTTTAGAAAGCAAATGGTCGAATAAAAATAAATAAAATAAAATAGATATTATATCCTACTAATTTTTCTGGTCAAAACAAATGCCACACTTCATGGATTCTCAGCCGCGAATGAAACTAACCACCACTGCAACTATATATGACCGCAACTGGTGTTTACAGTGGAATTTCCCACAAACAAAAAAAAATCAAAGAATATACAAATAAATTCCTAAAAATCCTAAATCCTATATACTTCGATTCCCTGAGTGATTTCCTTCTTTCCCATATCGGTTTTGTTGAGTTCGACGTGAATTTCTGGCTCGTGAATGGAGTTCACCGAACCTAGGGTTGGCGATCTTGGGAGCATCAGGGCGTCGGAGGGTTTAATGATGGCCGGATGTGGAGCGGAGGAGTAGGTGGTTGTTGCGGTGAGGACTGGAGGAGCTCCGGTGAACTGGCGGAGGCACTGTAGGTGGTTGAATCAACGATGGTTCTGTGTAGTTCTTATTTTCGAGTTCGAGTTGAAATCGAGGGCTTGAACTGTGGGGGGGACACCGGACTAGGTAGCATCGGTCAGTGGTGGTAGCAGGGTCGGAGGCGGCTCGGAGTGGAGTGGTGCGGTGGCCAGTAATTCACCGGAGGCTGTGCAAACATTGGTGACGAGGGAGGTTTAACGGGTAATGATGAATTAACGGGTAATTATGTGGTATTGTGGAGGATTGAAGATCGAAATTGTTTGGTGTATTACTGGAAGCACAGAATTTAATTTGGGAAAGAAAGCCAATAAAAGGGATCGGGTATGGTACCAAAATGGATGATGGGCCGTTGGTATTTGGTAAGGCCCAAAAGGGGATTTAATGAATTTAGTTTATTTAATTTTATTTAAACCAATGTCTAACTTTAAAATCTCGTATCTAGTTCATACGGAATCGAAATCGTGAACGGTCAGATGCGTTGAATTCGTATGGACGAGAGCATCACAATGAAGCTGACTGGAGGTGGATTGGGGCTCGTATGAATTTATGACAAAATAAACTGTTTGATTCAAATCAAATAACAGTTTATCGTTCTTTAACGATGAACTGCAAATGTGAGTAAATCTCACAAACTCTAAACAGTTTTATTTTCACGTTGTATTCTTAGAACTGTTAAAATATGTAACAACCCGTAAAATGCGAGCCAGTTTGAAAATTTTATTTTGGCAATTTTAGCGGATTTTGAATATTTAAAATGAATTATTTTAAATAATATCGACGAGAAATTTATTTTGAATGGAATTCGAACGTATATATTTGTATACGTCGTCGTTTGAATATAAATATTTATATATAATTATAAATAGAATTGAAAATGGCGCGGTAGTTCGAAAATTCGATTTCTAATTTCAAATGAATATACAGAATTCAATATAAGTCAGAATTGAACGAAACAAGAAATATTTGAATCTGTATAACTATATCTTTGTAACGAAGTTAACAAATTGAGATTTCATCTTAGGAATGATAAGATATGTCCAGTTTAAAATTAGAAATAGTCGCTGTGGAATTTATATATATTTTTATATATATAAGGCCCTTAAAAATGGACATTTTGCAAATGACCTCGGATTTCGACGAAACCAGTTTTGTTGGGTCCGTGATGTAAAGTTATTGCTAGGTTTCAAATTTCATAATTTTTCGAATCAATATGTGAGCGTGGCAAAGGAAAACGCGTTTGACCAGTTTCAGTTGATTTTAATCGACTGGAAATTGGCCATTTTTCTAACGGTCTCAGAATTCGACGAAACTAGTTTGGTTAGGACCATATCGTCAATACGAAGCTAGAAAATATTTTTTAGGAATTTTTCTAGTTAGTATGTGACCCCGGTAAATTGAAATGTACGTTTAAAATTCAATATAGTGATTTAAATTGTAAATTTCAACGGAAACCAATTGTAATGATCAAACCAGCTTACGATACATATCCCATTGTGTTCGGAATGGGGGTGAAACGCTATGGACGGCAGGCGGTGGACCTCGTTTCGAGGTCATAAGTAAAAGTCAACCCTTTGGCACAAATTTAAATAATTAAATAATAAAAAAAAAATAAAAAAAAAAATAAAATTCCCCTTTTCTCCTTCATTGCCCCCCCCCCCCCCCCCGAATCACTTAACAGAAAACAAATAAAAAAAAAAAAGAAGAAACCCACGCCCTAAATCGCTCGCAGCCGCCGCCGACCACCAGGCGACCCCCCCCCCCCCCCCCCGCTCCTCCATCGCCTTCCCTCTGCACCTCCTCCACCGATCTCGAGACTGAGACCAACCCACCTCCCCCTTTTTCGAATGCGTCCAGACCCCGTTGCCCCGCCCGCCACCACCGCAGGCTGCCAGAGGCTGGCGCACCCATCTCCCTCCCCTCCTCCAAGCATCGTCGACCCCCCTGTAAGTCTTTTCTTTTATTTATTTATTTATTTTATTTTGTTTTATATATAAACTGAAAATGAAAAAGAAAAAAAAATAAAATACTGTTCTGTTTTTATAAAATAAAATACTGTTCTGTTTTTATAAAATAAAATACTGTTCTGTTTTTATAGAATGATTAAAACTGTTTTTATAGAATGATTAAAAACTGATTTTTATTTTAAATTTAAAAAAACTGATTTTTATTTTAAAGGTTTGAAATAGAAAATAAAAATTCGATTTTTATATATTGAACTTTGAAATAAAAATTCGATTTTTATATATTGAACTTTGAAATAAAAATTCGATTTTTATATATTGAACTTTGAAATAAAAATTCGATTTTTATATATTGAACTTTGAAATAAAAATTCGATTTTTATATATTGAACTTTGAAATAAAAATTCGATTTTTATATATTGAACTTTGAAATAAAAATTCGATTTTTATATATTGAACTTTGAAATAAAAATTCGATTTTTATATATTGAACTTTGAAATAAAAATTCGATTTTTATATATTGAACTTTGAAATAAAAATTCGATTTTTATATATTGAACTTTGAAATAAAAATTCGATTTTTATATATTGAACTTTGAAATAAAAATTCGATTTTTATATATTGAACTTTGAAATAAAAATTTGATTTTTATATATTGAACTTTGAACTAAAAAATTCGATTTTTATATATTGAACTTTGAAATAAAAATTCGATTTTTATATATTGAACTTTGAAATAAAAATTCGATTTTTATATATTGAACTTTGAAATAAAAATTCGATTTTTATATATTGAACTTTGAAATAAAAATTCGATTTTTATATATTGAACTTTGAAATAAAAATTCGATTTTTATATATTGAACTTTGAAATAAAAATTCGATTTTTATATATTGAACTTTGAACTAAAAAATTCGATTTTTATATATTGAACTTTGAACTAAAAAAATTCGACTTTTATATATTGAACTTTGAACTAAAAATATGATTTTTTATATATTGAATAGCGAAGTAAAAATGTGATTTTTACGTATGTAGTGAAAGCAGCAACGAAGGTGACAAAAAGGCGAAACGACGAAGACTTCTGCAAAAGAAGAGCCGTAGAGCTAGGATAGCTAAATGTGAGAATTTCTCACCTTTCAATTTATTTTTCTAGTTATATATATATATATACTAGGATGCAGACGGTGCTTAGTAGCACCCGACACAATCGTCCACAGACCATGGACTTGTTTGTTTGGCTGTTTGGTTATTGATTGCGATATTGGTTTGAATGTGGTTTGTGGTGTGAATAATCGAATCGATAAATTGGTTAGGATTAGACGTGCGCCGTTATAAGGCGAAGAAGTAAGGCTAGGTTAGACCCTTACTCCAAATTTTGTGGTTTGCAAAATGAAATTGATTTGATTGATGAGTGAATGGCGTGGGCCTTCACTAGACCGGGGATAAGGCTAGGCCTCGTCCCGTTTCTAGTATCGTGCCGTTATGCCGCCGAAATTTTCTAAAATATGTTAGAAAATAAAAATATCATTTGATTGTGAAAATGAATTGAATAGAAATTCATAGGTTGAAATAAAATGTTTTATCGTTAAAAATATAATTTTTAACGTGAATGTGAATAAATGAATAGTTATAAACAAATCGGCCGATTTGTTTGTATATGCACTGATTTGATTGATATTGATCGGGTCGATAAATTTCACACATCGCCCAACCGCACAAATAAAATCTGTGTTTGATTGTTTGAAACCCCACACGGGTGTTGGGATGAAATTTGAAGTTCACTCATCCTGATTGATTAAATATGTCGATCGATTGATTGACATGCTGTTATAAGCGTTAGGTATCTTTATTTGATGCTTATACAGTGTAGTGCACTTTGGTTGATGGTTGATTATTTTTCAATGCTATTATATACATGTGTTGTATGAAAATCCATATAATTAATTTTATATGGTAATTGATTGGGCCTCATTCCAGTTTAGAAATAGAAATATTTTGAAAGAGAATATTAGAAAATAGAAATTTATGAAGCCGTGTTGATTAGATTGACGCCATTTTGACGTGATCGATATTTATATCGATTTTAAAACGATTTCGAAATGAATTGAATTGAAAACGATTTCGAAATGAATTGAATTGAAAACGATTTCGAAATGAATTGAATTGAAAACGATTTCGAAATGAATTGAATTGAAAACGATTTCGAAATGAATTGAATTGAAAACGATTTCGAAATGAATTGAATTGAAAACGATTTCGAAATGAATTGAATTGAAAACGAATTCAAAGTGAATTGAATAGAAAACGATTTCGAAGTGAATTGAATTGAAAACGAATTCAAATTGAATTGAAAGCAAATTGAAATGAATTCAAATTGAATTGAAATTTGAATTGAATAGAAATGAATTTTAGAACGAATTTATAGAGAAGAATTCAATTTTGCTTTGAATTGAGATGGAAGTTGAAATATATTTTTAAACGAATTTTAAAACTATTTATATAATTCGTTTTAAATAGAAATCGACGAAATATATATTATATATATTATATATATAATATAATGGCCTGAATAGAACGCGCCGCGCCGCGGCAGTTCGCGAATTTCGACCATTTATTTCAAACGGACATTACGGGAGATCCGACCGTCGGATTCTCCTAAAACCGGAACCGCTGGGTTCGTATCGAAAAGAGCTTTCTAACGAATATTAGAAATTTGAAATCTAACGGTTGGATTTGGAATTATGTCCAAATCAAATTCGAAAAAGGTCGCTGTAAGTGCAGTTCGATGGCCGTTGATGGAAATCGACTGTACGGGCCTTGATAAAATTATTAAAAATAGTAATAATTTGTGTAAAATCATAAGAAATGATTTGTGAAGATTTGGGATGAAAAACTCCATATTTGAAAAGATAAAAATAGATTTTTATCGAAATGAACTAGTTTTGAACTAGAATTATAATTCTATTTATTTTTAAATAAATAAATTGAATTTGAAAAGGGTTTTGAAAATAACCAAAATTTCCAATGATTGCATTGGAGTGGATTTGAATCGAAATTGTCTTCGGAATATTTCGATGTTGGAATTCGTGATTATACAGGTGTTGTTATGGAAATTTGAAAGATATATATTTATATCGTTATTTCCAATACGACATTTGTTAGTCGTAGAATTCGATATTGAATATAAGCCGATATATTTTCTATTCAGAGCCTTGTATTGAATATCGAATGTGATTTGGGTTTGTCGTGAATGGTGTCTTCACTAACACTGTTCTTGAACCCAGTTGAGAAAAGATTAAATCTTTTTATTTAGATTTAATGAAGTGTACCAATTAAATAATATTTAATTGGAATTGAATTGATATTGATTTTTGGGTTTATCGTGAACAGTGTTTTAAACAACACTCGTTCTTTAACCCGATGATAAATGAATGTGGTTTTGGGTTTATCGTGAACTGTGTTTTTAAATGACACTGATTCTTTAACCCAGTTAAAGATTAAAACTAAGTGGAGTTTTAATGAATCTTTAATTAGATTGAAATGATCGAAAATGGAGTATCACCAGTTTTGCTCCAGGCGATAGTTAAATCTTTAATTAGATTTGAACGTGAAATGGTAATTGAATTTACCGATAACACTGGGGTGTTAGATATGGAGTATAACCAGTTTTACTTCATGGGATGAATAGGTTGGGATTGGGAAATTAAAACAAATGATTACTTCGGTAAGGTTCGCTAATCCCGACTAGTTCGAATTGAGATTCAAACATAAATTCAAGGAATTTATCTTGGATAAAATTAATGGGAACCTTTCCCTATGAATGTGAAATTTAGAAACTAACTGTCGGTTGGCCAAGCAGAATGGTTTTCTGGGTATTGATCTGATGTTGGTTTCGGCCTTCGGGGTTAATATTTGGGGAATTATTCTCTTGATTAATTTACGGTTAGTGACTAATGAATTGGAATGAGGCGTATGTTGTGTTTGTGTAACACTTATTTAAAATATACGCGAGTTATTCGGAAAGACCGGGTTTATCCCATTCTGAATAACTGATGCGACGATAAGTCGAAGATGAAGACGATGGTCGAAGACCGGAGGTCTTCACGTCGTTTGGGTGATAACTGATGATCTTGATTGGGCTGTACACCCAAGAAGATGGAAACAGTTAGTGATCGTCCAGACGTACTTGGAGATCGATGGATATGCGGGGTACTAGGTGCCTCCGGTTTCGTTCAGACCCAGAACGGACTTGTAAATGGACTGTGTGTCTGACATCGGATTTCATTCTGTGTGACTGATATCGGTTGCATAGGATGGTTTGCCTGTGTGGCATGCTAAGATGCAAATGATCAAGGCTTCTGTTGAAAAGCAAAGTCTTGTGGTGATGATCAAAGCACGGCCTTTGTGCCGTGGCTTTGTGTAACGTTTACCTCGCGTGTTTCACACCAGGTATGAACCAAAAACGGGAGACGGACCTCAGGGAGGGCATGCGTTTCCTTCTAGATAAAAAGTGGCGTCAGTGGTTTTACACGCCCTGACGAGTTTGACTTATGTGGTTGTTGCTGTTGCGAGGCGCCTCGGATTGATCGGTCGTTCTCGAACCGATGGAGCCATTCGTTGGCTCGTTTACGCCCCAAAGGGCGGGGAAACGTAGTGTTCAGGCATTTTAATCCACATCGGTGGACCGGCCCTGTCGCTCCAAGGGTCACTCGAGCTCTGATCCTGAGACATGGGCTAGATTGTCTCGAATCGGTTGAGGACTATCTTTTGCCTCGGTTCATAGATGGAAATCCAATTTCCAAATACGTGACTTTGCGGTTTTATTTGTAAACCTATATATGGCGACATAGTGGCATGGGACGCTCATGTCACCTATGATTGATACTTATGATTTGAAGTTGTTTTATACACTATGCACTTATTATAGTATCAAATGATTTGTTTTAAACGTATCAAGCATTCTTTGGCTGTTATAAGGGAAAACCCTATCCCCCGGCTTGCGTTGCATTGTGTGATAGGACCTGGGTCTTATAACAGCTTCATTTTTTCTTTATTTAGCATTGCGCTGTTTGTTTCATGCACTGGTATTCTTGGGAGGAAACCCGTTCCGTGTTATACGGCGTGGTCCCTTGATTTACCTAATGATTTAAAATAAAGATTAATAACTGTTTTAGTTCTCACACCAGTCACATGACTGACCTGGAGTTTATTGTTTTAACCTAAACTCTGGGTGCCCTTATTTTGACACGGGCAGCTAGTAGTTTTGGTTTTGCAGATTTATATTCACAGGATCCTGGCTTACAGCTGGAACGATATCCGGAAAGCTTTGTATCCGTATATCTCTTCTAGTTGTGTATTGTATTATTTTCCGCTGCTATGTATTTAAATGTAATTTAAATCTCTGATATTTCTGTGTAATATTCTTTTATACTCTGTATATTCTTGTAATCTGATGCATTGTTGTAATATACAATGAAATGTTCTTCTGTATGCGTTCTGTTTTGTCGTGTTCTCAAACGATAGGGCGTTTCGAACGGTCTGGGTCGGTTTAGCGACTGGTTCGGACCGAGCGAAATTCCTTGCCGTCACATTTGGTATCAGAGCTTTGGTTTACAAAGCTAGAGAACAAGACACATTAGAAACATACGAAAGAATTCATCAGATATTGGATTAGTAATATCCAATAGGAATGACTCGTTAGAGATGGGATCAGTAGTATCCTAGAACGAGTGTGAAGAGTATATTTTTTTGAAGTGAAAACAAATTTTTGTTTTGAAAATTTAAATCAATTATTCGTATTTGATTATTTATATTGATGTGGACAATCCAGTATATATAGATTTTGCGTATACGTCTGATCCGCGTGTATTCGAAGTTTTAATATATTGGATAGATATAGAATCACACTCTAGTCGCCCGGAGAAGGTACTGATGATAGCACGTGCATCATCAGTATTTATGTTCGTGTTTCGAAAGGGTGATTTTCTATATATTTCCATTGGACTGGTGTGAGAACCAAAATTAGATAGGGCTTATTGTTGTGATTTGGCATCAAAAATCTGATTTTTGTATATGTATCAAAATTATGAATTTGATAATCTAATTCACTAATTGATTGATGTTTGTGTTGTTTGTTTAATTGTTTGATAATTTTGAACCATTATGCCTAACTGAATCAAATATTGACTTGTATTGAAATTTGGTCGCGTCTGCTTGCATATACATGTATATCATTGAACAGGTCATAGCAAGGAGGCTAGAGCAGAGAATAAAATTTGTTTGCCCGACAAATAGGTACATGTTTACTACATAATTTACTGTTTTGTTTGGGTGATGATGATTTTATGAGCCTATTGGCTAGCCGCTTGGCTTTTTCTTTTTCTTTTTGAGATCTGAAGGACCGGGAACGCTATTTGCAATTTCCCGATGCTCCCATTGCAGGGGAGGTTATGGCGAAATTTTTCGAAAATTTAGGGTGTTAGCCAAATTTTTGAAATTTTGAAAATTCTCAGAAACTGAAAAGTTGGAGAATGGAAGCCAAATCGAATGTAGAGCTGAATAATCAAACCACTTTCGACTTTGTTCCTTTTCGGGGACGAAAAGTTTTAAGTGGGGGAGATTGTAACAACCCGTAAAATGCGAGCCAGTTTGAAAATTTTATTTTGGCAATTTTAGCGGATTTTGAATATTTAAAATGAATTATTTTAAATAATATCGACGAGAAATTTATTTTGAATGGAATTCGAACGTATATATTTGTATACGTCGTCGTTTGAATATAAATATTTATATATAATTATAAATAGAATTGAAAATGGCGCGGTAGTTCGAAAATTCGATTTCTAATTTCAAATGAATATACAGAATTCAATATAAGTCAGAATTGAACGAAACAAGAAATATTTGAATCTGTATAACTATATCTTTGTAACGAAGTTAACAAATTGAGATTTCATCTTAGGAATGATAAGATATGTCCAGTTTAAAATTAGAAATAGTCGCTGTGGAATTTATATATATTTTTATATATATAAGGCCCTTAAAAATGGACATTTTGCAAATGACCTCGGATTTCGACGAAACCAGTTTTGTTGGGTCCGTGATGTAAAGTTATTGCTAGGTTTCAAATTTCATAATTTTTCGAATCAATATGTGAGCGTGGCAAAGGAAAACGCGTTTGACCAGTTTCAGTTGATTTTAATCGACTGGAAATTGGCCATTTTTCTAACGGTCTCAGAATTCGACGAAACTAGTTTGGTTAGGACCGTATCGTCAATACGAAGCTAGAAAATATTTTTTAGGAATTTTTCTAGTTAGTATGTGACCCCGGTAAATTGAAATGTACGTTTAAAATTCAATATAGTGATTTAAATTGTAAATTTCAACGGAAACCAATTGTAATGATCAAACCAGCTTACGATACATATCCCATTGTGTTCGGAATGGGGGTGAAACGCTATGGACGGCAGGCGGTGGACCTCGTTTCGAGGTCATAAGTAAAAGTCAACCCTTTGGCACAAATTTAAATAATAAAAAAAAAAAAAAAAAAAAATTCCCCTTTTCTCCTTCATTGCCCCCCCCCCCCGAATCACTTAACAGAAAACAAATAAAAAAAAAAAAGAAGAAACCCACGCCCTAAATCGCTCGCAGCCGCCGCCGACCACCAGGCGACCCCCCCCCCTCCTCCATCGCCTTCCCTCCGCACCTCCTCCACCGATCTCGAGACTGAGACCAACCCACCTCCCCCTTTTTCGAATGCGTCCAGACCCCGTTGCCCCGCCCGCCACCACCGCAGGCTGCCAGAGGCTGGCGCACCCTTCTCCCTCCCCTCCTCCAAGCATCGTCGACCCCCCTGTAAGTCTTTTCTTTTATTTATTTATTTATTTTATTTTGTTTTATATATAAACTGAAAATGAAAAAGAAAAAAAATAAAATACTGTTCTGTTTTTATAAAATAAAATACTGTTCTGTTTTTATAAAATAAAATACTGTTCTGTTTTTATAGAATGATTAAAACTGTTTTTATAGAATGATTAAAAACTGATTTTTATTTTAAATTTGAAAAAACTGATTTTTATTTTAAAGGTTTGAAATAGAAAATAAAAATTCGATTTTTATATATTGAACTTTGAAATAAAAATTCGATTTTTATATATTGAACTTTGAAATAAAAATTCGATTTTTATATATTGAACTTTGAAATAAAAATTCGATTTTTATATATTGAACTTTGAAATAAAAATTCGATTTTTATATATTGAACTTTGAAATAAAAATTCGATTTTTATATATTGAACTTTGAAATAAAAATTCGATTTTTATATATTGAACTTTGAAATAAAAATTCGATTTTTATATATTGAACTTTGAAATAAAAATTCGATTTTTATATATTGAACTTTGAAATAAAAATTCGATTTTTATATATTGAACTTTGAAATAAAAATTCGATTTTTATATATTGAACTTTGAACTAAAAAATTCGATTTTTATATATTGAACTTTGAAATAAAAATTCGATTTTTATATATTGAACTTTGAAATAAAAATTTGATTTTTATATATTGAACTTTGAAATAAAAATTCGATTTTTATATATTGAACTTTGAAATAAAAATTCGATTTTTATATATTGAACTTTGAAATAAAAATTCGATTTTTATATATTGAACTTTGAAATAAAAATTCGATTTTTATATATTGAACTTTGAACTAAAAAATTCGATTTTTATATATTGAACTTTGAACTAAAAAAATTCGACTTTTATATATTGAACTTTGAACTAAAAATATGATTTTTATATATTGAATAGCGAAGTAAAAATGTGATTTTTACGTATGTAGTGAAAGCAGCAACGAAGGTGACAAAAAGGCGAAACGACGAAGACTTCTGCAAAAGAAGAGCCGTAGAGCTAGGATAGCTAAATGTGAGAATTTCTCACCTTTCAATTTATTTTTCTAGTTATATATATATATACTAGGATGCAGACGGTGCTTAGTAGCACCCGACACAATCGTCCACAGACCATGGACTTGTTTGTTTGGCTGTTTGGTTATTGATTGCGATATTGGTTTGAATGTGGTTTGTGGTGTGAATAATCGAATCGATAAATTGGTTAGGATTAGACGTGCGCCGTTATAAGGCGAAGAAGTAAGGCTAGGTTAGACCCTTACTCCAAATTTTGTGGTTTGCAAAATGAAATTGATTTGATTGATGAGTGAATGGCGTGGGCCTTCACTAGACCGGGGATAAGGCTAGGCCTCGTCCCGTTTCTAGTATCGTGCCGTTATGCCGCCGAAATTTTCTAAAATATGTTAGAAAATAAAAATATCATTTGATTGTGAAAATGAATTGAATAGAAATTCATAGGTTGAAATAAAATGTTTTATCGTTAAAAATATAATTTTTAACGTGAATGTGAATAAATGAATAGTTATAAACAAATCGGCCGATTTGTTTGTATATGCACTGATTTGATTGATATTGATCGGGTCGATAAATTTCACACATCGCCCAACCGCACAAATAAAATCTGTGTTTGATTGTTTGAAACCCCACACGGGTGTTGGGATGAAATTTGAAGTTCACTCATCCTGATTGATTAAATATGTCGATCGATTGATTGACATGCTGTTATAAGCGTTAGGTATCTTTATTTGATGCTTATACAGTGTAGTGCACTTTGGTTGATGGTTGATTATTTTTCAATGCTATTATATACATGTGTTGTATGAAAATCCATATAATTAATTTTATATGGTAATTGATTGGGCCTCATTCCAGTTTAGAAATAGAAATATTTTGAAAGAGAATATTAGAAAATAGAAATTTATGAAGCCGTGTTGATTAGATTGACGCCATTTTGACGTGATCGATATTTATATCGATTTTAAAACGATTTCGAAATGAATTGAATTGAAAACGATTTCGAAATGAATTGAATTGAAAACGATTTCGAAATGAATTGAATTGAAAACGATTTCGAAATGAATTGAATTGAAAACGATTTCGAAATGAATTGAATTGAAAACGATTTCGAAATGAATTGAATTGAAAACGAATTCAAAGTGAATTGAATAGAAAACGATTTCGAAGTGAATTGAATTGAAAACGAATTCAAATTGAATTGAAAGCAAATTGAAATGAATTCAAATTGAATTGAAATTTGAATTGAATAGAAATGAATTTTAGAACGAATTTATAGAGAAGAATTCAATTTTGCTTTGAATTGAGATGGAAGTTGAAATATATTTTTAAACGAATTTTAAAACTATTTATATAATTCGTTTTAAATAGAAATCGACGAAATATATATTATATATATTATATATATAATATAATGGCCTGAATAGAACGCGCCGCGCCGCGGCAGTTCGCGAATTTCGACCATTTATTTCAAACGGACATTACGGGAGATCCGACCGTCGGATTCTCCTAAAACCGGAACCGCTGGGTTCGTATCGAAAAGAGCTTTCTAACGAATATTAGAAATTTGAAATCTAACGGTTGGATTTGGAATTATGTCCAAATCAAATTCGAAAAAGGTCACTGTAAGTGCAGTTCGATGGCCGTTGATGGAAATCGACTGTACGGGCCTTGATAAAATTATTAAAAATAGTAATAATTTGTGTAAAATCATAAGAAATGATTTGTGAAGATTTGGGATGAAAAACTCCATATTTGAAAAGATAAAAATAGATTTTTATCGAAATGAACTAGTTTTGAACTAGAATTATAATTCTATTTATTTTTAAATAAATAAATTGAATTTGAAAAGGGTTTTGAAAATAACCAAAATTTCCAATGATTGCATTGGAGTGGATTTGAATCGAAATTGTCTTCGGAATAATTCGATGTTGGAATTCGTGATTATACAGGTGTTGTTATGGAAATTTGAAAGATATATATTTATATCGTTATTTCCAATACGACATTTGTTAGTCGTAGAATTCGATATTGAATATAAGCCGATATATTTTCTATTCAGAGCCTTGTATTGAATATCGAATGTGATTTGGGTTTGTCGTGAATGGTGTCTTCACTAACACTGTTCTTGAACCCAGTTGAGAAAAGATTAAATCTTTTTATTTAGATTTAATGAAGTGTACCAATTAAATAATATTTAATTGGAATTGAATTGATATTGATTTTTGGGTTTATCGTGAACAGTGTTTTAAACAACACTCGTTCTTTAACCCCGATGATAAATGAATGTGGTTTTGGGTTTATCGTGAACTGTGTTTTTAAATGACACTGATTCTTTAACCCAGTTAAAGATTAAAACTAAGTGGAGTTTTAATGAATCTTTAATTAGATTGAAATGATCGAAAATGGAGTATCACCAGTTTTGCTCCAGGCGATAGTTAAATCTTTAATTAGATTTGAACGTGAAATGATAATTGAATTTACCGATAACACTGGGGTGTTAGATATGGAGTATAACCAGTTTTGCTTCATGGGATGAATAGGTTGGGATTGGGAAATTAAAACAAATGATTACTTCGGTAAGGTTCGCTAATCCCGACTAGTTCGAATTGAGATTCAAACATAAATTCAAGGAATTTATCTTGGATAAAATTAATGGGAACCTTTCCCTATGAATGTGAAATTTAGAAACTAACTGTCGGTTGGCCAAGCAGAATGGTTTTCTGGGTATTGATCTGATGTTGGTTTCGGCCTTCGGGGTTAATATTTGGGGAATTATTCTCTTGATTAATTTACGGTTAGTGACTAATGAATTGGAATGAGGCGTATGTTGTGTTTGTGTAACACTTATTTAAAATATACGCGAGTTATTCGGAAAGACCGGGTTTATCCCATTCTGAATAACTGATGCGACGATAAGTCGAAGATGAAGACGATGGTCGAAGACCGGAGGTCTTCACGTCGTTTGGGTGATAACTGATGATCTTGATTGGGCTGTACACCCAAGAAGATGGAAACAGTTAGTGATCGTCCAGACGTACTTGGAGATCGATGGATATGCGGGGTACTAGGTGCCTCCGGTTTCGTTCAGACCCAGAACGGACTTGTAAATGGACTGTGTGTCTGACATCGGATTTCATTCTGTGTGACTGATATCGGTTGCATAGGATGGTTTGCCTGTGTGGCATGCTAAGATGCAAATGATCAAGGCTTCTGTTGAAAAGCAAAGTCTTGTGGTGATGATCAAAGCACGGCCTTTGTGCCGTGGCTTTGTGTAACGTTTACCTCGCGTGTTTCACACCAGGTATGAACCAAAAACGGGAGACGGACCTCAGGGAGGGCATGCGTTTCCTTCTAGATAAAAAGTGGCGTCAGTGGTTTTACACGCCCTGACGAGTTTGACTTATGTGGTTGTTGCTGTTGCGAGGCGCCTCGGATTGATCGGTCGTTCTCGAACCGATGGAGCCATTCGTTGGCTCGTTTACGCCCCAAAGGGCGGGGAAACGTAGTGTTCAGGCATTTTAATCCACATCGGTGGACCGGCCCTGTCGCTCCAAGGGTCACTCGAGCTCTGATCCTGAGACATGGGCTAGATTGTCTCGAATCGGTTGAGGACTATCTTTTGCCTCTGTTCATAGATGGAAATCCAATTTCCAAATACGTGACTTTGCGGTTTTATTTGTAAACCTATATATGGCGACATAGTGGCATGGGACGCTCATGTCACCTATGATTGATACTTATGATTTGAAGTTGTTTTATACACTATGCACTTATTATAGTATCAAATGATTTGTTTTAAACGTATCAAGCATTCTTTGGCTGTTATAAGGGAAAACCCTATCCCCCGGCTTGCGTTGCATTGTGTGATAGGACCTGGGTCTTATAACAGCTTCATTTTTTCTTTATTTAGCATTGCGCTGTTTGTTTCATGCACTGGTATTCTTGGGAGGAAACCTGTTCCGTGTTATACGGCGTGGTCCCTTGATTTACCTAATGATTTAAAATAAAGATTAATAACTGTTTTAGTTCTCACACCAGTCACATGACTGACCTGGAGTTTATTGTTTTAACCTAAACTCTGGGTGCCCTTATTTTGACACGGGCAGCTAGTAGTTTTGGTTTTGCAGATTTATATTCACAGGATCCTGGCTTACAGCTGGAACGATATCCGGAAAGCTTTGTATCCGTATATCTCTTCTAGTTGTGTATTGTATTATTTTCCGCTGCTATGTATTTAAATGTAATTTAAATCTCTGATATTTCTGTGTAATATTCTTTTATACTCTGTATATTCTTGTAATCTGATGCATTGTTGTAATATACAATGAAATGTTCTTCTGTATGCGTTCTGTTTTGTCGTGTTCTCAAACGATAGGGCGTTTCGAACGGTCTGGGTCGGTTTAGCGACTGGTTCGGACCGAGCGAAATTCCTTGCCGTCACAAAATATTATATGTTTGACTGTTTGACTGTGTGTTGACTGTTTGATTGAACTGCTAGTCAGTTAGTAGAGATTTTATATATATATTTACGTACATATATAAACCGTTAAATAGTCATATGTTGATTCTGCTACCAGAATATTTCACAGTGAAGTGAAATCGATCTTGTTGTATTGTCTAACATCTGTGGTGCAGGGAAACAGGTCGGAGGAATCCAACTGGATTCCTCAACAGTTATTTTTACTGTAATTTATGTATTGTGATATATAAATGCGATATATATAATCTATTGTGATTATGTGTGGTTGGACGATATTCATCGTTGTTAGATGATGTGTTAAAAACCATAAGAAATACCAGGATATAGAAAGAGATTTTCAAACTATAATTTGAAAATAATTTATTTATATAAAATCGATGGATTTTATATTATAAAGAAAAGGGGATTTTGAGTATAAAGGAGAAATATTTGTTGATCGAGTATAAAGGATTAAACAAAGTAATTGGTTAGGTTAACCAAAGCGAGTTAGTCGAGTTAAACAAAGTAATTGGTTAGGTTAACCAAAGCGAGTTAGTCGAGTAAATCAAAGTAATTGGTTAAGTTAACCAAAGTAAATTAGTTAAGTTAAACTAAGCGGTGAATCAAAGTGAATTTGTTAAGTTAAACTAAATGATTAATCGATGTGAATTAGTTAAGTTAAACTAAAGGATTAATCGATGTGAATTAGTTAAGTTAAACTAAGTGGTTAATCAAAGTGAATTAGTTAAGTTAACTAAGTGGTTAATCGAAGTAAATTAGTTGATTTAAACTAAGTGAATCGGCTAGAGTTAATCAACGTGAATTAGCTAAGTTAAACTAAGTGGATTAGTTCAGTTAATCGAGACGAGTTAACCAGTTAGGTTAAACCAGTTAGAGTTAACCAGTTAGAGTTGACCAGTTAGAGTTGACCAATTAGAGTTGATCAGTTAGAGTTATCCAAGTAGAGTTAATCGAGTAGAGTTGTCGAATATCACTTATCCGAAGTAGAGTTATCGAATATAGTGTATTCGAGAGAAGAGAAATCGAATATAGTTTATTCAAGTGGAGAGATCAAATGTTATTCATTTGAGAAGAGTTATCGAATATAGTTTATTCGAGTGGAGAAATCAAATGTGATTCATTTGAGAAGAGTTACCGAATATTATTTATTCGAAGAATAGTTATCGAATATTGGTTATTCGAAGTTAGTTAATCCAAAGGGAGTTATTCGAAGTTAGTTAATCCAAGGGAGTTATTCGAAGTTAGTTAATCCAAAGGAGTTATTCGAAGTTAGTTAATCCGAAGGAGTAAATCGAAGAGTTAATCCGAAGGAGTTAGTCGAAGAGTTAATCGAATATAGTTATTCGAAAGAAGGTGTTAATCGAATATAGTTATTCGAGTAAAGTTAAAAGAGTTAATCGAATTTAGTTATTCGAGATGAGTTATTCGAATTAGATATTTGAATAGAGTTAAACACATTAGAGTTATTCGAATTAGTTATTCGAATAGAGTTAAACACGTAAGAGTTAATTGAATATTAGTTATTCAATTAGAGTTAAATCGAATTTAGTTATTCGAAAGGAGTTAATCAATTTGAGTTAAGTTAATCGATTTGAATTAAGTTGAATCGAAATGGAGTAAATCGATTAGAATTAAGTTAATCGAGTTAGAGTAAATCGAATATTGGTTATTCGAAGGTAAGTTATTCGAATTAGTTATTCGAAGGAGTTAATCAAATGAGTTGATCCAAAGGAGTTAGTCGAATATTAGTTATTCGAATAGAGTTAAAGGAGTTATCGATTTTAGTTTGATCGAAAGGAGTTATCGATTAGTAAATCGAAAGGAGATTTTCGAATATAGCATATTCGAAAGAAAGAGATCGAATATTGTTTATTCGAAAGAGAGAGATTTCGAATATGAGTTATTCGAAGAGAGATAATCGAATATAGGTTATTCGAAGAAGAGTTAATCAAATAGAGATTACTCGAAAGAGAGTTATACGTCGAATTCGATTATAGCGAATTCGGGAAAGTACTATTTACTTTCCAGGGTTTAAATCAAGATTTAGTTATTGATTTAGAAATTAGGTGTCTGTTAAATTATTCGAGTTAGGAAATAAAATATATAGGGGTAGGAATTATAACGTTATAGTTATAATCAAACACTGTCATATAAGAAGTGGATTCGTAACCAGAATCCGAGAATTTGCATAAACAGATGATTGTAAAAGGTGAGTGATGAGCTTCATCTATTTCACAGTAAAGGACGTTGTTCAATTAAGGTCTGAGAGGTAACTATACCCCAACTTGATTGACTTAGAATTGACAAAGGAATAGTTGTGGTTCGATAGAAAAGGTTGATTTGAAATATAGTTAAGTAATAAGCGATGAATGGATTAAGCGTAACGATGTTTTATACAACGTCCATTGGAAATCCGTAAATGAGTTTTGGAAACGTTTTCCAAATATAGTCAGATATGTATTCTAAACATAGAAAATGAAATGTTTCATGATAAGAATTTAAGAAATAGAGTTAAGCAAATTCAGAAACTAACTGGAGAGGGTAAGTTGAACGGTTTTCTAAGTGACGACCTGATGTTGGTTTCGACCTTCCGGATTGATACTTAGAGAATTGTTCTCATACTAGTTACAGTTAGGGACTGATAGTTGCGAAATAATAGTGATGTGAAAATAAGCTATGGAAATGTTTTCCAATGAGTAATAACATATATTTTCTAAATATATGAAATAAGGAAATATGAACATATGATGATTGATCGATCGAATTTCCATTTGGAAATAAGATCGTTGTTTGTACACCGACATGTTTTCATTTGATAGTTAGATCACAGACTATCAAAGTTTTGACCATTTTAACGTTGTTAATATGGAGAGACCGGTTGGATTATTATCCAAAGAACCACTCTGTATTGGCATAAGCGCTGCGAGCAATATCTGCCAAAGATAAATTGAAGATGGAGTAAAGTGCAAGGGCTGTTGTATAAGTCTTAGATAACAATGACTAAGATGGATATACTGAATAGTGCCTTCGGTTTGTCCAGTCCCAGGACAACGTATATGGAAGAAGGTCTGACAGAGTATATCCAATAGATCGCGTAAGTTGATCTGTTCAAACGTATTCACGTTTGGTGGCGGAGGAATTCGTTTCTCTTAGCTGTATACCCGTGTTATTTTTGGATAAGTCAATTTGTGATTTGGCGGGTATGACAATGTGGCATTCAAAGTGAATGATGATCAGGTGTTCTGAAGATAGACGTAGCTTCTAGCCTCACACCAGGAAGTAACAAAAGTTGGGCTAGGCAGCATGGCTAGTTGGGTCATTCCCAAGCAGGGTGTATTGTCACCGATCTAGGGAATATCCATATTTATACTTCTTTTTGATTCTGTATCTTCGAATGACAGTTTGATGGCCTATAACCGTGGTGGCAATATATTCGCGACACTCAAGCTAAATGAGTGAGCGGTCATGTGTGGCCGGGTTGCAAGACGTTCTTGTTGAACCTGAGTGTATCACCTCTAGAGTACACTATTCAGAAGGTGCTCCCATACCTTGTCTGTTGGAATACATTCTCCGATAAGCGCCCTGCGGTTTATGATTTTATACTATGTATGTAGAACGTGAGATGCAAGCGTTTCTGCTAGATTGATACCTATTTGTACTTAGACATTATTTTAATATCACAATGATATTGCTTGTCAAAGTTGTTCAGATACTCATAAGGGAAAAACCCGTTCCGTATTCACGGCGTGGTCTTATGAGATATCATATACCTGTTTTAAACTATTTTACTCATACCAGTCCCATGACTGACCCGGAGTTTACTTTGTTGTTTTCCCTAAACTCTTGGGTGCCTAAATTTGTACGGGCAGTCAAGTAGTCGGGATTTACAGATATACTTGGAGAGCTTGGAGCAGGAGGCTGCAAGATTCTATAGTTATAGTTATTTCCGCTGTGTTGTAAGTGTTGTACTCTGATAAGTGCCATTGTATATATATAACTGTGTACTTCAAAGTTATGTTATATATTATATGTTATTCGTTCCGCTGTGAGATTCGTGTTACTCTGATGATTCTGATGTTCTTCTTCTTCTTCTATTCTATTAGTTCTATCTTTTCTTTCTCACCTTCTAAATTCTTTCACTAACGTCTTGGGATTTCCGACTCTCGAGGAGTCGGAAATTTCCAGCCGTTACAGTTGGTATCAGAGCTTAAGTTAAGTGATTACCTTGGCTCTGTGGCATAACTCGATAGAGATGGGATTAGTAATATCCTAGACTGAGTTTGAGTGTATATATACGAGTGCGTATTTGTATTTGATATAAAAATGGTTTTATATTGTGGTGATTCATTGGCTGAGTTGATTATGAGTTCTGGTCGATCAGTTTGATCCACTGTATCGGTAGGAGTAAATAAACACTCAAATACGATGGGTCGTCACGATATGTTTTGAAAGAGGGTAAGTGAAATTAAACTTTACCCAAAGTATATTTTGATATAGAGATATATTTATATATATCAAAATTTTTATATATTAGATATATTGGTTGTAATTATGATCAAGTAAGATTATATAGTGAAAGGGTTATACATAACCAACCAGAATTCATATAAGTGAAATCAGATGAGTAAATCTGAATTTAAATCAAAATTTGGAATTAAAATAAGGAAATTTTAAGTTCCTGGGAGATTTTGAAAATGTTTTTCAACTTGAAATAAATAAAGTATCTAACTCACCTGGATGACTGGAAAATAATTCCGAGGATGGATCGATACATCGTCGGTGTGATTTTCGAGTTTCTAAGTGGTGGATTACTACCAAGGGTTTTGTTTTCAAATTGTGTTGGGAAAACAAGTGTTTAGAAATTCAAAAGTTTTGAATTGGTGTTAGGATTTGAATTTGATTTGAAATAAATCCCAGGAATTTAAATCTTGAAATTTAAAATTTAACTTGTTAAGTTGAATGAATCAAGATGGTAAAAACAAATAGTAAATTAAAATTTAACTTGAACCAAGTTAAATAAATCGGGATTTGGCTAGAGAATAATCTGGATTGGAACTAAGTTGATGGGTTAAGAGTTTGAAATCTGATATTGGAGTTTGAATAGAATTTGACTTGGATAGCACCAAGTGTTTGAGTTGAAGGTTGGATTGAGATGACATTGGAATATGTTGGGTTGATACATTTGAAAGTGATAAGAGTTGATATGCCCGACAAAAAGGTACAAGTTTATTTTTGATATAAGCATGAGATTTATGAGCCAAATCGGCAAGCCGCTTGGCTGTTTGATTTTCTTTTTGGGTTGGAGATGGCCTAGAGAGGCGAGTTGTGGTTTTACCGATAGGGCTGTACAAAGGAGGTTATGGCGAAATTTTCGGAAAATGTAAAGTGTTAGAAAATTTTCAGAATTTTTGAAAATTTTAGTTAGTCGGAAGAATAAATATTTTAGTCAATATTAAGTGGTTCGGTTGAAATCAGAAATAAGGGGTAAACCAATCTTAGGAGTTCCAATATATAGGGTCAACCTCTAACTTAGCAATTTCGAGGACGAAATTATTTTAAGTGGGGAAGTCTGTAATGGCGCGTTTTGTTAGCTGTCGAATAATTAATTTATTTAATTATTAATATATCGATTTGGCGATATCGATAACTTAAAGTACAACATTCGAACTTATAATTTATAATTATAATTAAAACGAACCTGAAACGTCGCTGCAGTTCGTAAATTGGCGATTCGAACTTCAACTGAATGTACATGATTCGTTTTAAGCTGGATTTCTGTGAAACAAGAAACGTGTGGAGCTAGTGGAGTATATCTTTCTAGTGGAAGAGAAAGATCGGGATTTCATCGTGTAGATATTGAGATATGTCCAAATCAAATTTCAGAAAAAGTCGCTGTGAAATTCCTTTATAATTCGTAACGCTTTATATACGTTATAAAAGGATTTTTTTATGTAAATTGAATATCAAATCAATCTGGACTCGGAATAACAAGTATATAATTACCCTGGAGCTGTATGATATTCCTCATTGAATATAGATGATAATATTTAATTTTAAATATTTAATTTAATTATATTTAAATATATTTATATATTTAAATAGGCTATTTTAGAGCTTTAAAAATAGCCACTTTTGCAAACGAAGTCGGAATTCGACGAAACCAGTTTTGTTGGATCCGCAATATCAAATAGTTGTTAGATGTCAAGTTTCGTGATTTTTAGAGTCACTGTGTGGCCGTACGGATTTTTAGAGTGAAAAACAGTTAGTATTTCGTCGGTTAAAAATACGCTGTGTGAGCATACGGAGTCGGAATTCGACGAAACCAGTTTCGTTGGGACCGTAATGTCAAGCTGAAGGTGTATGTCCAGTTTGGTGATTTTTAGGTATCATATGTAATCATGGTGATTTTTAGAAAGCAAATGGTCGAATAAAAATAAATAAAATAAAATAGATATTATATCCTACTAATTTTTCTGGTCAAAACAAATGCCACACTTCATGGATTCTCAGCCGCGAATGAAACTAACCACCACTGCAACTATATATGACCGCAACTGGTGTTTACAGTGGAATTTCCCACAAACAAAAAAAATCAAAGAATATACAAATAAATTCCTAAAAATCCTAAATCCTATATACTTCGATTCCCTGAGTGATTTCCTTCTTTCCCATATCGGTTTTGTTGAGTTCGACGTGAATTTCTGGCTCGTGAATGGAGTTCACCGAACCTAGGGTTGGCGATCTTGGGAGCATCAGGGCGTCGGAGGGTTTAATGATGGCCGGATGTGGAGCGGAGGAGTAGGTGGTTGTTGCGGTGAGGACTGGAGGAGCTCCGGTGAACTGGCGGAGGCACTGTAGGTGGTTGAATCAACGATGGTTCTGTGTAATTCTTATTTTCGAGTTCGAGTTGAAATCGAGGGCTTGAACTGTGGGGGGGACACCGGACTAGGTAGCATCGGTCAGTGGTGGTAGCAGGGTCGGAGGCGGCTCGGAGTGGAGTGGTGCGGTGGCCAGTAATTCACCGGAGGCTGTGCAAACATTGGTGACGAGGGAGGTTTAACGGGTAATGATGAATTAAGGGGTAATTATGTGGTATTGTGGAGGATTGAAGATCGAAATTGTTTGGTGTATTACTGGAAGCACAGAATTTAATTTGGGAAAGAAAGCCAATAAAAGGGATCGGGTATGGTACCAAAATGGATGATGGGCCGTTGGTATTTGGTAAGGCCCAAAAGGGGATTTAATGAATTTAGTTTATTTAATTTTATTTAAACCAATGTCTAACTTTAAAATCTCGTATCTAGTTCATACGGAATCGAAATCGTGAACGGACAGATGCGTTGAATACGTATGGACGAGAGCATCACAATGAAGCTGACTGGAGGTGGATTGGGGCTCGTATGAATTTATGACAAAATAAACTGTTTGATTCAAATCAAATAACAGTTTATCGTTCTTTAACGATGAACTGCAAATGTGAGTAAATCTCACAAACTCTAAACAGTTTTATTTTCACGTTGTATTCTTAGAACTGTTAAAATATTATCTGTTTGACTGTGTGTTGACTGTTTGATTGAACTGCTAGTCAGTTAGTAGAGATTTTATATATATATTTACGTACATATATAAACCGTTAAATAGTCATATGTTGATTCTGCTACCAGAATATTTCACAGTGAAGTGAAATCGATGTTGTTGTATTGTCTAACATCTGTGGTGCAGGGAAACAGGTCGGAGGAATCCAACTGGATTCCTCAACAGTTATTTTTACTGTAATTTATGTATTGTGATATATAAATGCGATATATATAATCTATTGTGATTATGTGTGGTTGGACGATATTCATCGTTGTTAGATGATGTGTTAAAAACCATAAGAAATACCAGGATATAGAAAGAGATTTTCAAACTATAATTTGAAAATAATTTATTTATATAAAATCGATGGATTTTATATTATAAAGAAAAGGGGATTTTGAGTATAAAGGAGAAATATTTGTTGATCGAGTATAAAGGATTAAACAAAGTAATTGGTTAGGTTAACCAAAGCGAGTTAGTCGAGTTAAACAAAGTAATTGGTTAGGTTAACCAAAGCGAGTTAGTCGAGTAAATCAAAGTAATTGGTTAAGTTAACCAAAGTAAATTAGTTAAGTTAAACTAAGCGGTGAATCAAAGTGAATTTGTTAAGTTAAACTAAATGATTAATCGATGTGAATTAGTTAAGTTAAACTAAAGGATTAATCGATGTGAATTAGTTAAGTTAAACTAAGTGGTTAATCAAAGTGAATTAGTTAAGTTAACTAAGTGGTTAATCGAAGTAAATTAGTTGATTTAAACTAAGTGAATCGGCTAGAGTTAATCAACGTGAATTAGCTAAGTTAAACTAAGTGGATTAGTTCAGTTAATCGAGACGAGTTAACCAGTTAGGTTAAACCAGTTAGAGTTAACCAGTTAGAGTTGACCAGTTAGAGTTGACCAATTAGAGTTGATCAGTTAGAGTTATCCAAGTAGAGTTAATCGAGTAGAGTTGTCGAATATCACTTATCCGAAGTAGAGTTATCGAATATAGTGTATTCGAGAGAAGAGAAATCGAATATAGTTTATTCAAGTGGAGAGATCAAATGTTATTCATTTGAGAAGAGTTATCGAATATAGTTTATTCGAGTGGAGAAATCAAATGTGATTCATTTGAGAAGAGTTACCGAATATTATTTATTCGAAGAATAGTTATCGAATATTGGTTATTCGAAGTTAGTTAATCCAAAGGGAGTTATTCGAAGTTAGTTAATCCAAGGGAGTTATTCGAAGTTAGTTAATCCAAAGGAGTTATTCGAAGTTAGTTAATCCGAAGGAGTAAATCGAAGAGTTAATCCGAAGGAGTTAGTCGAAGAGTTAATCGAATATAGTTATTCGAAAGAAGGTGTTAATCGAATATAGTTATTCGAGTAAAGTTAAAAGAGTTAATCGAATTTAGTTATTCGAGATGAGTTATTCGAATTAGATATTTGAATAGAGTTAAACACATTAGAGTTATTCGAATTAGTTATTCGAATAGAGTTAAACACGTAAGAGTTAATTGAATATTAGTTATTCAATTAGAGTTAAATCGAATTTAGTTATTCGAAAGGAGTTAATCAATTTGAGTTAAGTTAATCGATTTGAATTAAGTTGAATCGAAATGGAGTAAATCGATTAGAATTAAGTTAATCGAGTTAGAGTAAATCGAATATTGGTTATTCGAAGGTAAGTTATTCGAATTAGTTATTCGAAGGAGTTAATCAAATGAGTTGATCCAAAGGAGTTAGTCGAATATTAGTTATTCGAATAGAGTTAAAGGAGTTATCGATTTTAGTTTGATCGAAAGGAGTTATCGATTAGTAAATCGAAAGGAGATTTTCGAATATAGCATATTCGAAAGAAAGAGATCGAATATTGTTTATTCGAAAGAGAGAGATTTCGAATATGAGTTATTCGAAGAGAGATAATCGAATATAGGTTATTCGAAGAAGAGTTAATCAAATAGAGATTACTCGAAAGAGAGTTATACGTCGAATTCGATTATAGCGAATTCGGGAAAGTACTATTTACTTTCCAGGGTTTAAATCAAGATTTAGTTATTGATTTAGAAATTAGGTGTCTGTTAAATTATTCGAGTTAGGAAATAAAATATATAGGGGTAGGAATTATAACGTTATAGTTATAATCAAACACTGTCATATAAGAAGTGGATTCGTAACCAGAATCCGAGAATTTGCATAAACAGATGATTGTAAAAGGTGAGTGATGAGCTTCATCTATTTCACAGTAAAGGACGTTGTTCAATTAAGGTCTGAGAGGTAACTATACCCCAACTTGATTGACTTAGAATTGACAAAGGAATAGTTGTGGTTCGATAGAAAAGGTTGATTTGAAATATAGTTAAGTAATAAGCGATGAATGGATTAAGCGTAACGATGTTTTATACAACGTCCATTGGAAATCCGTAAATGAGTTTTGGAAACGTTTTCCAAATATAGTCAGATATGTTTTCTAAACATAGAAAATGAAATGTTTCATGATAAGAATTTAAGAAATAGAGTTAAGCAAATTCAGAAACTAACTGGAGAGGGTAAGTTGAACGGTTTTCTAAGTGACGACCTGATGTTGGTTTCGACCTTCCGGATTGATACTTAGAGAATTGTTCTCATACTAGTTACAGTTAGGGACTGATAGTTGCGAAATAATAGTGATGTGAAAATAAGCTATGGAAATGTTTTCCAATGAGTAATAACATATATTTTCTAAATATATGAAATAAGGAAATATGAACATATGATGATTGATCGATCGAATTTCCATTTGGAAATAAGATCGTTGTTTGTACACCGACATGTTTTCATTTGATAGTTAGATCACAGACTATCAAAGTTTTGACCATTTTAACGTTGTTAATATGGAGAGACCGGTTGGATTATTATCCAAAGAACCACTCTGTATTGGCATAAGCGCTGCGAGCAATATCTGCCAAAGATAAATTGAAGATGGAGTAAAGTGCAAGGGCTGTTGTATAAGTCTTAGATAACAATGACTAAGATGGATATACTGAATAGTGCCTTCGGTTTGTCCAGTCCCAGGACAACGTATATGGAAGAAGGTCTGACAGAGTATATGCAATAGATCGCGTAAGTTGATCTGTTCAAACGTATTCACGTTTGGTGGCGGAGGAATTCGTTTCTCTTAGCTGTATACCCGTGTTATTTTTGGATAAGTCAATTTGTGATTTGGCGGGTATGACAATGTGGCATTCAAAGTGAATGATGATCAGGTGTTCTGAAGATAGACGTAGCTTCTAGCCTCACACCAGGAAGTAACAAAAGTTGGGCTAGGCAGCATGGCTAGTTGGGTCATTCCCAAGCAGGGTGTATTGTCACCGATCTAGGGAATATCCATATTTATACTTCTTTTTGATTCTGTATCTTCGAATGACGGTTTGATGGCCTATAACCGTGGTGGCAATATATTCGCGACACTCAAGCTAAATGAGTGAGCGGTCATGTGTGGCCGGGTTGCAAGACGTTCTTGTTGAACCTGAGTGTATCACCTCTAGAGTACACTATTCAGAAGGTGCTCCCATACCTTGTCTGTTGGAATACATTCTCCGATAAGCGCCCTGCGGTTTATGATTTTATACTATGTATGTAGAACGTGAGATGCAAGCGTTTCTGCTAGATTGATACCTATTTGTACTTAGACATTATTTTAATATCACAATGATATTGCTTGTCAAAGTTGTTCAGATACTCATAAGGGAAAAACCCGTTCCGTATTCACGGCGTGGTCTTATGAGATATCATATACCTGTTTTAAACTATTTTACTCATACCAGTCCCATGACTGACCCGGAGTTTACTTTGTTGTTTTCCCTAAACTCTTGGGTGCCTAAATTTGTACGGGCAGTCAAGTAGTCGGGATTTACAGATATACTTGGAGAGCTTGGAGCAGGAGGCTGCAAGATTCTATAGCTATAGTTATTTCCGCTGTGTTGTAAGTGTTGTACTCTGATAAGTGCCATTGTATATATATAACTGTGTACTTCAAAGTTATGTTATATATTATATGTTATTCGTTCCGCTGTGAGATTCGTGTTACTCTGATGATTCTGATGTTCTTCTTCTTCTATTCTATTAGTTCTATCTTTTCTTTCTCACCTTCTAAATTCTTTCACTAACGTCTCGGGATTTCCGACTCTCGAGGAGTCGGAAATTTCCAGCCGTTACAAATCTATAACTGTAAAATCACCGGAAAGAGAGTCGATCAGAGCAGATATGTTTTTTTTGGACAAAAGTCGAGCAGTCAACACAGAAACTGCAATTTTATTAAATTTTAAACTTAAGTTGTAACTTAAATTGGAATTTAAATAGAATATTTAAATTTGAGATAAACAAGAAAAGAAACGAAGTGGATCAGAATTTAAGGACAGTTTTTGTCAAGTTCCAAAATTCAAAAAAACAGAAACTGTAGTTTTAAATTAAATTAGAAATGATTTTCTAAGGGGATATTTAAACTGTAAGATCGAAAGGAGTCGATCAAATGGAAAGGATGGAGTAGAGTTTAACAAAGGACGAGAAGTGAACTCAGCAACTGTAATTATAAATTTTTATTTAAAATTTTTGAATGAAATGTTTAAGCCCAAACAAGGTAGAAACTGTATGTAACACATACGGTAGAATGGTCAGCTCTTATCTGATAACTGAAATATCCGATATAAGGACTGATCATGAACAGTTCTGAACTATACAGAACAAGAACTATGAATAATTGTTTAATCGTATTTAGACTGATAATAAAGATGGAACTTTATCAGTATGAAGAGAAGAATAAGAAGATCAAGAATAAAGGATCGAAAAGGAAATTTTGTCGGGAACGATACAAAATGTGAAAATTGATTTTAAATCATAAATTTAGTCATTTATGATAATCAGATTTAGGTAATCATGATGAGAAGTATTTTTTCTAAAAAGAAAATAAAGAAAGAATTCATTTTAAAGATGATAAACAAAACGGAAAGGAAAAACCCGTGCGACGCACACACTAGAATTTACCGTTTTGAAAAGATGATCAATATATCAGATATTGACCAGATGATCATGTACTGTTTGGTTTGCCTATAACTGTATATATAGATTAGATTATATTTCTGTTTAGATTTATAATTTAAAGTGAAAAATGTTCGTTAATCATTTCAAAGAAACCGAAATTGAATATTTCACTTTGATTTAATTACACGCCGCGCGTCAGAGATTGTTGAATTGAAGACGGCGAGATACAAGGACTATTTTTGAATAGTGCGTTCGGTTTGTCCAGACCCAGGACAACTTGTATGGACGAATGTCTGACAAAGTATACCTAACAGATCGCGTAAGTTGATCGCTTCAAAACTTAGTTGGTGGCGGAGAAATTTGTTTCTCTTGGCTTTATACCCGTGGTTTTGGCGAGATCAATGTGTGATTTGACGGGTTTGACGATGTGGCATTCAAAGTAAATGATGGCCAGATGTTCTGGAAGATAAACGTAGCCTCAAGCCTCACACCCAGGAAATGACAAAAATCGGGCAGGCAGCATGGCTATGTGGGTCGCTCCCATTAGGGTGTAGTATCACCTATCTAGAGAAATTCTTTTGTTCTTAATCTATCGATTCTGCCCATGCGGGAACGGTTGCTGATCCCAACCGTTGGTGATATACATTCGATACACTCAAGCGAAATGAGTGGTCGGTCATGTGAGGGCCGGGTTGCAAGATGTTCTTGTTGAACCCAGGTGTATTGGCCTCTAGAGATACATCATCAGAAGGTGGTCCCATACCTTGTCACAGTTGGAAATCCAATTTTTCCCTAAGAGCCAAGCAGTTTTTATTTGTATACTATATAGGAGAATGTGAGATGCAAGCATTCTTCTAGATTCTAATATATTTGTGAAAACACCTAGATACTATGATAATATATGTTTTAAGTATACAAAGTGTTTTGATCTCATAAGGTAAAAACCCGTTCCGTATTTACGGCGTGGTCTTATGAGATAATTTTATTTGTTTTAAACTGTTTACTCATACCAGTCCCCTGACTGACCCGAAGTTTATTTTTCTGTGTTTTCCCTTAAACTCTTGGGTATTCATAACGCTTGTTATGAATAGACAAGTGAATCAGGATTTGGATAAACTTGTGAAGATGGAATGAAGATCTTGCAGTGTACTGGTCCATCTATCTACTTGACAATTAAGTCTGCCAGTTGATCATATATGTACTGATGTATTATGAATGGGATGTATCACTAGTTCAGTATGTTCGGATGTAATATATTCCGCTGTGAAATGTTGTAAAGTAATATCTTTTTGTGAAAATTCCGCTGTGAGATTCTGATGTTTCTGTGTTTTATCTTCTATCTATTCTTATTTCTTATTAACTACACAACTTCCGATGTGTTCGAAAGTTGGGTCGTTACAGTTGGTATCAGAGCTTAGGTTGCTGATTACCTAGGCTTTGGGTGAATGTGAGAGAGCGTATTTTTATAATAAATTTAAAATAAATCAACTTGGATGTTATACCTAAGTAGTTATACCCCATCAAGTCTCGATTTACGACCTGTTATATTCAGGTGAGTAAGAGGAGTAACCGAGGATGAAGAGGTCGAGCTAGAGGGTCATCCACTATTACTAATTGTAATAACTGGATCCTAGGATCAAGGAAAACTGTGGGGGAAGTTGTACTAATCCGGTAGGAAAAAAGGAGTTAATTAACTAGGGTCAGCCTGGAGATAAATTAAATCTGGTTGGATTAAATTTGAATAATATCCAATCATATTGAAACCGGAAAATCAGGACAGAATTCCAAATTGAAGTAAAATTTGGATTTCCTGAAATGAAGGCTGGACTGGACGGTTTATTGGATATGGACCCAGGAAAAAGTGAATTAGTCGATTTGTGAAATCAATTCAGGTTGTGAACCCCGAAATGGAAATCGTTAAGTACATGAAAAAAGATCTTGGATAATACTTAACGAAGTTAAGTGAATTGATCGATGAGTTAGAGAAGGAATTTGGACGGATATTTTTGGTTTTGAATAGGAAATTGCTGATGTGTGTTTTATTTATTGATGTGTGTTTATATATATAAGTCGATAACTCTAAATCTACTGCTTACAAATTTCGGGGACGAAATTTTTATAAGGGGGGTAGAATGTAATAACCCGGTATTTTTACACAGCACGGACACAGATACTGGTTGATCGTAAGTACGTATTTGTAAATACGATTTAAAAACCCAGTCTGTATAATTTCAGAACATGTTAATTCTTGTATAACAGCATTTATACAAGTGTATAGCACAGCGTTTACTAGATTTTTTTTACATTCTTGTATGATAGCGTGAATTTAATAACATTTGTTTGATTTTATTTTATTTTTTACATGTATAAAGAATAACACTTTTCCATAGCATGTATTTATAATATAATATGTTTTGTTCATTTTTAAAGGATTTAAGAAATTTAGTTTTGAATCCTTGTTTTTGAAAACTTTTAAATACTTGAATTAAAATGCCAAAAGCCCTTTTGATCAAAGCAAGCTTAAGCTTACATATACCTAGACAACACATGATTAAAACATCCATTTGTTCTCAAAACAAGGTTAAGAAAATATTTGCACTTTATATGCATTAAAAGCTAGAAAATGTGTTGTCAAGTTCTCTTTTCAAATCATGGCCTCATTCATGAAATTTCTACAGTATGGATCTTGCTATCAATTTTGATCCTTGAGGAAGATATTAGACATGACCAAATAATTTTAAAATCAAAGCATTTTCAATTTTTGATTCTCTTCATTCCTCTCAAGATTTCTGAAAATACACTTCTATTCTCATTTTCCAAAACATAGCTATGTTTGTCAACACCCATGTGCCACAAGATCTTGTTAAAACTTGTGCATATCAAACCCAAATCTCACCTACACTAGATGAACACCAAAGCTTAGATTCTCAAGAGGTTTTCATGATACTTCATCACATGGCCGAGAGCAAGTTGTACAAGAAAGTTCAGATTTTCATGTACAAACATTTTCAGATTTTGCCTAAACTTGCAAGGCAAGTTGATGAGTTTGGGTGTAGTGTTAAATCAATTTGCACATGAAGATTTTTGATTTGAAAACCATATAAAAACTGAGCCTATTAAATGCTATAGAGGATGTTAAAATTTGTATAACCAAGGAGGAAGATTGTAGGAATCATAGATGGTACATTAGCTTTTATTTGAAGTGATTATTCATAGTGACAAATAAGAAGAAAGGGGTGGGTTGCATAGGGGATGTGCAGGTGGGATCTTGGCTGATGAAAGCCATATGCACCTAGGATCTGCACTTAGATTTGGCAGGAGATAAAATATATTTTTTTGTTGTCAAAACCAAATCTGAAAACAGATTTTTGCACCTTTCAAAAAAAACAGTTTTAAAATGCATATATTTTAATAATTTTTACCACTATATAAAGACCACAGCACACACCCTTCTCTACACAACACAAACACAAGTTCTCCCTAATTGATCAAGTAAAGAAGAGTAGTGGCTAAGGGTTTCAACTTTCAAGAGAGTAAGGTGAGTAAAACTGTTTTGAACTTTCTGTTTAAATTCCTGCATGTGTGCTGTGTTAAACCTATGAGTGGAACTTGGATGGTTGTAGTGTAGTTGTTCAGGTAGTATACTTTAGTTTGATTACTTGTATTGGTATGAATTCATTGGTCGGTAATTGGAAAATTCTTAAGTAGAAAATGTTTAAGAGAAGGCATTATACTGTATGTCACTAGACCTGCTGTGTTGGTTGGAAAATTTACATAAACCAACTCGATCCGTAAACATATGTTAGGGAATTGAAGCAAGGGGTTATACCGATTTTTCAGAACCCTACCATAGTCTAAAAATAGTTAGAAATAATTAAATCATTTTAAATATACACTGTATGTTTAAACAGAAAGACACAGTTCGTTCATCTACAACTCTCTGTATGATCAGAATTTCAAAACTGTTTTTTTAAACCAAACCATGTATATAAATCAAATCCTAGAAGAAATTGATGATTTTAGAAAGAAATTCCATGATTTTTAGTGGTCTATATAAAGAGAAATATGGAAATGATCGGAAATTGGGTTCCGATCAAATTCCGGCAACATAGGGGTTGATGGGTCTTGGCGCTTGGCCTGAACGATCACAGGACAGCCTAGATCTAGGGAAAAATGCTACAGAATTTTTCTAATACGGGCTTTGAGTGAATTGGGTAGAAATAGGATTTTCTGTCGTGATTGGTAGCTTTGGTTTGGGGGCGAGCTGCACCGATGGCGGAGGGATTCAAGCGATCGCACCAGGGGGAATCGGAGGGGAAGATAGACGGCTACCCTGTGGTGAAACCCTACGGTGATCGATTACGTATGGAGATGGTGCGAGGCGATTTTCTTGGATGTAATTTGGGGGTAAGGCTGCTGTGAAACGTCGGATTTTGATATAGTGGGTGGCGAGGGCTTTGGGTGTTGGCGTTGGGTTCAGAAGGAGGAGAAAGGTTGGTGGCAAGGGTCGGCGGAGGGTCACGTCGAGGCTGGTGGTGGTGCAGGTGCACGGGATGGGGTGCACGAGGGTGAATGAGAGAAGAAGAAAGGATGGGATCGGCAATGGGTTTTGGAGTGATCAACCAAGTTTTTCGTGGGTGGTACTTTGAAGATGTGGTACTACCACATGATGAGGCTGGCACGATGTCTAGGGGTGATCAGGAAGGAAATCAACGTCATTCAGAGATGTGGTACTTTGTTTAGTAAACAGCAAAGTGGAACTTTACCTGATCGTGAGGGACAGAGTTGTTTTTATGAGTGTAACATGTTTTTTTTATGGTACTTTAGCAAATAGGGTACTTTGCCGTTTTAGCTTACAGATGTGGATTTAAAATATATATATATTTTAAACTCAAATTGGTTTTTAAATTTAATAATGTTTTAAATGAAAAGAGAATATTTAAAATAAAAATAATATTTAATGTGCAAGAGAAAATAAGAAGAAGTAGATCAGAATTTTTAATACAGTTTCGTCAAGACTAAAATGTAAATACTGAAACTGTAAGTTTAGATTAAATTTAATTTAATTTAAAAGAGAATTAGAAATGATTCTCTAAAATGAATATTCAAACTGGAAGTAAACAAAAGAAAAAGTTGATCAACAGGGAAAGATCAGATATTGTTTTGTCAAAGTTGAAACATCAGTACAGAAGTGAATCAGGATAAGAAAATACTGCTTTTGTCAAAGACTGAAATGGAAATACAAAGACTGTAATTTTAAATTAAATTATAAATTTAATTTATAAAAAGAATTTGAAAGGGTTTTCAAATGGAATCTATAACTGTAAAATCAACGGAAAGAGAGTCGATCAGAGCAGATATGTTTTTTTTGGACAAAAGTCGAGCAGTCAACACAGAAACTGCAATTTTATTAAATTATAAACTTAAGTTGTAACTTAAATTGGAATTTAAATAGAATATTTAAATTTGAGATAAACAAGAAAAGAAACGAAGTGGATCAGAATTTAAGGATAGTTTTTGTCAAGTTCCGAAATTCAAAAAAACAGAAACTGTAGTTTTAAATTAAATTAGAAATGATTTTCTAAGGGGATATTTAAACTGTAAGATCGAAAGGAGTCGATCAAATGGAAAGGATGGAGTAGAGTTTAACAAAGGACGAGAAGTGAACTCAGCAACTGTAATTATAAATTTTTATTTAAAATTTTTGAATGAAATGTTTAAGCCCAAACAAGGTAGAAACTGTACGTAACACATACGGTAGAATGGTCAGCTCTTATCTGATAACTGAAATATCCGATATAAGGACTGATCATGAACAGTTCTGAACTATACAGAACAAGAACTATGAATAAATGTTTAATCGTGTTTAGACTGATAATAAAGATGGAACTTTATCAGTATGAAGAGAAGAATAAGAAGATCAAGAATAAAGGATCGAAAAGGAAATTTTGTCGGGAACGATACAAAATTTGAAAATTGATTTTAAATCATAAATTTAGTCATTTATGATAATCAGATTTAGGTAATCATGATGAGAAGTATTTTTTCTAAAAAGAAAATAAAGAAAGAATTCATTTTAAAGATGATAAACAAAACGGAAAGGAAAAACCCGTGCGACGCACACACTAGAATTTACCGTTTTGAAAAGATGATCAATATATCAGATATTGACCAGATGATCATGTACTGTTTGGTTTGCCTATAACTGTATATATAGATTAGATTATATTTCTGTTTAGATTTATAATCTAAAGTGAAAAATGTTCGTTAATCATTTCAAAGAAACCGAAATTGAATATTTCACTTTGATTTAATTACACGCCCCGCGTCAGAGATTGTTGAATTGAAGACGGCGAGATACAAGGACTATTTTTGAATAGTGCCTTCGGTTTGTACAGACCCAGGACAACTTGTATGGACGAATGTCTGACAAAGTATACCTAACAGATCGCGTAAGTTGATCGCTTCAAAACTTAGTCGGTGGCGGAGAAATTCGTTTCTCTTAGCTTTATACCCGTGGTTTTGGCGAGATCAATTTGTGATTTGACGGGTGTGACGATGTGGCTTTCAAAGTAAATGATGGCCAGATGTTCTGGAAGATAAACGTAGCCTCAAGCCTCACACCCAGGAAATGACAAAAATCGGGCAGGCAGCATGGCTATATGGGTCTCTCCCATTAGGGTGTAGTATCACCTATCTAGAGAAATTCTTTTGTTCTTAATCTATCGATTCTGCCCATGCGAGAACGGTTGTTGATCCCAACCGTTGGTGATATACATTTGATACACTCAAGCGAAATGAGTGGTCGGTCATGTGAGGGCCGGGTTGCAAGATGTTCTTGTTGAACCCAGGTGTATTGGCCTCTAGAGATACATCATCAGAAGGTGGTCCCATACCTTGTCACAGTTGGAAATCCAATTTTTCCCTAAGAGCCAAGCAGTTTTTATTTGTTTACTATATAGGAGAATGTGAGATGCAAGCATTCTTCTAGATTCTAATATATTTGTGAAAACACCTAGATACTATGATAATATCTGTTTTAAGTATACAAAGTGTTTTGATCTCATAAGGTAAAAACCCGTTCCGTATTTACGGCGTGGTCTTATGGGACAATTTTATTTGTTTTAAACTGTTTACTCATACCAGTCCCCTGACTGACCCGAAGTTTATTTTTCTGTGTTTTCCCTTAAACTCTTGGGTATTCATAACGCTTGTTATGAATAGACAAGTGAATCAGGATTTGGATAAATTTGTGAAGATGGAATGAAGATCTTGCAGTGTATTGGTACATCTATCTACTGGACAATTAAGTCTTCCAGTTGATCATATATGTACTGATGTATTATGAATGGGATGCATCACTAGTTCAGTATGTTCGGATGTAATATATTCCGCTGTGAAATGTTATAAAGTATTATCTTTTTGTGAAAATTCCGCTGTGAGATTCTGATGTTTCTGTGTTTTATCTTCTATCTATTCTTATTTCTTATTAACTACACAACTTCCGATGTGTTCGAAAGTTGGGTCGTTACAAACCTGTTGGACGGAAACCCTAGTTACGCGGTCCATTTCAGCAGTAACCCACTTACATGTATCATGGTACCCTGGAACTAGGCAGGGTGGGGCACGATTACTGGGCTGATTGTAAGCGACCAGAACGACGGCTGAGTTGGTGCGCCAGTGTAGGTTCAGGCGGACTATGGTCGTGCACGTAGTCTGGAGTTGAAAAAGCAGGCATTGGGCATCAGTAAGTTTACACTGTGCGTGCTTGACTCGTGTCGGGGGTTGGCACCCTAGGGCTTGATACACCCTATGGTGGACTCTGCACAGGTAACTACATTCGTGATAGGGTCGTATGACACAAACACATGAACGAGCTTGGACTTGTAGGGAGTCGGTCGATTAATAGATCGTTTCGTTGGACCAAGTAATTGGTCATTTCATGACATTGGGCAAGGGATCATTTTATAGTCAACACATGACACGGGTTGGGATCACCTTATTATATAACACGGGCTACTAGTTAGGACACTAGTAGGGGGTAAGGATCCTTGTTACACAGGACACTAGTTGGAACACTAGTTGGAATACGAAACATTCCATGTAAGACACTTGTGAGATGCTAGTCCGGTGGTGCAGAGCAAATAGATATCATAGAAATATTTTAATAGTGAAGCAGAGAAATCTTGCGAAATTATACGTAGTTTATCTTGAATGGGAACCTTGCGATGTTATACTTGACAAAAATCATATGATGTTATTCTTAGTTATCGTGCCTGTAGCTTAACTTGTCATCATGCTTATATTTATTTTCAGTTTATTCATGCCATGTTATCTTTACCTGTTTTTATGCTAAAAGTCACTAGGACTTACTCAGTCTTTATGACTGACCCGTTTTGTTTCGCCTCTGTTTCTTCCGTTCCCCCCCCCCCCAAGTTCGCAGGGTGGGAATACAGCTTAATTCGGATCTTACCAAGCTCCAAGGCTCTTTCATGTACAGCATGGATTTCTCTTGGCTATGGCTTGCTTTGCTTTATTGGGGAATATCACAATTTATTTTTATGCTTCTTTGTTTTTGAGCAAGATAGATCTTTTAGCTATGAAATTGGATATTGGACATTGATGGGCTTTTATTGTAAATAATTATATTTAATAAATGATTTGAAGTACTTCTACTTTACTTTCCGCTGTTTTACATATGTCTGTCCTGTAATATTCCTGTTCCAGTACCCATAATGCTCCATTGAAGTTAAGGCATTCCATTTGTGAGTGACCTTAACGGATGTGGGGTGTTACATAAAGGAGTTTAGAAAAGTTAATGGGTTTATAGTATTTTTCCTACCATAGTAATTTCGAGGATGAAATTCTTTTAAGGGGGGAGAATGTAATGACCCGGATTTTTTAAAAGTTTATTTTAAATATTTAATACGGTTTTTAATGTTGAGTTGATACTATAAATCGATTTTTTTATTGAATTATCAATTTAATAATCTAAATACGATTCATTTCAAATATACATAATTATCGTAATACGAAATATAATTGAATTCGAAGTTAGAACTGAACCGAAAATAATTTAGATTATTTATATAAATTCTATTTGAAATCCAACGATAATAAAATAATTTATTTTCGAGGAATTTATTATTTTGAATTTAATTTATATTATTTAGTATGGTTATTCTATATATGTGATCAAAATAAATTTCAGAATATATTCCATTCAGTTCGGAAAAGCGCTACAACCTGGTAACTTCGGTCTCGCGTTAAAATAGCGGTTCGAAATTTGGAGTTCGAGACCCCAAATTTATATTATTATAAAATGAAATGGATAGGTATTAAGTCAAATCTGAATCTATCTAAATATTTTCAAAATCCTATACCTAACCTAAACGTTGAAATATA
This sequence comes from Allium sativum, assembly GCA_030737875.1. Lineage (NCBI taxonomy): Eukaryota > Viridiplantae > Streptophyta > Magnoliopsida > Asparagales > Amaryllidaceae > Allium > Allium sativum. Next base: position 618,616,037 of record CM060918.1, on the reverse strand, counting down.
CCACCCTATATTATAATTCACACAGGCCTATTACTTGGTGCTGAAGTTTCTCCATCTATAAATCGCAACAACCCTTTTGTTTAATTCTTTTTATTTTCTTCTGCGAAGAACAATCCAATGGAAGCCGTGATTTCGTTTTCCTTGTTCTCTCCGTTCAAATACTAAAACCACACCCTCAATTTGTATTTAGCAAAATAAAAAAATACCCATATAAAACCGTTTCTCTTTTCAGGAATTCGAAATCCATTTTGAATTGAAAATCGTGACTTCCAATACATATTAAGACCAATCATGAACGGAAGCTGCTCCTATCCTCTATGCTCAACATGTCATGCGATCGAATTGGGTTCAACTTCGGAGGAATCGAAGTAGGATGAGTCATGATGTGATTTTTGGGGTCGGTAGTGGAAAGAGAGTTCACTGATGAACTATGGATGGTAAGGAGGTCAGTTTGATGGTGACAAGAGGTGCTCCGGTAGTGGATGAAGGTTGCGATTGGCAATTGGAGTTGATGGAAGTCTGTTCTTTTGTTGTAACCAGAAAAGTATTGGTAATTTGGGGGACCTACGAGTTGAATTTTGCAGTGATAAGGAAGTGCGGTTTCTTAATGAAGAGGGGAGGAGAACGAGGCAGAAGTAATGCGATAGTCGGGGGAGGGAAGTTATGTATAGCAAGTGTAATTTTGAACAGAAGGTGAAGTTGGCGTGCACAGGCAAAGGGACTGAAATGGAATTGTTATGTACTGATTAAGATTGGCAGTGGAATTTGAATATGAAGTGTTCGATGGAATACCGAAGTAGGGCTGATTTTAGTTTTTGGACTATTCGGGAATTTATTCATCGTTTAGTCGAGTAAAAAGCAATAACCGTAAGGTATTTTTTTTTAACGTAGGATAGTTCATTTAACTATGTCAATAGTTAATTTAAATGAATGGTTGTATAATCATTAAATAAAATTTGATATATCCAGTTTATATAAATAAATTAGGTAGATTTATTTAATGGACTATATATACCATATTAAACCATGATTAAAGGAGATTAAGGAAGGAGATAAAATCGAATTCAATTTAGTTAATTAAGTTATAATTACGAATTTAGTTATTCGGTTCCTTAGAAATATTGTGCTTAATTTCTACAAGGTCTAAAATGCTAGCACAAATCGAGTTGGACCTATAATGGGAAATGAACTTTGATTTCCTGGAGACGGGTGGAATTTAGATCAAACATCTCTGATTTATTCCGTCAGTTTAAAATCAATGTGAGTAATCTCACTCTCTGAATTTTATTTAAATAATTTTTATAATGTTGTTTTTTGGTTGATTGGTTGCATTGCTCTTTATTTATAAATTATGGTTATTAAATATATTAGTTATTTCGGATTGGTGTTTGTGGCTATTATATATATATATTGGTGGTTGGATTCCCGCAGTACCATTAGCGGATGCCCGCAGTATCATTAGCGGATGACCCTATACGCCCTACGTTATGATAGTGGATGACCTTCATACCACGATCTCCTGCCACGAAGCAGGATGGGTATTATTTCTGTTGGCTAACGTCTATGGATGTAGGAAACAGGTTAGAGGGATTCAACTGGATTCCTCAAAAATATTATTATTTGTTTGCTTTCACATATATTATCATATATGATGCGTTGATTGATAATTGAGTGGTTTGATTGTTTAAATATTACTGGGGCCAAAAAGTTAATTTATTAAAATATTGTGAAAAGAAATTTGGAGATTTAAAAGGAAAATTCTATTTTTTTAAAAATAGAATTTGGATTTAGAATGTGCTAAAAATATTTACTTGTTTTAAATAAATAAAACAGGTATTGAATTTATAAACGATGTTTATAAATTGAATAATGTGGGAAATTGAAATAAATTTATAAACGGTGTTTATAAATAAAGTGGAAAATTTATCATTTGATAATTTGAATATTTAAATTTAATATGAATTTATAAATGGAAATGGGAAATTGTTTTAAAGAAGTAAAAGATGAAGTTTATTCTGATGTTCAGAATATAAACTGAACTGAAATAAATCCGTAAGGATTTATGATGTGAATTCGATTAGTTCGAATTTATTTAACTAAAACATGTTTAGAAAATATTAGGATTTTATTTAAATAGAAGTTAAATTTGAATTTGAAAATGGATTCTATATATCTATATTTATATAGATAAATTATAATATATAGAATATTCCAAAATAATATTTTGGTTTTAAAATAGATTTCGAAATAGAACTTGTTTAAATATATAAGACAAGGAAATTTATAAACGATGTTTATAAATACGATGAAGAAAAATATCATTTGATAATTTGAAATATTAAATTCAAATATGAATTTAAAAGTATTAATTGAAATCATTTCGGGAAAGGGAAATGATAGTTTTTTTTTCGAAATTCGGAATATAAAAGGAGTTGGGTTTCAAATAGGAATTTGAAAGGAAAGCTTGTTTTAATTTTTAAAACAAGAATATTTATTTATAAACAATGTTATAAAAATTGGGAATTAAATTATCGTTGGATAATTTAGGAGTTTAGAATTCAAATATGATTTGAAAAGTGAATTGGAAAACGGATTGAAATGGAACGATAAATTATATTCCGGAACTCGGAATATAATCGAAGTGAGAAAAATCCAACGGGTTTATAATTGAAATTCGATTATATCGAATTTTATAAATAATTTATTTATAAAAGATATTTGAAATAAATACAGGAGATCGAAGTATAAATTAATTTATTACCGAGTAAGGGAAATCGATGATTATTGGTAATCGGAAATATTAAGTTGAATTGGAAATTTTGATTTGAAATATATCAGAATGGAGTTAAAATTATCATAAACGAAGTTTAAAAGGTTTTTATATATAAATATAATTAAAACGAACTCGCCGCAGCGCGGTAGTTCGTAAATGGGCGTTCCGAACTTCAATTGAGTATACAGGACTCAATTTAAGTCGGAATTCTTTGAAACAAGAACGTTAGGACCGTTGGAATAATTGTTTTCTAATGGAAGAGAAAAATCTGGATTTCGTCGAATAGATTTTGAGTTATGTCAAAATCAAATTTTCAGAAAAACAGCGCCAGAACCATTATAAAGCCATAACGGTTTATCTAAATAAATAAAAGGATTTTAAGGAAATAAAATCCGAATTGCCATCAGAAAAATCCAGACTGGAGATATAAAATAAATATGAACTCCAGTGAAGTAAGTGAAATGATTTTTGAAACAAAAATCAGATTTTTAGTTATTAAATAGATTTAACTAGTTTGAAGAATATATAGTTAATCGAGATTTGAATCGAAATTGGCGTTGGATAAGTGAAAGAGATTTGAGAATTTTTATTCGAAATCGAATATGTAACTCGAGTTGAAAATAGAATTATATTGGGTCCATGAGTAGATAAAAATATATTTGAATGTGATATGTTCAAATAAGAAGTGAAACAGGCAAATATAGCTAATTAGAATATAAATTAGCGAATTGGGTTAAGACGAATGGATTGAGTTGAAACCAAATGGAAATATTTGGATATGTGTTAGACAGGTATGGGGTGAATTGTATGAAGATTTTAATTTATTTGCCCGACAAAAAGGTACGCGTTTAAATTCCATATGAGATTTTATGCGCCAAATCGGCAAGCCACTTAGCTTTTTGATTTTCTTTTTGAATGGAAAGGGTCTAGAGAGGCGAGTTGAGGTTTGAACTGTCGACCGGTACAAAGGAGGTTATGGCGAAATTTTCCGGAAATTTAAGGAGTTAGAATATTTTATGAAGACTTGATAATTAGGAATCGATATATCAATATATATATATAGAATTCGATAAGGAAACAAACTTAAAAATAGAATATTATAAACAAAAAGGAAATCTATAATTAAATCTGGTAAAAATAGAAAGAGAAATGTATATACGTTTTAGAAATGGAAAATTTGTTTAATATGGTGTTGATTATTCGAGTTAGCGGTCTTGTTTGTTTTGAAGTTAATAATATTTTCAGTCAAGGTCTGAGAGGTAATTATACCCCAACTCGATTGATTTCATTATTAGCTGATTAATAGCAAGATTCAGTCTCGAAGAGAAATGTTCAAAGAAATTTAGTCGAATGCAGTATTTTGGGTTGTTGTGGCATAACATTTGTTTTAACCCAAGTAAGGGAAATTTTGGAAATATAATAATAAATATTTCCTAGGTATCGAAATGAATGGTCGTGAAACGGAGAAGTAATCGGAATATTTTGCAATTATTAATAGAAGATATTTTCTAAGTATAGAAAATAAAAGAGGGCGAAATATGGAAAAAATTTCCAAACAGCGTAAGAGACCAAGATGATTATTGAAAATATTTGGTTAACGAATATTGGTAAGGAAATGAAGAAGTAATTTAATTAATGAAATATTAATTAAGAGGCCCAGTGATTTGTTTGATGGTTGGAATGTTTGTTTATTTTTCTTCGATAGTTAAATAACCGAGTATCGAAGTATTTGCCAATATCGTTGTCAATATGGAGAGACCGGCTGGATTATTATCCGAGAACCACTCCGTACTAGCAGTAGCGTTGCGAATCAGATTATATAAAGATAATCGAACACGGAGTAAAGTGCAAGGGCTTTTTCTTTTAATGGAAATTGTGCCTTCGGTTTCATTCAACCCCAGAACGAACGTGTATGGACGAATGTCTAACAGAGTATTTCCAATGATCGCAAATGATTGTTCTATACAAATATATATGGTTGCGGAGAATTTATTCTCTTAGCATAATATCCAAAATATATTTGTGCAAATCAATTAGTGATTAACGGATCTGACAATGTGGCATTCAAAGTGATTGTGCTATCAAGGAATGATAAGTAATCGTAGCCTCAGGCCTCAACAACCGGGAAATGATCAAAATCGGCCAGGCAGCATGACTATGTGGATCGCTCCCATTAGGGTGTATAATCACCTATCTAGAGAAATTCATTTAATTCCTTGTTCTATTCGATGTTGTACCATTCGGGAAACGGTTGTTGACCCCAACCATTGGTGATATACATTCGATACACTCAAGCGAAATGAGTGGTCGGTCATGTGTGGGCCGGGTTGCAAGATGTTCTTGTTGAACCCAGTGTATTCCCCTCTAGACATACACTATCGGAAGGTGGTTCCATACCTTTTCATAGTTGGAATCCAATCTCCAATAAGCGCCTTGTGGTTTTTGATTTTATATTATATATGGAGCGTGAGATGCAAGCATTCCGCTAGATTGTTATTCATTTGATTTAGACACTATTATAATATCACTGGATTTTCGTATCAAAGTGTTTTGGGTTATAGTAAGATAAAAACCGTCCAAGTTTATGTGTGGGTTGGTCTTACTATTATCCTTTCTTTTGAAAGGATTTTGAAAGTTAAACAAATGGTTGGAGTTTGGTCATACCAGTCCCATGACTGACCCATAGTTTATTTTGTTTTTGTTTTCCCTAAACTCTTGGGTGCCCAAATTTGTACGGGCAGTCAAGTAGTCGGGATTTTTCAGATTCACTTGAAAGAGTTGGAAGTAGGAGGCTTCACCAGTTAGCTATATACTATCATATTTCCGCTGTGTACTATGTTGTATCTGGAAACAGGTGTTTATAACTGTTCCAGGAATAACTGTTGTGTGCTGATAATGGTATGTATATATAGTTACTGATTTGTATTTCAAAAATTATGTTATTTAATATATTTTATTCGTTCCGCTGTGAGTTGGTGATCTTCGTTTTCTTCTATTCTAATATTTCTTTCTTTCTATTTCTCATCCTCTAACTTCTTTCTAATAATGATTCGTATTTCTGTGCAATTTGGGGTTGGACGTATGGTGTTATTAGTCAACTCAGATAGTACGGATTTGCGGGCCATTACAAAATCATCATATGTAGACAGCTGGTTTCACAAATTTTAAATCGATATTTTTCCTAAATTATAAAAAAGTAAAATAAGTTCTTCTATGGCATTTGATTTTTGAAGCTCCAATCTGACTATACTCAATGGAAAATCTTGGAACATAATCCTGCTATAGATTTCTAACCTTAGAATTTCATTTGAAATTTAACTGTGGATTATAATTAACACTGACTGGACTGAGAAACAAACAAGCTAAAATGAACAATCGTGAAGTGAACTGTAGTAGTGTATTTTTTATTTATCCACACAAGTTGGAACTCCCTACAGTTTAGGTTTTAAATCTATTCTTAGAATTTCAGTGCTAATTATAAACACAGGGATACACGAGCATGAAGCAACTTCGAACCAGGAGGTTAAACAATAAGGCTTAAACTATTTTACTCAGTCCTAACTGAAATTAAACTACTTGGAAACAAAATCAATTGCGAGCTAATACTCTCATTTGAAGTGTACCACGAAAATTACATGTATACACATATGGGTACACGTATGTACACATATAATTCAAGTGTGCAAATGTTCAAATCAAATCAGGACGACCAATGACAATTCAGGGACAACAAACATTAGCAAAAATATGCAATAGAAGAATCATCCATCGCAAAACATCCCAATTTAAGCATTAACTATTTTATTTCTATAGTATTGAAATTTAAGAACTTGAAATGGATTGAATCAATCGTGCGAGGTACTCACCATACTGTCGTATTTTCCTAAATCAAAGCGAAGAGTGGAGGAGGCGAGGGTCTTTGATGATTTCCGATGGCTTATGTCTTTAATTCGATGGCTTGGTGGTTGAATCGAGATGCGGTGGGTTGCGAGATGGTTTGATGTTGATTTGATTCGACAACAAGGTTTTCGTTTGGGAAAAAGATCGGTATTTGAGTTGAATTTCTTAAAGGAGGAGAATTAGATCTCTGGTGTTCATGATTTTGGGGTAGAAGGCGGAGCAAGGTTGGTCGTATGCAGGAGGAGGAAGGTGGCGATTTATTTCAAATTTGGGGGAAAGGGTTTGATTGTGGTGGAAAATAAAACAAAAAAGGAAGAACGAGTTTGCTGAAGATTTTAAGGAAAAGACGAGAATTTTATAGAAGTAAAACTATTGGGGATAAGAACGATGTTTTATCAATAGACTTTAGGGTTGTCGGCTTTACAGAGGTAGGTCTGCGAATTTTCCAACTGAGGTAGGTTATAACCAAGTATAATTTAATATTTAAGGTGTTTGATGCCCAATATTCGTACCGTAAACACCGTCCCCAAATATGATAAAAATTATACGTACCCCTTCGTTTCCATATTCTGAATCAATAAAATTAATTTAATTGTAATCCAACTCCATTTGCGGACGACGATATTTTAATTTTTAAATTAGTTATCGTTTCACTGATTTTTATCTTGTTTATCCATCAATAACTCTGCTCGATTTAAATTTTTGAAATGTTACACGCAACCTCTTTATACACACGAATACACATATACAACAACCAAATTTTCATATATTTCAACAATAAAATTTCCAATTTATTTAACGTTAACTACGTTTATTTTTAAATTCAATCACTTAATATTTTCCAATCAAATTTATTCTCGACTAGTTATAAGTAAATATTTGATTTTTGATTAGCCATTCCGAAATATAATATTGCTTTAAATTCTTATTCAAACCAATAAACTTTGATTTTTAATCTCTAATCCAAATATAAAATTAATTGTTTATCGTGAAATTCTAAATAAATCCCTATTTCAAATTGCGGAAATTTCCAGGATGTTACAAAAAGAATGTTTTGGGTTATCGTAAGGTAAAAACCATCCGTATTTATGTGTGGATCAATCTTACGATTATTCTTTCTTTTAAAAGGATTTTAAAAGTTAAACAAGTGGTTGGAGTTTACTCACACCAGTCCCATGACTGACCTAGAGTTTATTTTGTTATGTTTTACCCTAAGCTCTTGGGTGCCCAAATTTGTACGGGCAGTCAAGTAGTCGGGATTTTTCAGATATACCTGGAAGGGCTTGGAGTAGGAAGCTTCAATATTATATAGCTATTGTTTATTTTCGCTATGTTATAGGTGACGTACTCTGAAAAATGGTATGTATATACAAATGACATATTTGTATTTCAAAGTTATGTTGTATACTATATTTTATTCGTTCCAGTGTGAGGTTCGTGTTACTCTGATTCTGTTCTGTTGCGATCTTCTTCTTCTTTTATTCTAGGTTTCTTTCTTTCTATTTCTCACCCTCTAACTTCTTTCTATTGACGTTCTGGTATTTTCGATATTCGAATAGTCGACATGGTGTCGTGTGTCAATTTTCTGGGTCGAAAATCTCTCTGGCCATTACAGTGGTATCAGTGCTGAAGGTTAAGTGATTACCTTGGCTCTGTGGTGTAACTCGATAGACATAGGGTTAGTAATACCCTAGATTGAGTTTGAGTGCATATATATGAGAGAGCGTATTTGTGACACCCCAAGTCTGTTAATGTCACTCACTAAGTGAATGCATTAAGTTCCGTGAAGCGTTATGGTAAACGGACACAGAATAATTACAAGATAGATATAAAATAGCAGCGGAATTAAAAACTTTTATTAATCATAAAGCAAGGTTACACCATATGTCTGAAAATACATAAACTTAGTACATCATTAAAACTTATGTCTTGAACTTTAATTATCAGAGTGAAGTAACAAAGAAAGCATAATCCCCAAATCATAAGTCATAGTAGTAAAGATAGAAGCTTGAGAAATACATCTAGAAGCTCCAAGCAAGACGATAGCAGAATCCTGACTAAGCCTGAGAATTCCCTCCCTTGAGAACCTGGGGGGAAACGGAAGAAAGAAGGAGAAAAAAAAAGGGTCAGACATAAAGTCTGGTGAGTCAAGTTACTTTTAGCCAATAAATTAATAAAAGTAACATGATAGGCATATAAAGTGGATAAGAGAGGTCACTAATAAATGGCTGGTGTGACAAGGTAGACAGGATAAGGTATATATGCTTCTAATGATTACTCTGCACTGGTACTAGTATATCTAGAAAGAGATGATCCCTTCAACTATACCGTGGTAGACTTAGGTATACGTCCAAATGTATCCTAACTACTACCCTGATCGATCGGCTCTCTAACCCTCGTAGATACCTTGTATTGGCCCCACAGTAGGAGGTATCACTTCCTAAAGTGGCAAACCCTTGATGTAACAATGTGTACAACCATATCTACAGGTGTCACGGTCACCTTATCCCCTTCTTCCTGGCTCATGCACGCACATGGACCGGTCGGTTTGCGCCGCCCACACCGTCCTCCATATTTGGATCTTTTACAATCAGTTAGTAAATGTGTCGCTTCTCCGCCTAGTACGGAGTACTTTGTTTGACACCTACCCTGGGTTACCGACTGAAATGGGTCCCACATAATATGATACAAGCTCTACCCTTTGTCTTGTATCCCCCACTAGTTTTTCACTTACTATGTATACCACTAGGTGTCTTTAGTTACATAGCCTTATTTATTTCTACCAGTTATGCTTACCCTAAAGGGTGTCTCCAATCTTTCAACCGGTTATGCTTACCTGTAGGTGTCTTTAATACATAACCCTCAATCTTTCAACGGGTTATGCTTACCTATATGTGTCTTTAATACATAACCCTATCATTTCTACAAGTTATGTTTACCCTAAAAGGTGTCTTATAACTTTCATATTTTCCACCGGTTATGTATACCACTAGGTGTACATAACCTTAACGGGTTAAGTTTGTGGGCCTATATGTGAATATTACCCATCCCCTCTTCAGATTTACTTAACCCCAACTTAAATTTAAGTTCATACAATCACTATGGATTAACTTAGGTTATGTAATCTAATTATTTACCATGTCCATTTATGGTTTCATAATGGGCCAGACCTCCCACATTAGGCCTACAACATGTGGATGTTGGATATGCTGGTCGTGTCCGGGCAGACTTATTCCACAGTTGGGCCTAACATCTTGTCATAGCCCAATTCGTATTTACGTACTTAGACCTCCCACATTAGATTCAACATTAGTGGCTGCTGGATATATCGGCCGGGTCCGGGCAGACTTCCACCACTAATGCAACCTAACCTCATGTCATAAGTACAATTACAATTCCTAATTGTAATTACTAGACATTCCATTTTTAATTAATTTACCAATTAATTAATCCTTTCCTTTTATAGCTGTCAATACCTATTTTACCCAATAATTTGAATTACATGTCCAAAAATGTTCATATTCAAATTATGCCATTTTAAACCCTTTTCCCCCCGTTCCTTAACTAGCGCCCTAACAAAATTGGCAACATGCCTAGGCTAGACAATAGCCTAGTCATAAACGATAATAGGGAAAATAATGGGAATATAACTAAAATGATCACCTTGGCATAAACATAAACTTGTATGATAATAAGGTGAACATAGGTACTGGCATGGACATGAAATTGTCATCATAACAAGGTGGACATAAAACTGATGAACTATGATGTCACAATATCTAAATTAGCAATTTAGATGTCCTATCGGTTTAGATCTAACATGATAACATAAGGTGATAATTTCGATCACATAAAATAGATATAACATGTTAACATAAGGTGACAATTAAGATCACATAGAATAGATCTAACATGATAACATAAGGTGACAATTCAGATCACATAGAATAGATCTAACATGATAACGTAAGGTGACAATTTAGATTAGATAAAATAGATCTAACATGTTAACATAAGGTGACAATTTAGATTAGATAAAATAGATCTAACATGTTAACATAAGGTGACAATTTAGATCAGAATAGATCTAACATGTTAACATAAGGTGACAATTTAAATCACATAGAGTAGATCTAACATGATAACATAAGGTGACAATTTAGATCACATAAAATAGATTTAACATGTTAACATAAGGTGACAATTTATATCACATAGAATAGATCTAACATGATAACATAAGGTGACAATTTAGATTACATAAAATAGATCTAACATGTTAACATAAGGTGATAATTTAGATCACATAAAATAGATCTACACATGTCCACATCATAGCATATCATAAAAGTTACAAACCAAGATCCACAATAATAACATAGTAGAACAATTCACAATTGAATTGGATATAGAGAAATAGATCTGTCATAAGATCTAACAATAGCATAGATTCAAGGTTTACAATGTATCCAAATCACAGTCTTTCGTAATTCACTTTTATTTATCTAAACATAAAAGCAATTATAACTCACTGTGATTGGATTGCTAGGATGATAGAAAAGAAGTTAGTGCTGAGTCTATGCTTGAATCTCAGAATTTGATATGCTTTATTTGATAGAGGAAGATGAGAGACCCTAGTTCAGTTCAGACTCCGGCGGAGTTTGGCCGCCATGATTTCTAACGAAGAAATATATGAAATAGCTATGTATTTATAGTTGCAGAACCCTCTGGAACCGACTGCCACATAAGCCCTAGGATAAATCAGGTTGCGGGTCGCCTCCCACTTGGGCAAAGGCTCAAATACCCAAAAAAAACTATTTTGGGCACACTTTACAGGTGCGCTAGTGTAAAAATACATGGGCGCACTTGTCAAGTGCGCCAGGAATTTTTGCTTTTTCTGCTAAACTTCTATCGTCCATAACTTCTTCATACGTTATCCGTTTTACGCAAACCAGGTGTCTATCTTGACCAGAATTTCGAGATGGACGCAATGGCGCAGTCCGTTTCCCTTAATTATGAATATTAAATTAATTATTCTTTAATTTGTCCACTTTAATGTTGTTAAAATTTCGGGGTGTTACATTCTCCTCTACTCAAAGGATTTCGTCCCCGAAATCTTCAAGTTGGAAAGAATGTATCCTACCATCCAACATCCATCTACTCATCCACCAAACACTGGCATCCATTGTCCTTAAAGATTTATAATGCTTATATGAGTATATGCAAAGGTGTGTGTATATGTCTCAATACTAATGCGAAGATCAGGAGGTCTACTGATTCAGGTGACCTCCTTAATGCAATGTATGTTAGTGCCATGAATCCAATATGTATGCAAATAATCCTATTATAACATGTAAGTTCTATATGTGTACACACTCATTCGTCCAAATGCAACATCCATATGCTAGTACATCCATTTCCATCCATGAAAGAAAAGAAAATGCACACACGTCCATATGTGGTATGAGAGTGATTGAGCCGATCTGGTGCCTAATGTGTGTGTATACCAATCCACAGGCAACCACTAGCAAACACTTGCATCCACTTGCATCCATCAAACATAACATGTTTCAAATACATGTTTACATCCATAGGATTCCTATCTAAAGGTCGAAAAATAATATGGATAAAGATATACTCAAATGAATAGAAACAAGTACTGTTAAAGCTTTGGAAAAAGGAGTTAAGAACATACCCTAGAAAAGAAAAGGGTACGAAGCAAGAATCTTGTCTTCGTTCTCCCAAGTCGCCTCCTCTGGGTTATCTCCCCATTGAACCTTTAGCAACTTGATTATTTATTGCGTAGCTTCTTAACTTCTGATCCAAGAATACGGGAAGGAACTCGCCAGACTGTCGCCTCTCGTTCCACTTCTACCTCTTCCAATACACTCGGCTCAACCATTACTACGGTGTCATGCAGGCACTTCCGCAGATGGGAAATGTGGAAAACATCATGAACACTAGATAGATTGTTTGGGAGTTTTACTCTATAGGCCATTTGGCCAATCCTCTCAGTTATGGGAAATGGTCCCATAAATCTAGGTGCCAACTTACCTATGATCCGAAGCAAACCACATTCCTCAGAGGTGACACTTTGATAAAAACTAAGTCTCCTACTTCAAATTCGAGGTCAGTCCTTCTCTTGTCTGCATAGGATTTCTGCCTATCTTGAGTTGTCTTCATCCGTCGTCGGATAAGGTCAATCTTTTTGGATGTTTCTCGAACCATATCTGGTCCAAGTAGTAATCTTTTTGTATATTCCCACCAACAAGTTGGTGATCTATAGGGTCGTCCGTACAATGCTTTGAAGGGTGCCTTGCCGATGTTGGCCTGATAGTTGTTGTTATAGGCAAACTCTACTAAAGGAAGATGCTCTTCCCAAGTCCCTCCGAAGTCTAGGATACACAGCCTTAAAAGATCTTCTAGAATTCTGTTCACCCTCTCCGTTTGCCCATCGGTCTGAGGATGATAAGCGGTGCTCAAAGGCAACTGTGTACCTAATGCTTCTTGCAAGTTCCTCCAAAATTCGCTGGTAAAGATGGGGTTATGATCGCTCACAATGCTGGAAGGAACTCCATAAAGATGAACTATCTCTCGGACATAAATTGATGCTAACCATGATGTCGTCGTCTTACTCTTAACTAGAATAAAGTGAGCGCTCTTAGCGAGTCTATCTACCACAACCCAGATACTGGTGTTGCCTTTCTTCGATCTATGGTATATTGAGTGAGGGGACTAGAAGTCTCCCCTCTTCTGAGCTAATCCATGATGTCTAGAATATGTGAGTCACCTTATTATGAAGATCTTATCTAGTCCATAAGAGTCGGTCGTATCTCCAAGGATGCAAACAAATCAGGCAAAATCTCGATGGAGGGTCTAAAATCAAAAGCTGATATGAACTCCAAGTTCTTTCTTTCCACAAACAGAGGACTCAGGGCCACCCTCTGCCAACTTAGTGCGTCTGCCACCACATTACCCTTGCTAGGGGTATAAGAAATCTCAAAATCATAAGAAGCTAGAAACTCCATCCACCGCTATTGCCTTAAATTGAGATCCTTCTGCGAGAACAGATACTTGAGAGATTTATGATTGGTGTATAATTTGAACTTCTCTCCAAGTAAATAATGACGCCACGTCTTTAATGCAAACACTATGGCAGCTAGCTCTAGATCATGGGTGGGGTAGTTCTTTTCATGAACTCTTAGCTGTCTACCCCCATAACACACTACTTTCCCTTCTTGCATTAGAACCGCACCAAGCCCTGTACCGCATGCATCAGTGTAAATGGTAAACACTTTATTTCCATCGGGTAAGGTCAAGACTGGGGTTGTTGTCAGAGCCCTCTTTAGTCGTTGGAAAGCAATGTCACAGTATATATCCCATGAGAATGCCAAGTTCTTTTTTGTCAGCCTGGTGAGTGGGGCTGATATCTTTGCGAAGTCCTTAATGAACTTCCTATAGTAATTTGCTAAACCAAGAAAGCTCCTTACCTCGGTTGCATTTTTAGGAACCTGCCAATCTTGCACTGCAACCACCTTCGCGGGATTTACCGCTATCCCTTCTTTAGAGACCACATGCCCTAAGAATCTCACCTCTTTCCTCTAAAAATGGCATTTGGAAAATTTTTCTTTAAGCTGATGGTCACGGAGAGTTTTCAAAACTTCTCCCAAATGTTGGGCATGCTCTTCTTCGCTTTTGGAGAAGATCAAAATATCATCGACAAAGACTACAACAAACTTATTTAGGAACTCCCGAAACACCATACTCATCAGATCGACGAAATAGGCGGGTGCATTCGTCAGCCCAAAAGGCATAACCAGCCATTCAAAGAAACCGTTCGGAGTCCTAAAGGCAGTCTTATCTATGTTGTCCTCAACCACCCTCAACTGATGGAAACCCACGGCCAAGTCTAACTGGGAAAATACCAAGGCACCAACAAGATGATCAAATAAATCATCAATCCTCGAAAGCGGGTGCCTATTCTTCTTAGTGAGTTTATTCAGCTCTCTATAATCAACACACAAACGAAGCGAACCATCTGCCTTAGTTGTGAATACTACTGGAGCACCTCATTCAGATATGCTTCGTTTGATAAACCCTTTCTCAAGTAGCTCCCCTACTTGCTTACTCAGCTCCCTCCTTTCCCTTGGAGCCATATGGTGCACTGGTAATGCAATTGGCTTTGCATTGTCCACCATATATATACGAAAATCGATCTCATGCCTCGGAGGTAAACCCTAAATCTCATCAAAAACATCGGAAAAATCTCGGACTACTGGAACAGATTGCAGATCGTCGATAGATGCATCAAGAGACTCTAGGAAACTAAGCATAACCGACCCTTGTGGGTCACACGAAATCTCAAGGGTACTCCCATGACAAGTCAGAAGCCTAAAAACCCACTTCTCACAATCCAGAATGTCACTATACGTGGTAAGCCAATCCATTCTTAGAATCAACCCATAGCCCATAAACTCGAGCACATACGCGTCACATTCAAACTCGACGCCTAACACAGATATTTTCAAACCCCGACAAATCATCGATAAATGAGCCGAACCACCAATGGGGTTTGAAACAACTACGGGATCTACTACCATACTAGTAATTAAGTGTAGAGATTCAACTAAAGAACTTGATATAAATGAATGTGAGGCACCAAAATTAAAAAGTGTTCTAATAGGGTGACTGGAAAGAGAAATCAAACCTTCCATGGAACTTTCCTACCTCTATCTGGTGCACTAGCCAAAAGAGCATTCGCTTGCCCTCCAGAGGTTCCTGTCCTTTGACCTTGCCTTTGGTTCCTTGGGCACTCCCTAGAATAGTGTCCAACCTCTTCACAAACGAAGCAAGCATTCTCCATTTTTCCTACAGTCCTGGGCCAAGTGACCCTCTCGCTCGCAACTATGGCACTTCCTCTTACCCTTAGCCTTGTCATTCTTTCTGCCCTTCTTCTGTTGTTGTTGCCGCCCTTTCTTGGGCCATACCTTTTTATTTTTTGTTTCCTCAACCTTAACTTCTTTCTTTTCAGATTTATTTTAACTTTATCTATGTTCCCTTCCTGGGCCATCATTTTTCTCATCCTTGGGCTGTACTCCTTAGCTCAAACTCCCTTATTCTCCTTTTTACCATATTTGTGTACAAGCTAATTAGTCTCTCGAAAGTTGCCTTCATCGCATGGAAATCCTAATGAAGCTCAAGAAAATTAGTCGTAGGTGATACTAGTGTAGCTTCAAATGGAGGTTAGGCACTTCATTGCCCTTCGATATGTGTCGCAGTTTAAACATACCTATGGCATCATGCCAGAATGGGGACACCTTTCGGGAAAGAATCGGTCCCCCAGATAAAAACAGAAAAATGGAATCAAGTAGAGAATTGAGAGATAATTCCTATGGCTTTGGGGAACATGTTATTCAAAACAGACTTTTCTTTTGAAAATGCTTTTTTTTAAACATTTTTGAAAATAATTTTCAAAAACTTTTATCTAATCTGGTAACCTTCAGCTCTAATACCAAGTGTGACACCCCACATCCGTTAATGTCACTCACTAAGGGAATGAATTAAGTTCTGTGAAGCGTTATGGTAAACAGACACAAAATAATTACAAGACAGATATAAAATAGCAGCGGAATTAAATTTTTTTATTAATCATAAAGCACAGTTACACCATATGTCTGAAAATACATAAACTCAGTACATCATTAAAACTTCTGTCTTGTACTTTACTTATCGGAGTGCAATAACAAAGAAAGCATAAACCCTAAATCATAAGCCATATTAGCAAAGATAGAAGCTTGAGCAATACATCTAGAAGCTCCAAGCAAGATGATAGAAGAATCCTGACTAAGCCTGAGAATTCCCTCCCTTGAGAACCTGGAGGGGAAACGGAAGAAAGAAGGAGAAACAAAAAGGGTCATACATAAAGTCTAGCGAGTCTAGTTACTTTTAGCCAGTAAATAAATAAAAGTAACATGATAGTCATATAAAGTGGATAAGAGAGGTCACTACATAAATGGTAGGTGTGACAAGGTAGACAGGATAAGGTATATATGCTTCTAATGATTACTCTGCATTGGCACAAGTATATCCATAAAGAGATGATCCCTTCAACTATAAGGTGGTAGACTTAGGTATACGTTCAAATGTATCCTAACTACTACCCTAATCGATCGGCTCTCTAACCCTCGTAGATACCTTATGCTGGCCCCATAGTAGGAGGTATCACTTCCTAAAGTGGCAACCCCTCAACGTAACAATGTGCACAACCATATCTACAGGTGTCACGGTCGTCTTATCCCCTTCTGCCTGGTTCATGCACGCACATGGCCCAGTCGGTTTCCGCCGCCTACACCGTCCTCCACGTTTTGATCTCTTACAATCAGTCAGTAAGCATTCCCCTTCTCCGCCTAGTACGGGGTACTTTTTTTGATACCTACTCCTCTTTACTGACTGAAATGGGTCCCATACAATATGATACAAGCTTTCCCCTTTGTCTTGTATCCCCCACTAGGTTTTCACCGACTATGTATACCACTAGGTGTCTTTAATTACATAGCCTTATTTATTTCTACCAGTTATGCTTACCCTAAAGGGTGTCTTTAATTACATAACACCAATCTTTCTACCGGTTATGCTTACCTACAGGTGTCTTTAATACATAACCCCCAATCTTCCAACCGGTTATGTTTACCTATAGGTGTCTTTAATACATAACCCTATCATTTCTACAAGATATCTTTAACCTAAAAGGTGTCTTATAACTTTCATATTTTCCACCGGTTATGTATACCACTAGGAGCCTTTAATTACATAACCTTAACGGGTTAAGATTGTGGGCCTACATGTGAATATTACCCATACCCTCTTCAAATTTACTTAACCCACCCCTCAACTATGTTTATTTAACCCCCAACTTAAAATTTAAGTTCATACAATCCATATGGATTAACTTAGGTTAAGTAATCCAATTCTTTACCATGTCCATTTTTGGTTTCATAATGGGCCAGACCTCCCGCATTAGGCCTACAACATGTGGATGCTGGATATGCCGGTCAGGCCCGGGCAGACTTATTCCTCAGTTGGGCCTAACCTCGTGTCATAGCCTGATTCGTATTTATGTACTTAGACCTCCCACATTAGGCTCAACATTAGCGGCTGTTGGATATGTCGGTCGGGTCCGGGCAGACTTCCACCACTAATGCAACCTAACCTCGTGTCATAAGTACAATTACATTCCAAATTGTAATTACTAGACATTCCATTTTTAATTAATTTACCAATTAATTAATCCTTTCCTTTTATAGACGTCAATACCTATCTTACCCAATAATTTGAATTACATGTCCAAAAATGTTCATATTCAAATTATGCCATTTTTAACCCTTTTTCCCCCGTTCCTTAACTAGCGCCCTGTAACAACCCGGAAATTCTGGGCCAGTTTAAAATTTTTATTTCGGCAATTTTAGCGAATTTTGAATATTTAAAATGAATTATTTTAAATGAAAACGACGAGAAGATTTAATTTGAATAGAATTCGACGTATATATTATATACGCCGTCGTTAGAATATAAATATTTATATATAATTATAAATAGAATAGAAAATGGCGCGGTAGTTCGAAAATTCGATTTCTAATTTCAAATGAATATACAGAATTCAATATAAGTCAGAATTGAACGAAACAAGAAATATTTGAATCTGTATAACTATATCCTTGTAACGAAGTTAACAAACTGAGATTTCATCTTAGAATTGATAAGATATGTCCAGTTGAAATTTCTGAATAGTCGCTATGGAATTCAGGCCCTTAAAAATGGGAATTTTGCAAACGACCTCGGATTTCGACGAAACCAGTTTTGTTGGGTCCGTGATGTTAAGTTATTGCTAGATTCCAAATTACATAATTTTTCGAATCAATATGTGAGCGTGGCGAAGGAAAACGCGTTTGACCAGTTTCAGTTGATTTTAATCGACTGGAAATTGGCCATTTTTCAAACGGTCTCAGAATTCGACGAAACTAGTTTTGTTAGGACCGTATCGTCAATACGAAGCTAGAAAATATTTTTCTGGAATTTTTCTAGTTAGTATGTGACCCCGGTAATTTGAAATGTGCGTTTAAAATTCAATATAATGTTTTAAGTGTAAATTAAAAGGAAACTGACCGAAACGATCAAACCAGCTTACGATACATGTCCCATTGTGTTCGGAATAGGGGTGAAACGCTATGGACGACAGGCGGTGGACCTCGTTCGGAGGTCGTATGTAAAAGTCAACTTTAGGTTGAATTAAATAAAAAAAAATAAAAAAAAAATAAATAAATAAGAATCCCTTTCCCTTCCTCCTTTAACTCTGGCCCCCCCCCCCCCACTTTTCATAATCGAAACAGATAAAAAAAAAAAAAAAAAGAAAGAGAGAACGATGGCGGAATCGAACCCGCCACCGACCCTTGGCCCCACCGCACCGCGAGCTCCACCTTCTCCTCTTCGCAATCGAACTCGCTGCACCCTTCGACGTCCGCGACTCGAACTCGAGCCCGAGCTAAACCTTGGCCTCCGACATCTGCTCCCACCAGCAAGCCAAGCCCGGTTAGGCCACCGCCTCTGCCTCCCCCGCCGACTGTGACTCCGACGAGCCCACCCCCACGCTGACCGATGCGCGCAGACTCCCCCCCCCCCTTTCGAAGTTCAACAGTGGAAATCGCTGTAAGTTATTTTTTTTATTTTTGCTTTTTGTTTAATTATAATTTATAAACTGATTTCTTATTTTAATTTAATTAACTGATTTTTTTTTAACAAAGTAAAAACTGATTTTTTTTAACAAAGTAAAAACTGATTTTTTTTAACAAAGTAAAAACTGATTTTCTTTTTAACAAAGTATTAAAAACTGATTTTTAAAGGTATTAAAAACTGATTTTTAAAAATGATTTATAAACTAATTTATTTTAAGATTTAAAATAGAAGGAGATTAGAAATTTAAAAAGAAAGCGAAATCAGATTTTTATATATTGAATAGCGAACTAAAAATTCGATTTTTATATATTGAATAGCGAACTAAAAATTCGATTTTTATATATTGAATAGCGAACTAAAAATTCGATTTTTATATATTGAATAGCGAACTAAAAATTCGATTTTTATATACTGAATAGCGAACTAAAAATTCGATTTTTATATATTGAATAGCGGACTAAAAATTCGATTTTTATATATTGAATAGCGAACTAAAAATTCGATTTTTATATATTGAACTTTGAAATAAAAATTCGATTTTTATATATATAGTGACTACGGGCAACGAAGATGCGATAGCAATGAAGATTTCTATCAATGGAGAGCCGTGGAGCTAGGATAGCTATAAGTGAGAATTTCTCACCTTTCAATTTTATTTCTAGTTATATATATATACTAGGATGCAGACGGTGCTTAGTAGCACCCGACACAATCGTCCACAGACCATGGACTTGTTTGTTTGATTGTTTGGTGATTGATTGCGATATTGGTTTGAATGTGGTTTGTGATGTGAAAAATCGAATCGATAAATTGGTTAGGATTAGACGTGCGCCGTTATAAGGCGAAGGAGTAAGGCTAGGTTAGACTCTTACTCCAAATTTTGTGGTTTGCATAACGAATTGATTTGATTGATGTGTGAATGGCGTGGGCCTTCACTAGACCGAGGATAAGGCTAGGCCTTGTCCCGTTTCTAGTATCGTGCCGTTATGCCGCCGAAATTTTCTAAAATAAGTTAGAAAAATAAAAATATCATTTTATTTAAAGAATGAATTGAATAGAAGTTCATATGTTGGAATAAAATGTTTTGTCGTTAAAAATATAATTTTTAACGTGAATGTGAATAAATAAATATTCATTTACAAACCGGACGGTTTGTTTATGTACACCTATTTGAAGGACATCGATTGGGACGATAAATTTTACACATCGCCCAACAGCACAAATAAAATAGGTGTTTGATTGTTTGAAACCCCACACGGGTGTTGGGATGAAATTTGAAATTCACTCATCCTGATTGATTAAATATGTCGATCGATCGATTGACAGGCTGTTATAAGCGTTGAATATCTATATTTGATGCTTATACAGTGTAGTGCACTTTGGTTGATGGTTGATTATTTTTCAATGCTATGATATACATGTGTTGTATGAAAATCCATATAATTAACTTTATATGGTAATTGATTGGGCCTCATTCCAATTTGAAAAATAAATAATATTATAAAATAAAAGTTCATGTGTTGACAGTACTCATTCATTGAGATTGGTCATGTGTTGAACGAAATATTTTGATAATAACAACTATTTTGAAAAAGAAATATTTGAAAATAGAAATTTATGAAGCCGTGTTGATTAGATTGACGCCATTTTGACGTGAACGATATTTATATCGATTTTAAAACGATTTCGAAATGAATTGAATTGAAAACGAATTCAAAATGAATTGAAAACGATTTCGAAATGAATTGAATTGAAAACGATTTCGAAATGAATTGAATTGAAAACGATTTCGAAATGAATTGAATTGAAAACGAATTCGAAATGAATTGAAAACGATTTCGAAATGAATTGAATTGAAAACGATTTCGAAATGAATTGAATTGAAAACGAATTCAAATGGAATTGAAAGCGAATTGAAATGAATTCAAATTGAATTGAAATTCGAATTGAATAGAAATGAATTTTAAAACGAATTTATAAAGAAGAATTCAATTTTGCTTTGAATTGAAATGGAAGTTGAAATAGATTTTGAAACGAATTTTAGAACTATTTATATAATTCGTTTTAAATAGAAATCGACGAAGTATATATTATATATATTATATATATAATATAATGGCCTGAATAGAACGCGCCGCGCCGCGGCAGTTCGCGAATTTCGACCATTTATTTCAAACGGACATTACGGGAGATCCGACCGTCGGATTCTCCTAAAACCGGAACCGTTGGGTTCGTATCGAAAAGAGCTTTCTAATGAATGTTAGAAATTTGAAATCTAACGGTTGGATTTGGAATTATGTCCAAATCAAATTCGAAAAAGGTCGCTATAAGTGCAGTTCGATGGCCATTGATGGAAATCGACTGTACGGGCCTTGATAAAATTATTAAAAATAGTAATAATTTGTGTAAAATCATAAGAAATGATTTGGGAAGAATTGGGATGAAAAACTCCATATTTGAAAAGATAAAAATAGATTTTTATCGAAATGAACTAGTTTTGAACTAGAATTATAATTCTATTTATTTTTAAATAAATAAATTGAATTTGGAATGGTTTGGAAAATAACCAAAATTTCCAATGATCGCATTGGAATGGGTTTGAATCGAAATTGTCTTCGGAATATTTCGATGTTGGATTTCGTGATTATACAGATGTTGTTATGGAAATTTGAAAGATATAGATATTTATATCGTTATTTCAAATACGACATTTGTTAGTCGTAGAATTCGATATTGAATATAAGCCGATATATTTTCTATTCGGAGCCTTGTATTGAATATCGAATGTGATTTGGGTTTGTCGTGAATGGTGTCTTCACTAACACTGTTCTTGAACCCAGTTGAGAAAAGATTAAATCTTTTTATTTAGATTTAATGAAGTGTACCAATTAAATAACATTTAATTGGAATTGAATCGATATTGATTTTTGGGTTTATCGTGGACAGTGTTTTAAATAACACTCGTTCTTTAACCCGATGATTAATGAATGTGATTTTGGGTTTATCGTGAACCGTGTTTTTAAATGACACTGATTCTTTAACCCAGTCAAAGATTAAAACTAAGTGGAGTTTTAATGAATCTTTAATTAGATTGAAATGATCGAAAATGGAGTATCACCAGTTTTGCTCCAGGCGATAGTCAAATCTTTAATTAGATTTGAACGTGAAATGGTAATTGAATTTACCGATAACACTGTGGTGTTAGATATGAAGTATTACCAGTTTTACTTTATGGGATGAATAGGTTGGGATTGGGAAATTAAAACAAATGATTACTTCGGTAAGGTTCGCTAATCCCGACTAGTTTGAATTGAGATTCAAAAATAGAATAAAGAATAAATTTAAGAGATTTATCTTGGATAAAATTAATGGGAACCTTTCCCTATGAATGTGAAATTTAGAAACTAACTGTCGGTTAGCTAAGCAGAATGGTTTTCTGGATATTGATCTGATGTTGGTTTCGGCCTTCGGGGTTAATATTTGGGGAATTATTCTCTTGATTAATTTACGGTTAGTGACTAATGAATTGGAATGAGGCGTATGTTGTGTTTGTGTAACACTTTTATAATATATACGCGAGTTATTCGGAAAGACCGGGTTTATCCCATTCTGAATAACTGATACGACGATAAGTCGAAGATGAAGACGATGGTCGAAGACCGGAGGTCTTCACGTCGTTTGGGTAATTACTGATGATCTTGATTGGGCTGTACACCCAAGAAGATGGAAACAGTTAGTGATCGTCCAGACGTACTTGGAGATCGATGGATATGCGGGGTACTAGGTGCCTCCGGTTTCGTTCAGGCCCAGAACGGACTTGTAGATGGACTGTGTGTCTGACATAGGATTTTAGTCCGTGTGATTGATCTCTGTTAAATATATATCTGTTTGGCGGCGGAGAATTTATTCTCTTGCTTAACGCCCTTCTCTGAGACGTACGAGCTCAGGGGTTATATATTGATGGATATCAAACGCATGGAGTGAATTGCCTGTGTGGCATGCCTAAGTGGCAATTGATCGAGGCTTCTGTTGAAAAGCAAAGTCTTGTGGTTGATGATCAAAGCACGGCCTTTGTGGCGTAGCTTTGTGTAACGTTTACCTCGCGTGTTTCACACCCGGTATGAACCAAAAACGGGAGACGGACCTCAGGGAGGACTTGCGTTTCTTTCTAGTTAGAAGTGGCGTCAGTGGTTTTACACGCCCTGACGAGTTTGACTTATGTGGTTGTTGCTGTTGCGAGGCGCCTCGGTTATATCGGTTTCGGCCGATGCATTCTGGTCGGCTGACGGACCAGACTTACACCCCATAGGGTGGGGAAACGTAGTGTTCAGGCATTTTAATCCACATCGGTGGACCGGCCCTATCGCTCCAAGGCTTGACTGAGTACTTGCCTGTGGCTCGGGCTAGGGAGTCACGAATCGGTAGAGGACTATCTTTTGCCTCGGTTCATAGACGGAAATCCAATTTCCAAATACGTGATTTTGCGATTTTGATTGTATAACCTATATATGGCGACATAGTGGTATGGGGCATTCATGCCGCCTATGATTGATACTTATGATTTGAAGTTGTTTTATACACTATGCACTTATAATAGTATCAAACGATTTGTTTTAAAACGTATCAAGCATACCTTGGCTGTTATAAGGGAAAACCCTATCCCCCGGCTTGCGTTGCATTGTGTGATAGGACCTGGGTCTTATAACAGCTTCATTTTTCTTTATTTAGCATTGCGCTGTTTGTTTTATGCACTGGTATTCTTGGGAGGAAACCCGTTCCGTGTTATACGGCGTGGTCCCTTGATTTACCAAACTTTGAAAATAAAGATAAATAACTGTTTTAGTTCTCACACCAGTCCCATGACTGACCTGGAGTTTATTGTTTTAACCTAAACTCTGGGTGCCCTTATTTTGACACGGGCAGCTAGTAGTTTTGGTTTTGCAGATTTATATTCACAGGATCCTGGTTTACAGCTGGAATGATATCCGGAAAGCTTTGTATCCGTATATCTCTTCTAGTTGTGTATTGTATTATTTTCCGCTGCTATGTATTTAAATGTAATTTAAATCTCTGATATTTCTGTGTAATGTTTATTCATTTATACTCTGTATATTCCTGTAATCTGATGCATTGCTGTAATATACAATGAAATGTTCTTCTGTATGCGTTCTGTTTTGTCCTGTTCTCAAACGATAGGGCGTTTCGAACGGCCTGAATCGGTTTAGCGACTGGTTCGGACCGAGCGAAATTCCTTGCCGTCACAGTTGGTATCAGAGCTTTGGTTTACAAAGCTCAGAGAACAAGGCACATTAGAACTATACGAAAGAATTCATCAGATATTGGATTAGTAATATCCAATGAGAATGACTCGTTAGAGATAGGATCAGTAGTATCCTAGAACGAGTGTGAAGAGTTTATTTTTAAAATAAAACAAATTTTTGTTTTGAAAATTTAAATCAATTATTCGTGTTTGATTATTTATTTATATTGATGTGGACAATCCAGTATATATAGATTTTGCGTATACGTCTGATCCGCGTGTATTTGAAATTTTAATATACTGCATAGATATAGAATCACACTCTAGTCGCCCGGAGATAATTTTGGTAATGCGGCCGCATTATCAATATTTATATTCGTGTTTCGAAGGTGTGATATCTATATATTTCCATTAGACTGGTGTGAGAACCAAAACTAATATAGGTAGATTTATTGTTGTGATTTGGCATCAAAAATCTGATTTTTGTATATGTATCAAAATTATGAATTTGAAACGTTAAATTCACTAATTGATTGATGTTTGTGTTGTATGTTTATTTGTTTGATAATTTTTAGCCATTTAGCCTAATTAAATCAAATATTGAACTATATTGAAATTTGGTTGCATTTGCTTGCATATACATATGTATCATTGAACAGGTCATAGCAAGGAGGCTAGAGCCGAAGAATAAAATTTGTTTGCCCGACAAATAGGTACATGTTTACTACATAATTTCCTGTTTTGTTTGGGTGATGATGATTTTGTGAGCCTATTGGCTAGCCGCTTGGCTTTTTCTTTTTCTTTTTGAGATCTGAAGGACCGGGGAAGCTATTTGAAATTCCCCGATGCTCCCGGTGCAGGGGAGGTTATGGCGAAATTTTTCGAAAATTTAGGGTGTTAGCCAAATTTTTGAAATTTAGAAAATTCTCAGAAACTGAAAAGTTGGAGAAGGAAAGCCAGATCGAGCGTAGAGTTGAATTATCAAACCACTTTCGACTTTGTTCCTTTTCGGGGACGAAAAGTTTTAAGTGGGGGAGATTGTAACAACCCGGAAATTCTGGGCCAGTTTAAAATTTTTATTTCGGCAATTTTAGCGAATTTTGAATATTTAAAATGAATTATTTTAAATGAAAACGACGAGAAGATTTAATTTGAATAGAATTCGACGTATATATTATATACGCCGTCGTTAGAATATAAATATTTATATATAATTATAAATAGAATAGAAAATGGCGCGGTAGTTCGAAAATTCGATTTCTAATTTCAAATGAATATACAGAATTCAATATAAGTCAGAATTGAACGAAACAAGAAATATTTGAATCTGTATAACTATATCCTTGTAACGAAGTTAACAAACTGAGATTTCATCTTAGAATTGATAAGATATGTCCAGTTGAAATTTCTGAATAGTCGCTATGGAATTCAGGCCCTTAAAAATGGGAATTTTGCAAACGACCTCGGATTTCGACGAAACCAGTTTTGTTGGGTCCGTGATGTTAAGTTATTGCTAGATTCCAAATTACATAATTTTTCGAATCAATATGTGAGCGTGGCGAAGGAAAACGCGTTTGACCAGTTTCAGTTGATTTTAATCGACTGGAAATTGGCCATTTTTCAAACGGTCTCAGAATTCGACGAAACTAGTTTTGTTAGGACCGTATCGTCAATACGAAGCTAGAAAATATTTTTCTGGAATTTTTCTAGTTAGTATGTGACCCCGGTAATTTGAAATGTGCGTTTAAAATTCAATATAATGTTTTAAGTGTAAATTAAAAGGAAACTGACCGAAACGATCAAACCAGCTTACGATACATGTCCCATTGTGTTCGGAATAGGGGTGAAACGCTATGGACGACAGGCGGTGGACCTCGTTCGGAGGTCGTATGTAAAAGTCAACTTTAGGTTGAATTAAATAAAAAAAAATAAAAAAAAAATAAATAAATAAGAATCCCTTTCCCTTCCTCCTTTAACTCTGCCCCCCCCCCCCCCTCTTTTCATAATCGAAACAGATAAAAAAAAAAAAAAAAGAAAGAGAGAACGATGGCGGAATCGAACCCGCCACCGACCCTTGGCCCCACCGCACCGCGAGCTCCACCTTCTCCTCTTCGCAATCGAACTCGCTGCACCCTTCGACGTCCGCGACTCGAACTCGAGCCCGAGCTAAACCTTGGCCTCCGACATCTGCTCCCACCAGCAAGCCAAGCCCGGTTAGGCCACCGCCTCTGCCTCCCCCGCCGACTGTGACTCCGACGAGCCCACCCCCACGCTGACCGATGCGCGCAGACTCCCCCCCCCCCTTTCGAAGTTCAACAGTGGAAATCGCTGTAAGTTATTTTTTTTATTTTTGCTTTTTGTTTAATTATAATTTATAAACTGATTTCTTATTTTAATTTAATTAACTGATTTTTTTTTAACAAAGTAAAAACTGATTTTTTTTAACAAAGTAAAAACTGATTTTTTTTAACAAAGTAAAAACTGATTTTCTTTTTAACAAAGTATTAAAAACTGATTTTTAAAGGTATTAAAAACTGATTTTTAAAAATGATTTATAAACTAATTTATTTTAAGATTTAAAATAGAAGGAGATTAGAAATTTAAAAAGAAAGCGAAATCAGATTTTTATATATTGAATAGCGAACTAAAAATTCGATTTTTATATATTGAATAGCGAACTAAAAATTCGATTTTTATATATTGAATAGCGAACTAAAAATTCGATTTTTATATATTGAATAGCGAACTAAAAATTCGATTTTTATATATTGAATAGCGAACTAAAAATTCGATTTTTATATATTGAATAGCGGACTAAAAATTCGATTTTTATATATTGAATAGCGAACTAAAAATTCGATTTTTATATATTGAACTTTGAAATAAAAATTCGATTTTTATATATATAGTGACTACGGGCAACGAAGATGACGAAGATGCGATAGCAATGAAGATTTCTATCAATGGAGAGCCGTGGAGCTAGGATAGCTATAAGTGAGAATTTCTCACCTTTCAATTTTATTTCTAGTTATATATATATATACTAGGATGCAGACGGTGCTTAGTAGCACCCGACACAATCGTCCACAGACCATGGACTTGTTTGTTTGATTGTTTGGTGATTGATTGCGATATTGGTTTGAATGTGGTTTGTGATGTGAAAAATCGAATCGATAAATTGGTTAGGATTAGACGTGCGCCGTTATAAGGCGAAGGAGTAAGGCTAGGTTAGACTCTTACTCCAAATTTTGTGGTTTGCATAACGAATTGATTTGATTGATGTGTGAATGGCGTGGGCCTTCACTAGACCGAGGATAAGGCTAGGCCTTGTCCCGTTTCTAGTATCGTGCCGTTATGCCGCCGAAATTTTCTAAAATAAGTTAGAAAAATAAAAATATCATTTTATTTAAAGAATGAATTGAATAGAAGTTCATATGTTGGAATAAAATGTTTTGTCGTTAAAAATATAATTTTTAACGTGAATGTGAATAAATAAATATTCATTTACAAACCGGACGGTTTGTTTATGTACACCTATTTGAAGGACATCGATTGGGACGATAAATTTTACACATCGCCCAACAGCACAAATAAAATAGGTGTTTGATTGTTTGAAACCCCACACGGGTGTTGGGATGAAATTTGAAATTCACTCATCCTGATTGATTAAATATGTCGATCGATCGATTGACAGGCTGTTATAAGCGTTGAATATCTATATTTGATGCTTATACAGTGTAGTGCACTTTGGTTGATGGTTGATTATTTTTCAATGCTATGATATACATGTGTTGTATGAAAATCCATATAATTAACTTTATATGGTAATTGATTGGGCCTCATTCCAAATTGAAAAATAAATAATATTATAAAATAAAAGTTCATGTGTTGACAGTACTCATTCATTGAGATTGGTCATGTGTTGAACGAAATATTTTGATAATAACAACTATTTTGAAAAAGAAATATTTGAAAATAGAAATTTATGAAGCCGTGTTGATTAGATTGACGCCATTTTGACGTGAACGATATTTATATCGATTTTAAAACGATTTCGAAATGAATTAAATTGAAAACGAATTCAAAATGAATTGAAAACGATTTCGAAATGAATTGAATTGAAAACGAATTCAAAATGAATTGAAAACGATTTCGAAATGAATTGAATTGAAAACGATTTCGAAATGAATTGAATTGAAAACGAATTCAAAATGAATTGAAAACGATTTCGAAATGAATTGAATTGAAAACGATTTCAAAATGAATTGAATTGAAAACGAATTCAAATGGAATTGAAAGCGAATTGAAATGAATTCAAATTGAATTGAAATTCGAATTGAATAGAAATGAATTTTAAAACGAATTTATAAAGAAGAATTCAATTTTGCTTTGAATTGAAATGGAAGTTGAAATAGATTTTGAAACGAATTTTAGAACTATTTATATAATTCGTTTTAAATAGAAATCGACGAAGTATATATTATATATATTATATATATAATATAATGGCCTGAATAGAACGCGCCGCGCCGCGGCAGTTCGCGAATTTCGACCATTTATTTCAAACGGACATTACGGGAGATCCGACCGTCGGATTCTCCTAAAACCGGAACCGTTGGGTTCGTATCGAAAAGAGCTTTCTAATGAATGTTAGAAATTTGAAATCTAACGGTTGGATTTGGAATTATGTCCAAATCAAATTCGAAAAAGGTCGCTATAAGTGCAGTTCGATGGCCATTGATGGAAATCGACTGTACGGGCCTTGATAAAATTATTAAAAATAGTAATAATTTGTGTAAAATCATAAGAAATGATTTGGGAAGAATTGGGATGAAAAACTCCATATTTGAAAAGATAAAAATAGATTTTTATCGAAATGAACTAGTTTTGAACTAGAATTATAATTCTATTTATTTTTAAATAAATAAATTGAATTTGAAATGGTTTGGAAAATAACCAAAATTTCCAATGATCGCATTGGAATGGGTTTGAATCGAAATTGTCTTCGGAATATTTCGATGTTGGATTTCGTGATTATACAGATGTTGTTATGGAAATTTGAAATATATAGATATTTATATCGTTATTTCAAATACGACATTTGTTAGTCGTAGAATTCGATATTGAATATAAGCCGATATATTTTCTATTCGGAGCCTTGTATTGAATATCGAATGTGATTTGGGTTTGTCGTGAATGGTGTCTTCACTAACACTGTTCTTGAACCCAGTTGAGAAAAGATTAAATCTTTTTATTTAGATTTAATGAAGTGTACCAATTAAATAACATTTAATTGGAATTGAATCGATATTGATTTTTGGGTTTATCGTGGACAGTGTTTTAAATAACACTCGTTCTTTAACCCGATGATTAATGAATGTGATTTTGGGTTTATCGTGAACCGTGTTTTTAAATGACACTGATTCTTTAACCCAGTCAAAGATTAAAACTAAGTGGAGTTTTAATGAATCTTTAATTAGATTGAAATGATCGAAAATGGAGTATCACCAGTTTTGCTCCAGGCGATAGTCAAATCTTTAATTAGATTTGAACGTGAAATGGTAATTGAATTTACCGATAACACTGTGGTGTTAGATATGAAGTATTACCAGTTTTACTTCATGGGATGAATAGGTTGGGATTGGGAAATTAAAACAAATGATTACTTCGGTAAGGTTCGCTAATCCCGACTAGTTTGAATTGAGATTCAAAAATAGAATAAAGAATAAATTTAAGAGATTTATCTTGGATAAAATTAATGGGAACCTTTCCCTATGAATGTGAAATTTAGAAACTAACTGTCGGTTAGCTAAGCAGAATGGTTTTCTGGATATTGATCTGATGTTGGTTTCGGCCTTCGGGGTTAATATTTGGGGAATTATTCTCTTGATTAATTTACGGTTAGTGACTAATGAATTGGAATGAGGCGTATGTTGTGTTTGTGTAACACTTTTATAATATATACGCGAGTTATTCGGAAAGACCGGGTTTATCCCATTCTGAATAACTGATACAACGATAAGTCGAAGATGAAGACGATGGTCGAAGACCGGAGGTCTTCACGTCGTTTGGGTAATTACTGATGATCTTGATTGGGCTGTACACCCAAGAAGATGGAAACAGTTAGTGATCGTCCAGACGTACTTGGAGATCGATGGATATGCGGGGTACTAGGTGCCTCCGGTTTCGTTCAGGCCCAGAACGGACTTGTAGATGGACTGTGTGTCTGACATAGGATTTTAGTCCGTGTGATTGATCTCTGTTAAATATATATCTGTTTGGCGGCGGAGAATTTATTCTCTTGCTTAACGCCCTTCTCTGAGACGTACGAGCTCAGGGGTTATATATTGATGGATATCAAACGCATGGAGTGAATTGCCTGTGTGGCATGCCTAAGTGGCAATTGATCGAGGCTTCTGTTGAAAAGCAAAGTCTTGTGGTTGATGATCAAAGCACGGCCTTTGTGGCGTAGCTTTGTGTAACGTTTACCTCGCGTGTTTCACACCCGGTATGAACCAAAAACGGGAGACGGACCTCAGGGAGGACTTGCGTTTCTTTCTAGTTAGAAGTGGCGTCAGTGGTTTTACACGCCCTGACGAGTTTGACTTATGTGGTTGTTGCTGTTGCGAGGCGCCTCGGTTATATCGGTTTCGGCCGATGCATTCTGGTCGGCTGACGGACCAGACTTACACCCCATAGGGTGGGGAAACGTAGTGTTCAGGCATTTTAATCCACATCGGTGGACCGGCCCTGTCGCTCCAAGGCTTGACTGAGTACTTGCCTGTGGCTCGGGCTAGGGAGTCACGAATCGGTAGAGGACTATCTTTTGCCTCGGTTCATAGACGGAAATCCAATTTCCAAATACGTGATTTTGCGATTTTGATTGTATAACCTATATATGGCGACATAGTGGTATGGGGCATTCATGCCGCCTATGATTGATACTTATGATTTGAAGTTGTTTTATACACTATGCACTTATAATAGTATCAAACGATTTGTTTTAAAACGTATCAAGCATACCTTGGCTGTTATAAGGGAAAACCCTATCCCCCGGCTTGCGTTGCATTGTGTGATAGGACCTGGGTCTTATAACAGCTTCATTTTTCTTTATTTAGCATTGCGCTGTTTGTTTTATGCACTGGTATTCTTGGGAGGAAACCCGTTCCGTGTTATACGGCGTGGTCCCTTGATTTACCAAACTTTGAAAATAAAGATAAATAACTGTTTTAGTTCTCACACCAGTCCCATGACTGACCTGGAGTTTATTGTTTTAACCTAAACTCTGGGTGCCCTTATTTTGACACGGGCAGCTAGTAGTTTTGGTTTTGCAGATTTATATTCACAGGATCCTGGTTTACAGCTGGAATGATATCCGGAAAGCTTTGTATCCGTATATCTCTTCTAGTTGTGTATTGTATTATTTTCCGCTGCTATGTATTTAAATGTAATTTAAATCTCTGATATTTCTGTGTAATGTTTATTCATTTATACTCTGTATATTCCTGTAATCTGATGCATTGCTGTAATATACAATGAAATGTTCTTCTGTATGCGTTCTGTTTTGTCCTGTTCTCAAACGATAGGGCGTTTCGAACGGCCTGAATCGGTTTAGCGACTGGTTCGGACCGAGCGAAATTCCTTGCCGTCACACGCCCTCACAAAATTGGCAACATGCCTAGGCTAGACAATAGTCTAGTCATAAACGATAATAGGGAATATAACTAAAATGATCATCTTGGCATAAACATAAACTTGTATGATAATAAGATGAACATACATGCGGGCATAGACATGAAATTGTCATCATAACAAGGTGGACATAAAACTGATGAACTATGATGTCACAATATCTAAATTAGCAATTTAGATGTCTAATCGGTTTAGATATAACATGATAACATAAGGTGATAATTTAGATCACATAAAATAGATCTAACATGTTAACATAAGGTAACAATTTAGATCACATAAAATAGATCTAACATGTTAACATAAGGTGACAATTTAGATCACATAGAATAGATCTAACATGATAACATAAGGTGACAATTTAGATCACATAGAATAGATCTAACATGATAACGTAAGGTGACAATTTAGATCACATATAATATATCTAACATGTTAACATAAGGTGACAATTTAGATCACATAGAATAGATCTAACATGTTAACATAAGGTGACAATTTAGATCACATAGAGTAAATCTAACATGATAACATAAGGTGACAATTTAGATCACATAAAATAGATCTAACTTGTTTACATAAGGTGACAATTTAGATCACATAGAATAGATCTAACATGATAACATAAGGTGACAATTTAGATCACATAAAATAGATCTAACATGTTAGCATAAGGTGATAATTTAGATCACATAGAATTGATCTAACTTGATAACATAAGGTTTAAGGTTTTCAACGTATCCAAAACATAATCTTTCATAATTCACTTCTATTTATCTAAACCTAAAAGCAACTAGAACTCACTGTGATTGGATTGCTAAGATGATAGAAAAGAAGTTGGTGCTGAGTCTATGCTTGAATCTCATAATTTGATATTCTTTAGTTGATAGAAGAAGATGAGAGACCCTAGTTCAGTTCAGACTCGCCATGATTTCTAATGAAGAAATATGTGAAATAACTATGTATTTATAGCTGCAGAACCCTCTGGAATCGACTGCCACATAAGCCCTAAGGTAAATCAGGTCGCAGGTCGCCTCCCACTTGGGCAAAGGCCCGAATACCCAAAAAACTATTATGGGCGCACTTTACTGGTGCGCCAGTATAAAAATACATGGGCGCACTTGTCAGGTGCGCCACGAATTTCTGCTTTTTCTGCCAAACTTCTATCGTCCATAACATCTTCATATGTTATCCATTTTACGCAAACCAGGTGTCTATCTTAACCAGAATTTCGAGACGGACGCAATGAAGTAGTCTGTTTCACTTAATTCTATATATTAAATTAATTATTCTTTAATTTATCCACTTTAATGTTGTTAAAATTTTGGGGTGTTACAGTATTTGTAGATTTTATAAAAATGGTTTTGTATTGTGAAGATTTATTGGTTGAGTTGTTTATGAGTTCTAGTCGAACAGTTTGATCCACTATATTGGTAAGAGTTTCTAAACACTTTAATACGATGAACCGACACAGTATGTTTCGAAAAGAGGGTAAATGAAATAATTTTACCCCAATTATATTTTGATATAAAAAATGATTAATATTGGAAATTTTATAATATATTGGATGTGTTGGTTGTTATTATAATCGGATAAGATTATAATTGAAATGGTTGTTTAAATAACCAATCAGAACTCGTACAAGTGTAACATATAAAATCAGATGGATTAAATCTAAATTTAAACCAGGATTGGAATTAAAACTCTAGAAATTTGAGTAAGTTTTTGTAAATGGATTTAGATTAAATATATGACAATTTTAAAATCCTGGGAAATTTTGGAAATGTTTTCATGTAGTGTAAAGGATAGTTTGAAATAAATTTCAAAATGGAAGTGTTTAAAATTGAGTTTTGAAAGGATATAGTATTGAAACTCACTTTTATCACCGGGAAATACTTCTGATGATGTTGGCCACATCATCAGTGTTCATTTTCAAGTTTCTAAGTGATGGATTACTACCAAAAATATTGTTTTCGATTTGTTTTTAGAAAACAAGTTGTTTGAATCTCGAAAGGGAATAATTGATTTCAGAAAAAACTAAGCTGTTTAAAACTCCCAGAAGAGATTGTTTGATTTAAAAACAAATTAAATAGATATCTGTGAAAGCAAATAAGAATTGAAGCCTGTTAAGTGAAAATTGAATCGAAAATAGAACGATACTGAGTATGATTGGATTTTGAATATAATTGGACTCAGGTAAGTAAATGTATTTATTTTTGAAATAAAAATCAAATTTAAGTTATGAGATAAAGATAACTGATTAGAGGAACTAAATACTTAATGAAATGTGGAAAGGTAACTTAACTTGGTTAAGCATATTGGGTTGGTTAGTTAAGAATTTGAAACCGAAAATGAGATTTGGTTCGGTATAGAATGATTGGATTTAACGATGGATGATTGGGGATTGATTGGAATGACATTGGTATATGCTGAATTGGTAGTAGATGGAAAGGGTATAATAATATGCCCGACAAAAAGGTACAAGTTTATTTTTATGTGAGTTGGTGATTTATGAGCCTATTTGGCAAGTCGCTTGGCTGTTTGGTTTTATTTTGGATTGGAGAAGGCCTAGAGAGGCGAGTTGTAGTTGTACGATTGACCCGTACAAAGGAGACGCTGACGAAATTTTAAAGTGTTAGAAAATTTTCAGAATTTTTGAAAAATTTCGTTAGTAGGAACGAATTAATATTTTAATTTATATTAGTTGGTTTAGTTGAAACTGAAGTTAAGAAGTGAACAAATAGATTTTTAACCTAGTTAATAGGTTTGGTAACATTTTTCTACCTTAGTAATTTCGGGGACGAAATTCTTTTAAGGGGAAAGAATGTAATGTCCCAGATTTTTAGCAATTTAATAATTAATTTATTTAAATATTGATTTAGAGATTTAAATGGTCGTTTAATTAAATAAGTTGAAATGTTTAATTAATATTTATAATGGAATAATAAATTATAAATTCTGAAATAGTCGAAAATAGTAGAATTCGCAATATTGTGTGAATTAGATAGTATAACAGATTTGGTTAAGTTTAGATACGATTTTTTATAACAAATCTATTTAATAAACGGTGTTTGAACGTATAAATTATGCTATAATTATAATCGAGCTCGTAATGGCGCGGCAATTCGAAATATTGAGTTTTGAACTTCAATTGAATATACGTAATCCATTTTAAGTCAGATTTCTGTGAAACAAGAAACGTTCAGATCTGGTGAACTATGTTTTTCTAATGGAAGAGAAAAATCGAGATTTTGTCGTGTAGATTGTGAGTTATGTCTAAATCAAATTTCCAGAAACTCGCTATGGAATTCGTTTATAATTTATAATGATTTATTTATATTATAAAGAGGATTTTTAATATAAATTGAATATCGATTTAACCTGGATTTGAAATCTCGAGTTATAAATCCAGTTATGTTTATTTTGGAGCTACATAATATTCTATGTGAATATATACGATAATATTAATTTATTAAATTAAATTGTTTTTAAATATATTTATATTTAATTAGTTTATTTAGACCTTAGAAAATAGCCATTTTTGCAAACAAACTCCATTTTTGACAAAATTAATTTTGTTGGATCCGAAATATCAAATTATTGTTAAATTTCAAATTTTGTGATTTTTGGAGTTAGTATGTGGCCGTGTGCGATTTTAATGCGAAAAACAGTCGATAATTTAACTTTGAAAATATGTTGTGTGAGCAAACGTACTCAAAATTCGACGAAATAAGTTTCGTTGGGTCCGTAATGTCGAACTGTAGTTGCATGCCCATTTTCACCGAAAACGGGATTCAGATGTGGTCATACTGATTTTTAAACAACGAGTATGTATAACAATTGATTATAATTGAATAAAATAATCAATTAAAAATAAAATAAAATATTTAAACTATCCTATAAATAACCCCAAACCTTTGCCTAACCCTAAAATTTTCTTCAATAGTCAAACATTTTTTCTGTTGTTCTATTAACGTGAGTTTTCATCTTGGAAAAATCATATTAATTCAAATAATAATCTATAAATTGAGATACATGTATATTTGAAATGCTTACGAATTACTCTTAGGTTTGATATACATTTTATGGGGTTCGATAAATATCGTTTTCCTGGAAAAATCACAGCGTGAGTTCAGGTTTTTGATGGTGAATGATTTAAGCATTGATCTGTGTATTTGAGTTTATATTTGGATCGAGGGAATCGAGTTAAGTTTGTTGGCAAAGGTTTGGGTTATACGGTGATAAAAATGACCGCAAGTTCCTGTAGTTGTGCAGTAAGGCAGTGCGATGCATTTTTGAAATAAGAGTGCAAGTTGTGTATTTTTGTGATGGAATGGAAGAGATCAAGAAGAGATTATCGTTAGTAGTGGTGGTTCATTGAACGGCGGTCCGGAGAGGGAGAATGGGGAGGATGGATGGGCGGTAATGGCTATTGAACGGGATGGTTTCACGGTCTGTAGGAGGAGAGAAATAGGAGTAGCGGGTTTGTGTAGTGATGGGCTGAGAAGTTAGAACGGTGAGGCCCAATAAGACTTAAGTTAATATAATTCAAGTATTAGTTTAATTATATAACTATAAACTTATAGTTGCTATATTTTTCTCATACATTATCGAAATTCAATAAAACAGGATCCGTTGGGATCATATGGACGAGGGCTACACCGTGGAACTGATTTGGAATGATTCGGAGCTCATCTCAATTTAAGGCGAAATTAAACGTCTGTTTCGTTTTAAATGAAACAAAAGCAGAATCGTCAACAGCGAACCAAAGTGAGTAAAACTCACTAACTCTGTCCAGATTATATTTTTATAACGTATTTTTATAATTGATAAATGATGGTTTTTTGCTATGTGTTAATTGTCTGGATGAATTGCTAATTAATTGGTTGAGATTATAGATCCAGTTATATATATATATATCGTTAATTAAATATTTATTCTGTTTATCAGAATATTTCATATTGAAATGAAATTGATGTTATTTATGTTTAACATCTGTGGATGCAGGGAAACAAGTTGAAGGGATCCAACTGGATTCCTCAACATTTATATTACTGTTTTTCATATATTGTGATATATGATGTGATATATTATTTGAAACTGATTGTGTGTTTGGATGGTACTGGGCCTTTTTATTTGGTATTTTAAATACCATAAGTAAATATTGGAAATATATATAAGGAATTTTTGAAATAGGTGTTAAATTTAAGTATTTTATAAAATCAATAGATTTTATAAAAAAGAAATATTTGGAAATTAAATAGAAAACTTCTGTAGAAAGTTATTAATTGTTATATGGAATGAATATGATTTGTTTTAAAATTAATAGAATTATATAAAGGGAATTGCGAGTTATAAAAGAATTATAAGATACTGATTTAAAGTAGATTTTAAATAGAATATGTTTTAACAGATAGGTTGAGAAGATTAATTTATAAATAATGTTTTATAAATTAAATAAAATATTTATCATTTGATAAATGGAATATATAAGTCTGAATTTATATAGAGAAGTAAAAATCGATTTCAATACCGATATTTGAAATTGAATGTGAACATAGCAGTTATAAAGGGAATTTTCAATGAGAATATAAGTGTTGAAAATAAAATAAGTTTTTTATGAATAATTCTATAAATATAAGTATAAATAGAATTTGGGTCTGAGATATTGTTTTAAAGTGCGAAATCAAACTGTTTTGATTATATGGAGGAAATATTATTCACATTTGATGTGATTAAGGGATTTAAGAAAATATTTTACGAAATGAAAATATTATAAAGAAAATTCGGTTTTAGAAATTAAGAAATGGGATCAAAGAAATTAGAAACTGACTGGATATTAGTTATATTGAACAGCTTTCTGGGTATCGATCTAATGTTGGTTTTGGCCTTCGGGGTTTATACTTAGGAAGTTATTCTCTTACTAGTTTACAATTAAAGACTAATAGATGTGGGAGGATAGTGATGTGTGAATAGGGAATGGAAACGTTTTTCAATGTTAATAACATTTATTTTCTAAATTTAGAAAATAAGGATTTATGAATATATGGAAACAGGAAATGGGGAAAAGAATAAATCAATGATAAACTAATTTAAAGGGAAAAATGTTGATTGATGATTGATCGATAAAATTTCCATTTGGAAATAAGATCAATGTGTATATGGATGTTTTCCTTTGATAATTAAATAACAGACTATCAAAGTTTTGACCATTTTTCCGTCGTCAACACGGTGAGATTGGGATCAAATTTATTATCTAAAAACCACTCTGTATGGGCATTAGCGTTGCGAATCAAATATGATGAAGATAATTGAAGACGGAGTTTATGCAAGGGTTGTTCTGAAAAATCCTAAGTAGAAATTGCCTAAGATGGATTTTTAGAATAGTGCCTTCAGATTGTCCAGTCCTAGGTCAACTTGTATGGGAGAATGTCTAATATAGTATATTTAATAGATCGCGTATGTTGATCTCTTCAAACGTATTTACGTTTGGTGGAGGAGGAATTCGTTTCTCTTAGTTATATACCTGTTGTATTTTTGGAGAAATAAATTTGTCATTTGGCGGGTATGATGATGTGACATTCAAAGTAAATAAAGGTGTGATATGAGCGTTATGACCTCAAGCCTCACAACCAGGAAATGGTATAAAATCGGGTAGGTCGCATGGCCAAGTGGGTAGCTTCTAATTATGGTGTATTGTCACCTGATCTAGAGAAAATCCATTTACTTCTTTATTCTATTTCAATGTTTTCCCTTTCGGGAAACGATTGCTAATCCCAACCATTGGGGATAATACATTCGGTGCGCTCAAGCGAAATGAGTGACCGGTCATGTTTAGCCTAGGTTGTAAGATGTTCTTGTTGAACCCAATGTATTCCTCTCTAGAGATACACTATCAGAAGGTGATCCTATACCTTGTGTAATAACCCAGAAATCTGAGCCAATTTAAAATTTTTATTTTGGCAATTTTAGTGAATTTTGAATATTTAAAATGAATTATTTTAAATAATGACGACGTGAAATTTATTTTGAATAGAATTCGAACGTATATATTTATATAGATCGTCGTTAGAGTATAAATATTTATTTATAATTATAAAAGGAATTGAAAATGGCACGGTAGTTCGATAATTCGATTTCAAATTTCAAATGAATGTACAGGATTCAAAATAAACCGGATTTTAGTGAAACCAAAAATATTTGAATCTAATTGAGAATATCTTTCCAACGAATCCAAAAATTTGAAATTTCATAGCGGGTATAAAACGTTAAGCCCAGTAGAAAATTCAGAATAGTCGCTATGGAATTCTAGCCCTTAAAAATGGCTATTTTGCAAACGACCTCGGTTTTCGACGAAACCACTTTTGTTGGATCTGTGATGTCAAGTTATTATTAGGTTTAAAATTTCATAATTTTTCAAATCAATATGTGAGTGTGGCAAAGGAAAACGCATTTGACCAGTTTCAGTTGATTTTAATTGACTGGAAAATAGCCATTTTTCAAACGGTCTTAGAATTTGACGAAACTAGTTTTGTTAGGACAGTATCGTCAATACGAAGCTAGAAAATATTTTTCGGGAATTTTTAGAGTTAGTATGTGGCCCCGGTAAATTGAAATGTGCGTTCAAATTCAATATATAGAGTTATATTTTGATCTTGACGAAAACTGATCGAAACGATCGAATCAGCCTGCGATACATATCCCATTGTGTTCGGAATGGGGGTAATTAGCTATGGATGACAGTCAGTGGGCTCGATTTTGAGTTCAAATGTAAAGGTTGCTCTATATGGAAAAATTAAAATGAAATAATATAAAATATATTAATATCTATGCCCCCCCCCCTCTTATTTCTCCCTCCCCTTCCTCATTACCACGGTCAAACTCAAGGAAAAAAATGGAAAGCCACTCGATCTAGGGGATCGATCAACCCCTCCACCACCGTAGCAGCGGCGGCGGCACCGTCCTGACCACGCACTCTTCTCCTCCCGCTCCTCTTATCCACGCGCTCTCACCCCCATCGGAATCGAACCTCGCGCCCAATACTTCCACCGCCGCCCGATCCCTCCGATTCCCCCCCCCCCCCCCCGGTCTAGCCGAGCACGCCCTAAGGCCGACACCCTGACATCCCGCGATCGATCTCCGGCAACCCCAAGCGGCGTAAAAGTGCAAACCTAGTTTTGAGGGGGGGTTCGAACGTGGTGGCTGAAGCGTACACAAAGGAGGAAGATGGAATAACAGTGGAAGGTAGTCTTTCCTATATTCTTTACTATAGGATTGTTTTAAAATTTAAATTAGAATTGTTTTAAAAATTTAAATTAGCAGGGTTTTAAAAATAAAATGGATTTGATTTAAAAATATAATTTTTTAGTTAGAAAAGGGTTTGATTTTTATAAATATAAAGCTTAGATTTTTATACACTTTAAAGACGAGGTTTTAAATTATATAAAGAAATAATTTTTATCATAGAAATGAAATTATTTTTAGAAGAAGGTAGAAATTTGACTTTGAATTTGTAAGCAAGGATAGAACTTGATTTTGAAAAATAAAATAAAATAAATTAGCATTATATAAAAAAAATATAAATAGTTTTAAATTAAAAATAGGGTTTTTATTAGATTTTTGACACTGTAAAGATTAGATTTTTAAAACTGAAAAGATAGAATTTTTATAAGATAGAGAATATAAAAATATGATTTTTATATAGTAGAAATAATAAAAATATGATTTTTATATAGTAGACATAATAAAAATATGATTTTTATATAATGTAGAGAATAAAAATATGATTTTTATTATAGTAGAGTATTATAAATATGATTATCTAATATGGAGAAACGATACAAAAGTATAATTTTTATTTGAATAGTGAAGTAAAAATTCGATTTTTATATATTGAATAGTGAAGTAAAAATTCGATTTTTATATATTGAATAGCGAAGTAAAAATTCGATTTTTATATATTGAATAGTGAAGTAAAAATTCGATTTTTATATATTGAATAGTGAAGTAAAAATTCGATTTTTATATATTGAATAGCGAAGTAAAAAATTCGATTTTTATATATGTAGTGAATACGGATGACAAAAGTGATGAAAGAAGGAACGGAGAAGACTTCTACATTTGAAGAGTCGTGGCGTTCGGTTTAGCTAGTTGGTGAGAACTCCTCACCTTTAATTTAAATTTCTAGTTAAAAATATATACTAGGATGCAGACGGTGTTTAGTAGCACCCAACACCCGTCGTCCACAGACCATGGACGGCTTGTATGCTTGTTTGTTTGATTTTGGATGTGTAGTTGATTGTGTGATGTGATGTGAAATGAAATAAAATATTTATATAGTTAAAAATATTTTATAGTTGAAAATAGAATTTTTAACGTGTATTTAAAATGAAATAAATATAAACAAATCGAAGGATTTGTTTATATACACACATTTGACTGATATTGATTGGGACGATAAATTTTACACACCGCCCAACTGCACAAACAAAATCTGTGTTTGATTGTTTGAAAACCCAACACGGGTATTGGGAAGATATATGACATACACTAGTCCCAATAATTAGCTGTATGTCGATCGATTGATTAACAGACTGTTATAAGTGTTAAATATTTATATTTGATGCTTATACAGTGTAGAACGCACTCTGGATGATGGTTGATTATTTATCGTTGTTATTTTATACATGTGTTGTAGAAAATCCATATAACTAACATTATATGGTAATTGATTGGGCCTTATTCCGGTTTTGAAATAGATTATTTGTAATAGAATATTTGAATAGAAATTTTTGAGATAGAAATATATGAAGCAGTGTTGATTACATTTGCGTCATTTTGACGTGAACGATATTTATATCGATTTTATTCATCTTTCAATGAATATTGAAAGTGATTTTGAAATTCGAATGAAATTGAAATGAATTGAAATTCAAATGAAATTGAAATGAATTGAAATTCGAATTGAAATTGAATAGAATGGAATTCGAATGAAATTGAATAGAATTGAATTCGAATTGAAATTGAATAGAATTGAATTCAAATTGAAATTGAATAGGATTGAATTCGAATTCGAATTGAATTAATTTGAAATTCAAATTGAATTGAAAATGAACTGAAATTGAATTAAAAATCGATTTGAATTGAAATCAATTTGAAAGGAATTTAAAACGAATTTATAAGGAAAAATTCAACTTTGACTTGAATTTGAAATGAAGTTGAAATCGTTTCGAAAATGAATTTAAAACAATTTATAATATATGTTTTAAAAGGAAATCGACGAAATATATAATATATATATAATGGGTTGAATAGAACGCGCCGCGCCGCGGTACTTCGTGAATTTCGACCATTGACTTCGAATGGATATTGCGGGAGATCCGACCGTCGGATTCTCCTAAAACCGGAACGGTTGGGTTCGTATCGAAAAGAGCTTTCTAATGAATATTAGAGATTTGAAATCTAACAGTTGGATTTCGAATTATGTC
Organism: Allium sativum; assembly: GCA_030737875.1. Lineage (NCBI taxonomy): Eukaryota > Viridiplantae > Streptophyta > Magnoliopsida > Asparagales > Amaryllidaceae > Allium > Allium sativum. The sequence goes on along the minus strand of CM060918.1, from coordinate 618,573,196 downwards.
CAAATCAAATTTGGAAAAGGTCGCTGTAAGTGCAGTTCGATGGCCGTTGATGGAAATCGACTGTACGGGCCTTGAAAAAATAATAAAAAATATCAATAATTTGTGTAAAATCATAAGAAATGATTTGGGAAGAATTGGGATGAAAAACTCCATATCTGAAAGGATAAAAATAAATTTTTATCGAAATGAACTAGTTTTGAACTAGAATTATAATTCTATTTATTTTTAAATAAATAGATTGAATTTGAAAAGGGTTTTAAAAGTAACTAGAATTTCCAATAATTGAATTGGAATTGATTTGAATCGAAATTGTCTTTGGAATATTTCGACGTTGGATTTCGTGATTATACAGATGTTGTTATGGAAATTTGAAAGATATATATATATATATATCGTTATTTCCAATACGATATTTGTTGGTCGTAGGATTTGACATTGAATATAAGACGATATATTTTCTATTCAGAGCCTTGTATTTAATATCAAATGTGATTTGGGTTTGTCGTGAATGGTGTCTTCATTAACACTGTTCTTAAACCCAGTTGAGAAAAAGGTTAAATCTTTATGTTTAGATTGGATGAAGGGTACCAATTAAATAGTATTTAATTGGAATTGAATTGGTATTGATTTTCGGGTTTATCGTGAACAGTGTTTTAAATAACACTTGTTCTTTAACCCGATAATTAATGAAATGTGATTTTGGGTTGTCGTGAACGGTATCTTCAATAATACTGTTCTTAGACCCAAAGGAGTTAAGAAAATCAGAAACTAACTGGAGATTAGTTAATTTGAATGGTTTCTGGGGTATTGATCTGATGTTGGTTTCGGCCTTGGGGTTAATACTTAGGGAATTGCTCACTTGCTAATTTACGGTTAGGGACTGATTGAAATGTGATGTGATTTTGGGGTTTATCGTGAACCGTGTTTTTTAAATGACACTGATTCTTTAACCCAGTTAAAGATTAAAACTAAATGGTGTTTTAATGAATCTTTAATTAGATTGAAAAGATCGAGAATGGAGTATCCCCAGTTTTGCTCTAGGCGATAGTTAAGTCTTTAATTAGATTTGAACGTGAAATGGTAATTGAATTTACCGATAACACCGTGGTGTTAGATATGAAGTATAACCAGTTTTACTTCATGGGATGAATAGGTTGGGGTTGGGAAATTAAAACAAATTATTACTTCGGTAAGGTTCGTTAATCCCGACTAGTTTGAAGTGATATTCAAAGGAAGATTAAAGAATAAATTTAAAAGAATTTATCTTTGATAAAATTAATGGGAACCTTTCCCTAAGAATGTGAAATTTAGAAACTAACTGTAGGTTAGCTAAGCAGAGTGGTTTCCTGGGTATTGATCTGATGTTGCTTTCGGCCTACGGGGTTAATATTAGGGGAATTATTCTCTTGATTAATTTACGGTTAGTGACTGATGAATTGGAATGAGGCGTATGTTGTGTTTGTGTAACACTTGTTTATTATATACGCGAGTTATTCAGAAAGGCCGGGTTTATCCCATTCTGAATAACTGTTACGACGATAAGTCGAATATGAAGACGGTGGTCAAAGACCGGAGGTCTTCACGTCGTCTGGATAATTACTGATGATCTTGATTGGGCCGTACACCCAAGAGGAGGGAATCAGTTAGTGATCGTCCATACGTACTTGGAGATCGATGGATATGCGGGGTACTAGGTGCCTCCGGTTTCGTTCCGACCCAGAACGAACTTGTAAGTGGACTGTGTGTCTGACATTGGATTTTAGTCTGTGTGATTGATTTCTATTAAATATATATCTGTTTGGCGGCGGAGAATTTATTCTCTTGCTTAACGCCCTTCTCTGAAACGTACGAGCTAAGAGGTTATATATTGATGGATATCAAACGCATGGAGTGAATTGTTTGTGTGGCATGCTAAGATGCAAATGATCAAGGCTTCTGTTGAAAAGCAGAGTCTTGTGGTTGATGATCAAAGCACAGCCTGTGTGGCGTAGCTTTGTGTAGCGTTGATTCGCGAGCCTCACACCCCGGTTGTGAACCAGAAACGGGAGAGGACCTCAGGGAGGGCATGCGTTTCCTTCTAGTTAGAAGTGGCGTCAGTGGTTTTACATGCCCTGACGAGTTTGAATTATGTGGTTGTTGCTGTTGCGAGGCGCCTCGGATATATAGGTGACTATGTGAAGCCGATGGAGTCATTCGTTGGCTTATTTACGCCCCAAAGGGCGGGGAAACGCAGTGTTCAGGAATTTTAATCCACATCGGTGGACCGGCCCTGTCGCTCCAAGGGCCCACCTGAGTCTGGGTCCTCAGACATGGGCTAGATTGTCTCGAATCGGTAGAGGACGATCCCTGGGCTCGGTTCATAGAAGGAAATCCAATTTCCAATACGTGACTTTGCGGTTTTGATTGTAAGCCTAGTATGGCGACATGATATATGGTACCCATGCCGTCTATGATTGATATTTATGATTGTATATAAAATTAGAAACTAACTGGAAACGAGTTAAGATGGGTTGTTTCCTGGGTATTGATCTGATGTTGGTTTCGGCCTTCGGGGTTAATACTTAGTAAATCGCTCTCTTACTAATTTGCGGTTGGAGTCTGATTAAGAATCAAAAGATAAAATTTCACGTATCAAGCAATCTTTGGTTGTTATAAGGTAAAACCCTACCCTCCGGCTTGCGTTGCATTGTGTGATGGGACCTGGGTCTTATAACAGCTTCATTTTTCTTTATTTAGCATTGTGCTGTTTGTTTTATGCACTGGTGTTCTTGGGAGGAAACCTGTTCCGTGTTATACGGCGTGGTCCCTTGATTTACCGAACTTTAAAAGAAAGATTAATAACTGTTTCTCAAACCTGTCACATGACTGACCTGGAGTTTATTGTTTTAACCTAAACTCTGGGTGCCCTTATTTTGACACGGGCAGCTAGTAGTTTTGGTTTTGCAGATTTATATTCACAGGATCCTGGTTTACAGCTGGAACGATATCCGGAAAGCTTTGTATCCGTATATCTCCTTCAGTTGTGTATTGTATTATTTTCCGCTGCTATGTAATTTATTGTAATTTCTGATATTTATCGAATGTGCAATATTTATTCATACTCTGTATATTCTTGTATTCTGATAGAATTGTTGTAATATACAATGAAATGTTCTTATGTCTGCGTACTGATGTGGCTTGTTCTCAACTCAATCCGCGATTTCCCGTAAGGGGGATTTCGGGTCGTTTCAGCTGGTATCAGAGCTTTGGTTTACAAAGCTCAGAGAACAGGACACATTAGAACCATACGAAAGAATTCATCAAAAATTGGATTAGTAATATCCAATGGGAATGACTCGTTAGAGATGGGATCAGTAGTATCCTAGAACGAGTGTGAAGAGTGTGTTTTTGAAATGAAAACAAGTTTTGTTTTGAAAATTTAAAATCAATTATTCGTATTTGATAATTTATTTTATATTGATTTGGAATATCCAGTATATAAAGATTTTATTTATACGTCTGATCCACGTGTATTCGAAGTTTTAATATACTGGATAGATATAGAATCACACTCTAGTACCCCGGAGATGATTCTGTTGACGACTACGTAGCATCAGCAGTTTGTGTTCGAGTTTCGAAGGTGTGATATCTATATATTTCCTATTGACTGGTGTGAGAACCAAAATTAGATAGGGCTATTATTGTGATTTGACATCAAAAATGTGATTTTTGACTATATATCAAAGCTATGAATTTGAAAAGCTAATCAATTAATTGATTGCTGACTGTGTTGTTTGATTAATTAAATGTTGAACCTATAACCAAATTGAATCAAATAGTGAATTGTATTGGAAATTTATCGCATTTGCATGCATGTACATGTACTTACATTGAACAGGTCATAGCAAGGAGGCTAGAGCAGAAGAATAAAATTGTTTGCCCGACAAATAGGTACATGTTTACCATAATTTACTATTTTGTTTGGGTGATGATGATTTTATGAGCCGATTGGCTAGCCGCTTGGCTTTTTCTTTTTCTTTTGGATTGAAGAAGGCCATGGGAGGCTATATGAAATATCCCGAAGTCCCCAGTGCAGGGGAGGTTATGGCGAAATTTTTCGAAAATTTAGGGTGTTAGCCAAATTTTTGAAAAATTTGAAAGGTTCTTAGAAACTGAAAAGTTGAAGAACTTAAGCCGTAAAGAAAATAATGGAAGTTGAGTTGAAATGTTAAACAACTTTCGGCTTCGTTCCTTTTCGGGGACGAAAAGTTTTAAGTGGAGGAGATTGTAATAACCCGGAAATCTGAGCCAATTTAAAATTTTTATTTTGGCAATTTTAGTGAATTTTGAATATTTAAAATGAATTATTTTAAATAATGACGACGAGAAATTTATTTTGAATAGAATTCGAACGTATATATTTATATAGATCGTCGTTAGAATATAAATATTTATTTATAATTATAAAAGGAATTGAAAATGGCGCGGTAGTTCGATAATTCGATTTCAAATTTCAAATGAATGTACAGGATTCAAAATAAACCGGATTTTAGTGAAACCAAAAATATTTGAATCTAATTGAGAATATCTTTCCAACGAATCCAAAAAATTGAAATTTCATAGCGGGGATAAAAAGTTAAGCCCAGTTGAAAATTCAGAATAGTCGCTATGGAATTCTGGCCCTTAAAAATGGCTATTTTGCAAACGACCTCGGTTTTCGACGAAACCACTTTTGTTGGATCCGTAATGTCAAGTTATTGTTAGGTTTCAAATTTCATAATTTTTCGAATCAATATGTGAGTGTGGCAAAGGAAAACGCGTTTGACCAGTTTTAGTTGATTTTAATCGACTGGAAAATGGCCATTTTTCAAACGGTCTCAGAATTTGACGAAACTAGTTTTGTTAGGACCGTATCGTCAATACGAAGCTAGAAAATATTTTTTGGGAATTTTAGAGTTAGTATGTGGCCCGGTAAATTGAAATGTGCGTTCAAATTCAATATATAGTGTTATATTTTGATTTTGACGAAAACTGATCGAAACGATCGAATCAGCCTGCGATACATATCCCATTGTGTTCGGAATGGGGGTAATTAGCTATGGATGACAGTCGGTGGGCTCGATTTTGAGTTCAAATGTAAAGGTTGCTCAATATGGAAAAATTAAAATTAAATAATATAAAATATATTAATATCTACGCCCCCCCCCCCCTCTTATTTCTCCCTCCCCTTCCTCATTACCACGGTCAAGCTCAAGGGAAAAAACAGAAAAAAAAATTGAAAGCCGCTTGATCCAGGGGATCGATCAACCCCTCCACCACCGTAGCAGCGGCGGCGGCACCGTCCAGACCGCGCACTCCTCTCCTCCCGCTCCTCTTATCCACGCGCTCTCACCCCCATCGGAATCGGACCTCGCGCCCAATACTTCCACCGCCGCTCGATCCCTCCGATCACCCCCCCCCCCCCCCTCTAGCCGAGCACTCCCTAAGGCCGACACCATGACATCCCCCGATCGATCTCCGGCAACCCCAGGCGGCGTAAAAGTGTAAACCTAGTTTTGAGGGGGGGTTCGAACGTGGTGGTTGAAGCGTACACAAAGGAGGAAGATGGAATAACAGTGGAAGGTAGTCTTTCCTATATTCTTTACTATAAGATTGTTTTAAAATTTAAATTACAATTGTTTTAAAAATTTAAATTAGCAGGGTTTTAAAAATAAAATGGATTTGATTTAAAAATATAATTTTTTAGTTAGAAAAGGGTTTGATTTTTATAAATATAAAGCTTAGATTTTTATACACTTTAAAGACGAGGATTTTAAATATACGAGACGAGGTTTTAAATTATATAAAGAAATAATTTTATCATAGGAAATTATTTTTAGAAGAAGGTAGAAATTTGACTTTGAATTTGTAAGCTAGGATAGAACTTGATTTTGAAAAATAAATTAAAATAGCATTATATATATAAAAAATATAAATAGTTTTAAATTAGAAATAGGGTTTTTATTATATTTTTGACACTGTAAAGATTAGATTTTTAAAACTGAAAAGATAGAATTTTTATAAGATAGAGAATTTAAAAATATGATTTTTATATAGTAGACATAATAAAAATATGATTTTTATATAGCAGACATAATAAAAATATGATTTTTATATAATGTAGAGAATAAAAATATGATTTTTATTATAGTAGAGTATTAAAATTATGATTATCTTATATGGAGAAACGATACAAAAATATAATTTTTATTTGAATAGTGAAGTAAAAATTCGATTTTTATATATTGAATAGTGAAGTAAAAATTCGATTTTTATATATTGAATAGCGAAGTAAAAAATCGATTTTTATATATTGAATAGTGAAGTAAAAATTCGATTTTTATATATTGAATAGTGAAGTAAAAATTCGATTTTTATATATTGAATAGCGAAGTAAAAAATTCGATTTTTATATATGTAGTGAATACGGATGACGAAAGTGATGAAAGAAGGAACGGCGAAGACTTCTACATTTGAAGAGTCGTGGCGTTCGGTTTAGCTAGTTGGTGAGAACTCCTCACCTTTAATTTAAATTTCTAGTTAAAAATATATACTAGGATGCAGACGGTGTTTAGTAGCACCCGACACCCGTCGTCCACAGACCATGGACGGCTTGTATGCTTGTTTGTTTGATTTTGGATGTGTAGTTGATTGTGTGATGTGATGTGAAATGAAATAAAATATTTATATAGTTAAAAATATTTTATAGTTGAAAATAGAATTTTTAACGTGTATTTAAAATGAAATAAATATAAACAAATCGAAGGATTTGTTTATATACACACATTTGACTGATATTGATTGGGACGATAAATTTTACACAGCGCCCAACTGCACAAATAAAATCTGTGTTTGATTGTTTGAAAACCCCACACGGGTATTGGGATGATATATGACATACACTAGTCCCAATAATTAGCTGTATGTCGATCGATTGATTGACAGGCTGTTATAAGTGTTAAATATTTATATTTGATGCTTATACAGTGTAGAACGCACTCTGGTTGATGGTTGATTATTTATCGTTCTTATTTTATACATGTGTTGTAGAAAATCCATATAATTAACATTATATGGTAATTGATTGGGCCTCATTCCAGTTTTGAAATAGAATATTTGAATAGAAAATTTTGAGATAGAAATATATGAAGCCGTGTTGATTAGATTTGCGCCATTTTGACGTGAACGATATTTATATCGATTTTATTTATCTTTCAATGAATAATGAAAGTGATTTTGAAATTCGAATGAAATTGAAATGAATTGAAATTCGATTGAAATGAATTGAAATTCGAATTGAAATTGAATAGAATGGAATTCGAATGAAATTGAATAGAATTGAATTCAAATTGAAATTGAATAGAATTGAATTCAAATAGAAATTGAATAGGATTGAATTCAAATTCGAATTGAATTAATTTGAAATTCAAATTGAATTGAAAACGAACTGAAATTGAATTAAAAATCGATTTGAATTGAAATCAATTTGAAAGGAATTTAAAACGAATTTATAAGGAAAAATTCAACTTTGATTTGAATTTGAAATAAAGTCGAAATCGTTTCGAAAACGAATTTAAAACGATTTATAATATACGTTTTAAAAGAAAATCGACGAAATATAATATATATATATATATACATTGTATATATAATGGCCTGAATAGAACACAATGTGCCACGGCAGTTCGTGAATTTCGACTGTTGACTTCGAATGGATATTGCTGGAGATCCGACTGTCGGTTTCTATTAAAACCAGAAAGGTTGGGTTCGTATCGAAAAGAGCTTTCTAATGAATATTAGAGATTTGAAATCTAATGGTTGGATTTGGAATTATGTCCAAATAAAATTTGGAAAAGGTCGCTGTAAGTGCAGTTCGATGGCCGTTGATGGAAATCGACTGTACGGGCTTTGATAAAATTATTAAAAATATCAATAATTTGTGTAAAATCATAAGAAATGATTTGGGAAGAATCTGGATGAAAAACTCCATATCTGAAAGGATAAAAAATAGTTTTTTATCGAAATGAACTAGTTTTGAACTAGAATTATAATTCTATTTATTTTTAAATAAATAAATTGAATTTGAAAAGGGTTTTAAAAGTAACCAGAATTTCCAATAATTGAATTGGAATGGATTTGAATCGAAATTGTCTTTGGAATATTTCGATGTTGGATTTCGTGATTATACAGATGTTGTTATGGAAATTTGAAAGATATATATATATATATCGTTATTTCCAATACGATATTTGTTGGTCGTAGAATTTGATATTGAATTTAAGCCGATATATTTTCTATTCAGAACCTTGTATTTAATATCAAATGTGATTTGGGTTTGTCGTGAATGGTGTCTTCATTAACACTGTTCTTAAACCCAGTTGAGAAAAAGATTAAATCTTTTTATTTAGATTTGATGAAGGGTACCAATTAAATAGTATTTAATTGGAATTGAATTGGTATTGATTTTTGGGTTTATCGTGAACAGTGTTTTAAATAACACTTGTTCTTTAACCCGATAATTAATGAAATGTGATTTTGGGTTGTCGTGAACGGTATCTTCAATAATACTGTTCTTAGACCCAAAGGAGTTAAGAAAATCAGAAACTAACTAGATATTAGTTAAATTGAATGGTTTCTGGGGTATTGATCTGATGTTGGTTTCGGCTTTCGGGGTTAATACTTAGGGAATTGCTCACTTGCTAATTTACGGTTAGGAACTGATTGAAATGTGATGTGATTTTGGGGTTTATCGTGAACCGTGTTTTTTAAATGACACTGATTCTTTAACCCAGTTAAAGATTAAAACTAAATGGTGTTTTAATGAATCTTTAATTAGATTGTAAAGAACAAGAATGTAGTATCCCCAGTTTTGCTCTAGGCGATAGTTAAATCTTTAATTAGATTTGAACGTGAAATGGTAATTGAATTTACCGATAACACCATGGTGTTAGATATGAAGTATAACCAGTTTTACTTCATGGGCTGATTAGGTTGGGGTTGGGAAATTAAAACAAATTATTACTTCGGTAAGGTTCGTTAATGCCGACTAGTTTGAAGTGATATTCAAAGGAAGATTAAAGAATAAATTTAAAAGAATTTATCTTTGATAAAATTAATGGGAACCTTTCCCTAAGAATGTGAAATTTAGAAACTAACTGTAGGTTTGCTAAGCAGAGTGGTTTCCTGGGTATTGATCTGATGTTGGTTTCGGCCTTCGAGGTTAATAGTAGGGGAATTATTCTCTTGATTAATTTACGGTTAGTGACTGATGAATTGGAATGATGTGTATGTTGTGTTTGTGTAACACTTGTTTATTATATACGTGAGTTATTCAGAAAGGCCGGGTTTATCCCATTCTGAATAACTGTTACGACGATAAGTCGAAGATGAAGACGGTGGTCGAAGACCGGAGGTCTTCACGTCGTCTGGATAATTACTGATGTTCTTGATTGGGTCGTACACCCAAGAGGGGGGAATCAGTTAGTGATCGTCCAGACGTACTTGGAGATCGATGGATATTAGGGGTACTAGGTGCCTCCGGTTTCGTTCAGACCCAGAACGAACTTGTAAATGGACTGTGTGTCTGACATTGGATTTTAGTCTGTGTGATTGGTTTCTATTAAATATATATCTGTTTTGCCGCGGAGAATTTATTCTCTTGCTTAACGCCCTTCTCTGAAACGTACGAGCTCAGAGGTTATATATTGATGGATATCAAACGCATGGATTGAATTGCCTGTGTGGCATGCTAGGATGCAAATGATCAGGGCTTCTGTTGAAAAGCAGAGTCTTGTGGTTGATGATCAAAGCACGGCCTGTGTGGCGTAGCTTTTTGTAGCGTTGATTCGCGAGCCTCACACCCCGGTTGTGAACCAGAAACGGGAGAGGACCTCAGGGAGGGCATGCGTTTCCTTCTAGTTAGAAGTGACGTCAGTGGTTTTACATGCCCTGACGAGTTTGACTTATGTGGTTGTTGCTGTTGCGAGGCGCCTCGGATATATCGGTGACTATGTGAAGCCGATGGAGTCATTTGTTGGCTCATTTACGCCCCAAAGGGAGGGGAAACGCAGTATTCAGGTATTTTAATCCACATCGGTGGACCGGCTCTGTCGCTCCAAGGGCCCACATGAGTCTGGGTCCTGAGACATGGGCTAGATTGTCTCGAATCGGTAGAGGACGATCCTTGGCCTCGGTTCATAGAAGGAAATCCAATTTCCAATACGTGACTTTGCGGTTTTGATTGTAAGCCTAGTATGGTGACATGATATATGGTACCCATGCCGTCTATGATTGATATTTATGATTGTATATAAAATTAGAAACTAACTGGAAACGATTTAAGATGGGTGGTTTCCTGGGTATTGATCTGATGTTGGTTTCGGCCTTCGGGGTTAATACTTAGGAAATCGTTTTCTTACTAATTTGCGGTTGGAGTCTGATTAAGAATCAAAAGATAAAATTTCACGTATCAAGCATTCTTTGTCTGTTATAAGGTAAAACCCTATCCTCCGGCTTGCGTTGCATTGTGTGATGGGACCTGGGTCTTATAACAGCTTCATTTTTCTTTATTTAGCATTGCGCTTTTTGTTTTATGCACTGGTGTTTTTGGGAGGAAACCCGTTTCGTGTTATACGGCGTGGTCCCTTGATCTACCGAACTTTAAAATAAAGATTAATAACTGTTTTAGTTCTCACACCATTCACATGGCTGACCTGGAGTTTATTGTTTTAACCTAAACTTTCGGTGCCCTTATTTTGACACAGGCAGCTAGTAGTTTTGGTTTTGCAGATTTATATTAACAGGATCCTGGTTTACAGCTGGAACGATATCCGGAAAGCTTTGTATCCGTATATCTCCTTCAGTTGTTTATTGTATTATTTTCCGCTGCTATGTAATTTATTGTAATCTCTGATATTTATGGAATGTGTAATATTTATTCATACTCTGTATATTCTTGTATTCTGATGGAATTGTTGTAATATACAATGAAATGTTCTTCTGTCAGCGTACTGATGTGGCTTGTTCTCAATTCAATCCGCGATTTCCCGTAAGGGGGATTTCGGGTCGTTTCACCTTGCCAGTTAGAATTCATTACCAAATAAGCGCCCCCGGTTTTTGATTATATGTGGAACGTGAGATGAAAGCGTTCCACTAGATTTTTATTTATTTGATTTAGACATTGTTATAATATCATAAGAGTACGATTTTAAAAGAATGTTTTGGGTTATCGTAGGGTAAGAACCATTTGTATTTATGTGTGGATCTGTCTTACGATTATTCTTTCTTTTAAAAGTATTTTAAAAGTTAAACAAGTGGTTGGAGTTTACTCACACTAGTCCCATGACTGACCCAAAGTTTATTTTGTTTTGTTTTACCCTAAACTCTTGGGTGCCTTAATTTGTATGGGCAGTCAAGTAGTCGGGATTTTTCAGATATACTGGAAGGGCTTGGAGCAGGAGGCTTCAATATTATATAGCTATTGTTTACTTCCGTTGTGTTGTAAGTGTTGTACTCTGAAAAATGGTATGTATATACAAATGACAGATTTGTATTTCAAAGTTATGTTGTATACTATATTTTATTCGTTCTGATGTGAGGTTCGTGTTACTCTGATTTTGTTCTGTTGTGATCTTCTTCTTCTTCTATTCTAACTTTCTTTCTATTTCTCAACCTTAACTTCTTTCTATTGATGTTCCGGTATTTTCGATATTCGAATAGTCGACATGGTGTTGTGTAACGATTTTCTGGGTCGAAAATCTCTTCGGTCGTTACACACAAACTATGGATGATGGAGGCTGGGCACGCTTAGGTTGATTATTCTAGGTAAATAAGGGGCCAACATAGATATGGCTATGTGTAGGTGCGTTCCAGTAGTGCAATGAGCATGCTTGTGCATCGACAAGGGAAAGTAAGTCACTATTACGACCAAAAATGAATTATTACTGATGGGTTGGGCTGGATAAATCCCGAGATCCATAGTGACATAAGCTTCCATGTAAGATGGTAGACAAACAACCAATTGATGAATAATACTAGGAATACATCCTAATTATGTTTACTACATTCAGTAATTGAGATAGTGAAAACAATCAAATGACTAGTTGTATTAAATAAATAATTGAACAAGTCCATAATCGTATAGTTAAAGTATATTTCTTTGTATAATATTCCAGTATATTCATTGTCTTAGTAGTGCACGGACACTTATCTTATCTGAAACTAGAACTATTACTGAGTCTATCTTTCCTTTATTACTCAATAATGCTAGTAATTACAACACTCACTAGGCTTTATGTCTGATCCACTCCTCTTCCTTCCTTCTTCTTTTCCCCAGTTGGCTCACAGGGTAGGATTTGACTGATTCAAGCAGCTTGGGAAGATTGCCGTTGAAAATCCTATTTTTCTTCCCTTTTGATGTACTTAATTTTATGACAGCCTATTTTTTATAATCTGGATTTGTACTTGAGAGGGGAAATTATTTATTTGTATACTCTAATTTGAGCAAAGATTACATGAGACATATGTTTTGTATTAGACTTATCTTGTGTAAAGTATTGTTTTGTAATGATAAGTCGTTGAGAAATAAAAGTTTATGATATTTTTGTTTTTATGTCTTGTGAATCTTAGTCTCTATGATTAATTTCTTTGTACCTACAATGTTATACATTCTTTAGTATGACCTTAATTGGGAATATTAAGAAGTGCATTATGTTTCATGAAATTTATAAGATGTCGAGATTTCGATCATATAAACCACTTTTGAAGAGGATAAACAAGGACATGGGGGAAGCTAAGAGGTGTCCGCTGGATTTAACACCCCTCTGTTTATAAAGTAGATATAAGATAGAAAAAATAATGACAAAAATGTTGGAGAGAATGATCATCCAATAGGAAGAGACATAAGGATTCTTCAAAAGGATAAGACAGCTGGGAATGATCGAACTTGTTGCAGCTAGAGCTGAAGCATCAAAGCCAAAACAAGTGCACTTGGGAGCTAAATAGAACAAAGTGGAGAAATTGTCAATGAATTACCACAGATCAATGTCGAACCTTACATACATGTTGGTAATAATTCAGATAAATTAATGCTATGACTAACTTTAACTTAAGAAGAGAAGAGGCACATCCATGAAATGATGTTGAACATCAAAACGTGAATCAAATTGTAGATATATAACCGGAAGAGTACGTTGCTTGAATATGTGTAATGACCCGCATTGGCAGAGGTATTATAATTAATTTATTTAATTATATAAATAGTGATATAATGAATTAAATGGTCGTGGAATTAAATAATAGTGAATATTTAATTAAAATAATAATTAAATAATATATTTAATTCTGAAATAATCAGAATCGGCTGAAATAGCTATATGATGTGAACCAGATCATCTGTGATATTTAATTCAGTTTAGAATTGAATTAGAATAACGAATATATTATTTGAACGACAGTTTGAATATAGAATTATATTATAATTAAAATCGAGCTTGAAATGGCGCTGCAGTTCGTAATTTGGCGATTTGAACTTCAATTGAATGTACAGGATTTGTTTTAAGCCGGATTTCTGTGAAACAAGAAACGTGTGGAGCTGGTGGAGTATATCTTTCTAGTGGAAGAGAAAAATCGGGATTTCGTCGTGTAGATTTTGATTCACGTCCAAATCAAATTTCAGAAAAGTCGCTGTGGAATTCCTTTATAATTTATAAAGGAATTATTTATATTTTAAAAAGGAATTTCAATATAAATCAAATATCGGGTTGACCCAGATTTGAAATATCAAGTTATAAATCCCAGTAGAGCTGTATGGTATTCCACTTTGCATATAGGCGATAATATTTATTTTAAATATTAAATTTAATTATATTTAAATATATTTATATATTTAAATAGGCTATTCAGAGCTTTAAAAATAGCCACTTTTGCAAACGAAGTCGGAATTCGACGAAACTAATTTTGTTGGATCCGCAACATCAAATTATTGTTAGATTCCAAGTTTCTTGATTTTTAGAGTCACTGTGTGGCCGTACGGATTTTTAGAGTGAAAAACAGTCAGTATTTTGACGGTTAAAAATACGTTGTGTGAGCAAACGAAGTCGGAATTCGACGAAACCAGTTTCGTTGGGACCGTAATGTCAAGATGTAGCTGCATGTCCACTTTCGTGATTTTTAGGTATCGTATGTGATTTCAGGAATTTTCAGTTAATAAATACACATAGCGATGGATTAAATGAGAATAAAATAATCAACATAAAAATCCTATAAATACACTACTTTAATCTCTAACCCTAATAAAAATCCTCCCACAGTCAACGAATGGTTCAAGCCGCCAGTTCTTTTCTGGAAAACCATTTTTTCGTGGGATCTAAAATCATTTACAATCCAAAGAAAAATCTATAAATTCTGAAATACATGTCGGTGAGCTCAGCAAAGAAAGAGCTTCATATTGGTACCACCTTTGTTGAGTTTGACGTCCACTTCTGAAAATGGAAAACGCTCAGCGGCAACTAGGGTTAGGAACTGAGATCGATTATAGCGCCAATCCTTATTGTTTGTTTTGGAATTGAGTTCGTGATAGAAATTGGAGTGTGTATGGGGAGTTTGGGGGATTTCGATCAATAAATGTGATGCACGATTTCCGGTAGCGCAAGTTCTGGGCAGAGGACGGAAGCTCTTTGTTGGGTGCGAGTTGAAGGAGGATTACACGAGGAAGAAGAGGAGGGAGAGAGGTGAATTTAGGTGATTTCTATTTGATTTTAAGTGAAGTAAATGGAGGGGTAGGTTTCATGGAAGATCGGCTGATGTTTGAGGTGTACAGGAGGAGCACGTCGGGGTTTTTAATTTGGGGAAGAAGTATTGAAACGGGTATGGGTTGTTAAGGGTGTTGGGCACGAGAAAATGGGTAAAGCGCATCTTAGATTTAAATTCAATTTAAATTCAAGTAAAATAATGTAATAACTTTAATTTTATCGTATCTTTGTCATATATTATCGGAATCTGACGAAACAAGATCCGTTGGGATCGTATGGACGGTGGCTACACCATGGAGCTGACTGGGAGTGAATCAGAGCTCATTACAATTTATGGCGAAGTAAACTGTTTGATTCAAATCAAACAACAGTTTATCGTTCTTTAACGATGAACTGCCAAAGTGAGTAAATCTCACTAACCCTGAACAGTTTATAATTTCATGTTGTATTTTTAGAACTGTTAGATATTGGCTGATTGACTGTGTGTTGATTGTTTGATTGAACTGCTAGTCAGTTAGTTGAATTTCTATATTGATTCTGTTTAACATAATATATCATATGGAACTGGAAGTGATGTTGATTTTATATTGTATAACATCTGTGGATGCAGGGAGACAGGTTGGAGGAATCCGCCTGGATTCCTCAACATTTATTTACTGTTTTCATATATTGTGATATATGATGTGATGTATATCTGTTATGGATTATGTGTGTTAGAATGATGTTGATCATTGTTATTCGATATTTTAAATATCATAAAAGACCCTGGGATGTAAAAAGAATTATTTCAATGTATATTGAAATAAAAGGGATTTTATAAAGTCAATAGATTTTATAAAAAGGAAATATTTCGAAAGTAAATAAAAGGGGAAATGTTTATAAAACGAATAGAGTTTTATAAAAGGGAAATCATTTGTAAAGTGAAGAACCATTATTAAAAGTAAATCTTTATAAATGAATAGTTTAATCGAGTTAAAAGGAGTTAATCGATGTTAGTTTAATCGAGTTAAAAGGAGTTAATCGATGTTAGTTTAATCTAAAGGAGTTAATCGATGTTAGTTTAATCGATTAGAGTTAAAGAAAATGAGTTAATTGAATATAGTTTATTCGAATATAAAGTAAAAGGAGTTAATCGAATATAGTTTATTCAAATAGAATAAAGGAGTTAATCGAATATAGTTTATTCAAATAGAATAAAAAGAGTTATCGAATATAGTTTATTCGATAGAAGTTAAGTGAACAGAGTTAGAGTTAAATCAAAAGAGTTAAGTGAATAGAATAAATTGAATAGAGTTATCAAATATACCTTATCGAAGGAAAGAATTATCGAATAGAAAAGATTTGAAAGAGAGTTACGTAAGGAAGTTTGTAAAAGAATTAGAAGGGGGAACTTTGTCTATTTCAAGGTTAGAAACGTTGTTCAGTCAAGGTCTGAGAGGTAGTATTACCCCAACTTGATTGACTTCATTTTTAACTAAGGAATGGTTAAGGTTCCATAGTAAAGGATAGTTAAGTGAATTTAGTAATTAAAGGAAATGGTTTGAGTTGGCATCGCGATGGTTTGTTTAAACATCTGTCTAAGTCCAATGAAGAAGCTTTGGAAATGTTTTCCAAAGAAGAAACCAGAAATGTTTTCTAATAAAGAAAAACAAGAAATGGAAATGTTTTCCATTGTTAATAACGTATATTTTCCAAATTTAGAAAATAAGAAATATTGAATATAGGGAAACAGGAAATAAGTAAATTAATGAAATAAAGAGATAAATGTTGAATGATGTTTGATCGATATAAATTTCCATTTGGAAATGATATCGTTGTTTGCACACCTGTTTTTCTTCGTTAGTTAAATCACAGACTATTGAAGTTTTGACCATTTTAACGTTGTTAATATGGAGAGACCGGTTGGATTATTATCCAAAGAACCACTCTGTATTGGCATAAGCGTTGCGAATCATATATGCCAAAGGAAATTGAAGGCGGAGTTATGCAAGGGCTATCCTGTTTACAGAATAGTGCCTACGGTTCATCCTGTTCCTGGATGACTTGTATGGACGGATGTCTGACAGAGTATTTCCAGACGATCACGTATATTGATTTCTTCAACCGTACCAAGAGTGGAAGCGGAGAAGGAAACTTCTTTTAGCTAACACATAATGTATGGTTGAGGACGTCAATCGGTGATTTGATGGATTTGACGATGTGGCATTCAAAGTGAATCTGGTGTGATGATAAAGCGTAGCTTCTAGCCTCACATCCGGTAAATGACAGAAATCGGGCAGGCAGCATGGCTAAGTCGGTCGCACCGAAGTAGGGTGTATAATCACCTGATCTAGAGTTTCATTTATTTCTAACAATCTATTGTCGATACTATCCCATTCGGGAAAGGTTGCTGATCCCAACCGTTGGTGATATACATTCGATACACTCAAGCGAAATGAGTGGTCGGTCATGTGTGGCCGGGTTGCAAGATGTTCTTGTTGAACCCAGTGTATTCCTTTCTAGAGATACACTAGCGAAAGGTGGTTCTATACCTTGTCATAGTTGGAAATCCATTACCCAATACATGCTTGCGGTTTTGATTGTATACTATATATGTAGAACGTGAGATGAAAGCGTTCTGCTAGATGATTATTATACTGTGGTTAATAGACATTATTATAATATCAAAGGGTTTTTGATATAAAGATAATTTGGATTCTCATAAGGGAAAAACCCTTTCCGTTATACGGCGTGGTCTTATGACATATCGATTACCTGCTTGAACTGTTTTAAACTGTTTTACTCATACCAGTCCCATTACTGACCCGGAGTTTATTTTGTTGCTTTCCCTAAACTCTTGGGTGCCCAATTTTGTATGGGCAGTCAAGTAGTCGGGATTTACAGATATACTGGAAGAGCTGGAGCAGGAGGCTTCAGGATTATATAGCTATAGTTATTTCCGCTATGTTGTAAGCGTTGTACTCTGATAAGTGCTATTGTATACATATAATGATTTTATTTCAAGGATATATTATTTGTTATATGTTGTCCGTTCCGCTGTGAGATTCGTGTTACTCTGATGTTGTGTTCTTCTTCTTCTTCTATTCTAAGTTTCTATCTTATCTTTCCTCATCCGCTAATTTCTTTCATTAATGATCGGTATTTTTCGATGTTTGGTTAGTCATCATCGAGTTTATGTCGATAACCAAAGTCGCTAAAAATCTGGGTCATTACAGTTGGTATCAGAGCTTAAGTTAAGTATTAACTTGGCTCTGTGGCGTGACTCGGTAGAGATAGGGTTAGTAATACCCTAGATTAAGTTGAGTGTATGTATATGAGTGAACGTATTTGTATTTGATATAAAATTTTGTTTTATATTGTGGAGATTCATTGGTTGAGTTGTTTATGGGTTCTGGTCGATCAGTTTGATCCACTGTATCGGTAGGAGTTACTAAACACTCGAATACGATGGGTCGTCACGATATGTTTTGAAAAGAGGGTAAATTAAAATAAGTTTACCCAAGGTATATCTTGATATAGAGAAGATATATATATCAAAATTAGAATATAAGGGATATATTGGTTGTTATTATAATCGAGTAAGATTATAAATTAAATGGTTATGTAAATAACCGATCAGAATTCATATAAGTGAAATACGTGAAATCAGATGAGTTAAATCTGAAATTTAAACCAGAAATTTAATTAAAATTCTGGAAAATTGGATAAGTGTTTGTAAATGGATTTGGATTAAAAATAAAGAATATTTAAGATCCTGGGAGATTTTAAATTGTTTTACAAGCAGTATGAATTATATTTTGAAATGAATTTCAAAGTGGAAATGTTTAGAAATGGTTTTATAGTATTGAACTCACTTCGATCGTTGGAAAATAGATTCTGATGATGACAGTTGCATTATCAGTATTCATTTTCGAGTTGTAAGTGACGAATTACTACCAGAGATACTGTTTTGAATTTGTTTTAGGAAAGACAAGTTGTGTTGAATTTCAAAATGGAATTTGAATAGAATTTGATATATAGAATTTGAATATAGAAATTCAAATGGGATTTATAATATAAAATTTGAACAGAATTTGATATATAGAATTGAATATAGAATTTGAATAGAGATAATTCAAATAGAATTGAGTATAGAAATTCAAAGGGAGTTTGAATATATGAAATTCAATGGAATGGAAATAGAGTTTGAATATAGAAATTCAAATGGAATTTGAATATAGAATTCAAATCAAATTCAAATATAGAATTTGATATATAGATTTGAATAATAGAAGTGATATAAAATTTGAATAGAAATTGAATAGAATTAACTAAGTCGAAGAGGAATTAGTTAATTAAGTTTTGAATTTGAAATTGAACTTTGAAAGGTGAATTGGATTTGTAAATGGATATTCGAAATCGAATATAGAACTTAAATTTGAAATTTGGATCCAAATTAGTTAATAAGCAAGAAAATATATTTGAACATGTCATGTTCAAATATAAAAGTGAAATAGACTAAAGAGTTAATTAACAAATTAATTAACGAATTGAGTTAAAACGATCAGGTATAGTTAAAATAGATTGGGCAGGTATAAATATACATGAGATAGGTATGGATAAGGTATGAAGGTATATAATTAGAATGCTCGACGAAAAGGTAGGTATTTAATTCATATATGAGATTTTATGCACCGTATCGGCTAGCCGCTTGGTTTTTTCATTTTCTTTTGGATTGGTGAGGGCCATGGGAGGCTATTTGAAATATCCCGATGCTCCTAGTACAAAGGAGGTTATGGCGAATTTTTTCGGGAATTTAAGGAGTTAGAATATTTTTAAGATAATTTGATAGTTAGAAATCAACGTATCGATATATATATATATATATAGAAGTCGATAAGGAAATGAACTTAGAAATAGAATAGTAAAATCAAAAAGGAAGACTAAGAATAAAATCTAGTAAGAATAGAAAGGGGAAGCGTACGTGTTTAAAAGTGAATAAGTAGTTGTATGGTATTGATTATTCGAGTAAGTAGTCATATCTGTTTTGACGTTATAAATGTTATTCAGTCAAGGTCTGAGAGGTAGTTATACCCCAACTTGATTGATTTCATTATTAACAAATAAATAGTAAGATTTCAGGCTCGAAGATCAATGTTGAATAAGAGTTAGTTGAATATAGTATTTAGGTTGTCGTAACGATGTTTTACACAACATCCGTTCTATCCCAAATAAGAGTAAGCTTGGAAATATAATAAAGAATATTTCCTAAGTATAGAAATAAACGAGATCGGAAAAGAGATAAGTAATTGGGATATTTTCCAATTATAAATAGCATATATTTTCTAAAGTTTAGAAAATAAAGGAAGGCGATATTCGGAAATGTTTTCCAAATAACATGAAAGGCCAATATGGTTATTGAAAATATTTGGTTAAAAACTATTGATAAAGAAATAGAGAAGTGATTTAACTAATGGAATATTAATTAAGGGCTCAGTGACATGTTCAAAAAGGGAAATTTGATTATTTTTTTGAAAAGAGTAAACTGTTTAAAAAATCCCAGGGAAAGACCGTTTGAATTAAAAAAAAAAATAACAGAAATTTGTGAAAGCAAATTTGAAGTAAAGTAAAGCCACTAAAGTGGTAACTGAGATTGAATTAGAATGATATCAAGACAAATTGGATTGTGAGATTTAAATTTGAAGTGAATGTGATAATCAAGTTAAGAGTTGGGAATCGAGAAGAAAACTCGAGTTGAAATGATATTTGGCTCGGATATAAGCGAATGGTTGTGTTGTGAATAAAAGCAGATTGGAATTTGATTGGGATGACCCTTGTATCCGCTGAATTGATGACAGGTGGAAAGGATATAATTATATGCCGACAAAAGGTACAAGTTTATATTTCTATTGGATATGAGATTTATGAGCCGAATTGGCAAGCCGCTTGGCTGTTTGATTTTCTTTTGGGATGGAGATGGCCTAGAGAGGCGAGTGGGAGTTTGAGCTATTGACCAGTACAAAGGAGGTGCTGGCGAAATTTTTCGAAGAGTTAAGGCGTTAGAAAATTTTCAGGATTTTCGAAAATTTTCGTTGATATGAATTAATTAATAATTTAATTGAAATTAAATTGGTTCAGTTGAAACTGAAGTTAACAAGTGAACAAATATGTTCTAACCAGTCGATAGGGTCGTTCTCTACCTTTTAGCAATTTCGAGGACGAAATTATTTTAAGTGGGAAAGAATGTAATGACCCGCATTGGCAGAGGTATTATAATTAATTTATTTAATTATATAAATAGTGATATAGTGAATTAAATGGTCGTGGAATTAAATAATAGTGAAGATTCAATTAAAATAATAATTAAATAATATATTTAATTCTGAAATAATCAAAATCGGCTGAAATAGTGATATGGTGTGAACCGGATCATCTGTGATATTTAATTCAGTTTAGAATTGAATTAGAATAACGAATATATTATTTGAACGACAGTTTGAACATAGAATTATATTATAATTAAAATCGAGCTTGAAATGGCGCTGCATTTCGTAATTTGGCGATTTGAACTTCAACTGAATGTACAGGATTCGTTTTAAGCCGGATTTCTGTGAAACAAGAAACGTGTGGAGCTGGTGGAGTATATCTTTCTAGTGGAAGAGAAAAATCGGGATTTCGTCGTGTAGATTTTGATTCACGTCCAAATCAAATTTCAGAAAAGTCGCTGTGGAATTCCTTTATAATTTATAAAGGAATTATTTATATTTTAAAAAGGAATTTCAATATAAATCGAATATCGGGTTGACCCAGATTTGAAATATCAAGTTATAAATTCCAGTAGAGTTGTATGGTATTCCACTGTGAATATAGGCGATAATATTTATTTTTAAATATTAAATTTAATTATATTTAAATATATTTATATATTTAAATAGGCTATTCAGAGCTTTAAAAATAGCCACTTTTGCAAACGAAGTCGGAATTCGACGAAACTAATTTTGTTGGATCCGCAACATCAAATTATTGTTAGATTCCAAGTTTCGTGATTTTTAGAGTCACTGTGTGGCCGTACGGATTTTTAGAGTGAAAAACAGTCAGTATTTCGACGGTTAAAAATACGCTGTGTGAGCAAACGGAGTCGGAATTCGACGAAACTAGTTTCGTTGGGACCGTAATGTTGAGATGTAGTTGCATGTCCACTTTCGTGATTTTTAGGTATCGTATGTGATTTCAGGAATTTTCAGTTAATAAATACACATAGCGATGGATTAAATGAGAATAAAATAATCAACATAAAAATCCTATAAATACACTACTTTAATCTCTAACCCTAATAAAAATCCTCCCACAGTCAACGAATGGTTCAAGCCGCCAGTTCTTTTCTGGAAAACCATTTTTTTGTGGGTTCTAAAATCATTAACAATCCAAAGAAAAATCTATAAATTCTGAAATACATGTCGGTGAGCTCAGCAAAGAAAGAGCTTCATATTGGTACCACCTTTGTTGAGTTCGACGTCCACTTCTGAAAGTGGAAAACGCTCAGCGGCAACTAGGGTTAGGAAATGAGATTGATTCGAGCACCAATCCTTATTGTTTGTTTCGGAATTGAGTTCGTGATAGAAATTGGAGTGTGTATGGGGAGTTTGGGGGATTTCGATCAACAAATGTGATGCACGATTTCCGGTAGCGCAAGTTCTGGGCAGAGGACGGAAGCTCTTTGTTGGGTGCGAGTTGAAAGAGGATTACACGAGGAAGAAGAGGAGGGAGAGAGGTGAATTTAGGTGATTTCTATTTGATTTTAAGTGAAGTAAATGGAGGGGTAAGTTTCATGGAAGATCGGCTGATGTTTGAGGTGTATAGGAGGAGCACGTCGGGGTTTTTAATTTGGGGAAGAAGTATTGAAACGGGTACGGGTTGTTAAGGGTGTTGGTCTCGAGAAAATGGGTAAATCCCATCTTAGATTTAAATTCAAGTAAAAGAATGTAACAACTTTAATTTTATCGTATCTTTATCATATATTATCGGAATCTGACGAAACAAGATACGTTGGGATCGTATGGACGGTGGCTACACCATGGAGCTGACTGGGAGTGAATCCGAGCTCGTTACAATTTATGGCGAAATAAATTGTTTGATTCAAATCAAACAACAGTTTATCGTTCTTTAACGATGAACTGCCAAAGTGAGTAAATCTCACTAACTCTGAACAGTTTATAATTTCATGTTGTATTTTTAGAACTGTTAGATATTGGCTGATTGACTGTGTGTTGATTGTTTGATTGAACTGCTAGTCAGTTAGTTGAATTTCTATATTGATTCTGTTTAACAGAATATATCATATGGAACTAGAAGTGATGTTGATTTTATATTGTACAACATCTGTGGATGCAGGGAGACAGGTTGGAGGAATCCGCCTGGATTCCTCAACATTTAGTTACTACTTTCATATATTGTGATATATGATGTGATGTATATCTGTTATGGATTATGTGTGTTAGAATGATGTTGATCATTGTTATTCGATATTTTAAATATCATAAAAGACCCTGGGATGTAAAAAGAATTATTTCAATGTATATTGAAATAAAAGGGATTTTATAAAGTCAATAGATTTTATAAAAAGGAAATATTTTGAAAGTAAATAAAAGGGGAAATGTTTATAAAACGAATAGAGTTTTATAAAAGGGAAATCATTTGTAAAGTGAAGAATCGTTACTAAAAGTAAATCTTTATAAATGAATAGTTTAATCGAGTTAAAAGGAGTTAATCGATGTTAGTTTAATCGAGTTAAAAGGAGTTAATCGATGTTTATTTAATTGAAAGGAGTTAATCGATGTTAGTTTAATCGATTAGAGTTAAAGAAAATGAGTTAATCAAATATAGTTTATTCGAATATAAAGTAAAAGGAGTTAATCGAATATAGTTTATTCAAATAGAATAAAGGAGTTAATCGAATATAGTTTATTCAAATAGAATAAAAAGAGTTATCGAATATAGTATATTCGATAGGAGTTAAGTGAATTGAATTAGAGTTAAATCAAAAGAGTTAAGTGAATAGAATAAATTGAATAGAGTTATCGAATATACCTTATCGAAGGAAAGAATTATCGAATAGAAAAGATTTGAAAGAGAGTTACGTAAGGAAGTTTGTAAAAGAATTAGAAGGGGGAACTTTGTCTATTTCAAGGTTAGAAACGTTGTTCAGTCAAGGTCTGAGAGGTAGTATTACCCCAACTTGATTGACTTCATTTTTAACTAAGGAATGGTTAAGGTTCAATAGTAAAGGATGGTTAAGTGAATTTAGTAATTAAAGGAAATGATTTAAGTTGGCATCGCGATGGTTTGTTTAAACATCTGTCTAAGTCCAATGAAGAATCTTTGGAAATGTTTTCCAAAGAAGAAACCAGAAATGTTTTCTAATAAAGAAAAACAAGAAATGGAAATGTTTTCCATTGTTAATAACGTATATTTTCCAAATTTA
The DNA here is from genome assembly GCA_030737875.1 of Allium sativum. Taxonomy (NCBI): domain Eukaryota; kingdom Viridiplantae; phylum Streptophyta; class Magnoliopsida; order Asparagales; family Amaryllidaceae; genus Allium; species Allium sativum. Next base: position 618,548,968 of record CM060918.1, on the reverse strand, counting down.
GAAAATAAGAAATATTGAATATAGGGAAACAGGAAATAAGTAAATTAATGAAATAAAGAGATAAATGTTGAATGATGTTTGATCGATATAAATTTCCATTTGGAAATGATATCGTGGTTTGCACACCTGTTTTTCTTCGATAGTTAAATCACAGATTATCGAAGTTTTGACCATTTTAACGTTGTTAATATGGAGAGACCGGTTGGATTATTATCCAAAGAACCACTCTGTATTGGCATAAGCGTTGCGAATCATATATGCAAAAGGAAATTGAAGGCGGGGTTATGCAAGGGCTATCCTGTTTACAGAATAGTGCCTTTGGTTCATCCTGTTCCTGGATGACTTGTATGGACGGATGTCTGACAGAGTATTTCCAGACGATCACGTATATTGATTTCTCCAACCGTACCAAGAGTGGAAGCGGAGAAGGAAACTTATTTTAGCTAACACATAATGTATGGTTGAGGACGTCAATCGGTGATTTGATGGATTTGATGATGTGGCATTCAAAGTGAATCTGGTGTGATGATAAAGCGTAGCTTCTAGCCTCACATCCGGTAAATGACAGAAATTGGGCAGGCATCATGGCTAAGTCGGTCGCACCGAAGTAGGGTGTATAATCACCTGATCTAGAGTTTCATTTATTTCTAACAATCTATTTTCGATACTGTCCCATTCGGGAAATGGTTGCTGATCCCAACCGTTGGTGATATACATTCGATACACTCAAGCGAAATGAGTGGTCGGTCATGTGTGGCCGGGTTGCAAGATGTTCTTGTTGAACCCAGTGTATTCCTTTCTAGAGATACACTAGCGAAAGGTGGTTCCATACCTTGTCATAGTTGGAAATCCATTACCCAATACATGCTTGCGGTTTTGATTGTATACTATATATGTAGAACGTGAGATGAAAGCATTCTGCTAGATGATTATTATACTGTGGTTAATAGACATTATTATAATATCAAAGGGTTTTTGATATAAAGATAATTTGGATTCTCATAAGGGAAAAACCTGTTCCGTTATACGGCGTGGACTTATGAGATATCGATTACCTGCTTGAACTGTTTTAAACTATTTTACTCATACCAGTCCCATGACTGACTCGGAGTTTATTTTGTTGCTTTCCCTAAACTCTTGGGTGCCCAATTTTGTACGGGCAGTCAAGTAGTCGGGATTTACAGATATACTGGAAGAGCTGGAGCAGGAGGCTTCAAGATTATATAGCTATAGTTATTTCCGCTGTGTTGTAAGTGTTGTACTCTGATAAGTGCTATTGTATACATATAATGATTTTATTTCAAGGATATATTATCTATTATATGTTGTTCGTTCCGCTGTGAGATTCGTGTTACTCTGATGTTGTGTTCTTCTTCTTCTTCTATTCTAAGTTTCTATCTTATCTTTCCTCATCCTCTAATTTCTTTCATTAATGATTGGTATTTTTCGATGTTTGGTTAATCGTCATCGTGTTTATGTCGATAACCAAAGTCGTCAAAATCCCGGGTCATTACAATATGCCCATACGAGCAAAGGTTAAGATAGGAACAAAAATCAAAAAGTTCCTTCAGATGATAATGATAAAATCATCAATATAGTCAGGTGAGCGATTAGAGGTGGATTACAAACCAGAGCCTAGAGGATGCGAGCAGAGGTCAATTCACTCAGAACATTCGGTATGCTAGGAATTAGACTAAGATTAAGTTGCTTAGTTGGAAACATACGATGGAAAAGCTAATTTAACTGTCCATCTAATGAGATGCATTTGACATATAAAGGTGTTTCATGCATCTTAAGAGATGAAGAACGATGTTTCATTTTGTTTCTAATAGATTTAACAATTGTGTGGGTTAAACAGTTGGAACATGTTTCAGCCGACACATAGATCGAATTGGCAAATAGATTCATAGGGCAGTTCATGTTTCATACTTCACGACCCAAGAATGCAATGAAGCCATCGAGTGTAAAGAAGAGGGTCTAAGAGATCCTAGGTGTTATATAACTAGATTTAATGCAACAGCTACCGCAGTTCATAAGCTGGATCCATTGTTGGTTTTAATAGGGGAAGTTTCAGGAGTTGTTAGGAAAACATATTTTTAAATTTCTCTAGGAATGGATCTGCGAGCGATCATGCAAAATTCTATCATGAGGTAGAGGGATACTTGGGTTAAGATGATATTAAAGATGAAAAAGTAGAGATTGACATTCTGAACGATGGAGGACAGTTAACAGTAGGACTTGAAAAGAACAAAGGAAAGCAAAAGGTGGATGATGTCTTCGAAGGACCCAAGCGGTACAGAAGGGAGCATGAATTTTCTTCTTATATAGAGTTGGATAAAACCCCTGAGATGATTTAATTAGACATCAGAGAGAAGATCTCACACTGAAAGTCGATAAGGAAAGAACCCGCAAATTAGGGAAAAAGATCAAGAAAGTATTAATGCCTATTTCCTGAGCTAAATGGGAAAGGAAAATATAATTGTAGATGCTTTCATAATTTGATTGAGGAGTGGATTAGGAATCGCTAGATGTAGTATTATAGAAGGAATGAGGCTATAGTAATAAAATACGAGTAATCGTCACCTACAGTAAATGGAAGTAGCCATGGATCTAAGTCAAGAATTGTTATACTCTAATTATGATATATCAAGGTCGGGTACGATTCCTACACTTTGCCTTTGTTTCAAATAAAAGACATAGTGATATGATAAGGCCACTTACTCAAATATGGAATGACGATCGGTCTCACGGCACATTATAAGTTTAATTCTAGATTGTAAAATCATGATGTTTTGGTGATGTTTAAATGTGAAACCTATGAATGAATGCCCGATCTTAAAAATTATTTGAACATATTAACTGAAATTGATTTTGAAGCACCAATGGAGATTGGTTACCTTGCATTGATTTGTAAACTGACTGAATAAGGACCCAGTTTCAGGGCAAGTCCTGGTAGACAACCGCCTGGGGCAACCTCCTGAGTAAGGGGCAACGTGGAGGAGGCAGTTGATGATGGTCAACACAATGCTTAGTTTACAAAAACAATATGTACACCTTGTTTACAAAGGAAGCTTTGGTTGAGTGGTTGTTTGCAAGAAATCCTTAGTGGTGGTCTGCTGTTCGATTCCCAGGATCAACAATTTTGAAAACTATCTACCTTCCTTTGAAATATTTTTGCACCTTTTGATTAGTTTTCCTAGGGAAACCCATACAATTAAGCCGACCCTGATTAAATATGGTAGTCTCACTCAAAGAGCCGGGACAATGACTATAAGGTGCGCTTCTCCTTACCAGAGAGTGAGTGTTTTAAATTTGTATGGAAAAGTGAGTCCCTCTCGTCGAATTGTAAGCTGGATTTTCTTAGATGTTGGGCCCTTTGGCCAAAGTGTAAGTGAATTAGGCACAACAAGCATTCGATGGGATCAAAGGAAGTACCCTCATCAGAAAATAAGCGGATGTACTTGCTTGGATTGTGTCCTCTTACCAAAAAAAACTAATTGGACTCGTCCATGATCCACATCGATCGGGAAATGATTCAAAGATGTCGAAATGATTGAATTGATGATCTAGAGGGATCAAGGATTGAACTGACGGCTGAAGTGATCGAGGATTGAACTAACAATCAAAAGAGATCAAGAATTAGAGCTAAATGCTTACAACACAATTTAGAGAGATTGGAGACTCAACATTAGACGTGTATTCCGCTAGGCTTGGAAATAACTTCATAGCAGTTGACATTTTAACATGCTACATTGAGTTGGTTGGGCATTCTTATAATAGGATACTAGGCAACACTAGATGATTTATAAGCAACGTCTAATCTATGACAATAAAGACTTGCACAACTATTGATCTTTGTTTACCCAATACATGCGCAACGCTTGACGGTAAAATCTTAAGAAAATACGGGATGATATATATCTCAATACACAATTATTAACTCCCAGATTAACATGGGACGATCCTAGTTTATGATATACTAATTCTGGAGGAACATGGAACAACGATTATTTATAACCAACACTTAGGAAAGTACTTTAGTGCTTAGCCATAGTGGTCTGGAACAACTTTCGATTTACAATTGAATTCGAAGGAACTGGACGACATACCATGATTCTAATCAATTAAAAGCTAAAATTCCACTGCTAATGATCATGGACCTCAAATTTTTTCTCAATTCAAAGCATATCTGTAACACCCCGCATTTTTAAGTATAATTAAAAATGAAATAAAATATATGAAAATATGCTTATGATAGGTAAATAATGGTGATGCATAAGAAGAATTAATTAATACATGAAAGAGAAGAAAAATTAGTTCGATAACGGTGTATGTAACGGAAAAGATAGTAAAATGAGGATAATTAATTTAAGAATCAGGAATTAGGTAAAATGGACATCACCACTCCGTTCCTCTCGAAATTTTACATGAAATAGAGTCCGAGTTTTCGAAAATCGGAGTCCGGATGAAGAAGTTATGGCCTGTAGAAGATTCAAAAGGTTTCGGTCAGCACAGAACTGGGCAGGTCGACCTGGGGGCCAGGTCGACCAGGAGGTTGACCTGGGAGTCGACCTCCCCCATGGGGGTCGACTATAGTGTCGACCTGCCCCCTACAGGTCGACCTGGTCGGCCTGTTTCGGTCCAGAACACGTTTTTGAAGCCCAGGGACGATTTTTGATGGTCTAGATTGGTTTTAGGGTTAATCTGATGGCTGAAATGAGTTTCTACACCTATAAAAACAACCTAAGACCTAGCCTTCCCTACACACAATTCTATTCTGCTTCTTCTCTGCCTCTGTTCTAAATAAAAAATAAAAATGGCATCGCTAATCTGTTGGAATCAAAACTAGAAGCTAATCAACATCAACCTAAGCAACTCAATTCAAATTAGAGAATAAAGCTTCTGCAATGATTCTACAACAATTAAAGTTCTTTCTTTAATCCAACCAAGGCAAGTGCAGTTATTTTCCGATATAAACTTTAATCATAATTGTGACATGATTATAAATCTGAATTTGAGATTGTGTATGTTCTGTTCTGATCTATTTTATTCTGTATCTCTTCTTCTTTCTATTCTATAACCAGGCTACTACGAGCCTGCGCCAATCTCCTAAGAGATTAACGCACGAATGCTAAAATGTTTGGGACAAATAATGAATGTGGCATAATTGGACATGGCTAATCTGTGACTGATTTAAGAAAAAGGACATAGGTTGTAAACTAGATTTAGATCTATGCATATTCTGTGAATTGGAAGAAGAGGAACCATGGTATGTTAACATGTGACTTGAGACATTGGACATAACGCGTATTTTGAATTAAGATCTATTATAACAAGATTGTTGGGTATATTGTTTATATAACAATTCATGATTTGAAAGAGAATATGACTTAGGTGTGAAGATCTATATTAAGATTTGATAACTATCAAATGTGAATAACAACTAAGTAGGAGATTTTTGAATATATGACATGCATTGAAATCGATGGCTATATTTGGTATAATTTATATGTGAATCTTTTGTACTAGGCAAGTTGAACTAAATTGGGACATGTAAATTATGACCATAATCTGTGACATGTAAATTCAATGCAAACATGGGGTATATGATCATAGTGTGAATCATGACAACTATTTAGGCATGCAAACTTAGGCCAAATTTATAGTTAGGCAAGATATGTTTGTGAAACTTTAAGGAATGATTAAATCTGTTATATTTTCCTAATTTGCTAGTTCTGCTATATTTGCCTAATCTGCTAGTTCTGTTATATTGCCTAATCTGCTAGTTCTGTTATATTGCTTAATCTGCTAGTTCTGCTCTACTGCCTAGTCAGCTAGATCTGTTCATCTGCCAAATCTGTCATCTGCTAAGTCTGCTGAAAATGCCAAATCTGTTATATGCTAAATCTGCTAAATTACTTAATCTGCTGAATTCGTTAAGTCGCCTAATCTGCGAAAATCTGTTATCTGCTATATCTGTTAAGTTGATATATTCAGTCTGTTATTGACATAATCTGAATTAGCTATGAATAATTGACATGTATATTAGGCGTGGGTATAAATGGTAAATCATTAATTAATTGGCCGCAAAGATAAACATGGCTAACTCGAGGTTAGAATGAGTTTGCGGCGTAATTCTGCCCGGAACCGCCCGGCATATTCCAGTGGTCGCAGACAATAGGTTCTAATGTGAGAAGTTAGTCATAACGTGCTTGAAACCCGAAGTTAGACTCATTTGCGACAGAAACCTGCCCGGAACCAACCGGCCTAACCAGTAGCCGCAAACTGTCAGTCTAATGTGAGAGGTTTGGGAATTAATATTTAATTAATGAAAATCTGAGATAATTATGATGTCTAAAATGTGTTGGGTAAGGTTAAAACAATTGGACCAATGAATCTGATAAACCCGTTTCGTGAATCCATAGGCCCAATACAAAGTTAGTTAATCTGTAACCAGTTAATCTGTAAGCATGTTAATCCGAACATCTGATCCGTTAGTCTAAAAACCTGTTAACTTGATTGTCTGATCTGTGAACTAGTTAATCTAAATTTTGTATGTCTGAAACTTGTAGACAAGTTAAGCTGAAATCTGTTAGTCTGGGGACACAAGGTTAGGAGGGGAATTACTTGTGTCATCTGTTGTTTGGGACCCATATTAGTCAGTAACCCTTTCTGGTACCAAAACTTTGACCCAACAGTAAGTAGGGTCCGGGCACGTTTACTGAACTAATTATAAGCGGTTCATTCTGATAATGGCGAGGGGTGTTGATGGTGCATTCCAACCGGGTCATGTGCATGCATGGATCCCGGTCTGCCTCTGAGGATGTAAGACGCCGTGACATCTGTAAATAGGTCTGTGCCAATTGGTTGTCACTTTAGGGAGTGATACACCCTACTATGGGGCCGACACAGGATATTTACGTATTATGGAGCCGATCGCTTGGGGTAGGGTTTTAGGGTACACTTAGTTCTGTCTGTTTCTGTTGGTACCGTCTGTTTCTGTTGGGTGGTAACACCTGTCTGTTTCTGCGTGGTACCATCTGTTCGGGTGGTAAAGGCCCATTACTAGTGTACACCTAATTCTACATTCTGTTTCTGTAGGGATTAATCTGTTTCTGCTTCTGTCTATTTCTAATTGGGTAGTAAAGGCCCATTATTAGCATTCTGTTTCTGTTAAATTATTCTGTACCGTTTCTGTTTCAGTTTAGACAGTAGGGAGACACCTAGTTCTGTTATACTAGTATTAGTGCAGAGAAGTGTAAAACAATAGCTTATATCATTCTGTCCTTCTGTTATATCTGTTACACCTATTACTATTATCTCTCATCTAGTTTTATTTTCATGTCATGTTATTATTATCTATTCATAACTGAAAATCACTGGACTTGCCAGACTTTTTGTCTGACCCTTATTGTTTCACCTCCTTTCTTCCGTTCCCCCCCCCCAGGTTATCCAAGGAGGGAATACTTTAGTTTGATCCGGATTTCTTCTGCTTGAAGTGCTTAAAGTATGGCTTGGCTCTGTATAGCTTCCGTTCTATGGGGATTATGATTTTAAACTATGCATTCTGAAGGCTTTTGTACAAGACTGATATTTTGTACTTGAATTCTGATAATGTGATTTGAAAGGATGTAACCAAGTTTATTTCGGTTTCTGTTGAAATAAAGTTATAAATTTTTCAAGTACTATTTTATCTGTCTTGTAAGTTTCTGTTCTATTTACTAAAATGCTCCACCAAAGTTAAGGCATTCCCTTTGTGAGTGACCTTAACGGAGGTGGGGTGTTACACTTGGTATCAGAGCTAAAGGTTACCAGATTAGATAAAAGTTTTTGAAAATTATTTTCAAAAAGGCTTTAAAAAAAAGTATTTTCAAAAGGAAAGTTTATTTTGAAAAACATAACCCCCAAAGCCATATATCTATCTTTTGATTCTCTGTCTGAATCCTTGTTTCCTTCTTTTTCTGAGTCTCCAGGGCTCCTGGCTTTCTGGGAGGTAACCTCATCGCGGCATGGTTTCGTAGGCTTGATAAGACTACGACACCTGTCAAAGGGAAAATAAGCGCCCGACTTCCATCTGTAGCCGCAGTAGTTTCACCTACGGCTAATTTTCTTCCGAGCTTTGTAGGATTTTTCCGTGCGATGGAGGCAACTTTCGAGGGACTGGTCAACGTGTTACACAAGCATAGTAAAGATGAGAATGAGGGAGTTTGTCCAAGGAGCACAACCCAAAGATAAGAAACCCATGGATATGAACTTGGTTCAAAAAAAAGAAGGCAAAACGGAAACACAAAAGAGGAAAGAAAAGTCTGAAGATAAGGGGGAGAAAAGTGTTTAACTTGTGGAAGCTTGACTTATCTGAACAAGGATTGCAAAAAGAGGAAAGGCGCTTGCTTCAGCTGTGGTGAGATGGGACACTTCACTAGAAACTGCCCGAAGAAACGAGGGTAAGGGCAGAGGACAGGACCTACATCTAGAAGGCAGGTGAGCACTCTCGAGGCTAGTGGATAGGGTAAAAATAGGAAAACTATCTATAGGAGGTTTAATTTCTTTATCTAATTATTGAGTAGTACTCTTTCTGATTCCGACACTCTGATTCTGTAGTTGGGTCTCTGCACTTTAATACTAGTATTGTTTCTGATTCCGTTGTAGACTCAAACCCATAAGGGTTATGGCTCATCTGTTTGAGATTGAGGTTTGAGGGATATATGTGTTAGGCATCAAGTATGACGCATACATTCTGAGTTTTGTGGGGTATGATTTTATCATGCTTAGCTTCCTAAGAATCATTAGGGAACCCGATCTGTACCAATAATCTGTAAACATCTGAATACTTCTGATAAGATTTCCAGTTTTGACATTGTCTAAAGAGGGTAATCCTCTGGGTGTCAATTTGATGTTGGTTTCGGTCTCCGGGGCCGATACTTAGGACCCATGTCTAATGGGTACCAAGTTTTTGTTTTATCTGTACTCGCTTCCATCATTCGACTGTATCCTATCGATCGAATCTTCTAACTTTAGGTAGAAACTAATGGGTGTAAACATGTTATGTTTGATGGTTTCAAGTGGTTGCAAGTGGTTGCTAGTGGTTGCCCGTGGATGCATATACACACACTAGGCACTAGATCGGCTCGAAAACACTCTCATACTACATATGGATGTGTGAGCATTTTTAATTTTTGTGGATGCAAAATGATTGACTCAGCACATGGATGTTGCATATGACTGAATGGTTGTGCACTCATATAGAAATGATATGTATCGAGTAGGAAAATTGCATACATGTTGGACTCATTGCACTGGCATAATTCGCATTAAGGAGGTCAACTGAATCAGTGGACCGCCTGATCTTTGCATTAGACAAGGAACATATACACACACTTCTTGCATATGTTCATATAGCATTAGAAATCTCTTAAGGACAATGAATGCCTGTGATTGCTGATTGAGTAGATGGATGATTGGATGGTAGGACACATTCTTCTTAACTTGAAGATTTCTGGGACGAAATCCTTTAAGGAGGGGAGAATGTAACACCCCGCATTTTTAATTATAATTAAAAATGAAATAAAATATATGAAAATATGCTTATGATAGGTAAATAATGGTGATGCATAAGAAGAATTAATTAATACATGAAAGAGAAGAAAAATTAGTTCGATAACGGTGTGTGTAACGGAAAAGATAGTAAAATGAGGATAATTAATTTAATAATCAGGAATTAGGTAAAATGGACATCACCATTCCGTTCCTCTCGAAATTTTACATGAAATAGAGTCTGAGTTTTCGAAAATCGGAGTCCAGATGAAGAAGTTATGGCCTGTAGAATATTCAGAAGGTTTCGGTCAGCACAGAACTGGGCAGGTCGACCTAGGGGTCGACCTGGGGGCCAGGTCGACCAGGGGGTCGACCTGGGAGTCGACCTCCCCCATGGGGGTCGACTATAGTGTCGACCTCCCCCCTACAGGTCGACATGGTCGGCCTGTTTCGGTCCAGAACACGTTTTTGAAGCCCAGGGACGATTTTTGATGGTCTGGATTGGTTTTAGGGTTAATCTGATGGCTGAAATGAATTGCTACACCTATAAAAATAACCTAAGACCTAGCCTTCCCTACACACAATTCTATTCTGCTTCTTCTCTGCCTCTGTTCTAAATAAAAAATAAAAATGGCGTCGCTACTCTGCTGGAATCAAAACTAGAAGCTAATCAACATCAACCTAAGCAACTCAATTCAAATTAGAGATTAAAGCTTCTGCAACGATTCTACAACAATTAAAGTTCTTTCTTTAATCCAACCAAGGCAAGTGCAGTTATTTTCCGATATAAACTTTAATCATAATTGTGACATGATTGTAAATCTGAATTTGAGATTGTGTATGTTCTGTTTTGATCTATTTTATTCTGTATCTCTTCTTCTTCTTTCTGTTCTGTAGTCAGGCTACTACGAGCCTGCGCCAATCTCCTAAGAGATTAACGCACGAACGCTAAAATGTTTGGGACAAATAATGAATGTGGCATAATTGGACATGGCTAATCTGTGACTGATTTAAGAAAAAGGACATAGGTTGTAAACTAGATTTAGATCTATGCATATTTTGTGAATTGGAAGAAGAGGAACCATGGTATGTTAACATGTGACTTGAGACATTGGACATAACGCGTATTTTGAATTAAGATCTGTTATAACTAGATTGTTGGGTATATAGTTTATATAACAATTCATGATTTGAAAGAGAATATGACTTAGGTGTGAAGATCTATATTAAGATCTGATAACTATCAAATGTGAATAACACCTGAGTAGGAGATTTTTGAATATATGACATGCATTGAAATCGACGGCTATATTTGGTATAATTTATATGTGAATCTTTTGTACTAGGCAAGTTGAACTAAATTGGGACATGTAAATTATGACCATAATCTGTGACATGTAAATTCAATGCAAACATGGGGTATATGATCATAGCGTGAATCATGACAACTATTTAGGCATGCAAACTTAGGCCAAATTTATAGTTAGGCAAGATGTGTTTGTGAAACTTTAAGGAATGATTAAATCTATTATATTTGCCTAATTTGCTAGTTCTGCTATATTTGCCTAATCTGCTAGTTCTGTTATATTGCCTAATCTGCTAGTTCTGTTATATTGCTTAATCTGCTAGTTCTGCTCTACTGCCTAGTCTGCTAGATCTGTTCATCTGCCAAATCTATCATCTGCTAAGTCTGCTGAAAATGCCAAATCTGTTATATGCTAAATCTGCCAAATTACTTAATCTGCTGAATCCGTTAAGTCGCCTAATCTGCGAAAATCTGTTATCTGCTATATCTGTTAAGTTGATATATTCAGTCTGTTATTGACATAATCTGAATTAGCTATGAATAATTGACATGTATATTAGGCGTGGGTATAAATGGTAAATCATTAATTAATTGGCCGCAAAGATAAACATGGCTAACTCGAAGTTAGAATGAGTTTGCGGCGTAATTCTGCCCGGAACCGCCCGGCATATTCCAGTGGTCGCAGACAATAGGTTCTAATGTGAGAAGTCAGTCATAACGTGCTTGAAACCCGAGGTTAGACTCAGTTTGCGACAGAAACCTGCCCGGAACCAACCGGCTTAACCAGTAGCCGCAAACTGTCAGTCTAATGTGAGAGGTTTGGGCATTAATATTTAATTAATGAAAATCTGAGATAATTATGATGTCTAAAACGTGTTTGGTAAGGTTAAACCAATTGGACCAATGAATCTGATAAACCCGTTTCGTGAATCCGTAGGTCCAATACAAAGTTAGTTAATCTGTAACCAGTTAATCTGTAAGCCTGTTAATCCGAACATCTGATCCGTTAGTCTGAAAACCTGTTAACTTGATTGTCTGATCTGTGAACTAGTTAATCTAAATTTTGTATGTCTAAAACTTGTAGACAAGTTAAGCTGAAATCTGTTTGTCTGGGGACACAAGGTTAGGAGGGGAATTACTTGTGTCATCTGTTGTTTGTGACCCATATTAGTCACTAACCCTTTCTGGTATCAAAACTTTGACCCAACAGTAAGTAGGGTCCGGGCACGCTTACTGAACTAATTATAAGCGGTTCATTCTGATAATGGCGAGGGGTGTTGATGGTGCGTTCCAACCGGGTCATGTGCGTGCACGGATCTAGGGCTGTCAACGGATATCCGAAATATCCGAAATCCGTCCGTATCCGCATCCGAAAATATGAAAAATATTTGATATCCGAAAAGCGGATACGGATATCCGATATCCGAAATGCTTAGTGGATACGGATACGGATATGGCAATATCCGTATCCGATAAATATCCGTCCGCTATGAAAATATATAGTTTTGTATTTTTATATTTAGGTTATAGTAATTTATTATTTTATAAACAGATGGATAAAAAGTAAGTAACAAAACACATTTAAATTAGTGTTGAATTTTATGTGATTGAATGTGCTATTGTTAAATCGGTATGTTTTATCATTTATGTATTATTTCAAAATTTTCAGCTATTGTTTAGTACCAAATGAAATATGCATCATATTGTAACTTACATATTTTTAAGTTCAGATTCGGATATTTTCGGATATCCGGAAATATCCGTATTTGCTAAGCCGGATACGGATATTTTCGGATATCCGAAAATATTTGCGGATACGGATACAGATATTATTTAGTAGGTATCCATCGGATACGGATACGGATTCAGATACGGATTTTTATTTTCAGATACGGATACAGCACTATCCGCATCCGTTTGCATCCGTTTACAGGCCTACATGGATCCCGGTCTGCCTCTGAGGATGTAAGACGCCGTGACATCTGTAAATTGGTCTGTGCCAATTGGTTGTCACTTTAGGGAGTGATACACCTTACTGTGGGGCCGACACATGATATTTATGTATTAGGGAGCCGATCGCTTGGGGTAGGGTTTTAGGGTACACTTAGTTATGTCTGTTTCTGTTGGTACCGTCTGTTTCTGTTGGGTGGTAACACCTGTTTGTTTCTGCGTGGTACCGTCTGTTCGGGTGGTAAAGGCCCATTACTAGTGTACACCTAATTCTACATTCTGTTTCCGTAGGGATTAATCTGTTTCTGCTTCTGTCTGTTTCTGATCGGGTAGTAAAGGCCCATTATTAGCATTCTGTTTCTGTTAAATTATTCTGTACCGTTTCTGTTTCAGTTTAGACAGTAGGGAGACACCTAGTTCTGTTATACTAGTATTAGTGCAGAGAAGTGTAAAACAATAGCTTATATCATTCTGTCCTTCTGTTATATCTGTTACACCTATTACTATTATCTCTCATCTAGTTTTATTTTCATGTCATGTTATTATTATCTATTCATAACTGAAAATCACTGGACTTGCCAGACTTTTTGTCTGACCCTTATTGTTTCACCTCCTTTCTTCCGTTCCCCCCCCCCCAGGTTATCCAAAGAGGGAATACTTTAGTTTGATCCGGATTTCTTCTGCTTGAAGTGCTTAAAGTATGGCTTGGCTCTGTATAGCTTCCGTTCTATGGGGATTATGATTTTAAACTATGCATTCTGAAGGCTTTTGTACAAGACTGATATTTTGTACTTGAATTCTGATAATGTGTTTTGAAAGGATGTAACCAAGTTTATTTAGGTTTTAGTTGAAATAAAGTTATAAATTTTTCAAGTACTATTTTATCTGTCTTGTAAGTTTCTGTTCTGTTTACTAAAATGCTCCACCAAAGTTAAGGCATTCCCTTTGTGAGTGACCTTAACGGAGGTGGGGTGTTACAATATCTTATTAAAAAAATTATATATTTTGAAGGACAAATGTTATCCATCATTGTAACTAAGGAATATTCAGGTGAATCAGATTAGTCAAACAACAAAATAACCAAGCAGGAGCCCAAAGTGATAACTGCCAAATTCAAAAGGCATAAGCCAACCAAGAACCATCGAAAATGATTTACATCACTTACTACAAGTTCTAAAACAAAAAACTCAAAGATGAAAGTAAATTATTTGTTCAACCCAAAAATGTAAACAAGGTTTGGTACCAAACAATGGTTATGGTTTGAGACTAATCCCTAAAGTGTGACACCCCACGTCCGTTAATGTCACTCACTAAGGGAATGCATTAAGTTTCATGAAGCGTTTAGGTAAACAGACATAGAAACAAGACAAATATAAAAAAATTTGCAGCGGAAATAAACAACTTTATTAATCATCAAAATACCGTGGTCCAAAGCATTATTTGTCTGAAATATAAAAACCCATTACAACATAAAAACCACTGTCTTGTACTTTAGAAATATCAGAGTACATAAAAGAAAGAAAATTCCCTAAGAACAAAATATGGCCATAGCAACAAGGATAGGAGCTTGATCCATACATATCAGCAGCTCCAGCAAAATAAGCAGAATCATGATCAAGCCTGTGTGTTTCCTCCCTGAGAACCGGAGGGGGCGGAAGAAAGAAAGGGAAACAAAAGGGTCAGACATAAAGTCCGGCGAGTCTAGTTACTTTTAGCCAGTAAATAAATAAAAGTAACATGATAGGCATACAAAGTGGATAAGAGAGATCACTACATAAATGGCAGGTATGACAAGGTAAACAGGATAACATGATAGAATAGATAGCGCTTCTTAATACTTTCCTTGCTCTGCACCAATACTAGTATAACAGATATGTAATACTCCCCAAATGCTTAACAAAAACAGGATGATACGAACAGAAACATAATGGTAGTTTTAGGTGTACTGTAGTAACGGGTTCTAACCCAAATAGAACTGGTACCTAAACAGAAATAACGGGTGTTAGCCCAGACAGAAACACAGGTACCCCACAGAAACAAACAGGACTAGATGTACCCTATTTACTACCCCCAATCGATCGACTCTCTATTCCGTAGATACCCTGTGATGGCCCCATAGTAGGGTGTACACTCCCTAAAGTGGCAACCCTTTATTTTCCGGATGTGCACAACCATATTTACTGATTTCACATCGTTCTATCTTCCCTAGCAGGCGGAGTCATGCACGCACATGACCCCGTTGGAACGCGCCGTCAACACCGCCTCCACGTTTGGATCTCTTACAATCAGCTCAGTAAGCGTGCCCCCACTGCGATCTAGTTCGAAGTACCCGTTTGATACCTATTTAAGGGTTACTGACTGAAATGGGTCCCACATAAGATGATGCAAGCTCTCCCCTTTGTCTTGCATCCACACTACTAGGTCTTCAACTGGGTTATGTTTACCTAAAAGGTGTCTTTAATTACATAACCTTATCAGGTTAAGTTTGTGGGCCTATATATACTAATATTACCCACCTACCCAAGATTTACTTAACCCTCCCACTGATTCAAGCATGTTTATTTAACGGTTAAGTTTGTGGGTCTATATATACTAATATTACCCACCAAACCAAGATTTACTTAACCCTCCCGTTTTATTCAGCCAAGTTTACCTACCCCCAACTAAAATTTAAGTTCATACAATGTAACACCCCGTATTTTCTATCTGTCTTGTAAGTTTCTGTTCTATTTACTAAAATGCTCCATCAAAGTTAAGGCATTCCCTTTGTGAGTGATCTTAACGGAGGTGGGGTGTTACACTTGGTATCAGAGCTGAAGGTTACCGGATTTGATAAAAAGTTTTTGAAAACTATTTTCAAAAAAAAAGTTTTAAAAGGAAGTATTTTCAAAAGTAAAGCTTATTTTTGAAAAACACAATCCCCAAAAGCCATATATCTATCTTCTGATCCTCTGTTTGAATCTTTGTTTCCTTCTTTCTCCGGGGCTCCCGGCTTTCTGGGAGGTAACCTCATCGCGGCATGGTTCTGTAGGCTTGATAAGGCTACGACACCGGTCAAAGGGCAAATAAGCGCCCGACTTCCATCTGTAGCCGCAGTAGTCTCACCTACGGCTAATTTTCTTTCGAGCTTTGTAGGATTTTCCGTGCGATGGAGGCCGCTTTCGAGGGACTTGTCAACGTGTTACACATGGATAGTAAAGATGAGAATGAGGGAGTTTGGCTAAGGAGCACAACCCAAGGATGAGAAACTCATGGATATGGACTTGGTTCACAAAGGAGGCGAAAAAGGAAACATAAAAGAAGGAAGAAAAGTCTGAAGATAAAGGAGGAGAAAAGTGCTTTACTTATGGAAGCTTGACTCATCTGGACAAGGATTGCCGAAAGAGGAAGGACACTCACTTCAACTGTGGTGAGATGGGACACTTCACTAGGGACTGCCCGAAGAAACGAGGGCAAGGAGGGCAGGCGAACACTCTTGAGGCTAATGGCTAGGATAGAAATAGGAAAATTCCTATAGTAGGTTTAATTTCTTTATCTGATTATGGAATTAAGACTCTTTCTGATTCTGGCATTTTGACTTTGTAATCGATACTCTGCACTTTAATACTAGTATTATTTCTGATTCCGCTGTAGACTCAGACCTATAAGGGTTATGACTCATCTGTTGTGATAGAGGGATATCTGTGTTAGGCGTCAAGTATG
The DNA here is from genome assembly GCA_030737875.1 of Allium sativum. Classification (NCBI taxonomy): domain Eukaryota; kingdom Viridiplantae; phylum Streptophyta; class Magnoliopsida; order Asparagales; family Amaryllidaceae; genus Allium; species Allium sativum. The sequence goes on along the minus strand of CM060918.1, from coordinate 618,532,476 downwards.
ACGCATACATTCTGAGTTTTTGTGGGGTATGATTTTATCATGCTTAGCTTCCAAAGAATCATTAGAGAACCTGATTTGTACCAGTAATCTGTAAATATCTGAATACTTCTAAGGTTAAGATTTCCAGTTTTGACATTATCTAAAGAGGGTAATCCTCTGGGTGTCAATCTGATGTTGGTTTCGGTCTTCGGGGCCGATACTTAGGACCCATGTCTAATGGGAACCAAATTTTTGTTTTGTCTGTACTCGCTTCCATCATTCGACTGTATCCTATCGATCGAATCTTCGAACTTTAGGTAGAAACTAATGGGTGTAAACATGTGTTTGAGACATGTTATGTTTGATGGTTGCAAGTGGATGCAAGTGGTTGCTAGTGGTTGCTCGTGGGTGCATATACACACACTAGGCAATAGATCGGCTCGAAAACACTCTCATACTGCATATGGATGTGTGAGCATTTTCAATTTTTGTGGATGCAAAATGATTGACTCAGCACATGGATGTTGCATATGATCGAATGGTTGTGCACTCATATAGAAATGATATGTATCGAGTAGGAAAATTGCATACATGTTGGACTCATGGCACTGGCATAATTCGCATTAAGGAGGTCAACTGAATCAGTGGACCACCTGATCTTTGCATTAGATAAGGAACATATACACACACCTTTGCATATGCTCATACAACATTAGAAGCTTCTAAGGACAATGGACGCCAGTGATTGATGATTGAGTAGATGGATGTTGGATGGTAGGACACATTCTCCTTAACTTGAAGATTTCGGGGACGAAATCCTTTAAGGAGGGGAGAATGTAACACGCCGTATTTTATGTGAACGTATAGGTAACAAATCAGATGATAATTAATTTTTGAAATGAGAATCAAGGGAAATGGGTTGCGCCATTGCGTTCGTCTCGGAATTCTGCTTGGAAACGAGTCCGAGTTTGCAAGAATCGGAGTCCGTATGAGGGAGATATGACCCTCCAAAGTTTCAGAAATTTTCAGAATCGAAAATAGCTCGAAATTCGAATTCAAAATTCGAATTTGAACCCAGAAGCGGGCTGGGCGGGAAATTTCCCGCCCAGGACCCAGGTCGACTGGGAAGTCGACTCGGCAGTCGACCCCCCAGGACCCAGGTAGACTGGGGAGTCGACTGGGCAGTCGACCCACTAGACCAGGTCTACTGGGCAGTCGACCTGGGGGTCGACCTCCCTAGTCGAACATGTGCGTGTGTGTGCGATTTTGAGGGCTGTGACGTGTTTGGACGGACCTGATGAGTTCTAGGGTTAATCTGAGGGCCTAAATGAGTTCCTACACCTATAAATACATCCTAAGACCTAGCCTTCTCTACACACAATTCTATTCTGCTTCTACTCTACCTCTGTTCTAATAAAAATAAAAATGGCGTCGCTACTCTGCTGGAATCAAAACTAGAAGCTAACCAACATCAACCTAAGCAACTCAATTCAAATTAGAGATTAAAGCTTCTGCAACGATTCTACAACAATTAAAGTTCTTTCTTTAATCCAACCAAGGCAAGTGCAGTTATTTTCCGATATAAACGTTAATTCTGATTATGACATGAATTGTAAATCTGAATCTGAGGTTATATCTGTTCTGTTCTGTTTAGATCTTATTTTGTATCTCTTTCCTCTTTCTGTTTAATAGCCAGGCTACCACGAGCCTGAGCCAATCTCATAAGAGATTAACGTACGCTAAAATGTTTGGGACAGTAAAATGAATGATGCATAAATTGGGCATGACCGATAGGTGACTGATTTGAGGAAAGAACATGGACTGTAGCTAGAACGTAAATCTGAGACATATGACTGGACATGTTATATTTATAACATAGAGGGGATTGAACATATGATTTGAGGACACGACATAGAAAGGCATACAATTGGACATAAATATAGACTGTATTGAACATATGACTTGAGATAAAGAGAATATGGCTTTGGTATAAAGATTTACATTAACGTAGGATATCTATCAAATGTGAATAACACCTAAGTAGGAGATTTTTGAATATATGACATGCATTGAAATCGATGGCTATATTTGGTATAATTTATATGTGAATCTTTTATACTAGGCAAGTTGAACTAAATTGGGACATGTAAATTATGACCATAATCTGTGACATGTAAAATCAATGCAAACGTGGGGTATATGATCATAGTGTGAATCATGACAACTATTTAGGCATGCAAACTTAGGTCAAATTTATAATTAGGCAAGATATGTTTGTGAAACTTTAAAGGAATGATTAAATCTGTTATATTTGCCTAATTTGCTAGTTCTGCTATATTTGCCTAATCTGCTAGTTCTGTTATATTGCCTAATATGCTAGTTCTGTTATATTGCTTAATCTGCTAGTTCTGCTCTACTGCCTAGTCTGCTAGATTTGTTCATCTGCCAAATCTGTCATCTGCTAAGTCTGTTGAAAATGCCAAATCTACTAAACTAAATCTTTTGAGATGCCTAATCTGTTGTCTACTAAATCTGCTAGTTTGCCTAATCTGCTAAATCCGATAGGTCGCCTAATCTGAAAAATCTGTTATCTGCTATATATGTTGAGTTGATATAATTAGTCCGTTATAGACATAATCTGAATTGGCTATAGTTATGAATAATTGACATGTATATTAGGCATGGGTATAAATGGTAAATCATTAATTAATTGGCCGCAAAGATAAACATGGCTAACTCGAGGTTAGAATGAGTTTGCGGCGTAATTCAGCCCGGAACCGCCCGGCATATTCCAGTGGTCGCAAACAATAGGTTCTAATGTGTGAAGTTAGTCATAACGTGCTTGAAACCCGAGGTTAGACTCAGTTTGCGACAGAAACCTGCCTGGAACCAACCAGCCTAACCAGTAGCCGCAAACTGTCAGTCTAATGTGAGAGGTCTAGGCATTAATATTTAATTAATGAAAATCTGAGAGAAATATGATGTCTAAAACGTGTTGGGTGGGTAAGGTTAAACCAATTGGACCAATGAATCCGATAAACCCATTTCGTGAATCTGTAGGCCCAATACAAAGTTAGACAATCTGTAACCGGTTAATCTGTAACCAGTTTATCTGTAAGTCTGTTAATCTGTAACCAATTAATCTGTAAGTCTGTTAATCTGTAACCAGTTAATCTGTAAGTCTGCTAAATCTGTGTATCTGATCCGTTAGTCTGAAAACTTGTCTGTGAACTAGTTGATCTGGATTCTGTATGTCTGAAACTTGTAAACAAGTTAATCTGAAATCTGTTTGTCTGGGGACACAAGGTTAGGAGGGGAATTACTTGTGTCATCTGTTGTTTGGGACCCATATAAGTCAGTAACCCTTTCTGGTATCAAAACTTTGACCCAACAGTAGGTAGGGTCCGGGCACGCTTACTGAACTAATTATAAGCGGTTCATTCTGATAATGGCGAGGGGTGTTGATGGTGCGTTCCAACCGGGTCATGTGCGTGCATGGATCCCGGTCTGCCTCTGAGGATGTAAGACGCCGTGACATCTGTAAATAGGTCTTTGCCAATTGGTTGTCAATTTAAGGAGTGATACACCCTACTGTGGGGCCGACACAGGTTATTTATGTTTACGGAGCCGATCGTTTGGGGTAGGGTTTTAGGGTACACTTAGTTCTGTCTGTTTCTGTTGGTACCGTCTGTTTCTGTTGGGTGGTAACACCTGTCTGTTTCTGCGTGGTACCGTTTGTTCGGGTGGTAAAGGCCCAATTACTAGTGTACACCTAATTCTACACTCTGTTTCCGTAGGGATTAATCTGTTTCTGTCTGTTCTGTTCGGGTGGTAAAGGCCCATTATTAGCATTCTGTTTTTGTCCGTTTCTGTTGGGGTGGTAAAGGCCCATTACTAGCATTCTCTTCTGTGGAAATTATTTTGTACCCGTTTCTGTTTCAGTTTAGACATTAGGTTGACACCTAATTCTGTTATACTAGTATTAGTGCAGAGAAGTGTAAAGCAATAGCTTATGTCGTTCTATTCTTCTGTTATATCTGTTACACCTATTATAGTTATCTCTCATCCAGTTTTATTTTCATGTCATGTTATTATTATCTGTTCATATGCTGAAAGTCACTGGACTTGCCAGACTTTATGTCTGACCCTTGTTGTTTCGCCTCTTTTCTTCCGTTCCCCCCCCCCCCCCCCCAGGTTTTCAAGGAGGGAATACTCTAGCTTGATCCGGATTTTTCTTCCTACTTGGAGTGCTTGAAGTGCTTAAATTATGGCTTGTCTTTTTCTGGCATCTTTGGTGGGGATTATGATTTTAAAGTTTTGTACTCTGATGGATTTTGAACAAGGCTGATATATATGTACTTGAGTTTTTGGTAAAGTTGTAACCAAACTGATTTCTGTCCGCTGCAATAAAGTTATAAAGTTTTTCAAGTATTATTTTTATATCTGTCTTGTAAGTTTCTGTTCTATTTACTAAAATGCTCCATCAAAGTTAAGGCATTCCCTTTGTGAGTGATCTTAACGGAGGTGGGGTGTTACATACAATCCCTATGGATTAACTTAGGCTAAGTAGTCCAATTCATTACCATGTCCATTATGGTTATAATGGGCTGGACCTCCCACATTAGGCCTACAACATGTGGATGTTGGATATGTCGGTCGGGTCCGGGTAGTCTTATTCCATAGTTCGGCCTAACCTCGTGTCTTAGCCCGATTCGTATTTACGTACTTAGACCTCCCACATTAGGTTCAACATTAGTGGCTGTTGGATATGCCGGTCGGGTCCGGGCAGACTTCCACCACTAATGTAACCTAACCTCGTGTCATAAGTACAATTACAATTACAATTCCTAATTGTAATTACTAAACATTCCATTTTTGATAAATTAATTTATTAATTAATCCTTTCCTTTTATAGGTGTCAATACCTATTTTACTGATAATTTGAATTACATATCAATTCATTTAAAGATTACATGCCAATTATAAATCCCTTTTCCCTGTTTCCTTCACTAACATATTCGCACGTATTTTGGCGGCATCTAGGCTAATAAGTAGTCTAGTCATAACAATGAAAAAGGGAATATAATAGAGGTGATAGTTTCAACATATATTGGCACAAACATACTAGCATGATAACAAAGTGAATGGACGTGTAATTAGCATCATACCAAGGTGAACATACATATTGTCATGAACATGTAATCATCATCATAACGGGATCTAACATAAATATTGCTTTAGATCTACATAAAATGTCCACATGCTTTAGATATAATAGATTAAATTAGATCTAATCATAAACAAAGGTTTAGATCTACAGGTTTATAAATAGATCTACCCAAATCCACATCATAGAGGTTACAATTAAGATAAAGGTGTGGACCTAATCATAATCAATTCAAGGTGGCATATGCTCATAGTTCACATAAATGATTTGATCTATCCAATGAAACAAACATAACATACTAGAACAATCATAATTAAATTGGATCTCGAGAGATAGATCTATCATAGCATAAGCTATGATCATAAAATGGATTTAGCATAAAACATGATCATAAAGTGGATCTAGCATAAAACATGATAATAGCATGTTTAGATCTAAATATGTCTAACTTACAACATATCTAAGTTGATCGCAACATGAAAGGTGATCTACATAAAAAATTAGATCTAACCAATGTTGCAACTATCAAGATTAATAGATTTACATTTACCACAACGTAGTTACAAATCAAGATCCATAAAGGCAACATCATAGTATAGCCACAATTGCATCAGATCTAGAGAATTAGATCTATCATGATCTACATAGGCAACATCATAGAATAACCACAATTATATCAAATCTAGAGAAATAGATCTATCAAGATCTACATAGTATAAGACTTAATACTGGCATAGATTCATACTTTACAACATATCCAATTCATAGTCTTTCACAATTTACTATTATTTATTTAAACCTAAAAGTGACTAGAAACTCACAGCGTTAATTAGGTTTAGAGAATTGAGAGAGAATAGATCTGAATTCTGAATTTGATTAGCTAAACCGTTATTGTAGAATTTGATTCGGTTTCAGTTTGCAACCCGTCAGCATATAGCCTCCATGATCTCCAATGAAGAAAATAGGAGAATATGGGACCATATTTATAGCCTAGAACCAATGAATCGGACCCAGAATCAAGTTAGGTACATAAAACGAATTCTGTCCAGATCTACCCGGGGGGGTCGACACCCCTTAAGGGGGTCGACACCCATGTCGACATCCCTTGGGGGGTCGACACCTACGAGCGGGAATTTCCCCGCTCAGCCCGCTTTGGTCGGATTTTGATTTTTGAACTGTTTTTGAAGGTTTTGGAATTATTTTATTTATATATATTCTTCTTTATGCGTATACAAACTTCTAAGGCTTATAACTTCTCCATACGATATCCGATTTATGCAAACCCGGACTCTGTCCCAAGCAGAATTCTGAGACGAACGCAATGGCGCAGCCCGTTTCCCTTAATTCTTCTTCTAAAAATTAAGTATTCTTTAATTTGTTAATTTTAATATTTTAAAATTATGGGGTGTTACATAAAGTCTCCTCTAATCCTTCATTACCTCATCTACATCAAGAGGGATCAATTACAAATTAACTTATGCAATGTTGGGTGGATCACAAGCCCATATCAACTCCAGCAACCAATGGATGAATCACGTGTTTTGCCTAACCTCTGAACCAAGGATTTTATCAAAGTGCAAGCCGATATCAATACATTCAAATTTTGAGATAGTAAGGCAAGTCAACTTAGGCAAAACTTCCAAGGATTAAAATAAGGCCTTGCAACAACAATTAGGGTTAGGTACCATTACCAAGCCATGGTTAACACTTGGTATTGATTCCCAAAAGTTGCTTAATCAACCACTATCGTCTCAGCACAACTCCTTCTGGATGTTGGAAACGTGGCATGAACACTGTGGAGAGGATTTCAACAACTTACAAATATAAATAAAGTAAAAAGAGCACATTTTGGTGGATTTTTTTCAATGGTTTACGGATTTAGTACTACTCTTGTAATTACAAGGATCATCACTGATCCGTAAGAACAACTCCTGTAACAACAATTTAATCATCAACAAAACTAAATGGCATATGCTTTTATTGGTCGAACCACTATAAATTTGTGGGTTTTGTTATTTCTCATTTTAATTTAATTTCTTAAGTTAATTCTCCACTTTCATTCTATGTGTGTTTGTGCCTTTTTTGTTATAAATACTAGCGTAGCCCCGTGCATTTGCACAGGCTTCCTTTAATGAAACATCCAACAAATGCCACACCAAATAAATTGCATATCAAATATTGCTTTAGTTTAGATTAAACCAACCAAATTAATTGTTACGATAACAATAAAGTCCATTAATATTGTTTTCCTACCAATTGTTTATTATTATGTCCTTCATCACAATACATTGTTATATTATTATCAAATTAATTTAATATTCATTAAAGCATTAGGTTGGATTTTTTTTTTCTTTTGTTTAAAAAAAAGCTAAACGATCCAAAATTTGTGTTTGTTTTTATATATGTAAGTTTATCAACGTTTACAACAAAAAATAATATTTATTGTCATAAGCCTGACACCGTTAACTAAAGGTCTGCAAAATGGTCAACGAAATTTTACCGGATAGATAAAATCCACAAGAAATTGGACCATCATTCGTTCAGCCTTTATACCAAATTTGCTTTTTTTCCTATTTGAAAACAACAATTCGCAAATAAACAGGTACTTATTTGTTAAAATGCAATTTTATGTTGGTGTTAATACTTGTACCACCATGTTGCGCATATAAACAATGCAAGATACACGCTTGAGGTGCAACAGTCAGAACACATTCATCACACCAGAAACCCTAAAACAATTATTCTTGGCTTGGATTACGAAAGAGACATAAGGCCTTTCAGTGAATCGGTTCGTAGCGAGGATATTGAACATTTAAATTTAAGTGATCCTTGGGATAGACAGGGCTACGAACTGCCTTCATCTCTTGGTCCAACTCATGAATGGTTATGTGCCATCGCTCATAGGGACTTGGTCGAAGTGGTGGGACCAACCGGCTGGAGAGTCTGGCCTAAATCTCCTACAGAGCTAATGCGTGATTATGATTTTGAAATCTTGCAAGAGAAACTACCACAGTTATCTGATGAGTCTCCTGTTTGCCCGGTCTCTCACCGACGAAAGCGTAGACATTCAGTACTTGGACGCCAATCACAGGTAAACAGGACCATGTCACTTCCTAGAACATTGAGTGGTGCACATTCTGCTCCTTGTAGGCTGACTATTTCCATGCAAATAGAGCATGAAGAATCCGAAGGGAGTACAACTAAAGAATGGGTAGCAAGGAAGTAAAACTGATCAGTATTCATTTGGTATGTTTGTGGTTGTGTTATCCGTACTATGTTTATTTTTGTATAAATATGTATATATTGGGTTGACTTGGTTTACGATGCTGTGTATTTGATGCTATGGGGCTTGCAGTTGAATATGAAAACACTATTTTTTTGGCCATCGATCTGGCTTGTAGATCGAGTATATTAAGTAACCATGGTATGTGGTTGATGATGTGGGGTTCTGTGGAGATATGTTGTTATATTATTTGTTTATTCTCCTATAACCGAAGAACAATGTACATCTTGTGAAAACGTTTAGGAGTGCATCAGTATAATCACTGATGAGAAGGTGATCATAATTGCAATACATACGAATTTAATGAAGTTTTAACATATTTGTTTAGATCTTGAAGGTGCATAATTAAGCTTAAAGTATTAATGACCTGTGTAACATTATACAAAATTTCTCATACGTTAGAACAGTACACTTGAAATTCAAGCATTATCGTTATATCTTCAAGTTGATGCCATGTAATTGCCATTGGTAGAATTTCAGTCGCTAAACAGTTTTTCCACATTCACGTTTTTTTGGAGTGCTGTTCTTGTGTCCATATTCACTTCACTCCTTGAAATACAGTATTAATTTTATGAATTTTGTTTTCGTTGACAAACCATAAAAAACAACAATAGTAAATTAAGTAAGTGAGTGAAAAAATGTCACCTTAGTCATTTAGAAATAATATTTCTTTCCAGTGTTGTTTGATTCTCTTATAAACTAGTAACAACTGAAAACTTGTGAAAACACTTATCCCTAGAACAATGGCTTTCATCGACAGTGGTAGAGGTAAAACATTATTAGTTACAGTAAAATGCAATGAAATATAATAATGTTTTTCTTATAGGATTACTCGATTCTGGAATAGTTCAATAATGGTGTGAACAATTACAAATGCATCATGTTACTTCTTTTGGCAGGCATTCATATAATTCTGAGTCCAAATAATAAACAATTAATTTCCAAAAAAATAAGTACTTATGGTTTGTACATGAGTACAACGTATGCAATTAAAACAAAAGGAAAAAAATCTTATCTTTCACCAAGATGTAAATCAGCAAATATCTTAAAAAGTTTAAGCATTCTGATAGTATGGAGTAACATGGTGCTTACATGCTTAATTTCTTTTCAACTGTCATTGTGTACAAATAAATGCGATAAAGGCATAAATCAACGTAGACAAACAAAAGCATGAAACTCATACAATTTGTCTTAAAAGTCTTAACTAATAATAACACAAAAGATACGACCCTTTTCTCAGATTTTTTTGCAATCTGCATTACATTTTGCTTGTTGGTAATTTAAGGACACTCTACTTTTCTTTTGCACTTTCTTCTTGAGTAAGAGGTGTCTTCTTTATGTGCAGTCGCCTTGAAATCTTAATCCGGGTTTAAGAGTCCTACTTCAGCAACCTTCACAATATAAACTCAAGAACTACTCATGCATGCATTAATCAGCTCGTTTAAAATTAAACATATGACCAACGTGAGACAACACAAGCTGCACTTTTACGCAAAAGAAAATTCAAAAACATATTTAGCCATTTCAACAATCAAAACACAACAGTTAAGATTATACGAAAGCTTCATCAAGAATACAGATAAAGAATAAAATACATACTCAAGAATATATATATATATATACTATTAATACAAATACCTCTCCATGGTGAAGCTTTTTTGAATGGTCAAAAAACTCCTTTTCTCTCACCGCAATTGAACTTAAGTGCAACGTTTATCGGCAGGGACCAATTTGTCATTGCAAAAACACATTTCCCAAACCCACGACGCTTACCCTTGGTCAAACTATGTCGGCGGTTTTTTTTTCTCCACTTTTCCACTCCGTTATTCCCGTCTTCTTCCTTCTTCTTTTCTAAAAATTAATGGCGTCTGCCCTTCAAACCTATTGGACTACCCAGTTATTTTTCGTTGTTTTCACATCTCCTCCTACCACCCACCTTCGTCTGCTTTATTCCGTCTTCACCGCCAGTTATTTGTGGTTCCTGCCTTCCTTATCGTTCCATACTGAACTGCTGTCCAGATCTGGATGTTTACGCCCTACTGCTGTGCAGATCTGCTTCTGTACACCCTCCACAGCCTTTTTTCCGTCGCTGACGTGCTCAGTCCAGGTAAACTCCGACTGTAATAGACTAAGTTCACCTTATTGCTCTTCCCTAACGTTATTTTCACCAAACCTGCAGGTAGACGCGTTTGTGCAGCTGAAAATTGATTTCTGTCCTGCAGCACCGAGGTCCATACGAACTTTATACGATCTATATTACTACGATTTCTGCTTATTTTTTGAACACTGACATCACCAAAAAGTTTTGATACCTCAATCTGTTGTGTGATATGCTTACGTATATTATATCACCATAAACTTTGCTAGCTTCATGTCTTTGTAGACCTTCAGTTTCTGTATTTACACAAATTTATTACCGATTATTTATGAACTGATAATTATTTCATTAAACTCATACTTAGCACATACGAAAAATGGATTACACAAACTCATGTTTAAGTATATTGCCTGATTTCAATTTTTTCTACTTATATCTAACATGTCAATAGTTAGTAAGCAAATAATACCTGTCATTATGTCCCATACTACTCTTTGTCACACACTGCTGTTTGTGATTATCTCACATACTGCTATCTAACACATGTTTTTCTTTTTTGACAGCACGTACAATCACTTCACCCTACTTCTCTTCCATAATGGTATTCTCTCCAAACCACCAGTTACCCATGTTTGTCCACCTGGCCATCCATTCGTCCGATGTATCATCGAGGTACGTACCAACTTTGTATGACCTATATTACTACTAATTATTACGTGCTTAACTTTGAAACACTGACATGGTAGCTGACTTCACTAATGCTTTTGCTAATGCTATATTCACTGTTCGTGCGTATTATTGCACCTTACGTCGTTGTTTTGATAGCAGAATATGGTGTTTTCATAGGTGCATCTGTTGTGTGCTATACTTTACTATATTACATTGACAAATTTGATCCCATAATATATTACATTCATACATTGTTAATTACTTCACATGTATAGATGTTATATTAACTAATATTCTGAGTACAAACAACTTTTGTTCATATGTTTTAACACTCGATACGGTCAGACTGAATTATCCAGATGTACTGTTTAATTGTACAAAATATTCATGGATATTTGTCTTTTTATTTTACGAACAATTTGCTAACCTTAGCTGATAAATCTGACCATCGATATACGTCCACTTCAATATAAATTAGATGATGAAATTTTCATACGGTGTTTACCACCTATCTTCAGCGTTCATACGCTTTTGGGTATTTGTAATGCTTTTAATCTCACAAGTCGTTGGTATGGTATAGAAAGAGAGTAGTAAATCCTTTATCCAAAATTCTGTTAATACATTTGCGCTATTTTCGTCCCACATGCTATATCATTATGACGGCATGGAGGAGCTACCCAGTTTGACAGATTTCAATGATAATGCAGGATGTTTTATAGCATGCGATGTATAAATTGACAAAAGAATGGATCAAAGAACAAAAGGCAAGAACAATTTTTTTACTCATTTTCCGCTACATTATATGTATGTCTCTTTATCTTTCAAATGATATAACTGCCAAATATAACTGCCGACATGTTATGTGTTCAAATGATATTACTTTTGGCCAAAAAAAATTATTTTTAACTTGCGTTAATTCCATGTATGGTAATATTAGTATGATATGCCAAACATTTTGTAACTGCTTTGCTCCAAAAGTACATTTAAGTGCCAAGAGGTTAACTGTTAACATGCTATTCTTTTCTGAAAAAAAATTATAATTTAAACCTGTCTTACGTCCATGTATCGTTCGATTATTATACTACATAAAAGCGTAATCTTAGCAATTAAATAGTAGTGCATAAATAATAACCATTTGTTTGCAAAATGTCTTTACACAATTCATGAGATTTCATTGTTTAAACGGATAGCATTGTCCGTTTAAATTGTGAAATTTTTTGGGTTGTGTAGAGTCGTTTTGCAAACGCGGTTACATTTGGTAGACCTGCACTATTATTTACACAACTGCTATTATACTTATGTACTCTTCAACAGTAATTTAATCACCTTACACTTTTTAATATAACTGTGTTCTGTACATTAAAACTTTTGTTAAATATATTATTTGATCATTCCTTTTACTTGATCATATTTTGAGAATATAGTCGTGTTTTTTTTTTTCCTCTGCATCTTTAACCGTCACACAGTTCTACCAACACTTGAATACCGTTTGGATAAACAAGAATTTTAACAATTTTCTGTCAACTATCATTAACTCTTCTGTTCCTCCTTTTTCATTCATCGACAATGGATGTAGAAAGGAGGGCAGAAGATGTACGACCAAGTGAAAGGTAGTCAGAAGAACATGCAGTGGGACGGAGTATGAATATGCACAAATTTGTATGAAATACAAAGAAGTTGACCTAACTGGCCATGAAGCGGCAATAAGTATGGCTTGTTGTACTAATATGCTTGAAAGACAGAAGTAGACGACTAGACGGGGAAGGTAAAGTGTACTGCAATTTATTGAAAAAAATATAATCATGAATGTTATCATAATTATTTAACCAACTGCTATTATACTTATGTACTCTCACTTTAACAGATTACGCATGTTTTTCTGCTGCCCGTCCGATGTTGAACAAACTGATGCAGCCATTGTTAATGGCGAGGCACAGTTTGTCACCTATGAGGACAAGTGTGACCTGAATTGATTACGAGTGATTTTCTTCTGCCAGTCAGATGTTGAAGAAACTGCTGCAACCATTGTACATGGCGAGGCACAGTTTCTCAACTATGACGACACCGCTCACATGAAGAGATTACCGGTGAAATTTGGGCTTCCCATCGGTTGTTGTACAAACTGTTGCATCCAGTTTCATATGTGAAAGGTGGATCAACATGCGGACCAGAAGCGATATGCACTTACGTTTGCATGCTACGATTATTCAACCAGCTCAATTCCGGAAGCATATTTCTTCTCTCTTCTTTACTTGCCGCATTTGCGGCACCACCGATACAACCACCAAAAGGTATGCATCAAATGCCTGCATTTACTTTCATCGTAATACCATCGACACTTATTGCATACCATTTGTAAAGTAGTAATGTCCTCACGTTGCATTCACATTCAACTTATGTTATATGTTTATGTAAAAAGCTCACATTTCACATTACATTGCGTCCGTACGTATTTCCTGAACCTGCACTCAGCCTTTACATCTTTGTTATACGATTCTTATACTCAGCTTTGTACAACCCAGCATATGAAAGCTTCTCTTTTGTGTTTGCTACATTGACCTATATTTATCTCATTTAAGATGGACGAATGTGATTTCAGCGGAATTTACGCACATATTTCCAGTAAATATATATGTTAAAAAGTATGAGTAATTCATATTTCAGTTTTTTCAAATATTACGACTACACAATCATTTGGATTTCAAGTAATAATGTATTATACTTATTCACATTTCTACCATTTGAACTGCTGCATTATTATCCTATATTTACTACTAAGCTATTAAAAAACCAATGGTTAATTTTAAGTTTGCTCGGTCCTCCTTCAATTATTCCATTATTTTTAAAATTTCCATTTTTTTCTCCTTATTTTATGCAGTTTTTTTACCACCTCAAAAAATATTTATACGATTACACCAACTTCTCTTTTCCTCTTCCTATCATTACCTTCTTTCATTCAAACTCTTTCTACAATATCTGCTGCCATATTTTTACCTGTACTCTTCTTCTCATACGCTTCTACTCTTTCAACTTTGTTCATTACCCCCATGGATAGTGAACAGCGAGAACATAGACGTCTTGCTCAGCAAGCTAGACGTGCTAGGATGTCTGACGATGAACATGAACAACATCTGGCTAACTGTAGATAACGACGTCGTTCACAACGACTTCAGTCTACCGCACAACAAGTTGGACCTATCAATGGTACTGTTTTATATGATATTCATAAATACTGTTGCATTCATCCCATACCGTGCATTTATATGTCATTTTAACTTATTTTTTACTCTTTTTCAACCAGTTGATAATAATGTTGTTCCGCTTGAAACATTGAGAACATCCCTTAATTGCGCACGAAATTTTGTAGCCAACCGTGCCTTTCGCAAACATGTCCTCCCACAACCAACAATCTGTACCTTCTGCACAGCAAAAAAAATTTCTTTTGAAACTTCAGGTTCCTGCTGTTCAAATGGTATGATTCGTATGTCTCTACCTTCTGCACCTCCCCAGTTGATTGCCCTGTTTACTGATCAAACCGAAGTTGGCACGCACTTCCGAACTAATATAAGATCGTACAACAATGCATTTGCTTTCACATCAATGGGTGCCAAAATTGACCAAAATTTAGCTAACGGAATGGATGGAGTTTACTCATATCGTGCTCATGGTTCCATCTACCACCGTATTGGCAGTGTGCTACCTGCTGATGGAACCAGACCACGATATTTACAGCTATACATTTACGACACTGAACATGAAACTGAAAATCGACAGCTGGATAATGTTGTTTTAAGACCCGAGGTACTTCAAATTATAACAGATGTTTTGAATTCAGTTAACCCATTTGTTTTCGTTCTACGTCAGCTGGGACAACGTCCTGATATGCACCTTTGTAGAATTAAAATTAAAGAGATCACAATTGATCGACATGTTCATGAGATGCCTACTGCATCACAAGTTGCCGCCATAATTGTAGGCGATGAAACCGATGATTTACAAGGTAGGGACATAATTGTCAGAACACATTCTGGAAATCTACAACGGGTTCCAGATACAGCTGGATATTATGATCCACTTCAGTACCCCCTATTGCTACCCTATGGTCACCATGGTTGGGATTTGAGCTTACACGATAGTGGAGACAATGAAATTAGTTGTGCATCTTATTACTCACACCTTATACAGGTATGTTTACGGTAATTCAAAATCAGATGTCAACACCTGATGAACTTAAATATATTTTTACAACCGTCGATCTAAATGGTTATGTCTCAACATTACACGCTTATTTTACCTTATGTTGACACTATGTTGTGCCCCACTTATATCATGCTACGTTTGTTCACAATTGTTTCACAGTACATACTTATAATTTCATATGCATCTTATTATTACTACTATTTCTTTTTTATCTTCTGGATTCACATTACTTCCCATTTCATACCTTCTTTTACGTAATGCTGTAATTCTGTTTGATTAACTCACTCTCCACATTCATTTTATTTTTTTGTAGCTGACCTTTGCATTCCGTAATACATTCGTTTTCTCGCAGATAAGACCTGGAGACACATCGCTTCTCTTGCTTGCCGGCCGGCTTTTTCAACAATATGTGGTAGATATGTATGTTAAAATTGAAACGATGAGACTGAGATATGTTCGTACTCCTCAAGATAAAATAAGGGCTGATTTGTATCAAGGCCTGTAGGATGCAGTGATCGCAGGTGAAACGTCGACCGATAGTTTACATTTTCTAACACTTCCCTACGTACTTATTTTACGCCTGCTTCATACATTCTTATATTACATCTGCTTCTGCAATCTCATTGGCAGCTAATGTAGGAATAAAAAAATATCTCCGTCATCTCATATTGGTAGTCCATGAGATATGCATCAACGCTATCAAGATGCAATGGCCGTAGTGCAAAGGTATGTAAAACCTGATTTTTTTGTTACGATGACATGTAATGTTAAATGGCCTAAAATACTTAACGAACTGCTTCCCGGGCAACTACCACAAGATAGACCCGACATAACAACTAGAATTTTCCATGCTAAATTAGAACAATTAAAACATGATTTATTTGACATAGGCGTTTTAGGCAGGATTATCGCACATGTACACATTGTTGAATTTCAAAAAAGGGGATTTCCACATGCATATGTTTTAATAATTGTCGCTGACAACGATAAGATTACTAATCTCGATGAGTATAACTCCGTTGTTAGAGCTGAAATTCCGTGTAAAGAATTAGAACCTGATTTACATGCGGCTGTTCTAAAACACATGATTCATCATCCGTGCAGACATTTTAACACTAATGCCACATGCATGAAAAATGGTGAGTGCAAAAAAGGATTTCCAAAACCATTTGCTCCTGTTACCGTACAAGGAAACGACTCATACCCAATATACAGGAGACGTGATAACATGACACAAAATAATTCAACGAATAACACAATTGACAATCGTTGGGTAGTGCCATATAACCCGTATTTACTACTAAAATACGACTGTCATTTAAATGTTGAAATATGTTCGAGTATTAAATCCATCAAGTATCTTTACAAGTATGTGTACAAAGGGTCTGACCGTGTTTCGGTGGGTGTTTCAGCCTCAACAGTCGATAACAACGATGAAATATCTAAATTTGCTAACGCCCGCTGGGTTTGTCCACCTGAGTCGTTATGGAGAATCTTTAAGTTCCAGCTTAACAGCATTATACCTTCTGTTATTGGTCTGCAAATCCATTTGCCAAATAGACAGCAACTGCATTTTTCTTCATCCGAATAATTGAACGATATACTAAACGATGAAAGTAGAACAAAAACTATGCTTACTGAATATTTTAGTAGAAATGTTAGCGACGAAGAGGCAAGACAGTACTTTTACCACGAGTTCCCACAAAGATATTGGTGGGACAATAAACATAAGTTATGGATTCGTAGACAAAATAATCGTAGGGTTTTAGGTAGAATTTACACTGTTTCACTCACTGAAGGTGATCGATATTTCTTGAGATTACTCCTTACACACGTTAGAGGTGCCTTATCTTTTACTGATTTACGTACCGTGCATGGAACAGAATACCGCACATTCAAAGAAGCCGCTGAACGTAGAGGCTTATTAGAAAATGATGATGATATTTATGACTGTTTACGAGATGCTTCTAACACACATATGCCAACTGCACTTAGAAGATTATTTGTTACAATTTTAGTTTATTGCGAACCAAATCATGTGCGTAAAATGTGGGATTTTTTGTTCGAATACATGATTGAAGACTATCGACATACATCTTCAATTACCGACATTACATATTTCACTCATGTTTGTCTAGCAGACCTTAACAGGTTGCTACAGCAGTACAACAAATCAGTTTTTGACTATGATTTTCCAATTTCTTCTGTTAATTTCGAGTCCGCCAATAATATTTGTACTGCTGTCTTCAATGAAAAATATGTCCATGTACCAGAAGAAGACATCGACTCTATTAATTCCTTAAATTCAGAACAAAGACATGCATTTGATGTTATCATGAACTCTATTCTTGATAACATAAATTCTGTTTTTTTTTTCATAGATGGGCCGGGGGGTACAGGGAAAACATTTTTGTATAAGTCTATTTTAGCTCACTCACGAAGTAGAGGTCTAATTGCACTTGCAGTTGCCACATCGGGAATTGCTGCTTTAGCATTGCCCGGTGGTCGAACTGCCCATTCAAGATTTAAAATACCAATACTGCTTGACTCTTCTTCCACCTGTTACATTCCTAAACAATCTGATCTTGCAAAACTTATTCATGAAACCACAATCATTCTATGGGATGAAGCTACAATGGCTCATCGACATGCTTTTGAGGCTGTAGACAAAACAGTTAGAGATATATGTAATACAGACAAACCATTCGGTGGCAAAATCATTATTTTAGGTGGTGACTTTCGACAAGTTTTGCCCATTGTCCAAAATGGTACTAGAGCTGAAACAGTTGATGCATGCATTACACAATCATACATATGGTCACACGTACAGGTTTTCCACTTGACACAAAATATGCGTGCTATACATGATCCTTCATATGCTACCTTTGTTTTACGTATTGGAAACGGAGATGAACCATATGTGCATGATGACATGATAAAACTCCCTTATGATATTATTATATCGTCGAACAATGCAAATCCTATTTATTCGTTAATTGATCATGTTTTCCCAGCGATTAGTGATACTGTATATGACGCTACTTCTATTTTGAATAGAGCCATTTTGGCCCCCACAAATGATACTGTTGATGCTATTAATAATACTGTTGTTGACATGTTTCCCGGTACGGAATTTACGTACTACTCATTTGACTCCGTTGAAGAGGACACACATAATTTGTACCAACATGAATTCTTAAATTCTCTTGCCCCAAGTGGATTACCGCCACATAAACTTTGTCTTAAAGTTGGTTGTCCAATTATGCTTCTTCGCAATATTGACCCTAAGATAGGATTATGTAATGGAACAAGGTTAATATGCCGTGTTTTCCATAGAAATCTTATTGATGCAGAAATTGCAGTTGGTCATTTCTGTGGTACAAGAGTATTTATTCCCCGAATACCATTAAAGCCTTCGGAAAATGTTAGCATGCCTTTCACACTTATTAGAAAACAATTTCCTATTAAACTGGCGTTTGCTCTTACGATCAACAAATCGCAAGGACAAACCATCCCGACTGTAGGTATCTACCTACAGCAACATGTTTTCACCCACGGTCAGTTATATGTAGCCTTATTCAGAGGTATTGCACGACAAACAACAAAAATTTTAGTGCAACATGGAAACATTCCACGAAAAGATGGTACGCATATGAGAAATGTGGTTTACAAGGTTGTTTTACTAACATGTACTTCAAACATGAGTTAGGCATTTTGTTATCGTACTATCTTTACTTCACACAAAGTAATCACTATTGTTAACGACATCTATCTATTTGCACTTTTGCATTTACATGTATGCTACATCCAATGTTCACACTTTTTTCCTGCACTTAACAGCAGTAATGTTTTCCCCACCTTATTCCCCTTATTCACAAGCATTAACGTCTATAAACATGTCGCAATAACACCAGAAGAAAAAAAAACCATTTTTAACTCCGCCATCAAATGTTACTTCATTTGATGCCGGTCTCAAGCCCGGAAAAGGAGGAGATGAAATGTATATTTCTCAGACTTTTTTTACTCTATTTGCACTTTGTTTTGCTTTTACAAAGTTGTCGTTTGTACTATTTTAGGTTATTCATCCCAACATTTTCCACTGGACATCAATCAATCTTTCACATCAGGTGGAATAAGATAACAAAGGCTTTGACAAGTCACTGCCATTCTAATCAATACAATACAATTACTTGTATGCTTACATCAAAGAATATGCTCCCTACTCTATAATTTTTTACTCATTTACTCCGTTGTTTGGTTCAAAAACTGAACTACTTTTTTTCCCTGCAGTACTGACCGTACATGAGTTGATATTCATCCGGAGCTCAAATCGTCGATTGGGGGAATGACTTAACCAACCTTTTAATTATTTACTGCCTTTCTACTCAACACAATACGAAAAAAGGTATGCTTTAAGTTACTCTCTGCTTTCTATATGCTCTCCATTCTCTAATTTATCAATTAGTTCTGAATCATTTACTCTCTTCTTTACCTCTATACAATTTCTCCGTTTCATTCGGCTTATTTTTCTGAGGTTGAATTCTCCGAAATCGATAAACTATATGTCGTCGACGTCTTATTTGTTCAGTTTTGTATTTGTTAAGATTTAATTTGATTTTTGTTTTTGTTTTGACTAGATGTGAGATGAACACAAAAGGGAAGGAATGCGATTCATGTCTACCATTTACCTACCGTAAACATTCCCATAAAACAGAGGTATTTTTATATCATAATTTTTTTTAATTTCTATGTGGAAATGTTACAAAAATTAAGCACGTCATTTTCTGACATAGGAGGAAAATTTGTTGGCATGTAGACTAAACAATATTTAGCTTACCCAATGTACATTTATTTTCATATTTAATATCAAAATGAAACATATGTAACTTTAATCATCAGACTTATCAAGATTCGAGATTTGTTCATTGTTTCAAACTTCGACATAAACAGAAGTGGTTAAATACTAACCGAGTTCAAATCTATAATTTACATATTGTTTTTGCGTACTCCGAATTTGTAAAATTCATATTTAGGTTGTTTGTGATGTTAAAAATTAGGCATGTCTCTTATGAAACCATTAGTTTACGCCCATTTACTGTTGGTTTGTTTGTCACACATATCTTCAATTCAATTCATTCTCCCAAATTATAAAAGAAACATAAGTCCTTAATCCGCACATTCCTACACTGCTACTATTTTTTCACAAAGGTACATAGTTGCACATTTAACTATTTTGTCTCCTTTTTACTCATAGATTTATATTTTTCAATATTTGATATTTTCTTAATATTTGATTCAGCGAGCACTTTCATTTCACATCAGTTTGTTATATTTTTGATATTGTACACAAAGAACACCACCTACGGACGTTATTTTAGGTTTTACCGCGAATAAACTATTTGATGAAATGTGGATGTAAAAATCAAATAAATAATTTATTCATCTTAGCACTGATCTTCCAGTGTTCTATATGTAGTAAGCTCATTATTTGGTTCTTACTGTTAATGTTTTATTTTTATTGTTCTTGATCATTCTCATAATCTTTCATAGTTATTACACACCATGAGAAGGTGATCATGGGAGTTACGTTGGTTTTCAAGGCAGGTACGTTGTTAGCTTAGATGATTTAATGACATAAAAATTATATTTCAAACCATTATTGACCATCCCATGCAGTTTGTGTTTCAAGTGTTCATGCTTGTCAAAACCAACAATGTATATGTACTTCTGTGTTATGCTGGACTATATGTTATATGTTCAACTTCTGTGTAATCCACAATTTTCAACAAACGAGCTGTTAACCAGTTATTAAAATACCTTAAGTTTTGACGTATATTTTTATTTTTGCTTTTTTACTCATCAATGTCAAATGAACTAAATATTCAGAAGAATTGATTTTGTATACTCCTTTATGTATTACATCCAACTATGTTAGACCATGACTTACAATGCCAAAAAAGGTTTGTTATCATATCTTTGCACTTTGATAATGTGTTATATTACATGTTTTTATATTTGCCAATACTATCATTTTCCTATCTGATTCATTTTTGTTTTGATTACATATTCAACCAAACTGAAAAATATAATATTTCAATTATTACATTTCTTTATTTATATAGCATACATAATAATATATTTTTACATTACAAGTATCATACTATCATGCCAAATTATTTGTTCAATAACGTTGTATCTCAGGGGTTCTACTATCTTCACTGTTAAATATAAGGAACATGAGCCAACATAGTAATCTTATATGTCAGGTTGATGATGAAGTCGGTTCTCTTGCTGTTCTTAACTGAAATGGTGATGAAAGACTATCTAAATCAAGGAGTGATTGAAAATATGCATATATAATTTATTTGAACTTCCATGCCTAATTATATGCTCTTTTGTCGTAAATTAGTTTACAGAGTAATAATGGGTTTCCTTTTTCGACAACAAGCACAAGCATGTCTATGACGCCTTTTTTGTTACTATTTGGCAATGCTTTCCCGTGGTCAACTTTACTTTCTCAAACTGCATTACGCTATACAAAAAACTAACTGTTTCTTTTTACCAAGCAGGTACATCTAAACGGCAAGCACTTCTTCACATTCGCCCATTCAATTCTTACCTATATACTGAAAATATGACTTACAGTCTATCCTTGATCTCCATATAAGGTGAGTGCTCTACGGGCGATGAGCCATAAATGTTGTATATTTTCATGCCCCCCCCCTTTACATATTTGCAATTATGTTTATTATAACAAATAACATCGCTTCTACACCCTGTTACACTCCACGTATTACATTTTAAGCAACACACTGTTACCTCACTTCGATATTACGAAACAGAAACTGCTTGCGTGCAATATTATATGTCTATTGTACTCCTAAATTATATGTTCCTTCCTAACAACGTCAATCATTTTGTTTTCCTGTATCATACTCCGTTTACCAGGCTTGATGACAAATATATTCCATTTAAGTTCCACATGTCCTACATTTACTCCAAAGTTTTATTGCTAACTGCAACATGTAATGTCTCATTTTTTCATTTATGAACAGGCTCCTTTATTTCTACTGCAGTTGGGTGACCTTTGAAAATATCACCTCTTGCATAAACTCTGACCTATACAATTTGGAACAGGTACGTGTTTTAACCATTTTTTCAATTATTTCACAACTTTGTGCACATGCTCCTCGAATTTTTACTTGACCCAGTTTAGCTGCTTTTTTTTCTCCTACATAACTGAGTCCTCATTTAGGCCTTTTTTCTCCTTCTTTCTCTCCATTACTACTGCTTCAACTACTTTTACTAAGCTTATCGGTCGTATCTCCCAACTACTCATCTGTTTTAACTGCTATATATATGCATTGCTACACTTCATTTTTTTGCTCATTCAATTCCTTAATTCTGTTATCAACTGCCATTCTATTCTTCAAAATGCCAAAGGTACATCTTCTATACACACACAACTCGTAATCTTTTTTTTAATTTCTTCTTCTCCATCAACTATTTTACTTAACTCCTCATATGCTAACTACTGTATTTAATGCTGCAGTCCAGAGTTTCAGCATGAACTAACGACACCACACCACCAACTCCATCTGAAAAGATACAACGCAAGAGCAAACGTCTTACAAGGCAGCATCAACCATCGGCCTCTAACAGCACCACTTATGCGTCTCACATCCACCAGCAATCTATTTCACCAACTCAACCGGACATTTCTCCACCCACTGACAATTTGGTTGGGATTCCCAGTATTTCTACTACCACTTTTGCAGATGACATTCCAGAAATTATCGAGGATGAACATTATTGCTCCCCTGAAATGGTTTGTTAACAACTTCTACTACTTCCCTAGCTTTCAGCACATTTATATGTTAACTACTTATTACTTCTGCTTTTTTATCCAGCTAGCAGATGTTGAGAGGATTGAGAGAGAGTACATGGCCAGACAATTAAACAAATAGTCGTGCAACTTCCAAAATCTACCTGCGTTCCCGTTCATCATTTTGTTCTGATTTACAACTGTCTTCGTAACTATTAATTATGTTGTCATCTTTTTTTTTCCGGCTTCAGCAGTAATAACACTGCGGTCTATCTTTGTATGTAATAATTGTCATGTTCTGTACTGATGTAATGCCGCAAGTTTCCTGCATTCCTTTGTTATATGAATACATTTTTCATCAACACGAACTGTTTTGTGCTTTTTTCACTTCATGCACTGCCCATATTTTCTGCATACCCGTTCCTTTGATTACTGCTCAGTCTTTACTTCAATACCAGCTTTGGTCAAAAACATCTATGCACACGCCCATCAGGCGTGCATATGTACTGGTATATATATAGACATACCTGTATAATCAGTCCACCCTCACTAAAATATGCAAACCCAACTTGTGCACGCATTAAAATATGCATGTGCAATATGTGCACACCCTTTTCAGCAAACTAATCTTTGCGATTTACAAATTCTGGAACACCTCCTTATATACTACATTAGTTGTACTATTTCTTGTGTTACCGTACTCTTCGCATATCAAAACTTTCAATTCCTTTTTTGATTTTACCCTTGAAGTTTCTACATACAATTGGCCATGACTAAATATAGCTCTAGGAAAATATAATCCAATGTGAGTACACTACAAGAAAAATACCCTATTGCATCTAGCTATTTGCAACATGCCTCAAATGTTAGTTGTAGTAAATGATATTTAGCAACAGACCTTTCGTAGCTGTTGCAATAGATAAGATTTAACAACAGGCTTTTCCTTCCTGTTGCAAAAAGCATATTTTTCGCAACAGCGCTTTCGTGCATGTTGCGAAAACATACTTTTAGCAACTGCACTTTCATTCCTGTTGCGAAAACATATTATTTGCAACTACACTTTCAAACCAGTTGCAAAAAATATATATTTAGCAATTGCTTTCACCAGTTGCGATAACTATATTTTTTTGGCAATAGGTAAAGCCACTTGCGAAAAATATACTTTTGAATATTATTTTTCCCTAAATAATATTTGGTTATAATATAAAAAGTATAAGCATAATAGTGTGTGTGTGTGTGTATATATATATATATAGACATACACAAATGCACTCACATATATATATGATTAACATTCGGTTATAATCATGAAATAACAAGCAATCAATAATAATTAGTAAATAATGAGTTATATTTTAATAAGTAATTAGTATAATACAATAAATAATTATTATTTGATACATAACTATAATTATTACTGATTAATATAACTATTGATTACATTTAATAATTAATAATTTTAATTAACAACAAATATTAAATAATTAATAAAATATTCATAATATATTGTATTTAACAATTAATATTCAATTATAATTAAGGTGTAAAACTACTAATAATTAAGCATTATTAAAATAAAATTTTAATATCTAACTTTTTAATAATTATTACTAAATAATTAACTATTAGTAATTACATAACAATTAAGGTTACAATTTAATATAATTACTAATTGATAATAAAATTTAATTATTGTAAAGTGATATTTATAGTTAATAATTTTAGCAACTATGCTTTTAGACCTGTTGCAACAAACTTAAATTTAGCAACTGCTTTTTCTTACCATTTGTAATAGACATATTTTTAACAACTTATAATCTATATTTATAATTTATACTACAAATTAATAAATAGTTAGTACAATTATTAAAATATAATAACAAAGTAAAATTATAGCATATATTTATAGTTTATACTTTAAATTAATAAATACTACAATACAAATTTATTTAGCTCTAAGTAACTTTGAATGTTAATTTCTCTTCAATAACCAACTTTTCCAAAAAAACGCAAACTTTCATATTATATTACGAATTTAGATATTATATTATTTAATAATTTTTTATAACTTATTTAATAAATATGAACTGTTCAATTTTCCTTTTGCAACCTCAAGAAGCATCAAACGATTCTAATCTACCTTTTACCAGCGCAAAAAAGAAGGCAGCATCGTAAAATTCTAGAACCCGCTCCAATTTTAATTTCCCCACCTACCTCTTCACTTTGCCATTAAAAAAAATCCCAAATCGATCTCCTATATCATAATTTCTCACGGCATTTTCTCTTTGCCTTCATCGATTTTAAATCCCGATCCCAATCCCAATCTATCTCCAATTTCTTCGCGCTTCACAGCCATGGATCAACCCGTGCGCCTGCTTACCTACAATGTCTCAACGTGTATCTCATGGGCCATTGCTTTGTGGGTTGCAGGAGATGTTGGTTGCGGCAATCTTCGTGCTTTCCGCCACCTACGGTTTGTAATTTCACCACAACTGTAACCTATTTTTGTTGATATCACAATTTTTGATGTGGATCTACGTTATTTCTTGTTTGAATCTATTTCCATGGCATAGCATGGAAATGAGCGAAATTTAGGTTAATTCACATAATTTCTATTATATTTATCCTTTGTGGCAAGCATACAGGGATTTTTTTTGGATATTTGTTTATTTTCCCACTTCATCAATATGCTGACCAATTTCAGTAATAAATTGTTGCTCATCCTCTAAAATCGCTTATACTAAAGTGAATTCCTCATTTTCAATGTCATTTGTTGTTGTTTTTTCTTATAATAGTTGCGTAGGCATAAGAGCGCTTGCTGATGTTGAAGGATCTGTAAAAAAATTGATTAGATACACGGATGTCGAAGTAGTATAAAAATTAGTAAAAAACTCTTCAAAAAGACAGTCAAATTTATTTTCTCCTTTAGCTAGACTGTAACTTCTCTGTTCTGGTCTGCTCAGCCAGTAGAAAAGCACAATTTTGTGAGCTCCTACGGACTACACACAACGGAACAAAGAAACTTAGATTATTATTTTTATAATTGTTATTTTTGGGAACGATGACATATACGATGACTTTTGTTTGGATTGCTGGAACAATGCGATATATCTTTTTGGGTACACAATGCTTGCCATATCTGTTGTGGTAATCCTACGCTATACTAGGATGTGATGTTTCCTTTTGTGTAAGATTTGTTGTATTTGTGCGGCATGTGAATTTATTTATGCTCAATTCATGTTGGTGTTTACTTTTTGCTAAAAAAATAATAAGAAAGAGTAAAGAGCTGTTGTAGTTGAGAGCTAGTACAATATGTAGTCAGCATCAAAATTAATGTCTTAAGAATAGGTCTTAAAGTCATGCTTTTATTGCACATTTTTGAGATAGAATTAAGTAAACTATAGTTACTAAGAATTTAAAGTGTACAGGTATGATGTTGCATTGAACATAAATGTTTTCGGAGCTAAGAATGTAATGGAATTTGCACAAAAGTGCAACAAACTTGAAATGCTTCTTCATGTCTCTACTGGTTAGTATAAATTAATTCATTCATTTACCGATTACCACTGAAGCTTTTGCTTCATAAGTAAATTATAGATGATATAGCTTTTATATTATATATGTATTGACACATGATTTCAGCATATGTGGCTGGTATGAAGGAAGGCATCATACTTGAGAAGCAGCTTCAAATGGGAGAAACATTAAATGGAAGCTCCGATTTAGACGGTGAAGAAGAACTGAAGCTCATACAAAAAACAAAAGATGATCTTCGTCTGAATAATGCAGAAAAAGACGTTGAAAAAATAGCCATGAATGATTTGGGTTTACAGAGGTTTGCATTCTGAACTAATGTAGCATAACTATCACAAATACTACAAACTAATTATATGTATCAGCCACCATTGTTGGTTTTTATTTGTTTTTTAATTTGTTATTTTTTTGGCAAAGTGTCTAATCAACTTTTTATTTTTTACATGCCCTTTATGAATGAGGAAGGCATAATTCAATAGCATACATTTGTGTATATAATGTGCACGGCCCATGAAGTACACCGGCATGTTATTACACCACAAAAGCTAATTTTGATAGTCAAACCTCAATCTTTTTAATCTCAAGAAAACCATACATTAACAATAAAGATTAACGTATTTTTTTTACTGAACTCCCCATGTTTTAAAATTTCATAAATTTGTTTTTCAGAGCCAGAAACTTTGGTTGACTGAATACCTACGTTTTTACAAAATCAATGGGTAAGATGCTGCTAGGAAGCCTAAGTGGAAATACCCCACTTGTTATTTTACACCCAACTATCATAACTAGCATCTATAAGGAACCACTACCTGGTTGGATGGAAGGAACTATGTATATATACCTAGTATTTTTATTCATTTTTTATCAGGTGTTTATAATTACTTATATTGACATCATTTTGTTTGTATTTCTTATTAGAACAATAGACAGCCTGATAATTGGTTATGCAAAGGGAAAGCTTCCGTGCTTCTTCGAAGATCCTCAATTGCTCATGGATGTTGTAAATTTACTTCACCAATTTTTAAAGGATTTATTATTTATTTTTATTTTTAAAGGAATTTGTTAACACTTAGGTAAACCATTTGTAGGGTCAACTTGTAGAAATTTATTCATCAAATTTACTAATTACTAGAAACAGCTATGAATAAAATATGCAGATACTTGGAGATTTGTGTATCAAGGAACCTGTTGGTTGGTAATTAGCAACCATGGTATGATTTTCTACCAATTTACATTTCATTAATGTTTTCTTCTTTTTGAATCAGTTTGGTCCTTTTCATTACAAATATACTCCGTTTTAAAAGCAAGATAACTTGAACCACCGAAAATTTGGCATTGCTTTTCACTGTAAAAAAACTGAAAATTACCAACTCATTTGAGTATAAATTTACGGAAGCATCATGCACCAACTAATCTCCGGGATAAAATGGCGTATTACTTGGTCAAATCTATTAGATTTCTTATCGATTTGTTCTTTCAGGTTTGATTCCGACTAGTCCATACTTGATAAATCTAATGGGTTTTCTATATAATTACAGACTACACTAATGAGTAAATCCTTTATTTATACTGTATACTATATACTCTCTCTGTGTCCATCTTTGTTGTATCATATGTTATTTTTTGTGAGTGTATTACGCCGAGTTTGATGGATGAGTTTAAGATGTGTACGAAATTTTTTCCTTATTATGTGACTAATCAATTTCAGTCTAATATTTCAGGTTGTGGTGCTCGACCCGAGTTTTTTGAAAGTAGAAATGCAATATGAAAATGCTATATTTGAGAAAAAGTGTTGTCTGAGAGTAGAAATTTGTATATGAGTATTGCATAAAAACTATGAGAACTTTTGTTGTAATCATTCATACTATTAGAACTTTATTAGAATAAAATTGTTGGAATAATTTTTTTACTTGTTTATTTTATTAGAATAAAATTCTGTGATATACACTATTATAAAACGGATACATTTAATATGTAGTATCTGCAAGCTGTAAATTCTTTTTTTACAGATTTATAAATCTATTGCAACGGGCATATCTGTTGCAAAAGGATCTGTTGCAACAGCAAAAGCCTGTTGCAAAAAAGTATACTGCAACATTTTATTGCAACAGGCGGAAAATGTTGCGAACTTTTTGCAACTTCGGCTATACCAACAGGCACGGGTCTGTTGCAATTGGTCTATCGCAACAGATATTGCCTGTTGCGAAAAGTATTTTTTGTTGTAGTGGTATGGGATTGACCTTGACTTTTATTGATGGTCATGGCAAAACAAACAATGACCAAAAATTGCCTTCTTTGATATTTGAATGGGTATTTGTTATCCGAAGGAGTCAAAATCATGATAGGTATAAATACTTTGTGTCCAATATTACAACCTGTGATGATTTTAGCTTCAATAACATGATGTCCCAATCTAGTCACCTGCAGTCTAGTACCATTGCACAATCCTTCATTCTGATCAATATCCCCGAGTAACATTATTGGAACACCCACTTTAAGAGTCAACTTATGATTTGGTAGTCCATAGCCTTTTATGCTGTTTGAAATGTCAGGAGTACAAAAATCATCGTCACATGGACTACGATCAGTAGTAGATACAATGTCTAAGCTAAAATAAAAAAATTCTTCTCCTGGCACCTTCATCAGCAAATATTCATTTACTTGTTCAACAATTTCAAGAGTTGGAGCCAAAATAGCTCTTTCTTCAAAATGTACTGCATCCCCTAGATTATCTGACATCGATGGGTAGGTGTAGTCAACTGTGGAAGCAATGGCATCATTTCTATCCTTGATCAGAATCTCATCGGTATTTCAATAGTTGCCTCTTTTCCATCATTATCTCCTCCAATATAACCATCACCAACTTTTAATATCCATTCGGCAAATTCTTTATTTTCACATAGATTTGAACCATTCCCATCACCCTCCAGCCTCATATTTTTTGTCAGTCTTAATACCTTACAAAAATTCCAAAGATATGAAGAGTGGATAGTAGAAAAAACAATTTCTTGTCTACTCGCTCTTGGGATAACAGGTAGTATCTACCGAAAGTCACCTCCAAATACTACAACCTTTCCTTCAAATGGTTGTTCCATACTATTTTGATTCGAAATCCTAAGGATATCTCTTAAAGTTCTATCTAAATCCTCAAAACAAAATTTATGAATCATGGGTGCTTCATCCCAAATGATAAGTTTAGTTTTTTCCATCAAGCCTGCTAATTTTGATCCTGCTCTAATGTTACATGTAGAGTCCTCATTTACATTTATGGGAATTGCAAATCTTGAATGCGTTGTTCGTCCTCAAAGAAGAAGCAAAGAAGCAATGCCACTCGAAGCAACTTTATGACAATACCACCTTTGCAACGCACAGAAGAAGATAAAGTTTTCCAAATGTAAGTTTTTCCTGTTCCTCCAGACCATAAACAAAAAAAAACTCCACCTTGACCACTTGATACAGCTGTTATGATAGTATCATACACCTCTATCTTCTTGGAGTTTAAGTTAGAAAAGAGAGAGGCATATTCCCATTACAAAGATGGTAGATCATCCGTAAACTCGGTCTAAATCAGTTTATTGTTTCCTTCGGATATAATCAGATAATTAGGAAAAGGCATCTCAGGATGCATTCGAAGACTGCTACCATTTTTGTTAAAAAAAAATCCATCTCAAACAATATATAATTTCTCAATTGTGTCTCTGTAAGATGCAAATCTGTAAACAGTCAGTATATACATCAATATATCAACACACATAACAGAATAACTTACATTATAATTAAAATGGTTTCTAGTTATTTTTAAAACTAATAACATGCCACGAACACCTAGAATTCTTCTTTGTCTGTAAAGAATATCATCTGAGAGGTATTTCCAGGTTTGTTCCCATATAACTTGAGGTCTGGACATGCTACCACATATTAATAACACTGCAAACAGAACTCGTAGATAGCGAGCACTTTCCCAAAAACTTGGTTCTTTTATAGCTTCAACATACTCTCTATCATCATCTACTAATCCAAGAGTGTAACATGCTTCTTTAACCATAGAATATACTATTCCATTGACAGTGTGAATGTTTTGGTAACATGTAGGTCCTTTTACTTTATTCAACAAAATTCTTAAATAATAAATCTCCCCTGAACAAGGAGGCACATATTGTATTCTACCAATAGAAAACCCATTTTTTCTTGGCTTCCATTCCCTTAAATCTTTCTTCCAAACAAATTTAGTCGGGAATTCCACGTAAGTAAGATTATTTGCTTCTTCACAGACCTTATTACAGTCCATCCATGCTAAAACATTGGTTGATTTATTCCTGGCCGATTTATAACTGTATCGATTGTATCTTCGTCATCAAAAAACATTTTTCTCATCGGGTAAATGGAAAGACAATGTAATAACCCGGAAATCCGAGCCAATTTAAAAATTTTATTTTGGCAATTTTAGCGAATTTTGATTATTTAAAATTAATTATTTTAAATAATAACGACGAGAAATTTATTTTGAATAGAAATAGAACGTTTATATATATAGATCGTCGTTAGAAAATAAATATTTTATTTTAATTATAAAAGGAATTGAAAATGGCGCGGTAGTTTGAAAATTCGATTTCAAAGTTCAAATGAATGTACAGGATTCAAAATAAACCAGATTTTAGCGAAACCAAAAATATTAGAATCTATTTGAGAATATCTTTCCAACGAATCCGAAAAATTGAAATTTCATAGCGGGAATCAAAAATTATGCCCAGTTGAAAATTCAGAATAGTCGCTATGGAATTCTGGCCCTTAAAAATGGAAATTTTGCAAACGACCACGGTTTTCGACGAAACCACTTTTGTTGGACCCGTGATGTCAAGTTATTGCTAGGTTTCAAAAATTTTAATTTTCTGAATCAATATGTGAGCGTGGAAAAGGAAAACGTGTTTTGACAATTTTAGTCAATTTCGATCGACCAGAAAATGGCCATTTTTCAAACGGTCCCAGAATTTGACGAAATTAGTTTTGTTAGGACCATATCGTTAATACGAAGCTAGAAAATATTTTTTGGGAATTTTTAGAGTTCATGCGTGGCCCCGGTAAATTGAAATGTGCGTTCAAATTCAATATACTGATTTATATTTCGATTTTGATGAAAACAGACCGAAACGATGGAATTGGCTTACGATATATATCCCATTGTGTTCGGAATGGGGGTAATTAGCTGTGGACGACAGTCGTTAGGTTAGATTTGGGGTAAGGAGTGATTAACAACTAAAGATGGAATTAATCATTATAATATAATATATAAAAATATATGTATCCTCCTCCAATAGGGGAAACCCTTATTTCCCATTCTCGTTTAACAGAAGCCGCCCCCAAATCCTTTGAACGACAGCCGTTCTCCCTCCATCTTCCCTTTAAATCTTTAAATCCCTTCACGATTTCAATAATCCTCCTAAACAAAATCATAGAGTTCCTCCTCAGCTTCGAATTGATATGGGTTCCAGGAATTTTACCATCGTGTAGCGCTCGATTTCTGAGCTGAAAGTCGCGATCTTTGGAGCCGATTTCTGGCGATCTGGTGAGCTCGAGCGCCACATGGTGGCAGACGGAGGGAGGACGCGGTGTGGCGCGTCGCATAGGGCGCTCCGATCATCCTCCGATGAACTGTAGCAGCGGCGGCAGCGGCGGTTTCACATCGAGCAACATCCAGAACTGAACAGTGAGCTTTTCCCCTTTCCTTTCCCTTCTTTTTATTTTATTTTATTTATTATATAAAACTGAAATAAACAACTTTGGTCTTGAAAATATAAACTAGACTTTGGTTTTGAAAATATTAAATAGAAAAGACGATATTTTTAACATAGAAAAGATTAGATTTTTAATCGTATAAAGTTTTGATTTTTTTTATTCATATGAAGTAGCGATAAAAGTTTGATCTTTATATATTAAGTAGTGAAGTAAAAATATGATTTTGATTATATGATTAGCAAGATAAAATTACGATTTTTATGCATATGGTTTCAATATAAAAATATGATTTTTATATAAACAAAGTAGAGATTTTTTTACAAATAGTGAGGTAAAAATATAATTTTTATGATATGTATAATGAAATAAAAATGTGATTTTTTATAGCGTTGAAATAAAAAAGGGTGATTTTTAAATATGAACAGCGTGAAGGAGACTGCGTTGGAAGCACGGGCAGATCCAGACTGTTCTGAATTTCAGAAATAGAATGACGGAGTGGAACCCTACGTGAGAACTCCTCGCTTTTATTTTGTTTTCTAGTTGAAATATATACTAGGATACAGACGGTGCTTAGCAGCACCCGACACCCGTCGTCCACAGACCATGGATGACTTGTTTGTTTGATTGCTGTGTTGTGAAATTTTATTGTGTGATGAGGAATAGAATAAAATATATATATTCATGTGTTGAAATAAAATATATATTCATGTGTTGAAATAAAATATATATTCATGTGTTGAAATAAAATAAATATTCATCTACAAATCGAACAATTTGTTTATGTACATCGATTTGACTAATATTGATTGGGACGATAAATTTTACACATCGCCCAACTGCACAAATAAAATCTGTGTTTGATTGTTTGAAACCCCACACGGGTGTTGGGATGAAATTGGACATACACTAATCCTAATAATTAGCTATATGTCGATCGATTGATTGACAGGCTGTTATAAGCGGTGAATATTTTTATTTGATGCTTATACAGTGTAGACTGCACTCTGGATGATGGTTGATTATTTATCGTTGCTATTATATACATGTGTTGTATGGAATCCATATAATTAACATTATATGGTAATTGATTGGGCCTCATTTCAATTTGGAAAAAATAGAATATTATAAAATGAAAATTCATGTGTTGAATGAAAGAAAATTCATGTGTTGAATAGAATAAATAGTCATGTGTTGACGATACTCATGTGTAGAGAATATTCATGTGTTGAAACTTATCATGTGTTGAGTAAAATATTTAAACAATAAAATTCTCATTTTTATCGAATATGAAATTAGAAACTAACTGGAAATCAGTTAAGATGAATGGTTTCCTGGGTATTGATCTGATGTTGGTTTCGGCCTTTGGGGTTAATATTTAGGGAATTGTTCTCTTACTAATTTACGGTTAGAGTCTAATTAAGAATTAAATGATATAAAGCACAATTTTATAAAATATATTAAATAATAAAAATAGTCATGTGTTGACGATACTCATGTGTTGAGAATATTCATGTGTTGAAAGAAATATAGATTCATGTGTTGAATAGAATAAATATTCATTTGTTGAATAGAATAACAAAGTTATTGAAATATATAAAGCCGTGTTGGTTAGATATACGCCATTTTGACGCGAACGGTATTTATATCGATTATATTCGTTTTTATAATGATTATAGAAAAGGAAGTGATTTCGAAATATAACGTTTTGAAAATATTATCATTAGTATATCGATGATGTGGCATATTCAATTTTGATTCGAAATTGAATATGAAGTTGAAATCGTTTTGAAAACGAATTTAAAACGATTTATAAAATACGTTTTAAAAAGGAAATCGACGAAATATATATAATATATATATTATATATATATAGAATGGCCAGAATAGAACGCGTCGCGCCGCGGCAATTCGCGAATTTCAACCATTGACTTCGAATGGATATTACGGGAGATCCGACCGTCGGATTCTCCTAAAACCAGAACCGTTGGGTTCGTATCGAAAAGAGCTTTCTAACGAATATTAGAGATATGAAATCTAACAGTTGGATTTGGAATTATGTCCAAATCAAATTTGGAAAAGGTCGCTGTAAGTGCAGTTCGATGGTCGTTGATGGAAATCGACTGTACGGGCCTTGATAAAATTATTAAAAATAGTAATAATTTGTGTAAAATCATAAGAAATGATTTGTGAAGAATTAGGATGAAAAATTCCAAATTTGAAATGATAAAAATAGATTTTTATCGAAATGAACTAGTTTTGAACTATAATTAAAATCCATTTATTTTTAAATAAATAAATTGGATTTGAAATGGTTTTGAAAATAAACAGAATTTTCAATAATTGAATTGGAATGGATTTGAATCAAAATTATCTTTGGAATATTTTGATGTTGGATTTCGTGATTATACAGATATTGTTATGGAAATTTGAAAGATATATTTATATCGTTATTTCCAATACGATATTTGTTGGTCGTAGAATTTGATATTGAATATAAGCCGATATATTTTCTATTCAGAGCCTTGTATTTAATATCAAATGTGATTTGGGTTTGTCGTGAATGGTGTCTTCATTAACTCTATCCTTAAACCCAGTTGAGAAAAAGATTAAATCTTTTTATTTAGATTTAATGAAGTGTGCCAATTAAATGGGATTCAATTGGAATTGGATTAGAATGTGATTTTGGGTTTATCGTGAACCGTGTTTTAAATGACATTGGTTCTTTAACCCAGTTAAAGACAGGATGTGATTTCCCAAGTTAAATAATCATTGATAGTGATTTCTGGGAAGATTAAAACCCAGTGGAGTTTTAATGAATCTTTAATTAGATTGAAATGATCGAGAATGGAGTATCGCCAGTTTTGCTCCAGGCGATAGTTAAATCTTTAATTAGATTTGAACGTGAAATGGTAATTGAATTTACCGATAACACTGTGGTGTTAGATATGAAGTATTACCAGTTTTACTTCATGGGATGAATAGGTTGGGATTGGGAAATAAAATAAATGATTACTTCGGTGTGGTTCGCTAATCCCGACTAGTTTGAGTTGATATTCAAAGGAAGATTAAAGAATAAATTTAAGGAATTTATCTTTGATAAAATTAATGGGAACCTTTCCCAAAGTATAAGAATATTTGAATAAAAGAATATTCTGAATTGGAATGGGGCGTATGTTGTGTTTGTGTAACACTTGTTTATTATATACGCGAGTTATTCAGAAAGACCGGGTTTATCCCATTCTGAATAACTGATTCGACGTGGTGTCGAGGATGAAGACGGTGGTCGAAGACCGGAGGTCTTCACATCGTTTGGGTGATTACTGATGATCTTGATTGGGCAGTACACCCAAGAGGAGGGAATTATTTGGTGATCGTCCAGACGTACTTGGAGATCGATGGATATGCGAGGTACAAGGTGTCTCCGGTTTCGTTCAGACCTAGAACGAGCTTTTAAATGGACTGTGTGTCTGACATTGGTTTTTATTCTGTGTGATTGATTTCTATTAAATATATATCTGTTTGGCGGTGGAGAATTTATTCTCTTGCTTAACACCCTTCTCTGAAACGTACGAGCTCAGGGGTTATATATTGATGGATATCAATCGCATGGAGTGAATTGCCTGTGTGGCATGCCTAAGTGGCAAATGATCAAGGCTTTTGTTGAAAAGCAAAGTCTTGTGGTTGATGATCAAAGCACGGCCTGTGTGGCATAGCTTTGTGTAACGTTGATTCGCGAGCCTCACACCCCGGTTGTGAACCAGTAACGGGAGAGGACCTCAGGGAGGGCATGCGTTTCCTTCTAGCTAGGGTGGTGTCAGTGACCTACCAGCCCTGACATTTATATTATTTTCACCTGTGTGGTTGTTGCTGTTGCGAGGTTTCTCGGATATATCGGTAACTGTGTGGAGCCGATGGAGTCATTTGGCTCATTTACGCCCCAAAGGGCGGGGAAACGTAGTGTTCAGGCATAATAATCCACATCGGTGGACCGGCCCTGACGATCCATGGGGCAGTTGCGGCTGTTCCTGATGCTTGGGCTAGGTAGCCTCGAATCGGTAGAGGACTATCTTTTTCCTTGGTTCACAGATGGAAATCCAACTTCCAATACGTGACTTTGCGGTTTTATTTGTTGAGCCTAGTATGGCGACATAGTGGGATGGGGCACTTATGCCGTCTATGATTGATACTTATGATTGAAATTGTTTTATACACTATGCACTTATAATAGTATCAAATGATTTGTTTTTAGCATATCAAGCATTCTTTGGCTATTATAAGGTAAAAACCCTATCCTCCGGCTTGCGTTGCATTGTGTGATGGGACCTGGGTCTTATAATAGCTTCATTTTTCTTTATTTAGCATTGCGCTGTTTGTTTTATGCACTGGTATTCTTGGGAGGAAACCCGTTCCGTGTTATACGGCGTGGTCCCTTGATTTACCTAAATTTAAAATAAAGATTAATAACTGTTTTAGTTCTCACACCAGTCATATGACTTACCTGGAGTTTATTGTTTTAACCTAAACTCCGGGTGCCCCTATTTTCCGCACGGGCAGCTAGTAGTTTTGGTTTTGCAGATTTATATTCACAGGATCCTGGTTTATAGCTGGAACGATATCCGGAAAGCTCTGTATCCGTATATCTCTTTCAGTTGTGTATTGTATTATTTTTCCACTGCTATGTAATGTATTGTAATCTCTGATATTTATCGAATGTGTAATATTTATTCGTACTCTGTATATTCTTGTATCCTGATGGAATTGTTGTAATATACAATGAAATGTTCTTCTGTTTGCGTTCTGGTTTGTCGTGTTCTCAAAACAATCAGGGGTTTCGAACGGTCTTGGTTGGTTTAGCGACTGATTCGGATCGAGCGAAATTTCCGATCGTCACAGACAACCTCTCCACTGCGAGCCTTCTATAATGAATATTACGGGAGATCCGACCGTCGGATTCTCCTAAAACCGGAACCGTTGGGTTTGTATCGAAAAGAGCTTTCTAACGAATATTAGAGATTTGAAATCTAACAGTTGGATTTGGAATTATCTCCAAATCAAATTTGGAAAAGATCGCTGTAAGTGCAGTTCGATAGCCGTTGATGGAAATCGACTGTACGGGCCTTAATAAAATAATTAAAAATAGTAATAATTTTTGTAAAATCATAAGAAATGATTTGTGAAGAATTGGGATGAAAAATTCCAAATTTAAAAAAATAAAAATAAATTTTATCGAAATGAACTAGTTTTGAACTAGAATTAAAATCATTTATTTTTAAATAAATAAATTGGATTTGAAATTGTTTTGAAAATAAACAGAATTTCCAATAATTGAATTGGAATGGATTTGAATCGAAATTATTTTTGGAATATTTCGATGTTGGATTTTGTGATTATACAGATATTGTTATGGAAATTTGAAAGATATATTTATATCGTTATTTCCAATACGATATTTGTTGGTCGTAGAATTTGATATTGAATATAAGCCGATATATTTTTTATTCAGAGCCTTGTATTTAATATCAAATGTGATTTGGGTTTGTCGTGAATGGTGTCTTCATTAACACTGTCCTTAAACCCAGTTGAGAAAAAGATTAAATCTTTTTATTTAGATTTAATGAAGTGTACCAATTAAATGGGATTTAATTAGAATTGGATTAGAATGTGATTTTGGGTTTATCGTGAACCGTGTTTTAAATGACATTGGTTCTTTAACCCAGTTAAAGACAGGATGTGATTTCCCAAGTTAAATAATCATTGGTAGTGATTATTGGGAAGATTAAAACCCAGTGGAGTTTTAATGAATCTTCAATTAGAATGAAATGATCGAGAATGGAGTATCACCAGTTTGGCTCCAGGTGATAGTTAAATCTTTAATTAGATTTGAACGTGAAATGGTAATTGAATTTACCGATAACACCGTGGTGTTAGATATGAAGTATTACCAGTTTTACTTCATGGGATGAATAAGTTGGGATTGGGAAATAAAATAAACGATTACTTCGGTGTGGTTCGCTAATCTCGACTAGTTTGAGTTGATATTCAAAGGAAGATTAAAGAATAAATTTAAGGAATTTATCTTTGATAAAATTAATGGGAACCTTTCCCAAAGTATAAGAATATTCTGAATTGGAATGGGGCGTATGTTGTGTTTGTGTAACACTTGTTTAACTTGTTTATTATATACGCGAGTTATTCAGAAAGACCGGGTTTATCCCATTCTGAATAACTGATTCGACGTGGTGTCGATGATGAAGACCGGAGGTCTTCACATCGTTTGGGTGATTACTGATGATCTTGATTGGGCTGTACACCCAAGAGGAGGGAATCAGTTGGTGATCGTCCAGACGTACTTGGAGATCGATGGATATGCGAGGTACAAGGTGCCTCCGATTTCGTTCAGACCCAGAACGAACATGTAAATGGACTGTGTGTCTGACATTGGATTTTATTCTGTGTGATTGATTTCTATTAAATATATATCTGTTTGGCGGCGGAGAATTTATTCTCTTGCTTAACGCCCTTCTCTGAGACGTACGAGCTCAGGGGTTATATATTGATGGATATCAATCGCATGGAGTGAATTGCCTGTGTGGCATGCCTAAGTGGCAAATGATCAAGGCTTTTGTTGAAAAGCAAAGTCTTGTGGTTGATGATCAAAGCACGGCCTGTGTGGCATAGCTTTGTGTAACGTTGATTCGCGAGCCTCACACCCCAGTTATGAACCAGAAACGGGAGAGGACCTCAGGGAGGGCATGCGTTTCCTTCTAGCTAGGGTGGTGTCAGTGACCTATCAGCCCTGACATTTATATTATTTTCACTTGTGTGGTTGTTGCTGTTGCGAGGTGCCTCGGATATATCAGTGACTGTGTGGAGCCGATGGAGTCATTTGGCTCATTTACGCCCCAAAGGGCGGGGAAACGTAGTGTTCAGGCAGAATAATCCACATCGGTGGACCGGCCCTGACGATCCATGGGGCAGTTGCGGCTGTTCCTGAGGCTCGGGCTAGACAGTCTCGAATCGGTAGAGGACTATCTTTTGCCTCGGTTCACAGATGGAAATCCAACTTCCAATACGTGACTTTGCGGTTTTATTTGTAGAGCCTAGTATGGCGACATAGTGGGATGGGGCACTTATGCCGTCTATGATTGATACTTATGATTGAAATTGTTTTATACACTATGCACTTATAATAGTATCAAATGATTTGTTTTTAGCGTATCAAGCATTCTTTGGCTATTATAAGGTAAAAACCCTATCCTCCGGCTTGTGTTGCATTGTGTGATGGGACCTGGGTCTTATAATAGATTCATTTTTCTTTATTTAGCATTGCGCTATTTGTTTTATGCACCGGTATTCTTGGGAGGAAACCCGTTCCGTGTTATACGGCGTGGTCCCTTGATTTACCTAAATTTAAAATAAAGTTTAATAACTGTTTTAGTTCTCACACCAGTCATATGACTTACCTGGAGTTTATTGTTTTAACCTAAACTCTGGGTGCCCCTATTTTCCGCACGGGCAGCTAGTAGTTTTGGTTTTGCAGATTTATATTCACAGGATCCTGGTTTACAGCTGGAACGATATCCGGAAAGCTCTGTATCCGTATATCTCTTTCAATTGTGTATTGTATTATTTTTCCGCTGCTATGTAATGTATTGTAATCTCTAATATTTATCGAATGTGTAATATTTATTCGTACTCTGTATATTCTTGTATTCTGACGGAATTGTTGTAATATACAATGAAATGTTCTTCTGTTTGCATTCTGGTTTGTCGTGTTCTCAAAACAATCAGGGGTTTCGAACGGTCTTGGTCGGTTTAGCGACTGATTCGGATCGAGCGAAATTTACGATCGTCACATTTGGTATCAGAGCTTTGGTTTACAAAGCTCGAGAACAAGACACATTAGAACCATACGAAAGAATTCATCAGAGATTGGGTTAGTAATATCCAACGAGAATGACTCGTTAGAGATAGGATCAGTAGTATCTAGAACGAGTGTGAAGAGTAGTGTTTTTGAAATAATAGTGAAAACAAATTTTGTTTTGAAAAAATTTAATTCAATTATTCGTATTTGAATATTTATTTGTATTGAATTTGTACAATCCAATATATAAAGATTTTTCCTATACGTCTGATCCACGTGTATTCGAAATTTTAATATACTGGATAGATATAGTGTAACGACCCGGATTTCAGCCGTTGAATTCTGAATATTTAAATTTAATTTAAATAATTTATTTGAATTGTATATAGGAATTTATTTAAGAAAAACGATATTTAAACGTATAATTTATAATATAATTTAAAATGAGCTCGAAATAGTCGCGGTAGTTCGTAATTCACGAATTAAACTTCAACTGAATATACAGAATCCAAAATAAGTCGGATTTCTTTGAAACAAGAAACGTTTGAATCTATTAAACTGTATCTCTCTGATGGAAGAGAAAAATCTATATTTCGTTTTATAATCTGTCAGTTATGGTCAAATCAAATTTTGAAATGGTCGCTGTGGAAAATCGTTATTAAAATATACGCGTTAAATTAGCCGTTTTGCAAACGGACTCATATTTTGACGAAATCAGTTTCATTCGAACCGTATCGTTAAATTATTGTACGGTGTTGAATTGCATGGTAAAACGATGTCGTATGTGACCACGGTAGCCGTAAACGCCCGTTCATTTTCTATAATGCGTAATTTATTTAATAAAGGGTTATTTAGGTATAACTTGAACAGACGATCGAATTAGGCCGCGAAACCAATTCCATTGTGTTCGTATCGTCGATTAGAGTCAGGATAGCTGTATAATTTGTTATTTTTGAAGACCGGGTAATTTGGCGTTAAAAATGGCATTGCGATGCGCGTAAAAATAACCTACCAGGAAAACAGTCTCAGAATGCGACGAAACTGGTGCAGTTGGGTTCGTATCGATTAATTATTGTAAGATTTCAAAGTTTCAAGTTGTTTCGATTTATCTGGTGATCGTGAAAAAAATTAAACGCGTGTTTATTTCTGGTTTTATAAAGGAATTTTTTTCAAACGATGTCGGAATTCGACGAAACTTGTCCCATTGGGTTCAGAATACTTTTTTACACCAAGATTAGCTTTTTTATCAGTAAACAGATTGTTCATTCATATGATTATTCGTCCATATTCAAGTATACACTCAAACCACAATGAACACTCCAACCTAAGACAGTAGAAAAAAAAAGAAAAAAAATATAATAAAGAGAGAAACCGTGCTTACAAATCCATCAGTACCGTGAATCCCAAACAGTTTCACTACCGTGCTTCCCAAGCCTTTAAGGACCGTGCTCCCCAAGCAATCCAAAAACCGTGCCTGCCAAGGTAAGAGTCGTGTGTCCCAAACCATTGATACCGTGCTAGCAAAGTTTTCTCTCTTTTAAATACTGTGCATCGTCTTGTCCTTCTCGAAATAAATATAAAACAAACCCACCTTTTCCATGTCTCTTTCCTACATCCGAACGAAACTTCTCCCTCAAAGTAAATCGTCCCTTTATAAAATCAAAAGGGATCCAAACAACAACTGTGGATTAATTAAAGTTAGATCTTTGAGATCGAAAACTGATAGCTCGCCATCTCCCTATATTTTCTTTTGGGTGCTCGCGGAGTTAGTCTTCGATAACCAAAAAAACTAGGCTTCGGCATATTGTTGACTGCGAAAGGACGAGATGTTAGTGGAGTGTTGGTCACAGGGTACTGTAGCAGGTGATGAGCAGATCGACGCAATGGCAAGGGGTTGGAAATGTCACGGTGAAGGTATGTGGTTCGTATAATATTTTGGGGGTATTTTGTTGCGGAAAAGATCGTTGTTTATTGCAGCATGGTGGGAGTGGAGTTAGATGATCGGAGGAGGAGGTAAAGTCAGTCAAAGATGGTGTTCGGATGGGTTCCAGTATTCGGTGACGAGAAGAAGATGAGGTTAGTGGCATATAAATTGGTGGTTCGTATTATAACATGAATTGGTGGTCAATATTCCTTTGCATTTACAACTATCCGTAACATATATGCCACTATTCGTAAACTGATTTAAATAGTCAAAGATGGTGTGAGTGGAGTTGGTGTTTTTGAAAAGTGGACGTTAATCGTGAGTTAGGAGGTTGTAATGATGAACGTTGGGTCTGGTCTGAAGTGCCACAGGAGGAGCGGGTTTTGTTGTTTTAATTAAGGAAGCAAAACGTGGATTTATGGCATGGACAAAAGGGGTTCTATACTCACTGGAATACTTACAGAGTTGGATTGAATTGCTGTTCGAAGGGGGGTCTGCGAGCAAGTAGGTGCGTTTAAAATGGTGGGTATGTTTTGTGAGGAGGCATTGGTTGAACGGTAAGGACAACAGACATTTTTGTTGAAAAAAAGAATGGGCTAGTATGGAAAAGGATTGACTCAGGTTTGGTGTCGAGAACGGTGGTGCGTGGAGACAATGTAAAGATTCCACCGTGGATGTGGAGGGTTACGATGTCAAACAGTTTAAAGGAGGAGAAGCCGTATTATTTAAAAAGGGGGATTAGCGTAAGTGATTAATCAAGGTTAATTAATAACCCTTTTGAATTTCTAATCGTGTTAACATTTATTAAATAAATACATATAACATTGGAAGTTTTGCTACAGGGGTTCATGGGGGTTCTTGCTGCATGGGGGAGGCCTTAGTATGCCTAATGACATGATTTAAAAAGTTATAATCAAGGTTAATCATTTATTTATTAATATCCTGGTGGTCGTTAAGCATACATGGACTTGTAAATTTTATAACTATTGCACGTGTTAGCAGAATTGGACACGACCGGGTCCATTGAAACCGAAACGACGAAATCTATCTTATGAAACTGATTTCACCAGGAACCGAGTTACGGGCGTTTCGTGATAAAATCAAACGCTGGTTTGATTGTAAACAAAACAAAACAGAATCGTCAACTGCAAACCAAGGTGAGCAAACTCATTAACTCTGCCTCGTTTATATTTTTATATAAACGAGTTTTTTTTAAATTTATTTTATACTGTGTGATGGTTGCTTGGTTGAATAGTTGATAA
This sequence comes from Allium sativum, assembly GCA_030737875.1. Classification (NCBI taxonomy): domain Eukaryota; kingdom Viridiplantae; phylum Streptophyta; class Magnoliopsida; order Asparagales; family Amaryllidaceae; genus Allium; species Allium sativum. The sequence continues at coordinate 618,488,938 of CM060918.1, read as the reverse complement.
AATTGGTTGATATGATTACATCGTTGATCTATTAATGTGAAATAATATTATTGATGCTGATTAACATCTGTGGATGCAGGGAAACAGGTTGGAGGAATCCAACTGGATTCCTCAACATTTATATCACTGTTTTTATTTATTTGTTATATGATGTGTGGTATAACCTGTGATTGATCATGTGTGTTTGAATACCATTGGCCCTAGAATTTTGGGTATTTTAAATACCGTAAAATAAATATTTTTAAATGTAGAAGACGAACTTGAGTTGTTAAGAGGGAAATTTATTTCCAAAATAGAATAAAATTTCGAATAAACTGAAAATAGAAACTTGTTTAAATAAAACAAGGAGTTGTTTATAAAACGATGTTTATTCGTTAAAATATTATCTTGAGATAAAGAAAGATATAAATTCAAGTTTGAATTCATATTGGAAAAATAGAAATGGGTTTGAAACTGATATTTGTAAATTGTTTAGCACTTAACTAATTTAAATAAAATTCTAAACGAGATTATAAATGGATATAATAAAAACAATTTTGTGAATGGTTCTACCATTAGAAGTTAGTAAGGGAAAAATTGGATTTTTAAAATATTATCCAAAGGGATGAAGTCAAATGAATTGATTATATAAAAAAAGTGTTACGATTTAAAGGGAATGGGTTAAAGCAAATGTGTTGCAAACGAGATATCTAAAAGAAATTTAGATTTCAAATATGAAACCAAATTGGAATTTGAATAAAGAAGGGAAATGGATAATTGTTTAAAATGAAAACGATGAGTTTTATTCCAACATTTGGAATATAAATTGTAATAAATGTTTTGTAAATTCTAGATAGCGATTTTAACGCTACCGTTATAATAAGTGTTGATAAATTCTAAACAGCGATTTTAACGCTGCCGTTATAATAAATGTTGTAAATCTAAACAACGATCTTAATGCTATGGTCATAATAAGTGTTCTATAATATTACACAGCGATTGTAACGATGTTGTTAAAAGCAATGTTTTATAAATCAAATATTTGGAAATAGCGATTATAACGCTACCGTTATAATCAATATTTTTCTGTAAAAGAGGTGTGTTCTTAGATCGAATCCGAGAGTCGCGTAAGCGACGGTTTGTTTAAAGTTGTGAGCTTTGACAATTCCAAAGTTAAGAATGTTGTTCGATTAAGGTCTGAGAGGTAATTATACCCCAACTTGATTGACTTCATCATTGATGGAGGAATGGTTAAGGTTCGATGGTGAAACTTGGTTAAGAAATATGGTTAGCTAATAAATGATTAGTGGGTTGAGTTATAATAACGTTGTTTTATAACATCGCGTTAATTTGAAATGTTTTTCCCAAATAAAATGAGAGATATTTTCTATACATAGAAAATGAAATGAATTGTCAACGAGGAATTAAGAGACAGGAACTGGAAATAATAATTTAATAAGAAATTAAATTAAAAGGGGCCCGGTGTTGTTTGATGCTTGATCGGTAGAAATTTCCAATTGGAAATAGGACCGTTGATTGTATGGATGTTTCTTTGATAGTTAAATCACCGACTATCAAAGTTTTGATTTATTTTATACCTTCGTTATCAATATGGAGAGACCGAGATCAGAATTAATATCTGAAAATCACTCTATATTGGTATAAGCGTTATGGATCATCTTATAATGAAAATAATTGAAGACGGAGTTATGCAAGGCTATCCTGTTTACGGGATAGTGCCTTCGGTTTGTCCAGACCCAGGACAACTTGGAAGGACGAGTGTCTGACAGAGTATTTCCAAAGGGATTACGTACGTTGGTTCCTTCAAACGTACGATGTTGGTGGCATAGAAGGGAAACTTCTTTACCCTAACCATCTGAGTATTTTTGTGGAAATCAATTAGTGATTTCCGATGGATCTGACGATGTGACATTTAAAGTAAAGGGTGGCCAGATGTTTTGGAAGATAATTCAAACCTCAAGCCTCACAACCTGGGATTGACAAAAATCGGGCAGGCAGCATGGCTAAGTGGGTCGCTCCCATTAGGATGTATAATCACCTATCTAGAGAAATTCCATTTGTTCTTTAATCTAGCGTTGCTGTTCCTTTCGGGAAACGGATGCTGATCCCAACCGTTGGTGATATACATTCGATACACTCAAGCGAAATGAGTGGTCGGTCATGGGAGGGCCGGGTTGCAAGACGTTCTTGTTGAACCCAGTGTATTCGCCTTTAGAGATACACTATCGGCAGGTGGTCCCATACCTTGTCATGTTGGAAATCCAATCTCCAATAAGCGCCCTGCGGTTTTTGATTTTATATTATACATGGAGCGTGAGATGCAAGCGTTCCGCTAGATTCTATTTACTTGTTATAGAATCTATTATAATATAACCGGATTTGATATCAAAAATAATTTTTTTTATCGTAAGGTAAAAACCATCCGTGTTTATGTGTGGATCGGCCTTACGATTATCATTTCTTTTGAAAGGATTTTTGAAAGTTAAACCAATGATTGGAGTTTACTCACACCAGTCCCATGGCTAACCCAGAGTTTATTTTGTTTGTTTTCCCTAAACTCTTGGGTGCCCAAATTTGTACGGGCAGTCAAGTAGTCGGGATTTTTCAGATTCTCTTGGAGGAGCTCGAAGCAGGAGGCTTCACCAGTTAGCTATAGACTATCATTCTTCCGCTGTGTACTGTTTATGTATCTGGAAACAGGTGTTTATAACTGTTCTAGGGATAACCGTTGTGCTCTGATAATGGTATGTATATACAGTTACTGATTTGTATTTCAAAGTTTATGTTATCTAATATATTTTATTCGTTCCGCTGTGAGTTGTGATCTTCGTTTTTCTTCTATTCTAATATTTCTTTCTTTCTATTTCTCATCCTCTAACTTCTTTCCAATAATGATTCATATTTCTGTGCAATTTGGGTTGGACGTGTGATGTTATTAGTCGACTCAAAGGGTACGGAAGTTCGGGTCTTTTCATTTGGTATCAGAGCTCTAGTCGCTCGGACATGATTCTGATGATTGACGCGTCATCATCAGAATTTATTTTCGTGTTTCGAAAGTGGGATTTCTATATGATTCCAATTGACTGGTGTGAGAACCAAAGCTAGATAGGGCTTATTGTTGTGATTTGGCATCAAAAATCTGTTTTTTTTTACTATGTATCAAAATTATGAATTTGAAATGATAATCAACCAATTGATTGCTGATTGTGTTGTTTGATTATTGGTTGATTAATTAAATGTTGAACCATTTAGCCAAATTGTGAATTGTATTGAAAATTTGTCGCATTTGCATACATATACATATACATGTACTTACATTGAACAGGTCATAGCAAGGAGGCTAGAGAAGAGGAATAAAATTGTTTGCCCGACAAATAAGTACATGTTTATTGTATTTCTTGGGTTTTTGATGATTTTATGAGCCGATTGGCTAGCCGCTTGGCTGTTTCTTTTTGGATTGGTGAGGGATATGGGAGGCTATTTGAAATATCCAGAAGCTCCCGGTGCAGGGGAGGTTATGGCGAAATATTTCGAAAACTTAAGGTGTTAGCTAAATTTTTGAAAAATTTGAAAAGTTCTTAGAAACTGAAAAGTTGAAGAACTTAAGCCGTAATGAAAATAATTAAAGTTGAGTTGATTTGTGAAACAACTTTCGGCTTCGTTCCTTTTCGGGGACGAAAAGTTTTAAGTGGGGGAGATTGTAATAACACGGAAATCCGAGCCAATTTAAAAATTTTATTTTGGCAATTTTAGCGAATTTTGATTGTTTAAAATGAATTATTTTAAATAATAACGACGAGAAATTTATTTTGAATAGAAATAGAACGTTTATATATATATAAATCATCGTTAGAAAATAAATATTTTATTTTAATTATAAAAGGAATTGAAAATGGCGCGGTAGTTCGAAAATTCGATTTCAAAGTTCAAATGAATGTACAGGATTAAAAATAAACCGGATTTTAGCGAAACCAAAAATATTAGAATCTATTTGAAAATATCTTTCCAACGAATCCGAAAAATTGAAATTTCATAGCGGGAATCAAAAGTTATGCCCAGTTGAAAATTCAGAATAGTCGCTATGGAATTCTGGCCCTTAAAAATGGAAATTTTGCAAACGACCTCGGTTTTCGACGAAACCACTTTTGTTGGATCCGTGATGTCAAGTTATTGCTAGGTTTCAAAATTTGTAATTTTCTGAATCAATATGTGAGCGTGGAAAAGGAAAACGTGTTTTGACAATTTAAGTCAATTTCGATCGACCAGAAAATGGCCATTTTTCAAACGGTCTCAGAATTTGACGAAATTAGTTTTGTTAGGACCGTATCGTCAATACGAAGCTAGAAAATATTTTTTGGGAATTTTTAGAGTTCATGCGTGGCCCCGGTAAATTGAAATGTGCGTTCAAATTCAATATACTGATTTATATTTCGATTTTGATGAAAACTGACTGAAACGATGGAATTGGCTTACGATATATATCTCATTGTGTTCGGAATGGGGGCAATTAGCTATGGACGACAGTCGTTAGGTTAGATTTGGGGTAAGGAGTGATTAACAACTAAAGATGGAATTAATCATTATAATATAATATATAAAAATATATGTATCCTCCTCCAATAGGGGAAACCCTTATTTCCCATTCTCGTTTAACAGAAGCCGCCCCCAAATCCTTCGAACGACAGCCGTTCTCCCTCCATCTTCCCTTTAAATCTTTAAATCCCTTCACGATTTCAATAATCCTCCTAAACAAAATCATAGAGTTCCTCCTCAGCTTCGAATTGATACGGGTTCCATGAATTTTACCATCGTGTAGCGCTCGATTTCTGAGCTGAAAGTCGCGATCTTTGGAGCCGATTTCCGGCGATCTGGTGAGCTCGAGCGCCACATGGTGGCAGGCGAGGGAGGACGCTGTGTGGCGCGTCGCATAGGGGGGTTCGATCATCCTCCGATGAACTGTAGCAGCGGCGGTTTCACATCGAGCAACGTCCAGAACTGAACAGTGAGCTTTTCCCCTTTCCTTTCCCTTCTTTTTATTTTATTTTATTTGTTTATTATATAAAACTTTAATAAACAACTTTGGTCTTGAAAATATAAACTAGACTTTGGTTTTGAAAATATAAAATAGAAAAGACGATATTTTTAAAATAGAAAAGACGATATTTTTAACATAGAAAAGATTAGATTTTTAATCGTATAAAGTTTTGATTTTTTTATTCATATGAAGTAGCAATAAAAGTTTGATCTTTATATATGAAGTAGTGAAGTAAAAATATGATTTTGATTATATGATTAGCAAGATAAAAATACGATTTTTATGCATATGGTTTCAATATAAAAATATGATTTTTATATAAACAAAGTAGAGATTTTTATATAAATAGTGAAGTAAAAATATAATTTTTATGATATGTATAATGAAATAAAAATGTGATTTTTTATAGCGTTGAAATAAAAAAGGGTGATTTTTAAATATGAACAGCGTGGAGGAGACTGCGTTGGAAGCACGGGCAGATCCAGACTGTTCTGAATTTCAGAAATAGAATGACGGAGTGGAACCCTAGGTGAGAACTCCTCACTTTTATTTTGCTTTCTAGTTGAAATATATACTAGGATGCAGACGGTGCTTAGCAGCACCCGACACCCGTCGTCCACAGACCATGGATGACTTGTTTGTTTGATTGCTGTGTTGTGAAATTTTATTGTGTGATGTGGAATAGAATAAAATATATATTCATGTGTTGAAATATAATATATATTCATGTGTTGAAATAAAATATATATTCATGTGTTGAAATAAAATAAATATTCATTTACAAATCGAACGATTTGTTTATGTACACCGATTTGACTGATATTGATTGGGACGATAAATTTTACACATCGCCCAACTGCACAAATAAAATCTGTGTTTGATTGTTTGAAACCCCACACGGGTGTTGGGATGAAATTGGACATACACTAATCCCAATAATTAGCTGTATGTCGATCGATTGATTGACAGGCTGTTATAAGCGGTGAATATTTATATTTGATGCTTATACATTGTAGACTGCACTCTGGATGATGGTTGATTATTTATCATTGCTATTATATACATGTGTTGTATGGAATCCATATAATTAACATTATATGGTAATTGATTGGGCCTCATTTCAATTTGGAAAATATAGAATATTATAAAATGAAAATTCATGTGTTGAATGAAAGAAAATTCATGTGTTGAATAGAATAAATAGTCATGTGTTGATGATACTCATGTGTTGAAACTTATCATGTGTTGAGTAAAATATTTTAACAATAAAATTCTCATTTTTATCAAATATGAAATTAGAAACTAACTGGAAATCAGTTAAGATGAATGGTTTCCTGGGTATTGATCCGATGTTGGTTTCGGCCTTCGGGGTTAATATTTAGGGAATCGTCCTCTTACTAATTTACGGTTAGAGTCTGATTAAGAATTAAATGATATAAAGCACAATTTTATAAAATATATTAAATAATAAAAATAGTCATGTGTTGACGATACTCATGTGTTGAGAATATTCATATGTTGAAAGAAATATAGATTCATGTGTTGAATAGAATAAATATTCATTTGTTGAATAGAATAACGAAGTTATTGAAATATATAAAGCCGTGTTGGTTAGATATGCGCCATTTTGACGCGAACGATATTTATATCGATTATATTCGTTTTTATAATGATTATAGAAAAGGAAGTGATTTCGAAATATAACGTTTTGAAAATATTATCATTTGTATATCGATGATGTGGAATATTCAATTTTGATTCGAAATTGAATATGAAGTTGAAATCGTTTTGAAAACGAATTTAAAACGATTTATAAAATACGTTTTAAAAAGGAAATCGACGAAATACATATAATATATATAGAATGGCCTGAAAAGAACGCGCCGCGCCGCGGCAGTTCGCGAATTTTGACCATTGACTTCGAATGGATATTACGGGAGATCCGACCGTCGGATTCTCCTAAAACCGGAACCTTGGGTTTGTATCGAAAAGAGATTTCTAACGAATATTAGAGATTTGAAATCTAATAGTTAGATTTGGAATTATGTCCAAATCAAATTTGGAAAAGGTCGCTGTAAGTGCAGTTCGATAGCCGTTGATGGAAATCGACTGTACGGGCCTTGATAAAATTTTTAAAAATAGTAATAATTTGTGTAAAATCATAAGAAATGATTTGTGAAGAATTGGGATGAAAAATTCCAAATTTGAAAAGATAAAAATAAATTTTATCGAAATGAACTAGTTTTGAACTAGAATTAAAATCCATTTATTTTTAAATAAATAAATTGGATTTGAAATTGTTTTGAAAATAAACAGAATTTCCAATAATTGAATTGGAATGGATTTGAATCGAAATTATTTTTGGAATATTTCGATGTTGGATTTTGTGATTATACAGATATTGTTATGGAAATTTGAAAGATATATTTATATCGTTATTTCCAATACGATATTTGTTGGTCGTAGAATTTGATATTGAATATAAGCCGATATATTTTCTATTCAGAGCCTTGTATTTAATATCAAATGTGATTTGGGTTTGTCGTGAATGGTGTCTTCATTAACACTGTCCTTAAACCCAGTTGAGAAAAACATTAAATCTTTTTATTTAGATTTAATGAAGTGTACCAATTAAATGGGATTTAATTAGAATTGGATTAGAATGTGATTTTGGGTTTATCGTGAACCGTGATTTAAATGACATTGGTTCTTTAACCCAGTTAAAGACAAGATTTGATTTCACAAGTTAAATAATCATTGGTAGTGATTATTGGGAAGATTAAAACCCAGTGGAGTTTTAATGAATCTTTAATTAGAATGAAATGATCGAGAATGGAGTATCACCAGTTTTGCTCCAGGTGATAGTTAAATCTTTAATTAGATTTGAACGTGAAATGGTAATTGAATTTACCGATAACACCGTGGTGTTAGATATGAAGTATTACCAGTTTTACTTCATGGGATGAATAAGTTGGGATTGGGAAATAAAATAAATGATTACTTCGGTGTGGTTCGCTAATCCCGACTAGTTTGAGTTGATATTCAAAGGAAGATTAAAGAATAAATTTAAGGAATTTATCTTTGTTAAAATTAATGGGAACCTTTCCCAAAGTATAAGAATATTCTGAATTGGAATGGGGCGTATGTTGTGTTTGTGTAACACTTGTTTAACTTGTTTATTATATACGCGAGTTATTCAGAAAGACCGGGTTTATCCCATTCTGAATAACTGATTCGACGTGGTGTCGAGGATGAAGACCGGAGGTCTTCACATCGTTTGGGTGATTACTGATGATCTTGATTGAGCTGTACACCCAAGAGGAGGGAATCAGTTGGTGATCGTCCAGACGTACTTGGAGATCGATGGATATGCGAGGTACAAGGTGCCTCCGATTTCATTCAGACCCAGAACGAACATGTAAATGGACTATGTGTCTGACATTGGATTTTATTCTGTGTGATTGATTTCTATTAAATATATATATGTTTGGCGGCGGAGAATTTATTCTCTTGCTTAACGCCCTTCTCTGAGACGTACGAGCTCAGGGGTTATATATTGATGGATATCAATCGCATGGAGTGAATTGCCTGTGTGACATGCCTAAGTGGCAAATGATCAAGGCTTTTGTTGAAAAGCAAAGTCTTGTGGTTGATGATCAAAGCACGGCCTGTGTGGCATAGCTTTGTGTAACGTTGATTCGCGAGCCTCACACCCCAGTTATGAACCAGAAACGGGAGAGGACCTCAGGGAGGGCATGTGTTTCCTTCTAGCTAGGGTGGTGTCAGTGACCTACCAGCCCTGACATTTATATTATTTTCACCTGTGTGATTGTTGCTGTTGCGAGGTGCCTCGGATATATCGGTGACTGTGTGGAGCCGATGGAGTCATTTGGCTCATTTACGCCCCAAAGGGCGGGGAAACGTAGTGTTCAGGCATAATAATCCACATCGGTGGACCGGCCCTGACGATCCATGGGGCAGTTGCGGCTGTTCCTAAGGCTCGGGCTAGACAGTCTCGAATCGGTAGAGGACTATCTTTTGCCTCGGTTCACAGATGGAAATCCAACTTCCAATACGTGACTTTGCGGTTTTATTTGTAGAGCCTAGTATGGCGACATAGTGGGATGTGACACTTATGCCGTCTATGGTTGATACTTATGATTGAAATTGTTTTATACACTATGCACTTATAATAGTATCAAATGATTTGTTTTTAGCGTATCAAGCATTCTTTGGCTATTATAAGGTAAAAACCCTATCCTCCGGCTTGTGTTGCATTGTGTGATGGGACCTGGGTCTTATAATAGATTCATTTTTCTTTATTTAGCATTGCGCTATTTGTTTTATGCACCGGTATTCTTGGGAGGAAACCCGTTCCATGTTATACGGCGTGGTCCCTTGATTTACCTAAATTTAAAATAAAGATTAATAACTGTTTTAGTTCTCACACCAGTCATATGACTTACCTGGAGTTTATTGTTTTAACCTAAACTCCGGGTGCCCCTATTTCCCGCACGGGCAGCTAGTAGTTTTGGTTTTGCAGATTTATATTCACAGGATCCTGGTTTACAGCTGGAACGATATCCGGAAAGCTCTGTATCCGTATATCTCTTTCAGTTGTGTATTGTATTATTTTTCCGCTGCTATGTAATGTATTGTAATCTCTGATATTTATCGAATGTGTAATATTTATTCGTACTCTGTATATTCTTGTATTCTGATGGAATTGTTGTAATATACAATGAAATGTTCTTCTGTTTGCGTTCTGGTTTGTCGTGTTCTCAAAACAATCAGGGGTTTCGAACGGTCTTGGTTGGTTTAGCGACTGATTCGGATCGAGCGAAATTTCCGATCGTCACAGACAACCTCTCCACTGCGAGCCTTCTATAATGAATATCAAATCCAAATATTCTCCAAACATCTTCGCATGGAGACACATATCTGCAGTCCAAGTACATCTTGATTTCATCGGTAACACTATTATTTCTATCACCCGAACTTGCATTATCTTGACAAACAGTAGTTGTGACATGATCATGACCCTTGTTAACGTACTTAAATAGGTACTTAATTGTCTGACATTGATTGCACCATTCAACATTGATGTGAGCTTGATACTTCGCAAGAAGATTCAGATTATGCAGAACAACAAATCTGTTATTTAGAAGAATTCCATTCTTTTCTGCTACATTCCCATTATCTCGCCTTCTGTAAATTGGACAACCTTCCTCATCAATGCTTGTTCTATCCTGAAAATTCTTCGAAAAGAATTTTGAACACATTCCATTCTTCATACATGATGAGTTCATGTTCGAGGCACCGCAAGGACCATGTATCATGAAAGTGATAACAGTTTCATACAATATTGGGAACTCTTCTTTATTGGGAATTTCAGCTGATATAATTTTATCAATGTCTTCACATGTGGGAAATTTGCCGTCTTTATGCATAAATAACAATATGTGTGCTTGAGGAAGCCCACGTTTTTGAAACTCCACTTTGTAAACCACTGGAAATTACACATAGTAGTTAGTAGAATAGCAACATATAACACTACTAACAACAGTAATATTTAAATCTGAATGCAAATACGCAGAACAAACATTGTTCACATACTTGCTTGCACACGACCAAAAATTTGTCTGTCTTTTAGGTCATTGATCAGCTGATCCAACTTAATTTTAAACACTCTACAAATTATGTCATGCCTGTCCTCTGACCGAATAGCACGCTGGTGAAGAAATCTAGTAATTTCTGACCATTTAGGGTTGCATGTGAACGTTAAAAATAAATCTGGATATCCATAGAACTTACATAGGGCCATTGCATCTAGGTAATTTTGCATCATGTATCTAGCACCACCAGTGAACGAAGATGGAAATACTATGTGCTTTCCATGGACGAAGCTGCAGTAGTTCCCCTATGTGCAGCCTGTACGATTCTAATCTCAACTTTTTCTGGTTTTTTCGAATGTAGGACAACCTTTCTGCCTCAATCATTGTATAGCCATTGACCAAAAATTGTTGGAATAACTTCCTTGAACGAACAATTGTTCGAGCTTCGGTTTTCCTATCTTGAATCCTAAAAGCAAAGAATTCCCTCATGCTCAATCTTCTTCTTTTTCTAGAAGAAGTATCGTCGTTATCTTCTGATGGAATGTCAACTCTATAGCCATCTTCACTGTAGGGAAGTAATAATGGATACCGAAGAGCAAGATAAGAAGGATGTAATTCACTTATACATTCAAGTGTTCCACTCTCTCTTTGAACAATTATATCCCGTTCATCGAAATCATTACATACATCACCGACAATTAATGTAGCCACCTCAGAAGCTGTGGGAAGATTGTATCTCCTTCCATCCTTACTCCTCCTTCCAATGAACTTTAATTGGACCTCCTCGCATTTGTTTAAATCAAATCGATCTCTTGCCATTCTAAATGCCTTAGCTAGAGGGTTGTAACGATCCAACATCTTCTTTAAACCATCAACAATTTCAATGTCAAATGGACTTGAATTACCTCCAGAACTATATTACACATGTGTATGTGAAATAAATACACATACCAGCATAAAAAATTGCATCATCAATGCAAACACAACAATAATATATTCAAGTCAACTCCAAATTTACATAAAAGTACCTGACTGAGGAAATCCCGTTCAGAACCTCATTATCAGTGTCATGTATGTGTAGTTGCAAAAACATGGGTGCTGACCCTGGTAATGGCAGCAAACTCCCAATCCTGTGGTAATTTTGCCCATGCAATCTATATGCATAAGGTCTGTGTCCTCTCTTGATGCTAAAATCCACATTTCCTCCCATGGACGTGAATGAAAGCATCATGTTGAATTGGCGTATATATTTAACAAAATTCTGCTTTTGGGATCATTACCATGAGGCAACTTCTTAAGGAATCGAGGAGGATCTTTTAACAATGGGAGTCATACTTTCCCATGTATGCAACACAATGAAAAATTAGGTACCGATGACCTCCTTTTTTTCCTGACTCCCTCTTCATACCACATCATTGCACCGCATTTGTTGCATGCCCAGGCTTGATCTCCAATGTCACAATATTCTTTTATTAAAATATAACTAAATACATTAGTTTTCCCTACATAAATAAAAACCTTTCTGTATAAATAAAAATGATAACTATCTAGTTCAAAATGTACCTTCACTAGTCGAAATGTGACACATTTCATTAGCAGTTCCTAAAATATGATATCATCCAAATTCATTTTAATTACTCTAACTTTAAAATGTTCATATTTAATTATTATCTATATTATATATTTTATACAAAGAGAAAACATACATTGTTAAATATATACCTATAAACTTCGATGTTCCCATTGCGTGGCCTTCATACTCGTGTCTTTCATCTGAAGTATAGACATTAACATTATGGCCTGAATATCGCTATCTAAATTTAGTACACGCATACAGACAACAATTCATCGTGTTCAAAGTAAAATTAAAAGAATGAGCTATATATGCATACTTTCATTAGTGGAGTTTGTTCTCAACCTTTTTTTATGATCTATAATCATCTTTCTATTCATTCTTCCACTCTCTTTAGTGTTCTCCTCCATTATGCATTGCAATTTATATTTTTCGGGTTTTAAAGAACCATGACTTGAGCTTGTTGCAAGCAGACCGTTGAAGCGTGTGGAAACCGAAGATACGAATATAAAAGCTATAAATTCTCAAGTTCACAAAACAAGTTATACCAATATAGAAGCTATAAATTCTCAAGTTCACAAAATCAGTTATAACATTAACTGTTATGCAATTATTTTTCCAAAAAACCTTACAGTTAGATGTTCCTTGCTGAAGGGAAAGGGAAGTACTTGTACCTCCTGCCAATCACATAAAGAATCGAAATTTATTTTAGTAAAGTATGGGAAGCAAACTAAATCTGATTTTAAAAAAATTACACACATCGGAAAATAAAGATCACACTTGGCATTTCCATAACTTGTAATCAGATTATTACACATTATGTTGTTAAACCCATATACCTGGAATCATAGAATTTAATTTCCTAGTCATGGCATTAAGACTTTCATCTGAAGTTCAAAATATACCTTCACTGGTCGGAATGCGACACCCTTCATCAGTAGTTCCTAAAATATGATATCATACAAATTCATTTTTATTACTCTAACTTTAAAATGCTCATATTTAATTATTATCTATATTATATATTTTATACAAAGAGAAAATATACATTGTTAAATATGTACCTATAAACTCTGTTGTTTCCAATGCGTGGCCTTCATCCTCGTGTCTTTCATCTGAAGTAAAGACATTAACATTATGGCCTGAATATCACTCTCTAAATTTAGTACACGCATACAGACAATAATTCATTCTGTTCAAAGTAAAATTAAGAATGAGCTATATATGCATACTTCCATCAGTTGAGTCTGTTCTCAAGCTTTTTTTATGATCTATAACCATCTTTCTATTCATTCTTCCACTCTCTTCATTGTTCTCCTCTATTATGCGTTGTAATTTATATTTTCCAGGTTTTAAAGAACCGTGACTTGAGCTTGTTGCAAGCAGACCATTGAAGTGTATGGAAACCTTACATATAGATGTTCCTTGCAGAAGAGAAAGTGGATTACTTGTACCTCCTGCCAATCACATAAAGAATCGAAATTATTTTAGTAAACTATGGGAAGCAAACTAAATCTGATTCAAACAAAATCACACACATGAGAAAATAAAGATCACACTTAGCATTTTCATAACTTGTAATCAGATTATTACACATTATGTTGTTAAACCCATATATCTGGAATCATAGAATTTAATATCCTAGTCATGGCATTAAGACTTGCAATCCTATTATCTTTTACATCCATTGATCATAGCTCATACAACTACAAATATACGGACCAATATCTACATATATATGCACGTATTCTAAAAGAGTTTGATTAGATTGCATTGGAAATATAAACCCTGGTAAGTGAAAGGCCTCTCATAAGGAGTATTAAGTTATATTTCTATATGTAAAGGAAATGAAAGTCAGTACAAATGCACAGAATCATATTTCATTCTTGCGACCGTATTGGTGAGAATAAGTTGGCATCAATCATTAGCCACATCAACAACAGCCAACCCATTCCACCAATAACTTAGCATTTACTTTTCTCACAATCCTCTACTTAAAGAAAAACATCAAACTAATCATCTAATATCATATAATGTCATCTGTAAAAACAAGGGAAAAAAAGGTCTATGGATGCGTGTTGTCAAAAAAAATTCAATAAATGAAATATTATCTATAGCCTTTTATTTTACAAACTCAAAAAAAGATATGATCGTGTACATACGTATGCATTCTACATACATTTTTACTTATTTCTAGATTGTGTACATGACATAACAAAAAATTACATACATATCACTTTCAATAATCTGAAATTAACTAAAAAATATAAAGCTACAAACAACCAAGTAAGAGAAGTACGACGTGCAGTTTTGTAGACTTCTATTGTTGTGTAGTTAAACCACTCAGTAATTCATAAAAAATTTAAAAAAAAAACCAATGTCCACCGAAAAAACATTTGTTTCCCATTTCAAAAAATAAATAAATAAGTATAAGGGGAAAAAACCCAACCCTAAACATCATGCAGCTACACATACCATAATTGCTAATAGTAAAACAACTTAGCATTCCACAACATAAAACCATAAACATGCATACATATCACTTTCAGGTATGGTAGGTAAAATTTAATCTAACAATAAAGATACAAACAATGGAAATATAACTTAATAATATAAACAATAAGATGAGAAGGAAAAAGCTCAATTTCAAAAACAACAACCTTTCTGATAAGCCACAAATTAATATTTCATTCAGATGCAGATATGTATTTTCTACATATTCCTGCCAAGCACATATAACATTAATTTTACAACAATGTAATGCAACTTAAGTCATATTATGGATAATAATTATACATGAAGTGAACTAAAGAATAGTATATCTTTGTATGTTCCTCTTTTTTATTTATTCATATTTATCTCTTTGTTAATATAACAGTATAAATAAACAAAAGGAAAAAAAAAAAAAAACCCCATAAACATCATGCAGCTACACAGACCGTGATTGCTAATAGTAAAACAACTTAGTATTCCACAACATAAAACCATAAACATGCATACGTATCAATTTCAGGAAGGCAGGTAAAATTTGATCTAACAATAAAGTTACAAACAATGGAAAGATAACTTAATAATATAAATAATAAGACGAGAAAGAAAAACATCAATTTCAAAAACAGCAACCTTTTTGATAAGCCATAAATTAATATTTCATTCAGATGCAGAGCATATTTTTGTCATCACAAAAATTACAACCCAAGGCATCCTGCAGCTACACAGACCACACCTGCTAACAGTTTAACCACATACTATTCCACAATATAAAAAAAATGGATTGTTAAAGGGATTCCATTTTTTGTTAAGAGAAGGATAAATTTAAGGGGACTCAATCTTATTTTTCAATTGTTAAAGCGGAGAGGGGTAGGGGGGGGGGGGGGGGGTGGGGTTGGAATTTTAAAAATAAAATAAAATATAGACTAAAGTACCCTGACCTCATCTTCTCTTAAACCATGTCGATCAAAATTACACCTTAGTTCGATCCAAACACACCGCAAGGTTAAATAAAAATAAAAAATTCAAACGTTGATAAATCCCCTTTTTGAAATTTTAGATTTGGTTGAAAAAGATGAATACAATTTGCATAAAGCGGATGAAATTTCGTTCATTGCACGAATGATCAATTGAATACTGTGTGTTACGTTTAGATCTTACAGTTTAATAAGAAAAACAACTTCGCTGTGAGATGATTTGTCAAAAGTAATTACATTAAAACAGTGTACATATTCCAACATTAAAACAAATGTTTGTTCAGTGAATTTATGCTTATGTTCATGTTGTGTTAAGCGTATGTGTATGTTGTTACTCTTTTTTTCATTTGTGACTAGTGTGTTTTGTATGTGTTTATTTGTTGTTATTGTGTTCCATGCTTACTTTGATAGTGAAAACTAAAGTAAACAATGTTTAAATATGTTATTTTCATGTGTGCAGAACGTTTATATTTCATGTATTATAATTTTTGTATGTGAAGAATTAAATTAGAGTTTATGTTTTAAGGTTGCATTAATGAAAAGTATAGGGTTAGTATTAAATTTTTATTAATATGTTTAAGGGAAGCTAATTTATTTTAATCTATCCTTAACAATTTTAAAATAATCCGGAAATGTTACTCTCTTTAGTCAAAAGTAGTGCAATCCCCTAAAAAAACTCTACTACTATTTTTTTTTTTTTATGTTTTTATTTAAACGTGATCGAATAAACATTACATTATTTTCATTCAATTCCAAAATCGTCAGAATCTGCTTCCATTGATGATCTCTTTGACAAACTCAACTCCACCATCCAGATTCATCGAAAAATTCGTAGATCGCCGCGTGTACGGCGTTTCAATCCTCGCCGTTCTTATCTATTCGATGACCGTTTACAACCTTTTTAATTGAATTCTCCTCTACCAGAACACCGTCTGCGTCAGGTTTAAAAGAACGCTTCATTCCTCACTCCTGAACCCTCTTCCACCGCCGCGATTATCGATATTGAAGCAGCGGAATTCTCAGCAGTCGAGCGGCCATTCTAAGAAGCCCACACGCGATTCAGAGAAGGCCACGACATCGACTTCCGGTATGTATTTAGGTTAATCGGAGCCCTATTTTTTGATTCAGTTGAACCTCTAATCTGAAAATGGTTGCTCGACCGTTGTATTAACCCTAGAGTACCGTTATCGTTGACGGCTGCACTTGAGCCCTACTTTATGTGCCTGTGGTTGTCATCAACCGAATACTTCTTCTTCAGTTCGAACTGACCGTGTATACTGTTAAGCCTTGGTTCTTGCAGCTGCGTTCGTTTACAACCGACTTTGGACATTTTGCTCGGCTGTCAACGGTCGTTTCTGAAGTTAAACCCCAATATATTCTCCCATCTGTCAACAACCGAGATTTAAATATGTGTACTGCTCGCCTCTGGTTTTGCGTTAAATTTACAAGTATTCAGTAATATGGTTCATCCGAGTTAAAGAACCAAATTGTTACTTACCGTGCAAAAGATTTCCTGTTATTTTCCTGCTGCAGTTAAACTGCAACATTTAGATGAAATAGAGTAGTGTAATGATTATCAGTACTGTCATGTTTGTTATGCATGCAAAAGTATCCATGCTATTGGATTTGGTTTCAAAATAAACTATTGTGTCCTTTGCTGATTATAAGCTACACCTTGACTTCTTGAATCCAACAGTACATCTACTTATCCATTTAGAATTAAGTAATACGTACAACAAATCCAATACTACCATGCTCTAGAGTAGATCACAAAACTTTTTAATGAAATAAATATACTTGTCGTCTCATTCTAAAATAGATGTACTTGATTATTTTTATTCCATCTTCTCCTGCACTCTGTCCTTATAAATACTGTTGAAATATTATGCTTATTGGGAGTTAAGATTTCTGATTTTTGATGATCGCTTGTTGCTGTGGATTTCTTTTTTCTGCTTTATTGAACCCTACTGAAAATTTTATTGAACTCTTATCACCTGACCGCTTTTATCTCAGGTGATGATTTCAGTATAATTTGTAAACAAGAAAAAAAAAAGTCTGCCTACTTTTATTTCCTGTTTACCCAACTTTTCAATCATTTTTTTAATTTTGAAATTCCACCGTGTCGAATATTTACATTCGACTCTCCTCTGCGTTGCTTCACCTTTTGCTATTACAATTGTTTTTTGGACCGAATTTTGCACGTAAGTTTCAAAAGAAATAGACATGCATATGTCGGAGTACAGTAGTAAAGGAAAATATCAAATTTTACTGTAAACTCCGGCTTCATGAAAGTCATGGATGTCATACTTCTGTCTTCTATGCACTGCTTTGCCTTTTGCTACTATAATTGTTTTTTGGACCAAACTTTGCGCTTAAATTTTAAAGGAAATAGACTACTCATATGTCGGAGTATATTAGTAATAATAAATATTAAGATTTAACGTAAATTTTGGCATCATGAAAATCATTGACATTGTACTTAGGAATTTTGACTTTGGAGCAATATCTTGAATTTGAATATCCAAATACCATTTAGAATATCCAAATTTCGAATATCTTGGATTTGACGGCAATATACATTTTTCTAATTGATTGACCTAATCCGCGCCTTCTTTGGTTCGTCACTGTTGGGTATTGCTACGCACATGGGATTCACCCTATTATAGTTTTAACACGATATTATAAAAGTGGGTTTCCATGTGTGCTTCCTTATTTCTCCTCTGAATTTTCTTCTAAAGGATGTTCATTTTCATCACCATAAAAATATGTATATTTAAGTTGGAACTAAGTTATGAGATCTAATGTCAAATGTTTTCCAGATTTTTGATCATATCCAAGTTAAAAAAGGCAGCCAAGACAAGTGGTTCAAAACTGGTCACTGCTACTTGCTGGTAAAGGCCAAAAAGGTATTACTAAATTTTTTAGCACATTTATGCTCATATAGATATGTAGTTTATTAACTGCTCTTAGCTTAAGGTGGATAAAAAAGATATTCCACTTATATCCATGTCAATATATGGCTAATTATGTAATGTTATTTAAACTGTGCCATATATTTAACATATCATCAGAATTTTGTTGCGTAGATTATTTTATCATCAATCTGGATTTTCCCCTTTCTTTTTCCACTTTGGATTCATATGAGTTCACATCGATTGAGTTAATGTATGCCACATTATTATGTTATAATAATTTGATCTTTGAAAATGATAGAACATTTCGTACTACTGCCTGTACTTGGGTTGAATCTCAATCAAGAATCGAATGTTAACTGAATTATTTAAAGGTTAGCATAGATGGTTGTGCATGCATGATACATAAAAGATTCATTACATAATGTGTGTATCAGTTGTTGACATGCTGTTATATATATATATATATATATATATATATATATATATATATATACATACATACATACATATATATATGTATATATGTATATATATATATATATATATATGTATGTATGAGGTAAAGTATATATGAAAAAGCCAGGTTATCCTATGTGCAAATGAAGAAATGTTTTCTTCATATTGTAGTTTGATTTGATTTTGATATTTTTATTTGTGTGAACCATTGCGTTCTACCTGCTATCACCAATTGTATACTGTAAATGTCTAGATTCAATTGATATGAAAGATAGTATATATTAATTATCTACGCAATCTTTTACAAGAATGGAATATGGTGGTACGAAATCACTAATTGCCATATACAGTACCCGACTATTTCAGCTAACATTGATGCTAGAAAGAACATCAACTAAGATTAGAATCAATCAATGAAGATTGAAATTTGACTTTACTTCCATATTACAGATGACATAATTATAAGCTTAACATTACCTTTAATAGTATTTCTTACTGCTCTTTTTATAACCGTTTGTGAAATCTCTTATTAATGAATGTTTTATTTATTTTCCTTCACCAAGCATTCAAGAGTTTCAAGGTTACTTATTTTGGCTTTGTTTTTATTTTTTACACCAAGACTTGAATTTTTTTGATCACTAAGACATTTAGCTATAAATTATTGTGAAAACATGCTATAAATCACTTAATAATTGTGAAGGTAAACTCCGTTTGCGGAGCATGGGTTTGCATTTGTGGAGATTTGAAATTATAAGTTTTAATTTTTAATTATATTGAAATTGAATATGAGGTATAAAATGTACACCCCCATTTATTTCCCTTTTATCTCCTTCTCTTGCCAGATTTTTGGTTTGCTTTCGACTCCTTGGAGTCTGATTTGACTTTTTTATTTACAAATCAAACCATAATCTAATTTTGGCTTGATTTTACTCCTAACAGTGCTTAAAAATAACAGGTATACAGAATAATTCGAAATGAAGCTATTTTGGGTAACAAATACGAGCAGTGTTTGGTTTAATTTAAAGCTATAAAAGTATATGAATTCTTTTTATGACTCAATAAGCTTATGAATATTACTCCCTTCAAATGGATTGAGTGAACAAATAAGGGGTCCACTGTACTATATGAATTGCATGCAAGTGCACTTGAAATCTGAGTGAAAATTAAGTGGTTTGTTAGTTGGGAAGTCGGAAAACTGAGAGGTGAGAAAATTGATAGATGTGAGAATTAGGAGTTTAATGCTATTTAGTGTTCAACAAAATTGAACATATAGCTATTATCAGTTGATCATTGTTAAAAAATAGATGATGATGATGTGGTTTTAAGCCAACCGACAATCATATAATGAACACAGGAAATTCCCGAGCCTGGCTGCATACATATCTAACTTGAAGTATCAAACTGTCCCTTTACAGGGATTTTATAAATTATTCTTCCAATGGGTGGTATCACTTCTCATTATTAATGTTGATCTCGCTATCATGGTCTCAAATCTAATGAAAAATATATATCACTAGCACCTTGCCTACATTAAATGGATTCAAGGTGGATCCTTACCTACTTGGAACCTTATTCACTAAACAAATCATTATAGCCATAACACAAAATTGTAACCATATATTGCTTTGTAAATGCTTGATATAGTCAAAATATTGGAAATGTATTTCAAAAGCTTTTTACTAGCCTGAAATAGACAAAACACAAGCAATAAATATAACATGCTTTTGACTTATATCATAATGCTGAATGTTTTTGCCATCTCAAAATAGGGTCTGCTGAGAAACACCCACCATTGTCTCGATAAAGGCATCACATTACTGAAAATAAAACAAACGTGAAATAGTGAGTTGGAATTGTTTGCTCGCTATAGACTTACAGTAATATAAATAATGAAGAATACTGAGGATAGTGTGATGCAAATATCAATTCTAATTAGTTCCAGTAGGGAAGGGGAAAATAGTATTGTACAATCTTTAATTATTTTCTGTTTTTTGAATACCACCAACTAAAATTTAAAATTTGGGCAACTCTCACATGGCATAAAAGAATTCGTGTTCATTATTTACATTTCTCTTATTTCACTTTTATTGCCGGTATTCCAAATATTTTTGCTTGAATGGTGGCAATAATCCTTTTCATGTTGGCTATCACAAACAATCAAAAAGCTTTGCAAATTAATGTTCATTCAGTTTTTTTCATCACCGTCAAGTTTGCATTTCCAAATGGAAATGAAGTTTATACTATGATTTATGCTTAGTTCAGTGTTACTACCATAGACTGGGTATATTATAACATAATAATAGATTAGTATTTCATCAATTATTTCCTTAAATTTAAATATATACTGTATTGGACCAATAGACAAGCCATTGGTTTGAGTATGAAGTAGAGAACAACGAAGTGTAAAGTATGGCTTATAACTTATTAGTAGTGTCAGATGGTCAAATTAAAAAGTTCGCCTTCTTTTATTGATTGATATATGTATAGTGTTGTATATTTGAATAAAGGAGCATATTTGCAACTTCGATTGTGACATGATGTTCTTTCACTGAATCTTTAGATATATAACTATCACATCACATAATAAAAAACAAATAAGGATAACAAATTTCATTTTCCACACAAATTTTATATCACTTTTTGTGCTAATTCAAAATGTTTCCTTTTCCTCCCTCTTTCATCTTCATGTTGCAACCATCATGCATCCTTTTATGAGCGAACAATTAGTAGAGTTCTCTGCAAAATAAATGTTTTAATTAATTTTTTGAACTAAATTACAAATTAGACCTCTTTTTTGTAATTCTGGAGGAAGTATGGATCAAGAAGGTTACAACCCTACAAGAAGTGGTGAGAAATGTGGATCTAAGATTTGATGTGATGAGGTAGGGTTCCAAGTTAGTGATTTCTTTTATGATTTATAGTTATGTTATTTTTACTTTTGCTCAAGGATTTTGTTATTTCCAGCGTAAAGTACAATTCAGATTGATACCATGGTTCATTGCACATAAATACTCTAGGCAATATAACATGTAGTACTTATCTCAGGTTCATACGGAGAAACTACCTTGGTAAAACATAATACATTCAAACATCATCGATGTCCAAGCGCAAGATTTACTGAAGTAGAAGATACTGTCTAATCATTCAGTTAGGCTGTCCTTATTTTAATGTTTTGCACACTAAGCATGGTACTTCCCAAGTCTTTTTCCCTGTGTATTTAATGCTAAACAGTATTTGAAATCTGAAAACCCATAATATTAAGTAGCTTGATCCAATGATAGTTCAACATGTGAACAAACATGTGTACAAAGTATAATTTATCGGTTTGGTACATTCTATGAAGGAATATTTGTTTTAACTATATCAAATGATTACTATAAGCTCTTTCTTTTGGTTCACTGTGCGCTTATCTTATTCTAGCTAATTTATGTTGCCTTTTCTAGGAATCAAATTAAGGACTGTGATGACATAAAATAATCAACATGAAAGATCTTTGGACCTACCAGCGTTTCTTATAGCTTTTCTTGGGCAAACTCACCATGCCCTCCATCCTCCTCATATCTTGAAAATGTTACCTATATATATTTTTCCAAGCTGACATTAAATATTATATCTTGCTACTAATTTTTATTCTTACAGTAACCTAAAATACAAAGTTAGCATGCAAACTTACTTATACGGAACAAGCAGTGTGCTTTAACGATAATGTACTTTAACGATACAAATAATTTTTATTATCACAAAATTATTATTAACAAATAGTATTAGCACATCCCGTGTGCGTAGCATGTGTTCGCACTAGTTGTCTCCAACAACAGAAACATGATCCTAAAAAATACAAATAAAATTGTTTTACTATATATCACCAAAAGAATGAAGTGGTGTAAATCGAACCAAAACACATATCACCTTTTCATCCATAGTGCTTTTAACTTTGCACCCATTGTTAGACATTACATCAGAATCCTATTTCATGCAAAAAGAAAAATAACAATGCTAATCATCAACATACAAAGTAAAGTACAAACGTATGAGATGTACAAATTATTATTTTATAAAAATAACCTGGTCAAGAGTTCGCACATAAGATTGAATAAGATCTTCACTGTCACTCAATTTAACGATAGTGTAAATATGTCAGTTTTGTTGTGAAAATCAGCGCCTTTGCAGAAGCGTCTAGGATCTTATTCACCCAATTACTTAAAGATGATTTCTATGGAAATAAACACAGATATGAAATCACACGCGCAAACACAAAATATTTCACCCAACCACCTTCTTTATTGATTCTCAAAACGAATTTTGTTTACACACTGGTTCAACAACCAACAATAAACAAACTACAAGAATCAATAACCTTATTGAGAAAGGGAAAGAATATCTAGATGACTACAACTCTTGTTGGAGGAGGAGAACAATGAAGAACGACGGCTAACCCTTGGATTAATTGGAGGCACCAATAGGAATAGCTTCTCTCAGCCCTCAATTCCTAATCTTCCTCTCTAGGACAAACAAGCCCCAGAGGCACACAACCTCCACTCTATTCGGTCATCCCATTAATCCAACCCTATGTGCTGCTTTTATAGGAGAATAGAAGCCCTAGGCAAATACCCAATTTGCCCCTTCATTACTTGCAGAATAAGTCACAGAAAGACCAAGTCAAAACCGCAGGAAACCCCGCTCAGACGTCTGACCCAGATTGGTCAGACGTCTGTCCCTGCCCTCGGGTTCCAAACTCTGACAACTCAGACGTCTGACAAGCATGGCTCAGATGTCTGAGCTGAAGCTCGACACCAGACTGCTCCTCCTTGCCTTCTTTCTGCCGCTGCTCCATCTCCACTAACGCCTAGGACATCCATGCCTCGTCTCCATCAACATATGTGATTTTATGTCACAAATCACAACACTCCACCTTGATATGAAATCGCATCACATCAAACGAACTTCCAACACACAAGTCATCTAGCTCTTTCAACGACGCCTCTCAATTAAAACCAACCTCGATTTTCAGGCAACAAGATACACCCCACCTGTTCCGAGTACATGGACTCAATTGATTTCAGGGCAACAATCACACCCAGTCGATTTGAAAGGACTATGACCACACCTCAATTACAAGCACAACCCACCGCTTGCAAAAGATGCATCTACCACCTGAGCTGCATCGTGCATCAACCAACGGTCTAAAAGTGCTTGTAATTCCACAACGACACCCGTCTACCACTTGACCTGAGCTCCTACTTCGATCATCCCGGATCCCTCGAGCATCATCAACGTGAAGACCCCTGTCGAACACATCAGCAGTGACCAAATTAACCTCTCCACCTTGCTGTGGACTAGGTTCTTCAACCGTCACTCGCCTTCCACATCGACACCCGTCTACCACTTGACCTGAGCTCCTTCCTCGATCACTCCTGATCCCTCGAGCATCATCAACGTGAAGACCCCTGTCGAAAACATGAACCGAATCACCAAGGTATAGGCAAATCAAACCAATTGCCAACATCTTCGTCTTCTTCCATCTTCCCTCATCCACATCGGAGGGTTTCTCTTCATCTCCATCAACCAAACCATTGAGGCCTTCAAATCCCCAATCAAAATTAGTCATCACCAACAGCGCCATCATATCCGATATAAAAAAAAATCAATTTTTCTCACAAAAAAATCAATTTTTTTCGAACAAAAATCAAAATTTCCAATCCAAATCACTCTAAGCTTTGCGGTGATCTAGCTCTGATACCAACTGTTGTGAAAATCAGCGCCTTTGCGGAAGCGTCCAGGATCTTATTCACCCAATTACTTAAAGATGATTTCTATGGAAATAAACACAGATATGAAATCACACGCGCTAACACAAAATATTCCACCCAACCACCTTCTTTATTGATTCTCAAAACGAATTTTGTTTACACACACTGGTTCAACAACCATCAATAAACAAACTACAAGAATCAATAACCTTATTGAGAAAGGAAAAGAATATCCAGATGACTACAACTCTTGTTGGAGGAGGAGAACAATGAAGAACGACGGCTAACCCTTGGATTAATTGGAGGCACCAATAGGAATAGCTTCTCTCAGCCCTCAATTCCTAATCTTCCTCTCTAGGACAAACAAGCCCTAGAGGCACACAACCTCCACTCTATTCGGTCATCCCATTAATCCAACCCTATGTGCTGCTTTTATAGGAGAATAGAAGCCCTAGGAAAATACCCAATTTGCCCCTTCATTACTTGCAGAATAAGTCACAGAAAGACCAAGTCAAAACCGCAGGAAACCCCGCTCAGACGTCTGACTCGTCAGACGTCTGTCCCTGCCCTCGGGTTCCAAACTCTGACAATTCAGACGTCTGACAAGCATGGCTCAGACGTCTGAGCTGAAGCTCGACACCAGACTGCTCCTCCTTGCCTTATTTCTGCCGCTGCTCCATCTCCACTAACGCCTAGCACATCCATGTCTCGTCTCCATCAACATATGTGATTTCATGTCACAAATCACAACAAGTTTTGCTTCAAATTATATTCAGAAATTTCAATTTTAAAGAGCACTTGTTTCCCCACAAGATTGTTCAACTCCTCCGGAAATCCATCACTATCATCAGACTGTAGAACAATAAACAAAACAATTTATTAATAAGTAAACAAATAGCCAATACGAAGGAACAATAAACATAATTACCAATCAACCTTGCATACAGACTCATTCATCTCATAGGCAGATTTATGCAAAAGGGCTATGGCTTCTCGATCAAACATCACAAATGACGCACTGCCACTGTCATCTATTACACGAATCTGAACCTTAAACCTGCACATCACAAATCAAATGGTTAAATATTGTACGAAGAAAATGGATGTCGAGATTACTTTTGCTACATATATCTACCGTAGTAAAACATTATTAGGCTGCATAGCCTTGTCACATTTTTTACAGAAAAACTGAGCAATTTTCTTCCCACTGTGAGCCTCTAATAGATTCTCATCAACATAATTCAGCTTCTTGTTATATTTCTTGCAAGCCATGTAATACCATCCATGTTCTAATTCTACCTCAACAATGGTGGCTAGGGTTATACAATTCATTGGCTTATCTATCTCAATTATTTCATCCAATGTTTTTTCTCATGGCATTTCAGAAATTCATCTTGCAAGGACACACAACTTTGAGATGACGACGGAGTAGTCCACATTATGACAGAACTATCAACGTTGCTATCAAGTCCACACCATTAAAAACATTAAGGCACACACAAATAAATAACTTACTCAGCTGATGTCATAATGTCAAAAATCAAACTAACCTGTTTCTAAACGATCCGACTTCTTCATAATCACCGTTAAAAATTGATCGGGTGCAGAATAAAGAGCTTGATAATGTAGCTGCCCCTATTGCCATTGAGGAAAAAGTAAGGGAAAAAGGAAAAATAAAACTAATAATTACAGCAAGCAAGCAAAATATAAATTTAACAAATTAACAAATATTAAGTAAAAAACTACAACTAAATTTCAGATAAATACCTCCCCATTCCTTTATCTTTGCATTCCTAATTATAATGATAATAGGTTCGATATTATTTTTAGACAGAAAATCAAATGCTTCTTCTGCATATCTATCCCATAAGGTACATTTCAAACTTTTTGTCCTACAAATATAAATTTGCAATTGTGAAAGAAAACATCATACTGAATTGACGTATATACTTAACAAAATGTCTACTTTTCGTGTACAATCGTAAATGAATACAATAGATTCGAACATTTTTTTAAATTTTAAAATATAAATATAGCAGCATACTCTTCATCCTTTAATTCCATGACCAATTTCTTAGACTCCCTGCTCTCTCTGGCTACTCTGAATGGAACTGTAACCAACAACCTTGCCAATAACATCTGTGCTATGCGAATGAAACCAAGAACTATAATATTATCAAATCATTCCATATTCCATATATTATTAGAACATGCAAGACATAAGCTAAAAGGCACACTTACTAATAATTTATCATCTAATGTTTTTTAAAAGAATGTCATCAAATGACACAAATTTAAATCCGTGCATAGGAATAAACATATCATCTTCACAGTTTACAACCGATGTCAAGAAAGTAAAATTAATTTTGTGGACGTGTTGGGCCACTCGATAATTCCCATTATTTTGTCCAACGCCAAAATTGCTAACAATTACACATTTGCCTTCAAAAAGCTTTGAGGAAAATCTTTTGATAAGGCTTTGCTTAACAGTGGCCTGAATCCGATTATTCTGTAATATAGTAGAATGAATAAACTTTTTTTTGCAAACCAACTGCACTATAGTTACGAAAAATAACAAAGAAATGAAATGAAGAAATACAACCACATCTCCTTTTCATCCAAGAACAACATTTCAATGCTTCCATCAACCGCAGGATCTTTAAAACTTGGTGGCTTCCACAACTGTATAATTCTTATTTTGACTGACATATTCTGTTTGAAAACTGTAATATCCTCTATAAAATTATCCGCATCACCTTTTTTTTTTCTTTTCCTTCGCTACTACTATGACCAAACGAACATCCACGCTCAAACTGTTAGCTTATATATAAGCAGCACTGATCTATTTTTTACAATATAATACAGGAAGAACTGTCTAGAAGTTCAATTGGGAGGTGCAATTCCCACAACGCGCAATGATATATATCTTTTTTTTTTCCTGCACAATAACGCCACCAAGGTTATCACGACGCCAAGTCGAGCCACTACTGTCTAGTAGACTAGTCGACAAGTTGTAACGACCCGCTCTATACTAGCCGACATTTCCTCCGAAAGTGCGCTGTACACATGTCTAACTAGCACGGAACGGTCGTCGGAAGGAAAGAAAGAAGGTGAAGAACTAACACAGAACCTGTAGAATGTCTCACAGCGCATGGAATAAAATATAATAATCACATAACTTTGACATAAAACAGGCGAGACAGTGCATAAGCTGAAAAACTAAATCATGTCTAACATGGCAGCGGAAATCCAAAATACAGCTTATGATCCAACATCCTTATTACAACTTCAAAAATACTGTCTCTAAACAAAAGAAAGGAAAAGGTACACTACTAATGCCCAAGCAGTGACCATCGATAACATAGGGAGATAATACATAAATATCATACGTGGAAGCCTCATGCTCGTCTCCAGTACAGCTACCCGTGCATCCACCTAACCTGTCTCTAGTCTGCTCGTGTGAGCACCCAGAGTAATAAGAAGAGACATAAAACTCTGGGTCAGACATAAAGTCTGGTATGAGCGATAAGCATCTAAATAGAATAATAACAGGTATAATCCAATCATACCTGAACCTGGACCTGCAACCAAAGAGTTAGCACTACATACTGTACAACACTCTAAGGTGCCCTTTCAAATGGTGTAAAGATAACGGGGGTGGGGGTGTGCATGTCATAGTGATGTCAAACAATCAAGCATAGCAATCATCCTCACATCCCTCACTCAGTGCGTAAAGCATACGATATCCACTACTTTGGTCACCTAATACTTTGGGCCATGGCAGAATCCAATCCCGTGTAACTATCACTACAAGCCCACTATCCATCTCTCAGTGGTGAACCAAAGTTATGAATACCGACAACTCCTTAGCACACGTCCCGCAGCAAAGCCCAACTATGAAGTGAACTCATTGGTTCCCAACTGGATCCTAAGCTCTAACTTCCCATATTGGACTACCTTTGCATCTCGGGTTATTGGTCAATACTGGGTCGGGTCGGGTTCCTTCTCAAGCCATCGGTTCGGGTCGGGTGTCCTTCATCTGTTCGGGTCTTCTCCTGGTGCGGTTCGGGTCGGGTCTTCTCCTAGTGCGGTTCGGGTCGGTTGTCCTCCATCGGTTCGGTTCGGGTGCTTTACCTCGGGTCGGGTCGGGTGTCATCTCCCCTCCAGCTCGTGCCTCCGTTCCGATTCGTGCCTTCGTCCTTCACATGCTCCTATCCGATCCATCCTCATGCCTTCACTCCGATCCGTCCTCCTCGATCCGATTCGTCCTCCTCGATCTGATCCGTCCTCCTCGATCCGATCCGTCCTCCTCGATCCGATCCGATCCCAGTTCAGCTAGCGTGGCCTTCCTTTTTGCCATTTTCCCCCAAGTGTTGGGTTCCGATCCGATCAGATTCTTTGCTCAGTTCAACATATCCGATCCGAGCCCTATGTCCGATCCGATCCGAACCCTGCACTGTTTTCTGAGACTATTCCAGCAAGTGTTTACGCCATTCGACGACGTTTTCGACCATTCTAACTATTGAAATCAATCACAAAGCATTTCATACAGTCATAGCAACATGCATAATCAACCACAAACACCAAAACAACAATATGATAGGTTAAAACGGATCAAACATACCCAAAAATCCATATTTTCCCCTTAAGCATGTTTAAGAACAACTAATGATAGGATTAGTAAAACTTAACCAAATTAGCCAAATTTTCTAACAGAGGTCTAAAACAATATTTATGAATTTCTGAATATTTTTCCAGAATTTTATCACGCTTAATTTCGCTAATTAACACTAATCACCCCTTAATCCCCTAAATTCCGGGATTAACAAAATTAGTCCAAATTAACCCAAATTCATATCAGAGGCATAAAATGATGTTTTAGAATTTTGGGAATTTTTCTAGATTTTTCTGAGCCATAATTTCGCTAATCTTCGCTAATTACCCTAATTAGCCGTAATTAGTGAAAAAACTAAGCAAATCACTCACCTTTGGCACAATTAAACTTTCAGAACTGAAACTCCTCTGATATAGATCCAATCTCTATGTGTTCCAGCAACTCTCTATCTGATTTGGTGCTAATCCCCTTTGGTTTGATGTAGTTTTGCTTAATCTTTGATTAGAAAGTGATTAGAGGTGATTTGGAGTGAAATTAGAAGGTGGATGCCATGACTATACTTGAAGGAATGTCTTAGGCGGCTGGAAAATGAAGTAAAAACCGAAATCATAACCCTAGCAGCCCCTAAGTACCACTAATCCCGAAATCCCCCTTTGGGCCTAGCTGCTAATTACCCGGTTAAGCCCAATTATCTGAAAATAACCCTTTAAACCTTAATTTAGTCATATCTCCCAAACGGTAAGTCCGTTTGGCTATTATGACCACTCTACGGAAAGAGAAACCATCATCCGGAGCTAATGGAAGTGGTTTCAGGTCAAAATTCCTTTCCAGTCAAAAGTTATGGACGAAACAAGATCAACTAGGGGCAAAACGGTCATTTAAAAATTGGCAAAAATCATGAACATGGGAAATGACCCCACTAGTCGTTTCCCAAAAGTACACGACCATACGACTTACCTAGAAAAAGAAATAAATATTCTACGATCCTAGATGCGTAGAATGTGGGTTGTTACATTCTCCCCCCCTTAAGAAATTTCGCGCCCGAAATTCCCTAACTAAGAAACAACAATGGGTCCCGCATGCCTATCAACCAATTTCAAACAATCAAACATACGTGATAGTACAACAAGCATATCCTAGCATGCGGTTTTCTAACAAAGGAAGAATCATCGCCGCTAAGATCTTACCAGACAAAGAGCTTCAAATACGACCTTCTTATGTCATCCTCTACTTCCCAAGTACAGTCGTCCTCTCGCCATCGATTCCCATCTTTATCCTAGAGGCGATTTCCAATAGGTTAGGATCGTTCCTTTGACTGGAACTGTTCCACTCAATCCAGATCGATCTAATCGTCAAGCTTACTAGCGTTTCTGAATCCAATTCACACTTAGGTCTGAAGTCATGCCCCATGATATACTCTAGTAGCTTCCATTCCAGAAACATAGCCTCTAAACTGGCATGTCTCCTACCCAATGCATCAGCTACCGCACCTAGTCCGGTACTACGGCATCCGTCCGTACTGTCATCTTCTTAGGTAATCCAACCATATACGTCAAATTACCAACTACATTCCAAATGTCCTTTCAAGTCTAACCCGAATCTTGCCTACATCCATACTGCACGTCCAACGTATATTCACCTCTTAGAGGCAAACTAGATCCATCCAATGACCCTAGGCACTACATCTATATCCGTACTGTACGTCTAACGTACATTCACCTTCTAAAGGTGAACTAGACTCATCTAATGAATCTAGGTACCTTACCCATATCTGTACTGCACGTCCAACGTACATTCACCTTCTAAAGGTGAACTAGACTCATCCAATGAATCTAGGTACCCTACCTATGAGTCCAAGTCCAACTTGAATCTCCTATATCCGCGGAATCTCCAAGATCAACGGACGCTCCACAATGCCCAAACATACTTCAAGTCTAACGTAAAGTATCATACACCCATCATCTCGCTATGATCAACAAACCTATCCTATTTCCATTTAACAGGATCCTTACAGGTGATAGTCTAATCAAGAGAAGAAAGGTAGGAACAAACATAGCAACCATAGCATCCATCAAACAAATCCTATCTATCACCTGCTAAATCCTTGAATACATCAACACCTATATGTCTGGTCCAACCAACATCAATAACTAATGGAAGCCCAGCCTCCAAACGGACTACCGTACGTCCAACGCACGTTTATCCTCCAAGGATAACTAGATCACGTCCAACGGATCCAAGGTAACGGGCGTCCCCAGATACCCCTGCTTTTAGTCCGCCTGAAACACTCGAGTCCCACCCAAGCCTATCCATTATCCTGCTGCCCTCTCGAGTCTAACTCGAGCCAATCCAATTCCTTGCAGCCTCCTCAAGTCCAACTCGAGTCAATCTATTACCCATAACTCAGACCCAGTCTTGAGTATCCATTACCTACAAACTCTAGTCCAACGTGAGTCGTCTCCCTATTCGTTGCATCTCTAAGATCAATCGAACATCTATTTTATTTTACGAGTTCAAGTCCAACTTGAATCGTTCTAACCTTCGTTGCACCTTCCTGGACCAACGAACACATCCTATTCTTTCAAAAAGAACATTAACATATGGTCCTAAACGATTCATTACTTTGCATCTTTCTTGAGTCCCACTCGAGTCATCTCATAACCCTATCGAGTCTAACTCGGGGCAGTCCATACCATCGAATAGTCTTATCCTGTCACAACTGCCTATCACTCTTCGAGTAAACCAAGATATCATCCAATGAAAATCGCAACAACTACCTATCTCTCATGCAGACCATCCTAGTCGACCTCGACATTCCCCGAGCACAAGTCCCAAATGCCTAAACCAATATCAGACAAGCACCCAAGTAACATCTCCTCCGAGTTCAGACGATCTACGTGAGATGACATGAGCAAAACATCCAAACACTCAAGCATCCATAACTGACTTTGGCTATCCTTGCCAATCTTACTTGAAATTATCATCGACCGCATGACCAAGTCCTGACCAACTACTGTACATCCAATGTACATTTGCTTCTCTAACTCCCGTTATCTTTTTCATCCTAAGGTAGGCGATCCAATACCACCCTTCATCTATCATTCACTCTAACGGTCATCAAAGGCTCTTCACAATCTACTCTCACTCTATACTTTTGGAGTTAATCAGCTCCCAAAATCAAGCCAAACCTAGTAAAGCTCAAAATAAAGCAATCACAACAAACGTACATCCATGACTCGATAAGACCAAATTACGACAAATCCTACAAAGGCTAGTCAAACCACCTATCGGGTTTGTCACTACTAAAGGTCTATCGACTATCTCGGGTTCCAATTCCAACCTATCTACCAGGCCACTAGGTACGAAGGAATGAGAAACCTTGTTATTAAAAAAAAAACTCGAACAGAAACATCTTAAATAGAAAGCATACCTCGAATAACGACACCTTTTTCCTTCTGCGCCGCAGTTGGGGCATTCGACGAAGAAGGAATAGCGTTGATAGCATATGCTTTCACGATCTGCTTCTCCCTAGGAGATTGTGGACATTCATTCTTGTGATGTCCCGCTTGGCCGCAATTAAAGCACTTCCTTTCCCCAGGCTTTTCTCGACAATCTCTGGCATAGTGGCCCTTCTTGCCACAGCTAAAGCACTCGCCATCTTTCTTATTTTTCTTACTCTGACCATCCATGGTTTGGTCTTGTTTCCTCTTAGTCTGGGAATTATTCTTGCCTCCGCCGCCTGCTTGCGGCTTTGGCTCCTTTGCAGATGCATTAGCGACCTCAGTCTTAGGCTTAGGGTAAAGACTTTCTGACCTTAATGCCTTTCCTACAATCGATTCAAACGTCTCATCGATGTGATTTATAAGCCTTTCCCCCAAGTACCCATCTAAACCAGTTATGAACTTCTCGTTCTTCTTCTCGGCAGTGTCGATAAGAGATAACCCATATTTCGATAAAGTATCGAACTCAGCAACATACTCTGAAACTGCCCTTCCGTTCTGCTTAAGCTCCAGAAACTTTCTAAACAATTCTGACTTCTGAGCAGCTGGTATAAACTTATCGCAAAAACGAGCTTTAAACTGATCCCATGTAATCTGATCCTCTGGAGTTGCTGCCTTAATAGCATTCCACCAATTCATTGCTCGTCCTTGAAGCTGACGGGATGCTAGCTTCCTCTTCATGGCATCTTCAATACCCAAGTCTTCGAAGATACGCTCACAGCTATCCAACCAATCCTGAACAACCGTAGCCGACTCCGTTCCGTGGAACGGCTTCCCACCAAGACTAGTATAATCCTTGTTAAGCTTGGCGAAATCGGTCCTAGGCGCCTGCACTGCTGCATCACCACCGTTAGCAACATTAGGAGCTGCCCTCTGAACATCCCTAAGCATCTCTCTCATGAGGTCAGTAAACATCGTCCTCATCTCAGCAGCATTCCCATTATTGGCTCCTCTACCAGTACCCCTCACGTATCGGCTCATCGTTCAATCTGTACAGAGAAAACGATTAACTATCTTCTTTGTGGTGTCAGTGCAGTGCGACTTCATCCTTAGATATACTAATAGTATATATATATCTATATAGCTTTGAAAACCAGTTTTGAAAAATCAAAATAATCACAAATACGCGCTCTCATATACGTATAATATCTCTCCCTGATGACTTTCCCCAGGTTAACTACGCAACCTAGAGCTCTGATACCAAGTGTAACGACCCGCTCTATACTAGCCGACATTTCCTCCGAAAGTGCGCTGTACACATGTCTAACTAGCACGGAACGGTCGTCGGAAGGAAAGAGAGAAGGTGAAGAACTAACACAGAACCTGTAGAATGTCTCACAGCGTATGGAATAAAATATAATAATCACATAACTTTGACATAAAACAAGCGAGACAGTGCATAAGCTGAAAAACTAAATCATGTCTAACATGGCAGCGGAAATCCAAAATACAGCTTATGATCCAACATCCTTATTACAACTTCAAAAATACTGTCTCTAAACAAAAGAAAGGAAAAGGTACACTACTAATGCCCAAGCAGTGACCATCGATAACATAGGGAGATAATACATAAATATCATACGTGGAAGCCTCATGCTCGTCTCCAGTACAGCTACCCGTGCATCCACCTAACCTGTCTCTAGTCTGCTCGTGTGAGCACCCAGAGTAATAAGAAGAGACATAAAACTCTGGGTCAGACATAAAGTCTGGTATGAGCGATAAGCATCTAAACAGAATAATAACAGGTATAATCCAATCATACCTGAACCTGGACCTGCAACCAAAGAGTTAGCACTACATACTGTACAACACTCTAAGGTGCCCTTTCAAATGGTGTAAAGATAACGGGGGTGGGGGTGTGCATGTCATAGTGATGTCAAACAATCAAGCATAGCAATCATCCTCACATCCCTCACTCAGTGCGTAAAGCATACGATATCCACTACTTTGGTCACCTAATACTTTGGGCCATGGCAGAATCCAATCCCGTGTAACTATCACTACAAGCCCACTATCCATCTCTCAGTGGTGAACCAAAGTTATGAATACCGACAACTCCTTAGCACACGTCCCGCAGCAAAGCCCAACTATGAAGTGAACTCATTGGTTCCCAACTGGATCCTAAGCTCTAACTTCCCATATTGGACTACCTTTGCATCTCGGGTTATTGGTCAATACTGGGTCGGGTCGGGTTCCTTCTCAAGCCATCGGTTCGGGTCGGGTGTCCTTCATCTGTTCGGGTCGGATCTTCTCCTGGTGCGGTTCGGGTCGGGTCTTCTCCTAGTGCGGTTCGGGTCGGTTGTCCTCCATCGGTTCGGTTCGGGTGCTTTACCCCGGGTCGGGTCGGGTGTCATCTCCCCTCCAGCTCGTGCCTCCGTTCCGATTCGTGCCCTCGTCCTTCACATGCTCCTATCCGATCCATCCTCATGCCTTCACTCCGATCCGTCCTCCTCGATCCGATTCGTCCTCCTCGATCCGATCCGTCCTCCTCGATCCGATCCGATCCCAGTTCAGCTAGCGTGGCCTTCCTTTTTGCCATTTTCCCCCAAGTGTTGGGTTCCGATCCGATCGGATTCTTTGCTCAGTTCAACATATCCGATCCGAGCCCTATGTCCGATCCGATCCGAACCCTGCACTGTTTTCTGAGACTATTCCAGCAAGTGTTTACGCCATTCGACGACGTTTTCGACCATTCTTACTATTGAAATCAATCACAAAGCATTTCATACAGTCATAGCAACATGCATAATCAACCACAAACACCAAAACAACAATATGATAGGTTAAAACGGATCAAACATACCCAAAAATCCATATTTTCCCCTTAAGCATGTTTAAGAACAACTAATGATAGGATTAGTAAAACTTAACCAAATTAGCCAAATTTTCCAACAGAGGTCTAAAACAATATTTATGAATTTCTGAATATTTTTCCAGAATTTTATCACGCTTAATTTCGCTAATTAACACTAATCACCCCTTAATCCCCTAAATTCCGGGATTAACAAAATTAGTCCAAATTAACCCAAATTCATATCAGAGGCATAAAATGATGTTTTAGAATTTTGGGAATTTTTCTAGATTTTTCTGAGCCATAATTTCGCTAATCTTCGCTAATTACCCTAATTAGCCGTAATTAGTGAAAAAACTAAGCAAATCACTCACCTTTGGCACAATTAAACTTTCAGAACTGAAACTCCTCTGATATAGATCCAATCTCTATGTGTTCCAGCAACTCTCTATCTGATTTGGTGCTAATCCCCTTTGGTTTGATGTAGTTTTGCTTAATCTTTGATTAGAAAGTGATTAGAGGTGATTTGGAGTGAAATTAGAAGGTGGAGGCCATGGCTATACTTGAAGGAATGTCTTAGGCGGCTGGAAAATGAAGTAAAAACCGAAATCATAACCCTAGCAGCCCCTAAGTACCACTAATCCCGAAATCCCCCTTTGGGCCTAGCTGCTAATTACCCGGTTAAGCCCAATTAGCTGAAAATAACCCTTTAAACCTTAATTTAGTCATATCTCCCAAACGGTAAGTCCGTTTGGCTATTATGACCACTCTACGGAAAGAGAAACCATCATCCGGAGCTAATGGAAGTGGTTTCAGGTCAAAATTCCTTTCCAGTCAAAAGTTATGGACGAAACAAGATCAACTAGGGGCAAAACGGTCATTTAAAA
The DNA here is from genome assembly GCA_030737875.1 of Allium sativum. Classification (NCBI taxonomy): domain Eukaryota; kingdom Viridiplantae; phylum Streptophyta; class Magnoliopsida; order Asparagales; family Amaryllidaceae; genus Allium; species Allium sativum. The sequence goes on along the minus strand of CM060918.1, from coordinate 618,452,334 downwards.
ATTGGCAAAAATCATGAACATGGGAAATGACCCCACTAGTCGTTTCCCAAAAGTACACGACCATACGACTTACCTAGAAAAAGAAATAAATATTCTACGATCCTAGATGCGTAGAATGTGGGTTGTTACACAAGTCGTCTGACTAGTCGTGACTAGTCGACAAGTCTTTTATATACATATATTTATTAGACTTAAATATATAATATAATTAGATATAATTATAAATTTATAATAAGTTCAAATTCAATAAAGATAACATAATAATATGTTCAAATTCAACAAATATCCATTTAATTGTCCAGTTGTCACAAGAATAAAATTCATATGTATAATTTAGTTCCAGTTAATCTAACAATAAATGCAATAAAACGTTTGATTCTTGTTTACTTAAGTCTTTCTAACTATTTATTCCCTGGTAAAAAGGACCAACCCAAGGATTTTAATATGGGATTCAAATTGAAATCGGAAAGTTCAAAATTTGAATCGAAACGGGATTTGAATCATGAATCGTAGATTAAACTAAGATTTAAATCGTTAGTCGTAAAACATAAAATTTTAATCGAAATGGGATTCAAATTATAGATTGTAGATTTTTACTATAATTATATATTGCATGTATATAATATATATTGTTTTTTTTTTGTTTTTTTATGGCAGTGTGCTAACATAATATTTTTTTTCCACGGTCAATATTGAGGTTACAAGATTGTGTGCAAGAGTTCATTTTTTGTATTTATGTACTTAATGTATAATAAATAATTGCTCATGATTCTTATCTATTCTTTTGTATGATGTGCTATGTAATTAGTTAATTTGTTTTCTTTCACGAAAATTAATATCACACCTCATGTTAATTAATTGCATTAGTAAAGAAAATAGATTCATATGGCTTTGTTGTTGTTGTTGTAGTAAAGAAAATAGATTCATATTGAATACTTGATTAAGTTGCAAATAGAATGCATAATTGCATACTACAAAGATGGAAATAAAGCAAGTCAAAACACCAACATAAACCATAAACTGTAGAATCGGCTAATACACTAAATGCAATAACTAATTAAATAAGGTTTGTCAGAGTTTACATATTAGCTGTTTTTAGAATTACGTTAACCAAAATTACGATTACAGAATCAACTAATATGTTAAATGCAAGTAAATACATATGCAAGCATCATAGAATAAACATCGGCAAATCTGAACGTTCAGATGATGATAGTTAATTAGGAAAATTTGTAATCTATGGGCACTTTAACTTTATGAGGCTATTATATTTATGGACGAATTGCAAAATCTGTAGGTACTTTTAAGTTTTTGGTCATTGCAAAATCTGTAGGTACGTAAAATTTGTACGGTAAAAAAATTACTGTAGCAATTTTAGAAAATTCGACGGCATATCCCCTAATTCTCAAAATCCAAATTCGCGTAGCACGGCAGCAGTGTAAAAAAAAAAATCAGAATAGAGAAGAGAAGGAAGATGATAGACAAAGCACAAAAATAAATATGGACCACTTACCTCAACGCAGTTCGCACAGCAGCAGGTCGTATTTTTTCCCCTCTTTTGCGTCTCTGAAATCTGCAACGATGGAATAGAAAGCTTCTTCGAACACACTTTGAATTCTGAAACAATATTGATCGATACTTCGTCTTCCACATGAATCGCGATCTGAATTAAGGTTCAATATTTTCGATTTTTTGTTTAACGCGTACGATTTTTAGGTTTTCCGATTCAAACTGAAACTTGAATCGATTGGGCTGCGTTTCGATTTAAAACGTACGATTTTACGTTTTTTGAATTCGCTGGACCAACTCACTATTAAAATATCGATAGCTGTCAGCAAGGAACCGCGAGGAGGAGCAGCGAGCAGGCGTCCCGAGGAGCAGGGAGGCGTCGCGAGGAGTATCGATGGTGGAGCAGCTGTCAATCGAAGAAATTAGGGTTTCTCTTCAGGCAAATTATCGATGTCGAGGTAAAACATCGATTAGTAAAACATCGATGTCGAAGAAATTAGGGTTTCTCTCCAGGCAAATTGCCATCGAAATCAATAAGTCAATCATCGTCGAAACTCAGAGAGCGACATGTCGACTTGTCGACGACTAGTCGTCGACGTGATAACAATGAACGCCACAGATTTCTACCTTACCGAGGCATATAATAATCATTACCTGAAAAAGTGAACACTGTCTTCTTCTTCTTGTTCGTTTCTTATTGCATACGGAAGCCTTTTTTTAATTTTTTTTTAATTAGCTTATTTTTAACCTCTTTTTTTTTCTTTTCTTTTTTTTCTTTTTTTACTCAGCACAGAAGCAAGGGTTTTGGCGGACAAAAGCAAGGTTTTGGCGGGAAAATGGAGGAATGGAGCAACGTGGTGCTGCCACGTGGCCCAGGCTGGTCTCTGTTTTAGTATATAGTAAGATTGACAACCATATGTTCTTGAGGTTATTTTTTTCTTGAAAAAATAATCTTAATTATTTGTCAATAATTCTTGTTTAGGCTTTTGGTCTAGGAACTTATGTCACCCACCAATATTTGGGTCAAATTTGGGTCCTCGGTAGTACCCGCACAACCCAGTTAATGCTATAATCAAAATGTCTGTCTCTTCAAAAGCAGCTTAGGAAGAATGCTCCTCCGCAGATCGTCGACATTGGTCAGTCGGCGTGAGATCTCCACTCAAACCCAAGCGTTAATTTCTCTCCTTTCCCAACCCACCTGGTCTCAAAACCCTAATTTCCTGACCCTCTCCAAAACCCTAACCCACCGCCACATCACCGCCGCCCTTGACACTCTAACCCTAGATCCTTGCCGAGCAATCGCCTTCTTCGACTTTCTTTCTAAGCTCCCAAACTTCAAACACACTCCTCGATCCCATGCTTCGCTTTTCAGAACTTTAGTTAACTCAAAATTCTACTCTCCTCTAAATAACATCGCAATCAGAATGATTGCTTCATGCTCCTCAAGCGGCGAACTTATTCTTGCAACAAATTTGATCACTGACTCTACTTCTGGATTTGTTCCTAATGTTAGGTGTTTTAACACGTTGTTAATCAGTTTAAGTAGGCATAGAATGGTTAAGGAAATGGAATTTTTGTTCGAGTGCTTTTTGAACAACAGTAGGTTTCTGCCTGGGTTGCTTGCCTATAATGCTATGGTAGATGTTTATTGCAAAGAGGGAAGGGTTGGCAAAGCTTTATATTACTTTAGGCTGTTGGTTCGGAATGGGTTGAGCCCGGATGTTTATACCTATACTTCTTTGATTAAAGGATTTTGCAGGAGTAGGGATGATGAGTATTTGGATAAGGCATGTTGGACTTTTGTTATGCTTATGCCTTATGTTGGGTGTTCGAGAAATGAAGTAAGTTATACGGTTTTAATTGATGGGTTGTGTAGGGTTGGGAGAGTGGAGGAGGCACATTGGTTGTTTGATGCGATGGAGAGCGATGGATGTAGACGTGACGTGCATGCTTTCGGTGTGATTGTTGATAGTTTGTGTAAAAAACTCAAGATTAATGATGCAGAAACAAAGGTGAATGAAATGCTAGAGATTGGTTTGTTGCCTAATGTTATCATGTACAACATGCTGATTGATGGTTACTGCAGATTCAAGAAGGTTGATGACGCGTTTAGAGTTCTGGAGTTAATGATGGGAAAGGGTTTGAGGCCAAACGTTAGGACTTATAGTGAATTGATAAATGGGTTTTGTAAAGAGGGAAAAGTGCATAAAGCTATGGTTTTGTTAAGTAAAATGATTGATGTTGGTATAAAACCTAATGTTGTTACATACACTACTCTGATTAAGGGTCAATGTGATGCTGGATTTGTAGATGATGGATTAAGATTGCTTGAGTTGATGGAAAAGAATGGTGTTGTTCCTAGTGAATGGACCTGTTCTATTTTGATTGATGCTCTTTGCAAAGGCGACAGATTGGATGAAGCAGTTGATTTTGTAACTTCAATAAAGAAGAAAGGAATTAAGCTCAATCATGTAGTTTATACCTCTATAATTGATGGCCTTTGTAAAGCTGGTAAGGTTGAACTAGCTCGTGCAGTGTTGAACGGTATGGATTCTAAACTTAGAAAATTGGACTGTTTTTCGGATAGCGCATTGATTGATGCATTGTGCAAAGGGAAAAAACTCGAGGAAGCCGTGGTGTTGTTTAATGAAATGCTGTCTAAGCAAATCGTACCTAATGAGATCACTTATACAAGCTTAATTATTGCAATGTTAGAAGGAGGAGACTTTAAAGGCGCCCAAGGGTGTTTAGAACAAATAGTTTCTTCTGGATTGAAGCCCGATGTAGGTGTGTACACTGTTTTACTCAACGGTTGTTGTAGAACAGGATGCTTGGATGTGGCAGAAAGTCTTATACTAGAAATGAAAGAACATGGTGTAGCACCAAATGTAATCACATACAATACATTGATCGATGGATATGGAAGAAGTGGGCTGTTAGATCGTGCATTCTCTGTTCTTAAAGATTTGATAGGTGATGATATTAAACCCAATGATGATACTTATTTGATTATTCTAAAGCATTTCCTTAAAAAGGGGCAATCTGGCAACACCTCAATTGATAATGATGATTTGTGGAAGGTATTAAAGCTGGATATCGTGCTTGAACTAATGGAAGAGATGGGTGGCTATGGTTTACCAGATTATGGTACATATAGTTATTTTGTGAAAGGATTTTGCACTGTGGGTCGTTTAGCTGAAGCTCAAGCTTTATTAATTTATATGCAGGAAAATGGGTTGTCTCCTAATAATGATGTGTATAAATCTCTTATATATTGCTGTTGCAAATTAAAGAACTATCTGGAAGCTTTACAATATATAGGTTCTGCAGTCGATTCAGGTTTTCTTCCACATCTGGAATCTTATCGCCTTCTACTAATAGGATTTTGCAAAGATGGAGATTTTGAGAAGGCGAAATTACTGTTCCGTGACCTACTGTCCGGAAAATATAATTATGACGAAATTGCATGGAAAATTATCATAGATGGGCTGCTGGTCCAAGGCTATGTAGATACATGTTCTGAACTGTTTACAATCATGATAGAAAGAAAATGTTACCCGAGCACTAAAACTTATGAAATGTTGGCAAATGAGTTTCACATATCCTTACCAGAGGAGTTATGTCAATAGAAAAAAAGGGAAGAGACCAGTTTTGAGTCATCAATTTATTATTTATGACCGCAAAGAAGAGGCAAGCCACCAACAGTATTTTCTCTTCCTACTTTTCAAACCTGTTTCTTTTCATTTTTTGTCATACTTTGATTCTTACATTTAATTTACATTGTAACATAAAAGAGAAATATAAGCACATGATTGTTTCCTTTGCTGTTCTCGACTCTAAGAAAGAAAAGAAGGGAGTATCTACCATTTAGTCAGTTGGCTCTTCTTGTAACGGAACATATCAATTAATGTTTGATTTGTTTCGTTGAAATCGAAAGCACATGCATAGCTATGATGTTATGTGCAGCAATGACGTGGATGACGAGTTCGGGAAGAGAGAAGACACAAAGACAGCTGGTATTTAGAAGAAAGGTACCTTTTCCATTTACACCATAGCATTTTTTAGTTTTTCTTATTTGAATTTTGTTAATTTGATCTAAGCACTAAATTGTGTAAATATCATGCATCGGTTTTATGTTCCTATATGTTTAGATGATCTTGGAGAAATAAACCAAAGTAATGGGAAAGATCTAAGTAATGTTATTTAGCAAATAATCTTATACAAAACCGTTGAAGTTATAGATTTTATGGGAACATGAAATTTTTGCATGAACCATAAAATGGGATAGACTCCAAAGATAACTTTTTAGCAACAATGTAACTGTTATTCAACTTCTTAGCTGAAAAAGGGTGGTTTTCATTTGTCTTTCTTATTTAGAGGAATATTTAGAGATTGCGTTGCAGAGAAAAGTATTGAGCGGTAGAGGAAAATTGTGTGCTTCAGCTAAGCATCCATTGACGAGCTTTGAATCTAAAAAAGATGCATATATTTGATGTCATATGATTTCCGTTGTACAATCAGAAAAAACGATCAACGTAGCACGAATAGGAAATTCATGGTTCAAAATCTATATATATATATATATATACTTGAAATGTGAATATATACATCCTCATTTTTTAGCTTGCAACAAGTAGTTCTATCAGCGAATGCTTTCGGATGCAAATAGTATCATTTTCGGATATTTGATATCTGTATCTGCGGATACGGTTGGATACCTGATGATTATCCTATCCGCTAAAGATCAATAAGTCTAGAAACATAAATGATTTTTTTTAATTTAACATGATTATTTTCAATCCCATTGAACATTAAAGTATTAAAAATAAACAAATATGATAATAGTATGAGCAGTTAATATGCAGTTAGTGCATAGAATTTGAACTTCTAACGTTATAGGATAATAATTATCTTTTATTATGTTAAAATATACATAAGTTATATTATAATCTTGAAAAAAATCGGATGGAAATTTTTTGAATGTAGATTTTTTTTTCTTTGTATCCGCATCCGTTTTTCGAATGTAGGATATTTATCTGCTTTTCAAAATATGGGTATCTTTTGAGTATACATCGACAGCCCTCGCAGTACAATTTTAGTTTCATATTTTGTTCTCAAGTAATTCTTTTATAAGGTAGAAGAATTATTAGCTACAAAATTAAACTGGGTATGTTGACATGCCTTAGCAATGGAAGTCTGATTAATAGTGCTCACTAAAGCTTTGATTGGTCATGACATCATTAGTTGTAAGAGGCCTAGGTACTGTGTTTTCTAAATTGTCGAAAGGGTATTAAATGGGAAGTATGTATAATTGGTAAAATGTATAATTTTATTGTGATCATAATAAGCCGATAATTTTTGTGTGTGGATGCAAATAGTATCATATCCGTATTTGATATCATTTTCAGATATTTGATATCCTTATCTGCGGATACGGTTGGATATTAGATGATTCACCTATCCGCCAACGATCAATAAGTCTAGAAACATAAATGAATTTTTTTAATTTAACATGATTTTTTTCAATCCCATTGAACATTAAAGTATTTAATATAAACAAATATGATAATAGTATGAGCAGTTAATATGCATTTAGCGCATAGAATTTGAACTTCTAACGTAATAGGATAATAATTATCTTTTATTATGTTAAAATATACATAATTTGCATTATAATCTTGAAAAAATCTGGATGGAACGTTTTTGAATGTAGATTTTTTTTTTTTGTATCCACATCCGTTTTTCGAATGTAGGATGTTCATCTGCTTTTCAAAATATAGATACGGATGAATTTTGGATCTTTTGGGTATACATTGACAGTCCTCGCATCAAGTACAATTTTAGTTTCATATTTTGTTCTGAAGTAATTCTTTTATAAGGTAGAAGAATTATTAGCTACAAAATTAAACCGGGTATGTTGACACACCTTAGCATTGGAAGTATGATTAATAGTGCCCACCAAAGTTTTGATTGGTCATTACATAATTGGTTGTAAGAGGCCTAGGTACCATGTTTTCTAAATTGTGGAAAGGGTATTAAATGGGAAGTATGTATAATTGGTATAATGTATAATTTTATTGTGATCGTAATTAGTCCGACAATTTTGGTGTGTTTTGTTATCTAAGTAGTATTTTAAAGTGAGTCCGATATAGTTTCTTATATTATGAGGAAAATTAGTACCCCTTTCTTACTATATGTTTGCGTGTGACCCGTAGGTCAAACACGATAAGTTTTTAGAAAATAATCATACTAATATTTTTAAAGAATTTAAATTATCATACAATATATGGTGAATTTGTTAAGATAATTGAGTTATGTATTGAATTTGTTACTTTCAAGTATGTGACTTTTGTTGTATGATTTAAATATTCTGTATTTTTGTACATAAATTAAATTGTCATTTCTTGTGAATGACGATAAGTTATATACTGGCCTATTATTTCTAATTATTTAACACTTGTTTAGAAGATAAATGAAAGTTAGTATCTTAACTGATTTTAAAATTAATACTTCTACATATTTGGACATGTAGATATATATGTACATAGATTTGAGCTTAACATTTAGGTTTTATTATATTTGTTTAAAAGATAAATGATACGTGATACATGTTGAATTTAGGCCTGTTAATGGATACTCAAAAAAATTCGAAGTCTGTCTACGTCTGTAACCAGCAAGTAGATAAGTATTCAGAATCCAGAAAGGCAGATATGGATATAAAGATACCCACGTCTGAAAATTATTTTTTCGGTTTTTATCAAGAATATAAAATTATTTTTTTGGTTTTTATCGAGAATATAGTTCATATTATGTATATTTTAGTAAATGATTTATTTATTTATTTTTTATTATGTTAATATCTAATGTTTTATGCATTTAATGCATGTTTATTGCTTAGAACTATTTATTATTGTCTAACTCGTTTATTCTTCATATTTTTATAATTAACACAATTGAATTTTTTTCCCATAATTTTATATTTATGTTTTTTGATTTGTTGTTCTTCAGCGGATAGGATAATTATCCTATATCCACTCGTGTTCGTGGATGCAGGTACTCAGTACGAAAAATGATCTCGGATGTGGATGAATGTACGGTCCTACCCACATTCGTTGGTAGGTTTAATTAAGTTTCAATATTACCATCGAAGTGATACAAAATATTTATTTAACAACTAAATAAAACGTTGCAAATCATATTATTAATTCTAATTACATAAAAAATATGGCTTGGTTTTTGAACCGTTGTCTTATACCCCAGTAATTTTAATTTATAATAAATATCTTTTTAGAAAATAATTAATACCCACCACTAAAAGCCAACAGAAAAGAAGAAAACATTTTAATCAAAATATATTATAATATATATATATGTATGTATATGTATATGTATGTATGTATTATATGCACACACTTAAAGTTTCTCATTTTCATAGAATGCATGAAAAATGTTCATCATTTTTAACAATAATAAAATTTATGAATGATAACAAGTTCACTTGATTTGTCAATTTTAAAAAGAACAAAGGTTGTATATGTTTGTAGTTAATTCGTTTTACTAAGGAAAATGTGTATGAACGTTACGTCATGCGCTTTGCACGTTATGATGACATATGCTTGATGCATGAATTGTTTATCTACAAATTGTTTATGCAACATCTTTAAAAGAATTATAGCTATATTTTTGCATTTAAATTATATGTAGTTAGTTTGAATTTTATTTTGTAACATCTAATTTTCTTTTATTTTCGATTTTTACTTCGACTATTAAGTAATAAAGAATGAATTTGTAATGAAAATTACCTGTCAGATCCTATGTTTAAATTATATTAAGATTTGAAAATATTTGGAGAGTGACGTTTGAATTTGTAAAGAGAGTTTATCGATAGATCCTACTTTTAAAGGATGCTAAAATTTGAAAATATTTTGGAGAAGTTTTCAGTAACCAAATGAAACTTATTTATTTGATCCTATATTGAAGAAGATTTGATAATATCTATAGGACAGTTTTGGTAGTTCACTTTTATGTCAAAAAAGTGTGACACTAAAGGTGTTACAACTATTAATACATTTTTGTTTATAATTAAATACCAATTTTAAAAAAGGTCCAGTTTAAGTTTTGTAATACAAAAAAACTCCTTACCTTGAAACTTTATAAATTAGATCCCTGTTTTTCGAAAATCATCAGAAAAACAACGTAAAAATTGGTCAAATTTCGAAATTTAACTCCGCCCTTAATTATCCTCAAATTCATGCAAGAAAACTACAAAAAATGATTTAAAAGCAAAAATAATAATAAATATTCACAGTCCAGCGAATTTCAGCAATTATTCGAAAAATTGCAGAAATCTTAGTAATTATTCGAAAAATTGCAGAAATCTTAGTAATTATTTCAAAAAATTGTATGTTTTGCTGATTTGCTTCAGAACTTTAACTTCAAAACCTGCACTTAAATATCGAAGTATTGCATAAAAATCATCAGAAAAATGATAAAAATTGCATATAAATGAAAAATGTTTCGTCTTCAGTAAATTGCTGAAAAAAGACAACAGTTTGCAAAATTTGCAGACATATCTGCAACTTTTCCATATAGTAACACAATTTTGCACTATAATGTAAAACAATTGCAGATATGTCTGCAATTATTTATAATAATTGCATATATTTGCTGCAACTATTCTTCCCTCTTTTAACATATGCAGTCACTTGTGTGAATAATTGCATAGATGTCTGCAATTAATCACAAAAAGTGCTGGTATTTCAACATTTTTTTGGTGTAGAATCATTCCGTGAATATTTATGTTTTTTTTGAAAAAAAAATTATACAGCAGCGCAAAAAAACATTGAAGAACGATGCTACAGTAAAACACGAACCCGATTTAAGTGTAAACTTACACAGGGAGCCACGTTGAATGATCTTTGGAAATAAGGATGCCTCTCTAATTTCAATTTTTCTAAAAAATATGGATACTTTTATTTGTAATAACTAATAAAATACAGATTTTAGAAAGAAATGAATTATGTATCCTTAATGTTGAACAATGTAAGATAACAAGCTGTATTTTGTATATAAATAAGAATTATTTTAGTTATATGGACTTGAATGAAATATTAGTTTTACAATTTTTTTCCATATAATTGTGATATACAATGAATTGTTTGTATTTAAGGATTTGCTGGACCGAATTATTATTATTAATTAATTAATTGAATTTATTTAAACGTTCAAACTTAAGATTAATTAATTAATTTAATTGTTTAAACTTAAATGTAATATAATATGATAAAACTTAAGAAGCATTTTACAGATGATTGTAAAGATCGTTAAACTTTGGTATTTAAACGTAAAATGCTTAACAAAAAGAATCCGCAGAACATTGTAATAATTATATTAATGATAGCTTATAGAGATTTTAAATGAAATATACAAAGAGAATTAAGTAGAAGAGGCAATCCTTGCAATCAATAAGAGAGCATAATACTTTTTCCATTTTATTATTATTAATAGGTAGATATTGGCTGAAAGCTATGCATATACATTTGCAAGTATAGACACTCATCTTATTTTCTTTTAATTTTGGAAGAAAAAACCAAAAAACTTAAATTTGTCCAACTTAGCGTGTGTAGAGCACGAGTAAACGTGCCTATGTCATGAGCATGAAAATTGAAAACCATTTACAAATCATGTATAATTGACTATTTTTGTATCAGTATACATGTGTGTGGTCATGTGCATGGAAATTGAAAGCTATGTTGGGATGTAATAGAACTTGAACAATGTGGTAACATTGAGATTATGGAATACGTTAGTATTGTAGTGCAGTGAAAATTAAATACCATACCGGAGAAAATTATAATTTAAATCTATTATTTAAACAAGAAATCAGGAAAAATAGAATGTTCCCGTGGCATCGCCTGCAGTCCGTATTTCAAAATCACGTAGAATACTTCATCCTAAACAAACATGCTGGAACGGTCAAAATTACACTCCGTCCCTCCCCCCTCTAAATGCCATTTTCCATTTCCGCCTATTTCGTTTTCCTTCTGCAACGCGCTTCCTTCTCACCCTCCCGTCTGCCCTTCCGCTTCTTTCTGGCCATCCTTTCTTACCACTCATCGATGGCTTTGCCACATGTTCCTCCGCCCTAACACGTACTGCCACTTTGCCCAGTTGGGATCTCCTGCAAACCCTAATTTGACAACGCAATTACCCTTCCCAACAAGACTACAAATTTGCATCAGCTGTCGACCGTTACCCGTCCCCGACAGGGCTGCAAATCTGAATCAACCGTCTTTGCCTCCCACAAATGCGGCAGAGGATTCCGTTTCCGCTACTACATCAACCGATCTCTGGTAACAGCCTCTGAATTTCAACAAAGCAACATCAGTTTCAGTACCATTGGCAAAGGTTAGATTTCTGACTGCTAACAAATACATGATGTATCAGAATTTAGATGCCCTTTTTTGCAATACCTGCCACGTTCCTTCCACTCACTCAACCTCCCCACAACTTGTACACAATATTTTTCGGGTCATATACTTCAGTTCAATTACCGTGGGTTTACTGCATTTAAATTCACGCTTACTCTTTCAATGATGTACATTTTTTGGCTACATAACTGGATGTACACGCCCATATGAAATGTAAACAGATTAATGATCTACTGTCTACGAACTACGACACACAATTGAATTGATGGTCTATAAATTAGGAATTCTCCATATTTTCTTCGACATCAGTCTGTGTTTGCAAATATAACCAGAACGGCGTACCCTTCGTACTTCTTCCATGTCCACGTAACCACACAAGTTTTTTTTTTTCCTTCATGCGTCTCATCATCCCATGCCAGTAAAACACATCAACATTGATCAGACCTGCCTTGTCATTGTTCCGTTTGCCATCACTTATAACCTTGTAATATTGTATTTTTTACTGTTAGATTTAGGCATCGTTAGTACATACGATAGCTAACTGATATCCATCCATATCAACACTACAGAAATCTAATACCATATTGAGCTTTCAATTGTGGATATGGATATTAGACCATCTATATCCAGAATTACCCGTTGTCATCCCTATTTCAACATGTCTTTACATTGAATCTTTTTAATATATATCTTTGGGTATGACTGCCACTTATTACACCTTAATAACTTCAATTCATTTCAGGCATCCTGAATTATAGTAATTAAGAAATCAATAGAACACACACAAACAAAAAAAAAAAAAACAAAAAAAAACAAAAAAAAAAAAAAACTTACATGGCCTGTGATCTTCAATCAAAATACGAAATACAGGGTGTATTGGATATTTTTTTTAAAAAAAAAACACAGCTTCACCTAAAAATAATAACAATGAACGCTTAAATGTTCTTTTTCTCTTTTACGTACAACTCTATCTGTTATAATGTTCCTATGGTAACGAAACCAACTACTGCAAAAAACAATATGTTACTGATACTGATCGCTGCTGTACTAAGTTCGCAGTTTACATTAGGCAACTCTCCGTGTCATAGTAAGGACTGCACAACTTTGAGGAATAGGTTTTTATCCCTGTTTACATGCTGCGAATAGTTGGATGTGGACTGTCTCGACTACTTTAAGTTGGACGAATTGGACAAAATATTAAATATCACCTAATTTCAATTCTACTGTTCAAAAAATCTGTTACTAAACATGTAAATGTTATAAGTAGTCATTTTTTCTTCAACATGCTTAACTTGCCAACAAACCAAAAACATGTATAAAACATATGAAAATCCCACATTGATGTTTCTTAGTTAACAAATTCACCAGCAAAATATAGCATTGTACATCATACAAATTTTAATTGCGAAACAAAATTTGATAAAGTTACAAGACTTAAAATTCATTCCTTCTTGCCTAATTTAAATCTGTCATGTCGTTCGTACTATTGTGCTTTTTTAAATTGGTGAACTCTGGTGTTGTACTTTTGTTGCTGTGGTCTGCTTCCAAAGGTTTAAAATCGCACATTGAATTGACTTTAATGCTATTTATTTCATATTTTAAATTATGATAAGATATATTCCCTATTTTAAACATGATTCAAAATCAAATAAATAAAATTCAGTCCAATATTATTTTTAATGCTCTAATTCAGTAACGTAGTTAAATAGAGTTATATCAAATAGTACTGCCATGCTAACGATGAAAGAAGTTGATTTTCAATAGTTTTATTTACAAACTAATTAAAAATTCTTAGTAAAAGAAACGAACTAACTTAGACATGTTACACGTTTGGCTACGCACCTCACACCAGTCAAAATGATACTGATGTATAATGTTTCTAAGATTAGAATAACTTGAGCGTTGTTGTTTTGTAAAATCAATACCTCTAAAAAATATATTATATATACTCTGTATGCATTGAAAGTTGAAACCATGAGAATGTTATTTACAGTTCAACTGGTAATGTCTAAGGAATTCAAAAAATTACAACCTAACCAAATATTCCCACTCTTCATATAGATAGAAAAATATTCCTTAAAAAATTTGTGAACCCTGGTCATGTCAGCTATTTTTAAAACTGACTGCAGCTATGTATTTTTACAAATAATATGGGATATTATTTTTACAACCTTCTACAGTTTGTACCATTTGTAAGAGTACATATCAAAAGAGCTGAAATTTTTCTAACTTTTTCGACTGTATATTCATCAGCTAATTTGGGTTAAAGGATGAATAAATTTATTTTAATACCAGTATTTTTAATCAATACAAGCCCAGTTAAACTAAAAAAAAAAAAAAATTGGAATATCGATGCCAACAAACATGGGTAACTTGTCTAACGTTTCTATTTAATATTATTTGCGTAACTTGAGAACAAAACATGCTCATTCACTGCGTACATCAATTTGTACGTTTAAAAGGCAACTAATCAATAACAGTTCATATTTTCTTCTCACCCTTTTTTTTTCTGTTTTATTTTATAAAAGTAAAAAGAAATAACTTAGCTAAAATATATTTTTGAAACCTGCATATATTGTTCATATGCAAACTCATGCCAAGGTTGAACAGTGTTATGAAAATGGATATTCATATGACCATACGGCACATTCTAATCGCCATTGGGAAATAGATGCCAGTATATATTTTGTGAAGTTCCTATCACGACTAAGCACAAATATTTTCATCAACCAAAAAGTAGGTAATGGAACACTTTATTACACATACATACAATAATACAAAAACAGTTTAAACTTTATGTGATATCAAATTTAACATGAATCTTATATGGGAAGTGATAGTCAATTAAAATTGCAACATTCAAAACCAATATAAGACTGAAAGAGTGATGAACTCGGTGTTTTTTTTTCCAGTTACATCGGACGCCCAAATCATCTTCTTGCACCTAACTACGTTTTATTTTCCTGTCTTACTTTCTTTTTTGCTCTCTTACAGCCTCCTTCCACAATGACATTTTGAAGTTTTTGACACGTCATAATTCTTCCACTTTCCCTTGATTTGAAGACAATCAGGTATTTTTTTAAACACTGCAATTACATTTCTATGACATTTTTTTAGATAATGCTTGTGAATATTAGGTGACATTTTTTCAAGTAAAGGCCATGCAGGCTTTTAGTTTTGGTGGCCAGAAGGGTAAATTGGGGTGTGAATAGTAACATCCTTTAGTGCAAAAGTGGAATTCAACTGGCCCACTATCATTTTCTCTTTTACACTAAAATGTGCATTTCTTCTTAAATTCCAAACTTTTTAACTTTGGACCAATAAATTTGTAAAATTTTGCCATTCAAAGTACCAAAGATCTTATTTTTGTTCACATTGTACATGTTTCTACTTATCCCATTCTAATTAAATGATCCTATAATTAACAGTACCATTTTAGGAACTTTTCATTTTCCATTTATTAAGTTAAAAATAAATCTAATTTGTCGGTTAAGACTTTAAAACCATTACTTCACTTAAATCTAATATTTCAGCAAATGTTAAATACCCACTAATGCATGCCTTCTTTATACACGAACTTTCACTAAAAAACCATGATCTTTATTTACCAAATCCACATTAACGTATACTTCTGCAGATCAATCTACTATCAAACCTGAACGAAAATTAAATGTAAATATAAAACCTGGCCTTTCAACATGAACGCACTTTATTTTCTACATATAACATATAACGTTATGAAAAACAGGATATCCACTGGTTGTCTATATGACCTTTGCTCTTATGTGTACATAAAGCATGTAACAAGGTCTAATCTGCCAACTAAATGTTCTAAGTTTACATTTACTTTGTTCCTGTGTTTGCATCCAACCAAACAAATCATCCTTATACCACATGCGTAACCACAAACTACTTAATTATGTTATCTTTTTCAGAATTTGGTACTTCTACTTATCCTCTCATTCGAACTCTTATTTTTAACACTTTATTACAATTGCATGTTTTCTTCTTCATCAACTTCTACTTATTTTACATGCTATCTGTACCTCATAAGTTCATACATGAACCACAAGTGCTGATTTTGCTTTCTACAGTTTTAGGGTGAATACGCTTTCTACCTTTATTTTCACCTTAACCACTAGCTTTATTCCTGCAGCCTCTCAACACTGCTGTTGCACTGTACCTGCAACGAAATTGACGCCAAATTGATTGTGTACCTGCATTTATCGACCGCACAAGGTATCAGTTGATTTCAACTTTTATTCCAGCATACATACCATATACTCCTAGGAATGTGCCGATGAACCATAGGCATTTAATTTATGAATATAACAACAAAGGAAATGATGTATACGGAAAAATTAATCATATTTTACAACTATTTTGCTTATCTTGACAATTTGTTATATGAATTAATATTTAACTTGTCCATAAATATTGTAAACTTTTGCCATTCAAACTATACCAACGATCTTGATTTATTCACATTGTTAAAATTTTGCTTTTACAGGTATTACTGACGCAATCAAACTACTGATCAGTACCACGTTTGGACCTTTGCATTTAAATGCTTTCTATTTACAATAATGCTTATTTCACACACAATCAAACTAATTATCGGTACCACTTTTGGACCTTTGCATTTTATGTTTTCAATTAAAAATAATGCTTATTTGATGATTGAAATTTTAAAAGTATTAGTTAACTCAAGTTTATTACTTCCACAACTATTAAATACCCATTAATGCATACATTCTTTCGACATGTACTTCCAGTAAAAAAATTGTCATCTTTAATAATCAGACCCACGTTAATGTAAAGCTTGATATATCAGTCTACTGTCAAACCCAAAATTAAAATAAATAAAAAAATAAAACCAAAATGACAAACCAACGAAAAAGGGAATCACAATTTTCCAAGTTAAACGATGGACACGGATAACCCAGCAGTAAGGGTAACTGAGAATAAACCGTGATGTTTAGTTTTTCAATATCAAAAACAAATTGGGAATATATGAGGAGGAATGATCTGTGTATGGAAAGGAGGAAAGATGTTAGAATTAGGAATTGGTTCGGGGGAAATTTGGGGAAGAAGTAAAACCGTAGAAGTTACGCTAACGTTAGAGGGAGAATTTATTGTACCCGTTCCTGCTTTTTTTCGTAAAAGGAGTAGATGTGAAGGGACGTACGAGACTGACACGTTGGGTTTGGAAGAACAAAAGGTGTGCCACATCAGCTTTGCGATTATTCTACTTTCTATTATAGATAATAGATTTGAGAACACGTTCACGGAACAGTCAATTTATGACACCAACCGATTCAATGTACAAGATTCAGACCCTAATTATCGGTCTATAGACGAACCGTTGATGATAGTGCCCCGTACCGATACCACAGTAACACAAGTCCATGAGCAAGTGGAGAATATACCAAGACACAAGTTTCATTTTGTACCCGACTCGGTTTTTGCATCAAGAGTGCATAAACATGGTCAACTAACAGGTATTTGTCTAGAACCACAATGTAGATAGATTACTTAATTAAAACACTAAAAACCTTTGTTTCCGGACGTGGGCGGCATATTCACAGCAATCTCAAACACCATGCAAATCACTAAAAAGGACGGTACACAAACCTTCAAAAGGGAGTTGCATGTACAAACATTAAGGTAACCATTTTTATCTGTTAATAAATCAAATTTAAAATTCTACTAACAATTCATGGCTGCTGCGTTTAGTGGTTCTCCATCAACAGTTTCTTTATGGTCGGATAAAGTGGCATTGGTTGATGAAACAGTGCAAGAGAAATATTCCACTCCACTTCCTATAGTGATAACTTCAACCACAGATTCCATTTACGGACGTAAGTACCCATATTACATTACTAAACAGTACTCAAACAAACTGACTTCTGTATCACCTACAGGAAACTATATTTTTGATTCAACTAAAGCAACAACAGTGTACCTAGATATAAAGTATCCGGATGTAGATGCTGCTGTTCTCAAGTAACATGAACTACCATGTTTAATACACTGACACTCATTTATTTGTAACCGAATACTCATAGTGTATTCATAACTACAGAGCTACGCACTCCCCTACAACTAAAGTTGATTTACTTGGAAACAGTACATTTAACCATGGTACTGTGGAAACTATCACATGCACAATCAAAGAATTGATACATAATTTAAGATACAGTGACTGTCCGTTTATTACTACAGACACTAACACACTAAACATGCTAACAACAAGTTACTGCCATGTTGAAATTCACAGGGAAAAAAATACGTGGTTGCTGCTACTATCACCAAGTTACGCAATTCATCCCCTTGGAGTTATTTGTCATGCCCGATGTGCAAAACAGCTATTCACATGAATAATTCAGCATACACTTGCAACAATTGTCCAGAAATGACTGGTGAACCTATACAAAGGTATACCACTGTTCGTAAAAAATCAAAAGCATAGTTTGATATTTACAAACCTAATTTCATATATAGGTATCGCCTAAACGTTGACATATTAGACTAGCATGTCAACCACAATCACTGCTTTTGATCCCGAGGTAGAAAGACTTATTGGAAAGGGTGTTGACGAAATGCTTGCAATAAATAAAATGGTATAAGACATTGTGTCTTTCTATAAATCCAACGCTCCTCAATCAGTCATTTAACTAATTTATATTCCTTCAAAACTAACTGTGCCTTTTTTTTTGCAAGTAGGATAACGGACCAACCAAGATTGAAAATATTTTCCACATGGCTGTTGGCATCAATGCAATTTTTGAATTTCGTCCAACCAACACCGAGATTAACAACCCTGGTACCTTCTTGACTGCAAGAAGAGTAATAAAACAGTCTACTGACGTTATTGACACCGAACATCAAAAACAGGTAAACTTGATGGGTAAATAAGATACATGCTTGTGTTACTTATGAAAACATGATCACTGCCAACTTATAAACACCCAGATATCCGTCTCATTGCTTTTAAATAACACTTGAAACAGGCAGTTGATAAAGGTTTACCAAAAAGCGTTGTAGAGGATCAAGCACCAGCACAAGACATCAAAGGGAAAAAAATTGCAGTACAGGTGATTTTCATACTTACTACAACCAAAATTTATAAATATATTTTTAAATGTTGGAATAAAAATGAGTAGGTGGGAGGAGCCTGTGGACAAGGAAACCCGGAAGTTTCAAACATTTATGGAGAGTGGACGTAAAGGTAGACGTCACGGAATTGTAATCAATGTAAGTGACTGCAAGCTATGAAAAAAAAAAGGTTTACTACAAAATTGCTCATCTGTGTCTAAACTATTGTCTAAAATTATGTAGGATAATGACAACAATGCACCTGTCCCAGAACCGGTTGGCAAACAACTCAGCAAACGTCAGAAGGTTGCCATGCAACCGGCGTCGAGGATGTGTAGAAGACACCAAACTACAAGTGTTTAGATACCAATATGTTATGTTCACTTTGTATATATTACATGTACTGCAAATTGATGTTACGTTCCAATAACTATGTACAATTGACATTTAAGTTGTTATGTAAATATGATGCTTGGATCACATGCCTCCTGCTGCAACAAAAAAAGCACGCTATTCTTTACTACTTGCCCACTCATATTTCCCAACGAATGACGATGCATGATTCCCACTGTTTCAATAAATATTTAGTGTAGTTCAATGTCATCATATAGTTTACAGCAAGTCAACATAAAATTCAAATTGTGCAAAGGTACAGGCTTCGGCACAACAAAATTCTGGCTTTGGCACACAAAAATTACATTAATCCAATTTAGACATTACGCCCAGTGCGATATATATATGGGGACTTATATCCCAACCCTCTTTTTTTGCACTCTTTTTGCATTCCAATGCAAGCCATTCATTTATATTTAAATTACATGTGAATGATATAGTTAGCAAATGGATCATGAAAGTAGTTTATGTGGAAAAAATTGAGGGAACTAAATAGGAGCTGCACTAATCAAGGTTCTCTTAATCGATGCTCATATACATACATATGCATGTGTGTCTCTCTCTGTATATATAGTATAGAAAGTACACATACTATTAAACTACTGCAGAAACAGCATGTTACACTGTTCATTTATTGCATGCGTTCGACGGTATGTTCGCCAATAAAGCTTCACTCACAAAATATGCTTCTACATGATAACAAACACAACGCACCGCGAGCAAAGAAAATTTTATTACTCCGGTTAGACCATATTCGAAGGACTAGACAACCGCATATGACAGCTACATAGACATTGTTTTCACTAAACTCCGCGCACAAACATCAACACCAAAAAAACCCACAATGCAACCAGTGGCGGAGCCAGCTGAAGTCTTCAACTAGGGCAAGCAATAGAAGTGAGCTGGGGCAAGATTTAGAACTTGTTTTTTTTGCATTAGATTTATAAAACTGAGGTAGGGTCACTGCCCTATCTGAGGGGTATGTGGCTCCGTCTCTGAATGCAACACTATTCCAATTAAATATTTGCCCGTATGGGAAGCACGGCCACATCCTAGTTTATATATAATTTTACCAGTAGTAGTTTATTCATTGCTTAGTAAATATGGTAGTTTATGTAGTTGCTGGAATTAGTTAATTAATACATCTAATCTATGTTATATTGTTACCCACTGGAATATTTTTCAACTAATTGAACTGTGGACTGTTAACCTCCATCTGCCAATGAAACTGTTATACACAGGAGCAGCATTGTAACAACCCGTATTTTGAATAACTTGTTATAACATAAATCAAGGCAGAATTAAATTTTAAATTCTGAATTATGGGAAACGGGTTGCGCCATTGCGTTCGTCTCGGAAAAATACGCGAAATAGAGTCCGAGTTTTCGAAAATCGGAGTCCGTATGAAGGAGATATGGACGAACGAAGTTAGGCAGAAAAACCGGAAACAGGCCAGAAATGCACTGGCGCACCTGTGAAGTGCGCCAGCACAAAAATACACTGGCGCACTTGGGAAGTGCGCCCGTGTCGAGCCAGAAACCTGCACAGCCTTCTGGCTTGACCCTGGCTGGCCTGGTGCACCTGTTTTGGCCCTTGGTCTTGTTTTGGAGGCTTGTGACGATTTTTGAAGGCTGGGATCTAATCTAGGGTTAATCTAAGGGCCTAAAACACTCCCTAATCCTATAAATAAGACCCTAACCCTACCCTAATTCATTCATAATTAGATCTTGTAACTAAACTATGGCAAAATGAAACTTGATCATGGCCTCCACAAATCAATGAAGAGAGTTGCAAGCTAATCAACCTCTAATCATCTTCTTCTTCATATTTAGCAACTAAGGTTGCTAATCTTTGGGTTTGGTGAGTTTCTATCACTTTGATGATCAATTGTTAAGATAAGTAGATTAGGTGTAATGAGACTTATGGTCTTGAATGCGGATTAATGAGTTTGAATCATTTGTAATGATATGCATGTTGTATATGTAAGTTTGTGCATGTTGTATATGTAAGTTTATGTAAGTTGAATATGTGATTTTATGCAAGTTACATGTTTGTTAATATGCAAGTTACATGTATGATAATATGCAAGATGTGCTATGCAAGTTACATGTTTGTTAATATGCAAGTTACATGTATGATAATATACAAGATGTGCTATGCAAGTTACATGTATGATAATATGCAAGATGTGCTATGCAAGTTACATGTTTGTTAATATGCAAGTTACATGTTTGTTAATATGCAAGTTACATGTTTGTTAATATGCAAGTTACATGTTTGTTAATATGCAAGTTACATGTATGATAATATGCAAGATGTGCTATGCAAGTTACATGTTTGTTAATATGCAAGTTACATGTATGATAATATGCAAGATGTGCTATGCAAGTTACATGTTTGTTAATATGCAAGTTACATGTATGATAATATGCAAGATGTGCTATGCAAGTTACATGTTTGTTAATATGCAAGTTACATGTATGATAATATGCAAGATGTGCTATGCAAGTTACATGTATGATAATATGCAAGATGTGCTATGCAAGTTACATGTTTGTTAATATGCAAGTTACATGTTTGTTAATATGCAAGTTACATGTTTGTTAATATGCAAGTTACATGTTTGTTAATATGCAAGTTACATGTATGATAATATGCAAGATGTGCTATGCAAGTTACATGTTTGTTAATATGCAAGTTACATGTATGATAATATGCAAGATGTGCTATGCAAGTTACATGTTTGTTAATATGCAAGTTACATGTATGATAATATGCAAGATGTGCTATGCAAGTTACATGTATGATAATATGCAAGATGTGCTATGCAAGTTACATGTTGTTAATATGCAAGTTACATGTATAATAATATGCAAGATATGTTATGCAAGTTATGTATGCTTATGCAAGTTATGTGGATACTTATAAGCAAGTTCAACATGTTATGCAAGATATGTGTATGATAATATGTAAGTTCATATGCAATATGTTATGCAAGTCATGTGTGATAATATGCAAGTTTGGGTTAAATATAGTTGGGTTAATATATGCTCATATATGCAAGTTGACATTCTCTTAACCCATGATAAAGTTATATGCTAAGATTTGGTTAAACCCATGATATTCGTGATGGATCTTCCCTTTTATTATGTCGTGAAATGAGAACGATTTGCGTGGGGAACGATGGGGTTAATAAATATGTTAATTAAAAATATGATTGGGTATGATTAAGCATACCATAAAAACAAATTAACATAAGAGGGAATTTACCTATTGAGTTAGGTCTACCCCATGGGAATTTACCTATTGAGTTAGGTCTACCCATGTTATGAAAAACTTAATATTAATTAGGGATAATTAATATAAATTATGGGGGTGATTAATTAGGTGTAATTAATCGACTAAGACACGAGGTTGGACTCAGTTGTAGCGTAAAACTGCCCGGACCCAACCGGCTTAACCAGTTGCTACAAATGTTAGCCCAATGTGAGAGGTCTTAGGCACAAACTAAATACGTGATTAATGTAAAGACACGAGGTTAGACTCGGTTATGACATAAGGCTGCCCGGACCCAACCGGCTTAACCAGCGGTCATAAAAGATAGTCTAATGTGAGAGGTCTTTATGAGGATCACGGTCTTAATTAATTAAGAAACACTTAACCATATAAGCATGTAGTGGGGCATGAGAGTTAAGTGGGTGCCTTGGGTGGCATGAGAAAACTAGTGGGTTGCCTTGGGTGGCAATAGAAAACACGATTAGAATACTTAACCAAAGTGGAACATGTAATTAAACATGATTAAGGGGTTAAGTAAGTGCCTCGGGTGGCATGTGGGAATTAAGTAAAGGACTTGGGTGTCATGTGGAAATCTAGTGGGTGCCTTGAAAGGTAATTAAAATATGATTAATGACTTAACCAAAGTATTTATAACATGTAAGTGGACATGGTTAAAGGGGTTAAGTGGGATACACTAGATAAATTAACAAGCTTAAGTGGTAGCTTGTGGGGGCCCATCTCAACCAATATCCCAAACGTATCTTTGTGGGCTCGACCCAAGTCGAGTGACGGGACACGCATATTGGGCTTGACTATAAGAGGCCAAAAACGGGTTAGCGGTGGCAACGTAGGACCAACGGGTTTCATATGCGTGTGTGGACCCGGGCTGGTTAGTAAATCGTTGTTACATCGTGTAGATATAAAGCCGTGCACCGTTGATATTATCAGGTTGCCACTTTGGGGAAATGATACACCCCATTGTGGGACCGGCACGGGTATCTACGTTAGGGAGCCGATCGCTTGGGAGTAGTGGGTACACCTAGTAATGATAGGGGCAGACGGCACCTATGTAGGGGTACTAGAAACTACTGGGTAAAAATTACTAAGTACATTTAGTGGGATCAACCTTTAAGTAGAAATTAATCTTAGGTAGGTAAAACTGGTGTGGTGCAGTGTAGGAATTATCTTTGAGTAGGTCTGGGGCGGTGTAATTTAGTAATTATCCTTGGGTGGGTAAATGCGTCTTTACGGTGATCTTAGTTTATCCTAAGTTTACCAAGCTGCTTAGTGTAGCCATTCATCCCCAGTCGTTACCGTATATCAACTTATGTCTTCTCTGGTTATTTTAATGATTGTATTGTTAGGGTTATAGGACTCACTCAGACTTATGTCTGACCCCGTTGTTTTTATCTTTTTCCCCCAACCCCAGGTTATTAGAGTGGGCCTGGTGCTAGTGGGCTTTGATCTGATTGCTGTATCTATCCTATGGAGCTTGGACCTCTGAAGTGAAGCCGAGCTTATCTTTCCTTTTATGGCTATTAGTTATGTAGTGGGATTATGTACTTCTATTTTATCAAGATGGATATTATGTACTTGACTCTGGTTTATGGTTTTGTGATGTAACCAAACATGTATTACTTTCCGTTGCAATGAAATGATGATTTAAATTTTCAAGTATTACTTATATCTGTCTTGCTGTAATTTTACTGTTCTATATTCACTCAAAATACTTCACCAAAACTAAGGCATTCCCCTGGTATGAGTGACCTTAGCGGACGTGGGGTGTTACACGTGGTATCAGAGCTTAAGGTTACCGAACAGATAAATTTTTTTAGAAAAACTATTTTCTAAGAATATTTTTGAAAGGAGTATTTTCAAAAACATGTCTTTTAAGAGAAAAGTTTTTGAAAGAAAAGCATAATCCCCAATAGCCATATCTATATCTTTCGAATTCTCCATTTTGAATCTCTTCCTCTCTCTCATTTTGAGTTTCCCCTCCGCGTATAGATGATCTTTCTAAGATAGATAAGGATGGAAAACCACTTCAGGGAACTTGGACATTAGTCGGACCAGAAGTTGGTTCAAGAAGGAGGAGGACTGGTAGGTACCTATAGGATAGACGATGAGAGGAAGGCTCAAATAGTTGTTTGGTTAATGAAAGATGAAACCTCATTGGTGGGAGGTTATGAGTGGAGAATAGGGAAGAAGAAGGCTGGTAGTTATCCTTTTGGGAGGAATAGGACACGTTATTAGGATTGTCCAAAGAAGCAAAGGCAAGGTATGGAATCTTCTGGAGGGTAGTTGTATTCCCTCACGACTAGGGTACCAGATGGGGATATGACCGTCTAGGTTGGAATTTGGATTTCTTTATTATCCGATTCAAACTTTATTTGATTCTGATATATCGAGTTCGTTTATCTCATCGTTGTTAGTTGAGTCACTGCACTTAGACACCAGTTTAGTAGATGATCCCTTAGTTGTTTCAAACCCAATTGGGGCTCCATGATGTGTTTGGGTTTGAAAGTTTCTATACTTAGCGCCGAGTTTAGATGTGATGCTTTTTGGGCTTCACGGGCTATGGGTTAGTTTTGGGCATGGAATGGTTATCCAGTAGGGGTGCCGTTCTTGATTTTGAAGGGAGAGTTGTTAGGCTTTTGACCCGTTTGGGTAACACTCTCGAGATCTCTTGTAATCCCATAGAGACTGTTATGCTAAGTTATCTAGAATCGCTGGACACGTCGGTCGAGAGTTTGCGATCTGTTAGAAGTGGTCCGGGAATACTCGGATGTGTTTGAGAAGGTGAAGGGCTTACCTCCGGAGCGGGAGATTGACTTCCGAATATATCTGGTAAACAATGCCAAACCAGTGACTTGGCCAGTGTGCCACAAGGCTCCTCGTGAGAGGAGGGAACTCCATAAGTAAGTAGGCGATTGCTTGAGAAGGGGTTCATAAGAAGAAGTATATCGGAGTGGGGCGCTCCAGTAGTTTTTGCCATGAAGGCGGATGGGTCCCTCAGACTTTGTGTAGGCCAAAGAGAACTAAATAAACTCACAAAGAAGAATAGACACCCATTGACAAAGATTGATGATCTCTTTGATCAGTTGGTTGGCGCCTCAGTATTTTCGCAGTTGGACTAAGCCACATGGTTTCGTCAGTTGAGAGTGGCTGACGATAGTATAGAGAAGATTGCCTTTAGGACTCCGGATGGTTTTATGAGTGGCTGGTGATGCTATTTGGTTTGACGAACGCCCCCGCATACTTTGTTGATTGGAAGAGAAGGGTGTTCAGAGAGTACCTAAATAAGTTTGTGATGGTCTTTGTGGATGACATCTTGGTCTTTTCTAGGAGCGAAATAAGTTTTCATATGTGCTCAATAGGTTGAGCAAAGCCAGTTATGGGATAAAACGGTGGTTTTGGAGCGAGACTGGCGAGGACATCCAAAGTTGGTCAAAGGCTTAATTGTTTAGCCATTATTATTATTATTTTTAGTATCATCTCACGTAGGTTGCCTGAACTCGAAGGAGATGTCCCTTGGGTGTTTGTCTGATATTGGTTTCGGCCTTTGGGGCTTGCATTTGGGGGATGTCGAATTCGACTAGGGTGGTCTGCGTGAGAGATGGACAGTTGTGACGATTTTGGATAGGATTCTTAGCATCTTATGAGTTGAGATAGCGTATACCCCTAACAAGGGAAGCATGGTAGCAGACGCCTTAAGAAGAAAAAGGTTGTCCTTGAGTTCATTGATCGATTAAACGACGGAGCTTAGGGTTTATTTCTATGTTTGACTTTAGACCTTCCGTTTACTTTGTTCCCGGTTTGCTAGCCTCCTTGGAGGTTAGGCCTACTCTTTTGGGACGGGGTGGCGAGGCACAGCAAGACGACCCACAGTTGGGTGAGCTATGAGAGAAGCTCATAAGGGGGAGGAGTCGTCCAGCCATTTGAGTAGGTACACCCTAGATAGTAAGGGGTGGTTGCGTAGAGACGGTAGACTTTGTGTACCGCAAGACGAGGGTTTGAGGAAGGCTATACTTGATGATACACATCGGTCGAAGATGACCATTCATCCCGGTAGGGACAAGATGTACCAAGACATAAAGCGAGTTTTCCTTTTTGCCAATCTGAAGAAAGATGCTTGGTATGCTAACAAGTGAAAGTGGAACAGAGGAAACCCGGAGGGTTGCTTCACCCGTTGGAAGTTCCAAAATAGGAAGTAGGATAGTGCCTCGTTGGATAACCGAAATCAAGGAAGGGTAATACGGGGATTGGGCTTATGGTAGATAGACTTACTAAGTGTGCCCATTTCATACCCGTGAAGAGCAAGAGGACTATTCCATGTCTAGCTTCAGTTTACCTTCGAAAGATTATTAGATTGCATGGTGTACCTTCCAGCATTGTGAGTGATCAAGATCCTATCTTCACTAGTGAGTTTTGGAAGATTTTGCAAGAGGGCGGTAGGGACTCAGTTGTGTTTGAGCACCGCATCTCATCCTCAGACGGACGGTCAGACCAAGAGGGTGAACCGTATCTAGAACATCTTTTGAGGTTATGTATTTTGGATTTTGGAGGTACATGGGAAGAGCATCTTCCGTTGGTGGAGTTCGCATATAATAGCAGCTTTCAGTCCAGTATTGGTATGGCTCCTTTCAAAGCTCTTTATGGAAGGCCTTGTCGATCTCCTACATGTTGGTGGGAATCTACGGATAAGATCTTGCTTGGGCCAGATATGGTTAGAGAGACTTCAGAGAAGATGGGTTGGATTCGAAGAAGGATGAAAGCGGCGGAATCTTATGCGGACAAGAGGAGAACAGAGCTTGAGTTTGATATTAGGACATGCTTTTTATCAAGGTGTCTCCGTTACGGAATGTGGTTCACTTTGGATCTGTTAGGAAGTGAGTACCAAGGTTTGTAGGGCCATTTCCCATTAAGGGAAGAATTGGACGGATGGCATATAGAGTGGAGTTGCCTGACAGACTTAGTGGTGTACCGGATGTATTTCATGCGTCCCATTTGAGGAAGTGCTTACATGAGACCGCTGAGGTGGTAGAGCCGAGTTTGCTTAAAGAAGTAGAGTTAGAGCACGATGAGACGATTCGACGAGCTCCTACTCGCATCATTGGGTCAGAGATTTGGAAGTTGAGAAACAGAGAGGTTCAACTAGTCAAAGTACAAAGGGGAGATGAAGAGAGTGACGCTACTTGGGAGACGGAAGCGAAGATGCGTTCTTTGTATCCATTTCTTTTGGAGAGTATGTCTTTTAACTTCTCCTTTATCGCTTACCTAGTACTTATCTTATCTTTAGTAGGTCCTCTCGTTAGTCCTGTTTGACCTTTAGATAGGGAAAACCTATGGTTGAAACATGTGTTTGAGACATGTTATGGTTGATGGATGCAAGTGGATGCAAGTGTTTGCTAGTGGTTGCTCGTGGATGCATATATACACACTCTAGGCACTAGATCGGCTCAATCACTTCATATTGCATATTGCATAAAATTGTGTGTAGTTAGCTATATTTATGGATGTATAATGATTGTGTTATCATATGGATGATGCATTTTGGTGAATGATTGTGCACTCATATAGATACTGTATGTGTCGATAGGGTTATCTCGCATACATATTGGATGCATGGCACTATCATGGTTTGCATATGTTCATACATTAGATAGGGAACATATACACACACTCTTTGCATATGCTCATACATCATTAGAAATTGTTTTAAGGACAATGGATGCCCGTGTTTGATGGATTGAGTAGATGGTTGTTTGGTTGGTAGGATACGTTCTTCTTGACTTAGAGATTTCGGGGACGAAATCCTTTAAGGAGGGGAGAATGTAACAACCCGTATTTTGAATAACTTGTTATAACATAAATCAAGGCAGAATTAAATTTTAAATTCTGAATTATGGGAAACGGGTTGCGCCATTGCGTTCGTCTCGGAAAAATACGCGAAATAGAGTCCGAGTTTTCGAAAATCGGAGTCCGTATGAAGGAGATATGGACGAACGAAGTTAGGCAGAAAAACCGGAAACAGGCCAGAAATGCACTGGCGCACCTGTGAAGTGCGCCAGCACAAAAATACACTGGCGCACTTGGGAAGTGCGCCCGTGTCGAGCCAGAAACCTGCACAGCCTTCTGGCTTGACCCTGGCTGGCCTGGTGCACCTGTTTTGGCCCTTGGTCTTGTTTTGGAGGCTTGTGACGATTTTTGAAGGCTGGGATCTAATCTAGGGTTAATCTAAGGGCCTAAAACACTCCCTAATCCTATAAATAAGACCCTAACCCTACCCTAATTCATTCATAATTAGATCTTGTAACTAAACTATGGCAAAATGAAACTTGATCATGGCCTCCACAAATCAATGAAGAGAGTTGCAAGCTAATCAACCTCTAATCATCTTCTTCTTCATATTTAGCAACTAAGGTTGCTAATCTTTGGGTTTGGTGAGTTTCTATCACTTTGATGATCAATTGTTAAGATAAGTAGATTAGGTGTAATGAGACTTATGGTCTTGAATGCGGATTAATGAGTTTGAATCATTTGTAATGATATGCATGTTGTATATGTAAGTTTGTGCATGTTGTATATGTAAGTTTATGTAAGTTGAATATGTGATTTTATGCAAGTTACATGTTTGTTAATATGCAAGTTACATGTATGATAATATGCAAGATGTGCTATGCAAGTTACATGTTTGTTAATATGCAAGTTACATGTATGATAATATGCAAGATGTGCTATGCAAGTTACATGTATGATAATATGCAAGATGTGCTATGCAAGTTACATGTTTGTTAATATGCAAGTTACATGTTAATATGCAAGTTACATGTTTGTTAATATGCAAGTTACATGTTTGTTAATATGCAAGTTACATGTATGATAATATGCAAGATGTGCTATGCAAGTTACATGTTTGTTAATATGCAAGTTACATGTATGATAATATGCAAGATGTGCTATGCAAGTTACATGTTTGTTAATATGCAAGTTACATGTATGATAATATGCAAGATGTGCTATGCAAGTTACATGTTTGTTAATATGCAAGTTACATGTATGATAATATGCAAGATGTGCTATGCAAGTTACATGTTTGTTAATATGCAAGTTACATGTATGATAATATGCAAGATGTGCTATGCAAGTTACATGTATGATAATATGCAAGATGTGCTATGCAAGTTACATGTTTGTTAATATGCAAGTTACATGTTTGTTAATATGCAAGTTACATGTTTGTTAATATGCAAGTTACATGTTTGTTAATATG
Source organism: Allium sativum (assembly GCA_030737875.1). Lineage (NCBI taxonomy): Eukaryota > Viridiplantae > Streptophyta > Magnoliopsida > Asparagales > Amaryllidaceae > Allium > Allium sativum. The sequence goes on along the minus strand of CM060918.1, from coordinate 618,422,355 downwards.
CAAGTTACATGTATGATAATATGCAAGATGTGCTATGCAAGTTACATGTTTGTTAATATGCAAGTTACATGTATGATAATATGCAAGATGTGCTATGCAAGTTACATGTTTGTTAATATGCAAGTTACATGTATGATAATATGCAAGATGTGCTATGCAAGTTACATGTATGATAATATGCAAGATGTGCTATGCAAGTTACATGTTGTTAATATGCAAGTTACATGTATAATAATATGCAAGATATGTTATGCAAGTTATGTATGCTTATGCAAGTTATGTGGATACTTATAAGCAAGTTCAACATGTTATGCAAGATATGTGTATGATAATATGTAAGTTCATATGCAATATGTTATGCAAGTCATGTGTGATAATATGCAAGTTTGGGTTAAATATAGTTGGGTTAATATATGCTCATATATGCAAGTTGACATTCTCTTAACCCATGATAAAGTTATATGCTAAGATTTGGTTAAACCCATGATATTCGTGATGGATCTTCCCTTTTATTATGTCGTGAAATGAGAACGATTTGCGTGGGGAACGATGGGGTTAATAAATATGTTAATTAAAAATATGATTGGGTATGATTAAGCATACCATAAAAACAAATTAACATAAGAGGGAATTTACCTATTGAGTTAGGTCTACCCCATGGGAATTTACCTATTGAGTTAGGTCTACCCATGTTATGAAAAACTTAATATTAATTAGGGATAATTAATATAAATTATGGGGGTGATTAATTAGGTGTAATTAATCGACTAAGACACGAGGTTGGACTCAGTTGTAGCGTAAAACTGCCCGGACCCAACCGGCTTAACCAGTTGCTACAAATGTTAGCCCAATGTGAGAGGTCTTAGGCACAAACTAAATACGTGATTAATGTAAAGACACGAGGTTAGACTCGGTTATGACATAAGGCTGCCCGGACCCAACCGGCTTAACCAGCGGTCATAAAAGATAGTCTAATGTGAGAGGTCTTTATGAGGATCACGGTCTTAATTAATTAAGAAACACTTAACCATATAAGCATGTAGTGGGGCATGAGAGTTAAGTGGGTGCCTTGGGTGGCATGAGAAAACTAGTGGGTTGCCTTGGGTGGCAATAGAAAACACGATTAGAATACTTAACCAAAGTGGAACATGTAATTAAACATGATTAAGGGGTTAAGTAAGTGCCTCGGGTGGCATGTGGGAATTAAGTAAAGGACTTGGGTGTCATGTGGAAATCTAGTGGGTGCCTTGAAAGGTAATTAAAATATGATTAATGACTTAACCAAAGTATTTATAACATGTAAGTGGACATGGTTAAAGGGGTTAAGTGGGATACACTAGATAAATTAACAAGCTTAAGTGGTAGCTTGTGGGGGCCCATCTCAACCAATATCCCAAACGTATCTTTGTGGGCTCGACCCAAGTCGAGTGACGGGACACGCATATTGGGCTTGACTATAAGAGGCCAAAAACGGGTTAGCGGTGGCAACGTAGGACCAACGGGTTTCATATGCGTGTGTGGACCCGGGCTGGTTAGTAAATCGTTGTTACATCGTGTAGATATAAAGCCGTGCACCGTTGATATTATCAGGTTGCCACTTTGGGGAAATGATACACCCCATTGTGGGACCGGCACGGGTATCTACGTTAGGGAGCCGATCGCTTGGGAGTAGTGGGTACACCTAGTAATGATAGGGGCAGACGGCACCTATGTAGGGGTACTAGAAACTACTGGGTAAAAATTACTAAGTACATTTAGTGGGATCAACCTTTAAGTAGAAATTAATCTTAGGTAGGTAAAACTGGTGTGGTGCAGTGTAGGAATTATCTTTGAGTAGGTCTGGGGCGGTGTAATTTAGTAATTATCCTTGGGTGGGTAAATGCGTCTTTACGGTGATCTTAGTTTATCCTAAGTTTACCAAGCTGCTTAGTGTAGCCATTCATCCCCAGTCGTTACCGTATATCAACTTATGTCTTCTCTGGTTATTTTAATGATTGTATTGTTAGGGTTATAGGACTCACTCAGACTTATGTCTGACCCCGTTGTTTTTATCTTTTTCCCCCAACCCCAGGTTATTAGAGTGGGCCTGGTGCTAGTGGGCTTTGATCTGATTGCTGTATCTATCCTATGGAGCTTGGACCTCTGAAGTGAAGCCGAGCTTATCTTTCCTTTTATGGCTATTAGTTATGTAGTGGGATTATGTACTTCTATTTTATCAAGATGGATATTATGTACTTGACTCTGGTTTATGGTTTTGTGATGTAACCAAACATGTATTACTTTCCGTTGCAATGAAATGATGATTTAAATTTTCAAGTATTACTTATATCTGTCTTGCTGTAATTTTACTGTTCTATATTCTCTCAAAATACTTCACCAAAACTAAGGCATTCCCCTGGTATGAGTGACCTTAGCGGACGTGGGGTGTTACAAGCATCTGTATAATTATGCTCAAACACGAGATGACAATGGCGATAAGGTACGTGGATTGCTTGGGATGCTTCCGTTCTATTCTCCAGTGCTTTATTTTGTGTCATCAGTATTTGATTTTGCTCTTTCTCTGCAGTTTATTCAGTGGCATTTCAGTTGAAGTTACCATCCTACGCTGCACACCAGTTGGTTCCTTCTAACATGAAGTAGAATGTTGTGGTTCTTCTCTTTCACTGGCTTTTCAGCAGAGGGTTGTCTTTGGGTAAGAGGTGATGATGCTCCGTTTTTGGGAAAGGAGAAGAAATGATGATTATACTTAGATACGGTTAGTTTCCCCAAAGAACAAGCATTTCCCTTGTATCACGATTTGACCATTTAGACAATTAATAAAGCTGTTAGTAAAAGAACACTGATACGGTGTTAGACCATTAGATTTTTGTTAGCCTTTGTGTATATCCATTGCTGCAAGTAGCAACTGCTTCAAATTTGTTACAAATTCGTTGGATTTGTTGCATACATACATTCTTTTTTATTTATTTATTTATTTATTATTATGTGAAATCTTTTGGCGTCATCTCCTTTATTTCATCTCAGAGTGAACATATATTATGATTTATTTATTTTAAGATAGGTTTCATAATATTTTGGATAAAACGAATATAAACTCACTTTTCTTTGCAAGCCCGTTAAACTGGCCTTTAGGACCTGTTTATGTAAGATTGATTTACTTATTACTTCTGTAATTTGAGTTCATACCATGTGTGCACCTATTAAATACTCTTCTTGTTAATATTGCAAGTTATTGTAACATTACTAACTTATGAAGCATAACTTCTATATTTCATGGTAATTTGTAACAATTCTGTATTTCCGTTGCAACCTTTCTTGTATATATTATAATTTAGAACAATTCTGAACTATTATTTAACCTTTACATAATAAAATATATTTAAATATGCTTATTTGAATCAATTTCGAGCACACACATTTTGGATTTTGTTAATCCATCTTTTTACAAGGTTGTTACACCTTGGATTTGGATGTAAGAGCCACTTAATCATCATGATGGATAACCCGAAGAGGTGATCAGATCTTTCGGGGCTTGAGCACGGACAAGGATATGAAGCTGTGAATGAAAGGATTCACTAGAATGGTATTGTGGATTTGGCTAAGTACGGGCTTGGACCGTAAGCAACATGGATTGGTATAAATCCGGAACACAGAAATGAGTACTTAAATGTAATAACCCGGAAATTCGAGCCAATTTTAAATTTTTATTTTGGCAATTTTGATGAGTTTTGAATATTTAAAATGAATTATTTTAAATAATAACGACGAGAAATTTATTTTGAATAGAATTAGAACGTATGTATTTATATAGCTCGTCGTTAGAATATAAATATTTTATTATAATTATAAAGGGAATTGAAAATGGCGCGGTAGTTTGAAAATTTGATTTCAAATTTCAAATGAATGTACAGAATTCAAAATAAACCGGATTTTGGCGAGACCAAAAATATTAGAATCTATTTGAAAATATCTTTCCAACGAATCCGAAAAATTGAAATTTCATAGCGGGAATAAAAAGTTATGCCCAGTTGAAAATTCGAAATAGTCGCTATGAAATTCTGGCCCTTAAAGATGGAAATTTTACAAACGATCTCTGTTTTCGACGAAACCACTTTTGTTGGATCCGGGATGTCGAATTATTGCTAGATTCCAAAATTCGTAATTTTCTGAATCAGTATGTGAGCGTGGCGAAGTAAAACGTGTTTTGTCAGTTTCTGTCAATTTGGATCGATCAGAAAATAGCCATTTTTCAAACGATCTCAGAATTTGACGAAATTAGTTTTGTTAGTACCGTATCGTCAATGCGAAGCTAGAAAATATTTTTCTGGATTTTTTAGAATCAGTATGTGGCCCCGGTAAATTGAAATATACGTTCAAATTCAATATATAGATTTATACTTTGATTTGATGGAAACTGATCGAAACAGTCGAACTGGCTTACGGAGCATATCCTATTGTGTTCGGAATGGGGGTAATTAGCTAGGGACGACAGTCGGTGGGTCTCGTTTGAAGTTCGAATTTAAAAGTAACTTTTTGGGACTTAAAATTAAATTAAATATATTTATATATATTGGGCGGGGGGGGGGGGGGGGGGGGTCAACCCTTCATTCTCCATACCGGTCAAAACAAATAAAAGAAAAGAAAACCCGGATCCATCCCGTACCCAGACCCCGTCGCTCCCCCTCGATCTCAACGGCGCCGCTTCTACCGCCACCGGACCCCCTCCGCTCCACCGCGCACCGATCATCCTTCCCTCTCCTCCGCTTCAGCCCAAACCGCACCCCCCAAAACCCCCAAACCCGCTGTCAGTCCCCAAATCCGGCCTACGCCGCTCCGTTATTACCACCGCCACCTTCCAGCATCCTACCGTCCCCACCTCCACTCTCTTCCTCTCTCTTTTGAACCCAAATCCGCCGAGAGACAGCCACCTTGAAGAGCCCACACACCCATTTGAACCCGCCACCACCTCCTAAGGCCCACTGCCGTCACTACAACACCGCCACCATCGTTTGCGCCTCACCGGACTCCACCGTGAGTGTTCACCTATGTTTTATTTTATTTAAATTAGTAAAGTAGCGATTTTTATATGACGTAAAGGTTCGATTTTTATATAAAGTGAAAGTTCGACTTTTATATAACATAAAGGTTCGATTTTTAATAACGAAAAGCTAAGATTTTTATCATAAAAAGATTGGATTTTTATAGTTATTCATGGCAGTAAAAGATTTGATTTTTATATGATATAGCAAAGTAAAAGATTTGATTTTTATATAGTAAGTAGTATTATAAAAAAATGAGATTTTTTAGTGATTAAAAATATGATTTTTATAAGATAGAGAATATAAAAATACGATTTTTATATATGTTGTAGCGAAATAAAAATTTGATTTTTATATGAGTAGAGATATAGAAATATAATCTTTATTAGAAGAAGAGCGATATAAAAATATAATTTTTATTATGAAGTTAGCGTGATAAAAATATGATCTTTATTATATGAACACCGTTATAAAAATAGAATTTTTATCTATATAGTAGCAGTATAAAAATGTGATTTTTATCCATATAGCGTAGTTATAAAAATGTGATTTTTATATACATAGCAACAATATAAAGATGCGATTTTTATATATGTAGTGGATACGGACAACGAAAGTGACAAAAGGCGAGCATGACGAAGATTTTCTATATATGAAGAGTCGCGGTGAATTGGTTTAGCTTCTCGGTGAGAACTTCTCACTTTTATTATATTTCTAGTTGAAATATATACTAGGATGCAGACGGTGCTTAGCAGCACCCGACACCCGTCGTCCATAGACCATGGATGACTTGGTTGTTTGATTGATGTGTTGTAAAAAGTTGATTGTGTGATGTGGAATGGAATAAAATATTTTATAGTTAAAAATATAATTTTTAACGTGTATATAAAATAAATATTTATAAACAAATCGGACGATTTGTTTATGTGCACTTATTTGACAGACATAGATTGGGACGATAAATTTTACACATCGCCCAACTACACAAATAAAACCTGTGTTTGATTGTTTGAAACCTCACACCGTGTGTTGAGATTATATTTGGCGTACACTAATCCCAATTATTTAGTTGTATGTCGATCGATTGGTCGACAGACTGTGTAAGCGTTAATTATTTATATTTAATGCTTATGCAGTTGTGTGGTGCACTCTGGATGATGGTTGATTATTTATCGTTGCTATTATATACATGTGTTGTATGAAATCCATATAATTAACATTATATGGTACTTGATTGGGCCTCATTCTAATTTGGAAAATAAAGAATATAAATTCATGTGTTGAATAGAATGAAAATTCATGTGTTGAATAGAATAAAAATTCATGTGTTGAATAGACTAAAAATTCATGTGTTGAATAGAATGAAAATTCATGTGTTGAATAAAGTATAAATTCATGAGTTGAATAAAATAAATATTCATGTGTTGAATAGAATAAAAATTCATGTGTTGAATATAATAAAAACTCATGTGTTGAATAGAATGAAAATTCATGTGTTGAATAAAGCATAAATTCATGTGTTGAATAAAATAAATATTCATGTGTTGAATAGAATAAACATTCATGTATTGAATAAAAGCCGTGTTGATTAGATTTACGCCATTTTGACGTGAACGATATTTATATCGATTTTATTCATTTTTATAATGAATATTGAAAAGGAAGTGATTTCAAAATATAACGTTTTGAAAATATTATCATTTATAGATTAATGATATGAAATATTCAATTTTGATTAGAAATTGAATATGAAGTTGAAATCGTTTTGAAAACGAATTTAAAACGGTTTTTAAAATACGTTTTGAAAGGAAATCAACGAAATATATAATATATATATAATGGCCTGAATAGAACGCGCCGCGCTGCGGCCGTTCGCGAATTTCGACCATTGACTTCGAATGGATATTACGGGAGATCCGACCGTCGGACTCTCCTAAAACCGGAACCATTGGGTTCGTATCGAAAAGGGCTTTCTAACGAATATTAGAGATTTGAAATCTAACGGTTGGATTTGGAATTATGTCCAAATCAAATTTGGAAAAGGTCGTTGTAAGTGCAGTTCGATGGCCGTTGATGGAAATCGACTGTACGGGCCTTGATAAAATTATTAAAAATATCAATAATTAGTGTAAAATCATAAGAAGTGATTTGAAAAGAATTAGGATGAAAAATTCCATATTTGAAAAGATAAAAATAGATTTTTATCGAAATGAACTACTTTTAAACCAAAATTTTAATCCATTTATTTTTGAAATAAATAAATTGGATTTGAAAGGGTTTTAAAAGTAACTAGAATTTCCAATAATTGAATTGAAATGGATTTGAATCGAAATTGTCTTTGGAATATTTCGATGTTGGATTTCGTGATTATACAGATATTGTTATGGAAATTTGAAAGATATATTTATATCGTTATTTCAAATACGATATTTGTTGGTCGTAGAATTTGATATTGAATATAAGCCGATATATTTTCTATTCAGAGTCTTGTATTTAATATCAAATGGGATTTGGGTTGTCGTGAACGGTATATTTAATAATACTGTTCTTAGACCCAACGGAGTTAAGAAAATCAGAAACTAACTGAAGATTAGTTAAGTTGAATGGTTTCCTTGGTATTGATCTGATGTTGGTTTCGGCCTTCGGGGTTATTACTTAGGGGATTGTTCACTTGCTAATTTACGGTTAGAGACTGATAGAATGGAATGTGATTTTGGGTTTATCGCGAACCGTGTTTTGAATGACATTGGTTCTTTAACCCAGTTAAAGACAGGATATGATTTCCCAAGTTAAACAATCCTTTATATTGATTTTTAAGAAGATTAAAACCATGTGGAGTTTTAATGAATCTTTAATTAGATTGAAATGATCGGGAATGGAGTATCACCAGTTTTGCTCCAGTTAAATCTTTAATTAGATTTGAACGTGAAATGACAATTGAATTACCGATAACACCGTGGTGTTAGATATGAAGTATTAACAGTTTTACTTCATGGGATAAATAGGTTGGGATGCGGAAATTAAAACAAATGATTACTTCGGTAAGGTTCGTTAATCCCGACTAGTTTGGATAAACCATAATTTGGTTTGAATTGATATTCAAAGGAAGATTAAAGAATAAATTTAAGGAATTTATCTTTGATAAATTTAATGGGAACCTTTCCCAAAGTATAAGAATATTTGAATAAAAGAATATTCTGAATTGGAATGAGGCGTATGTTGTGTTTGTGTAACACTTGTTTATTAAATACGCGAGTTATTCAGAAAGACCGGGTTTATCCCATTCTGAATAACTGATTCGACGATGTGTTGAGGATGAAGACGGTGGTCGAAGACCGGAGGTCTTCACATCGTTTGGATAATTACTGACGATCTTGATTGGGTTGTACACCCAAGAGGAGGGAATCAATTGGTGATTATCTAGACTTACTTGGAGATCGATGGATATGCGAGATACAAGGTGCCTCCGGTTTCGTTCAGACCCAGAACGGACTTGTAAATGGACTGTGTGTCTGACATTGGATATCATTCTGTGTGATTGATGGATATCGGTTGCATGGAGTGGTTTGCCTGTGTGGCATGCTAAGATGCAAATGATCAAGGCTTCTGTTGAAAAGCAGAGTCTTGTGGTTGATGATCAAAGCACGGCCTGTGTAGCATAGCTTTTTGTAGTGTTGATTCGCAGGCCTCACACCCCGGTTGTGAACCAGAAACGGGAGAGGACATCAGGGAGGGCATGCGTTTCCTTCTAGCTAGGGTGGTGTCAGTGACCTACCAGCCCTGACATTTATATTATTTTCACCTGTGTGATTGTTGGATTGCGAGGCGCCTCAGATATATCGGTGACTATGTGGAGCCGATGGAGTCATTTGGCTCATTTACGCCCCCAAAGGGCGGGGAAACGCAGTGTTTAGGCATTTTAATCCACGTCGGTGGACCGGCCATGACGATCCAAGGGCTCACCTGTGTCTGGGTCATGAGGCTCGGGCTAGAGAGTCTCGAATCGGTGAGGACTATCTTTTGCCTCGGTTCACAGATGGAAATCCAATCTCCAGTACATGACATTTGCGGTTTTGATTGTAGAGCCTAGTATTGGCGACATGATATATGGTACCCATGCCGTTTATGATTAATACTTATGATTGAAATTGTTTTGACACTATACACTTATAGTAATAATAAAAGATGAAATTTAGCGTATCAAGCATTCTTTGGCTATTATAAGGTAAAACCCTATCCTCCAGCTTGCGTTGCATTTTGTGATGGGACCTGGGTCTTATAATAGCTTCATTGTTCTTTATTTAGCATTACGCTGTTGTTTTATGCACTGGTACTCTTGGGAGGAAATCCGTTCCGTGTTATATGGCATGGTCCCTTGATTTACCAAACTTTAAAATAAAAATTAATAAGTGTTTTAGTTCTCTCACCAGTCACATGACTGACCTGGAGTTTATTGTTTTAACCTAAAATCTGGGTGCCCCTATTTTCCACACGGGCCGCTAGTAGTTTTGGTTTTGCGGATTTATATTCACAGGAACCTGGTTTACAGCTGGAATGATACTCGGAAAGCTCTGTATCCGTGTATTACTTTCAGTTGTGTTTTGTATTATTTCTCCGCTACTATTGAATGTAAATTGAATCTCTGATATTTTCTGATGTATATTATTTGTTTATACTTTGTATATTCTTGTATTCTAATGAACTGTTGTAATAAGCAATGAAATACTCTTCTGTTTGTGTCCCGATGTGGCTTGTTCTCAAACCAATCCGGGCTTTCCTTACCGGGGAAGTTTGGGCTCTTATATCTTGGTATCAGAGCTTTGGTTTACAGAGCTCGAGAACAAGACACATTAGAATCATACGAAAGAATTCATCAGAGATTGGGTTAGTAATATCCAATGAGAATGACTCATTAGAGATGGGATCAGTAGTATCCTAGAACGAGTGTGAAGAGTAGTGTTTTTAAAATAAAAATAAAAACAATTTTGGTTTTGAAAATTTAAATCAATTATTCGTATTTGATTATTTATTTTATATTGAATTTGGACAATCCAGTATATAAAGATTTTGCTTATATGTCTGATCCACGTGTATTTGAAGTTTTAATATACTGGATAGATATAGAATTATACTCTAGTGGCCCGAAGATGATTCTGATGATTGAGTACTCGTCATTTGAATTTATGTTCGAGTGACGAAAGTGGGATTTCTATATGATTCCAATTGACTGGTGTGAGAACCAAAATTAGATAGGGTCTATTGTTGTGATTTGGCACAAAAAATGTGATTTTTTTTTACTATGTATCCAAGTTATGAATTTGAAAAGTTAATCAACTAATTGATTGCTGATTGTATTATTTGATTATTTGTTGATTAATTAAAATTTGAACCATTTAGCCAAATTGTACCAAATGTTGAGTTGTATTGAAAATTTGTCGCATTTGCATACATATACATGTACTTACATTGAACAGGTCATAGCAAGAGGCTAGAGAAGAGGAATAAAATTGTTTGCCCGACAAATAGGTACATGTTTATTGTATTTCTTGGGTTTTGGATGATTTTATGAGCCGATTGGCTAGCCGCTTGGCTTTTTCTTTTGGATTGGTGAGGTCCATGGGAGGCTATTTGAAATATCCCGAAGCTCCCGGTGCAGGGGAGGTTGTGGCAAAAAAATTTGAAAATTTAGGGTGTTAGCCAAATTTTTGAAAAATTTGAAAAGTTCTTAGAAACTGAAAAGTTGAAGAACTTAAGCCGTAAAGAAAATAATGGAAGTTGAGTTGGTTTGTAAAACAACTTTCAGCTTCGTTCCTTTTCGGGGACGAAAAGTTTTAAGTGAGGGAGATTGTAATAACCCGGAAATCCGAGCCAATTTAAAATTTTTATTTTGGCAATTTTGATGAATTATGAATATTTAAAATGAATTATTTTAAATAATAACGACGAGAAATTTATTTTGAATAGAATTAGAATGTATGTATTTATATAGCTCGTCGTTTGAATATAAATATTTTATTTTAATTATAAAAGGAATTGAAAATGGCGCGGTAGTTTGAAAATTCGATTTCAAATTTCAAATGAATGTACATGATTCAAAATAAACCGGATTTTGGAGAGACCAAAAATATTAGAATCTATTTGAAAATATCTTTCCAACGAATCCGAAAAATTGAAATTTCATAGCGGGAATAAAAAATTATGCCCAGTTGAAAATTCGGAATAGTCGCTATGGAATTCTGGCCCTTAAAGATGCAAATTTTGCAAACGATCTCTGTTTTCGATGAAACCACTTTTGTTGGATCCGGGATGTCGAATTATTGCTAGATTCCAAAATTCATAATTTTCTGGATCAATATGTGAGCGTGGCGAAGTAAAACGTGTTTTGTCAGTTTCTGTCAATTTGGATCGACCAGAAAATAGCCATTTTTCAAACGATCTTAGAATATGATGAAATTAGTTTTGTTAGGACCGTATCATCAATGCGAAGCTAGAAAATATTTTTTTGGATTTTTTAGAATCAGTATTTGGCCTCGGTAAATTGAAATGTGCGTTCAAATTCAATATACATATTTATATTTTGATTTGATGGAAACTGATCGAAACGGTCGAACTGGCTTACGAAGCATATCCTATTGTGTTCGGAATGGGGGTAATTAGCTAGGGACGACAGTCGGTGGGTCTCGTTTGAAGTTCGAATTTAAAAGTAACTTTTTGGGACTTAAAGTTAAATTAAATATATTTATATATATTGGGGGGGGGTCAACCCTTCATTCTCCATACCGGTCAAAACAAATAAAAGAATAGAAATCCCAGATTGTAACGACCCAGAAAATCTGAACCAATTTAAAAATTTTTAATTGGCTAAAATAATGGATTTTAAATATTTAAAATAAATATTTTAAGTAATGGCGATGAAAACTGAGTTGAATCGACATTTGAAAACGAATATAATTAATTATAATTATATATAGAATTGAAAATAGCGCGGTAGTTCGAAAATTCGATTTCTAATTTCAAATGAATATACAGAATTCAATATAAGTCAGAATTGAACGAAACAAGAAATATTTGAATCTGTATAACTATATCTTTATAACGAAGTTAACAAACTGGGATTTCATCTTAGAAATGATAAGATATGTCCAGTTTAAAATTAGAAATAGTCGCTGTGGAATTTATATATATTTTTATATATATAAGGCCCTTAAAAATAGCAATTTTGCAGATGACCTCGGATTTCGACGAAACCACTTTTGTTGGGTCCGCAGTGTCAAGTTATTGCTAGGTTTCAAATTTCATAATTTTTCGAATCAATATGTGAGCGTGGCAAAAGAAAACGCGTTTGACCAGTTTTTGTCGATTTTAATCGAATGGAAATTGGCCATTTTTCAAACGGCCTCAGAATTAGACGAAACTAGTTTTGTTAGGACCGTATCGTCAATACGAAGCTAGAAAATATTTTTCTGGAATTTTTCTAGTTAGTATGTGGCCCCGGTAATTTGAAATGTACGTTTAAAATTCAATATATTGATTTAAAAGAAAGAACAAAAGGAAACTGATTGTAACGATCAAATCAGCTAGCGATGCATATCCCATTGTGTTCGGAATAGGGGTAAAACGCTATGGAAGACAGGCGGTGGGCCTCGCTTCGAGGTCGTAAGTAGAAGTCAACCTTTTTACAAATTAAATAAAAAAAAAAAAAATATTATTTTAATTTCCTTTTCCCTCCCTTTATCTTCACTGGCCCCCCCCCGTTCCCTTTTATTTTCAGAAGAAAAAAAAAAAAAAAACCTAATCGAATCGCCAGAGCCGCCCCCCCTAACCTCGAACGCCGACGAAGCCTCCCCCCCATCGCACGAACGCCGACGAAGCCTTTCCCCCCCATCGCACGAACTCCGACGAAGCCCCTAGCCGCCACCAGACCCCAAGCTCGCGCCGCCTCCAACCCCGAGCCGCCCCTCGTCTCGACGCCTCCAGATCGAAGCTGCCACCTCAAAGCGAGCGCCGACGACCATCGGCGAAGACCTTCCCCCCCCGCTCCTCTGTAAGTTTTTAATTTAATTTTATTTTTATTTATTTTATTTTTATTAAATATATAAACTGATTTAGTTTAAAAGTTAAAAACTGATTTAGTTTAAAAGTTAAAAAACTGATTTAGTTTAAAGGTTAAAAACTGATTTAGTTTAAAAGTTAAAAACTGATTTAGTTTAAAAATAAAAACAGAAATTATAAGAGGCAAAAGCTGATTTTTGTTTTAGGATTTAAAAACTGCATTTTAAAAAGAATAATTTAAAAACTGCATTTTTAAAAAAGAAAAAAAAAACTGCATTTTGAAAAAGGCAAACTGCATTTTTAAAAATAAAGAAAAAAACTGTTTTATGTTTAAAATAAAAACTGTTTTATGTTTTTAAAGTTAAAAACTGTTTTATGTTTAAAATAAAAACTGTTTTATGTTTTTAAAGTTAAAAACTGTTTTATGTTTTTAAAGTTAAAAACTGTTTTATGTTTTTAAAGTTAAAAACTGTTTTATGTTTTTAAAGTTAAAAACTGATTTGTTTAAAATTTAAAAACCGATTTTGTTAAAGTTAAAACAGAAATTTTTATAAAGTTTAAAACTGAATTTTTAAAAAAAGAAATAAAACTGTTTTTGAGGCAAAAGTAAAAAAACATATTTTTATATGTTGAAAGCAAAAGAAAAAAAAAACATATTTTTATATGTTGAAAAGCGAAGTCAAAATTCGATTTTTATATATTGAATAGCATTGTAAAAATTCTATTTTTACATATGCAGAGAATACGGGTGAAAGCGACAAATAGGCGAAGATTTCTATTAAGAAGAGTCTCGCAGTTGGATAGCTATTGGTGAGATTTCTGATTTAAAAATATTATATAAGTTGAAATGAAAGTGAATTGCTATCTATAAATATATATAAAATATATATATATACGCCCCCTCGTCCACAAACCATGGACGATATTTATTGGTTGAAATTGTGGTGAAAATTGAATGATTGTTTGGGATTGTTTGTGATGAATATTGGTTGATTGTGGTTGAAAAATACCCGTTTGTGGTTGTGAAATATTTGGTTGAAACCACTTAGGATTAGTTTGTGGAAATGAAATAAATATATACATGCCGCCTGCGTGCGAACTAGATGCATGATTCCCATTGTCAAAAACCGCGAGGTTTTAAGGTAGAGCGAGGAGCCGTACTAGGGACGGTGCCGGTGTAACTACCCTGCCGTTATGCTGCCGAAATTTTGAATAATATTTGTGTGTTTGAATTATTTTCATATGCTTAAACTATATTTATTCCTTATATAGAAAACATTCATGTGTTGAATTGATATTCATTCGTTGTTTAGAAATTCATGTGTTGAATGGTATTCATATTTTGAAATAAATTGTTCGATAAAAAAAATCACATTTTTATCGATATCTAAAAAACTATAGAAAACATTCATGTGTTGAATTGATATTCATTCGTTGTTTAGAAATTCATGTGTTGAATGGTATTCATATTTTGAAATAAATTGTTCGATAACAAAAATCACATTTTTATCTATATATAGAAACTATAGAAAACATTCATGTGTTGAATTGATATTCATTCGTTGTTTAGCAATTCATGTGTTGAATGGTATTCATATTTTGAAATAAATTGTTCGATAACAAAAATCACATTTTTTTCTATATATAGAAACTATAGAAAACATTCATGTGTTGGATTGATATTCATTCGTTGTTTAGCAATTCATGTGTTGAATGGTATTCATATTTTGAAATAAATTGTTTTATGATAAAAATCCCATTTTTATCACCAACTTGAACTATATAGAAAAATAGTGTTTTGAAATGAATTGTTTTACAATAAAAATCACATTTTTATTGTATGCATAAATCGTTGAAATGTGAAATGTTGAAAATAGCCACTTGTTCAAAATAAACATATATGAGTTGAAATATTCATTAATTAGCTAATGAAGTGATTTGCACCTATTTATGTAACATTAGAATGAATGGTGTTTTTAAACCAAATAGAAATCGAATATGAAATCGAATAGAAAATGAAAAATGATATGAACTGTATACATATGTACATGCAATATTCTTTGAACAGGTTATAGCAAAGGGGCTAGAGAAGAGGAATAAAATTTTGTGCCCGACAAGTAGGTACACATTTACTGATTTGTTTGGGTGATGATTTTGAGCCTATTGGCTAGCCGCTTGGCTTCTTCTTTTTCTTTTTGAGACTAGAAGGACCGGGACGCTATTTGCGATTTCCCGACGCTCCCGGTGCAGGGGAGGTTATGGCGAAATTTTTCCAAAATTTAAGGTGTTAGAAAAATATTTGAATTGAAAACGATATGAAAATCGTTGAATGAACTATATTTATATAAATATATAAATATAAATAAAATTAAAACGAAACGAAGCCGTGCAGTTCGTATTTTGAAACCGTGATTTCAAACGACTAGTACGGGAAATCCGACCATTGGATTTTCCCGAAACCTCAACCGTCGGGTTCGCCTTGGAATAATCTTTCCAACGGCACCAACCTTGTTAAAATCCAACGGTTGGATTGTCTGGAATGTTTAATTCAATTCTGAAGAAAAACAGCGCCAGAAACGATTATATTTATTTATATATATATATATATAATTATATTTAATCGAATAACGACGCTGCAGTTCGTATTTTGAAATCGAAATTTCAAACGATTGTACCGGGAGATCCGACCGTCGGATTTTCCCGAAACTGGAACCGTTGGATTCGTTTTGAAAAGACCTTTCTAATGATGTAAATTTTGTGAAGATCCAACGGTTAGATTTTCAGATATGTGTAAATCAAATCTGAAGAAAAACAGCGCCACGGCCACGTTATGGCCCGAAACGTCGTTTTGAATAAAATGGCTATTTTAAAATAAATAAAAATAGCGATAAATAGTTATAAAATATCGTAAGCAATATGGAATGGAAATAAACTGAATTTGCTTGATTTATGTGATGTTTGATGGTTGAATGTGTTTGGTGTGAAAACTATATTAAAGAACACAATTGGTGTTGTCGAATAATTTAACCATTGAAATAAATCGATTTGAAATTCTAAATATACGTGAATTATTTGAAAAGGCCGAGTTAATTCTCATTTCGAATAATCGACCGACGATTGAAATTCGAAGATGAAGACGATGGTCGAAGACCGGAGATCTTCACCTCGTTTGGATGGTAACCGAGGTCCTGATTGGGAGGCATCCCGAAATATGGATAATGAGTGGTGATCGTTCAGACGTACGTGTTGATCGAAGGGTTTGCGAGGTATTTAGTGCCTCCGGTTTCGTTCAGACCCAGAACGGACTTGTAAATGGACTGTGTGTCTGACATAGGATTTATTCTGTGTGGCATGCTAAGATGCAGTGATCAGGGCTTCTGTTGAAAAGCAAAGTCTTGTGGTGATGATCAAAGCACCGCCTGTGTGGCGTAGCTTTGTGTATAACGTGAATTCGCGAGCCTCACACCCCGGTAGGAACCTAAAACGGGAGGAAGGACCTCAGGGAGGGCATGCGTTTCTTTCTAGCTAGGGTGGTGTCAGTGACCTACCAGCCCTGACATTTATATACTTTTCACCTATGTGGTTGTTGCTGTTGCGAGGCGCCTCGGTTTGATCGGACGATCCGGGTCCGATGGAGTCATTCGTTGGCTCGTTTACGCCCCAAAGGGCGGGGAAACGTATTGTTCAGGCATAATAATCCACATCGGTGGACCGGCCCTGACGATCTAAAGGCTTGCCTGCGCGCTTGCCTGTGGCTCGGGCTAGAGAGTCACGAATTCGGTAAGGACTATCTTTTGCCTTGGTTCATGACGGAAATCCAATTTCCAAATACGACATCGTGCGGTTTTGATTGTATATATATATGGCGACATGATATATGGTACTCATGTCGTCTATGATTGATAGTTATGATTTGAAATTGTTTTCAAAACATATAAACACTAGTAATAATATCAAATGCCTTTGTTTTATTCGTATCAAGCATATCTTGGCCGTTATAAGGTAAAAACTCTATCCTCCGGTTTGCGTTGCATTGTGTGATGGGAACTGAGTCTTATAACGGCTTCATTTTTATAAAAAGCATAGCGATGTTTAAAAGAAAGATTTGTTTTAAAGCACTGGCAATCCAATGGAGTAAACCCGTTCCACGAAAGTGGTGTGGTCCTGTGATTAGCCATATTATATATGTGTTGAGTAGATTTCTCATACCAGTCCCATGACTGACTCGTAGTTTGTTTCACTCTCAAACTCGGGTGCCCCTTTTTCTACACGGGCAGCCTTGTATTCAGGTTTAGCTGGTTCTTTCTGGATAGCTGGAGCTGAAGATGGATTCTATCATTTATTTCTTTTTATGCTGTTCAGCTCCTATTGTACATATTTTGTTTATTTCCGCTGTAGACATTTATGTATAGCTGAACTGTATTTGTACTAAGTAAGATCCTGTATACTGTGTAACTCTGATGATTACTTTTATCCAGTATATTTTGTTGTTCATTCTGGTGTATTTATTTAATTCTGTTCTGCTATTATATGTTTCTGTGTTATATTCCTAAAGATAACCTTGTTTCCGTGAGAACGGGAATTCGGGTCGTCTCAACGTGGTATCAGAGCTTTGGTTAAGCTTAGTTCTGGAATATAACATTTGAACGAACTCGTCAAAAATAGAACCAGTAGTGTTCTAGGACGGGTAACTCTATACAGATAGGATCAGTAATATCCTAGTATGAGTAAAGCAGAATGAAATTACACCTCGATAGACACATTTACATTCAAGTATTTGTCTCTATATTTTAAAATACCTTTTCTGTGACCTGACACTTGATCTGCTATTTGCAGAAGAACTAGAAAATGAGTGCCAGAAACAGAAGAAGTAATACTGACCCGGATATAGAAGCTCTATTCATGAAATATAGAAATCTGGGTGGAAAGCCGTTCTCGGGCGAAGAATCTATTATGAGAACCCAAGCTTGGATTCGTTCGGTTGAGAAAATATTCGAAGCATTAAAGCTTAGGGATGACCAGAAAAGATTACTGGCCTCCTGGGCACTCGAAGACGAAGCTTTGTTTTGGTGGGATTCAGTTATTAAAGGTAATCCAGAAGGTGATATCACCTGGGATAGATTCAAAGTTATTTTCCTAGAAAAATTTACTCCTCCCGAAGCGACCGAACGGCTATGTGATGAATTCTCTTATCTAATTCAAGGAGACATGACCATTCCCGAATATCATAAGAAATTCAATGAACTTTCTCACTTTGCTCCTCATCTAATTCAAAACCCAAAGAGGAAGAATCTTAGATTTATCCATGGCCTTCAAAGGAAATACCAGAATAAGGTATTGGGGCATGTGAAGCTTCCTTTCTCAGAAATGATTTATATGGCTTATCAGTATGAAGATCTCCATAAGAAAGGAATGTTGCGCGACGAAGAAGAAGTTTGTTGTGGTGACATAGCAGAGTCGGAAACTGATATTCCCGAGGCAAGTACAATGTCTGAGATCAGTAAGAAGGCCAGTGCCAAGAGAAAAAGGGCCAAATCAGAGGAGAAACTAGTAACGACAACTGTATGCTCTAATTGCAATAAGCAAGGACATCTCTCGATAAGTTGCCGATCTCTAAAGAAACCAAAAAGGGATGAGTCTAAATCCAAGAATAAGTTTCAAGTGACCCGGGAGTGCAATCTTTGTCATAAGACGGGTCATATAAAGAGAGATAGCTGGATGTTGAAAAAGACCAAAACAGTACAGGTAAACGAAGTAGCAGAAACTTCTGAGCCCTCAGCTAATCAAGAAAGGCCCGATGTTTTAGAAGGCACGCTTACTGTCAAAAACATTCCAGTCAAAGTACTGTTTGACACAGGCGCGTCACGAAGCTTCATTTCCAAAGATGCAGCTAAGAAACTGGATTTGAATTTGAAGAAGCTCAAGGAACCAATGACTGTCCAGAATCCAGTTGGGGGTTCCATTGATCTCAGTTGGATTTGTGGAGTGCCGGTTTCTTTCTCTCGTTATCGGTTTCCTACCATCGCAGTCGTTATGAATTTTAAAGAGTTTGATCTTATCTTAGGGTTAGATTGGTTGACTAAATATGAAGCTGAGGTTAAATGCGCCGACAGAGTCGTAAAGGCGAAGATTAAATCAGGCGATTATATAACCATTCCCTGTGAAGGTCAGAATGCTAATAGAAAAGACTTCTGGGCAGCTTTGAATGTTTCTCCAGCCCAAATAGAAAATATCCCTGAGATCACTGAGAATATTCCTGACCTCATTAAAGATATTCCTGTCGTTAAGAACTATGCGGATGTGTTCGAAGAAGTTGTTCGCTTACCTCCGCAAAGAGAAATAGATTTCAAGATTGCTTTGATTCCCAATGCAAGGCCGGTAGTTCACGCTATTCGAAGAATGTCCTTGAAAGAGAAGGAAGAATTAGACAATCAAACACGACAGCTAGTATGGAAAGGTCTGATCAGGCCTAGTTTCTCTGATTGGGGTGCAGCAGTGGTGTTTGTCCCGAAATCTGATGGTACTCTACGGTTATGTGTGGATTATCGTGATTTGAACAAACAGACAATAAAGAACAAATATCCATTGCCGCGGATTGATGATTTGTTGGATCGATTAAATGGAGCACAAGTATTTTCACGAATGGACCTAGCTACAGGCTTCCATCAACTTCGAATTGCCGAAGAGTGTGTTCCAATGACAGCGTTCAGAGGCCCCGACTTATTCTACGAGTGGTTAGTAATGCCGTTCGGCTTATGTAACGCTCCAGCTTACTTCGTCGATCTGATGAACAAAGTATTCAGAGGAGTATTGAATAAATTTGTTCTGGTTTTTATTGATGATATTCTAATCTTCTCTAAATCAAAGGCCGAACATGAAAAGCATCTGGAACAAGTGTTAGAAATTCTCAGACGGAATGTATTAAAAGCCAAGTTTTCCAAATGTATATTCTGGCAAGATGAAGTGAAATTTCTGGGCCATGTCGTATCGAAAGATGGAATCGCTGTGGATCCAAGCAAAATCACAGCCATTCAAAATTGGAAACAGCCCAGTACTCCCACTGAAGTTCGCAGTTTTCTTGGATTGGCTAGCTATTATCGGAAGTTCGTTAAAGACTTTTCGAAGATATCTGGCCACTTAACGAAGCTTACAAAGAAGCATTCTAAGTTCAAATGGACTGAAGAGAGCGAGGAGGCTTTTGAAGAGCTAAAGTTAAGATTAACAACAGCTCCAGTGTTAACCATCATAGATGGCAACCAAGATTTGAAAGTCTGGACTGATGCTTCTAGAGAAGGCCTTGGCGCAGTGTTAATGCAAAGAGGTCAAGTAATTGCTTATGCTAGCCGTCAACTGAAGCCACACGAGAAGAACTACGTAACTCATGATCTTGAGTTATTGGCTATCATATTCTCTTTGAAAATCTGGAGACACTATCTTCTGGGCGAGAGGTTTGAACTGTTTACAGACCACCAGTCGTTAAAGTATCTGTTCACTCAGAAGGACTTGAATCTGAGGCAACAGCGTTGGCTGGAGTTTCTTGCAGCATATGACTTCGAAATTATATATACTCCAGGAAAAGCCAATGTCGTGGCCGATGCGTTAAGCCGAAAGAATGTAATGATCGCCAGTTTTATTATCACGACTTCATTGCTAGATAAGATATCTGCTCTTCAGGAGGATGATCACTTCATTCAGAAGATCAGAAGGATAATTCAACAAGGCGAACCCTCGAGTTTTCAAGTTGATAATGAGGGGATTCTAAGGCTCAAAGGTCGAATATGCGTTCCTAACATTCCTGAACTTCGAAAGGAAGTGCTGGATGAATGCCACAAGTCAAAACTCAGTATCCATCCGGGAGTAAACAAAATGTATAATGACATCAAACGCACTTTCTGGTGGAAGTCGATGAAAAGGGACATTTCTTTATATGTCAGCCGATGCCCAACTTGCCAGTTAGTCAAGAGTGACCAACAGAAATTGGCTGGATTATTACAACCACTAGAAGTTCCTGGCTGGAAGTGGGAGCATATTTCTATGGATTTCATTGATGGTTTGCCCAGAACCAGAAAAGGAAATGACAGTATTTGGGTGATCGTAGATCGCTTCACGAAGACCGCCCATTTCATACCTGCCAGATCAAATAGAACCGCTCAGAGTCTGGCGCATATATACTTCAGGGAAATAGTTAGACTACATGGAGTGCCACTCAGTATAGTCAGTGATAGGGATACAATATTCACTAGCAAATTCTGGGAAGCATTTCAAGTCGAGCTAGGAACGAAGTTAAACTTGAGCACCGCTTATCATCCTCAGACAGACGGTCAGACTGAGAGGGTGAATCGCATCTTAGAAGATCTATTGCGGGCTTGTGTTATAGATTTCGGTGGATCATGGGAAGACCATCTACATTTGGCTGAATTCTCTTATAATAACAGCTACCAGGCGAGTCTGACAATGTCGCCATTCGAAGCATTGTATGGTAGACCGTGCCGATCTCCTGCTTGTTGGGTCGAGCCTGGAAATAGACTGGTGTTGGGTCCCGATATGATTCGAGAAGCGGCCGACAAACTCGATTTTATTAAGAAGCGATTACTCGCCGCTCAAAGCCGACAAAAGAGCTATGCTGATAAAAGAAGAAGAGATATATCATTTGAAGTTGGCGACTATGTATATTTGAAAGTATCGCCGATGAGAGGAGTTATCCGGTTCGGTAAAACTGGAAAGTTAGCGCCTAAATTTATTGGTCCGTTTCCTATTCTGGAACGGATTGGAACTCTCGCTTATAGGGTCAAACTGCCTGACTGGTTGCCTGGAGTGCATGATGTATTTCATATATCTCAACTTCGAAAGCACGTTCATGATCCAGACTTGATCGTGGAAGAAGCAGCTCAGCAGGACATTGAAATTACTCCAGAATTAGCTGTGAGGCGAGAGCCGCTAAAGATTATCGGCAAAGAAACCAAAGAGCTGAGAAACAAGAAGGTTCACTTAGTCAAGGTGCAATGGAGTGGAGATCCGCGAGATTGTACTTGGGAAACAGAGGAGAGCATTCAGAAAGCTTATCCTAGGTGCCGAGTAGATATCTCTGATTGACTCTGGTGCCAGGTACATTTACCCTACTTTGCATTACCGTTTAATTCTCTATTCTGTTGCTATTTTCTTCCCATGGATGTGCATTGTTTATTCTATACTCTGAATATTAGAAACAAATTGGTTGTTGTATTGTGGGATTGTAGATTTATCAAACCACTTTCGACTTTATTCCTTTTCGGGGACGAAAAGTTTTAAGTGGGGGAGATTGTAACGACCCAGAAAATCTGAACCAATTTAAAATTTTTTAATTGGCTAAAATAATGGATTTTAAATATTTAAAATAAATATTTTAAGTAATGGCGATGAAAACTGAGTTGAATCGACATTTGAAAACGAATATAATTAATTATAATTATATATAGAATTGAAAATAGCGCGGTAGTTCGAAAATTCGATTTCTAATTTCAAATGAATATACAGAATTCAATATAAGTCAGAATTGAACGAAACAAGAAATATTTGAATCTGTATAACTATATCTTTATAACGAAGTTAACAAACTGGGATTTCATCTTAGAAATGATAAGATATGTCCAGTTTAAAATTAGAAATAGTCGCTGTGGAATTTATATATATTTTTATATATATAAGGCCCTTAAAAATAGCAATTTTGCAGATGACCTCGGATTTCGACGAAACCACTTTTGTTGGGTCCGCAGTGTCAAGTTATTGCTAGGTTTCAAATTTCATAATTTTTCGAATCAATATGTGAGCGTGGCAAAAGAAAACGCGTTTGACCAGTTTTTGTCGATTTTAATCGAATGGAAATTGGCCATTTTTCAAACGGCCTCAGAATTAGACGAAACTAGTTTTGTTAGGACCGTATCGTCAATACGAAGCTAGAAAATATTTTTCTGGAATTTTTCTAGTTAGTATGTGGCCCCGGTAATTTGAAATGTACGTTTAAAATTCAATATATTGATTTAAAAGAAAGAACAAAAGGAAACTGATTGTAACGATCAAATCAGCTAGCGATGCATATCCCATTGTGTTCGGAATAGGGGTAAAACGCTATGGAAGACAGGCGGTGGGCCTCGCTTCGAGGTCGTAAGTAGAAGTCAACCTTTTTACAAATTAAATAAAAAAAAAAAAATATTATTTTAATTTCCTTTTCCCTCCCTTTATCTTCACTGGCCCCCCCCGTTCCCTTTTATTTTCAGAAGAAAAAAAAAAAACAAAACCTAATCGAATCGCCAGAGCCGCCCCCCCCTAACCTCGAACGCCGACGAAGCCTCCCCCCCATCGCACGAACGCCGACGAAGCCTTTCCCCCCCATCGCACGAACTCCGACGAAGCCCCTAGCCGCCACCAGACCCCAAGCTCGCGCCGCCTCCAACCCCGAGCCGCCCCTCGTCTCGACGCCTCCAGATCGAAGCTGCCACCTCAAAGCGAGCGCCGACGACCATCGGCGAAGACCTTCCCCCCCCGCTCCTCTGTAAGTTTTTAATTTAATTTTATTTTTATTTATTTTATTTTTATTAAATATATAAACTGATTTAGTTTAAAAGTTAAAAACTGATTTAGTTTAAAAGTTAAAAAACTGATTTAGTTTAAAGGTTAAAAACTGATTTAGTTTAAAAGTTAAAAACTGATTTAGTTTAAAAATAAAAACAGAAATTATAAGAGGCAAAAGCTGATTTTTGTTTTAGGATTTAAAAACTGCATTTTAAAAAGAATAATTTAAAAACTGCATTTTTAAAAAAGAAAAAAAAAAACTGCATTTTGAAAAAGGCAAACTGCATTTTTAAAAATAAAGAAAAAAACTGTTTTATGTTTAAAATAAAAACTGTTTTATGTTTTTAAAGTTAAAAACTGTTTTATGTTTAAAATAAAAACTGTTTTATGTTTTTAAAGTTAAAAACTGTTTTATGTTTTTAAAGTTAAAAACTGTTTTATGTTTTTAAAGTTAAAAACTGTTTTATGTTTTTAAAGTTAAAAACTGATTTGTTTAAAATTTAAAAACCGATTTTGTTAAAGTTAAAACAGAAATTTTTATAAAGTTTAAAACTGAATTTTTAAAAAAAGAAATAAAACTGTTTTTGAGGCAAAAGTAAAAAAACATATTTTTATATGTTGAAAGCAAAAGAAAAAAAAAACATATTTTTATATGTTGAAAAGCGAAGTCAAAATTCGATTTTTATATATTGAATAGCATTGTAAAAATTCTATTTTTACATATGCAGAGAATACGGGTGAAAGCGACAAATAGGCGAAGATTTCTATTAAGAAGAGTCTCGCAGTTGGATAGCTATTGGTGAGATTTCTGATTTAAAAATATTATATAAGTTGAAATGAAAGTGAATTGCTATCTATAAATATATATAAAATATATATATATATACGCCCCCTCGTCCACAAACCATGGACGATATTTATTGGTTGAAATTGTGGTGAAAATTGAATGATTGTTTGGGATTGTTTGTGATGAATATTGGTTGATTGTGGTTGAAAAATACCCGTTTGTGGTTGTGAAATATTTGGTTGAAACCACTTAGGATTAGTTTGTGGAAATGAAATAAATATATACATGCCGCCTGCGTGCGAACTAGATGCATGATTCCCATTGTCAAAAACCGCGAGGTTTTAAGGTAGAGCGAGGAGCCGTACTAGGGACGGTGCCGGTGTAACTACCCTGCCGTTATGCTGCCGAAATTTTGAATAATATTTGTGTGTTTGAATTATTTTCATATGCTTAAACTATATTTATTCCTTATATAGAAAACATTCATGTGTTGAATTGATATTCATTCGTTGTTTAGAAATTCATGTGTTGAATGGTATTCATATTTTGAAATAAATTGTTCGATAAAAAAAATCACATTTTTATCGATATCTAAAAAACTATAGAAAACATTCATGTGTTGAATTGATATTCATTCGTTGTTTAGAAATTCATGTGTTGAATGGTATTCATATTTTGAAATAAATTGTTCGATAACAAAAATCACATTTTTATCTATATATAGAAACTATAGAAAACATTCATGTGTTGAATTGATATTCATTCGTTGTTTAGCAATTCATGTGTTGAATGGTATTCATATTTTGAAATAAATTGTTCGATAACAAAAATCACATTTTTATCTATATATAGAAACTATAGAAAACATTCATGTGTTGGATTGATATTCATTCGTTGTTTAGCAATTCATGTGTTGAATGGTATTCATATTTTGAAATAAATTGTTTTATGATAAAAATCCCATTTTTATCACCAACTTGAACTATATAGAAAAATAGTGTTTTGAAATGAATTGTTTTACAATAAAAATCACATTTTTATTGTATGCATAAATCGTTGAAATGTGAAATGTTGAAAATAGCCACTTGTTCAAAATAAACATATATGAGTTGAAATATTCATTAATTAGCTAATGAAGTGATTTGCACCTATTTATGTAACATTAGAATGAATGGTGTTTTTAAACCAAATAGAAATCGAATATGAAATCGAATAGAAAATGAAAAATGATATGAACTGTATACATATGTACATGCAATATTCTTTGAACAGGTTATAGCAAAGGGGCTAGAGAAGAGGAATAAAATTTTGTGCCCGACAAATAGGTACACATTTACTGATTTGTTTGGGTGATGATTTTGAGCCTATTGGCTAGCCGCTTGGCTTCTTCTTTTTGTTTTTGAGACTAGAAGGACCGGGACGCTATTTGCGATTTCCCGACGCTCCCGGTGCAGGGGAGGTTATGGCGAAATTTTTCCAAAATTTAAGGTGTTAGAAAAATATTTGAATTGAAAACGATATGAAAATCGTTGAATGAACTATATTTATATAAATATATAAATATAAATAAAATTAAAACGAAACGAAGCCGTGCAGTTCGTATTTTGAAACCGTGATTTCAAACGACTAGTACGGGAAATCCGACCATTGGATTTTCCCGAAACCTCAACCGTCGGGTTCGCCTTGGAATAATCTTTCCAACGGCACCAACCTTGTTAAAATCCAACGGTTGGATTGTCTGGAATGTTTAATTCAATTCTGAAGAAAAACAGCGCCAGAAACGATTATATTTATTTATATATATATAAATATAATTATATTTAATCGAATAACGACGCTGCAGTTCGTATTTTGAAATCGAAATTTCAAACGATTGTACCGGGAGATCCGACCGTCGGATTTTCCCGAAACTGGAACCGTTGGATTCGTTTTGAAAAGACCTTTCTAATGATGTAAATTTTGTGAAGATCCAACGGTTAGATTTTCAGATATGTGTAAATCAAATCTGAAGAAAAACAGCGCCACGGCCACGTTATGGCCCGAAACGTCGTTTTGAATAAAATGGCTATTTTAAAATAAATAAAAATAGCGATAAATAGTTATAAAATATCGTAAGCAATATGGAATGGAAATAAACTGAATTTGCTTGATTTATGTGATGTTTGATGGTTGAATGTGTTTGGTGTGAAAACTATATTAAAGAACACAATTGGTGTTGTCGAATAATTTAACCATTGAAATAAATCGATTTGAAATTCTAAATATACGTGAATTATTTGAAAAGGCCGAGTTAATTCTCATTTCGAATAATCGACCGACGATTGAAATTCGAAGATGAAGACGATGGTCGAAGACCGGAGATCTTCACCTCGTTTGGATGGTAACCGAGGTCCTGATTGGGAGGCATCCCGAAATATGGATAATGAGTGGTGATCGTTCAGACGTACGTGTTGATCGAAGGGTTTGCGAGGTATTTAGTGCCTCCGGTTTCGTTCAGACCCAGAACGGACTTGTAAATGGACTGTGTGTCTGACATAGGATTTATTCTGTGTGGCATGCTAAGATGCAGTGATCAGGGCTTCTGTTGAAAAGCAAAGTCTTGTGGTGATGATCAAAGCACCGCCTGTGTGGCGTAGCTTTGTGTATAACGTGAATTCGCGAGCCTCACACCCCGGTAGGAACCTAAAACGGGAGGAAGGACCTCAGGGAGGGCATGCGTTTCTTTCTAGCTAGGGTGGTGTCAGTGACCTACCAGCCCTGACATTTATATACTTTTCACCTATGTGGTTGTTGCTGTTGCGAGGCGCCTCGGTTTGATCGGACGATCCGGGTCCGATGGAGTCATTCGTTGGCTCGTTTACGCCCCAAAGGGCGGGGAAACGTATTGTTCAGGCATAATAATCCACATCGATGGACCGGCCCTGACGATCTAAAGGCTTGCCTGCGCGCTTGCCTGTGGCTCGGGCTAGAGAGTCACGAATTCGGTAAGGACTATCTTTTGCCTTGGTTCATGACGGAAATCCAATTTCCAAATACGACATCGTGCGGTTTTGATTGTATATATATATGGCGACATGATATATGGTACTCATGTCGTCTATGATTGATAGTTATGATTTGAAATTGTTTTCAAAACATATAAACACTAGTAATAATATCAAATGCCTTTGTTTTATTCGTATCAAGCATATCTTGGCCGTTATAAGGTAAAAACTCTATCCTCCGGTTTGCGTTGCATTGTGTGATGGGAACTGAGTCTTATAACGGCTTCATTTTTATAAAAAGCATAGCGATGTTTAAAAGAAAGATTTGTTTTAAAGCACTGGCAATCCAATGGAGTAAACCCGTTCCACGAAAGTGGCGTGGTCCTGTGATTAGCCATATTATATATGTGTTGAGTAGATTTCTCATACCAGTCCCATGACTGACTCGTAGTTTGTTTCACTCTCAAACTCGGGTGCCCCTTTTTCTACACGGGCAGCCTTGTATTCAGGTTTAGCTGGTTCTTTCTGGATAGCTGGAGCTGAAGATGGATTCTATCATTTATTTCTTTTTATGCTGTTCAGCTCCTATTGTACATATTTTGTTTATTTCCGCTGTAGACATTTATGTATAGCTGAACTGTATTTGTACTAAGTAAGATCCTGTATACTGTGTAACTCTGATGATTACTTTTATCCAGTATATTTTGTTGTTCATTCTGGTGTATTTATTTAATTCTGTTCTGCTATTATATGTTTCTGTGTTATATTCCTAAAGATAACCTTGTTTCCGTGAGAACGGGAATTCGGGTCGTCTCACAGATCCATCCCGTACCCAGACCCCATCGCTCCCCCTCAATCTCGACGCCTCCGCTTCAGCCGCCACCGGACCCCCTCCGCTCCACCGCGCACCGATCATCCTTCCCTCTCCTCTGCTTCAGCCCAAACTGCACCCCCAAAACCCCCAAACCCGCTGTCAGTCCCCAAATTCGGCCTGCGCCGCTCTGGTACCACCATCGCCACGTTCCAGCATCCCACCGCCCCCACCTCCACTCTCTTCCTCTCTTCTGAACCCAAATCCGCCGAGAGACAGCCATCGTGAAGAGCCCTCGCACCCATTTGAACCCGCCACCACCTCCTAAGGCCCACTACCGTCACTACAGCACCGCCACCATCGCTTGCGCCTCACCGGATTCCACCGTGAGTGTTCATCTATGTTTTATTTTATTTAAATTAGTAAAGTAGCGATTTTTATATAACGTAAAGGTTCGATTTTTATATAAAGTAAAGGTTCGACTTTTATATAACATAAAGGTTCGATTTTTAATAACGAAAAGCTAAGATTTTTATCATAAAAAGATTGGATTTTTATAGTTATTCATGACAGTAAAAGATTTGATTTTTATATGATATAGCAAAGTAAAAGATTTGATTTTTATATAGTAAGTAGTATTATAAAAAAATGAGATTTTTTAGCGATTAAAAATATGATTTTTATAAGATAGAGAATATAAAATTACGATTTTTATATATGTTGTAGCGAAAATAAAAATTCGATTTTTATATGAGTAGAGATATAAAAATATAATCTTTATTAGAAGAAGAGCGATATAAAAATATATTTTTTATTATGAAGTTAGCGTGACAAAAATATGATCTTTATTATATGAACACCGTTATAAAAATAGAATTTTTATCTATATAGTAGCAGTATAAAAATGTGATTTTTATCCATATAGCGTAGTTATAAAACTATGATTTTTATATACATAGCAACAATATAAAGATGCGATTTTTATATATGTAGTGGATACAGACAACGAAAGTGACAAAAGACGAGCATGACGAAGATTTTCAACATATGAAGAGTCGCGGTGAATTGGTTTAGCTCCTTGGTGGGAACTTCTCACTTTTATTATATTTCTAGTTGAAATATATACTAGGATGCAGACGGTGCTTAGCAGCACCCGACACCCGTCGTCCACAGACCATGGATGACTTGGTTGTTTGATTGATGTGTTGTAAAAAGCTGATTGTGTGATGTGGAATGGAATAAAATATTTTATAGTTAAAAATATAATTTTTAACGTGTATATAAAATAAATATTTATAAACAAATCGGACGATTTGTTTATGTGCACCTATTTGACTGACATAGATTGGGGCGATAAATTTTACACATCGCCCAACTACACAAATAAAACCTGTGTTTGATTGTTTGAAACCCCACACGGGTGTTGGGATTATATTTGGCGTACACTAATCCCAATTATTTAGTTGTATGTCGATCGATTGGTCGACAGACTGTGTAAGCGTTAATTATTTATATTTAATGCTTATGCAGTTGTGTGGTGCACTCTGGATGATGGTTGATTATCTATCGTTGCTATTATATACATGTGTTATGGAATCCATATAATTAACATTATATGGTACTTGATTGGACCTTATTCTAATTTGGAAAATAAAGAATATAAATTCATGTGTTGAATAGAATGAAAATTCATGTGTTGAATAGAATAAAAATTCATGTGTTGAATATAATTAAAATTCATGTGTTAAGTAGAATGAAAATTCATGTGTTGAATTAAGTATAAATTCATGTGTTGAATAAAATGAATATTCATGTGTTGAATAGAATAAGAATTCATGTGTTGAATAGAATAAAAACTCATGTGTTGAATAGAATGAAAATTCATGTGTTGAATAAAGTATAAATTCATGTGTTGAATAAAATAAATATTCATGTGTTGAACAAAATAAACATTCATGTGTGGAATAAAAGCCATGTTGATTAGATTTTACGCCATTTTGACGTAAATGATATTTATATCGATTTTAGTCATTTTTATTATGAATATTGAAAATGAAGTGATTTCGAAATATAACGTTTTGAAAATATTATCATTTATAGATTAATGATATGGAATATTCAATTTTGATTAGAAATTGAATATGAACTTGAAAACGAATTTAAAACGGTTTTTAAAATACGTTTTGAAAGGAAATCGACGAAATATGTAATATATATATATATATATATATATATATATATATAATGGCCTGAATAGAACGCGCCGTGCTGCGGCAGTTTGCGAATTTCGACCATTGACTTCGAATGGATATTACGGTAGATCCGACCGTCGGATTCTCCTAAAACCGGAACCGTTGGGTTCATATCGAAAAGAGCTTTCTAACGAATATTAAAGATTTGAAATCTAACGGTTGGATTTGGAATTATGTCCAAATCAAATTTGGAAAAGGTCGCTGTAAGTGCAGTTCGATGGCCGTTGATGGAAATCGACTGTACGGGACTTGATAAAATTATTAAAAATATCAATAATTTGTGTAAAATCATAAAAAGTGATTTGGAAAGAATTGGGATGAAAAATTCCATATTTGAAAAGATAAAAATAGATTTTTATCGAAATGAACTAGTTTTAAACCAGAATTATAATCCATTTATTTTTGAAATAAATAAACTGGATTTGAAAGGGTTTTAAAAGTAACCAGAATTTCCAATAATTGAATTGGAATGGATTTGAATCGAAATTATCTTTGGAATATTTCGATGTTGGATTTCGTGATTATACAGATATTGTTATGGAAATTTGAAAGATATATTTATATCGTTATTTCAAATACGATATTTGTTGGTCGTAGAATTTGATATTGAATATAAGTCGATATATTTTCTATTCAGAGTCTTGTATTTAATATCAAATGGGATTTGGGTTGTCGTGAACGGTATCTTTAATAATACTGTTCTTAGACTCAACGGAGTTAAGAAAATCAGAAACTAACTGAAGATTAGTTAAGTTGAATGGTTTCCTTGGTATTGATCTGATGTTGGTTTCGACCTTCGGGGTTATTTCTTAGGGGATTGTTCACTTGCTAATTTATGGTTAGAGACTGATAGAATGGAATGTGATTTTGGGTTTATCGTGAACCATGTTTTAAATGACATTGGACCCAGTTAAAGACAGGATATGATTTCCCAAGTTAAACAATCCTTATTATTGATTTTTGGGAAGATTAAAACCAAGTGGCGTTTTAATGAATCTTTAATTAGATTGAAATGATCGGGAATGGAGTATCACCAGTTTTGCTCCAGTTAAATCTTTAATTAGATTTGAACGTGAAATGGTAATTGAATTATCGATAACACCGTGGTGTTAGATATGAAGTATTACTAGTTTTACTACATGGGATAAATAAGTTGGGATGGGGAAATTAAAACAAATGATTACTTCGGTAAGGTACATTAATCCCGACTAGTTTGGATAAACCATTATTTGGTTTGAATTGATATTCAAAGGAAGATTAAAGAATAAATTTAAGGAATTTATCTTTGATAAAGTTAATGGGAACCTTTCCCAAAGTATAAGAATATTTGAATAAAAGAATATTCTGAATTGGAATGAGGCGTATGTTGTGTTTGTGTAACACTTGTTTATTATATACGCGAGTTATTCAGAAAGACCGGGTTTATCCCATTCTGAATAACTGATTCAACGTTGTGTTGAGGATGAAGACGGTGGTCGAAGACCGGAGGTCTTCACATCGTTTGGATAATTCCTGATGATCTTGATTGGGCTGTACACCCAAGAGGAGGGAACCAGTTGGTGATCGTCCAGACGTACTTGGAGATCGATGGATATGCACAAGGTGCCTCCGGTTTCGTTCAGACCCAGAACGGACTTGTAAATGGATTGTGTGTCTGACATTGGATATCATTCTGTGTGATTGATGGATATCGGTTGCATGGAGTGGTTTGCCTGTGTGGCATGCTAAGATGCAAATTATCAAGGCTTCTGTTGAAAATCAGAGTCTTGTGATTGATGATCAAAGCATGGCCTGTGTGGCATAGCTTTGTGTAGCGTTGATTTGCGAGCCTCACACCCTGGTTGTGAGCCAGAAACGGGAGAGGACATCAGGGAGGGCATGCGTTTCCTTCTAGCTAGGGTGGTGTCAGTGACCTACCAGCCCTGACATTTATATTACTTTCACCTGTGTGGTTGTTGGATTGCGAGGCGCCTCGGATATATCGGTGACTATGTGGAGCCGATGGAGTCATTTGGCTCATTTACGCCCCAAAGTGCGGGGAAACGCAGTGTTCCGGCATTTTAATCCACATCGGTGGACCGGCCATGACGATCCAAGGGCTCACCTGTGTCTGGGTCTTGAGGCTCGGGATAGAGAATCTTGAATCGGTGAGGACTATCTTTTGGCTTGGTTCACAAATGGAAATCCAATCTCCAATACGTGGCATTTGCGGTTTTGATTGTATAGCCTAGTATTGGCGACATGATATATGGTCCCATGCTGTCTATGATTAATACTTATGATTGAAATTGCTTTGACACTATACACTTATAGTAATAATAAAAGATGAAATTTAGTGTATCAAGCATTCTTTGGCTATTATAAGGTAAAACTCTATCCTACGGCTTGCGTTGCATTGTGTGATGGGACATGGGTCTTATAATAGCTTCATTGTTCTTTATTTAGCATTGCGCTGTTGTTTTATGCACTGGTACTCTTGGGAGGAAACCCGTTCCGTGTTATACGGCATGGTCCCTTGATTTACCTAACTTTAAAATAAAGATTAATAACTGTTTTAGTTCTCTCACCAGTCACATGACTGACCTGGAGTTTATTGTTTTAACCTAAACTCTGGGTGCCCCTATTTTCCACACGGGCAACTAGTAGTTTTGGTTTTACGGATTTATATTCACAGGAACCTGGTTTACAGCTGGAACGATACTCGGAAAGCTCTGTATCCATGTATTACTTTCAGTTGTGCTTTGTATTATATTTCCGCTGCTATGTAATTTAAATTGAATCTCTGATATTTTCTGATGTATATTATTTGTTTATACTTTGTATATTCTTTTATTCTGATGAATTGTTGTAATAATCAATGAAATGTTCTTCTGTTTGTGTCTCGATGTGGCTTGTTCTCAAAGCAATTCGGGCTTTCCTTATCGGGGAAGTTTGGGCTCTTATATTAAACTTCTACAATAGAGGACTAATAGCTCAAGAATGGTGGGGTGTCTTAGGAAGATAAGTTTGGTGACCTGAATCTCGAGACGCGGGGGCGCCATTTGCTGGATCACACAACCAAAATCAATGGTGCACCGAATCAACATCGATTTGCCTTGGAATCAGTATCAATTCAGACCATTGACAGTGGGCATTTTGGTTTGTACTCCCTAGGTAGGCGCGAGTTGCTTAGGGGTGTAAACGGGTCAGACTGGATCAGACCAGATGGACATGTGTCCTAGCATGTCCTATAAAAGATTGACACAGACCAGACAAGTATTGAGTTCGAGCACGGTTCATACGAGCCGAGCAATGGAACCAAACACACCTTGATACTTCCGTCTGCCAATCATGGCTGGTGGAGCGATCCAAACTATTTCCTGCGACGATTATGAGGGCTCGAGCGGGTATTCCTTAGTTTACTGGAAGTGCTTTAAGGGCTAAATTTTCCCCCAGCTAGGTTGTTAGACTATAAGGAATCCCCTGCACATGAAAAAGCGAAAGAGGCGGAGTAACGGCTTTGAGGGAGAGACCGAAATTAGGATATCCTTCAGGGACATGATTTGGCTCAATGTCCGAATAATAGAAAAACATCAAACATTTTTTATTGTACTGGACAGTGGTGTGTCCTAGTCCTGTTCTATAAGAGAATCGTACAGATATGGACCGAACACCTTATAGCCTTGGACCGAGCCAGACAACAGACTGTCATGTTCATTGTATAACCCTAGAGTTGGTCCTCTGATTCTTTTGGCAAAGTTTAGGTTGATATGAATTGATTTGCGCTATAAATACATCGCCCGTGATTCATGGAAAAGGGATCTTCTTTTAGGAAACCACGTGGAAGCTCTGTCGTATTTCTAGATCAACTACATTTCCTTTCTCTTCTCTTTCATAACTAAAAGGACTGTAATTACAGTATAATAGAAGGACCACTTCATAATGGACGTAGATAGATTGCTAAATCACTATAAATTTTGTTGTCCTCTTTGTTTTTTTTTACGATCTATGGTTGTGATTCAGAATTATGTGTTTGCTCTTTTGTTTTCTATGTTCGGAATTTTGAATCGCTGCTTTCACAATTATTGGAGTGTAACAGCCCGTATCTACGTATGGAGGATCATAAAATAATTTTACTTAATTCATATAAAGTCTTATCATTCTTATATTTTATAGTATGATTATTTAAGATATTTTATACATCTATGTTTTTGTCGAATTGTTGTGTGATTATTTTACCTTGAGTATCTTTTTTTAGCCATAATTTTTCATTGAAGCAGAATTAGACTCTCTAACTAGTCCCATTAAATTAAAATGATGGTTTGTCATTTCGTAGAGTGGTCACATAAGCGATTTGGCTAAGGGTTTAGGAAGATATGACAAATTTAAGTTTTTGAGACTACTGGATATAATTAGTGAGATCTAATAGGTTGAGATTAACTAGCCCATTAGACAAATGATCTGCAGTTATAAATAGAGCATGAAGGAAATTAGTCTAACTTTTTCTCCTTATATTCCCATCAGTCTTATAACTATGGTATACTCTAATTATTTTTCCTAAACTCTAAATCACACTCAAATACGCTACTAATCTCTTCTAATCATCTAAGAGAGAATCTTCGTTGATCTGCACATTTTCTTCAGTTAGATCGTTGTTGTCTACATTCATTTCTTGTTTTCCTACATTGATCTCCTATCAATGTATATAGGTTTGTTGATTTGGTGAGTGATTTTGATCTCTCGTTAGATTATATTGCATTATGTTTGGAGTAGGTTTTTTTAATCACTCGTAATGTTTAAATCACCCTAAAATATGATTAAATGTTAATTTCAGATTTGAAAACCCTAGGCTAACTTAATTAGATATATAATGGGTTAAAATGATAAGTTTAGATTGATTAACATGTTGATTTATACTACATCTACGCTTATATATGATTGACTCGTGCTTTTTGTACATTTGGGTGTTTGGCTATGGTTGATATCCTTATGCTTTGCTGTTTGATTTGTTAGAATGCATGTTTTAGATGTTATACTTGATTTGCGTATTAGAAATTATTTGAATTTAGGACTTAGATTGAAGATCGGAGCATATCAGGATTAAAGTTCGTCGGAAACGCGCAAAACTAGAGTATATGCTGTTGAAGGCGTCGGGATCACATCCATAAAAATTAAGATGAAAATATTTTATGTAAATGGATTAGTATTGATCCATAGGGCATGGATTGACATCGATCAATCATACATAACTGGATTTGCATGCGATCTCTGGTGGAGACACGTGAAGGCATATAAAAGGCATTGGCAAAGTTTGGA
Source organism: Allium sativum (assembly GCA_030737875.1). NCBI lineage: Eukaryota > Viridiplantae > Streptophyta > Magnoliopsida > Asparagales > Amaryllidaceae > Allium > Allium sativum. The sequence continues at coordinate 618,386,587 of CM060918.1, read as the reverse complement.
TCGACCATGTGGCCTATAGGGTATGGATCGACATGAAGGACGTCACATGGGATTGGGCATGCAAGATTTGATTCAAGGGTAGTTGATGGAAAGCTTTAGAGGTCCTTGAGTACTTAGCTAAGATTTAGCTGAGTACATGAATCGGCATTGATCCGTAAGTTGTGGATCAGTACCGATCCATCAGGAGCATGAGTTGGAGGTACGATCGACCATGGAGGTAGATAACTGCTTCAGAAGCTCATTGGAATTTATGGTGCATTGATTGCTTCTATAGGAAAGAAGTTATGATTTGTTGAAATTGTGATTTTTTGATGGAAGACTCGAGTGAGAGTGAGTTAGAAGGGTGGTGATAAACAACTTGTGGAGTAACGTGGCTATAATATTATGAGGGCAGTTCATGGTGTAATGAGACCGCAAGGCAGTGGACTCAGCTCATGATGTAACAAAGCTGTAAAGAAATTGATATTGCTTATGGTGTAACGAAGCTGTAAGGGAATGGAAGCAGTTTGTGGTGTAACGAAGCTGCAAAATAATAGACTGGCTAAGGGGGTTCAAGCTTGTGATAAAATAACACAGTTTGACTAGAACTAGATTTCCATTAGTCTATCGCTAAGTAAGGATTACCATACAAATTATCAATGTATTCATGGCTTTAAAATGCGATAGTTAGGATTTGGATGATGATTGCAATGTTTGCTATGGTTGTTTTTACCTTCATTTCTTAGGTAGTCTATCATCTGTAGGGCTTGGAGAAGGAGATGAGGAATGGGGTCGGTGTAGAGTGTACAGATTCTTCTATCCTATGATTATATTCATTATTGTTGTTTACTGTGTGTAGCATATACTGTTTTGTTATTATATGTTGACTCTTTGGTTGTAGGGACATGTCAGGTAGAGGACTTAACCTGTGTATTTCCATATTTTACAGTATAGCTTTTGATAGATATTATTGCTCACACTAGACTGTTGTCTGGCCGAATGTTTTATGTTTCCACTCATTATTTTGGATGCTTTTATGCATTGTCATTGAGTGTACATTGACATTGTTGATTAGTATACTAGATAGCAAGTTAGGTTACGAGGATGTTGAGTCGAAGATGAGCTTGTAGGAGCTTTGATATATATGCTATACTTGTGTATATTTTCTTTCCGCTATTATGTGAGTGCTTAAAGTGTTGTCAGGATGAGATACACTAGGATATTTTGGATTCCATCCACATAACTTAGTGATATGATGATGATGTTTCTGTTGTTTTGTTCACTCTTTTATGGCTCACTACATTATTGTTTATATTTTTTATTATATTTTATCCATGCTTTATGAGATAATGACAAATCTTGCTTTGATTTATACCTTAATGGTCGGCTCATATAAGCTTAGCACGTTTTCTGCACACTATTCTCTTGTTTCCGTGCAAGTGTTATAATGTGGTCATCACATTTAATATCATAGCTTTGGCTATTCGATTTTACCAAGGTTAGTAGGAAGTATACACTTAAGAGAGATGCATTTGTAGATGATATGAATTTATACTTCATATTATAGTATGCACTTGAACACTAATGCGGATTTTCTATAGTTGAGACTGACTATTCTTGTTACAAACTAAAGATGAGTCTAGTCACTAGAAACACAGTTAGGAATATTTATGCATAAGGGATGGTCGGTGAAGGTGGACCGGGGATAGCTGCTGCAGACTACTAGGCTATGTTCGATGTTATGATGCGTCGATCGCGTGAAGAGTACGAGCCGTCCCAAGTGTTGCTATAAAGGATGGAGGTGCTCCTGTGCCAGCTTCCTGAACAGCTTTGCCAAGCTATGAAATGATTTTTCTACTTTGGGATGCAATCATTCAATGAGCCGAGTCTGCTATTGAGGTCCAAGGGTGGTTGGACATTTGTGCTAATATTTTTGGAGACTTGGGGTAGATGATGCTAGGAAGAGAAAGCTCTCTTCTAGAAAACTTCAAGGTAGAGCTATGACTTGGTGGAACTCTATAACCCTCACTACCCCAGAAAAGGAGATTATTTGGAATGACTTTAAGACCAGATTTGAAGACAAATTTTTTCTTATGGTCCAAAAGTTTATCTTATTTAAGGGGTTTTCCAAGCTGAAACGGGGAGATAAGACAGTCCTGAAGTATGTTTCAGAGTTCGAAGCTCTCTTTAAATATGGACCTTCATTTCTAGATACTCCATTAAGAAGAAATGAGGAGTTCATAACAAGTTTGGATGAGTATTTATGAGAGAAGCTTGTGGACCATATTGATATCCCCTTTAAGAAACTGATCAAGATGACTCTGAGGCACGAGATTATGTTTCCGAAGAAGGCTGCAGTTGACATTGCTGAGGAACTAAAGCCGCAACAGAGCGGTGGAGGTAAGAAAAAGTGGAACGAAAAAAGGAATCAGCAACAAGACAAGAGCAAGTCTAATAAGAAGAAAGCATTGAGTGAGGCAGTCTGCTTCAACTGCAATAAGAAAAGATAATTTGCTAATAAGTACAGGGCTTGTAGGGTGGAGAAGAAGTGTTATAACTGCGATAAGGTAGGATATCTGAAGAAGTATTGTCTGAAGGCTCTTATAGATAAGCGGTTGGTAAAGACTTATGCTTTGGATGTGGTTTCAACTTCTTGTGATGCACATACTACTAAGGAAAATGAAAGAGCATCATGGTGTAATGTATGCTTTCTATGAGAGACGTTTATGTTAGAGTCCTATTTGATACAAGAACTACGGATTCTTTTATCAATAGTGATTTAGTGTGTAGATTAGATTTGCATCCTGAGATTGTAGATGAGTCTGTGATTGTGACTAGCCCAGTAGGAGGGTCTACTAGTCTCTGTACGATTTGTCATGGTCTTGTTTTATAAAGTCGTGGATGTTCATTTGTTTGTGATTGTTTTGCTATGAACTTTGCAGGGTTCAGGATTATTTTGAATATGGATTGGCTTAGAAAGTATGCAACTGTGGTGGATTGTGAGAGGCTTAAAGTGGAGATTGAGAATGTGGAGGGATGAGGGGTTGTGATTGACTGTTTATCAGTGGGCAGTGCAATGGTCAATTTTTATATTCGCTTGAGAGTCCACATAAAGGATTGTCATCTGTGCCTATTGTTGGGGAGTAACCAGATGTCTTCGAGGAAGTGATTGTGTTACCACCGCATTGGGAGATTGAATTAGTGGAAGGAGTAAGATCCATTTTTGTTCCTTTGAGGCGGGTGACGCCTAGGGAGCAGAAGGAGCTAAGAGGTGTAGGTTAAGACCTATTAGGAGAGGATTTCTTTGGAGGAGCATATTCAAATGGGGTGCACCTGTTGTGTTCGCGATGAGGGCAGATTGCTCGTTGAGACTATGTGTGGATTACTTTGAGCTGAATAAGGTGACCTAGAAGAACAAGTATGCATTGCTGCAAATGAACGACTTGTTCAATCAGCTGCACAAGGCTAAGGTATTCTCCTAGATAAATTTGGCTATGTGATTTCACCAATTAAGGGTGGCAAGTGATAATGTATTGAAGACTGCTTTTGGGATACCATCGGATTTCTTTAACTGGTTGGTGACGCCATTTGGATTGACTAATATGATGGCATACTTGTGGATCTTATGAACATGGTATTCAGGGATCAGCTGAATAATTTTGTACTTGTATCTGTGGATGCTATCCTTATTTACTTTAGGACCAAAGAGGAATACAAGACACACTCGAGAGTTGTGCTTGATGTATTGAAAAAGCATAGGCTGAAGGTCAAATTTTGTATGTGTCACTTCCAAAAGAAAGAAGTAAGATTCTTGGGTCATATAGTATCCCGATAGGAAAAAACAGTGGATCCAGCGAAGACAGTGACAATCCAAGATGGTAATCGATGTAATATTTATACATATATCAAGAGTTTCCTTGATCCAGCTGGATGTTATAGATGTTTCATCATATATCTCCAAGAAAGTTGCACCATTGACTAACTTGACAAAAGAGAGTCAATCTTTTGTTCGGTGCGAGCATGCTTTTGTGGTTCTTAAAAAGAGATTGACGATTGCACCTGTATTAGTTATTCCACGTGGTAATGAATAGATAACCGTGTACACATATGCTTGTGGTACAGGTCTAGATGTGTATTGATGCAGAGAGGAAAAGTTGTGGTTTATGCTAGCAGACAACTGAAGTCACACGAAAGGAATATCCTATTCATGTCTTGTAGTTAGCAACGATTATGTTCGCGTTGAAGATATGAAGACAATATTTGTTGGGAGAAAGGTTTGAGCTGTATATGGATCAAAAATCTTTAAATTACCTATTATATCAAAAGGATCTTAACTTTCATCAGCAAAGGTGGTTAGAATTTTTGATTTTATATGATTTTAGTATTTCTTATACTCCAGGAAAGGGCAATGCGGTGGCAGATGCCTTAAGTAGGATTCTTGTTGGACTTGGAGCTATGTTTCTAAAGTGGAAGCAACTAGATTATTTTACAAAGTTTGATTTCAAACTTCATTGTGAGTTGGAACCTGAAATGATGGCGAGTTTATCCTCAGACCTACTCTCATTGAAAGGATTGGAACTAGGCAAAAGTGGGGTGTTAAGCTAGTAGAGATTTTGGATAAGACTAAGATGAGAGTTGATTCCTAGAATTTGAAGCGATATGAGATCGATTAAGATGGTTGGCTTCGCAAAGAAGAGGAGGTTGTACGTTCCTAATGTTGATGGGCTTTGGGAGGAAGTTTTGAGTGACTGTTATCACTTTAGATTGACTATCCATCCTGGTGGTAATAAGATGTATCAGGACATAAAGAGAGCTTACTACTAGGATGATATGAAGAGTGATGTGGAAAAGTTTATCTTGAAGTGTAAAACTTCCAGTTGGTGAAGGCTGAGCAAAAGAAGGAAAGTGGATTGCTATTGCCGTTAGAGATTCCATAATCGAAATGGAAACAACTCTTTATGGATTTCATTGATTGATCACTGTAAACTAAAAGCTATGATAGTATTTAGGTGGTAGTGAATAGATTAATCAAGAGTGCGAGATTCATACCTGTCAAGTCTGCTAGAACGTCATTGAAGTTGGTTGAGATATATGTGAAATAAATTGTTCGATTGCATGATGTTCCCAAAAGTATAGTAAGTGATTGTGATCCATTGCTCACCAACGGATTCTATAAGAGTTTGCAAGAGATTATGGAGAATGAACGACATTTTAGTACAGCTTATCATCCTCAGATGGATGGACATACCGAGAGAGTGAATTGAATTTTAGAAGATCTCCTTAAGGCTTATGTTTTGAATTTTGGAGGATCTCAAGATGATCATCTCTATTTGTTGGAGTTTACTTATAACAATAGTTATCAAGCAAGTATCAGTATGGCGTATTATGAAGAATTGTATTAAAGACCATGTAATGCACGTTCGTGTTAGTGGGAGGCAACAGAGAATGCGATACTTGAGCCATAAATGATTAAAAAAATAACAAATAAAATCGAGATCATTCGTCAGCAAATAAAAGATGCTCAAGATCATCAGAAAAGCTATGTAGATACGAGAAGAAGAGATTTAAAATTCTTTATTGGAGATATGGTATTTGTGAAGATTTCTTCTTTTAGAAATGCAATCCATTTCGGAAGGAAGGGTAAGTTAGCTTCGAGATTTTTTGGACCATTTTTGATCGTCAAGAGGATTGGGAGGTTGACCTATACAGTGGATCTACCTTCGATGATGGTAGGTATGCACAATGTTTTTCATGTTTCTTGCCTACAGAAGTTTGTGCATCGAATATTGTAGTGGCAATGGATCAGCTTAAGTCTTAGAGTGGAGGAAGAAGTTTCAAGACCTCATAAGATGCTTAAGACAGTAGGCAACGATACCAAAAAGTTTAAAAGGAAGGTAGTTAAGATAGTTATGGTATAATGGAGCTAGGATGAGGATGATTGTATATGGGAAATAGAGAAGAATATGCCGATTGATGTGGTTTTGATATATATCGGATATTTAGAAAGAATGACATTGACTTATTAATGAAAGTTAGTTTACTTTTCTTTCATCATGTATCATTTTAAGCGTTCAAGTATTCTTTACGCTTTCCACTGCTGTACTTATGTAAATTAACTTTTCCTTATACTTAAACTTAAATTGCTCTCGAAACTTCACCCTTAAGAAACTCAAGTCATGTGAAATTTGAGTGTGTTGACTCCATTCTCGAGATCTCCTTTTGGTTATCGATTTCGATTCGTATCGAGATTAAGTGCGTGAACTTCTCTCTCGAGACCTCCTTTTGGTTGTTGGTCTTGAGTCACACGACGTTCAAGTTTGGTGATTCCACTCTCAGAACTTCCTTCCGATTGTTAATTCTGGGTTGTGAGGAGTCATCGGTGGAGGTTCTTGTTTCGTCGTTTATACTCTCTCGTCATTTCGTTCAAGTTAGAGTTGAAGGCGTCGTTGGTTCGCCAGTTTTTATCAGATCCAAAACCCGGGAATTGGAGTTAGCCAAGCATACGGTCGATATCGCACTTACTCGACTGGTGGGTTACCTCCAAATCCTGAGATTAAGGGATGTAGTTGGGAATTTAAATTAATAAGCATCGCGAGTTATTTATACTCGGCCTCGTCGTTGGTTCGAGGCTCCAGTTGACTTGTGAAGGGCAAACCGCTCCACAAGGTTTGAGTCTTAGTAACGACTCAAGGCAATGGATTTGATTCTAAACTCTGAGGTGTCGATCCAGTGTTGTACGCCCATGCATGCAAGTCGGTTGTAATAACAACTTTAACATACTATATAGAAAGTAAACATATCAAGAACCTGGAGATCTGAATTTTTTTACAGATAAACTATTGGCTGTAATGGCCCTTTTTTTACAATGCCCTAAATTGAAAACAATACATTTGTGAAAAACAGTAAGTTTGTACAATAAGTTAGGTGAAGTAGCGAAGAAGATGCTCGTTGTTCAAGGCTCATGGTAATTCGGCGTCATCAACGGTCGTTAGATTGAAAGTGTCATCTCCAAGCCCTTGTTGAATCATGTACAGACCTTCCTAGTGAGGACCGAGACCAATTGATATGGGAAATATCCACTTAAGGATGAGGTCATCGATGTCAAAGTGCTTTGAACGAACTTTGGTGTTGAAGTATCAGGTGACCCGTTGGCGGTGTGCAGCTTCTTTAAGTTTGGACTCATCCTTTTTCTCTTTGAGTAAGTTAAGAGATTCCAAAAGTAGATCTCTGATGGTCTTCGAATCGTAATAAGTGACTCAATGAGAATGTAGTTCAAGCTCGATGTGAATTACAACTTTAGATTCATACAAGAGAGCGAATGAAGTGTGGTCGGTCGTTGACTTAAGGGTAGTTCAGTAAGCCCATAGGGCTAGAGGGAATTCATCTATCCACTTGCCTTCATCCTTTTCCAAACGCTTCTTGATGATGGATTTGATGGACTTTGTTGACAGATTCGACTTGTCCGTTGGCTTGATGGTGAGATACTGCCGATAATCATATCTCGATGTGGCGATGATGTCAGAAATCTTTGAACTCAGAACTCTAGAATTGAGTCCTATTATCAGAAATGATAGCCTTAGGAACTCCAAAATGATAGATGATGTTGCGTATAATGAAGTTAATTACTTTCTTGATGGTGATTGTCACGAGAGCCTCGACTTTAGCCTATTTTGTGAAGTAATCAACTGTGACGATAGCATATCGAGCTCCGCCTTTTTCCCTCAGAAGAGTTTTGATGATGTCGATTCCCCGCATTGTGAATGGCCATGGACCAACCATTTGAGTGTTTTGTAGGTGGAGCTCTTGGTATCTTGGAGAATCTCTGACATTAGTCGCATTTTCGGGTGTAGTCTGTCGCATGTTGTTCGATAGTTGGACAAAAGTAGTTGTATCAAAGAACCTTTTTTGTCAAAGTTTTCCCCCTCGGTGTGGTTGCCACACTCTCCTTCGTGCACGTCCAATAGTACATGTTATGTGTCATTGTGGGTGACACACTAGAGTATTGGAACAAAAAATCCTCTTCGGTAGAGCACTCCTTAAATGACGTAGCGTGATTCTTTACAAGGAGTGATCGTTGGTCGTTTCGAGAGTCTGGAAGGATTCCATGTTGCAAGTAGTCTTCGATCGGAGTCATCCATGATTCGGGTTCGGCCTCGATCTCCGTCTTTGATATTGGATTAGTCTCCAACTGATCGATACTCGGAGAGTCGAGCACTTCAATAGGGAAAACCCCCAAAAGTTGTGTATCCTAGAACTTGCTAATTTGGCTAACAAATGGACTTCTCGTTCTGTTCTCGAGGGACGTGAGTAATGATGTAGTGGTCGAAGTTGATAAGAAATTCACGAATCTGAGCTAAGGAGCGAGTCGTGCTCCTTTGGCTTGATATTCCCCACGTACTTGGCAGACGATGAGTTGCGAATCCGAGAAGATTTGAAGAGACTTGATGTTGAGTTTGATTGTAATTTTTAAGTCCAACGATCAAGGCTTCGCACTCTACATCATTGTTAGTTGCGGAGAAGTTGAGCTTTAAGGCGTAACAAATCAAGTGTTCCTTAAGAGTATAAGTACAACTCCGATACCTGAACACTGATTATTTGGTGAACTGTTCACTTACAGCTTCCATTGGATGTTAGAAGGCTCACTAACTTCTGAGGGTCTTAGGGAGTAGTGAACTTTGCTATGAAGTTTGTTAGGGCTTGTCCGAGGATGGCTCTTCGAGGAATGAAGATGAGCACGGATTGACTCGGTTTGATGTTCCATTTCAAATGTTGCCCAAACGACTCATATAGTTGAAGGATTTGTCGTGTAGGCTGATCAGTGTAAATTTTGATTGGATGCGATTAAAAGTAGGGGAGAAGCTTCCGCGAATAACCCAACAAAAAGTAAGCGAGCTTTTCAAGCTTCGGATAGTTCTTTACGGCTCATGTCAATCTCTTGCTGATGTAGTAAACTGGCATTTGGATAAGATCTTCTTTGCGCACAAGCGTCGAGCTAATTGTGTAACTACCCGCCATTTTGACCATGCCGAATCAACAAAACATGTCAACTCAAATCATCCAAAATGACAGATTGTTATTAGCTTCTAAGGTAAATAGAATAAATCATAGAATCACTGACACAGATATAGAGTTACATGATATCTCGCCGCGGAAAATACATAAAATTTTACAATAGAATTTACATAAATAATACAACGGAAGTCTAATATAATACATGAATGATAAAAGTCTGAAACAGAAAGATATAAACAACTGATCAGCAGGTAGATAAGGTGAACAAAAATCCAATATAAGCTCCAAACTCCAAGAATGGATCTCGAAAGCTATGATAATCGATCTGACCCGAACCATAATGCAAACAAAATAATTCGGATCAGGACTAACATTCTCATGGAAGTAAATCAACTCAAATGAAATGTTCGATGAAATGCAATCAACAACTTAAAAGATGTTTGGGATAACCATCTTTTAAGAATCCGTCCAACTAATACACTAGATGCAATAGTGTCAACCATCTAAGTAAATAGAAAACTAACATAGGCGGGATTTCCATACTTACACCATTGGTATATTTCGTAACAAAACTTATATTTCAATTTCAACAAATCATATCATATTTCAATTTCAGAATCATATCGTGCTTTATAACTCAAAACAGACTAATCGAAATCATATTTATAAATTAAAATTTAACTTTGAAAATAAATAAATAAATAAATATATGTAAGTTTATAAAATTCTAAAACAAATTAGAAAAAAATAGATTATAAACAAATATAAGATAATATAGAAATAGATTTTTTAAAGAATTATTTATTATATAAAAGTTTAAAATCTTTAAAATATAAAAAATATAAAATCTTAAGTTATTATTCAAAAACCAAGTTCCAAATCATTTTTTTTTGTCGAAACATGACCAATGGTGTCCGTATATACTTTCCTACCATATATTCATGTGATACGGATATTTATCACTTTAAATCCGCAATCCCAAATTCAATAAAAACCGTTCAGGTCTATCATTTAAACCCATAACGATTTTCCTTATCTAATGTTAGTTCGGGTATGTATCATTTCAACCCTTAGTGATTTTTCCTAAACTAGGGTATCAACAATCACATAGCATCAATCACATCATATATATCATCAGTGCAACCACGTGTCATATGAGTATATCGTGTCACATATGAAATGTGCATACGCATCAAATCAAACAATTCCTACCAACAGCCCTATACATTTCATATAACAGTTCTTTATTGATCTAACATCCATGAAAAATGTAAGTCAGGTGTGAGATAAACTCACCTTTCATGGCACAGAAATGGAGATGACGATCGACGGATTGACATTGAATGAGATGACAACTTCCAAGCACGACTCAGAATGATTTCAACTCGATGATCACTCAATATTTATTTTATTTTATAAGAGAAGGCTAGGGAATCGCGTCAATGGATCCGTATGGCACTACTACAAAAGTGGGCATATTCGACACTAATTTGTGTGCGTTGCATGAAAAGTGTGGCAAAAGCTATGCATTCTTTGGTCTTCTGCAACAACATTCAATTGTTGTTGCATTAGATGTGAATACAGTGTTGCGGTATGAATTCTAGTATTCAGACATGCAACACCATTTAAAAGCGTTGCGTTACACCAGTTAAAAGTACACCTCATCGATCCACGCCATTATAAACGAAAATCATAACCGTCCATCCAAGTTGATCAATCCACGTACTCCTTCCTATTTCCCTCTAAGATTTTCATTCCCGCGAAAGGCAATATTTCTTTTCATTTCATTCACACTAAATCCCAAATTCATACCCTAATCTAATTTGTCGCACCCCTAACTTTCTCCAAACCCTCAAATCGAGAACCCTACTGAATTGGCGATCGAAACCATGACGCCTCAAATTGAAAACCCTAGCGAATCGGAGATCGAAAACATGACGCCTCAAAATCGAAAACCCTAGTGAATTGGGGATCGAAATCTTCTGTTCGCGAATGCCGAAATGAATCATACTTTTTTCAGTTGCTTGGGAACTGATCCTTCGGGGATTATTTCAAAAAGGAGGCTACTTCCAAGGGATTTGAAGCATCCCGGATTCGGTAAAAAAACATTCTTTTATGTTCTAATTTCAGATGAATCATAGCTTGGTATTCAGTGGGTATCATGACATCACAGTGATATTTTGGTCTATCTTGTCATAATAGTAAAAATATTCTAACGTTGCAAGAAAGGGGATTGGAGTGGGGAGTAGATTTGTTGTCCTAAAGTTGCGTATCCCAAATTAGTCTATTTCTTATGAAATTGAATTTGAGAACTTAAGATGGAAAAAGTACTTATAGTGGTAAATGGTCCATCAAGGTTTATTTTAGAACTTGACATAGTATTTGATATTACAGGCAGTTGTATTGACAGCTATAGCATGTTGTATGTAGAAGACTGAATGATCATAATTTCATGCCTTAATTGCTAAACGTATTAACAATTAAGTAGATCTCTTGAAAACTGTTTTTGCTAGATGAATTGCATGTAACTGTTACATTATACTCAAACCGATCTCCTGTTGTGTTTACACCAAATCCTCTTAGATCACCCAACAAATTGGTAGATTGCGATTAATCAAGCAACGCAAGTCACTGATAATCCAGTTTAAAACTACACTTCTTCACCAATTAAAAAAGATGGCTCCAAGTTTTCACCGTCTGCTTTACGTGTAAATATATATAATGTATAAACTATGAAGAAGCAAGTAACAATTACAACATTGTAACCTCTGAATTTAAATTATCGGCCAACTGAATCCGTATTTGTTCCATCCTCTTTGTTTTATGGATTTGACATAAACGGTGTTTAACTTGGACATTTCCAATGACTTGCTGGAAATGTTATAATATAAACTATTGGATTAGCTTCATTATGTCCGTCTTGGCCTGCCAAAAAAGCTAAAGATGGATATATTATTATTTTGTCTCTTTTATTTGTACCATAACAGAGGCCTTTCGAAAAAATCAGTTTTCTTTTTCACATATAATTCTGAAGTTATTGATAATGGGGTTTGTATTCTACACGTCGCTAATTCAGTACATTCTGACAAATAGTTCCTGCAAACTCAGATGTAAATCAATGCCCACAGACAACGACAGTAGGGAAAAATGGACGTATCCTCGAAATTTTACGACTTCTCTAGCATAAGGGCTTTCCTCTGCAACCAGTAAAGTGTCAAAATTTATCATTCATGCAGTAGCCTTCATAGTGGCCGTACTGAGGTTCACACGGGATATGGTAGTGTACATATACTATTCGTTTCGTTTTGACTCTCCGTATTCTGCAAAAGGGTATGCAAAGGATATGGTAGTGTTCATGTGGAGTTTCCATTGTAACTCAACTTAGTTGAGAAACTATACTCCATCCCCATAAATAAAGTAAATACATATATGTTATATTGATTGCTTTGGTGTGATGCAGAAATCATTAGCTGAACCATTCAAACAAGCATGCATTAAGAAAGCATGGTGCTATTTACAGTTTTTAACATACAGTTAAGAAAGGAGGAAAGTATTGTAACTCATTCGGATTTTTCAGGTTGCTTCCTACTGGCTTGGTAATAAGACCACCCGCAGACGATATTCAATCTTTGGTTGATGATTCAGGCAATAGTGCAAGTCATTGGAAACATTTTGGAAAGGGTACAAGCGATAATCACGACTTTCAATCAAATCCTTCATCAATGTAAGATTTTTTTTTCTTTAACTCATTTGCAAGTATAATATAGTAAGCACACATGAAAAGGAAACATAAACAAAATTAGTTTGATATTTGCTGATGATGCACAGAAGAATTGACAGGCTTCATGTCTACCTGGTAAATTTTTGTTTGTATATTTTTGTTTTATATGATGCTGAGTGTGTGGATGTGCTAAATAGTTTTGCTGTTCATGTGTATGTGAGCATGCATATAAATATACAAATTTGTGTGGCAAAAATGCCTATCTCTTAAGTAAGTTATTGCATCAACCTAGTTGATTTAGTGCTCAAATTGTACTTCAGTTTTCTCTACTTGCTCAAATAAGTAAAACAAAATTTCAGTTGCAGGGATCAACCATACATTTAGTTGTTAAGTGGGCTGAAACAGAGAAAGGAAGACAAGCTCGAAGAGCTCAAAAAGCTCAATCTCATGATCCAAATTCTATGCAACAACATTCGATCGTATGCGTTGGCACTTGTATTGAAGGTGGTATGTGTTGACACTTGTGGTATGTAGAATATTTGAATTGTACTTTTAAATTATGTATTTGATCGTATGTATTGGCACTTGTAGTGTTTCTTCTATGTACGAAACTGGTATTGCAAATTTATAATCAAAACGTTGTATTTGCCTTCTTATAATGTAGCATTTGTCTTCTTCTACTGTTGCATTTGCTTTTTTTCTGATGTTGTATTCCAAGATAATGGTGTTGCATTACATAATACTATGGTGTTGCATTACATAAAATATTATTAATTCCACATGGCATGTGGACCCCACAGCTGATGTGGCATGTGACACATGGACAACTGACGTGGAGAGCTGATGTGTCGTGTGACACGTAAGCAGCTGACGTGGACTCACTATCGTGACGTGGCAGCCAGACTCAAACTAATGCTTAAGGCAACGCTGAATATTGTTGCATTACGTGCAAATAGTGTTGCATTACGGTTATAATGCAACACTTTCTTTCCGTGGCTATAGATGGGCAAAAGCGTTGCATTAGAGGGCTAATGCAACGGCTGCGGATGCAACGCCCCTCTGCTGTTGCCTATTACAAAAAAGGGCCTACGGCAACGCTTTTTTGATCTACGGCCACAGTAAATTAGTGTCGAATATTCCCACTTTTGTAGTAGTGTGGCTATTGGGTTTTGGAACGGTTCCCGAACTCAGCACCAAATAATAAATAACACAAAATAAACACAATACTTTCTTTTATATAATATTATATAAATATTTTTGTATGCGTAAACACAAAATAACTTATAAAATATATATATATATCTGAATTTCAACGCACCTGCAAACACACAACACAAATTATAATACATATACTATAAATTATATAAACACCATAACGGAAAATATATATGTTAAAAATTACATATGTTTACACAACACACACCAACACAATACACACACATACCGCATACACATACATTAACTTCAAACACACACAAAACACACTGCATGCAACACCACAAAAATACACACACCCATCCACATATAAACACACACGTATACACTCATGCACACATCACCCATATGCATGTACACACTCCATTCGCATGCGCAGGCTGAAAGGGTTGATTGGGTTCGGGTATGGAAGCTTCAGGTGGGACAAACTCAGATGCTGGTCAGAGTGGGAAATCACAAGTTGAGTTAGGCAAACGGTAGCAGCTCCTGGGTGGCACGGCTAGACGACGCTAGCTTGCGGGTTCGGGTTCGACAACAGTGGACAGCTGGGGTTCGTCTCGATGAAGGCAGCAGGGCGGAAGGGATCGTCGGAGCAGGTAGCTGGGAGCATGGATGGTTGGCTCGGTCGGAGTGTTCGACACAAGCGGAGAGGGAGATTCGGTGGCTTCAAGGGAGAAGTAAGGGTGATGGATGAGAAGAAATTATGGCGATGGGTTCTTGTTGTGAAAATGGGAAGGTTACAGACTTGCACAACATTGAAACTTAGAAAACAAAAGGACAAAGCAACCGTGTGGGCATGAAACAAAAGGAAGAGATGATGGGAAATAAAGCAGGAGACCTCTTTCTTTCACATATATTATACAAAACCATTCGCACTAAAAAGGCACAAGCATTGGGAGTGGACAACTAGCTTTGGACAAACAAACGCTTTATTTTATTTTTAAATGGCAACAGACGGAAATGAACGGTTGCGAAGGCTTTCGGGAAGTGGAGAAAATGTAACGTATTCACGAAATGGTGGCATTCCAATTCTAAACGAATGGGTTATCAAGTTTAAACGGTTTCAAAGTTTTAGACGACGCATTGGAAACTTGCAAACCAAAGGTAGCATTGAAAAGGGAAGGTGAATGAATGCATGGTAACGTATTGGTTTTTAAATTGGAAAGCAAATGTGTCTACGTGAAGAAGACAAAAGATATAACATTGGAAAGGAGTGCATGTAAACAAAATAGAACGTGCATGCATGGTTTGTGAAAGTATGGCATTGGAGCAAAATGGACGTGCATGGAAAGAATATACTTGAAAAAGGAAAAAAAATGAAGAGGTTAGACATACTTTGGAAGAAGTAACGTGGTGTTCTAATTTGAAAAAGAAAAGGCGCACATGCATTAAAAGTGTCCAACTTATGAAACAAAAAATTAAATGGGTAGTTAAATAAAATAAAAGAACGGGTTTTGCAGACCCAAAATGTTTAGAAAAATATGAGGGATCCGAATATGGACACTTTGAACTCAAATGGCTTTGTTTCAAAAATGAATTACGCAAGCCTTTTAGCAATCTCAACTCAAACCGAGCGCCGAAACTAATAAATGAACATATTACGGTAATCAGCGCGATGAAATAGACACACCGGTATATATTTGCAGTGTTAGGATGCTTCGTTCAAAAAGGCATTACGGGGCGCTTTTAAAAGGGAAAATGGCACGGGAAAACAATTAAACGGAAGTCAAAACATCCGAATTTTACGAAACGAAATTTACCATTGGATTCGCGACAATAAATAGAATACTTTCCGTGTTTGTCCGAACTGGTTTCGAAGAGATTATAAAATCGTTAAAATTTGAACCGATATGCGCAGCTTTGCACTGAAAATTGGGCGATCGACAAACATCCAAATTTTCCGACGAAATTAATTTCTACGCTATATCTGGTTAGACGCATCTCAGATTTTTTTTTTTTTGGATTTTTATTTTTATATTACATTTTCATTTTTATTTGAGATATATCGGTTGCTGCTACCGCAAATAATCGTCAAAAACTGATTCAAACGAAGTGATTAAAATTTGACGTTTTCAATATAAAATTATTTAAATCACTTCTAAATGAAAATAACAAAATATTAAAGATAAACGTTTCATTATAAATCAATTTCATGTTTTAATTTCCTAAATAAATTCAAATTCAACTAAATAAACTCGATTTAATTTATATACTAATTAAGATTGAAATTGAAAATATTATCAAAATATATTCATATCAAATCAAATTCATTCGTTATATAAAAACAAAAATAAATTTAATTTTTAATTCAAAATCAAAATAGTTATAAAAGTACAAACAAACTGAGCTTTAAACGAATAAAATAAAAT
This sequence comes from Allium sativum, assembly GCA_030737875.1. Taxonomy (NCBI): domain Eukaryota; kingdom Viridiplantae; phylum Streptophyta; class Magnoliopsida; order Asparagales; family Amaryllidaceae; genus Allium; species Allium sativum. The sequence goes on along the minus strand of CM060918.1, from coordinate 618,370,291 downwards.
CAAAATCAAAATTTAAATTAAATAATCAAATAAAAATACACTTAAAATTCTGGGTTGTTACAAATTGCATGCGTACAAACAACCAAATACATAAATAAGTCCTCGTGATTCACAATTTTTGATAGAATAGGTGGTCGTTCGAAGTGATTTAGTAGGTCCTGCAATGTGGCGACGCACTCCGGTGTCCATGCAAAGTTGTGCTTCCCCTTCCGTATCGAATCAAAGAAAGGAATGCACTTGTCGGTTGCTTTTGAAATGGATCCACTTAGGGCGTCCACTTTTTCTTTAAGCTTTGAACATCCTTGATGTTCTTGGGAACTTTGATGCCATGAATAGCTTCATTCTTTTCTAGATTAGCTTCGATTCCTCGTGAATTGACGATTGAAACCCAAAAATTTTCCCGATGCAATGCCGAAAGAGAATTTCAATGGATTGAGTTTCATGCCATATTTACATATAACACCGAACATCTCCACGAGGTCTTTGACGTGGTTGCTCAACAACTGCATTTTCACGAGCATGCCGTCCACTTATATTTCTATGGATCTTTCAATTTGGTCTTTGAACATTCGGTGACCAGTCATTGATAGATGGCACCATCAATCTTGAGACCAAAGGGAATGATAACATAGAAATACAACCCGAGACCGGTGGCAAATGAGGCGTGCTCTTAGTCAGGAATATACATCGGATTTTTCTTGTAACTCGAGTATGTTTCCATAAAGGAGAGAAGTTGGTAACCTGTAGTAAAATCAACGAATCGGTCGATCTTCGGAAACGGGAAGCTGTCTTTCGGGAATTCTTTATCCAATTCGAAATAATTGACGCATTTTCTGCCATTTCCCATTAGATTTCTTGACTAAGATAGGGTTAGAGACATATTTTGGATAGAGGGCATCGCAGATAAACCCGTTGTCGAGTAGCCGTTTCACTTCCTCTCTGAATGCTACCGATCTTTCTGATCCTAAGATTCAATGTTTCTATTTCACAAGAAGGTATTTTGGGCCGATACCTAGCATGTGACAAGAGAATCCTGGGTTGATGCCACACATATCGGAGTGGGTCCAAGCAAATACGTCCAAGTTGGCCCATAGAAAATCCACAAGTTCTTCCCTGATAGCAAAGTGAAGCTGTGATCCGACTTTCAAGACCCGAGATTGGTCGACGGGGTTGATTGTGACATCGATGGTTAGTTCCAGTGAAGTAGCCCTTCAATACTCAGGCTCTTCGTCCTTTCGCGGATTGAGATCCTGGGAAGGACGGTTGTGGTGTCTGAGCCACGACTCAAACTTTTGTGGCTGCTACGCGTTGAGGCTATTGATGCAAAGTGTCATTTCCCACCTTTGCCCTTCTCCTTGTTGATGGTGTCCTTCCATTCAACAAGGTAGCACGGTCTTGCTTCGACTTGGCCGCCTCGGATGGTTCTGATCCCATTGTTAGTTGGGAACCTCATCAACAAGCACTAAGGTGCCATGAATATTTGGAACTCGATAAGGGCAAGTCGTCCGAGGAAGATGTTGTAGCGAGAAGGGACATCGATCACGACGAAGATGAGGATCCTGACTCGTCTTCGGTCCTCATCTCCTAGTTGTTCTAGCAACTCTACAAGAATGAATGACTGGTCGGAAGCACCGTTGAATCAATGAACAATAGCTTTGCATGGCTTTAAATCTCTGGTCTCAAGCTTCAATTGATCGTAGGCCTGTTTGAAGATGATGTTCATGCAACTCCTTGAATCGACGAGGATTTTCTTGACATAGGCCGAACCTATGTATGTGGAGATGACAAGAGGATCTGTGGTGGTAATATCGATTCCCTTAGCATCCTTCTCTCGGAAGACTCTGTCATCCCACATAGTCTTTAGCATTTTTACCAGGACTGACTCGTCTGTGGTAGCGGAGCACACTCCTTAGCCGACATGCTTGATAGAATTGACGTATCCTTGCATACATCGAAAGCTCTCATTTTCAGAGTGAGGTACACCACAAATAGTGTTAATCACGATACCCCTTTGAGAAGGTTTCGGATTGAATGGCTTAGGTGCCGCTTGGATCTGAGGAGGTGCGAGCATTGAAGGGCCCACGGCTGCTTCTTTCGAAGTAGGATTCTGGACGTATTGTTCGAGGCATTTCTCACAAATGAGCTTCTTGATTGCATCCCGGAGGTGTCGGTGGATATTTGTGTTGTGGTCGAACATGTCATGGAATCTACAGTACTTGCCGGAGTTTTTCTCTCGATCGGTAGATTCCCTTGAAGTCAGCTTCTTGTACTACATCGTATTGCAAGTCTCAAGATATATTATCTCCAACTAAGTATTCAGTGGAGTGCAAACCTTGTAAGACAAGAAGCAATTGTACTTCTTGGAGTTTTTTTCTTGATTGTTGCGGCCCCCAGGTTTGTATTATCCGGCTTGGGCTTGAACTGAGTGATCCATTTACCCTTGTCGAAACTTTCTTCGATTTTTTTGGCTTTGACGTTGTTTTGAGCGGAGCCTTGGTGCGGGTTATTGGGATTGCAAACTTGAGCAGCCCTGTTCTTGTGCGCTTAATCCTAGCACAAAAAATGATTCGCGTTCTCGTAGAAAATTCCAAAGACTTAGGTTGTTTTTTATCGATCCGATCCCCGAACTCAAAATATGGTAGGACGCCCTTGGCAAGTTGAATAAGGATGGTGCGAGGCTCAGGGTCTTCGACTTTGGCCAAGGCATTATTGAATCATTCAAGGTAGCTCTTGAGAGTTTCCCGATGCCATGACATATGTTCGAGAGAGACAAGATGCCTTTCGGTATGGTGACATGCATCCTAAACTGCTTCACCAACTTGGTAGCAACCTTATTGAAAGTCGTTATGGTTCTTGGTGGAAGTCGAGAGAACCAAATAAGAGCCACGCCTTCGAGAAAGACGGGAAAGCAATTGCACTTTACTATGTCAATAGCATGGCTCAAGTCCATGTGCCCTCATAACAGTTTAGAAAGATTCAAGGATCGGTCTTCCCCAAGTAAGCCATTAGGCGTCGCATGTTGAAGTGTCTCAACCATTCAGCGTTGAGGATAGCTGGAGTGAAGGGGTTTCATCTCGTACTGATTTCCCAAACATCGTTGACGTACCCCCATGATTCCCACATAATCCTAGGACCATGTCGGTAGTAATCACAGGCTAACCTCCATTGGATTCCAGCAGTCGTGGTCCACCTCAGGAGCTCGTGCCCTAGGGAGACTTCTCGGATGAACGTCAGCGTCATCCTCTGGTAAGTCGTCAACCTCGAATCTCTGATTTTTTGGAGGTTGGATAGGAGGAACTTGAGCCTAGTCCACAGCTGGTTGTGTTGGCAACAAGTTATGGACAGAAGCAGGGGGAGGATGCCTCATAGAGGGTTGGCGCTAGTTTTAGGATCAAGACTAGGCCCTACCCGGGAGCGATCGAAATGACGGGATTCCTATCTAATTTTATGCATTGATCCATTGCTGTTAATTCTTCTCTTTTGGCTATGGCTGCTATGATAAATATCGAAAGAAGAGCTTTCCAAAATGTAATGAGGTGGCTGAGCGGCCCTATTGGCATGAAGGCGCATAATATCCTTATGCGTATTTTGTTGTAGCCTTTGCATCAAGTAGATATTCTGCTTAATCTGGTCGTTAAGAAGTTGTTAAGTTTCCTCCAACCTTTTGGTCACTTTGAAGAATTGAGCTTGTGTGACCGGATCCTTCGGGTTGGAGGAAGTAGCCATATCCTCGGTAGTCGGACCTTCCGAAGTTTGACATTGAGGGGAGTTTTCTGGTTCGACAGTAAAAGGCCCAACCAAAGCAGCTTTTCCTTTCTTCACCATTTCGGTAAAATTAGGAGTTAAGTCCAAGGAGACCTAAGTAGTGCTTCCAAGTTTCGATATAAGAATGATAAGAAAATGTTGATGTGCAAAAGTTGGTACAACACGCAACGACTTCTAAGATAATGAAACTACACGTCCAGTACGGAAATTATATACAGGAAAGTGAATCAGCAAAGAATTTCATAGTGGTTCGGTCTATGAGAACCTACGTCCACTTTGAAAGTTTTGCTCTTTTTATTCACTTTTAGTCGAAGTACAATGGGGGAAGCAATAATTTTTGGTGATTACAATACAATAGGGGAAAGTAAGTTTAACTAGGCCAAAAACGGGGCTCAAGTTCTTTTTTTGAAATGCCTTTTTAGTCCAAAAAGTCCAACTCATCAAGAAAGAGGTACCCAAAGTTCCAAGGTGGTCTATGGTGCCCAAATGTCAATACCTTCTTCCAAAAGTGTAAAATAAACAAGAGTCCATGTGACGGCCCGCCCCGCACCAGCCGACATTTCAATGAAAGTGCGCTGTGCCAATGTTTAACCAGCACGTGACGGTCGCCAAAGAAAGGAAAGGAAGGGTATTTGAACTAACAAGGAACCTGTAGAATGTCTCACAACGCATGGAATAAAATATAATAATAACATACTTTGACATAAAACAGGCGAGACAGTGCATAAGCTGAAAACTAAACATCATAGCAGCGGAAAATCCAAATACAGCTTATGTTCCACATCATCATTATTACAACTTTTGAAAACTGCCTCTAAAGCAAATAAGGAAGGTACACTACTAATGCCCAAGGTAGTGACCGGCAGCGACACAGGGAGAATATATAGAAAATAGTACGTGTAAGCCTCCTGCTCGTCTCCGGACAGCTACACGTGCACAACCAGCTAACCTGTCTCTAGTCTGCCCGTTTAAGAGCACCCAGAGTAATAAGACGAGACATAAAACTCTAGGTCAGACAAAAGTCTGGTATGAGCGATAAGCAGCAAAACAGAATAATAACAGGTATACTAAACCATACCTGAACCTAGACCTGCAACCAAAGAATTAGAACTACATACTGTACAATACTCTAAGGTGCCACTAACATATGGTATAAAGAATACGGGGGTGGGGGTATGCATGACATAGTGATGGCAAACAATCAAGCATAGCAACCATCCTCACATCTCTCACTCAGTGCGTAAAGCATACGATATCTACCACTTTGATCACCCAATTCCTTGCTATGATCACTCTACCCCATGGAGTCATAACAACCCCACTGCACTAATCCATAGCCACTAATCCTTTGCTATGTCCACTCTGCCCCATGGAGTCATAACGGCTCCACTGCACTAGCTCATAGCCTTGCTACGATCACTCTTCCCCATGAAGCCATGATGACCTCACTGCACTGATACGTAGCCTAACATTCGTCTTGGTGGTGAATCAAAGTTATGGACATCGATAACCCTATGGCACATGTCCAGCGGCAAAGCCCAACTCATGATGTTAACTCTTTGGTTCCCATCTGGATCCTGAGTTCTTCTTCCTATTTGGACTTCCTTTGCATCTCGGGTTTTGGTCGAATTGGAGTTGATCTTCAGAAGAGTCGTCGCGTCGTAGTAGTGGGAGCTCGAACTTGGTTCAGTTCGTAGTCATTGCCTCGGTTCGGTCGTGAAACTCCGTGGTGCGGTTCGGTCCTCAAAGTGTTCCTCCCAAGTCGGTTTGGTTCGGTTTTCCTCCATCTCCAGATCCCGGTTCGGTTCGGTGCTCCTGCCTGCATTCGTTCAGTCGTCCAGTTCTCCAGTTGGTCCGATCCGATCCCCTTCCAAGCTCTGGTCCGATTCCAACAAATGGTGGCCTTCCTTCTTGCCATAACCCAATCCGATTCAGTTTAGCACTTCCGACCCGATCCCATGCTCAGTTCCGATCTGGTCCTCAACCCAACTCCAACTCTTTGCAAGTGGCCTTCCTCTGTTGCCATACTCTTTCTTCTGCCTGGGCTCAAGTTCGGTTCAAATTCCTTGTCTCTGGTGTCGGTTCGGTTCAACCAATCCTATCCGATCCGAACCCCTTGCCCCTATCCGATCCGATCCCGATCCCTGCAGTTTTTCCTGCAACTTTTCCAGTGACTGTTTTATGCCATACGACGGCGTTTTCGACCCATATAATCAACCATAAACACCAAAACAACAATCTAATGTGTTGAAATGGATTAAACATATCCAAAACCCATGTTTTCCCCCTTAAGCATGTTTAAGCAAAGTTAATGATAAGATTAGCAAAACTTAACCAAATTAACCAAATTTTCTAACAGAGGCCTAAAACAATATTTCGAAATTCATAAATATTTTTCTAGAATTTAATCATGTTTAACTTCACTAATTAACACTAATTACCCTTAATTAACCACAATTAGTGAGGAACTATGCAAATCACTCACCTTAGCCACAAACAAAATACCAAATCTGAAACTATCGTCTGTTTGGCGCTGTTCCCAAGGCTATACAGCAGTTCCAACCTTGATTTGGTGCTATTTCTCCTTAATTTGGTGAAGATTAGGCTAATACTTGGTTAGAAAGTGATTAGAGGTGATTCTGGATGTTGACGGCCATTGTTAGGGTTTCTATGATGTAAATGGCGGCTAGAAAACTGAAATGAAATGAAATGAAAACCTAGCTCATTTCAGCCTCCCCATAACCCTAATCCCGAAATGGGTTATGGGCCCATTCACTGATCATCTCATTTGGTCCGGTTAAGCAGTTTTTCACCTTTCAAACCTTCTTTCAGCCATATCTCCCGAACGGTAAGTCGGTTTTTCATATATGACCACACTACGGAAAGGTAAACCATCATCCGGATCTAATGGAAGTGATTTCAGGTCAAAACTCCTTACCAATCAAAAGTTATGGCCGAAACAAGATCAGCAAGGGGCAAAACGGTCATTTAAAAATCAGCAAAAATCATGAACATGGGAAATGATCCCAATAGTCGTCTACCAAAGTTACATGACCATACGACTCCTTACGAGAAAGAAATAAATATTCTACGATCCTCCGCTGCGTAGAATGCGGGTCGTTACATTCCCCCTTTCCCCCTTAAGAAATTTCACCCCCGAAATACCTTAACTAAGAAACAAACAAAGGATCCCGCATGCCTATCAACCATTCACAACAATCAAACATACATAACAAACAACCACGCCTATCCTAACATGCGGAAAACTAAATCGCAATTAGAATTTTACCAGGCAAAGAGTTCTGGATACGTCTTCCTAATGTTCTCCTATGTCTCCCAAGTACAGTCTTCCTCATCATCACCCCACTGAACTTTGACAAGTCTCGCCGCCTTCCTTCGAAGCTGCTTCGTATCGTTCCCAACAATACGCATAGGCTTGCGGTTCCCAACCGCCTCGGGTTCAACCTCGATTTCGTCCAACTGATCTGGTGAAATAGCCACACTACGGTCGTGCACAAACTTCCTTAACTGGGAAACATGAAATACGTTATGAACTCCTGCCATCTTGTCTGGTAATTCAACTTCATACGCCAAATTCTCAACTTGCTCGAGAACTGGGAATGGACCAACAAATCTCGGTGTTAACTTGCCTCTCCTGCCAAATTGAATCACGCTCTTTAACGGAGAAATCTTGACAAACACGAAGTCACCAATGGAGAACTTTAAATCTCTTCTCCTCTTATCAGCATAACTCTTTTGCCTATCTTGGGCAGCCTTCATTCGTTGTCGGATAACTTTGATCTTATCTGAAGTTTCTCTTATCACATCTGGCCTAAGCACAAATTTCTCACTGGTTTCTAACTAACATGACGATGAGTTGCCGGGTCTCCGTACAAAGCTTCAAATGGGGCCATACCAATACTGGATTGATAAATGTTATTATATGCGAACTCCACTAGATGTAAATGGTCATCCCATGATCCACCAAAATCTAATATGTAAGCTCTCAAGAGATCTTCTAACACTCGATTCACCCTCTCTGTCTGACCGTCGGTTTGAGGATGATATGCAGTACTGAGATGTAATTCTGATCCTAACGTCTCTTGTAAGCTCTTCCAAAATCCACTAGTAAACAACGGGTCTCGGTCACTCACCATGCTTTTAGGTACTCCATGAAATCTCTTTACCCATTTCATATATAGCTCATTTAACTTAGCTGCCATTCTATTCGACTTAAGGGGTATAAATCTTGCACTCTTGGTCAATCGGTCCACAATCACCCAAATGCTATCATGGTCTGACCTAGTCCTTGGTAACCCATTAATGAAATCTATTGAGACTTGTTCCCATTTCCATTCTGGAACTTCTAATGGTTGCAACAAACCACTAGGTTTCTTTTGCTCAGCTTTAACTAGCCGACAATTCATGCATTTGGATATAAACTTCCCAACGTCTCTTTTCATCCCTTCCTAGTAGTAGGTCTGCTTCATGTCTCGATACATTTTGTTACCACCGGGGTGTATAGTCAGTTTTGATTGACGAAATTCTCTAAGCACTTCATCTCTCAATCCACTGACATTGGGTACAACTAGTCTTCCAATCTTTCTAAGCCATCCATCTCGATCAAGCCCATACTCGTTCAACTCCTCATCGATGCCCATCTCTAACTTGGAGATGATTTTCAATAAGTTAGGATCGTCCCTCTGACTAGAACCAATCCGCTCAATCAAAGTGGGTCTGGCCATCAAACTTACTAATACTTCTGGATCCAATTCGCACTTTGGTATGAAATCATACCCAGCGATGTACTCCAGTTGCTTCCACTCAAGAAACATAGCCCCTAAACTGGCATGTCTTCTACTCAATGCATCAGCTACCGCATTGCCCTTTCCTGGTGTGTATGCGATATCAAAATCGTAGGAAGCCAAGAATTCTAACCATCTTTGCTGTCAGAGATTTAGATCCTTCTGAGAGAAAAGATATTTTAACGATTTATGATCGGTAAACAACTCGAATCTTTCTCCCAAGAGATAATGTCTCCACATCTTCAATGCGAACACGATCGCTTCCAATTCCATGTCATGGGTAGGATATCTTTTCTCAGGCGGTTTCAGTTGCCGACTAGCATAAGCTACAACCCTACCTCCTTGCATCAATACAGCACCTAGTCCGGTACCACAGGCATCTATGTATACCGTCATCTCTTCATTCCCTTTAGGGATGACTAACACTGGTGCACATGTCAACTTTTCCTTTAGACTCTTAAATGCATTCTCGAACTTTTCGTCCCAGACGAAAGCTTGAATTTTCTTAGTCAACTGAGTCAACGGTGCTGCTATCTTGGAGAAGTCTTGGATAAACTTACGATAATACCCAGCTAATCCCAAGAAACTTCTTACGTCTGTTGCATTCTTGGGCGTAGACCAATCCTGTACCGTAGCCACCTTCGCAGGATCCACGACAATACCATTCTCTGAAACAACATGGCCCAAGAATCGCACCTCCCTCCTCCAAAAGTGACACTTAGAAAACTTCGCTTTCAATTGGTGTTTTCTCAACACCTCCATCACTATCCTCAAGTGTTTCTTGTGTTCTTCCTCTGTCCTCGAATAAACAAGTATATCGTCCACGAACACAAGAACAAACTTATTCAACTGATCTCTGAATACCCTATTCATAAGATCCACAAAATATGCTGGTGCATTGGTCAACCCGAATGGCATGACTAACCACTCATAAAATCCAGACGGCGTCTGAAATGCCGTTTTAACTATACTTTCAGCTTCCACTCTAAGCTGATGAAAACCTGTCGCGAGATCCAACTGGGAGAACACTCTTGCGCCACTCAACTGATCAAACAAATCATCTATCTGCAGTAGAGGATACTTATTCTTCCTCGTCACCTTATTCAACTCGCGGTAGTCCACACACAAACGAAGGGAACCATCTACCTTGGTAGCAAACACAACTAGTGCTCCCCACTTAGAAACACTTCTTCTGATAAATCCCTTCTTCAAAAGATCGCTTACTTGCACCTCGAGCTCTCGCTACTCCCTTGGCGTCATACGATGAAGTGGCATCACTATAGGTCTGGCATCTTTCACTAAATCAATACGGAACTCAATCTCTCGGCGTGGTGGAAGTCTGTCACTTCCTCGAAGACGTCCGGATACTGGCCAGCCACGGGCACATCAGACAACTCATCATGCGGGATGTCGAGGGAATTTAGAAAACTAGTCACTACCCCATCACTAGGTAGACCACCAAACACTACCCTCCGCCCATCATCCGCTCTAACTGTCACCAAAAAGTCCTCACAGTTTACCACCACCCCGTATTTTTGGAGCCAATCGACTCCCAAAATAATGCCAAACCCAGTAAAGGCCAAAACAAAGCAATCACAAACAAACATGCATCCATGACTCGATAAGACCACATTACGACAAATCATGCTAAGGCTAGTTGAACCACCAATCTGGTTCGTCACTGCTAAAGGTCTATCGACTATCTCGGGTTCCAATCCCAACCTATCTACCAGGTCACTAGATATGAAGGAACGGGAAGCTCCGGTATCAAACAATACTCGAACAAGAACATCATAAACAGAAAGCATACCTTGAATGATGACATTTTTTCCTTTCTCCGCCGCAGTTGGGGCATTCGACGAAGAAGGAACAACATTGATAGCATATGCTTTCACAGTCTGCTTTTCCTTAGGGGGTTGCAGACACTTATCCTTGTGATGTCCCACTTGGCCACAGTTGAAGCACTTCCTATCCACTGGCTTGGCCCGACATTCTTTGGCATAGTGGCCCTTCTTACCACAGCTGAAGCACTCAACATCTTTCTTATTCTTTTTCTTCTAGCCATCCTTAGTCTGATTCTGCTTTCTCTTATTCTGAGAACCATTCTTGCCTCCACCGCTTGCTTGCGGCTTTGGCTCCTCTGCAGATGCAACCTCAGTCTTCGACTTAGGGTATAGACTCTCTAATCTCAAAGCTTTCCCCATAATCGATTCAAACGTATCATCAATGTGGTTAATAAGCCTTTCCCCTAAGTACTGATCCAATCCTGTTATGAACTTCTCATTTTTCTTCTCGGGAGTGTCAATGAGGGATAATCCATACTTCGATAAAGTATCGAACTCTACAATGTACTCCGAGACTGCCCCACCATTCTGCTTAAGCTCCAGAAATTTCCTAAACAACTCTGACTTCTGGGCAGCTGGGATGAACTTATCACTGAATCGGACCTTAAACTGATCCCATGTAACTTGATCCTCTGCAGTAGCTGCCTTAATAGCATTCCACCAATTCATTGCCCGTCCGTGCAGCTGACGGGATGCTAACTTCCTCTTCATCGTATCCTCGATACCCAAGTCTTCGAAGATACACTCACAACTATCCAACCAATCCTGAACTTCTGTAGCCGATTCCGTTCCATGGAATGGCTTCTTACCAAGGCTAGTGTAATCCTTGCATAGCTTGGCGAAATCGGCTCTAGGCGCCTGCACCGCTGCACCACCACCATTTGCAGCATTGGGAACTGCTCCTTGGACATTTCTAATCATCTCTCTCATGAAGTCAGTGAACATAGTCCTCATGTCAGGAGCATTCCCATTATTGGCTCCTCTACCAGCACCCCTCGTATATCGGCTCATCGTTCAAATCTGTAAAGAGAAACAATTAACCATCCTCTTTGTGGTGTCAGTGCAGTGCGACTACATCTTTAGCTATACTAATAGTATATATATAGCTTTTGAAAACCAAAATATAACAAATACGCATTCTCATATATGTACTATCTCCCCCTGGTGTCTTTCCCTAGGTTAACTATGCAACCTAGAGCTCTGATACCAAATGTGACGGCCCGCCCCGCAACAGCTGACATTTCAATGAAAGTGCGCTGTGCCAATGTCTAACCAGCACGGGACGGTCGCCAATAAAAGGAAAGGAAGGGTATTTGAACTAACAAGGAACCTGTAGGATGTCTCACAACGCATGGAATAAAATATAATAATAACATACTTTGACATAAAACAGGCGAGACAGTGCATAAGCTAAAAACTAAACATCATAGCAGCGGAAAATCTAAATACAGCTTATGTTCCACATCATCATTATTACAACTTTTGAAAACTGCTTCTTGAGCAAATAAGGAAGGTACACTACTAATGCCCAAGGTAGTGACCGGCAGCGACACAGGCAGAATATATAGAAAATAGTATGTGTAAGCCTTCTGCTCGTCTCCGGACAGCTACTCGTGCACAACCAGCTAACCTGTCTCTAGTCTGCCCGTTTAAGAGCACCCAGAGTAATAAGAAGAGACATAAAACTCTAGGTTAGACAAAAGTCTGGTATGAGCGATAAGCAGCAAAACAGAATAATAACAGGTATACTAAACCATACCTGAACCCGGACCTGCAACCAAAGAATTAGCACTACATACTGTACAATACTCTAAGGTGCCACTAACATACGGTATAAAAAATACGGGGGTGGGGGTGTGCATGACATAGTGATGGAAAACAATCAAGCATAGCAACCATCCTCACATCTCTCACTCAGTGCGTAAAGCATACGATATCTACCACATTGATCACCCAATTCCTTGCTATGATCACTCTGCCCCGTGGAGTTATTACAACCCCACTGCACTGATCCATAACCACTAATCCTTTGCTATGTCCACTCTACCCCATGGAATCATAACGGCTCCACTGCACTGGCTCATAGCCTTGCTACGATCACTCTGCCCCATGAAGCCATGATGACCTCACTGCACTGATACGTAGCCTAACACTCGTCTTGGTGGTGAATCAAAGTTATGGACATCGATAACCCCTTGGCACACGTCCGACGGCAAAGCCCAACTCATGAAGTTAACTCTTTGGTTCCCATCTGGATCCTGAGTTCTACTTCCTATTTGGACTTCCTTTGCATCTTGGGTTTTGGTCGAATTGGAGTTCGTCTTCAGAAGAGTCGTCGCGTCGTAGTAGTGGGAGCTCAAACTCGGTTCGGTTCGTAGTCATTGCCTCGATTCGGCCATGAAACTCCATGGTGCGGTTCGGTTCGGTCCTCAAAGTGTTCCTCCCCAAGTCGGTTCGGTTCGGTGTTCCTCCATCTCCGGATCCCGGTTCGGTTCGGTGCTCCTGCCTGCGTTCGTTCAGTCCTTCAGTTCTCCAGTTGGCCCGATCCAATCCCCTTCCAAGCTCCGGTCTGATTCCAACAAATGGTGGCCTTCCTTCTTGCTATAACCCAATCCGATTCAGTTCAGCTCTTCCGACCCGATCCCATGCTCAGCTCCGATCTGGTCCCCGACCAACTCCAACTCTTTGCGAGTGGCCTTCCTCTGTTGCCATACTCTTTCTTCTGCCTGGGTTTCGGTTCGGTTCGGATTCCTTGTCTCTGGTGTCGGTTCGGTTCGACCAATCCTATCTGATTCAAGCCCCTTCCCCCTATCTGATCCGATCCCGATCCCTGCAGTTTTTCCTGCAACTTTTCCAGTGATTGTTTTACGCCATACGATGGCGTTTTCGACCATTCTAACTGTTCTAATCAATCACAAAGCATACCATACAGTCATAGCAACATATATATAATCAACCATAAACACCAAAACAACAATCTAATGTGTTGAAACAGATTAAACATACCCAAAACCCATGTTTTTCCCCTTAAGCATGTTTAAGCAAACCTAATGATAGGATTAGCAAAATTTAACCAAATTAACCAAATTTTCTAACAGAGGCCTAAAACAATATTTCGAAATTCATAAATATTTTTCCAGAATTTAATCATGTTTAACTTCGCTAATTAACACTAATTACCCTTAATTAACCACAATTAGTGAGGAACTATGCAAATCACTCACCTTAGCCACAAACAAAATACCAAATCTGAATCTATCCTCTGTTTGGCGCTGTTCCCAAGGCTATACAGTAGTTCCGACCTTGATTTGGTGCTATTTCGCCTTAATTTGGTGAAGATTAGGCTAATATTTGGTTAGAAAGTGATTAGAGGTGATTCTAGATGTTGGAGGCCATTGTTATGGTTTCTATGATGTAAATAGCGGCCAGAAAACTGAAATGAAATGAAAACCTAGCTCATTTCAGCCTCCCCATAACTCTAATCCCAAAATGGGTTATGGGCCCGTTCACTAATCACCTCATTTGGCCCGGTTAAGCAGTTTTGACCTTCTTTCAGCCATATCTCCCAAACGGTAAGTCCGTTTTTCACATATGACCACTCTAAGGAAAGGTAAACCATCATCTGGATCTAATAGAAGTGGTTTCAAGTCAAAAATACTTACCAATCAAAAGTTATGGCCAAAACAAGATCAGCTAGGGGAAAACGGTCATTTAAAAATCGGCAAAAATCATGAACATGGGAAATGACCCCAATAGTCGTCTCCCAAAGTTACATGACCATACGACTCCTTACAAGAAAGAAAGAAATATTCTACGATCTTCCGCTGTATAGAATGCGGGTCGTTATAGTCCAACTTTTTTTTTTGGAGAAGAATGTTGGGTATTTATAAGAAAAGGGAGCTAGTGAGAATAGGTAGGATGTAGGACGTTGTGACAATTTTCGTATTCCGGGATCAGTACCTTTCCCAAGATCGGTACGTATCCCGAGATGCTTAGCTGGTTTTCTTGTCCATCTTGAAGCTCTTGAACTCTCTTCTTCGTACTCTTTGTATCCTTGGAGAACTTCGTGACTTCATATCCTGGATGTTGTGTGGAGTGCCAATCCTCGAGGTTAGTGAAAACACAATCTCGCTCGCTGTAGTGGTGATACGAAGTTTGGCATTATGGGTCGGGATACGAAAACTGGATAGAGAGGTGTATACCCATCCCAGGAGTTTGGTTGTGGGATACGATTTTTGAAGGAATAGGTAGGGATACAAATTGTGGAGGAGAGTTTCGGGATACGAAATGGTGGGAAATGAAATTTTTGTAGAGGCTTCGGGATATGAAATGTGATGAATGGTGAATACCGACCTCGACGTACATAGTGTTTTTTAGAAATTTCGTCGAGCCAATACGACTGCACTTTTACGACTCCATCTGGGCTTTGTTCCTGTGTATCTTGGTGGTTTCCATGTTATATAGCATGACTTTTGGTATATCTTATCTCTCATACTAAGATGTTTTTTGATCCAAGGTTTCATGTTTTCTCTTATTTCTTAGGTGGTCTTTGGCATTGTCATTGGTGTACATTGACATTTTTGATAAGTAACCTAGATGACAAATCAGGTTACAACAATGTTGAGCTGAAGAAAAGCATGAAGGAGTGTAACAATCCGAATTCCGATAGACCGTTTTTTTTAATTCTAATCTACTGAAACTCGTGTTGGTTTGCTCTTGTATCCTGCAGAAAAGACAGAGATATAAAATATATCAGAGCTCAGAATAACATCTCCCGGCGGAATGGATAAAATATAATCTAATCAAAATATAGCCTTACCGTAGTAATAATACTGCCTAACCAGTATCCAAAGCTATCATATCTCTACCACCAATCTAACCTGCGAGTATGTTATGAGGAGGGGGTCAGAACACAAGTTCTGTTGACTGGATTTAAACTATACACTTTGGATAATCCTACATATACCGTTCAGTTGCATTTTCTTGTTTACTCAAGGCTTACACACACGTCATACCATCTACCTCCCAGTGGATTAATCTAATGTAGTATATATGTAGCTACCCCCCCTAAATATTGAGGTACACCCCATGGTACCCCCACTTGCACGGTCTCCACCATAATGCCATAGAAATGTACGTTGTCCCTCATCCTACGCCGAAGTGACGTATGGATCTCTACATAACAATGTTACGCCCCACATATATCTGTCATTACTATGCTACGTAAGCGTACGGACTTCCACCTTTGATCGAATCGGATTCCATCATAGAGTAATGCCCTCAAATCTACGATACACCACGCAGAGCAGACATGCATATATTTAGACTTTTCGACGTACATATCGTCAATCGTATTCAATGCCTTAACTGCACATTACCTCTAATGTGCACCGAGCTCCATGGCAGGGCTGTACAAGAAACACAGAACTCGGTCGGGAGCTTTTCCATATCTGTACAGACCACCCTTTAAGAGCCTCAAAATACATATATCCTTCGGGGTCTGTTTTCCATGGTGACTATGGCCCCACTTCGGCCCCTCCCTCAACTAGTAAAGACTACAAGAGCTAAGCGACTTGCCAAACAATTCAAACATCCAGTTGGCGTCTCCCCTCAACCACTGTGCCTTGATAGTGAAAGGTGGATGACGTCTTGGTTTTACCTCTAGTCTTTTCGCATCCCACTAGCTACCGGTGATGGTACTCGACGATCTACTATGCTTGTTGGTCATGACCCCTACCTCCCTGTTGAGGCGATCACCGAATCACCCTAGAGTCACCTCGTCATAGCTTTCTGACTACAAAGCTACTTTTGTAGTCAAGGCTACTCACCGGGTAGTTACGCGCAGACCCAACCCAACCTCTGTGAGCACAACCCGAACGCTGCACCACCACAGAGGACTACCAAGGGGAAGCTTCCACATCCCAGGAAGCCGCGTGCTTCCCCTTTCAGTCCTTCGGAGCCAACAGAATCACTCCCCTCGTGCCTCTGGACACCACGATGATCTACCTCGCTGGACCCTCAAACATGCGGACTGGTCCAAGCGCCTCATTTTAGTATGTTATTAGACTCTATGTCTAAACATTCTTTTATGCGCTTGATTTATCTCATCAGTTTTTCATTTAACTTGGTTATTCCCATTCACATTGACTTCTTATTCAAGTTACCAAGTTCCTCTTGCTTATTAATTTCAGTCATATAACTTAACTCATTTAAGCCTATTAATAAGCTTACAACATGTTATTTTTTAGATTGTGATCCAAGGTCTGTAATCAACAATCCCTTTATATTCTTGTTTGATTTCATAGTTAAAATAACATGTTCTACTTAATATGTAATTAAGTATATCTCAATTAACATGTTTTCTGTTTAACATGTCAGTCATTATTTATGATTAAATATAACTTATTTCATTTCATTAGTTTACCTCACTCTTTCCCATTTAATCATAATTCCATCTTACACTATCACTCGTTGTTTACTTGTTAAGTTAGTTCTCTTAACTAAGGTTCACTAATATGTCTCCGTTATGTTTATTATAACCTGTGTTATAATTTCCTCTTGTCTCTAGGACAAACCCTAACATGTTATTCTTATCAGCAAATTTCAGATTTCCAAGTTTTCAGATTATTTAATTTATAATTAAGTAAAACTTCTTACATTTCATAAAATTTTCACCTTTTCTCTACTTATTACAAACAACTGGGTTCAGGTTTCCCCCATTTTCTGATTACTTAATTTACAATTAAGTACCACTTATATCATTGCACAAGTTATCTCATTTTGTTACTAGTTTATTATAACCTAAGTTATAATCTCCACTTGTCCCTATGACAAGTCTATCTATTATATAACATTCTCTTTAATGTAATTAATCATAATAGGTTATTATCATTCCCTGTTCGTTTACTTCTTTTACTGTTGTAATCCCCATTCATTTCCTTATTCATTTCCATTAATCACAATTAGTGCCATTTATCTCTATCCTTTTATATACATATATTTATATATATGCTTATATACTAGACCTCTCACATTAAGCCTACAACTTGTGGATGCTGGATTTGTCAGGCGGTTCTGGGCAGACTTCTTCCACAAGTTGACTTAACCTCGTGTCTTAGCACCGTTACATGTTTTATTACGCATTCGACCCCTCACAGTAAATTAACAACTTGTGGATGTTGTATTTGCCGGGCGGTTCTAGGTAGACTTCTACCATAAGTTGAATTTAACCTCATGTCTAAGTGCAGTTATAGTATTCTATTTACTATAAATTTTCTATATAATTTAAGCATGTCCATTCTTTCAAATTTTTACTGTAATCTGTATTTTTCATGTCATCATATTAAACCCATTTTATGTCATATGTTCTTCCTAACATATAATTCATCTCAAAGTAACATGTGATCGTCAAATCATGTAATTATTATAATTTAACATGTAATTGTTCCCATTTCTAAATTAAGGGTTCAAGTACATAATTATCGCAAGCTAACATGTAATTATAACAACAGTAACCGCTACACGTATTTTAACAAGTTTACATTTCAATAAGTGAACATTTCAGCACATTCAACGTTTCAACATATGAATTTTCCAACATATTCATATTAATATTTCAACATGTCATACTAGCATTTCAAAAAATTTAATCATTCTAGCAGATTTACATTGCATATTAACGGGGAATGTTAAATAACAATATACCATTATCAAAAATGATATAACTTAAATCCACTCACCTAATTTGCTTTCCAAATCCTGAACCTGGTCCAGATCTAGCATTCCATGGTATTTCCTAACTGAATTTAGAACCTAACAACCGTGGATCCACAATTCTTACTAAAAGAAAAAGGGAAGAAAGAGGAGAAAATTGAAATAGACTAGATCTAAGAAATTACCTTACTTCAAATTTGATTCTGAACACCTTCTTATTAATATTCATTTTTTCCACCAGATTTTGATTCAGCATTTTCCTAAACTAATTATCTTATTTTTCTAAAGAGATTTGAGGAGGAGGAACAATGGCAGAGCTTAGAAATTATCTCAGAGAATATGAGATTTAGGCTAGGCTCTGGTAGCCTATTTATAGGTGTTCAGGATCTTATCGTACACGCAACGCTGAGTCAACATTGAACTTGGTTAAGAAAATAGTCCAGATTCATGGATGAATCTAGCTGGGTCTGGGGGTGTTGACCCCAGTGTCGACCCCGGTGTCGACCCCCTTACAGAGGTGTTGACCCCCCATGGCCCGCGTGTTGTTTTGGCGTAGAAGTTTGATTTTCGGTTCTTTGAATTTCTGGAATTTATTTAACTGTTATATTCACATGTAATCTTCTTATATGTATACAAATCTTTTAATGACCATTTTACGTGTATATATATACGCACAATGTTTATTTCATTTTTAAAATTCAAACGGTGTTGTACCGTTATTTAATTCTTTCCATATTTCTTTGATTGCAGCCTTATCTTGAACTTTATCTCTTGTGTATATATATTTCTACACATATATACGCGTATATTTACATATATATGTATTTTTCTACACTTCCTTATATGTATACTTTTCCTTACATGTGCGTTTATGCATATGAACATGTGTTATTTTAGTCGTTCCCTTAAAACAAAAATATGATGGCGGTGGCGATCGAATTTTGTACCTCTTGTATGCAAACCACATGTTTTAACCAACTGGACTACTAAGGATATTGTTAACAAGGCGTAGAACAATGGTGGTTATTGTTCTCTTCTTTTTCCTCTTTTTCATATTTGTTACAATGTCTCATTTAAACCATTGCATGAATCTTTTTCTTTTATTTTTCTTCTATTATTAATGCATAATATTTGTAAATCAATGCATGCAACATATTTACACTGCATGCAACCAATCCTTTTCTTTCTTTTAATGCATGCATTACATTTTTATTTGCATTAATCTTTTCTTCTTTTTCAATGCATGTATTTATTACACGCAATCACATATTATCTTTAATTTATTCTTCATATATATATATTTATTTATGCTTATGCATATATACACACACACACATATGCATTATTTAATTATTTAGTTGTCATAATATGCAGGTTGTTACATTCCCCCACCCTTAGGAAATTTCGTCCCCAAAATCTGATAAGGGTAAAACTCAATTAACCCCTCGCATAATATACATCCATTATGTGTGCATCCAATTTTTGCAAATATTGTGCACTTGTGCAAAGTGAATACAACATAATACATGTATGTCTAAGCGGTACCTTTTATGTGTATGCAAGTTTTTCAAAAAAAAAAAAAACTTTTAAAATATGATGCTCACATCCTAAATATACTGGCAATTCTACATGAATGCAATATTTTGAAAATAAAAAATGCTTTTTCATCCAAATTTTCCCACTCTTACTGAGCAAGAGCGTAGTTCATCCAATTATTGCATCAAAAACCATACCAAGCAACTTTATTTTTCGAATTTCAGAAAAATCTAATTTTCTAAATTCGATTTCTTATGTTACAAAAAGGTGGAAAACGGAAATTTCGCATCTTCCATTTTTCTTTTATGTACCTTTTCTATATGTACTTGGATTTTATGCAATTATTCTATATAAATTCGCTATTTTCCTATCCAAGCACAACCCACATAAGAAAAAAATTCCTTGTTACAGGTTTTCTTTTTCATCTTATTTTGGAAATTTTTATTTTTATCCATCTTTTCTCATTATTTTCCATTTTTCTTTAACTGTCATGTTTGTTGCTTTACTGAATTTGTTGTTTTCTTTTTAGTTGTACTATTTCTCTTTTCTTAGTTTATTTAATCATCTGATCTAAGTTTAATTTCAAATAAGCCTTCGACTAAAACAGGAAAACGGACACTCCACACAGCTACTACTAAGGGCCAAGAATCTCAGGACTATGTCCCCTTCATACAGCAAGCTTGAACCACGGGATCAATGACATGTTTAGGCATTACCCTAACGACCCAACAGGAAAATAATAATAGAACGATCGCAACAGAAATGCAAAACAGGCTGTACCCCTAACATGAAAGTTAGCAACAAGATCACAATACTTACTTGCCCTTTACTATTTATTAATCACCACTAGTCCTAGCTGTGTACCAACAATTATTTCAAACAACACCCTAGGCTTTTCAATGAATTACGCATTCTACAGGAACTTACTATTATTCCAAGATAACTAGAATGTGGCCCGTGCTTCGCACACGGGCAGGTATTTTAGATGGAATGTTGATGCATTGTGGTCTCCATTATTTTTGACATTTGTACGTGTGGCTTTGGTGAAAACATTTGGTGTTTAGCTGTCAAATGTGATTATGTAGTCCATGGTGTGGTGTGCTCAGGTGGTCATGTCGTGGTTTAAATTTTTTTTGTTGAAATGAATGGTGTGCCTTGAGGGTATTATTATGTAGAGTAAATTATGTTGCTAAAGTTGTGTTTGGGTATAAATGTTTGATTGCAAATAGTATGTTAACAGTGTTACACACCCGTAGTTTTAGTAGTATAATTGTTTGTGTATTCTCAGTTCAAAGATTTGATGATTATAGTGTCGAAAGGTTAATTATTTTGTTTTTTACCCCGTAGGCTTGTACACATGCTTTCCGTGAACATACACACATATATACACACACAGTATGTGTGTATATATATATTTGTATATATACATGTGTGTATATATATATGTATATATATATATATATATGGGGCAGCTAATTGGGCACAAAATTAGACATAAACATGGAGACATAATGCCTTAACCGTTGGATTTTTTGTCTTTATGTGGTGAGGTGTACTTCATGGGGTGATCCAATGGTGGAGATTGGTTGTGTCACCAATTGTGTCTAAATTTTGTGTCTCAATAGATTTTCCCATATATATATATATATATATATATTTGTATATATATATGTATGTAGATGTATATAATATATATGTACACACACATACATGTCTATATAAGAGACAGAATTAAAAGCACTTGAATGGTGTGGTGCTGTATAGCTTCCTTAACTATTTTACGTAACCCACTTTCTATCTCTATGCAGTATGTATCTGTGAACATGTAATGTCAATGTAATTGATTGGTTAATCTGAATGTAAATAGAATGCAATGATAAAGTGTAGGCATCTAAGTCGACATATGTCACAGTAATGTGTAAAATGGTTGGAAGTATATTTGTTCCCAAGAGCCAATAAGTTTACCATATTTTAAATTCATGTTTGAAAGGCGTTAAAGTACAACATTGCGTCAAAGGTATTGTGGTAGAGGCATTGCAGTAGTTAATATACCAGTAAAATTCATGCATGCGCAGTTGACTGTCAAACCGTTTGGGCATGTAGTAATGAGTAGTGCTATCTTTATTTTTTAACAATCAGGCAGTAATCAAGTATCATATTTACTGTCAAATATAGAAGTCACTTTAATTTTCTTGTTTGTAGAAAAATTACATTAATTTGCATTACATGGTAAATAAACATAGTCTACAGACGAATTAGTTGTTATGTACACAGTTGGAGTTAGGTGCATTCTACACATCTTCACGGCTGTTTGCATGGCCTCCTTTCTTCTGTCGTTTGTTCATTTGTTTTCCCACTGGCTTTCTGGCTAGTGGTTCCTTTTCAGTATCCTATTTAGTTGATAACATAAGTTAGCACACAAATGTCTAATTATTCAAATAACCTTGTTTTTAATGACAGAATGTGGTCACTTACATTGATTACAATTCCCTGACGTCTGCATTTACTTCCACTCTCCATAAATGTCTTAAACTTCTGGGTTTCCTTGTCCACAGGCTCCTCAACCTGTTCAAAGTTTTTGGCAGTTTTAATAATATTGGTAATTTATGGTGGTTGTCAAAAAGAAATTCACCTCATCAATAACTTTTTTTCCTTTGATGTCTTCGGCCAGTGCTTGGTCCTCTATTTCATTGGTTGATAAAGCTTCATCAACTATCTGTTCGTAGGTGTGATAGTAATCAGTGAGTGCATGCTGTGGTGTTTATAAATCGGTGTAGTTTAAGTTTTCAAAAGTTGACATTGCTATGCATCTTATTTACCCAGAATTTTTACCTCTATCTGATGTTTGGTATTCGTTTTATTGATAGACTGTTTTATAACTCTTCTAGCAGTCAAGATGGTATCCGGGTTATTAATCTCGTAGTTGCTTGGATGAAATTCGAAAACAGCATTTATTCCAATGGACTTGTCGAAAATATTTTCAATCTTGGATGGTCTGTTGTCCTATATGTCCAAAAAATACAGAGTTAGCTATGAATGAGTGTGTAGTAGTTAAACGTCTGTATGAGTAGCAATGTATATGTAGAAGTACACAATGGCTAACCCTTTTACATATTGTAAGCATTTCGTCGACATCCTTTCCAATAAGTCCTTCTGCCTCGCGATCAAAAGCAGTGATGGTGGTTGACATGGTATTGTCCAATATGTCTACATTTAGTCGATACCTGTAAATGAAATTGGTATTGTAAGCATTAAACTATATAGGGAAACTTTTTTATGAACAATGGTTTACCTATGTATAGATTCGCCAGTCATTTATGGGCATCTGTCGCAAGTGTTTGCTGAATTGTTCATGTGAATAGCACCTTTGCACATCGAGCATGACAAATAACTCCAAGGGGATGAGTTTCGTAACTTGGTGATAGTAGCAACAACCACATATTTTTTTCCCTGATATGTCAATGGTAGTCATTGGTTGTTAGCACATTTAGTGTGTTAGTGTTAGCAACAATAAACAGATAACTAAGTATATGTTGTATTCATGGCAGTTGAGTGTACCCGACAGTAAGTGTATCTTAAATTATACATCAATTCTTTGATTGTGCATTCAACAGTCTCCAAAACACCATGGTTTGATGTACTGTTTCCTAGCAAATCAACTTTAGTTGTAGGTGAGTTTTTGGCTCTGCAGTTATGAGTACACTATGAGTACTTGCTTACAAAGAAATGTGTAATAGCAGTAATCGTAGTAGATAATCATACTTGAGAACAGCAGCATCAACATTCGGGTACTTTATATCGAGATACACCGATGTTGCTTTTGTTGAATCAAAAGTATAGGACCCTGTAGGTTAAATTGAAGTTAATATAATAGAGTATTGAGTAAATATGTAATATGGGTACTCACGTTCATAAATGGAAACCGTGGTTGAAGTTATCACTATTGGAAGTGGAGTAGAATATTTCTCCTGCACTGTTTCATCAACCAATGCCGCTTTTTCGGACCATAATGAAACTGTTGATGGAGTACCACTAAACTCAGCATCCATGAAGTGTTAGTTGAATTTAAAAGTTGTTCATTTAGACATTCAAATGGTTACCTTAATGTTTGTACATGCAACTCCCTCTTGAAGGTTTGTGTGCCGTTCTTTTTTGTGATTTGTATGGTATCAGATTTTGCCGTCAATATGCCACCCACGTCTTCAAAACATTGGTTTTTAGTGTGTTTAGTTCAGTAAGATGTTAACTTGGTGGTTGAAGACAAATACCGGTTAGTAGTCCACGTTTATGCACTCTCGATGCAAGAACTGAATCAGGAACAAAATGAAACTTGTGTCTTGGTATATTCTCTATCTCCTCGTGCACTTGGGTCACTGTGGTATCGATACGGAGCACTATCATCATCGGTTCGTCTATAGATCGGTAATTAGGTTCTGAATCGATTACGTTGAACCGATTAATGTCATAAATTGATTGTTCTGAAAATGTGTTGTCAAATTGTTGTAGTAAGTGAAGGCGAATTGCTACGAGTCGTTCATTTCCCTAAACCACTAAGCAGTGCAGTAGAATGTTAGAAGAGTATAGTAGTATTGGTCCAAAACATGTTATCTATTACGTAAGAATGAAGGAATTGGCACTTTTGTGCCTTCTAAATCTTTTCAGCATTAATACTAATATATGAGATTGATGGGATAAACAGTCCCATATTGATAGAGTACTTTACTTACACGATCGTCTAGCACTTGCATGTTAATTCCGTATGATTCATTTTTTGTCTGGTTGATGAGGACCCAAAGCCGACCTACTCGGACTCTAATGGTTGACCAGTTTGGTCCAAATATTATGTTGCTTAAAGGTTCCGCATGTTGGTCCATTTTATCTGCAGCAGTAAAAAAACAAAAGGATTAGCAGTGGTGGTGAATGTCAATGTGAAGATACTGGGTGACGATGGTGAAAGCAAAAGGTATTTATAAAAGGTTTTGAGCAGAATGTGGACCCATGTTATAAACTTCTGAACAGACGAATGAGGAGATAATGGGAGTAGAAAATGATATGGAAGTAGAGTTGGTTATAATTTTCAGGTATTTATAAGAGATGTAGAGCGGTTATATCTTTTAACGGTCTGTTGTGTAACTGAAAGTTAAATGTATCGGTTGGTTTAAATTGGTCACATTTACTTATCTGGCAATAATTATTTATTTGATTTTCAAAACCGAAATGTGGTTCGAACAGTTATAATTATTGTTGGAAAAAACGAAGGCTAGGCGCTGTATTTTTTTAAGCAGCTCTTCGCTATAATATTAACTTACTTAAGTAGTAATAAGCGTTTCAAGTCTTTCAGTGAAGCCAGTATGGAATGCATGCACTAACGTCAATGTGTAGGGGGATTTAAACCAGTCAACCGTGCACACTAATTTATGCTGTCTATATATGTTTGTACTGCTATGGGTTCTTCATGTCATGCATTGGAATAAATCATTTACTGTCATGGAGTTAGTGGCTGAGAAACTATGTTGAATAATATTAATTTGAGACCGCAAACATTAACTCCATTTATGTGTTATAGGTCTAAGTATATAGATTATGGTGTGTTTGGCGTATGCGGATGCTGAGTTTTTGAACGGAGAATTTGAGCGGAGGTTATGAACGGAGAATTGTAGTCACAAGAAAATGCGTTTACCGCGTTAAGCGGGAGATATAAGTGGATCATTTTATTTTTATTGTGTAATTTAATTAATCAATGGTTAATTAATGTACAATTATTTTTGAATGAGTAATATATATCAACAATTTACACAATAAAATATAATAAAAAAATTAAAAATTAAAACTTGCTTAAGTTTTGTTATAACCAAGTTCATTATATAGAGTAATGTTATACATACGAAACGAAAATAACCGCGTTACTAACAAATATCATATGCACGAGTTATTAATTGTTAAAGTGCATTACAAAAAATGATTATCAATTAAGTAACTAAATAGTTTATATTTATTTCCAACAACTCAAAATTGGGTTGTTTCAAATCGGACGCGTCCAACTCGTAGATGGGTTAGTGCGTATCATCTTAATTTTTAGTCGTAGGGCAAAACAACCAAAATGGGACGTATTCCAAAGGACGCGTTCGAATGTTCAAATTGGGTGCTAGAGAACACACGATCACTTTAGAGACAAATATTAAATAACCAAAATGGGACGTATTCCAAAGGACACGTTTGAATGTTCAAATTGGGTGCTAGAGAACACACGATCACTTTGGAGACAAATATTACAAATAGTGGTAACAGTGTAGTTACCAAACATCTTTATACGGGAATCAAGTGCATTGCATGTACCTTATCATCCAACTTCACAGATATCATAGTTTAGAATATTAGATGCTTAAAAATTAGGACATAAATTTAAAATGTATTAAAACATCTCTGTAGTGTATTCAAAGCAATGTGGGCATTGTTATTCCAAGCAAAGTACGTGTTCATGTGTGGAGACTGGAATCAGGTTTGAGGCTGATAACAAAGAGCTTAATTCATCTGCTTCATCATGGCATGTGATCTTATTATTTTTCTTCTTCGTTTTCACTTATTTTTTTTGCTCATGATTGGTTTGGTAGCTTGATTAATGGTGATATGAGCTGGAGGGGTGAGGCGAGAATAGGGCCTTGACGTGCAAGATGGTGAGACAATGGCATTTGGTTCATGGAGTTGATGACTTGGTGATTTGTGAGTTGCGTGTAGAAAAGATGTCCTAAAACTATCATTTTTGGACTAAATAAGGTTCCAAACGTTTCAACCTAAGGATATGTTGTATTATTGAGTACGATAGCGCATATCATTCTAGCTTTCTAATGCCAAATATCTTTTTAGTTTTCAATATATGCAGTTTTGTTTGTTGGATACACAACTCAGTTTTCATGTTACAATGTAGCAGGAAAGAATCAGCAGTGTGCATACATGTGAAATGGTTCTATGCGAATACACCAATCCATGTAGTTGATGAGAGTGCAATACATAAAGGATTATGACAGATTGACACAGTGTCGTATTTTTATCCATGATACGATTGCATTTAAAAATGATTTACAAATGTCAGACGAAACATATTATTACAAAAGTACCACATTTTGTTCCCACCAACGGACAGTCATGTTAAATAACCAAATTTATATTTACATAAAGATATTTGTACATATATAACACAAGTACTGTACATTTGATAAGTAATGTAATATGGTATAGATTATTGTTGAATACAACGGTAGATGTTTTCCTGAGGAAGCATGGCTAGTTACATATTGAAGCAGCCACCTTTTATGTAGAAATTGGGTGCTGTGCGAGAATGAACTCTTATTGGTATGAAGTAGTGGCAATGAAGTGTAAATCAACTTTTAAATTCAACTAACATGGCTGCCCCTGAATCCTGCAGGTGTGACGCATGCAGAATCAAGAATTAACACCTTTAAGCATATTAATTGAGAATCGTGTTATGAGATTGCAGGATGTACCTTTCTCATCATCTATTTCTAAGTTGCGGTGCACGATGTTTCAGGGGAATCATTGGGCAAGACATCACGATAGTCTGAAAAAAATGTACAGACATGTTAACAATTAAGAACATCATATAGTCATAACATTGATTGTATTAGAATTTCTTATGTATGCATACCAGTTAGGCTTGTAAATACTTCAGGATAAACAATATTTTGTGTATATTTTTCCCATCCTTCATCTTCAGCTGGTATTAGTACCTTCAAGCCAGAAGGCGATGTTATCCTTGAAATTGCGACATATAGTTGACCATGCGTGAAAACAGGTTGTGGCAAATAAATACCAACTTGTTGTAGAGTTTGACCTTGACTTTTGTTTATAGTCATCGCGAAACATACTTTCACCGGGAATTGTCTACGTCGAAGAATAAATGGCCATTTTGTGTCAGGGGATGTCATAATGATCCTTGGAATTAACACTTTTCGTCCGACGTTACTGCCTGTAATAATTTCAGCCTCAATGACCCTTGAAGCCAGTTGTGTGACAATCAGCCTAGTATCGTTACAAAGGCCTACATTCTGATTTAAATTTCGCAACAACATTATTGGGACTCCTATTTTTAGGTGCAGTTCATGGTTTGGAAGACCTGATATTTTTAATGCATTTAGAAACTCAGGTGGATATAATGTTTGATATTCTTCAGTTGCATCCGAGATTTGGCTCACTGAATCAGCACTTAAATAAGTTCTCACTTGTCCACCAAGAAGACCAATAACATAACAATTTATTTCCTCAACAGTGTCATTGGTTGGAGATAGGATGCATCGGTCTTGGAAGTAGTCACTTGTCCTTATGCTCTCGGATAGCCTTGGATATATACTTTCAACAATATCCTTCATTGGATTATTAGAACATGGTAAAAGATAGTCCTCTGGTATTCTAATGTATGTGGGATTACAATCATCTACTTTGGATATAGTGGGCAACTTTCCCTCGCCAACATCTAGAATCCACTTTGAAAATGAACCAATTCTACAAATATCTTCAGCGGTTTGGTTACATGTATGCAAGCACATATTTTTTTAGGGTGAACACTTTACAAGCACTCCATAATGGTGACTAGTTTATAGCTGAACTAAATATCATTTGTCTACTTCCTTTAGGAACTACAGGGAGTGTCTGACGAAAGTCACCACCTAATACTACAGTCTTTCCTTTAAACAATTTGGTTGTAGAAATTGATGGGTTAGTTGAAACTATATCAGTCATACTTTTTTCAAAAGCTTCCAAAGCATGTCGATGGACCATAGGGGCTTCATCCCATAATATTAAATATGTTTTCCTTAGTAAATCAGCCAAGAATGATTGCTTGGGAATATTGCAAGTTGAGCAGTCATCAATATTTATAGGAATTTTAAACTTTGAATGTGCTGTCCTACCTTCTGGAAGAAGCAATGATGCAATTCCCGAAGAGGCAACCGCTAAAACAATTCGTCCTCGACTTCTCAAGCTGTTAATCAATGCTCGCCATAGAAATGTCTTTCCCGTCCCTCCACTACCGTATACAAAATAGAACCCACCGTGACCAGTGTCTACAGCGTCATGAACCACGTCAAAAACATGTCTTTGATCTTCATTTAACTGCGGTAGCATGTGGTGTAGTTCATCCTGCATCATGTTATTGTCATAACCCTCTTCATCTAATAGCAATGCATTGGTCGATTGTTGCACGTGCATATAATTGTTTGTCGGTATACACCAAAACTCCTTTAATGACCTACCATTTTTATTTATCAGTTGCTCAATTTTAGAGAGTGTGATATATTTAACCTCATTCTCCAAATTTTCCGAAGATGAAATGCTTTGATTGGTCATTGTGCGCCAACTCACATCTTCGGACAACTTTTCCCAATGGTTATTCCATAACAACTCTGGATTTGAGACCTCACAAAATAAAAGCATTGTTACAAACATTTCTCTAAGCGAAGATGGTGAAGCCCAAAAACTTGCATCATTTATTGCTTGATCCCATTCATTGTCATCTTCTAACAATCCTTTTGCAAGGCATGCAGATTTAAAGCAATCCATTACTACCCCATCTACTATTCTTATTTCTTCATAGCTTTTAGCTCCTTTGACAATATTTAACAACATGCGTAAATAAAATCTTTCACCTGATGTTGGATGAGCATAATAAACTCTGTCGATTGTGTCTCCCTTTTGCCTCTTTTTCCAATCCTTAATATCTTTGTCCCATACCCATTTTGTGGAAACTCAACATAAGTCAACTCTCTAGCATCAGGATTGTTTTGGTTTGTGAGCAACCATTCAGTAAACATAGTTTTATCTACGCTACTCCTTCGGCTAATCATTGATAAATCATCTGCATCATTGAAATATACAGTGTGTTCCCCCGGCAAATGGTACATTAACCTTTCCACTGATGGGTTTCGATACTGAATTTCAAACCCAAAAACTCTCCAACTTGCCTCAGACGCTGAAATATACCTGCAGTCCAAATAAGTTTTAACTTCATCTATTTCAGTTTCCAAAGTGTGTTCTTCACCATTACCGCTCTCAATAATAAAAGTAGCCCTGTCGTGCCCCTTGTTTATGTACATGAATAAGTATTTGACAGATTGTGCTTTGTTACATACTTCAACATTGATATGTGCTTGATATTTTACTACTAAATCAACGTTGTGCGGGACTACTCATCTGTTATCTTGGCTGAAATCAAAAGCTGAAGTAGTACAACGTCCATTTTCTCTACGTCTATATACGGGAAAACCTTGTTTGTCGAATGTAGTTTCACTGCAAAATTCCTTTGGATACCGTTTGGAACATTTGTCGGCAACCATACATGGACATGTTGGATTTACATATCCACATGGTCCATGGATCATGAATTGGCAAACAGAATGGTATGCAATTGTATCCTTGTTAACATCTGGAATTTCTGCACTTACAACTTTGTCAACTTCGTCACTGCGGTTGCTTTTTGCAGATGCTTGCACAAATAACAGTATGTGTGCATGTGGTAGGCCGCGTTTCTGGAATTCTATGGTGTAAATGACTGTCCAAAAAAAAAGGGTTTACTTCTATTTGTACACCAAAAGTCAGTAAGCATACACCGAAAATACTTAAAAATACTATACACCATTTATTGCTTTACATACACCATTTTTTTTTACTAATTCACATTTGTTTTCACCTTTTTGTCATCTCACTTTAAACTCAAAGCAGTCTTAAAATTAGAATGTGTTACACCAATTGATTAAAATATAAGAAATTGAACTATAGTTGTTTCATTATATTGCAGCTTTTTAAATTTCCAAAAAATACCTTGCTTCCAACGGATTAACCTAACTTTAGAGTAAAAAAAGTGAATAATTCTAAAATAGATAATTTTTTATGATTGTTCTTTAAATGAAATTTTATATTTTCTGTTGAAATAATTTGTTAACAATGTCATTAACAAACTTAGTTTGCATCAAATAATAGTATTTTTTATCTAAATTTGATTTATTATATTAAAAATTTTAAATTTGAAACTACGATAAAATGATCATTTTAGTAATATTTTTTTGGTTAAAAAAATAGTGGTGTTTGCTAAGTGATTAATGATGATTGAATACAATTTGCAGAAGATAATAGGTTATGACTTTGTACATTAGGAGATACCATTAAAGTCAGAAAGGGCAGAAGGAAAAAAACTTACTTGCTTTGATTGGTCCAAAATGAGATTCGTCCTTCAAATCATTAATCAACTACATCAATTTTATGTGGAAGACTCGAGATACTAAATCTGGTCTATCATCAGCATGGAGGCCAGGTGTTAGCTGTAAAGCACTCTCATTCTCAGGCCATTTAGGATTGCAGGTAAATGTAATAAAATAATCGGTGATCCAGCCCAGCGACAAATGGCCATTGCGTCTTGATAATTTTGAACTATATATCTTGGGCTACCAACAAAGGACGATGGCAATATTACTTTACGTCCAATTGTGTAGGCAGAGGCGTCACCACGGTCAATTGCATCATGTAGTCCACTATAGACCTCACACCTCAACGTACTTTGGTTGCATCTAATCCACGTTAAATGCTCCTCTTCAATGCATGTGTAGGCATCAACGATAAATTGTTGGAAAAGCTACTGCCGTAAATTAGTAGATTTCCGTCGGTAGGCCTATACTGTATGAGATATGCATAGTATTCTCGCATGGTAACCGTTCCCCGTTTTGTTTTCCTAGGCACATCTGACCTTCTATACTCAATGTTTGATCTGTAGCCATCCTCACCGTAGGGGAACAGCAAAGGGTATTGCATTGCCACAAAGGAGGGGTGTTTTTCATTGATTCGTTTGAGAACACCACTTCTCTCCTCAATCACAACATCTCGTACCCCACAAGATTCGGAGTTGAAGGTCGCTGTGAGGGCTGCTATCTCAGAACTGGTAGGAAGGTTGTATTGTCTACCATCTCTAAGCCTCCTTTCGTACAACCTAATTGATATGGGTTGGTATTCGGTTGCGTGAAATTTATTTCTAGCCATTCTGAAAAACTTGACTAACTCATTGCACTCATCAAACATTGCCAGCAAGTTTCGAACCACAGTTTCATTCAATTTATGGTTGTTTAAATCCCCACATGCAGATAGTCTATAGCTAAGCTCATTGTTCGTGTCATAAAAGTATAGTTGTGCAAATTTAGGCCTACTGCGTAACGGTAACAGAGAACCAATTCTATGATGGTTTTGACCATTAATGCGAAAAATGTATGGGCCACGACCATCATTAATTGTTGTGTCAACATGACCACCCATCGACGTAAATGCGAAAATAGAGTTGTAAGCCCTATTGTTTTCCTTAAATTTTCTACACTCCTGACTAATGCCTGCTATCATCAATTTTTTTAATAATCAGGCCTGTCTTTGTACATTGGAAGTTGGACTCTACCTTTTTGGCAGCACAGAGAAAATTTTGGGCAAGATGGTGTACTATCCTTTTTAACCCTTTCTTCAGACCAAAGGATTGCTCCACATGCTGTGCAAGTAATTGTAGGTGGACCAATGTTTGTTGGCTGCATGAATTTATCTGTAAGAACTATCAATATTTAGCTTCTTAATATATTTGTTACAAATATGTTCAACTTAATAAATTAGTTAACAGTTACGTTGATGGTCTGATGTTTCTCTACGTGGTCCGCTCGATTGTCCAGTTGTAGTAGGGAATGGTAAATGTTGTTTCTTTGTGGCTGAAAATAGAGGAAATGTGTTGGGTGGACAGCTGGTGTGAATGTCAGTTGTGCCTGTCCAAAAAAAGAACATGGGCAACATGCAATCAGGTCTTGTTTGTACTATAGACGTTAACAAAATTGAATGCATAGCACGTAAATGTAATGAGCCAATACCTTTAGACAGTAATTTAGCACGCTTGTGCTTAAGCTGATGGTGCCTTCTCGCTCGGCAGACTACACCAAATTAAAATATACATTTGTTCATATTTTTTGTGCAAGTAATTGAAAAATAGCACATCATACCTCGTTTTTGATGTGTGTAGAGTTGCAGACCCACTGCCTGTATTAGTTCAGTGTGTTTTATACAGTAACATGTAGAACTGCTTGATGGTTCCTGTGTTGTCATCGTGTTCATGCACTGATGGCAAGCTGTTATTGAACCGCATACATAATTTTTAAGCCGTGTATTGCGCATCATTATCATTCTCCTTGCTCGTGCATGTCTGCAGGTCTACAGTTTAAGAAGTAGGGTCCGTAGCTAGTACGATGGACAATTTTTGGAGGCTCGGTAATAGTGCAGAGAAGTATTGTTTATTTTCAAATAGATGATGAAGGAAGACATCTAAGGAATGGATTCATAGCAGAATTTGTTTGCATATGTACTTGTGAAGGTCATAGTTAATTACCAAAGATTTACAAAGGCTGTCATGAGGCAAGTCAGCTCGTGTAGCAACCATTGTTGCGACTGCTGAAATATGTCAATGATAATTAAGTTGATAGTCCAGAAGACTGCTACGGTTAGATATAATCAAGAGGATCTACAAGTTGAAACAGTCTTAGAAGAAAGGGTATTTGTGCATGTACAAAAAATAATTACATTACATTAGTTGGCATAAGGAGCATCAATTAGAGAACAGATATATATATATATATGATGTGTGATGATCCAATGCGTAAATTTATGTTTGGAAGATTTTCAAGACATTCATGTGTGGTGTCAGTAATATAATTGGTGATCACCGTGAAGATTGGTCAGTACGCTTCAACCAAGATTTGCCTCATTGCTTGTAAGAAATTCTGTTACAACACACAATTGATATGTACGGCAACATATTACACAGTGTGTTATTTAATGAAAAGATTTAGTTATACGCATATGGAGTGGATTTTTAAAAAAAAATGAAAATTTTTAAAACATGAAATGTCAAAGATTGCTAGCTAGTTGCATGTAAGGTCAAAATTGAATAATTTTTTAATTAGATAATCCACGATCTTTAAGAATGACTCTTGTCCGTCCAATGCTACAACATATTTGTTTTTTTATGGTGGTTTGACATAAGTATTTGACAATCAGTTGTTGCTTTATCTGGTAATTAACTGTAAACTATAAAGTGTAAATAAAAGTTTTAGTTAAACAAATTGTTAAACCACCTGAGTATCATGAGCAATGATCTAGACAAGAAATGTAACATAACTAAAAAAAATTGAATTGTAATGCGGGACTTAATGTTATTTTGAGCAACATTAACAAATTTAGCAATTACAGTTTGTTTTGGCACTTGCTGCAGGTATACAAATATGGAGTTATCATGCAAATCCATCTCATCTCTGAGCATTACCGTTCTCCTATGTGCATCAGGTTGTGTGTGTAAAATCAGATATAAGTAGACAAGATAAAGGCATTTGTTAAATAATAACGCTGATTTATTGTTTTAAAAAAAGGGGCCACATCTACAGTTCAGTTTATTTCAACATGCTAATTTTTTTTCTTTGTAGGCAGGAAAGTGCAATTGTTTATGTAAACTAATTAATATGTGTTTGTTACATATATGTAATGACCCGGGATTTTGTCGACTTTGGTTATCGCTATAAACTCAATGACGACTAACCAAACATCGAAAAATACCGGTCATTAATAAAAGAAATTAGAGGGTGAGGATAGATAAGATAGAAACTTAGAATAGAAGAAGAAGAAGAACACAACATCAGAGTAACACGAACCTCACAGCGGAACGAATAACATATAATATATATAACATAACTTGAAATATACATCTGTACTTGAATATACATCATTATCAAAGTACAACACTTACAACACAGCGGAAATAAACTATAGCTATATAATCCTGAAGCCTCCTGCTCCAAGCTCTTCCAATATATCTGTAAATCCCGACTACTTGACTGCCCGTACAAATTTAGGCACCCAAGAGTGTAGGGAAAACAACAAAATAAACTCCAGGTCAGTCATGGGACTGGTATGAGTAAAACGGTTTAAAACAGTTTGAGCCATTAAACGGTATCTCATAAGACCACGCCGTATAACGGAACGGGTTTTTCCCTTATGAGAATCCAAATTATCTTTATATCAAAAACCTTTTGATATTATAATAATGTCTATCAACCACAATATACTAATCATCTAGCAGAACACTTTCATCTCACGTTCTACATATATGGTATACAATCAAAAACCGCAAGCACGTATTGGGTAATGGATTTCCAACTATGACAAGGTATGGAACCACCTTTCGCTAGTGTACCTCTAGAGAGGAATACACTGGGTTCAACAAGAACATCTTGCAACCCGGCCACACATGACCGACCACTCATTTCGCTTGAGTGTATCGAATGTATATCACCAACGGTTGGGATCGGCAACCGTTTCCCGAATGGGACATCATCAACAATAGATTTTTAGAAATAAATGAAACTCTAGATCAGGTGATTATACACCCTACTTCGGTGCGACCGACTTAGCCATGCTGCCTGCCCAATTTCTGTCATTTACCGGTTGATGAGGCTTGAAGCTACGCTTTATCATCACACCAGATTCACTTCGAATGTCACATCGTCAAATCCATCAAATCACCGATTGACGTCCTCAACCATACATTATGTGTTAGCTAAAAGAAGTTTCCTTCTCCGCTTCCACTCTTGGTACGGTTAGAGAAATCAATATACGTGATCGTTTGGAAATACTCTGTCAGACATCCATCCATACAAGTCATCCAGGAACAGGATGAACCGAAGGCACTATTCAATACATCCATCTTAGACACTGTTATCTAAGACTTATACAATAGCCCTTGCACTTTACTCCGTCTTCAATTATCTTTGGCATATATGATTCGCAACGCTTAGGCCAATACAGAGTGGTTCTTTGGATAATAATCCAACCGATCTCTCCATATTAACAACGTAAATTGGTCAAAACTTCGATAGTCTGTGATTTAACTATCGAAGGAAATACGTGTGCAAACAACGATATCATTTCCAAATGGAAATTCTATCAATCAATCATCAATCATATCTATATCTATATATATTTCCTTATTTTCTATGTTTAGAAAATATACATTATTAACACTGGAAAACATTTCCATTTGTTATTTACATATCACTAACATTTCACAACTATTAGTCTCTGACTGTAAACTAGTAGGAGAACAATTCTCTAAGTATAAACCCCGAAGGCTGAAACCAACATCAGATCGACACTTAGAAAACCATTCAATTTACTAATCTCTAGTCAGTTTCTAATTTTGCTTAACTCTATTTGATTTACTCTGTTCGATTAACCTAACTGGTTTACTCTAACTGATTAATTCTAACTGATTAACTCTAACTGATTTACTCTAACTGATTTACTCTTTTAATTCTATTCGAATAAACTATATTCGAATAACTCCTTTTTAACTCTATTTATTTTACAAATAAATATCCCCTTTTCTTATTCTATTTATTCTAACAAATAAATATATCCATTATCTTATCCTATTTATTTAACAAATAAATATTTCCTTTTATATTCTATATATCTAGCCAATAAATATTTCCTTTTATATCTATTCTATTTATTCTAACAAATAAATATTTCCTTTATTATAACTTATCCTTCGATTTTATAGTTATTTTCTTTTATAAAAGCCCTTTTCCTTTTCTATATAAAATCCATCGATTTTATATAAATAATTCATTTTCAAAATACACTTTGAAAATCCCCTTTCCCACATCCAGTATTTCTTATGGTATTTAACATACCATATAACAACGATAAATATCGTCCAAACACACATAATCAACAACAGATTATATATCACATCATACATCACAATATATGAATCACAGTAAAATAAATGTTGAGGAATCCAGTTTGGATTCCTCCAACCTGTTTCCCTGCATCACAGATGTTAAACAATATAGATAACATCACTTTCAGTTCCATATGATATATTCTATTAAACAGAATCAATATAGAAATTCAACTAACTGACTAGCAGTTCAATCAAACAGTCAGCCAATATTTAACAGTTCTAAAAATACAACATGAAATTATAACTGTTCAGAGTTAGTGAAATTTACTCACATTAGACTATCATCGTTAATTAACGATAATTGTCGTTGATTCAGATTGGACAATTTATTTTGCTATAAATTGTAACGGGCTCGGATTCACTCCCAGTCAGTTCCATGGTGTAGCCACTGTCCATACGATCCCAATGGATCGTGTATTTACCCAGCTCAACTCCCAATGCCGGATCCGCCCACACATGTTTCCTCTCATACTCAACGTACCCGACACTTTGTGTAACCCAAACAGTCCACGCTCGCATTCCTTCTTCGATGTGTTTCTAAGCCCGACACCGGTACCAAGCCATTGCGAACTCTATACTAGTCCAGACGTCATTACACAGCTTCCTCACCGCCCCTGCATCACATATTTATCATACAAGATCCGCACTGTACCTCATCATTTCTCCAATACCCTTTTTCGAAATTTTCTACGTCCCTTACTTGATTTCCGTCCAAGCAGGTCTTCACGTAGGTTATAAACTGGCCAACTCCACACGTGAACACACCCAATCCCTCTCATACATGCTACAATAGTCTTACCCGTCCTTAAAATAACACACTGCTCATAACTTCCCTTCTCACAACACTGTTTTACAAACCTCTAACAACATCTGCACCTCACTTGAACTCCTCCTTACCAAATAAATAGTCTGCACTGCCCTTCTTCCTCGAACCAGTGCCGTGCTCCAGTACCCCAAATGCTCACGCTGGACCCATGCAACTTCCTCCTGTACACATACAACAGCATAGCATGCGCTGTTCCTCCAACTCCCTTTTCATACGTCCTTAACATACATATGTTGCCGCACCTTCCCAGTTCTGGTATTTCCGTCCGTGAGTTTTCCACCCTACTGTTTGTCCTCACGAGAATAACAAAGAGAGTGGCGGTCGGGATTTGATTATATGTTTGCTCACCGCGGTTTTGTTTAAATGTTTCAGTTTTCATAAAAAATGGGAGTGACGAGAGCAAATGGGTGTATTTACAGAAGAGAGAAGCTTAAGTGTTTAAGTATTTAGTGGTAGGGTAGGTGACAGCTTCATGTGATAATTTACTCTCCACGTTGGTTATTTAACGAGGACCGTGAGTTTTGTGGGGTTGAGAAGGAGAAACCGTGGCCTTGTTGTTGCTGTGGAATGAATTGTAAATGACAGCAGCGTGAAGAGTCTTTCATGAATCCCAGCCTTGTATTTAGAATTTAGTGTACCCCGCTCCACACCATTTTATTCATTTATTGATTTCTATAGACAGAAACGAAAGTATCGTTGTGATGAGCAGGGTGCCACGATCCCAAAAATATAATAATATCGGTAGTTTAACTTATATTTTGAAACCTCAAAATGTTGATTACAGAGTGCAAAATACTTCAAATAAAAAGTTGTTTATTTAATTAATTAAAAATCTCTATAAAATTCTAAAAATTAAATTATCACTACGCCTCAAAAGAATCTTGTCTGAATTCGCAACCGATATTTAATTATATTGAAAACCCTTTTATAACGTAAATAAAGCGTTACTAATTATAAAGGAATTCCACATCGACTTTTCTAAAATTTGATTTTGCTTTTCTAAAATTTGATTTGGACATAAATCAAAATCTACACGACGAAATCCCGATTTTTCTCTTTCACTAGAAAGATATACTCCACCAGCTCCACATGTTTCTTGTTTCACAGAAATCCGCCCTAAAACGAATCCTGTACATTCAGTTGAAGTTCGAATCGCCAATTTACGAACTGCAGCGCCATTTCGAGCTTGATTTTAATTATATTATAATTCTATGTTCAAGCTGTCGTTTATATAATATATTCGTTATTCAAATTCAATCCCAAGCTGAATTAAATATCACAGATGATCCGGTTCACACCATATCGTCATTTCAGCCAATTCTGATTATTTCAGAATTAAATATATTATTTAATTTATTATTTTAATTAAATATTCATCATTATTTAATTCCATGACCTTTTGATTCACTATATCACTATTTAAATAATTAAATAAATTAATTATAATACCTCTGCCAATGCGGGTCATTACAATCTTCCCCACTTAAAATAATTTCGTCCTCGAAATTGCTAAGGTAGAGAACGACCCTATCGACAGGTTAGAACATATTTGTTCACTTCTTAACTTCAGTTTCCAACTGAACCAATTTAATTCAATTAAATATTAATTAATTCTTATCAACGAAAATTTTCAAAAATCCTGAAAATTTTCTAACACCTTAACTTTTTGAAAAAAATTTCGCCAGCACCTCCTTTGTACTGGTCAATCGGTCAAACTCCAACTCGCCTCTCTGGGCCATCTCCAATCCAAAAGAAAATCAAACAGCCAAGCGGCTTGCCAATTCGGCTCATAAATCTTATATCCAATAGAAATATAAACTTGTACCTTTTTGTCGGGCATACCAACTCTATCACTTCCATATGCTATCACTCAGCATATACCAATGTTATCCCAATCAAATTCTTAAATTACTTTTATCTCCAACACAACCATTCGCTTTTACCAAGCCAAATTTTCATTTCAAACTCAAGTTTCGTCTTGATCCCCAACTCTTAACTTGATTATCACATTACACTTCAAATTTGAATCTTATAATCCAATTTGTCTTGATATCA
The DNA here is from genome assembly GCA_030737875.1 of Allium sativum. Lineage (NCBI taxonomy): Eukaryota > Viridiplantae > Streptophyta > Magnoliopsida > Asparagales > Amaryllidaceae > Allium > Allium sativum. The sequence goes on along the minus strand of CM060918.1, from coordinate 618,330,928 downwards.
TTCTAATCCAATCTCAGTTACCACTTTACTGGCTTTACTTTAATTCAATTTTGCTTTCACAATTTTCTGTCAAATTTGTTTTTAATTCAAACAGTCTTTCCCTGGGAGTTTTCAAACAGTTTACTCTTTTCAAAAATCAAATTTTCCTTTTTGAACATGTCACTGAGCCCTTAATTAATATTCCATTAGTTGAATCACTTCTCTATTTCTTTATCAATATTTGTTAACCAAATATTTTCAATAACCGTATTGGCTTTTTATGTTATTTGGAAAACATTTACGAATATCGCCTTCCTTTATTCTCTAAACTTTAGAAAATATATGCTATTTATAATTGGAAAATATTCCAATTACTTATCACTTTTCCGATCTCGTTTATTTCTATACTTAGGGAATATTCTTTATTCTATTTCCAAGTTTACACTTATTTGGGTTAAAACGGATGTTGTGTAAAACATCGTTACGACAACCCAAATACTATATTCAACTAACTCTTATTCAACATTGATCTTCGAGCCTGAAATCTTACTATTTATTTGTTAATAATGAAATCAATCAAGTTGGGGTATAACTACCTCTCAGACCTTGACTGAATAACATTTATAACGTCAAAACAGATATGACTACTTACTCGAATAATCAATACCATACAACTACTTATTCACTTTTAAACACGTATACGCTTCCTCTTTCTATTCTTACTAGATTTTACTCTTAGTCTTCCTTTTTTATTTTACTATTCTATTTCTAAAATCGTTTCCTTATCGACTTCTATATATATATCGATACGTTGATTTCTAACTATCAAATTATCTTAAAAATATTCTAACTCCTTAAATTCCCGAAAAAATTCGCCATAACCTCCTTTGTACAGGGGGCATCGGGATATTTCAAATAGCCTCCCATGGCCCTCACCAATCCGAAAGAAAAAGAAAAAGCCAAGCTGCTAGCCGATACGGCGCATAAAATCTCATATATGAATTAAATACATACCTTTTCGTCGAGCGTTCTATTTATATACCTTCATACCTTATCCATACCTATCTCGTGTATATTTACACCTGCCCAATCTATTTTAACTATACCTGATCGTTTTAACTCAATTCGTTAATTAATTTGTTAATTAACTCTTTAGTCTATTTCACTTTTATATTTGAACATCACATGTTCAAATATATTTTAACTTGCTTACTAACTAATTTGAATCCAAAATTCAAATTTAAGTTCGATATTTGATTTCGAATATCCATTTACAAACCCAATTCACCTTTCAAAGTTCAACTTCAAATTCAAAACTCGATTAACTAATTCCTCTTCGACTTAGTTAATTCTATTCAATTTCAATTCAAATTTTATATCACTTCTATTATTCAAATATATATATCAAATTCTATTCAAATTCTATATATCAAATTCTATTCAAATTCTATATATCAAATTCTATATTATAAATCCCATTTGAATTTCTATATTCAAATTCTATATTATAAATCCCATTTGAATTTCAACACAACTTGTCTTTCCCAAAACAAATTCAAAACAGTATCTCTGGTAGTAATTCGTCACTTACAACTCGAAAATGAATACTGATGATGCAGCTGTCATCATCAGAATCTATTTTCCAGCGATCGAAGTGAGTGCAATACTATAAAACCATTTCTAAACATTTCCACTTTGAAATTTATTTCAAAATATAATTCACACTGCTTGTAAAACAATTTTAAAATCTCCCAGGATCTTAAATTTTCCTTATTTTAAATCCAAATCCATTTACAAACACTTATCCAATTTTTCCCAAAATTTTTATTCAATTTCTGGTTTAAATTTTAGATTTAACTCATTTGATTTCATGTATTTCATTTATATGAATTCTGATTGGTTATTTACATAACCATTTAATTTATAATCTTACTCGATTTTAATAACAACCAATATATCCACTATATTATAATTTTGATATATATATATCTTCTCTATATCAAGATATACCTTGGGTAAACTTATTTTAATTTACCCTCTTTTCAAAACATATCGTGACGACCCATCGTATTTGAGTGTTTATAAACTCCTACCGATACAGTGGATCAAACTGATCGACCAGAACACATAAACAACTCAACCAATGAATCCACACAATATAAAACAAATTTTTATATCAATAACAAAAACGCTCACTCGTATATATACGCTCAAACTCAATCTAGGGTATTACTAACCCTATCTCTACCGAGTCACGCCACAGAGCCAAAGTAATACTTAACCTTTGCTCTGATACCAATTGTAATGACCCGAGATTTTGTCGACTTTGGTTATCGCTATAAACTCAATGACGACTAACCAAACATCGAAAAATACCGGTCATTAATGAAATAAATTAGAGGGTGAGGATAGATAAGATAGAAACTTAGAATAGAAGAAGAAGAACACAACATCAGAGGAACACGAACCTCACAGCGGAACGAATAACATATAATATATATAACATAACTTGAAATATACATCTGTACTTGAATATACATCATTATCAAAGTACAACACTTACAACACAGCGGAAATAAACTATAGCTATATAATCCTGAAGCCTCCTGCTCCAAGCTCTTCCAGTATATCTGTAAATCCCGACTACTTGACTGCCCGTACAAATTTAGGCACCCAAGAGTGTAGGGAAAACAACAAAATAAACTCCAGGTCAGTCATGGGACTGGTATGAGTAAAACGGTTCTAAACAGTTTGAGCCATTAAACGGTATCTCATAAGACCACGCCGTATAACGGAACGGGTTTTTCCCATATGAGAATCCAAATTATCTTTATATCAAAAACCTTTCGATAATATAATAATGTCTATCAACCACAATATAATAATCATCTAGCAGAACGCTTTCATCTCACGTTCTACATATATGGTATACAATCAAAAACTGCAAGCACGTATTGGGTAATGGATTTCCAACTATGACAAGGTATGGAACCACCTTTCGCTAGTGTACCTCTAGAGAGGAATACACTGGGTTCAACAAGAACATCTTGCAACCCGGCCACACATGACCGACCACTCATTTCGCTTGAGTGTATCGATGTATATCACCAACGGTTGGGATCGGCAACCGTTTCCCGAATGGGACAGCATCAACAATAGATTTTTAGAAATAAATGAAACTTTAGATCAGGTGATTATACACCCTACTTCGGTGCGAACGACTTAGCCATGCTGCCTGCCCGATTTTTGTCATTTACCGGTTGATGAGGCTTGAAGCTACGCTTTATCATCACACCAGATTCACTTCGAATGTCACATCGTCAAATCCATCAAATCACCGATTGACGTCCTCAACCATACATTATGTGTTAGCTAAAAGAAGTTTCCTTCTCCGCTTCCACTCTTGGTACGGTTGGAGAAATCAATATACGTGATTGTCTGGAAATACTCTGTCAGACATCCATCCATACAAGTCATCCAGGAACAGGATGAACCGAAGGCACTATTCAATACATCCATCTTAGACACTGTTATCTAAGACTTATACAAAAGCCTTGCACTTTACTCCGTCTTCAATTATCTTTGGCATATATGATTCGCAACGCTTATGCCAATACAGAGTGGTTCTTTGGATAATAATCCAACCGGTCTTTCCATATTAACAACGTAAATTGGTCAAAACTTCGATAGTCTGTGATTTAACTATTGAAGGAAATACGTGTGCAAACAACGATACCATTTCCAAATGGAAATTCTATCAATCAATCATCAATCATATATATATCTATATATATATATTTCCTTATTTTCTATGTTTAGAAAATATACGTTACTAACACTGGAAAACATTTCCATTTGTTATTTACATATCACTAACATTTCACAACTATCAGTCTCTAACTGTAAACTAGTAGGAGAACAATTCTCTAAGTATAAACCCCGAAGGCCGAAACCAACATCAGATCGACACTTAGAAAACCATTCAATTTACTAATCTCTAGTGAGTTTCTAATTTTGCTTAACTCTATTTGATTTACTCTGTTCGATTAACCTAACTGGTTTACTCTAACTGATTAATTCTAACTGATTAATTCTAACTGATTTACTCTAACTGATTTACTCTAATTGATTTACTCTTTTAATTCTATTCGAATAAACTATATTCGAATAACTCCTTTTTAACTCTATTTATTTTACAAATAAATATCCCCTTTTCTTATTCTATTTATTCTAACAAATAAATATATCCATTATCTTATCCTATTTATGTAACAAATAAATATTTCCTTTTATATTCTATTTGTCTAGCCAATAAATATTTCCTTTTATATCTATTCTATTTATTCTAACAAATAAATATTTCCTTTATTATAACTTATCCTTCGATTTTATAATTATTTTCTTTTATAAAAATCCATTTCCTTTTCTATATAAAATCCATCGATTTTATATAAATAATTCATTTTCAAAATACACTTTGAAAATCCCCTTTCCCACATCCAGTATTTCTTATGGTATTTAACATACCATATAACAACGATAAATATTGTCCAAACACACATAATCAACAACAGATTATATATCACATCATACATCACAATATATAAATCACAGTAAAATAAATGTTGAGGAATCCAGTTGGATTCCTCCAACCTGTTTCCCTGCATCACAGATGTTAAACAATATAGATAACATCACTTTCAGTACCATATGATATATTCTGTTAAACAGAATCAATATAGAAATTCAACTAACTGACTAGCAGTTCAATCAAACAGTCAACACACAGTCAATCAGCCAATATTTAACAGTTCTAAAAATACAACATGAAATTATAACTGTTCAGAGTTAGTGAGATTTACTCACATTGGACTATCATCGTTAATTAACGATAATTGTCGTTGATTCAGATTGGACAATTTATTTTGCTATAGATTGTAACGGGCTCGGATTCACTCCCAGTCAGTTCCATGGTGTAGCCACCGTCCATACGATCCCAACGGATCGTGTATTTACCCAGCCCAACTCCCAATGCCTGATCCGCCCACACATGTTTCCTCTCATACTCAACGTACCCGACACTTTGTGTAACCCAAACAGTCCACGCTCGCATTCCTTCTCCGATGTGTTTCTAAGCCCGACACCGGTGCCAAGCCATTGCGAACTCTATACTAGTCCAGACGTCATTACACAGCTTCCTCACGCCCCTGCATCACATATTTATCATACAAGACCCGCACTGTACCTCATCATTTCTCCAATACCCTTTTCCGAAATTTTCCACGTCCCTTACTTGATTTCCGTCCAAGCAGGTCTTCACGCAGGTTATAAACTGGCCAACTCCACACGTGAACACACCCAATCCCTCTCGTACATGCTACAATTGTCTTACCCGTCCTTAAAATAACACACTGCTCATAACTTCCCTTCTCACAACACTGTTTTACAAACCTCTAACAACATCTGCACCTCACTTGAACTCCTCCTTACCAAATAAACAGTCCGCACTGCCCTTCTTCCTCGAACCAGTGCCGTGCTCTAGTACCCCAAATGCTCACGCTGGACCCATGCAACTTCCTCCTGTACACAATCAACAGCATAGCATGCGCCGTTCCTCCAACTCCCTTTTCATACGTCCTTACACACATATGTTGCCGCACCTTCCCAGTTCTGGTATTTGCGTCCGTGAGTTTTCCACCCTACTGTTTGTCCTCACGAGAATAACAGAGAGAGTGGCGGTGGGGATTTGATTATATGTTTGCTCACCGCGGTTTTGTTTAAATGTTTCGGTTTTCAGAAAAAATGGGAGTGACGAGAGCAAATGGGTGTATTTACAGAAGAGAGAAGCTTAAGTGTTTAAGTATTTAGTGGTAGGGTAGGTGACAACTTCATGTGATAATTTACTCTCCACGTTGGTTGTTTAACGAGGACCGTGAGTTTTGTGGGGTTGAGAAGGAGAAACCGTGGCCTTGTTGTTGCCGTGGAATGAATTGTAAATGACAGCAGCGTGAAGAGTCTTTCATGAATCCCAGCCTTGTATTTAGAATTTAGCGTACCCCGCTCCACACCATTTTATTCATTTATTGATTTCTATAGACAGAAACGAAAGTATCGTTGTGATGAGCAGGGTGCCACGATCCCAAAAATATAATAATATCGGTAGTTTAACTTATATTTTGAAACCTCAAAATGTTGATTACAGGGTGCAAAATACTTCAAATAAAAAGTTGTTTATTTAATTAATTAAAAATCTCTATAAAATTCTAAAAATTAAATTATCACTACGCCTCAAAAGAATCCTGTCTAAATTCGCAACCGATATTTAATTATATTGAAAACCCTTTTATAACGTAAATAAAGCGTTACTAATTATAAAGGAATTCCACAGCGACTTTTCTAAAATTTGATTTGGACATAAATCAAAATCTACACGACGAAATCCCGATTTTTTTCTTTCACTAGAATGATATTCTCCACCAGCTCCACACGTTTCTTGTTTCACAGAAATCCACCCTAAAACGAATCCTGTACATTCAGTTGAAGTTCGAATCGCCAATTTACGAACTGCAGCGCCATTTCGAGCTCGATTTTAATTATATTATAATTCTATGTTCAATCTGTCGTTTATATAATATATTCGTTATTCAAATTCAATCCCAAGCTGAATTAAATATCACAGATGATCCGGTTCACACCATATCGTCATTTCAGCCAATTCTGATTATTTCAGAATTAAATATATTATTTAATTTATTATTTTAATTAAATATTCATCATTATTTAATTCCATGACCATTTAATTCACTATATCACTATTTAAATAATTAAATAAATTAATTATAATACCTCTGCCAATTCGGGTCATTACAATATACGTAATTGGATAGAATGCATGTAAAGAAATGATGTGAGAACAAAAAATGAGTTGCAGTGAATAACAGTAATATGTCAATACCTCGCCGTAATATCCTTTAGCTGGGGAAAATGAACATCCAGATAATTTGACGATTGTGTAGTATAATCACAGTTAAATGCGCCTGGAAACGATAGTAGGCAACCAGTTCCATCAACCATTGGATCTGAACGAAACAAAGCTTCAAAACTTAAGGCTACTTTTTTGCTACTCTAATAGGCTATTTTTTTAAACATAAACTGAGATTTCAATTCCAGCCTATTGTTTAGACCTCCTAAATATCCATATGTGTCCTTTTTTTTCCACACATCTCTTACCTTACTTTCTTCTCACTGCATATTTTTTCATTCAAAACATTATCAATGAGACCAGGTAAAAAAAATTATTACTTGTTATGCAGGACTACCATATGGTCATGTAAATAGACACATTTGAAAGTCAACCAAAAGTGCTTAGTAAACAAATCATAAGAATAGTCAATTTTGTTCTCAACCTTGCCAGTACAAAAAGCCAAAATTTTGTAGAGTAATCCTTCTACAAAATATGGCAGTAGAAACTGCAAGACAGTGGGCTGTAAGCTTCTGTTTGAGCTTTTGGATGATGACGACAATTCCACAATGGGCCTTATTCAATTCAATTGCATCATAAGTATTAAGAATTACCGGGTGATGGCATAGACAACCATCGGACTTCTATTACACTTTACTATGAGTTGAAATTATTGAGAATACAGGTAGTAGCTGCAGTAGTCGAACAAAAGGGTAGCATGTAACTGACATTTCTTTAATACTCCACACCGAAAAAATTGTATAACGGTAAACAATGGTGTACAGTCGCAGACTAAAGTTTACCAGCATCAGTTATTTATTAGTTGATGTGCATAATAATGTGACATAGTATGCTAGTGTACGTTATTGAATTTATTATTCGTTCTTTGCATCATCACTATCCACAACTCCCTTGCTCACATTTCGTATGCACAATCAATTTTGTTATTGTTAGAAGACGTTTGGAAGGAAATATATATAAGTGACGGACAATACATTTTCAAAGTTTAAGTAATTAGTTATAACCAAGTAACAGTCCAATTTGTCAACCTTGTATTTGCCAGTATTTGCACTGACAAATTTGTATATACCATGAAGAAAAAATTTAAAAATTAAACATATTAATTATGTTTTGTTATTTAGGAGTGGCTAAAACCTGGTAAACTTCCATGTTGGCAAGGGAAAAGGGACTGAGAATAATATATATGTTCTGCTTACATTCCAATTCCATGTTGGATTTAGAAAGCATTGAATAAGGACAAAACTGAATATATGTTGAATTATGGCTGAGTTAACTAGTAAATTAAAAGGTTAACCGGCATAAGGCTACATTATAGGAACAATATTTTCGGGATAATCTCTGCTGCATAATGTTTGATGGCATAAAACTAAATAGAAATCAATAGTTCGCTCATTGGAACAATACTGCATGGATTTGGCTTTAATTACACTGAATTGTGAACAACTATATGAGAATTCAAACTTTAATTAAAAATGTAATTTGAAATGAGGCAAAAATCTGCTAGTGAACAACGACATCTGCAAGTGTAGAACATGGTACAAATATGTTTTACGAAATCGACCAGTGTGATAGGTCGATGTATTGGTTGATGCAGACCAATTTATGTGCAAGAAGTGAGATCAGTTGTTGGTTTGTATGTAAGGGAAGTTGACTACATTGTTAACATTTAAACGCTTTGTGGAATACATGGAAGGAGTTGGAAAAAAAATTAATGGTAAATAACAGATTTGTGGAGGACATTCAAAGGATTAAAGTGGAGGGCAAACAAATGAGATAAAAAAAATTTGGTAAAAACATTAGTCTAAAATGATGGAATTGTCTAAAGACAGTCGTATTAAGTCAACCAAATTGAACATTATGTGATACTGGACTGTATGTTGTAGTACAAAAGGTTAAAATAATGACGTGCGAGTTAATATGAAAGGTGGTAAAACTGATGAGTAGTTGTAGAAAACAGCGTGAAAATGTTTGCATGTTACTTGCACCAAATAAGCATGTGTATGCACAAGCTGGCTGTTGTTGCATAACAGAATTTACTTTTTTTTGGTCTTGTAACGTCAAAACAGGTGGGTAGAACTGTAGGATTAAAACTGTTGAAGAATTGCAAAGAAAACTAAGACAAGAAGTTAGAACATTCACAATATCAGACATTTACGTAGCAGTCAGCTGTTTAATTTGGAGACGCAGTTTACAAATGAGCAGATTTAATATTATGAAGAGCGAAAGGAAGCGGCAACAGTTAAACAGGATCGTAAATATGATGTGATCATACGACTAAAGTGAGTGGGAACAGAATACAAAACAAATTTTGGATGCTAATTTTTTTTGCATGTTATGTAAGGTCACATTAAACCTAACCACGAACAGTTTATGTGTAAATCATACATCTATAGAGGCAATTACATCGTGTGAACCAAAATTAACATTTGTAATCAATGGTTGTGGTAATGACTGGTACAAAGGTGGAGAACATGAATTACTGAATACCATTAACAAACAATGTAGTACCCGACAGTGGGTGGGTGACATGGTAAAGAAATAAAATACGTATGCAGACAATTTTCTACATATACGCCGTATTGCAGAACGGAGGAAAGGTAATCTTTGTTTAGTAGCAAATGTTAATGGGTGACCGAAAACTGGATGAGGAGAACAAATTTGATCATTTCAACTCTTGAATGGTTAACAATCCAGGAAAATGAAACACACGAAATAAAAATAGATGAGAAAATTAACTTGTGAGATTGCTAAATTACCAATTACGCATAGCGGAAGTAGGATTAGCAGAAAACAATGGATAGTGGATGGTCCTTTCTTTGATCCCCTCGATTGCTGTTGAAATCGGCAGGAAGGTGATAAGGAGGTGGTGGTGAAATTAAATTGGATATACAATTATGCAAAGTAATGGGGTTAAGTAACGTCAACAGAAAGTTAGTGGGTGTTGGTCAAAGGGAGTAGGAAGGGGAGGGACGGGTAGTGGTAGATGGTCGACGCAAAATTGTAGCCGATGTTGGAAAAGGGTACGATCGGCGGAACTTTAGGGTTTATATTACATCCCAGTTAGGCGTAGTTGAAGCAGGGATTTTGGAAGAGGAAAAAAGTAAAACATCAGTGTGGAATTGGTGGAAAGGATGGTGCGGGAGAGGAAGTTTGTGACGATGGGCAGAAGGACATGGGTTTCGGAATGGAAGAAAGGCGGTTGAAATGGGAACAGGGATTTTGTGGGAGAGCGGTGGAGATAAATTTTGACCGTTTACCACAGTTGTGTCGGTTGAAAGTAAAGTAGACGATTTTGAAATAGGGATTGTGGAGGAGTCCACGTGCGCAATTTTGGTTTCCTGATTTGTAGTTTAAGTAATAGATTCTCGCTATTTACTTTATAGCCTCAAAACTTTTTCCGTCTTCCCTAGGCACTAATCCTTACCTACTCCATACTTTTAAAACACTGTTTGGTCTTTTCATTTAAATTTTCTTCCAAAAATTAAAAGTGTCAAAATTTTTATTTTCCTCATGAAAACTTACTTTTGCCAAACCATAAAACATGTCAAAATGTAAATCTTTTTTTTTTTCAAATCACAAAAACTGGGGTAGATAAGGACAACTATATCTCAATCGAGTTTATAACTTGTTCTTACCTATAAGGTCAGTTCAGTTACTTACTACAAGGTGCAAACATCCACTCTATTCTTAATTTCTACAACTTATTTTGTCCACCCACAAAATTTTCTCTTTTAAAACAATTTATCAAAACTGATTGTCAAAAGAATAGAGATTTCAAAGCTTTCTTTACTGGAAATTCCAGTTTTCAACAAAATGCAATATTTTCTAAGTTTTGCTTTTTAATCCTTTCATGCAATATAGCAAGAAAACTAGCGAGCTATACACGCTCTATAATATGCACCTTTTGATGAGAGAATTTTATTTTAGACAAAAGTTTCGCAAGAAACCACTACTTACAAAATGTACCCCATTTTACTTTAAAATCCAATATGTACTTCTTTACATATTTTAAAACTATAACTTTTAAGATTAAAACTTGAAAACACCATAAACCATCTCCCAAAGGCTTTTATAATTTCAAGTTCTTAAAAGTTAACAATGGGGCTAGACTCAAAACGGGTTTCCAATTTTTCTAGGCTTTCCTAGACACTCCCACAAGGTCAATTCTCTCAACTATATATATTCCTAATCCATTTTTCTGTTTTAACCTTTTCTAATTTATAAGGTTTTACTGCCAAACCCCTAATATGGAATATTAACATATGGGATCCTCCTTTCTCTGTTTCAAAATATATTGTACACTTCTTACCCAAATTTCCTAAGGGTCTCAAATTTCCATATTTATTCCTTTGGTGTACAAAACAGTCAACCCAATTCTTACCATATTATACTCTTTCTATTTAGTGGGTTCCTCTATGGATCTTGGTATATATATAATATATTTATATTTTAAAAATATAAATTTGTCCAGTCACTATTTATCTAGGAATCCTAAACTTAAGCTTCGATACCAGATGTAACAACCCGAATTTCGACAAATCGAATTTTTTTTCAAAATTCTAATCTATCGAAACTCATGTTGGTTTGCTTTGGTATCCTGCTGAAAAGACAGAGACATAAAATATATCAAAGCTCAGAAAAACATCTCACAATGGAACGGATAAAATATTTAATGTAATCAAAATATAGCCTTAAGATAGTAATAATACTACCTAACCAGTATCCAAAGCTATCATATCTCTGCCACAAATCTAACCTGCAAGTATATATGTTATGAGGAGGGTGTCAGGACACAAGTTCTAGTGACTAGATTTAAACTATACACTTTGGATAATCCTACACATACCATTCAATTACATTTTCTTGTTTATTAGGCTACTTGGGTTATCAGCACTCAAGGCTTACACATATGTCGTACCAATCTACTTTCTAGTGGATTAACCTAATACAGTATATATGTAGCTACCCCCCAATATTGAGGTACACCCCATGGTACTCCACTCGCATGGTCTCCACCTTAATGCCATAGAAATGTACGCCGTCCCTCATCCTATGCCGAAGTGACATACAGATCTCTACATAGCAATGTTACGTTCCACATATATCTGTCATTACTTTGCTATGTAAGCGTACGGACTGCCACCTTCGATATAATCAGATTCCATCATAGAGTAATGCCCTCAAGTCTACGATACACCACCCAGAGCAGACATGCATGTACCTAGACTTCCTATATATGTATCGTCAATCGTATTCGATGCCTTAACCGTACATAACCTCTAATGTGCACCGAGCTCCATGGCAGAGCTGTACAAGAAACACAAAACTCGGTCGGGAGTTTTTCCATATCTGTATAGGCCCGCCTTTAAGAGCCTCAAAATACAGATATCCTTCAGGTCTGTTTTTCATGGTGGATATGGCCCCACCTCAGCCCCTCCCTCAACTAGTAAAGACTACAAGAACTAAGCGACTTTCTCCTAACAAACAATCTAAACATCCAGTTGGCGTCTCCCCTGAACACCGTGCCTCGATAGTGAAAGGAGAATGGCGTCTTTGGTTTAGCTCTAGTCTTTTCGCATCCCACTGGCTACCATTGACGGGTACCCGACGATCTAATATCCTTGCTGGTCGTGACCCCTACCTCCATGTTGAGGCGATCGCCGAATCACCCGAGTGTCACTTCGTCACAACTTTCTGACTGCAAAGCTACTTTTGTAGTTAAGGCTACTCAACGGGTAGTTACGCATAGACCCAACCTTTGTGAGCACAGGCCGAACACTGCACCACCACAGAGGAGTACCAGGGGCACCTTCCACGTCCTAGGAAGCCGTGTGCTTCCCCTTCCAGTCCTTTGGAGCCGACAGAATAATCAGATGAACATGCGCTCCCCTTGTGCCTCATGACACCACGATGATTTACCCCGTTGGGTTATTCACTCTCAAACGTGCGAGCTGGTCCAAGTGCCTCATTTTAATATGTTATTAGATCCTATGTCTAAGCATTCTTTTATACGCTTGCTTTACCTCATCAGGTTTCCATTTAACTTGGTTATTCCCATCCACATTGACTTCTTATTCAAGTTACCAAGTTCCTCTTGCTTATTAATTTTAGTCATATAACTTAACCCATTTAATCCTATTAATAAGCCCACAACATGTTATTTTTTAGACTGTGATCTATGGTCTGTAATCCACAATCCCTTTATATTTTTGTTTGATTTCATAGTTACAATAACATGTTCTACTTAATATGTAATTAAGTATATCTCAATTCACATGTTTTTTGTTTAACATGTCAGTCATTATTTATGATTAAATATAACTTATTTCATTTCATAAGTTTGCCTCACTATTTCCTATTTAATCATATTTCCATCTTACACTGTCACTACAACTTTTCATTTTTTACTTATTAACTTAGTTCTCTTAACTAAGGTTCACTAATAAGTCTCCTTTCCATTTATTATAACCTATGTTATAATTTCCTCTTGTCTCTAGGACAAACCTTAACATGTTATTCTTATCAGCAGATTTTAGATTTCCAAGTTTTCAGATTACTTAATTTATAATTAAGTAAAACTTCTTACATTTCATAAAATTTTCCCCTTTTCTCTACTTATTACGAACAACTGGATTCAGGTTTCCCCCATTTACTGATTACTTAATTTACAATTAAGTACCACTTATATCATTACGCAAGTTATCTCAATTTCTTACAAGTTTATTATAACCTAAGTTATAATATCCACTTGTCCCTAGGACAAGTCCACTATTATATAACATTCTCATTAATGTAATTAATAGGTTATTATCATTCCTCGTTCATTCACTTCTTTTACTGTTGTAACTTCCATTCATTCCTTATTCATTTCCATTAATCACAGTTAGTGTCATTTATCTCTATCCTTTTACACACACACACACACACACACACACATATATATATATATATATATGCTTATGTATTAGACCTCTCATATTAAGCCTACCACTTGTGGATTGTGGATGCTGGATTTATCGTGCTGTTCCGGACAGACTTCTTCCACAAGTTGACTTAACATCGTGTATTAGCACCATTACATGTTTTATTTACGCACTAGACCCCTCACATTAAATTAACAACTTGTGGATGCTGGATTTCCCGGGTGGTTCCGAGCAAACTTCTAACACAAGTTGAATTTAACGTCGTTTCTAAGTGCAGTTACAGTTTTCTATTTACTGTAAATTTTCTATATAATTTAGGTGTGTCCATTCTTTTAAATTTTTACTGTAATCTATATTTTTCATGTCATCATATTAAGCTCATTTTATGTCATATGTTCTTCATAACATATAATTCATCTCAAAGTAATATGTGATCGTCAAATCATGTAATTATTCTAATTTAACATGTAATTATTAGCATTTCTACAATTAAGGCTTCAAGTACATAATTATCATAAGCTAACATGTAATTATAACAACAGTAATCGCTACATGTATTTTGACAAGTTTACATTTCAATAGGTGAACATTTCAGCACATTAAACGTTTCAACATGTGAATTTTCCAACATATTAATATTTCAACATGTCATAATAGCATTTCAACACTTTTAATCATTTTAGCAGATTTACATTGCATATTAACGGGGAATGTTAAACGATAATATACCATTATAAAAAATGATATAAATTAAATCCACTCACCTAATTTGCTTCCAAATCCTAAACCTGGTCCAGATCTAGCATTCCATGGTTTCCCCTAACTGAGTTTAGAACCTAGCAACCATGGATCCACAATTCTTACTAAAAGAGAAAGGGAAGAAAGAGGAGAAAATTGAAATAGACCAGATCTAAGAAATTACCTTACTTCGAATATGATTCTGAACACCTTCTTATTAATATTCATTCTTTTCCTCCATATCTTGATTTGGAATTTTCCCGAACTAATTATCTTATTTTTCTGAAGAGATTTGAAGAGGTGGAAGAATGGAAGAGCTTAGACATTTTCTCAGAGAATATGAGATTTAGGCTAGGCTCTGATAGCCTATTTATAGGTGCTCATGATCTTATCGTACACGCAGCGCCGAGTCAGCACTGAACCTAGTTAAGAAAATAGTCCAGATTCATGGATGAATCTAGCTAGATCTGGGGGGTGTCGACCCCAATGTCGACCCTCCTACATGGGTGTCGACCCCCCCATGGCCCACGAGCTGTTTTGGCACAGAAATTTGATTTTCGAATTTCTAGAATTTATTTAACTGTTATATTCACATGTAATCTTCTTATACATACACAAAACTTCTAATGACCATTTTACGCGTATATATATGCACAACTTTTATTTTGTTTTTGAAATTCAAACGGTGTTGTACCGTTATTTAATTCTTGCCATATTTCTTTTATTGCAGCCTTATCTTGAACTTTATCTCTTGTATATATATATATATATATATTTCTACACATATATATGTGTATATTTACATATACATGTATACATCTATTTTTCTACACTTACTTATATGTATACTTTTCCTTATCTGTGCATTTATACATATGAACATGTGTTATTTTAGCCGTTCCCTTAAAACAGAAATATGACGGCGGTGGGGATCGAACTCTGTACCTCTTGTATGCAAGCCACATGTTCTAAAAGCAATTGCAAACATTGGAACCTTAATTGCAAACATTGAAACTGAGGCTAGGGATAATGAAATTTTATAACCAAAATGTGCTAAAATTAATTGAAATTTTTATTGCTTTAAATATGTGTGATTCAAATCTGGATATTAATAATTTTCATAAATTGGAAGTAAACTGTGAATGAAAAATGATTAGCACTTAATTATATGCATGTTTGCGGAAATTTAAAAAGGGAAGTATTTGTTGTATTCTTAGATGCTGTGTATGCCCGTATTTTGTGCAGAACGAAGAATATGTAGGCCACTATTTTTTTCTTCTTTTTTCTTTTTCATATGGCATATGGTGGAACAAATTTCAGATCTCTCTGGTATTGCAAGTGCTGGTCAAAGTGATCCTGGTTATAAGGCATATCTTCTTAAGACTATGTCAGCTCCTTTTTCCTTATCCGCATGTTTATCAAAATTTATTTTGTTTTGGGTTTGCATAAAATGACCTTTTTATATGGTTACTTGGTTAAAGAGTATGGCCATGTGGATAATCTGAAATTCAAAGGTATGAATTTAATAGTACTTTCTGAGATTATCTATTTGGTACCCTTTATATTATTGTCAGGTAGTTATATAGCAATTACCAATCTTTTGAAATATACCAATAGCAGTTTAGAACATCAATCTTTTATGTTGACTAAAGTCATGATAGAAGTTGTCATGTTGCTAATTGAAGGTCTAAATTGATACATAAGCTCAACTAAATGAATTACCAGTAAATAGTGTCTTGTTGGTGTGCCCTAAAGGATATCTAAGTATCCATTTAAAAAAAGTAAATAGTGTCTTGTTGGTGTGCCCTAAAGGATATCTAAGTATCAATTTTGCACCATTAATTTGTGTACTCTTATAACTGGCCAGATATCAACTCAATTTTACATTATAGACAAATATAAAAGTCACAATTTGGAAATTTTAGTTTAGTGCACCTTACTAACGGTATGAAATAAAGGCGATTGCATACAATCAACTAAGGGATGCTTATTTGGGAAATTTGATGATTGTACACCAATTAATGTTGCAAAATAAATGTAATGTAATTATGTGTAGCGACCCGGAATTTCGACACTCGAATTGAGACACTAATACATCTCATGTCCAAAATCCAGTATCGAAAACCCAGAAAGCTAATAGACAGAAGTTAGAGGATGAGAGAAGAAAGAAAGAAATGTTAGAATAGAAGAATAAGAAGATCAGAGTTTCACAGCGGAGTGGACAAAATATAATAATAAATAGTACTTTATACAAAAAGAACTATATATATATGATTACACATCAGAGTATACATTCATATCAATACAACACACAGCGAAAATAAACTAGTACCAGTGATATATGGAACACATCTCGACTTCAACTCCTTTCTGAAGCTCCAAGCGATACCTAACCTGATAATATACTCGGTCTGACCCGAGCACATTTGAAGCAAAGCAAAATTCACCCGGATCAGTCTAGAATACTTTCAGTGATAAATTCATAACACAACAACTTGTTTAACTTTGAAATACTTTTGAAATAAAAGGATAATAGTAAGACCAGTCCACACATAAATACGAACGGTTTTTACCTTACTATAACCCAAATTGTTTTGAAAACAATATCGTATTCTGATATTATAATAGTGTCTAAATACAAATAAATAGAATCTAGCAGAATGCTTGCATCTCACGCTCCACATATATAGTATACAAACAAAACCGCGGGCGCTTATTGGAGACTGGATTCCGACTATGACAATGTATGGAACCACCTGCCGATAGTGTATCTCTATAGAGGAATACACTGGGTTCAACAAGAACGTCTTGCAACCCGGCCCACACATGACCGACTACTCATTTCTCTTGAGTGTATCGAATATATTGCCACCATACGGCTTTTTGTCGTGACCACCGTAGTTCCCGGGAGATACAGAAATGAAAAGAAGTAACAAATATGAATATTCTCTAGATGGTGACAATACACCGTAATGGGTGCGACCCACATAGCCATGATGTCTGCCCTATTTTTGTCATTTCCCTGTTGTGAGGCTTGAGGTTATAATCGAATTTTGGAACATCTGGCCACCATTCACCTCGTCCATACAAGTCATCAAGGAACAAGATGAACTAAAGGCACCCTCCTACCACATCCCAGGAATCACACTATAGATTAGTAGTGAGTAGTCCTTGCAAATCCGTGGATTTCAATCACGATAGAATCACAGTCAAGATATCTCTAGGGATCAGCTAGAGAAATTCAACAGTAGTTCCCCCGCTCATGAAGATTTACGATCTTCAATTGCTCCATCTTGATCAGCATCTTTCACGTTTCGTATTCATTGGTCGGAATGGGTTTCAAATATAAATTCGATCCCGGTCTTTCCGTACCAACGACGTTGGGCCAGATTTTGATAGTCGGTTATTTAACTATCAAAATAAACAACCATAAAAATGAAACAGATCCATTGGTTTATTACTCGGCATCACTTGGCCATTTAAAATAGTATATCAGTTCTAATATATTAATAATCTTAAATCATTTTAATTGGAAAATCTCCTTAAAACCATGTCCAATTTCTCGTTAACTACCATTTCAAAACATTTGTTATAACATTACTTATTATCTATAATTTGGAAATCGATTCAACCTATCAGCGTAAAACAATCATTACGAATCTCCTTTTATTTTCGTTATTTGAACACAATAATCGTCGATTATCTTTTTAGAATGAACTCATTCTAAATCTCATTTCTTACTTTTGAAGATGTCGTTATATTCTCATCAATCTCCTTTTATATATTTCTATTATGGAAATATCATTTCACATCCTCAAGCCCCTTTTATTTCACTTTTATATTTGGAATCCCATCATATATATATTCCCAATATTTTCAAATAATGTTACATTATTATTCCTAATTTTTTTTTACTTTCAACATCTCCCCCGTTACAACTAATATCATCCTTCGATAATCCTGAAGTTGTTCAAGTTGGGGTATTTTAATTACCTCTCAGACTTTGATCAACAACGTTCTTATCTTAAGATAAATATCAGTTGTAATGCAAAAACCGATATTCATTCCCAATATCACATCGAATCCCATTCTAGTTATACTTTAATGAAATCTCATCCCTTATTAATGATCGTCGCTAATCTATGAATTAGAAAAGCGCGACATTTGTAATAAATTCTGCAAGCATACAGGTGTGTAGCATACAGGTCGAACACAGGGAGGTGAATTAAATCAAATTATTTATCTAATCTCTTGGGCGAGTTAGACAAAACTGGAGGTTGATTTTGCAAAACAAAATAAAAAGTGAAACTACAATTAAAAGACGCAATTAAATTTACTGCAGATTCGAATCTAATCGGATCTGTAATAAATTCAACGATTAAAGATAAAATAGAACAATGGAAATAAAATTGCAGAACAGAATTAAACGAACAGAAAATAAAAATTAGGATTACCGCTGAATCTAATCATACGGTCAATCACTAATGAAAAGAAATGCAAAATACAAATAGTGTTCTACCGAATCTAATCGTGTAGACAACACTAATTGCTAAGAAACAGAAAAAAATGCAGAAAATAAAAAGAAGAAGAAGAACTAGAAACTTTATTAGAAATAGAAAATGGGATATAGGATAGGATGGTGGCTACAATGCCATTACAAGGGTATATATAGGGGATAACCAAACCCTAACCCTAACCCTAATGATAACTGGGCCTTGTCATTACATCACTAATTAGTTTACAATGAGAAACACAAATGGGCCTTAGATAAATAAAGCAAATTTGGGCCTTTTCTCTTTTCCTCTTGCTTCCTTGACACTTCTTCATTGATTTGTGATGTGCAAAGCCTTGTTATCAATCCTTTTCTTGTCCAACAGCAACTAGATGTGATATCTTTATCTACAATTCTTCAAAATGCAAATACACAGCAAATTGAACTATATTTCTCTACATTTCTGGTTGCATGCGGGCTGGGTTGGAATATCTGTAAAAATAACAAAACAATACCCAAGTAATATTTATTTATATACAAAAGATAAGATATAAGAGCATAAAATAAACACATTTCTATGTCAATCAATTAACATAACAAATTTATATCGCATCTTTTTAGCTCGACTCATCTCACTCCTTTGATCCAAACATGGGTTTCCATTTTTAACTCCCATTTCATATCCCCATCAGTTCCTAACTGTAAATCAGTAAGAAACTAATTTCCTAAATATCAACTCCGAAGGTCGAAACCAACATTAGATAAATATTTTGAAAATCTATTATCTCAACTGATCCGCAGTTAAGTTCAATTTCTTTAATTATAAATCCTGGCTTTTACTTTATTCAAATGTCATTTCTAATAACCCGTTTCAATAATATATATTCAATAAAAATTCGGGTTTTATAACTTCACAAAATATTGGATTTCCTATAATCCAATTAAATATAATCCGAGGATAATAAAACTTTGGTTTAATAATAACTTATATTACTATACCTTAAATCGCTTAAGTATTCATTTACCACAACATGGCTTCCAAACTTCACACACTTCCATTTCTATATACTTGTTCTAAAAGTATATTCAATAACCTTGGTTTTATAGCATTGTCGAAATCTTGGATTCTTAAATCATTCAATTAAATATTATTCCAACAAGAATTTTACTAGCCTTTAAAAACTTAACTTATATTATAAGTAATATAATTTGCTTAAAAATATCGTTCAACTACAAACAGGCCTTATAGTTCAAAATTTTTCCATTTATACCCTTACTTCCCAAGATTTACCACTTCGATTATTATCAATAATAATCGATTTAAATATTTGTAAAACACGAATGGTTTACTTCACTTTTAAATATTCCCATTTAAATTAACAACTAATTTAATAATCAAATTTAGTTAAACAGTCAACTTGATCCACTCTAAACATGATTAGTTCGTTAATCAACTCCACCTAGTCTTTTCATTTAAATTAATATAATTAATTTAAATAATCCCATTTACTTCGATTATTGTTAAGCAAATAATAATCCATTTCAAATAATCCCTTTTTGAATTGTCACTTAAAAACAGTTTACCTCGGTTATTAATCGTTACATTAATCCCTACTCACTTGCATATCCATTCTAGTAATATGGGAATTATCTTTATAAATCAATTAATACTTAAGACGAGATACGTGCTTCGCACACAGTAGATTTTGGTATAAGATAGTGATTGTTGATTAAAACAATCTATACATAAGTGGTTGGTTTATTCCTTTTTAATAAACTTCATTTAAAATAATATATTTAAAAATTCATTTTTAGTTATAAAATAAATTTATAACTTCAAATCTATCGGTTTACTTGACGGTAAATCAATCTTTATAAAATAGGGTATATTTGGGCCATCTGCTATAATTTCCTCAACCAATACCACAAATTGATTCAAAACTCCACCACATTCAACAACGAACAGATTTTAAAGTCAACGGGGTTTAATCAGTTCATAAATAATATGAAATAAACAACATACCAAATATTTGAGGAATCCGGTTTGATTCCTCCTACCTATTCTTCCCTGCAACACAGATCATTTTAATATTTCATATCAGCATATAGAAATTAACCGACGATAATATAATTAACGTCAACCATTAAGTCAACCATAGGCATCCAAGGCAACCAATCAACCAATGTATACTATAAATTCTAATTATATGAATTTAGCACATCATAGTATTCTAGAAGGCGTGAGAATTAACTCACCTTATTTTCGGTTGACGGTTCGCCTTATTTAATTTTAAACTGGCATTTAAAATTAAACGGAAAATCTGGTTGCTTCCGTTGCTTTTCAACTTAGCACAACAGCGTAGTACTCTGCACTGCGATCCATCGGCTCTTGGTTCGCGTCATTTTGATTACGTATACGTGAGATATCATGAGTAGAAGTTTGATTTTTCTAACGCTTATTAAACCTAAGTAACAAATTAATTAAATTAACATATATTAAATAATTTTTGCTAGTTACCTTTTTAAATTAGAAACCGACGCCATTGTTTTCCTTGAAATAATACTCCAATACTCCTATTCAGCCGATCTCGTTTCACTTCTTTTCTATGTGTATTTTTCTTTTTCTATATCCGTTAAGCCCGAAGCCCGCAAAACAATTTCAGCCCACCACTTAAACACTACTAGACTTTCCCAGTTTTCACGCGGTCTCCTTCTTCATATATATATATATATATATATATATATATATATATATATATATATATATATATATATATATATATATATATATATATATATATATATATAACTATATAAGCATGCCTGCTAACCCCCCATTTTTTTTCTTTCACCGTGTGACCAAGGCCACACACGAGCACAGTCCACCATGTTACACATCTCCCTCACCGTAATGTCTCCTGTGCTCTAAGTATATTCCCACGCAGCACCCTCCACGTCCGTGTACACCCGCCTGCCAATACTCATCTTCCCAGTTTTCTGTCCTCTACTTATTTCCATGAAGCAAACTGCTATAGGTAACCAACCATTCCCATCACCTTAACCTTTCTCCTACCCTTAATTACCCTTGAACCGCGCACTTTCACCATGCAGCCCCCACGTTCTGATGACTGCTCACCATTTTTAAACATTTTCTTTTCTTCTCTTTTGTATTCTTCCTTACGAAAAGGACCTGTTGCATGAAATATCTCACCGTGACCCATCTTCAAACTTTTCCCACTACGTTGCCCCACACTTCACCGTGGATCATGACCTCTCCAACGTCTTTCCTCCGGTCGCCAAACTGCCGAGCTCATGTCAACGGAAAAAGTTCCAGTGGCTCACGCCACTTGAGCAGTTGGAAAAC
Organism: Allium sativum; assembly: GCA_030737875.1. NCBI lineage: Eukaryota > Viridiplantae > Streptophyta > Magnoliopsida > Asparagales > Amaryllidaceae > Allium > Allium sativum. The sequence goes on along the minus strand of CM060918.1, from coordinate 618,308,450 downwards.
AAAATAAAAGAATTAACAAACCCAAAATGACCTCCTTAACTTCAACGTCCTTTAATCTTTACCCAGTGTTCCTCTGTCCCCAGACATCTTCTTTTACCGTTAATACTTGGCCACATCACCTCGTTCACACCTATTCTCCTTGTTCGCTTCTGCCTCTTCCCATCGACGGCGACTCCACCAGCTTTATTTTAGCCATGTCCATGTTCGAATGAGTAGAAGATCAAAAGAAAATAGCTGAGATGGGTTTCAGTTTTCATTTTGTTTTGCAGAAAATATGGATGAATTTGTTGGTTATATACTTATTTTTTTTATGAATACTGGTTCGCTCAATTTCCTCTCTTCTGGGTTTGTGCTCCGAAGGAAGGAGAACATGTCTATTTATAAGAGAAGAGTCCGTGGCCATCACGGAAAAGGTTTGTTCATCACGGCGTTTGATTATTTGGCAAACAAGTAATAGGAAGGTAGCTTCTATTTTCTTGCGCCATATAGCTGTGTTTCTCTTCAGTCGGATTTTATTTTGCATGGGCTAGCCTGGGACGTTAAATTCTTAGGATAGTAGCTATTTGAATAGTTGTTAGGTTAGCTGTAAATTAGTCTTTTTGTTAGGGTACGTTATAGTATAGGGGTACGCGCTGTTTGAATGTTCATTTCAGCAGCACGGGTGTTTGTACTTCATACACGTTCATACAGGTTGTATATTCATAATATATTGGTTGAAATCTTTTCGCGTAAGACACATTACATGCAGTCCTTTTTTCCTTCCTCACCCGGCTTCGCTGATTCATGCATGTTCGCATTTCAGAATAAGGTAGCTATACAATAACTTAGGGCATCTCCAGTGGATTCAGGGCTGAATATTCAGCCCTGAATTGGGCTGTAGGCGCCAGTGGTCTGGCGCCTACATTACAGGCGCCAGGTCCTGGCGCCTGTATTACAGGCGCCAGAATTCTGGCGCCTGTAACGTAGGCGCCAGAATCCTGGCGCCTGTAATACAGGCGCCAGGATTCTGGCGCCCCTGAGATTAAAAATATTAAAAAAAAAAAATTGGGGTGAAAAAAAAAAATTGGGGTGAAAAAATGAGGAATCCTGGCGCCTGTAGTACAGGCGCCAGGATCCTGGCGCCTACAATAAAGGCGCCTGGATCCTGGCGCCTGTACTACAGGCGCCAGGAACCGATTCAGGATCCTGAACTGGATCCTGAATCGGGGCCTTCATATTAAGGCGTAATTGCACCACTGGGTGCAATTACCTTAATATTACGGGCTGAATACTCACCACTGGAGTTGCTCTTAGGGGAAGACTTTGGTTTTATTAAGGCTTAAGCTGTAGGTAGTAGAATAGGAAACTTAGGGGTGGAAAATTTATGTTGTAACCTTTGTTGAGTTACTCTCACCATTTAATGAACGATATGGTGTTGGCAGATTTTTTTTTTCTGTGTATTAATTAGGTATGGGTTGTTGTCTCTTATGTTCCACGTGATGTTTATATTTTTAAATGCTGATATAGGGTGTAAAATACTCCAAATAAAAAAGTCGCTTATTTTACGAATAAAAAATTACAGTAAAATTCTAAAAATTAAACTATAACTACGCCTCAGAAATCTTGTCCCAATTCGTAGCTAATATTTAATTATAATTAAATAATCGTTATGGCCTATAAACGATTTTATAGCGAAAATTTTAAATTTTGATTTGGACATATCTTACAATCTGTACGATGAAATCTCGATTTTTCTCTCCCATTAGAAAATTATAATCAAATCGATCCTAACGTTTCTTGTTTCTCAGAAATCCGACTTAAAACGGATTATGTATATTCATTTGAAGTTCAAGTCGAAATTTACGAACTACCACGGCGTTTCGAGCTCGTTTAATTATATTATAAATTATATATATTTAAACTTCGTTTTAATGACGAAATAAATCAATTTGTAATTCCAATTCAATATTTAATATAATAAAATATATTAAATATCATACCACTGAGAATGCGGGACGTTACATTATGGGTGACATAAATCACATTACCCATTAAGGTATATTTTTTTCTCAAACAACGATCACAGTCTTTCTTTGGTAGATTTTGGGAAAGAAAACACAACTTCGGTTTCAAATTCGATCGCGTCAATAGTCATATCTCTAATTTTAAATGAGTAAGTAAAACAAAATCTTCCACTAGTATTATTAAAAAAAAAAAAAATGTTCATTTTTGTATGCATTTAGTAATTGTTGTCTTTATATTTACGGAAACATCACTATAATCAAAGACAGAGAATTTGAAGTAAAAAATTTTTAGAGAAAGGTTGTTAGCGTTAACAAGAAGTGTAAAATGAAAATTTCTAGAAGTAATGTAATGAAAGAGCAACAATGGAAGGTGTACTCCCTGACAAATCACACCAACACTGCTGCTGAATGTAATGTACGTGCAGTAGATTCTGCACATATCAAACTCAATGAAAGTATTAGTAAGACTAATGGCAAGGAAAAAAAGGTACTGATATTCCGTTACACAATATTTTTGATATTATGGATGATGATATTCCTTTACACAAATTAAAAAAAATTGATAGATTTTTTGAAATAAACAGAGAATGGGGCGGCTATTATAGGAATGAAGAAGGATTTGATTATACTGCTATGCATCCAGTAGGTTGATGATATTTTTTAGGTTACTGAAATGCGATTACTTCAGCAGTCACTGTGAATGATGGTTTGGCTATGGCATTTTCTAATTAGCAATTGTTTTTTTTTTTGTTTTTGTTTTTTTTTGTAGAAGGAGTTTGACACGAATATAGACCCAATCATTGCTCGACCTATTTTGGAAAAAGGTTTTTCACAGTATTTCAGGACTAAAAAATCAAAGCTTCGGAACACTTTTTTGAAGAAAACAAAACAATACAAAACAAATTCCAAAAATAAAAGGAAAAATCCCATAGCTCATATATTGGGCCGAAAACCATATACTTGATTGTATGAAGAATTGGTATGTAGTAATCTCTATACGTGAATCTTATTGTTTAAATGTAATTTACAAACAAATTCATATGCATTCATGTAGGAAGTGGAGAATTCAGATTGCAAACTCACATGAGGGATGACATGGAACGTAGCGCACACTAGTAAGAAAAACGGAGATGTTCTTCCATGCACAGTAAAAAAATATGTAAGTCTTTATACTGTTTTTGTACACATGGATTATATACTAGTATGAGCTTGCATGAGCTTTTCAACGGTACAAATTATGTGCTGTAGAAAATTATGCTTACAGACCAAATTCATTTAGGCACTGCCTTCGCTAAATGCAGGCATAAGCTTGCATTTTTTGTAGAAAATTATGCTTACAAACCAAATTCATTGTGTAGAAAATTATGTCACTATCAATCAGTTTTATATATTTATAATATCTTCATATATTTGTTTTACCTGCATTTTTTGTGTTAAACACTATTTAATGTTTTTCAATTAAAACTTGTTTAAGATCGATCATGTCTAGTTTAGAAAACAACAATTAAATGCTTATATACAGTAAACTTATCTTTATATACAATGGTTATGTTCACTATACTTGTTATTGTGCAAGTATTGTCTTTTGGCTCTTATATTTATATAAAACTATATACAGTAAACTTATGCATAAATTAATATCTTGGAAATTTGTTAACATCTTAGTTTGATTTAGTGCTTGGTTAGTTTCGAGTATGTTACACTCTTTTCAGTTTAACCAATCTGCATAGCAATCACCCCTTTATATTATTTTCGGGTGATCTTTTCTTTGGTTGGCAAATTAATATCTTTGCAATTTATATACAGTAAACCAACCCGCATAGCAAGATTTTGTACTCTTTTCATATAATTATTTTTCTTTCAAACTTTTGGTTTATGATTGTGATACATATCCACATGGATTTGAAGATTTTAAACCATCTTTAATAGGTTACGACTGAGATTGTGGGAATATGGGTCCATCCTTTATTTTGAAATTTAATACACGAACGTCCCTTTTTCAAAAATAGGTTTTAAATCAGTAATCACCCCTTTATATTATTTTTGGTGATCTTTTTTTTTTTTTTTTTGAAAAATCAAGTTTGCACTTGATTGAAGGTTAATATGATAAAAAATAAATATTTACCTTGTATACTTGTTGTTTGGGTATAAATATTTACTGTGTATATTTAATATATTTACTGTGTATATTTGTTGTTTGGGTATAAATATTTATTGTGTATAAATATTGAAGGTTAATATGATAAAAAATAAATATTTTCTATGTATATTAAAAATGGTGTTCAACAAAAGTTTCCATTGGAATTCCCTGCAGATTCTGTGTTTCTATTTCAATGTGGAATGTTTAATCATTTGCAAACAAACTGCTAAATATCCTCAAGGGACCAGAATTCCTGATGTATTATTTGATGTCTACATTTATATCACTTGTCTAAAAAACTGCTGAACCTGTTTCAGTGTCTAGTTTAAGATCAATGGCAATGGCTATATTAGCTATACTTGTTTACTTTAGTGGAATTTTGTTGTTGGCAATCAATTGTGTTATCATTCTTTATTGGCAATCAAATGGCAATGGTTATATTTGCAGCTTCCATTTGACAGTATGAAGCTCAGTGCCTTTTATATAGTGACTTATGGAATAGTTAGTTTTTTTTATTAAATGCTTTTTACGGTAGCATACAAACAATATTTTACTAGTGATTTTGCATGTATCTTCTACACTAGAATATATATATATACACACACACACATCAGATGCTAAGATTTTTATTGTTGAAATGCTACTTGAATAGTTGTAAATTAAATGTTCTTTTGGATGTTCAGACTTTAATAGAAGCTGCAGAAGAGAGACAAAAGTCCGAAGCTAGTGTTAGTGGCAATAGAGGAGACATTGGTTTTTGGTTTGTGGTTTGGCCAGAGAGTCGCATTCATTCTATGTAAGCATCTATGTATTTTGTACTAATGAAAATTGAAGTCACAATGAACTTTGTAGAATTTGATGACTTATCTTGTATTTTTGCTACCTTCTTTTCAATTTGGTGAAATGTTAGTTTGAAATTTGGTTTCATGTTTAGTATTGCTATAAATTTGATTTGTGTAGTTGAATGAAATGATATGATATGTGATGGTACTATAAGATGCTGAATGTGATATGATTCCACAGTACAAAAGATGTCACACTTATAAATGTTACAATTTTTGCATTTGCATTTGTGTGGAAACTATTTACATTTGTCCCAACAGTTATAAATGTTAGACCAAGTAATTGTTCCAACGATTATGACCGTTGGACCATAAATTTGTTCTAACGGTTATAACCGTTAGAACATGATTTAGTACTAATGGTTGTAACCGTTGGAACAAATTTCTCTTCCAACGGTTATATCCATTAGTAAATTCGTTACAATATTTGCCACGCACCTTCTACCAACGATTATAACCGTTAGAAAATGACAATTCTGCTGTTGTGCTTCATATTTGTTATAATGTCTCATTTAAACCATTGCATGTATCTTTTTCCTTTTATTTCTCTTCTATTATTAATGCATAATATTTGTAAATCAGTGCATGCAACATATTTACACTACATGCAACCAATCCTTTTTTACTTTTAATGCATGCATTACATTTTTATTTGCATTAATATTTTCTTCTTTTTCAGTGCATGTGTTTATTACATGCATTCACATATTATCTTATATATATATATATATATTTATGCATATATATACACATATGCATTATTTAATTGTCATAAAATGCGGGGTGTTACAAGGAGCTTTGGCATATACTATGCTTGTTCATATTTACTTTCCGCTATAATGAGTGTACTTGAGTGTTGTAATGAGGATGTGATGTACTCAGATATTTTGGATTTCATGTACATAACTCAGTTATACGATGATGTTGTTCTATTGTTTTTTCACTCTGTTATGAATAACAACATTACCATCCATAATTCTTATTATATTATATTCATGTGCTATGAGATATACGATGTGTACCATGTTTTCTACCCTGATGGTTGTTCCATTTTAGCTTGACACATTTTTAATGCATTATTTTATTGTTTCTATGAAATTCATGTGGGGTTGGTCGGTATAGGATGTCATTTTGACATCAACATTTTTTGGTGCTTTCACTGAGAAACAATATCACCTTTGGACTGAAAGAGATTTATAAGGATCGGCAATGGGAAAGACTAGGAGAACCATCACTCAATGAGAAGCTAGACAAGAAGGAAGTCAAGATGCTTCCTTTGGAGGAAATCCATCCATCTACATTACAAGGGATAAGATGTGAATTGTGATGGATAGATAACATGCAGGAGAGGATGAGGAAGAAACAAGAGAAGATGATATAAACTTCCTTACATAACTTGGACAAGAATAACATGCTAGAAATCAGAATCAAGGCATTCGAGTCAGAACTAGCAGGCAGAAGATCATGTCAAATTGACTGGAGGCGGCCTCGGTTAACAACTTCGAATCGGAATTAAACCCAGTGCTCGGGTCGAAGGCGAGCCCATATGCATGGGGAGCACCCTTGGGACCTCTGGATTTAAGTTTTAGATCAGCAAGAATTTGAATTTTGGAGGTGGAAACAAAGGAAACAAACTTGATGTGGATCAACAAGGACAAATCCGGTGCGAGGGTTCAGATCCACGTTGAACCCAATGCATGTGTGGGGCCAATCCGGATGTAATGCATGAAGGATATTGTTTTTGTTTGGAAAATGCTTTTGCATGTCAAGAACGAGAGATGATGGTTGGAGGCTGCTTCTGGATAATAAAGACAGATTTGCAGATATTATCAAACGAGCTACAAGAGGAGACTTGATAAATCAGGATGTGGAAAGCGTGCATACAAGTCTTTGTACTCAAATAATTGTGAATATAAGTAACCCATCAAAATCAAAGCTTTCAATGCTTAAAGTGTATAATGGAAGAAAAATATCCTACCGTTTATTTAATGATTTACATTACATGCAGAATATGGGAGCATTAAGGGTATTTAAGAAAGTCATAGGAATGTTTTCCCTAATACTTTCAGATATCAGGGCATTATAGTTTAGGCAATTGAAAAATGGATCTATTAAAACTTGGACGAATCAAGTTAAAATATTCATGAGGAAGTTTTGAGTCCACATCGCTCAACCTAAGAAGGTTGTGACTCTCAAATATTGATGCAAAGGATATGCGAGACTCTAAATAATTTTTATGCTCGATTTAATGTGACAATTACTTTGGTGGATCTTTTACATCCATCAATGGTTTTAATGGCAGTAGTACTAGAGATTGTGGATAATATGGATTTCAAGGTATCACTAGAACGAGACCGCAAGGGATCTCGAGGAATTCTTTCATGAGGCCAATGAGTTCTTACGATGAGTGGATGCAAGAGCTGACAGTAAAACTTTTGAAGTTAACTTGGTAAAGGGAGGAGGATCTCCTAAATGAGGTTCAAATATAGTGAAGGAAAGTGCAAGGATGATGATGATTATGGTAGATCAAAAAGGTAAATGAAAGACTCAAAATTCTCTTTCTATTTAGATTTGAACATAACTTCAAAAAGAATTTATCTAGATCTACGAGAATGTCTTCCGTATCAAGGCCGACTAGGAGGGAGTCCATTGAACCTAAGCAGACGATGGGAAAAACAATATTGGCTTCCTAGGGTGGATGGACATAATATTAATGAGTGCGTACATCTTAGAGATATAATTGAGAAACGAGTCGAAAATGGTTGGTTGGAAAATATGTTAGGAATAGAGCAATAGCGATGGAACATAAGCAGCCGTCATCTACACGAGATCAGGGTGTCCCTGGCTAATGAGGAGGGATCATATCTAATTAAACGCTTGGAATCAAATAATGAAACAGCTAAGTTGCTTCCACATGTACGGGATCGGGACTTGGTCCTTAGGCATGTATTCAGACGATGATAAACTGTTGAATTTTCATTTGATTTTCTCTGCAAAATTAGATTATAACAAAATTGCTAAGCTACTTACAAAAGTATGGATCAAGACTTAGTCCTGAGGAATGCTATAACAACCCACTTGGAATGGGCCTAGATCCGACCCAGAAAAGGTCGAACGGTCCGTTTAGAGTGATACTAAGTTCCGTTGGGCCTTTTCATGGTCAGAATTTAGGTCCATTCTGAGCGCCTACATTCTGACCGAGTAGTTACACACGCTCTGAGATGGTGACAAACCATTAGTTTTCAGGATGTAACAAAAATTTGGTTTTGTTACTTTTGTAAAGAGGACGATTTAACCAAAGTCTCTATTAAGTTTCAAAATCTACAAAAATTTCTTGTAAAAAAGTATATAAATTAGGTCTCTAGAATTAAGTTACCAAATAAATGCATAAGCTTACAAAATTATTCAATGAATAATTGCTGACTTTTATGCATTTATATCCAAAATTGCAGATATTTCCATAATTATTCAATGAAAATTTGTAGGAATTTCGGTAGCCATTTGCCAAAATGTTGTGGAAATGTCCATAATTGTTTATCAAGAAAACTGTAGAAATATCCGCAATCATTCATTGAATATTTGCATATATTTATGCACTTTTTTGGATAATTTGCAAAAATGTATGCAATTATTTACTGAATAATTACATAGTTTGTAGGCAATTATTCAGTAATTAGATTCCGAAGGCCTAATTTACAAAAAAAATCCGAACGAGTTTTCATATATTAAGTTTTATTTTAAGGACTTAACCCTGGTATTCACTTAAAAAAAATGCTTGGCAAGTATGGACTATGCTTATTTCGAATGAAATTTGCAACTATAATTCTACTTTAATAACATATTAGTCGTTGTATTTGGACTATGCATCACAAGCGGTAGGTCATCTTGTTAGGACTTGGCAATGTTGTTTCATTTAGGTCGTTAAGTTTGAATTGTTCTTGGCAAGGGGATTGTCATTTTGGCAGTGGGATTGGTTACTCAGTCTGTCGAGCATGGACTATGATCGACAAGGTATATGCCATCTTGTCAGAAATTTGCAAGATTACTTATTCAAGTTGGCAAGTGTGGATTACGCTTGGTAAGGTTCGGCCCCCTTGGTAAAGACTTGACGAAGCCATTTAATCAATCATCAAGTGTGGATTATGCTTAACAAGGGTTGGGCCGTCTTGATAACGGGTTAGCCTGCTCGGTTGTCAGATATAGATTGTAAATTTAGCAAGAGTCTGGAGAAGCTACAGTCGTCGAGTGTAGACTACGCTGGGCAAGAACTCAAAGAGGCCATGGGTTTGGATATCAACTTAGAAAGGTTACGATTATGGATTTGGATAGGGATATAATAAATGATCCAGATAGACCATGAACCTGGATTTGGGTATTGACTTTGAATTCAGAATGAATATGGATTATGCAAATGGTCCAGTGAGATTGCAGATTTGGATTCAGATACTGGGTATGGATGGTTTATGTAATAACCCGGAAAATACGAGCCAATTTAAAAATTTTAAATTGGTGATTTCAAAGGAATTTGAACTATTGAAATAGAATATTTCAATAAAATAGTGAATTAGAAATAGTGAGTCAGTTTGAAAATTTGAATTCAAACTTTGACTGACTGTGCAGGGTGGAAAATATAACGGATTTTAGCGAAACCAAAAATATTTAAATCTGTTTATCAATACCTTTCTAACGAATCTGAAAAATCGAAGTTTCATAACGGGAATCAAAAGTTATGGCCGAATGAATTTTCAGAATGGTCGCTATATAGAATATATAGCCCTGGAAAATTGATATTTTGCATATGACCTCGGAATTCGACGAAACCACTTTTGTTGGGTCCGGGATGTCAAACTATTGCTAGGTTTCAAATTTCATAATTTTTGAAGCTAGTATGTGAGTGTGGCAAAAGAAAATGTGTTTGGTCAATTTCTGTTAAATTGGATCGACCAGAAAATGGCCATTTTTCAAACGATCTCAGAATTCGACGAAACTAGTTTTGTTGGGACCGTAGCGTCAAAACATAGCTAGATTTATTTTTCTGGAATTTTTCGAATCAGTTTGTGGCCCTGGCAAATTGAAATGTACGTTCAAAGTTAAAATTAAATGTTTTATACTTTAATTTGAAAGATAACTGACTGTAACAGTCGAATTGGCCAACGAAACATATCCCATAGTGTCCGGAATGGGGGTATTTAGCTAGGGACGACAGTCGTTTGGTTTAAAAAGGAGTTCGTTGGAGAAAACCCTAATTTTTTGAAATAATATATATATCGGCCAATCCGAATTTTTCTTTCATAATTAAAAAAAACAAAAAAAACCCCGAAACCCTCGAATCAATGGCGAAACCTGTTTTTCGCTTCCGTTCTCGATTGCCGCCGCCTCCGCCACTTCCAGGCGCTGCCGCCACCACCGTTCGCTTCGTCTCCGCCTCCTCTTCAAATCCGACCCCAGCACCCCCTCCATCGACGCCTCCTCCGCCAGGATCGAGCCCAGGAAGTCCGACGCTTCCCATCGCCGCCGCCGCTCCGATCTGCCACCGAGCGCCACCAAACCACCACCGACAGGACCCTTACTCGAAGCTCTTCCACGTCCAACTCCCCGATCGTCCCCACGTGCCACGGATTTCGCGGAAACCTCAAACCTAGCTTCGAACTATCGTGAAAGGTGAGTCCTTTTTGATGTCTGCACTTTGAAAAATCATATCTTTTTGGTGTGTTGACGAAATTCGATGAAACAGGAAACATCGGGACCGCAAGGAAGCTCTCTACCACATAGAAGAAGCCGCGGATTTTTCTGAGTCATCTACGATTTTTAGCACTCCGCAAACCAATGTGAGAAATCTAAATTAATAGAATTTGAATGGAAAATGTCGTGTATAAATTATATTAGCGAAATATAAATTACACACGTGTTGCATACCTCATTTACATGCGTAGTGAAAGCTATATAAGCGAAGTATGAATTATACATGCATAGAATAATTGATATATGTGTTGAAATGCAAGTGAAATATAGCAATTATATTAAATATATATTTATATATAAATATATATATATATATATATATATACATATATACTCCCCTCGTCCACAAACCATGGACGATATTTAATGTTGTGAATTGGTGTGAAATATTGGATGAAAAATACGAATGGTTGAATAATTGTTTGTGGTTGATATTGTTTGGTTGTGGTTGAAAAATACCCATTGGTGATTGAAATGAATTGGAAATATTTGTGGAAATAAAAATAAACATGCCGCCTGCGTGCGAATTAGATGCATGAATCCCCATTGTCAAAAACCGCGAGGTTTTAAGGTAGAGCGAGGAACCGTACTAGGGACGGTACCGGTTTTAACTACCCTGCCGTTATGCTGCCGAAATTTTGAATAATCTTTATGTGTTAGAATAATTTTCATATGTTGAAATTATTTTTATGCGTTGAAATTAAAGTCATATGTTGAAACTATATCCATGTGTGAAAATGTTCTTGTGTTGAAAAGTGATGTGTGAAAATTAAATTCATTTGTGAATGAATGAAGTGTTTAAACAATAAAAATCACCTTTTTAAATGTATATGAAGTATGTAAAATATTCGCCTTATATAAATAGTTCCAACAATAAAAATTCCATCTTTCTAATATGAACAACATAAATAAAATATCCATGTGTGGAAATGCTCATGTATTGAGAAGTGTGTGTAGTGGAAAAAAGTTCATGTGTTGAATAAAAAGATCGAACAATAAAAATTACATTTTTATTGAAACTATGAAGTGTTGAAAACATCCATTTGTCGAACGAATATTTTAAATGATAAAAATATCATTTTTATCATATTTGTGATATGCTAGAGATATGCAGACGTTGAAATAAATATTTGTGAAGAAATATTATTTTTAACATGCATAGGAACTAAATAAAATAGTCATGTGTTGAAATCTATTTTAGTTCGCCGAAATTATCATCTTTGAAATGTGAAGTGTTAAAAATAGCCACTTGTTCAAATAAATGTGCATGAGTGGAAATATACATTAATTAGCTAATGATATGATTTTAGCCTATGCATGCAACATTAGAATGAATGGTGTTTTTAAACCAAAGTAAACCGAATATGAAGTTGAATGGAAAATGATAAGTGATAAAAATTGTATATATGTACATGCATATTTATTGAACAGGTTATAGCAAAGGGGCTAGAGAAGAGGAATAAAATTTTGTGCCCGACAAATAGGTACACATTTACTGTTTTGTTTGGGTGATGATTTTATGAGCCTGTTGGCTAGCTGCTTGGCTTTTTCTTTTTCTTTTTGACATGAGATGCCCGTGTGGCTATTTGGGAATTTTCCCAGCCCCTCCCGTACAAAGGAGGTTATGGCGAAATTTTCCAAAATTTAAAGACGTTAGTGAAATAATTGAAGTGGAAACGATATAGGAATTTTTGAATGAACTATATTTATATAAATATAAATAAAATTAAAACGAAACGTGGGCGTGCAGTTCATGTTTTGAAACCATGATTTCAAATGACTAGTGCGGGAAATCCGACCATTGGATTTTCCCGAAACCGCAACCGTTGGGTTCGCCTTGGAAATATCTTTCCAACGGCACCAACTTTGTGAAGATCCGACGGTTGGATTGTCTGGAATGTTTAATTCAAATATGAAGAAAAACAGCGCCATAAACGATTATATTTATATATATATATATATAATTAAATTAAATCGAATAACGACGCTGCAGTTCGTAAATTGAAATCATAACTTCAAATAACTAGTGTGGAAGATCCGACCGTCGGATTTTCCCAAAACTGAAACCGTTGGATTCGTTTTGAAATGACCTTCCTAATGATATAAAATTTGTGAAGATCCAACGGTTAGATTTCCAGATATGTGCAAAACAAAATTAGTGAAAAGCAGCGCCAGTGCATCGACACGACCTGAAACGTCTTTTAATTAAATAGGGCCGTTTTTAATTAAATAAAAATGGCGATATATCGTTATAAAATACTATAGACGATATAGAGTGGAAATAAACCAATTTCGTTGTGTTTGCTTGATATGTGATGGTTGAATGTATTTGACATGAAAATTATAACTAAAGAACTGAAATGTGAATGTTGAATAGTCCAACCATGTGAATAATTGATTTGAAAATCTAAATATACGTGGGTTATTTGAAAAGGATGAGTTCACCTCATTTCAAATAACCGATCGACGTTGAGAAGTCGAAGAGTCGAAGATGGTTGAAGACCGACGATCTTCACATTGGATGTATGGGCGCTACTAACGCTCGTGATTGGAGTAGCTACCATGAAGGAACTGAAGTAGTAGCTGTCCAAACATACTGTTGATTGTACGGATATGCGAGGAATTGGTGCCTCCGGTTTCGTTCAGACCCAGAACAGACTTGTAAATGGACTGTGTGTCTGACATTGGATTTTGTTCTGTGCTGATTGATCTCTGTTAAATATATATCTGTTTGGCGGTGGAGAATTTATTCTTTTGCTTAACGCCCTTCTCTGAGACGTACGAGCTCAGAGGTTATGTATTGATAGAAATCAGTCGCATGGAGTGGATTACCTGTGTGGCACACCTGAGTGGCATATGATCAAGGCTTATGTTGCAAAGCAAAGTCTTGTGGTTGATGATCAAAGCATGGTCTGGGTGACGTAGCTTTGTGTATAATGTGAATTCGCGAGCCTCACACCCCGGTATGAGTCAAAAATGGGAGAAGGACCCAAGGAGTGCACGACGTTTCTTTCTAGCTATGGTGGTGTCAGTGACCTCCCAGCCCTGACATTTATATCTACTTTTCACCTGTGTGGTTGTTGGAATACGAGGCGCCTCGATTATAGGTCTGTAAGGACCGAGAAACGTGTGTTCAGGAATTGCCAATCCTCAAAAGTAAGAGAGGACCGGCCTTGGAGGATCCAGGGATTGCTGTGTGCGGTCCCGAGGCATTTGCTAGAGTGTCTCGAATCGGAGAGGAGCTTGCCCCTTGCCTCGACTCATGAAGGAATCCAATTTCCAATACGAAATATGCAAATGTGATTGTATTACTAGTATGGCGACATAGTAGATGGTAGCTATGCCGCCTAGGATTGATATTTATGATTGAATTTGCTTTTGAAACATATATACACTAGTAATAATATCAAACACTTTTGTTTTATTCGTATGAAGCATTTTTGGCCATTATAAGGTAAAACTCTATCCTCCGGCTTGCGTTGCATTGTGTGATGGGACCTGAGTCTTATAATGGCTTCTTTTTTCAAAAAGCATTGCGATGATTTAATCATTTACTTTATTTCATGCACTAGCACTCATTGGAGTAAACCCGTTCCGCGAAAGTGGCGTGGTCCTTTGATTTGCCTTATTATTGTTGTTAATAAGTTAAGTAGATTTCTCATACCAGTCCCATGACTGACTCGTAGTTTGTTTCACCTTGCAAACTCGGGTGCCCTCATTTTCACACGGGCAGCCTAGTTACAGGTTTCTGACGCACTTTTGGCTCATGGCGAGGCTTGACTACACCGTGCTGACTTGGATTTTCTCCGCCATTATTGTATCTATATTATGATTCCGCCATTGGCGATGTAGACTGATATTTATTTTGTGTACTCTTTATGTATGATTCCGCCTCAGGCGATGGTGATTGACTATGTATCATTATGCACTAAGTTGTATCCTGTACTGTGCTTCTCTGATGTGATGATATCTATATGATTCCGCTGTCATTTGTGTGTAAATTATTCTATTTTCTTTTTATGCTATTATCTGTGACCTAATGATGATTAATGTGTTATATTCCAATGATTATCCTTAACACCGTGTAACGGGGTTTTGGGATCGTCACAGCTGGTATCAGAGCTTTGGTTAACCTTAGTTCTGGAGTCTAACACATTAAACACTTCGTCAAAATAGAATCAATAGTATTCTAAGGCGAGTCGCTCATTAGAGATGGGACTAGTAAAGTCCTAGAATGAGCCGAGCAGAATAGCAAAAACAATTTGATCAGTCCATCGTTATCTTTCCGTACATTTTCTGCTTAACTATGCAATAAACTATCATTTCTGTTAGCTGACTCTTTTCTTGCTTATACAGAATTTGACAAATGGCTACCAGAGCAGCAGCCGTTAGAGGAGGCCGTGCCGGCTGAGGCCGAGGACGGGGAGAAGCCCCAGTTCAAGAAGGACCTTTGATACAACCTCCGGCAGCTCAATACTTCGAGCTAGACCGTGTAGCTAAGAGATATAAAAACTTAGGAGGCAAGACCTTCTCGGGAACTGGCACAGTAATAGAGGCCCTTGCATGGCTCAAAACATGCGAGAAAATTCTTGAAGGCCTAAGGCTTGGAGACGAAGATAAAGCTATTATGGGCGCTTGGCATATGCAGGAACAAGCTGAACTATGGTGGGAATCTCTCACCGCTGGGAATAGAGAAGCTGAAAGAACATGGGATGGATTCAAAGAACTCTTTAAGGAGAAATATGTCCCAGAACAAGCTCTAGAGTGAATGCGCAATGACTTCGCCAACCTCCAGCAGGGGGATCTTTCCGTGCAAGATTATCTGAATAAATTTACACTGTTGTCGCCCTATGCTCCGGAGCTCGTCGCCACTGCAAAGTCCAAAAATAAGAGGTTTATCCTTGGGCTAAGGCGACAATATCATGATAGAGCCATGGCCCATGTCAAGCTGGAATTCAACGAACTGGTGGAAATGACATGTAACTACGAAGACCTTGACCATAGGCATCTGGAGCAGGATCGCGCTAGAAGCCAAGCCGGGAACAAACGCAAGCCTGTTGCGAATCAAGCTGAGTCAAGCCAAGCAGCATCTTCAAAACCTCAGACTGGCAAGCCGCCGAGAGGAAGTTGCTATAACTGTGGCAAAGTGGGGCACTACTCTAATGTGTGCACAACCCCGAAGAGGCAGAAGACAAATTCACAAGGTTCAAGCCAGGGTTTTCAAAACCCTCGCTCCTGCTTTAATTGTCGCAAGACGGATCATCTAGTCAAAGACTGTCCTTTGCTGAAGAAAGCTACGGTAGCTCACGTCTATGATGGGTCGAGCCCGCCAGCTGCTTCCGATGGAGCAGGTAAACCCGATGTGTTGGGAGGTACCCTTACAATTAAAAATATTCCTGTTTCTGTATTGTTTGACATAGGTGCATCACGTAGTTTTATTGCTAGTAACATAGTGCACAAATTAAAGTTAAAACCAAGGAAGCTTAAAGATTCGGTTGAAGTACATAATCCGATAGGGGATTCTATTATCCTCAATTCATATTGTAAAGTGCCAGCCTCTTATTCTTTCTACAAGTTTCCTTTTGATCTGGTCGTTATGGATTTTCCCGAATTCGATATGATTCTCGGGCTTGATTGGTTAACGAAATATGAAGCCGAAGTGAAGTGTGCGGAAAGAATCGTTAAAATTCGAACGAAGCTTGGACATATATATATATATACCCTGTCATGGTTCGAATCCGAATAGAGAAGAATTTTGGTCGGCATTAGAACTTATCCCCACTTCCTTGGAAAAGATTCCGATTGTTAGAAACTATGCGGATGTGTTTGAAGAAGTTGAAAACTTACCTCCGCAAAGAGAAATAGAATTCCGGATCGATCTAATTCCCAATGCCAGACCAGTGGTACATCCAATTCGCAGAATGACTCCAAAGGAAAAAGAAGAATTAGGCGATCAAACTCGTCAACTGTTGTGGAAGGGTCTAATCAGACCTAGTTTATCTAATTGGGGTGCAGCTGTTGTGTTTGTCCCAAAGTCAGACGGTACTCTTCGATTATGCGTTGATTACCGAGACCTCAACAAACAGACGATCAAAAACAAGTTTCCATTACCCCACATCGATGATTTGCTAGACCAATTGAATGGGGCAAAAGTATTTTCCCGAATGGACCTAGCTACAGGTTTTCACCAATTGAGAATAGCAGAAGAGTGTGTTCCTTTGACAGCTTTCAGAGGTCCAGACATATTTTATGAATGGTTAGTAATGCTGTTTGGCTTGTGCAACGCTCCAGCATACTTTGTCGATCTAATGAATAGAGTGTTCAGGGTAGTTCTGAATAAATTTGTCCTCGTATTCATTGATGATATTTTAATCTACTCCAAATCAAAACCCGAGCATGAAAAACACTTAGAACAAGTATTGGAGATTCTAAGAAAGAACGTCTTCAAAGCCAAATTCTCTAAATGTGTCTTCTGGCAAGAAGAAGTCAAGTTTCTTGGCCATGTCGTGTCAGAGAAAGGAATTTCTGTTGACCCAAGCAAAATAACAGCGATTCAAGACTGGAAACAACCCACTACTCCCACAGAAGTAAGAAGTTTTATGGGGTTGGCTAGTTATTATCGAAAGTTCGTTAAGGATTTTTCAAAGATATCCGGTCCGTTAACGAAGCTCACGAAGAAAAATGAGAAGTTTAAGTGGACTTCCGACTATGAAGAAGCTTTCCAGGAATTGAAATCGAAACTGACCACTGCTCCAGTGTTAACCATTATTGATGGCAATCAGGATCTAACGGTTTGGACAGATGCTTCTATCAGAGGTCTTGGTGCAGTGTTAATGCAAAGAGGCCAAGTAGTCGCTTATGCAAGCCGCCAACTGAAACCGCATGAGAAGAATTATGTGACTCATGATCTTGAGTTGCTAGCCATCGTTTTTGCCTTGATAATCTGGAGGCATTATTTATTGGGCGAGAAATTTATACTGTACACAGATCATCAATCATTGAAGTATTTATACACCCAAAAAGATCTGAATTTGAGACAGCAGCGTTGGCTAGAATTTCTTGCAGCGTATGATCTTGATATCCTGTATACGCCGGGGAAGGCTAACGTTGTAGCGGATGCGCTTAGTAGGAAAACCGCAATCATGGCCAATCTTATAATTACGCTTGGATTGATTGATAAGATTTCAGCCCTTCAAGAAGACGATGAATTCATTCAGAGAATCAGTCAAAGGGTCAAGGAAGGTGACACCACAAGTTTCCGCATTGACAATAAGGGGGTTCTTAGGTTAAATAATTGGATTTGCATTTCAAATATTCCAGGCCTTCGAAGAGAAGTGCTAGACGAATGCCATAAATCCAAATTTTGCATCCATCCTGGTGTGAGTAAAATGTACCACGATATCAAACGCACTTTCTGGTGGAGGGCAATGAAAAGGGATATTTCTTTGTATGTTAGCAGATGCCCTACTTGTCAATTGGTCAAGAGCGACCAACAGAAGCAAGCTGGATTGTTGCAACCGTTGGAAGTCCCAGGTTGGAAATGGGAACAGATTTCCATGGATTACATAGATGGCTTGCCGCGAACCAGGAAAGGTAATAACAGCATTTGGGTAATCGTAGATCGCTTCACGAAGACTGCCCATTTTATACCTGTCAGATCCAATAGAACCGCTCAAAGTCTAGCACAGATATATTTCAAAGAAATCGTTAAGCTGCATGGAATTCCCATCAGCATAGTCAGTGATAGAGACCCGATATTTGCTAGCAAATTCTGGGAGGCTTTCCAGACAGAATTGGGAACGAAACTGAATATGAGCACCGCTTATCACCCTCAAACAGATGGCCAAACTGAGCAGGTGAATAGAATTCTAGAAGATTTATTGCGGGCTTGTATAATTGATTTTGGTGGGTCATGGGAAGATCACTTGCATTTGGCAGAATTCTCATATAACAGTAGCTATCAAGCAAGTTTGGGAATGTCGCCATTTGAAGCATTATATGGCAGACCGTGCAGATCTCCAGCATGTTGGGTAGAACCTGGCAACAGACTTATGTTAGTACCCGATATGATTAGAGAAGCATCTGATAAAGTCGACTTCATCAAAAAGCGTTTGAGAACCGCACAAAGCCGACAGAAAAGTTATGCAGATTCAAGAAGAAGAGATTTGACATTTGCCGTTGGTGATCATGTTTATTTGAAGGTTTCTCTGATGAGGGGAGTAATCAGATTTGGCAAAACTGGGAAGTTGGCACCGAGATTTATTGGTCCCTTTCCTATACTCGAACGAATTGGAACTCTTGCTTATAGGGTTCAATTACCAGATTGGTTGCTTGGAGTGCATGATGTATTTCACATATCTCAACTTAGAAGACATGTGCATGATCCGGATCTTGTTGTAGAAGAAGCAGCGCAACAGGTGTAACAACCCGTATTTTCAATAACCTGTTATAACATAAATGGAGGCAGAATTAAACTGTAAAATCTGAATCAAGGGAAACGGGCTATGCCATTGCATTCGTCTCGGAAAAATACGCGAAATAGAGTCCGAGTTTTCGAAAATCGGAGTCCGTATGACCAAGATATGGCCTCATGAAGTTTCACGAAAAATTCCCAAATTAAAGTATACTTAATTAAGTGAAATGGGTTGCGCAGAGAAATATATATATATTGATATATATATATATATATAATTGAAAATTAAATAAATAAATATGCAAAAATGTTCAAAACAGCGAATTGGGAGAGGGGAATAACCGAACCGGCCGATTTTTGAGGTCGACCCGAGCGCGCTGGGTCGACTAGGGGTTAATCCAGGGTGTTTGGCTGTCAACCCGTGGGCCGATTCGCTCAAATGCAGATTTTGCATTTGGATGGTTCTCATGGTTCATCTTTAATCTAAAGGCCCTAGATGGTTCCTACACTTGACTTCTTCCCCAAGACATGCTTTGATGGCTTGGATTGAATCTAGGTTTAATCCTATGGCCTAAAACACTTGCCTAATCTATAAATAAGACCCTAACCTATCCTAAATCCTCATTATTCATTCATGCAACTAAACTATGGCAAAATTTTACCTCTCATGGCCTCCACTCTCTTCATAAAATTTCTAAATGGTTTCTATGAGAGATTTTCCATGCATACAAGTGTTTTCAAGCTTGTATGAGTGTCATTAGCTTGCATTCAAGTCAAGTTTCTATCTTTGCATCATAAAGCAAGGGTTTTGATCATTTTGGCTCAAGGGTTTTTATGTTAGAGCTTGCATTTTGGGTCTATTTGATTGCATAAGGGCTTTGTCATATCTTTTGTGCCTTCATAGCAATGTAAGCCCTTTCCCTACTCTTAGATATTAACTATGAAGTTAAATGTTCATGTTGCAAGTTTGGGTTTGATCATTGAGTATGATACATGCTATCATGTCATGCAAGTTTATGAAGTCATTATCTTGATCTTGTGAGCTAAAAGCTACAACCTTTTTGTTGAAATGTTGCATTAGGCAACATGAGAACCCTCATAACCTTTATGTCAACTTGCATATAAAGTCATAACCCTTATATGATGATATATGCGAGTTACTAGTCATCATTCCATATCTTTTGTCACCATGATTCGCTTATGTGCCAAGTTTGGGTTTATGCATGTTTTGAGGCTTAAGAATGAAACATGCAAGTTAATGAACACATTTGTGCCTCATTTGCCACCATGATTAACTTGTGGCTTAATATCCATTTTTGTCATGCCTTTGCTAAGTCTCTTCTTTTAATCCATTACGTTGTCGCGAACGTATATGCGAGTTTAAAAGCGTTGGGTTATGTTATGGGTAATTTCTAATGACATGAAAATACAACTTGAAAACATGACTTGAAATATAACATGGAAGTTGACATGTAAGTATGCATAAAAACATAAGCTTGGGAATTTACCTATTAAGTTAGGTCTACCCTTTGGGAATTTACCTATTAAGTTAGGTCTACCCAAATGCTTGAAAACTTGTAACATGTTTTGGGAAACATGATGGACATGACACTTAGATAATATAAGTGTGGCCAACTCGAGGTTGGGTTGAGTTTGCAACGTAAAACTACCCGGAACCGACCGGCCTAACTAGTAGTTGCAAACAATAGGACCCAATGTGAGAAGTTGGTCATGTTGTGCTTGAACCCGAGGTTAGACCAAGTTGTGGTGTAAAGCTACCCGGAACCGACCGGCTTAACTAGTAACCACAACAAAGTCTAATGTGAGAGGTGAAGGTGCATTAAGTAATTAATGCCACATGATAGGGTTAAGTTAATTTGATTAATGACTCTTAACCAAATATGACATGGACAAATGGGTTAAGTAATTTGATTAGGCTAATGATACTTAACAAAACATGACAAGGTTGGGTAGGTTAAGTAACTTGATTTGCCTAATGACACTTAACCATTTTTATATGACTAGTGGATGGGGTTAAGTTAACCAACACTTAATCAATCCAACGCGATAACTTGGTAAGGTTAAGTAAGTTTTCTTAATGACGCTTAACCGAAAAATACGGTTAACGAATGGGGTTAAGATTAGACTCAACTAGTCTAAACATGGAAATCGGATGGGGTTAAGTTAGCCTAGACTTAATTAATCCCACTTGGTAGTTTAATGGGGTTAAGTTAAACACTTAACTAATCTAAACATGATGAATTGATGTGGTTAAGTGACCTATACTTATCCAATCTAACTCGTTAATTTATTGTGGTTAAGTTAACCAATACTTAACCAATATAACGTGAAAACATGATAAGGCTAAGTCACGAATTGCTTGAATACACTTGACCGATTTGACAAAGTAAATTGATAGGGTCAAGTTAATATATACTTAACCAATCTAGAATGATAATTGGACGAGGTTAAGTCGTGAATTGCTTAATATACTTAACCAACTTGAGCATGGTTTGTAGGGTTAAGCCTTGAACTTGGATACTTAGACAATTTTGACAGGATTTGTAGACGGGTTAAGTCATGAACTTAAGTAACACTTAATCCATTATGTAAACCCTAGTTCTGAGGATTAGGTGGATAACCGTAGTTAACAAGGATAACGGGAACAATGCTAAGTGGTAAACCTTAGTTGAAGAATAACTAAGTAATGATTCTTAGTCAAGGAAATTTAGACCAGTTCATATATAGATGAGTAACCTGATACGGTAGGTCATCGTTTAAGTATACGAGTAGGAGCAAGTATCTGATTTAGATAAAGGCTCCAGCGAACTGGGTAACGAAGCAGCGGCTTCGGGGAACGTGAGGATATTCTTGGTATCCCTCTATGAGCTGCCAGGTTATTATACTAGGCTCATGAGAGGTTAAGGTCTGCGTTAGAAGAACCAAGAGTATGCCTTGGTTGCTATACGAGCGACCTAAAGACGGGGATGGATAGGGGATAGTCGACGATACACGGTCGTACCCTAGATAGCATTTCGTCAGGCTACCTACCA
Source organism: Allium sativum (assembly GCA_030737875.1). Classification (NCBI taxonomy): domain Eukaryota; kingdom Viridiplantae; phylum Streptophyta; class Magnoliopsida; order Asparagales; family Amaryllidaceae; genus Allium; species Allium sativum. The sequence continues at coordinate 618,286,257 of CM060918.1, read as the reverse complement.
TCTTTGGTCAAGCGTGTACGTACGGAAAGGCAGAGAACACCCAAAAGACCATAATTGCTATCTAATTATGGTTGCGGTAAGGCTTGGATGTGGGTTGGCCAGTGTTGTGTTCTCATACAGGATTTATCCTGTCTTGTCTTTCACTAGTTGAGGGAGTGGTCTCGTGGGACCATAGCCACGTATAAGAAAAACAGACCTTAGCATCTGCATCGGCAGATAAATCGAAAGCTCCCGACCGAGTCCTGTATTTCTTGATTTGCCCTGTGACAGGACTCGGATGGCACGATGTGATACATGTGCATACAGTCATGGAAAAGCGATTCACGATGAATGCGTGGGAAAAAGGGCGCGGTTGGCGGTTAGCGTAATCCCTAGTGGCCCTAGGTGGTTGAACCCAAACCGAGATACGAAAACGTGCAATAGGTAAGCATAATCCCTAGCAGCCCTAGGTAGCATAAGTCCTAGTTGTACAAACAATAATTCATGTTGGAAGACCCTAGCTAGGTTTAGGGTAACAGTCCAAACCGATCTTAAGGATCATGGAACTATGTTAAAGTAATATAGAATCTCATGGGAAAGCCCGTATGGTCTACGGCAAGGGACTGAACATTTACATGGAATAAAACATACAAGTTGAGTAACCTATATATGCGATATATTAGGTTGACATGGACCATTACACGACTTTTGAGTGAGGGTCATTCTTGGTTAACACATGACACGGTGGGGATACTAGTACGGTAGGTGCAGAGCTAAAATACAGGATAGATATCACGGGGCGTTATACGTGACAGATATCTTGGGGATATTATACTTGATAGAAACCTGACGATGTGATACCTTGTTTTATCTTGACATCGTAATTTATCATGACACCTTAGTTTATCTGAGTTCAGTAGTTCATCCTGTTATTTTGATTTAGCTTATCTATCTTGTTATCATGCTTATGTTCATCTCAGTTTCTCATGTCAGTTAACTTTACTAGTTTTTATGCTAATAGTAGATACGGCTTACTTAGTCTTTTTGACTGACCCGTTTTGTTTCGCCTCTTTTCTTCCGTTTCCCCCCCAGGTTACAGGGAGGAAATACTGTTGTTTAGTTCGGACTTCTTCTGCTTGAAGGTCATCATGGATGGCTTGGACTTTTCTTGGCTAATGGCTACTTTACTGTTTTTACTTGGGGAATAATTTATGAAAATGTCTTTATGCTTCTTTACTATTGCAAGACAGGTTTTGATGTACTCTGATGTAAAAGGCTTTAGACCTTATTTATTCATGTTATGAAAGTTTGATTTTACTTCCGCTATTTTATATGTTCTGTCTTGTGATATTTCTGTGCATGTTTACCAATAATGCCCCTCTAAAGCTAGTGCATTCCTTTGCGAGTGACCCTAGCGGAGGCGGGGTGTTACAACAGGATATAGACATAACTCCAGAATTAACACTCAGAAGAGAGCCATTAAAGATTGTTGGCAAAGAAACTAGAAAACTAAGAAGCAAAAAGGTTCATTTAGTTAAAGTGCAGTGGAGCAGTGATCCTAGAGACTGTACTTGGGAAACGGAGGAAAGCATTAAGCAAGCTTACCCCAAATGCAGAGTGGATATCTCTGACTAACTCCGGTGCAAGGTACCTTTACAATACTTTGCATTTACATTTTGTTTCCTACTTTACTGTTGTTTCCTTTTCGAGGACGAAAAGTTTTAAGTGGGGGAGATTGTAATAACCCGGAAAATACGAGCCAATTTAAAATTTAAAATTGGTGATTTCAAAGGAATTTGAACTATTGAAATAGAATATTTCAATAAAATAGTGAATTAGAAATAGTGAGACAGTTTGAAAATTTGAATTCAAACTTTGACTGACTGTGCAGGGTGGAAAATATAACGGATTTTAGCGAAACCAAAAATATTTAAATCTGTTTATCAATACCTTTCTAACGAATCTGAAAAATCGAAGTTTCATAACGGGAATCAAAATTTATGGCCGAATGAATTTTCAAAATGGTCGCTATATAGAATATATAGCCCTGGAAAATTGATATTTTGCATACGACCTCGGAATTCGACGAAACCACTTTTGTTGGGTCCGGGATGTCAAACTATTGCTAGGTTTCAAATTTCATAATTTTTGAAGCTAGTATGTGAGCGTGGCAAAAGAAAATGTGTTTGGTCAATTTCTGTTAAATTGGATCGACCAGAAAATGGCCATTTTTCAAACGATCTCAGAATTCGACGAAACTAGTTTTGCTGGGACCGTAGCGTCAAAACATAGCTAGATTTATTTTTCTGGAATTTTTCGAATCAGTTTGTGGCCCTGGCAAATTGAAATGTACGTTCAAAGTTAAAATTAAATATTTTATACTTTAATTTGAAAAATAACTGACTGTAACAGTCGAATTGGCCAATGAAACATATCCCATTGTGTCCGGAATGGGGGTATTTAGCTAGGGACGATAGTCGTTGGGTTTAAAAAGGAGTTCGTTGGAGAAAACCCTAATTTTCTGAAATAATATATATATCGGCCAATCAGAATTTTTCTTTCATAATTAAAAAAAATAAAAAAAAAACCCCGAAACCCTCGAATCAACGGCGAAACCAGTTCGCCGCTTCCCTCCTCGATTGTCGCCGCCTCCGCCACTTCCAGGCGCCGCCGCCACCACCGTTCGCTTCGTCTCCACCTCCTCTTCAAATCCGATCCCAGCACCCCCTCCATCGACGCCTCCTCCGCCAGAATCGAGCCCAGGAAGTCCGACGCTTCCCATCACCGCCGCTGCTCCGATCTGCCACCGAGTGCCACCAGACCACCACCGACAGGACCCCCACTCGAAGCTCTTCCACGTCCAACTCCCCGATCGTCCCCACGTGCCACGGATTTCGCGAAAACCTCAAACCTAGTTTCGAACCATCGTGAAAGGTGAGTCCTTTTTGATGTCTGCACTTTGAAAAATCATATCTTTTTGGTGTGTTGACGAAATTCAATGAAACAGGAAACATCGGGACCGCAAGGAAGCTCTCTACCACATAGAAGAAGCCGCGGATTTTTCTGAGTCATCTACGATTTTTAGCACTCCGCAAACCAATGTGAGAAATCTAAATTAATAGAATTTGAATGGAAAAATGCCGTGTATAAATTATATTAGTGAAATATAAATTACACACGTGTTGTATACCTCATGTACATGCGTATTGTAAGCTATATAAGCGAAGTATGAATTATACATGCATAGAATAATTGATTTATGTGTTGAAATGCAAGTGAAATATAGCAATTATATTATATATATATATATATACACACATATATACTCCCCTCGTCCACAAACCATGGACGATATTTATTGTTGTGAATTGGTGTGAAATATTGGATGAAAAATACGAATGGTTGAATAATTGTTTGTGGTTGATATGGTTTGGTTGTGGTTGAAAAATACCCATTGGTGATTGAAATGAATTGGAAATATTTGTGGAAATAAAAATAAACATGCCGCCTGCGTGCGAATTAGATGCATGAATCCCCATTGTCAAAAACCGCGAGGTTTTAAGGTAGAGCGAGGAGCCGTACTAGGGACGGTGCCGGTTTTAACTATCCTGCCGTCATGCTGCCGAAATTTTAAATAATCTTTATGTGTTAGAATAATTTTTATATGTTGAAATTATTTTTATGCGTTGAAATTAAAGTCATATGTTGAAACTATATCCATGTGTGGAAATGTTCTTGTGTTGAAAAGTGATGTGTGAAAATTAAATTCATTTGTGAATGAATGAAGTGTTTAAACAATAAAAATCACCTTTTTAAATGTATATGAAGTATGTAAAATATTCTCCTTATATAAATAGTTCCAACAATAAAAATTCCATCTTTCTAATATGAACAACATAAATAAAATATCCATGTGTGGAAATGCTCATGTATTGAGAAGTGTGTGTAGTGGAAAAAAGTTCATGTGTTGAATAAAAAGATTGAACAATAAAAATTACATTTTTATTGAAACTATGAAGTGTTGAAAACATCCATTTGTCGAATGAATATTTTAAATGATAAAAATATCATTTTTATCATATATGTGATATGCTAGAGATATGCGGACGTTGAAATAAATTTTTGTGAAGAAATATTATTTTTAACATGCATAGGAACTAAATAAAATAGTCATGTGTTGAAATCTATTTTAGTTCGCCGAAATTATCATCTTTGAAATGTGAAGTGTTAAAAATAGCCACTTGTTCAAATAAATGTGCATGAGTTGAAATATACATTAATTAGCTAATGATATGATTTTAGCCTATGCATGCAACATTAGAATGAATGGTGTTTTTAAACCAAAGTAAACCGAATATGAAGTTGAATGGAAAATGATAAGTGATAAAAATTGTATATATGTACATGCATATTTATTGAACAGGTTATAGCAAAGGGGCTAGAGAAGAGGAATAAAATTTTGTGCCCGACAAATAGGTACACATTTACTGTTTTGTTTGGGTGATGATTTTATGAGCCTGTTGGCTAGCCGCTTGGCTTTTTCTTTTTCTTTTTGACATAAGATGCCCGTGTGGCTATTTGGGAATTTTCCCAGCCCCTCCCGTACAAAGGAGGTTATGGCGAAATTTTCCAAAATTTAAAGGCGTTAGTGAAATAATTGAAGTGGAAACGATATAGGAATTTTTGAATGAACTATATTTATATAAATATATAAATATAAATAAAATTAAAACGAAACGTGGCCGTGTAGTTCGTATTTTGAAACCGTGATTTCAAACGACTAGTGCGGGAAATCCGACCATTGGATTTTCCCGAAACCGCAACCGTTGGGTTCGCCTTGGAAATATCTTTCCAACGGCACCAACTTTGTGAAGATCCGACGGTTGGATTATCTGGAATGTTTAATTCAAATCTGAAGAAGAACAGCGCCAGAAACGATTATATATATATATATATATATATATATAATTAAATTAAATCGAATAACGACGCTGAAGTTCGTAAATTGAAATCGTAACTTCAAATGACTAGTGTGGAAGATCCGACCGTCGGATTTTTCCAAAACTGAAACCGTTGGATTCGTTTTGAAATGGCCTTCCTAATGATATAAAATTTGTGAAGATCCAACGGTTAGATTTCCAGATATGTGTAAAACAAAATTAGTGAAAAGCAGCGCCAGTGCATCGACACGACCTGAAACGTCGTTTAATTAAATAGGGTCGTTTTTAATTAAATAAAAATGGCGATATATCGTTATAAAATACTATAGACGATATAGAGTGGAAATAAACCAATTTCGTTGTGTTTGCTTGATATGTGATGGTTGAATGTATTTGACATGAAAATTATAACTAAAGAACTGAAATGTGAATGTTGAATAGTCCAACCATGTGAATAATTGATTTGAAAATCTAAATATACGTGGGTTATTTGAAAAGGATGAGTTCACCTCATTTCAAATAACCGATCGACGTTGAGAAGTCGAAGAGTCGAAGACGGTTGAAGACCGACGATCTTCACATTGGATGGATGGGCGCTACTGACGCTCGTGATTGGAGTAGCTACCATGAAGGAACTGAAGTAGTAGCCGTCCAAACATACTGTTGATTGTACGGATATGCGAGGAATTGGTGCCTCCGGTTTCGTTCAGACCCATAACGGACTTGTAAATGGACTGTGTGTCTGATATTGGATTTTGTTCTGTGCTGATTGATCTCTGTTAAATATATATCTGTTTGGCGGCGGAGAATTTATTCTTTTGCTTAACGCCCTTCTCTGAGACGTACGAGCTCAGAGGTTATGTTTTGATAGAAATCAGTCGCATGGAGTGGATTGCCTGTGTGGCACGCCAGAGTGGCATATGATCAAGGCTTCTGTTGCAAAGCAAAGTCTTGTGGTAGATGATCAAAGCATGGTCTGGGTGACGTAGCTTTGTGTATAACGTGAATTCGCGAGCCTCACACCCCGGTATGAGTCAAAAACGGGAGAAGGACCCAAGGAGTGCACGGCGTTTCTTTCTAGCTATGGTGGTATCAGTGACCTCCCAGCCCTGACATTTATATCTACTTTTCACCTGTGTGGTTGTTGGAATATGAGGCGCCTCGATTATAGGTCTGTAAGGACTGGGAAACGTGTGTTCAGGAATTGCCAATCCTCAAAAGTAAGAAAGGACCGGCCTTGGAGGATCCAGGGATTGCTGTGTGCGGTCCCGAGGCATTTGCTAGACTGTCTCGAATCGGAGAGGAGCTTGCCCCTTGCCTCGACTCATGAAGGAATCCAATTTCCAATACGAAATATGCGAATGTGATTGTATTACTAGTATGGCGACATAGTAGATGGTAGCTATGCCGCCTAGGATTGATATTTATGATTGAATTTGCTTTTGAAACATATATACACTAGTAATAATATCAAACACTTTTTTTTTATTCGTATGAAGCATTTTTGGCCATTATAAGGTAAAACTCTATCCTCCGGCTTGCGTTGCATTGTGTGATGGGACCTGAGTCTTATAATGGCTTCATTTTTCAAAAAGTATTACGATGATTTAATCATTTACTTTATTTCATGCACTAGCACTCATTGGAGTAAACCCGTTCCGCGAAAGTGGCGTGGTCCTTTGATTTGCCTTATTATTGTTGTTAATAAGTTAAGTAGATTTCTCATACCAGTCCCATGACTGACTCGTAGTTTGTTTCACCTTGCAAACTCGGGTGCCCTCATTTTCACACGGGCAGCCTAGTTACAGGTTTTTGACGCACTTTTGGCTCATGGCGAGGCTTGACTACACCGTGCTGACTTGGATTTTCTCCGCCATTATTGTATCTATATTATGATTCCGCCATTGGCGATGTAGACTGATATTTATTTTGTGTACTCTTTATGTATGATTCCGCCTCAGGCGATGGTGACTGACTATGTATCATTATGCACTAAGTTGTATCCTGTACTGTGCTTCTCTGATGTGATGATATCTATATGATTCCGCTGTCATATGTGTGTAAATTATTCTATTTTCTGTTTATGCTATTATCTGTGATCTGCTAATGATGATTAATGTGTTATATTCCAATGATTATCCTTAACACCGTGTAACGGGGTTTTGGGATCATCACAGTTTACCTTTGGACTTGGTAAACGATTCGACAAAATCATAAATTTGACTTTGGATATGGATGTCAGCTTGGAATGACCATAGTATTTACAAACAATATAGGAAGATTGCAAATTTCAGATTGGATTTAGTTGGGAATTGGATTAGGATCTTGGATTGCCGTTCTCAATTACCCATGGATTATTGTCACACCCCACGTTTTTAAATAATTAATTAAAATGAATTTAATTAATAAAATAAGAAAATGAGAATTATGTAAATGCTTGGATTTTGTAATGAAAATTGTACCATTGTGTTCATGACTATTTTATGACCAAATTTCATATATAATATTTCTAAACAGAGTTAAAAAAAGGAAGTTATGACCGTTTGAAGTTTAACGCTAGAAAATAATCATTTGTAAATGTGTATATTATATATATACACAAACAAAATACTTAAATCAGTTATATACATTTGAAAATTGAACTTCATAACGTATAAAAACAATAATGAAATATAGCGTAAAAATTAATGAAGAGAATGAATGCTAAACGAATTAGTAATGAATAGGGTAAAGTGGTAATTAAAGAGGAGGACATACTTTGAAAAAAATAGTCTGGAGGACACTATGTTTCAATTTTTGGCTGAAGGACAAAAGTTTGAAAAAAAATCACGCTGGAGGAAAATGCTAAATACAACTAGCATTGTATTCGGTTTTACACTATATAGAAATGCTAATTATAACTAGCATTATATTCAACGTTACACTATAAAAATGCTAGTTATATTTAGCACTGTTCTTCAGTCTAATTTTTTCTCTAAAGTTTGTCCTTCAGCCTAGAAATAAAACTTAGTGTTTTTCAGCCTAATTTTTTTTCAAAGTTTGTCCTTGTACCTATTTTCTACTAGGGTGTATGTATGTGTGTGTGTATATATATATATATATATATATTATCAAGGAACACTCTATAGTGGGCCGCCCTCGTGGAAAGTTGATCACCTAGGGCATGGGTCGACTGTCACGCAGTGAAAAATCTTGTCTCAAACCCTATAGTGAACGAGCCAGGTCTGATAGTTTGTCATAAGGTCAGCGCTGATTTGGACCTCTGTAAATAAGCATACAGGGTTACACTCTAAACTCATTTTTATTCATTTAAGAGAGGAAATTTTTCTTCATTCTCCAAAACTTCTGAAAACTATAAAATTTTGTTTAGATTATTTAAATTGGATGAGAAGATTATATAAGATTAGAAAAGAGGTTCAAATTAGAAAGTTATTTTAATGAGAAAACTTTTAGATCTGAACTTAATATAAATCCAAATCACTTTATTTTGATCATATCTAATAGATCTACACAAATGATATATGTAAATCTAAAATAGTAATTACAAAAGGAAGAAGTTGTAGGTAATGTGAATGGATCTGGATTAAACAACAGATTTGGAAAATGAGTGAGGTGAGTGTTACTACAATGGTATATGATATCATTGTGACTCTAACTCACTTATCTGACTAAAAATTATATAGTGATTATTTAGTTACGAAAATGGAAATCCTAAACTATAATGGAAATAATAATAATGTTGATATGCCAATGTAACTAAATTGTAAAGTATACCTTTAACTATTTATTTCGCCTAAATGTCAACCTTAACCCTTGGATTATCGAAATTCCACTATCTGGTTTTAGTAGAGATAAATAAATAAAAAAATAATTGTGAAAACTATAATATGCATTAACCTAAGATTTATCTTTTTAGACTTAGTTGATATTTATATTTGTTTGAAAGAGGGTTAGAGACAAATAAGTTTCTATATATATTTTTAGTTCAAATTGTTTTAAATGTGATGTGTATAATTATAGAAAAATTAATATTTTGGAAAAGGAAGGTAAGTACAAAAACAAGATAATCATTGTATTATGTACTGCCTATCACAAAAGGAAAGAGAATTATTTGGAATTACAAACATCATGCAAAACCCATCTTTTAATAGTAATATAGAAATGGACCATGTCCTTAAAAGATAGAGACTAAATTCCAACTTACTAAAATATGATAGGTCTTAGAAAAGAGAATGTTAAATGAGAGGATAATGGACTATGTGCACATCCATAATGTAGGCATATGGCGCTCCATTATTGGTGTAGCTTTCATGTTCCTATAGAATACGATAGAGATATGATGACGTGGTAAGATGATATATCCTAACAAGATGATTGCGAAGAATACTAGGGATGAGATACAGAATGGAGGTACTCTAAGGGAATATATATATATATATATATATATATATATATATATATATATATATATATATATATAGAGAGAGAGAGAGGAGCGTTCAACGGCACCCCAAATAGTGAGCACCCCAAATGCCCCCCAATAGAAACCAAGTATTTATAGTAGTTTAAGTTAGTGGGAGGTGAGAGAATGAGTGGAGGGAGAGAGAAACGGGATATGTGGGGTGCCATTGAACGCTCGCCATATATATATATATATAAGGTCAAATCTACTATGTAGTGGTGGTACGTGTGTAGTGATAGAGACTAAATGACTTGAATAAAACGTGATATAACAGAAATGGTAAACCATCAGTATATCTAGTGTTATATATAAAATGTATTATTTACTGATCAACAGAACAAATATTCCGATCCCCTCCTCAAAAAAACCACAAGTTAGATAAAAATAGGTATTAGTAACCTAGATATGATTGAAGTTATTAGGGACATTTGATTTACAAGTGTCAATATTTGGTAACTATTTATTTATTATTATATTTTAAATTATTCTGATACTAGTTATTTACTTAAGCTCTGATAAATATCGTTGTTTGTTTTCATGATACCAAACAAACGATTTGTGCTTCAGTGGACTTGGATTTTTATTTTTTAAGAAAATTTGGGCCCATTAGGGTGTGAGTTAATATGTTTGGTATTAGAGCTTAGGTTAATCGATCCTATAAATATAATAAGTGAACGTGTTTTATCTTTTAAATATAAATATGAAATATGTATATATACTAAGATCCTAATAATCCCATTTAAGGAATAGTAATATATGGAAAGTCTTTGGGGAATGTATTAGTACATTGTTTTCTTATTGGGTTAAGGAAACCCAAAGGTGTTGGGTCCTTGTGTGATTACTAGTTTATAATATACAATAAATTCATAAATTGGAAAAGAGTTAATATTGATATGTTATAGTAAGGAGAAATGTAGAAACTTCTTAGGATACTGGGATGAACTCTTGTGTATTGGATGGAAGATGATTTTAGTAAGATAGAAAGGTTGATAATATTTGTATAGGGATTATTTCAAAATTTAAAATTTTTAGAGGGAAAGTATTTTTAAAAATGAAAGAGATTATAAGCTCATTTTGAGTCTGATCCCATATATGGTTTCGAAACATTTTTTTTTAAAATAGTATAATTTGAAAGAAAAAAAGAAATTTTATACTTTGGAACCCATAAGAATACTAAATTATCTTTCCAAATTGTTTATCTGATAAGAGATTTAAAAATAAATTGAATCTAGTAAAGAAAAAAATTCGAGAGTTGATAAAGAAAAGTATTAATTATGGGGTTGAACATTAGCTTTCCCGTAGAAGTTCCTGCTCTCTAGCCTTGTCTTTATCTCTTCGGGCAATACTTAATGAGGTGTCCTGCCCTACCAAAGTGGTAGCAAACGCCTTTTCTCTTTCTGCAATCCTTTTCCAGATGACCCACCATTCCGAAGTTATAGTATTTCCCTTTTTCTTCTTTTATCTATATTCCCTTCTTAAGCTACCATTTTCTTTCATCTTTGGGTTGTGCTCCTTAGCCCCAATTCCCTTATTCTCTTTTTTACCATCTCTGTGCAACATGCTAACAAGTCTGTTGAAAGCGGCCTCCATCGCACGTAAATCCTTATGAGGCTTGAGAGAAAATAAGACGCATGTGAAACCACAGCGGCTAAAGATGGATGTTGAGCACTTCTTTGCCCTTCGACATGTACCGTAGTTTTAACATGCCTATGGAATCATGCCGAAATAGGGATACCCTTCTGGGAAGAAACGGTTCCTCGAACAAAAAGGAAAAGGAATCAAGCGAAGAATCGAGAAGATATTTATGGCTTTAGGAAATATGCTTTTCAAAAACAGACTTTTTATTTTAAAATACTTTGTTTTTGAGACCTTTTTTGAAAACCATTTTCAAAGTATTTTATCCAATCTTATAACCATATGCCCTGATACCAAATGTAACACCCCACGTCCGTTAATGTCACTCACTAAGGGAATGCATTAAGTTTCGTGAAGCGTTATAGGTAAAAAAGAACATAATAGCACAAGATAGACATGTAAAATAGCAGTGGAATTAAAAACTTTATTTAAATCAAAACATCATGGTCCCAAATACTGAGTTTACATCATAAGTAACTAATTACATTAATAATCTGTCTTGCCAAAAATATCAAAGTACAAAAGCATAAAATCATATTTCCCTTGCAAAGCCATGAGAGAGTTTATAAGAAGTCAAAGCAGTACATCTATATCCAATATCCAAGATAAGCTGAAAGAATCCAAATCAACTCTAAGCACTTCCACCCTGAGAAACTGGAGGGAAAACGGAAGAGAGAGAAGAGGAAACAAAAAGGGTCAGACATAAAGTCTGGCGAGTCCAGTTACTTTTAAATATAAATAAGTAAAAGTATCATGGCAAGTATATAAAACTGGAGGAACAAGATAACAGTAACAATAACAAGTGTGAACTGAGCAAGATAAGATGAACAGGATATATTGCGTTTCTTAAATACATTTCTCTACACCGCGCAGATACTAGTATTAGTATATCAAAGATAGAATGATCCTTACTAATACCGTTCCATTACATTTTCTTGATTATTAGGTTACTTTGGTTAATAGCACTCAAGACTTATACGCGCATCGTACCCATTTACTTTCCCATGGACTCACCTAATACAATATATGTAGCTATCACTCAATATTGAGATACACCCCATGGAAACCCACTTGCATGGTCTCCACCGTAATGAACGCAGTCCCTCATCCTACGCCGGAGTGACGTATTGGATCTGTATATAACAATGTTACGTTCCACATATATCTATCTTTACTATGCTACGTAAGTGTATGGACTGCCACCATTGATTGAATCAGATTCCTTATCGGAATAATGCAATCTAGTCTACGATACACCACCCAGAGCAGATATGCATGTATCTAGACTGTCCCACGTATGTACTGTAATTGTAGCTCGATGCCTCAAACGCACGCCCTCTAATGGGCACCGAGTTCCGCGGCAGAGCGATAAAAGAAACACGGAACTCGGTCGGGAGCTTTTCCATTTCTTTATAGGCCCGTCTTTAAAGAGCCTCTATATACTGATATACCTAGGGTCTGTTTTCGTCGTGGCTATGGCCCCACCTCGGCCCCTCCCTCAACTAGTAAAGACTAAAAGAGCTAAGAGACCTCCCCTAATAACAACCAATCTAAACATCCTGTTGGTTGTCGATGACGGATATCCAACGGTCTATTATCCTTTTTGGTCATGACCCTCTCCTACTCCACGTGAGGCAGCCGTCGAATCACCCTAGTGTAACCTCGTCACAGCATTTTCACTGCATAGCTACATATGCAGTCAAGGCCCACCCACCTAGTAGTTACGCGCAGACCCAACCTCTGCGAGTACAGCCTAAGACATCTGTCACCGCACAAAGGACTACCAGGAGCAACTTACGTACTTCAGGAAGCTGCGTACTTCAGGAAGTTGCGTGCTTCCCTTTCCCATTCCTTTGGAGTTGTCATAACAATCAGATGATTGTGCGCTTCCCTCGTGTCTTATAACACCTCGATGATCTACCCCGTTGGGTTATTCACTCTTAAATGTACGGACTGGTCCAAGCGCCTTTCTTTAATATGTTGTTAGACCCTATGTCTAAACATTCTTTTACGCGCTTGCCTTACCTCACCGGGTTTCCATTTAACTTGGTTATTCCCATTCATATTGAATTCTTATTCAAATTACCAAGTTTCTCTTGCTTATTAATTTCAGTCATATAACTTAATCCATTTAAGTTTATTAATAAGCCCACAACATGTTATTTTCTAGATTGTGGCCCAAGGTCTGTAATCCACAATCTATTTTATATTCTTGCTTGGTCACATTATTACAATAACATGTTCTCCTTAATACGTTATTAAGTATATCTCAATTCACATGTTTCCGAATTAACATGTCACTTACCATATATGATTAAATATAACTTATTTATTTTACAAGTTTTCCTCATTCTTTCTCATTCAATCGTAAATTCAATTTACACCGTCACTACAACTTATCGTTGTCTACTTAGCAGATTATTACACATATCTAATTCTATCATTTCTACAAGTTATGCTTACCCTACAAGGGTGTCTATAATTACATAACTTTATTATATTTTCCACCGGTTACATATACCACTAGGTGTCTTTAATTACATAACCTTATTGGGTTAAGTTTGTGGGCCTATATGTAAATATTACCCACCCCCTCTATTTTACTTAACCCACCCACTACCCATCCAATTTTACTTAACCTTAACTTAAGTTCATAACCATACAATCCTTATGGATTAAATTAGGTTAAGTAGTCTAATTCATTACCATGTCCAATTATAATGGGCTAGACCTCCCACATTAGGCCTACAACGTCTGGATAATGGATAAGCCGGTCGGGTCTGGGCAGTCTTATTCCACAGTTGGGTCTAACCTCGTGTCTTAGCCCGATTCGTATTTGCACACTTAGACCTCTCACATTAGGTTCAACATTAGTGGCTGCTGGATATGCCGGTCGGGTCCGTGTAGACTTTCACCACCAATGCAACCTAACCTCGTGTCATAAGTGCAACTACAATTCCTAATTGTAATTACTAGACATTCCATTTTTATCCAAATCTACCTGTGTCATTATAGGTGATTATTTCTCTTTTTCCCCATATTTAATTATATGCTCAATTCACTATTCAAATCATAGACTTTTACACCCCTTTTTAATTCACCGTTTGATTATGCACCATATGCTCTTTTTCCCAAGTTATAAGTCAAGGCATACACACACACACACACAAATATATGTTATGCACAAACCCAACTCTACATATTTTCCAATTTATGTCCCTAGTCCATATTCGACCATTTCAATACAAGTTATACCCAAATCCATATTCACATATTTTCCAATGTATGCCTAAAATTCATATTCACATACATCCCAATTTATGTCCCAAATCAGTACTTACGCATGTCCCAATTTATGCTTAAATTATATTTTCCAATGTATGCCTAGATTCATATTCATATTATTCAACACAATATATGCCCCCCAAATTCATATTCTTTTATTTCCAAAAATTTTGCCAAATTTAGATCCATATTTTCCAATACCAATTATGCCCCAAATAATGTCTTTCCCAATCGTTCAATATTTTGCATGTTCGCATATTTCAGCGTTAGGCCTAGTCTCGAAGGTAGCCTGGCTATATAAAAATAAAAAGGGAAAAAGAGGGAGAGAAGAGAATCAAGAATAGGCATAATAACGAATCAATAACAAACTAATAGAAATAGGCATAAACTGAGGCATATTATGACAAGATTTAACATGGTGGCGATATGAACATATAAAAGCAGATCTGATAATTATGTCATAATAGAACTGATTAGGCACTGATTCAAGATCCAGTTTTTATATACATATCAAGATTACTACTCAAATATTCAGATCTAAACATAACATGAACTCATAGTGAATAGAACTACGAAGAACGTGTTGAATAAGTTGTTGTAGCCATCGCTGAATTTGTTGTAGCAATCTTCGAATATGTGTAATCTTCTTTGAATTGATTTAGAAGAAAGGCCATTTTAATTTTCGTTGTAGCAGAGCTTCACCATCAACATTATTTTTAGATAAATTAAACCTAGGTCTAGGGTCCTTTATATAGGAGTACCGGAGCAACCAAAACCTTCAGATTGGAGCAGAAGCCATCAGAATCGTCCATGTTAGAGAAGATTCCAGATCCCCGGGTGGGTCGACCCCCAGGTCGAACCCCCCTTCAGGGGTGTCGACCCCAGGGTCGACCCCCATGAGCCTGGGTCGACCCAGCCAGGCCTCGGGTCAACCCAGCCGGGTCTCGGGTCGACCTCAAACGGTCGGCCCTTCCTTGATTTACGCGTCGGATTTCTTGTTTTGTCGATTTTGGAATATTTTTGAATTTATATGTATATATATCTTCCTTATATACATACAAACTTCAAACCTTAATAACTTCTTCATACGTTGTCTGATTTACGCAAACCAGGTATCTATCTTAATCAGAATTCCGAGACGGACGCAATGGCGCAGTCCATTTTACTTAATTCTGAATGCTTAATTAAGTTTTTCCTTAATTAATTGTTAACAGTGTATTTCACCTTAATTATTCTTTAACTCATCATCTTTAGTATCGTTAAAATTCTGGGGTGTTACATTCTCCCTTACTCAAAGGATTTCGTCCCCGAAATCTCTAAGTTAAGAAGAATGTATATCCTAACATCCAACACTCATACATCCATCTAGTAATCACAAACATCTATTGTCCTTAAGGAATTTCTAATGCTTTTATGAACATACACAATAGTGTGTGTATATGTCCGTAAACTAATGCGAAAGATCAGGTGGTCTACTGATTCAGTTGACCTCTTTAATGCAATGCATGTTGGTGCCATGCAACCAAAATGTATGAAAACTATCCTAATACATGTAATTTCATATGTGTGCACAATCATCCATCCAAATGCAACATCAGTGTAACGATACGCCCATTTTCATCCATAAAAATTAAAAATGTACACACATCAATATGCAATATGTAAGTGACTGAGCCGATATAGTGCCTATTGAGTGTGTATATGCGTCCACGAGCAACCACTAGCAAACACTTGCATCCATCAAACATAACATGTCTCAAACACATGTTTACATTCATTAGTTTTTTTCCTAAAGACTCGATCGATAGGAGATATTCAAACGATAGATACAAGTATTAATTCGAAGCTTTGAAAAAGAAGTTAAGGACATATTCTCGAAAAGGAAAGGATATGAAGCGCGATTCTTGTCTTCAGCCTCCCAAGTAGCGTTCTTGCGGCCCTTTCCCTATTGCACTCTTACTAGCTACACTTCTTTATTGCATAATTTCTTAACCTCCAATCCAAGTATGCAAGTCGGAACTCGTCCTATCATTGCTTCCTTCTCTACTTTCATTTCCTCTCGAAAGTTTGGCTCCACTACCTCGAGCTCTATACATTTTATCGCCGCTTGGATGAATAGTCATCTTAGAATGATGGGCTTCCTCAAGGACTGTCTTTAAAAGGTTTCCCATCTCGATATGACTCACCTATTAAACTTCTTCTCAAGTAGCTCCCCTACTTGCTTATCAAGTACCCTCTTTTCTTTTAGGAGTCACATGTCGCAAATCATCAATAGATATATCAAGAGGTTCTAGGAGACTAAGAATGACAGACCCTTTTGGGGTCATAAGAAATCTCGAGAGTCTTTCTATGGCAAGTCAGAAGTCTAACGATCCTCCTCTCACAATCTAGAATGGCTCCATATATGGTTAACCCATCCATCCTAGAATCAAATCATATCTTATGAAATCAAGAACATACGTGTCGCAATCAAACTCGACACTTAACAAGAGATTCTAAAACCCCCGACAAATCATCGATAAATGAGCCGTGCCTCCACTGGGGTTTGAGGCAATAACGGGATCCAAAACCATACTAGTATCTAGGTGTAGAAACTCAACTAAAAGATC
Source organism: Allium sativum (assembly GCA_030737875.1). Classification (NCBI taxonomy): domain Eukaryota; kingdom Viridiplantae; phylum Streptophyta; class Magnoliopsida; order Asparagales; family Amaryllidaceae; genus Allium; species Allium sativum. Next base: position 618,269,347 of record CM060918.1, on the reverse strand, counting down.
AGATACAAAAGAATGCGAAGCGCCAGAAAAAGAATCCTAACAGGATGATCATAAATAGAAATCAATCCTTCGATGGAAACTTTCCTTCCCCTGTTCTATCCTCCAGCTATGAGAACATTAGCTTGCCCGCTAGAAGTTCCTGCCTTCTGGCCTTGTCTTTGTCTCTTCGGGCACTCCTTAATGAGGTGTCCTGCCTTACCAAAGTGGTAACAAACGCCTTTTCTCTTTCTGCAATCCTTTTCCAGATGACACACCGTTACGAAGTTATAGTATTTCCTCTTTTCTTCTTTTATCTATATTCCCTTCTTAAGCCACCATTTTCTTTCATCTTTGGGCTATGCTCCTTAGCCCCAATTCCCGTATTCTCCTTTTTACCATCTTTGTGCAACATGCTAACAAGTCTCTTGAAATCGGCCTCCATCGCACGGAAATCCTTACGAGGCTTGAGAGAAAATAAGAAGCTGGTGAAACTACTACGGCTAAAGATGGGGGTTGGGCACTTCTTTGCCCTTCGACATGTATCATAGTTTTAATATGCCTACGGAACCATGCCGAAATAGGGATACCCTTCCAGGAAGAAACGGTTCCCCGAACAAAAAGGAAAAGGAATCAAGCGAAGAATCGAGAAGATATTTATGGCTTTGGGAAATATGCTTTTCAAAAAAAGACTTTTTATTTTAAAATACTTTGTTTTTGAGACCTTTTTTGAAAACCATTTTCAAAGTATTTTATTTGATCTTATAATCATATGCTCTGATACCAAATGTAGCACCCCACGTCCGTTAATGTCACTCACTAAGGGAATGCATTAAGTTCCATGAAGAGTTATAGGTAAATAAGAACATAATATCACAAGATAGACATGTAAAATAGCAGTGGAATTAAAATCTTTATGTAAATCAAAACATTATGGTCCCAAATACTGAGTTTACATCATAAGTAACTAATTACATTAATAATATGTCTTGCCAAAAATATCAGAGTACAAAAGCATAAAACCATATTTCCCTTGCAAAGCCATGAGAGAGTTGACAAGAAGTCAAAGCAATACATCTATATCCAAAATCCAAGCTAAGCTAAAAGAATCCAAATCAACTCTAAGCACTTCCACCCTGAGAACCTGGGGGAAAATGGAAGAGAGAGAAGAGGAAACAAAAAGGGTCAGACATAAAGTCTGGCGAGTCCAGTTACTTTTAAATATAAATAAGTAAAAGTATCGTGGTAGGTATATAAAACTGGAGGAGCAAGATAACAGTAACAACAACAAGTGTGAACTGAGCAAGATAAGATGAACAAGATATATTGCGCTTCTTAAATACGTTTCTCTGCACCGCGCAGATACTAGTATATCAGAGATAGAATGATCCCTACTAATACCGTTCCATTACATTTTCTTGATTATTAGGTTACTTAGGTTAATAACACTCAAGATTTGTATGCGCGTCGTACCCATTTACTTTCCCACGGATTCACATAATACAATATATGTAGATATCTCTCAATATTGAGATACACCCCATGGTAACCCACTCGCACGGTCTCCACCGTAATGAACGCAGTCCCTCATCCTACGCCGGAGTGACGTGCGGATCTCTATATAACAATGTTACGTTCTGCATATATCTATTATTACTATGCTACGTAAGTGTATGGACTGCCACCATTGATTGAATCAGATTCCTTATCGGAATAATGCAATCTAGTCTACGATACACCACCCAGAGCAGATATGCATGTATCTAGACTGTCCTACGTATGTACTGTAATTGTAGCTCGATGCCTCAATCGCACGTCCTCTAATGTGCACGGAGTTCCGCTGTAGGGCGATACAAGAAACACAGAACTCGGTCGGGAGCTTTTCCATATCTGTACAGGCCCATCTTTAAAGAGCCTCTATATACATATATACCTAGGGTCAGTTTTCGTGGTGGCTACGGCCCCACCTCGGCCCCTCCCTACACTAGTAAAGACTACAAGAGCTAAGCGACCGCCCCAAATAACAATCAATCTAAACATCCATGTGGCGTCTACCCTCAACCACATACCTCGATAGTGAAAGGTAAAATGGTATCTTGGTTTTAGCTCTAGTCTTTTCGCATCCCGCTGGCGGTCGATGACGGATATCCGACAGTCTACTATCCTTGTTGGTCGTGACCTCTCTACCTCCTCGTGAGGCAACCGTCGAATCACCCTGGGGTCACCTCGTCACAACATTCTGACTGCATAGCTACATCTGCAGTCAAGGCCCACCCACATAGTAGTTACGTGCGGACCCAACCTCTGCGAGTACAACCTAAGACATCTGTCACCGCACAGAGGACTACCAGGAGCACCTTACGTACTTCAGGAAGCCGCATAATTCAGGAAGCCGCGTGCTTCCGATTCCTTTGGAGCCGTCATAACAATCAGATGAATATGCACTCCCCTCGTGTCTTATAACACCTCGAGATCTACCCCGTTGGGTTATTCACCCTCAAACGTACGGACAGGTCCAAGCACCTTTCTTTAATATGTTGTTAGACCCTATGTCTAAACATTCTTTTACGCGCTTGCCTTACCTCACTAGGTTTCCATTTTACTTGGTTATTCCCACTCGTATTGAATTCTTATTCAAATTACCAAGTTTCTCTTGCTTATTAATTTCAGTCATATAACTTAATCCATTTAAGTTTATTAATAAGCCCACAACATGTTAGTTTCTAGATTATGGAACAAGGTCTGTAATACACAATCTATTTTATATTCTTGCTTGGTCACGTCATTACAATAACATGTTCTCCTTAATACGTTATTAAGTATATCTCAATTCGCATGTTTCCTAATTAACATGTCACTTACCATTTATGATTAAATATAACTTACTCATTTTACAAGTTTTCCTCATTCTTTCTCATTTAATAATAAATTCAATTTGCACCGTTACTACAACTTATCGTTGTTTACTTAGAAGATTATTACGCTTATCTAATTCTATCATTTCTACAAGTTATGCTAACCCTACAAGGGTATCTTTAATTACATAACTTTATTATATTTTCCACAGGTTACGTATACCACTAGGTGTCTTTAATTACATAACTTTATTGGGTTAAGTTCGTGGGCCTATATGTAAATATTACCCACCCCCCTCTATTTTACTTAACCCACCCACTACCCATCCAATTTTACTTAACCCTAACTTAAGTTCATAATCATACAATCCTTATGAATTAAATTAGGTTAAGTAGTCTAATTCATTACCATGTCCAATTATGGTTATAATGGGCTAGACCTCCCACATTAGGCCTACAACGTGTGGATGCTGGATATACGGGTCGTGTCCGGGCAGTCTTATTCCACAGTTGGGTCTAACCTCGTATCTTAGCCTGATTCGTATTTGCACACTTAGACCTCTCACATTAGGTTCAACATTAGTAGCTACTGGATATGTTGGTCGGGTCCGGGCAGACTTCCACAATTAATGCAACCTAATCTCGTGTCATAAGTGCAATTACAATTCCTAATTATAATTACTAGACATTCCATTTTTATCCAAATCTACCTGTGTCATTATAGGTGGTTATTTCTCTTTTTCCCCATATTTAATTATATGCCCAATTCACTATTCAAATCATAGACTTTTACACCCCTTTTTAATTCACCGTTTAATTATGCACCATATGCTCTTTTTCCCCAAGTTATAAGTCAAGGCATATATATATATATATATATATATATATATGTGTGTGTGTGTGTGTGTGTGTGTGTTATGCACAAACCCAACTCTACATATTTTCCAATTTATGTCCCTAGTCCATATTCTCCCATTTCAATACAAGTTATACCCAAATCCATATTCGCATATTTTCCAATGTATGCCTAAAACTCATATTCACATACGTCCCAATTTATGTCCCAAATCAGTACTTACACATGTCCCTATTTATGCTCAAATTATATTTTCCAATGTATGCCTAAAATTCATATTCATATTATTCAACACCATATATGCCCCCAAATTCATATTCGTGTATTTCCAAATTTTGTGCCCAAATTTAGATCCATATTTTCCAATAAAAATTATGCCCCAAATTATGTCTTTCCTAATGGTTCCCAATGTTGCATGTTCACATTTTTTAGCATTAAGTCTAGGCTCGAAGATAGTCTTGCTATATAAAAATAAAAAGGGGAAAAGAGGGAGAGAAGAGAATCAAGAATAGGCATAATAATGAATCAATAATAAACTGATAGAAATAGGCATAAACTGAATAGGCATATTATGACAAGATTTAACATGGTGGTGATATGAACATATAAAAGCAAATCTGATAATTGTGTCATAATAGAACTGATTAGGCACCGATACAAGATCCAGTCTTTATATACATATCAAGATTACTATTTAAATATTCAAATCTAAAAATAACATGAACTCACAGTGAATAGAACTGCGAAGAACATGTTGAATAAGTTGTTTTAGCCATCGCTGAATTTGTTGTAGCAATCTTCCAATATGTATAATCTTCTTTGAATTGATTTAGAAGAAAGGCTATTTTAATTTTCGTTGCAGCAGAGCTTCGCCGTCAATATTATTTTTAGATAAATAAAACCTAGGTCTAGAGTCCTTTATATAGGAGTAGCATAGCAACCAAAACCTTCAGATTGGACCAGAAGCCATCAGAATCGTCCATGTCGGAGAAGCTTCCAGATCCCCGGGTGGGTCGACCTCGGGGTCGACCGCATGAGCCTCGGTCGACCTCAAACGATCGGCCCTTCCTTGATTTGTGCATCGGATTTCTGGTTTTGCTAATTTTTGAATATTTTTGAATTTACATATATATATATATATTCCTTATATGCATATGAACTTCAAACCTTAATAACTTCTTCATACGGTGTCCGATTTACGCAAACCAGGTATCTATCTTGATCTGAATTTTGAGACAGACACATGGCGCGGTCCATTTTACTTAATTCTGAATGCTTAATTAAGTTTTTCCTTAATTCATTGTTAATAGTGTATTACACCCTAATTATTCTTTAATCCATCATCTTTAGTGTCGTCAAAAATCCGGGATGTTACATTCTCCCCTACTCAAAGGATTTCGTCCCCGAAATCTCTAAGTTAAGAAGAACGTATATCCTAACATCCAACACTCATACATCCATCTAGCAATCATAGACATCCATTGTCCTTAAGGAATTTCTAATGCTTTTATGAACATACGTAATAGTGTTTGTATATGTCCGTAAACTAATGCGAAAGATCAGGCGGTCTACTGATTCAGTTGACTACCTTAATGCAATGTATGTTTGTGCCATGCAACCAAAATGCATGCAAATTATCCTAATACATGTAAGTTCTATATGTGTGAACAATCATCCATCCATATGCAACATCAATGTAACGGTACCCCCATTTTCATCCATAGAAATTTAAAATGTACACACATCAATATGCAATATGTAAGTGATTGAGCCGATCTAGTTCCTATTGTGTGTGTATATGCATCCACGAGCAACCACTAGCAAATACTTGCTTCCATCAAACATAACATGTCTCAAACACATGTTTACATTCATTAGTTTTTTACCTAAAGACTCGATCGATAGGAGATATTCAAACGATAGATACAAGTATTAATTCGAAGCTTGGAAAAAGAAGTTAAGGACATACTCTCGAAAAGGAAAGGATATGAAGCACGATTCTTGTCTTCAGCCTCCCAAGTAGCTTTCTTGCGGCCCTTTCCCCATTGCACTCTTACTAGCTTCATTTCTTTGTTGCATAATTTCTTAACCTCCAATCCAAGTATGCAAGTCGGAACTCGTCCTATCATTGCTTCCTTCTCTACTTTCATTTCCTCTCGCAAGTTTGGCTCCACTACCTCGAACTCTATACATTTTATCGCCGCTTGGATGAATAGTCATCTTAGAATGATGGGTTTCCTCAAGGACTGTATTCAATAGGTTTCCTATCCCGATATTACTACCTATCAAACCTCTTCTCAAGTAGCTCCCCTATTTGCTTATCAAGTTCCTTCTTTTCTTTTAGAAGTCACATGTCACAAATCATTGATAGATATATCAAGAGGTTTTAGGAGACTAAGCATGACAGACACTTTTGGGGTCATAAGAAATCTCGAGAGTCATTCTATGGCAAGTCAGAAGTCTAATGATCCTCCTCTCACAATCTAGAATGGCTCCATATATTGTTAACCCATCCATCCTAGAATCAAATCGTATCTTATGAAATCAAGAACATATGTGTCGCAATCAAACTCAACACCTCACACAGAGATTCTCAAACCCCGACAAATCATCGATAAATGAGCCGTGCCTCCACTGGGGTTTGAGGCAATAACGGGATCCAAAACCATGCTAGTATCTAGGTGTAGAGACTCAACTAAAAGATCAGATACAAAAGAATGCGAAGCACCAAAAAAAGAATCCTAACAGGATGATTAGAAATAGAAATCAATACTTCGATGGAAACTTTCCTACCCCTATCCTGTCCACCAGCTATGAGAACATTAGTTTGTCCCCTAGAAGTTCTTGCCCTCTGGCCTTGTCTTTTTTCTCTTCGGGCACTCCTTAATGAGGTGTCATGCCTAACCAAAGTGGTAACAAATATCTTTCTCTTTCTGCAATCCTTTTCCAGATGACCCACCGTTCCGAAGTTATAGTATTCCTCATTTCCTCTTTTATCTATATTCCCTTCTTAAGCCACCATTTTCTTTCATCTTTGGGCTGTGCTCCTTAGCCCCAATTCCCGTATTCTCCTTTTTACCATCTCTGTGCAATATGCTAACAAGTCTTGTTACACCCCACGTCCATTAATGTCACTCATAAAGGGAATGCATTAACTTCTATGGAGCGTTTTAAGTGAGTATAGAACAGAAACTTAACAACAAGACAGATATAAACAGTGCTAACTCTTTAAAACTTTATTCATTGCAGCGGATAAACACATAGGTTTGATTACATCATCAAAAACCAAAGTCAAAGTACATAATATCCATCTTGACTAAATCAAAGTACATAAATTGAAAGACATAATCCCCAATACAAAATAGCCATAAATAAGAGAGGCTGAACTTTACTTCAGCGATCCAAGCAATCTTCTAAAAGCAAGAGATACAGCTGTCCAAAATCAAGCTCCACTGGTGCTAGTTCCAACCTGAGCACCTGGGGGGAAGGGGGGGAGGAAGAAAAGAGGTGGAAACAAAGGGGGTCAGACATAAAGTCTGGCGAGTGCGATAACTTTAACAATATAATTACCAAAATAACTGGGCTAAGGCATAAGTTGGAAAATAAGGAAATGACTGTGAACAATTGAGTATGACAGAGTAAACAAGGAAATAAGATGAACAAAGATAACGTTAAAGTGCACCCTAACCACTATAAGATAATTACTATACTGCACCACCACTACTATACTGCACCACCACTGGTCACCCTAAGGTTGATCCCACGTACAGAACTTAAATAATGATAATGGTAGTTTCGTGCACCCCTAGTTGCCTTCATAGGTGCCGCCTGCCCTTATCTCCATTAGGTGTACCCACTACCCCCAAGCGATAGGCTCCCTAACTCGTAGATACCCGTGCTGGCCCCACAGTGGGGTGTATCACTCCCCAAAGTGGCAACCCGATACCACCAATAATGCACGGCTTATACCTACACGATGCAATAACGTCTTACCTACCAGCCCGGGTCCACACACGCATATGAACCCGTTGGACTTGCGTTGCCACCGCTAACCCGTTTTGGCCTCTTACAGTCAAGCCCAGTATGCGTGTCTCGTCCTCGACTTGGGTCGAGCCCACAAAGATACGTATGGGTTACTGGTTGAAACGGGCCCCCATTACTTTACACAAGCTATCCACCTACGCTTGGTCCCCTCTAGTACATCCCACTTAACCCACTTCTTATTCATGTTCACTTACATGTTTCAATTTTGGTTAAGTGTTTCTAATCGTATTTCAAATGCCACCCAAGGCACCCACTAGATTCCACATGCCACCCAAGGCACCCACTTAACCCCCCCATGTCCCACTACATGTTATTCTGGTTAAGTGTTTCTTAATTCATTAAGACCGTAACCTCATAAAGACCTCCCACGTTAGACTGGCATTTGTGGCAGCTGGATTTGCCGGGCGGGTCCGGGTAGTCTTACACCACAAACGAGCCTAACCTCGTGTCTTTACAACTGTTACATATTTAATTTATGCCTAAGACTTCTCACATTAGACTGACATTTGTGGCAGCTGGATTTGCTGGGCGGATCCGGGCAGTCTTACACCACAAAAGAGCCTAACCTCGTGTCATAGACGATTAATTACATCTAATTAATCATCCCCCAATTTTGAATTTCTTTCCCTATTCAAATTATTACTTAATTACAAATTTAACTATGGCCATAATTGACTCAATTATGTCCATCTATTTATGGTATGTAAAATCATACCAATTTTCATCACAAATTTATTTTATGCCATTTAAGGCATTTATGCTAATTCTCAATATTAAATCTTTTTAATATTGTCCCATTACCCCACGTTGTACGTTCGTTCGTTTAACGTAAAATATACGTTAGACTCGAATAGTCTAACTCATGGAATAAAGAGAAAACATCACAACATACATATAATTAAAACTAGATCTAAACATAGGGGTGAACTTGCATGTGTGAATGATGTTCTACATCTAAAACTTGCATAAGCCCAAGTTACAACTTGCATAAAACTACATATGTCACAGATCCAAACCTAAAGGTGTAAACTTGTTGAGATAATGGTCACAAACTTGCATAAATCATGTATGTCATAGATCTACATCTAAAGGTGTAAACTTGCATTGGCAATAATCACAAACTTACATAACATGATTCATACACCAAACCCATATATTTATATAAACTTGCATATGTGATTTATACAACATAACGATGGTGTAAACTTACATCTAAACATGTAAACTAGCATGTAGAATTTAGCATATAACTCACACATGTCATAACCTAACTTTTAGATCCAATTCACATAAAATAGGTGTCATGAAACATGTAAGGTTATGCATAAAATTTACTAACTTACATATGAACCACATCCAAATCAATATCTAAACTTGCATACATACTTATGATTTATCATATGAATCAACATAACCAACTAGCATATGAACAACATGATGATTTGATTATATAGAATTACAACATAGATGATAGCATCATAACTTTACAACATAGATGATAACATCACAACATAACATCATAGAATTTACAACATATGTGATAAAATCACAATTTTACAACATAATTATAACATGCGGTCAATAATTCACATCACATCCATATAATCCACATCATAACTTAATCCAATTAAATTGCTAATTATTTTATTAAATATATCGAACTCACAACTCAAAGAAGGTCTTGAGTTCTGAATTCTGAGTTCTGAAGTTGTAATAGCTTTCCTTTGAAGAAGATTCGTTGTTAAAGTTGAAAAGGATTGAATTTGATTTGCTTTCTTCCTCTCTAATTGGTGGTGGCTATGCTGAGTTGTTAGGTGACGGCATGGAGGCCATGGCTCTAATTTTTAATTTGATTTTAGGGTTTGAGTCTATAGGTGTTTTTAAAGAGTTTAGGATTAGTTTAAGCCGTCCGATCAACCCAGAATTAATCCCAGCCAATCAGAGCAGTTCAGAAACCCTAATGAGTCAGCACACAGTCACACACAGGTCATCAATCAATTCTGCCCCGGGGTGGGGGGGTAGGGGGGCAGGTCGACCCTATGGTCGACCTGGTCAGGGCAGGTCGACCCCCAGGTCGACCCTATGGTCGACCTGGCCCTGGCGGGAATTTTCCCGCCTAGCCTGTCTGACTCAGAAATTTTGAAATTTGAAATCTATTTTGAATTTTCTGAAACTTCCGATGGCCATATCTTCTTCATATGAAGTCCAATTCACGCAAACTCGGACTCTATCTCAACCAGAATTCTGAGACGAACACAATGGCGCAACCCGTTTCCCTTTATTCTCACATCTGAGATTAGTTATTATTTAATTTGTGAACATTAATATTAACAGAAATACAGGGTGTTACATTCTCCCCTCCTTAGAGGATTTCGCCCCCGAAATCTCCAAGTTAAGGAGAATGCATATCCTACCATCCAAACAACCATCTACTCAACCATCAAACACATGCATCCATTGTCCTTATAAAATTTCTAATGCTGTATGAACATATGCAAGAAGTTTGTGTATATGTTCCTTATCTAATGCAAAATCAGGCGGTCTACTGTTTCAGTTGACCTCCTTAATGCAAACCATGATAATGCCATGCATCCATTATGTATGCGAAAGAACCCTATCGATACATATTATTTCTACATGTGTGCACAACCATTCACCAAAATGCAACATCCATATGACGGTACAACCATTATACATCCATTAACTTAAATATGCACACACATTTATATGCAATATGCAATATGAAGTGACTGAGCCGATCTAGTGTCTAAAGTGTGTGTATATGCATCCACGAGCAACCACTAGCAACCACTTGCATCCACATGTATCCATCATACATAACATGTCTCAAACACATGTTTCAACCATAGGATAATCATATCTAAAGGTCAAAGATACTAGCGAGAGGACATACTAAAGATAAGATAAGTACAAGCTAAGCGATAAAGGAGAAATTAAAAGACTACCCTTGAAAAGAAAAGGGTACAATGAACGCATCTTCTCTTCTGTCTCCCAAGTAGCGTTGCTCTCATCATCTCCCCATTGCACTTTGACTAGCTTGACCTCTCGATTCCTCAACTTCTTAATCTCCGACCCAAGAATGCACGTAGGAGCTCGTCGAATCGTTGCATCACGCTCTATCTCCACCTCTCTAAGCAAGCTCGGCTCTACCACTCCGCGGTCTCGTGCAAGCACTTCCTCAAATGTGATACATGGAATACATCGTGTACACCACTAAGTCTCTTAGGCAACTCCACTCTATACGCCATCTGTCCAATCCTCTCCTTAATAGGAAACGACCCTACGAACCTTGGTGCTAACTTCCCAACAGACCCAAAGCGAACGACGTTCCGTAATGGAGACACCTTGACAAAGACCATGTCCCCAATATCAAACTCGAGATCTGTCCTCCTCTTGTCCGCATAAGATTTTTGCCTATCTTGCGCCGTCTTCATCCTCCTTCGAATCAAATCGATCTTTTTCGAAGTCTCTCTAATCATATCGGGCCCAAGCACGATCTTATCTGTAGACTCCCACCAACATGTAGGCGAACAACACGGCCGTCCATAAAGAGGCTCGAACGGTGCCATGCCAATGCTAGACTAAAAGCTGTTATTATATGCGAACTCTACCAACGGAAGATGTTCTTCCCATGTACCTCCGAAGTCTAAGACACATAACCTTAGTAGGTCCTCTAGAATACGATTCACCCTCTCGGTCTGGCCGTCCGCCTGAGGATGATATGCGTTGCTCAAACATAATTGAGTCCCTATCACCTCTTGCAAGCTCTTCCAAAATTCGCTAGTAAAAATAGGATCGCGGTCGCTCACTATGCTAGAAGGAACACCGTGCAAACGAACTATCTCTCGAATGTATACAGAGGCTAACCATGGAGCAGTCCTCTTACTCTTTACGGGAATGAAATGGGCGCTCTTAGTAAGTCTGTCTACCACGACCCAAATCCCCGTATTACCCTTCCTCGATCTCGGTAACCCGTCAACAAAATCCATCGAGACACTTTCCCACTTCCATTGTGGGACCTCCAATGGGTGAAGCAATCCACCGAGCTTCTTTTGCTCTGCTTTTACATGTTGGCACACTAAGCATCTAGCGACAAACTCGGCTACATCCCTCTTCATACCGGCCCAAAAGTAAACTCGTCTCATGTCCATGTACATCTTGTCCCCGCCGGGATGAATGGTCATCTTCGAACGATGTGCATCATCAAGAATGGTCTTCCTCAAACTCTCGTCCCGTGGTACACAAAGTCTACCGTCCCTACGTAACCAACCCTTATCATCTAGGGTATACCTACGGAGATGGCTCGATGACTCCCCCCTTTTGAGCTTCTCTACTAACTCAACCAACTATGGGTCATCTCGCTGTGCCTCACCAATCCGTCCCAAAAGCGTAGGTCTGACCTCTAAGGATGCTAACAAACTGGGTACAAAGTCAACGGAAGGTCTAAAGTCAAACGTAAAGATGAACTCTAAGCTTCGCCTCTCAACAAACAACGGACTCAAGGACAACCTTTTTATACTTAAGGCGTCTGCCACCGCGTTACCCTTGTCAGAGGTATATGCTATCTCGAAATCGTAGGACGCTAAGAATTCCATCCACCTTTGCTGCCTTAAGTTCAAGTCCTTCTGAGAAAACAAGTATTTTAGCGACTTGTGGTCAGTGAACAATTCGAATCTCTCGCCAAGAAGATAATGATGCCAAGACTTAAGCGCGAAAACAATAGCGGCCAACTCTAGGTCATGTGTAGGGTAATTTCTTTCATGCACTCTCAACTGCCTTCCACCATAGGCTAGTACCCTTCCCTCTTGCATTAAGACTGCGCCTAGTCCTGTCCCACAAGCATCGGTATAAACGGTAAATGGCTTACTCCCGTCTGGCAACACTAGGACTGGGGTTGTGGTCAAAGCTCTCTTTAAACATTGGAATGCATCATCACAATCTATGTCCCACGTAAAAACTAGGTTCTTCTTCGTCAAGCGTGTTAATGGAGCTGATATTTTTGCGAAGTCTTTGATAAACTTCCTATAGTAGCCAACCAACCCTAAGAAACTCCTTACCTCGGTAGCATTTTTAGGAACCTTCCAATCTTGGATGGCCACTACCTTCGCGGGATCCACAGCTATCCCTTCTTTGGAAACCACGAGCCCTAAGAATCACTCTTCCTTCCTCCAAAAGTGACATTTAGAAAATTTAGCTTTAAGGCTATGTGCTCGAAGAGTCTCCAACACTTCCCTAAGATGTAGGGCATGCTCTTCTTCGCTCTTAGAAAAGATCAAGATGTCATCCACAAAGACTACCACGAATTTATTAAGGTATTCCCAAAACACCCTACTCATCAAGTCAACAAAGTATGCGGGGGCGTTTTTCAAACCGAAGGGCATCACAAGCCACTCGAAGAAGCCATCTGGAGTCCTAAAGGCAGTCTTGTCTACGCTATCCTCAACCACTCTCAACTGATGGAAACCCATGGCTAGGTCCAACTGCGAAAACACTGAGGCGCCAACTAACTGATCGAAGAGATCGTCAATCCTCGGCAGTGGGTGTCTATTCTTCTTAGTAAGCTTATTAAGTTCTCTATAGTCCACACAAAGTCTAAGGGACCCATCTGCCTTCGTGGAAAATACTACTGGAGCACCCCACTCCGATATACTACGTCTGATGAACCCCTTCTCAAGCAATTCTTTCAATTGCTTACTGAGTTCTCTTCTCTCTCTTGGAGCCATGTGGCGCACTGGCAATGCAACTGGCTTTGCATTATCTACTAGATATATTCGAAAGTCTATCTCACGTTTTGGGGGTAAACCCCTCACCTCATCGAAGACATCAACATATTCACGGACTATGGGAACATAATGTAAGTCATCATCGGATGCGTCAAGGAATTCTAGGTAACTAAGCATTACTGGACCTCTAGGGTCACAAGAAATATCAAGGGTCTTTCCACAACGAGTCAACAATCTGACTACCATTCTTTCACAATCTAGGATGGCCCCGTATCTAGTTAGCCAATCCATACCTAGAATCAAGCCATAGCCCATGAAGCCAAGAATAAAGGCGTTGCATTCAAACTCAACGCCCAAGATAAACACTCTCAAATCCCGACAAATCATAGAAAGATGAGCCGAACCACCAATAGTATTTGAGACTACTAAGGGATCCGTAACTAGACTAGAATCTAGGTGCAGTGTTTCAACTAATGATGTAGAGATAAACGAATGTGATGCGCCAGAATCAAATAAAGTACGGACAAGATGATCAAACAGAAAAACTAAACTTTCAACGGAAATTGCTCTACCTCGTTCTTGCAGCGGTGGGACCATGAGAGCCTGAACTTGTCCCCTTGCCTGCCCTGGTGCCATAAGAGCCTGCACCTGTCCTCCCGAGGTAGACCCCGCCCTCTGCCCTTTCTTTGGACAGTCCTTAATGAGATGTCCCGCTTCGCCACAGTGGAAACAACCAGTCTTCTTTTTCTTCCTACAATCTTTGCTTAGATGGTCGGGTGTCCCACAATTAAAGCATCTTTTCTTTCCCTTAGCATTGTTGCCTTTTCCACCTTTCTTGTTCTGTTGTTGCTGTTGCGGCTTCTTTTGATCCCCTTTCTTCTCGGGTGCCTTATTAGCATTGGCGCCCTTCTCCTCTTCATGCATAAGCGCCATGTCAACTAGTCTCTCAAATGTAGCTCCCATGGGGATGTGGGTCATAGCTAACCCATGAAGCGGCTCGTTTAAACCCTTAACAAACCTCAGGGCCTTCTTTTCTGGTGTATTCACCAAGTCCAAGCCAAATCTCGCCAACTGATTGAACTTGTTGACGTATTCTTTCACCGATAGATTTCCTTGCTTCAATGCTAGAAACCTTTCCATGTATAGATTCTCTTCAGCCTGTGAGAGAACCTCCGCCTAAAATCTGGCCATGTATCAACTGGACGTTCTCCATTAGTGACCTCCCACCAAAACGAGGCCTCATCCTTCATTAGCCAGGCAACTAACTGGACCTTTCTTCCATCGTCCACTTCAAAGATCCCAAACAATTCTTCCACCTCCTTTAGCCAATTGCGAGCTTCAACAAAAGTCTCCGTCCCGTGAAAAGGTTTTCCACCCATAGCCCGAAAGTCCTTACATATCTTAGCAAAAGTATCGACACGAGGAGGAGGAGGAGGATTTGCTGGAGCTGCAATGGTGGCCCTAGTCTCCAAATATCTCCTAAACCATCTTGGTGTCGTTATTCCCTCGGGTATCTCGGGAATTCCAGACATGCTGAAACGAAAAAGGAAAGATTCAATACAAAAGAACCGAAGGAAAGATATATGGCTCTTGGGGTTATGCTTTCTAAAATAAGCTTTTCTCTTGAAAATACATAATTTTAAAGGTACTTCTTTATAAAAGTTGTTTTTCAAAAACACTTTTCAAAATTCATATCTGTTCTGGTAACCTTCAGCTCTAATACCACGTGTAACACCCCACGTCCATTAATGTCACTCACAAAGGGAATGCATTAACTTCTATGGAGCATTTTAAGTGAGTATAGAACAGAAACTTAACAAAAAGACAGATATAAATAGTGCTAAAACTTTAAAACTTTATTCATTGCAGCGGATAAACACATAGGTTTGATTACATCATCAAAAACCAAAGTCAAAGTACATAATATCCATCTTGACTAAATCAAAGAACATAAATTGAAAGACATAATCCCCAATACAAAATAGCCATAAATAAGAGAGGCTGAACTTTACTTTAGTGATCCAAGCAATCTTCTAAAAGCAAGAGATACAGCTGTCCAAAATCAAGCTCCACTAGTGCTAGTTCCAACCTGAGCACCTTGGGCGGGAAGGAAGAAAAGAGGTGGAAACAAAGGGGGTCAGACATAAAGTATGGCGAGTGCGATAACTTTAACAATATAATTACCAAAATAACTAGGCTAAGGCATAAGTTGGAAAATAAGGAAATGACTGTGAACAATTGAGTATGATAGAGTAAACAAGGAAATAAGATGAACAAAGAAAACGTTAAAGCGCACCCTAACCACTATAAGATAATTACTATACTGCACCACCACTACTATACTGCACCACCACTAGTCACCCTAAGGTTGATCCCGCCTACAGAACTTAAATAATGATAATGGTAGTTTCGTGCACCCCTAGCTGCCTTCATAGGTGCCACCTGCCCCTATCTCCACTAGGTGTACCCACTACCCCCAAGCGATCGGCTCCTTAATTCGTAGATACCCGTGATGGCCCCACAGTGGGGTGTATCACTCCCCAAAGTGGCAACTCGATACCACCAATAATGCACGGCTTATACCTACACGATGCAACAACGTCTTACCTACCAGCCCGGGTCCACACACGCATATGAACCCGTTGGACTTGCGTTGCCACCGCTAACCTGTTTTGGCCTCTTACAGTCAAGCCCAGTATGCGTGTCCCGTCCTCGACTTGGGTCGAGCCCACAAAGATACGTATGGGTTACTAGTTGAAACGGGCCCCCATTACTTGACACAAGCTATCCACCTAAGCTTGGTCCCCTCTAGTACATCCCACTTAACCCAATTCTTATTCATGTTCACTTACATGTTTCAATTTTGTTTAAGTGTTTCTAATCGTATTTCAAATGCCACCCACTAGATTCCACATGCCACCCAAGGCACCCACTTAACCCCCTCATGTCCCACTACATGTTTATCTGGTTAAGTGTTTCTTAATTCATTAACACCGTAACCTCATAAAGACCTCCCACATTAAACTGGCATTTGTGGCAGCTGGATTTGTCGGGCGGGTCCGGGAAGTCTTACACCACAAACGAGCATAACCTCGTGTCTTTACAACTGTTACGTATTTAATTTATCCCTAAGACCTCTCACATTAGATTGGCATTTGTGGCAGCTGGATTTGCCGGGCGGGTCCGGGCAGTCTTACACCACAAAAGAGCCTAACCTCGTGTCTTAGACGATTAATTACACCTAATTAATCATCCCCCAATTTTGAATTTCTTTCCCTATTCAAATTATTAATTAATTACAAATTTAACTATGGCCATAATTGACTCAATTATGTCCATCTATTTATGGTATGTAAAATCATACCAATTTTCATCACAAATTTATTTTATGCCATTTAAGGCATTTATGCTAATTCTCAATATTAAATCTTTTTAATATTGTCCCATTACCCCACGTTGTACGTTCGTTCGTTTAACGTAAAATATACGTTAGACTCGAATAGTCTAACTCATGGAATAAAGAGAAAACATCACAACATACATATAATTAAAACTAGATCTAAATATAGGGGTGAACTTGCATGTGTGAATGATGTTCTACATCTAAAACTTGCATAAGCCAAAGTTATAACTTGCATAAAACTACATATGTCATAGATCCAAACCTAAAGGTGTAAACTTGTTGAGATAATGGTCACAAACTTGCATAAATAATGTATGTCATAGATCTACATCTAAAGGTGTAAACTTGCATTGGCAATAACCACAAACTTACATAACATGATTCATATACCAAACTCATATATTTATATAAACTTGCATATGTGATTTATACAACATAACGACGGTTTAAACTTACATCTAAACAAGTAAACTAGCATGTAGAACTTAGCATATAACTCACACATGTCATAGCCTAACTTTTAGATTCAATTCACATAAAATAGGTGTCATGAAACATGTAAGGTTATGCATAAAATTTACTAACTTACATATGAACCACATCCAAATCAATATCTAAACTTGCATACATACTTATGATTTATCATATGAATCAACATAACCAACTAGCATATGAACAACATGATGATTTGATTATATAGAATTACAACATAGATGATATGAAACAACCTGAACTTCCCCGGTGAGGAAAGCGCGGATTGAGTTGAGAACAAGCCACAATAGAACGCAGATGGAAGAACGTTTCATTGTATATTACAACAATTCCATCAGAATACAAGAATATACAGAGTATAAATGAATAAATATTACACAGAAGATATCAGAGATTACAATACATTACATAGCAGCGGAAAATAATACAATACACAACTGAAGGAGATATACGGATACAAAGCTTTCCGGATATCATTCCAGCTGTAAACCAGGATCCTGCGAATATAAATCTGCAAAACCAAAACTACTAGCTGCCCGTGCCAAAATAAGGGCACCCAGAGTTTAGGTTAAAACAACAAACTCCAGGTTCGTCATTGGACTGGTGTGAGAACTAAAACAGTTAATAATATTTATTTAAAAGTTAGGTAAATCAAGGGACCACGCCGCATAACACGGAACGGGTTTCCTCCCAAGAACACCAGTGCATAAAACAAACAGCGCAATGCTAAATAAAGAAGAATGAAGCTGTTATAAGACCCAGGTCCCATCACACAATGCAATGCAAGCCGGAGGATAGGGTTTTACCTTATAACAGCCAAAGCACGCTTGATACGTTTAAAAAAAAAATCATTTGGTACTATAATAAGTGTATAGTGTTTAAAACAATTTCAATCATAAGTATCAATCATAGACGGCATGGGTACCATATATCATGTTGCCATACTAGGCTCTACAATCAAAACCGCAAAGTCACGTATTTGGAAATTGGATTTCCGTCTGTGAACCGAGGCAAAAGATAGTCCTCTACCGATTCGAGGCAATCTAGCCTACCTTGTCTCAGGACAAGTACTCAGTCAAGCCCTTGGATCCTCAGGGCTAGTCCACCGATGTGGATTAAACTTAAATCCTGAACATGCGTTTCCCCGCCCTATGGGGCATAAATGAGCCAACGAATGACTCCATCGGCTTCACATAGTCACTGATATATCCAAGGCGCCTCGCAACAGCAACAACCACATAAATCAAACTCGTCAGGGCGTGTAAAACCACTGACGCCACTTCTAGCTAGAAAGAAACGCATGCCCTCCCTGACGTCCTCTCCCGTTTTTGGTTCACACCGGGGTGTGAGGCTCGCGAATTCACGTTACACAAAGCTATGCCACACAGGCCGTGCTTTGATCATCACCACAAGACTTTGCTTTTCAACAGAAGCCTTGATCAATTGCCACTTAGGCATGCCACACAGGCAATTCACTCCATGCGTTTGATATCCATCAATATATAACCTCTGAGCTCGTACGTCTCAGAGAAGGGCGTTAAGCAAGAGATCCGCCGCCAAACAGATATATATTTAATAGAAATCAATCACACGGACTAAAATCCAATGTCAGACACACAGTCCATTTACAAGTTCGTTCTGGGTCTGAACGAAACCGGAGGCACCTAGTACCCCGCATATCCATCGATCTCCAAGTACGTCTGGACGATCACCAACTGATTCCCTCCTCTTGGGTGTACGGTCCAATTAAGATCATCAGTAATTATCCAAACGACGTGAAGACCTCCGGTCTTCAACCACCGTCTTCACCTTCAACTTATCGTCGTATCAGTTATTCAGAATGGGATAAACCCGGCCTTTCTGAATAACTCGCGTATATAATAAATACGTGTTACACAAACACAACATACGGCTCATTCCAGTTCATCGGTCGCTAACCGTAAATTAATCAAGAGAATAATTCCCCAAATATTAACCCCGAAGGCTGAAACCAACATCAGATCAATATCCAGGAAACCACTCTGCTTAGCCAACCTACAGTTAGTTTCTAAATTTCACATTCTTAGGGAAAGGTTCCCATTAATTTTATCAAAGATAAATCCTTTAAATTTATTCTTTAATCTACTTTTGAATATCAATTCAAACTAGTCGGGATTAGCGAACCACACCGAAGTGATCATTTATTTTATTTCCCAATCCCAACCTATTCATCCCATGAAGTAAAACTGGTAATACTTCATATCTAACACCACGGTGTTATCGGTAAATTCAATTACCATGTCACGTTCAAATCTAATTAAAGATTTAACTATCGCCTGGAGCAAAACTGGTGATGCTCCATTCTCGATCTTTTCAATCTAATTAAAGATTCATTAAAACTCCACTTAGTTTTAATCTTTAACTGGGTTAAAGAATCAGTGTCATTTAAAACACGGTTCACGATAAACCCAAAATCACTTCACATTTCAATCAGTCCCTAACCATAAATTAGCAAGTGAGCAATTCCCTAAGTATTAACCCCGAAGGCCGAAACCAACATCAGATCAATACCCAAGAAACCATTCAACTTAACTAATCTCCAGTTAGTTTCTGATTTTCTTAACTCCTTTGGGTCTAAGAACAGTATTATTGAAGATACCGTTCACAACAACCCAAAATCACATTCCATTAATTATCGGGTTAAAGAACAAGTGTTATTTAAAACACTGTTCACGATAAACCCAAAAATCAATACCAATTCAATTCCAATTAAATATTATTTAATTGGTACACCTCATTAAATCTAAATAAAAAGATTTAATCTTTTTCTCAACTGGGCTTAAGAACAGTGTTAATGAAGACACCATTCACGACAAACCCAAATCACATTTGATATTAATTACAAGGCTCTGAATATAAAATATATCGGCTTATATTCAATATCAAATTCTACGACCAACAAATATCGTATTGGAAATAATGATATAAATATATCTTTCAAATTTCCATAACATTATTTGTATAATCACGAAATCCAACATCGAAATATTCCAAAGAAAATTTCGATTCAAATCCATTTCCACTTTATATATTGGAAACTCTGGTTATTTTCAAAACCATTTCTAATCCACTTTATTTATTTTAGAAATAAATAGAATTATAATTCTAGTTCAAAACTAGTTCATTTCGATAAAAATCTATTTTTAACTTTTCAAATATGGAAAATTTCATCCCAATTCTTCCCAAATCATTTCTTATGATTTTACATGAATTATTACTATTTTTAATAATTTTATCAAGGCTCGTACAGCCGATTTCCACCAACGGCCATCGAACTGCACTTACAGCGACCTTTTCCAAATTTGATTTGGACATAATTCCAAATCCAACTGTTAGATTTCAAATTTCAAATATTCGTTAGAAAGCTCTTTTCGATACGAACCCAACGGTTCTGATTTTAGGAGAATCCGACGGTCGGATCTCCCGTAATGTCCATTCGAAGTCAGTGGTCGAAATTCATGAACTGCCGCAGCGCGGCGCGTTCTATTCAGACCATTATATTATATATATATAATATATCCTTCATTGATTTCCTTTTAAAATGTTCTTTATAAATCGTTTTAAATTCATTTTCAAAACGGTTTCAACTTCATATTCAATTTCAAATCAAAATTGAATATTCCAATATAAATTCGTTTTAAATTCATTTCAAATCGATTTCAATTCAATTTCAATTTAATTCGAATTCAATTCTATTCAATTTCAATTTGAATTCAATTCTTTTCAATTTCAATTCAATTCAATTCTTTTCAATTTCAATTTGATTCAATTCTTTTCAATTTCAATTTCAATTCAATTCAATTCTTTTCAATTCGATTCAATTCTTTTCAATTTCAATTCGAATTCAATTCTATTCAATATCAATTCGAATTCCGATTATTTTCAATATAATTCAAATTTCGAAATCACATTCAATATAATTCAATTTTTGAAATCACTTTCAATATACGTTGAAAATTGAATAAAATCGATATAAATATCGTTCACGTCAAAATGGCGTCAATCTAATTAACACGGCTTCATATATTTCTATTTTCAAATATTCTATTTCAAATATTTCTTTTTCAAATATTTCTATTTCAAAACTGGGATGAGGCCCAATCAATTACCGTATAATGTTAATTATATGGATTTTCTACTACACATGTACAAAATAACAACGATAAATAATCAACCATCAACCAGAGTGCGTTTTACACTGTATAAGCATCAAATATAAATATTTAACGCTTATAACAGCCTGTCAATCAATCGATCAACATACAACTAATTATTGGGATTAGTGTATGTCATATATCATCCCAATACCCGTGTGGGGTTTCAAACACAGATTTTATTTGTGCAGTTGGGCGATGTGTAAAATTTATCGTCCCAATCAATATCAGTCAAATGTGTGTATATAAATAAATCGTCCGATTTGTTTATATTTATTTCATTTTAAATACACGTTAAAAATTCTATTTTCAACTATAAAATATTTTTAACTATATAAATATTTTATTTCATTTCACATCACATCACACAATCAACTACACATCAAAATCAAACAAACAAGCATACAAGCCATCCATGGTCTGTGGACGACGGGTGTCGGGTGCTACTAAACACCGTCTGCATCCTAGGATATATTTATAACTAGAAAAATAAATTAAAGGTGAGAAGTTCTCACTGATTAGCTAATCCAAACGCCACGACTCTTCTGATGTAGGAGATCTTCGCCGTTTCTTATTTCGTTACTTTCGTCATCCGTATTCACTACATATATAAAAATCAAAATTTTACTTTGCTATTCGATATATAAAAATCGAATTTTTACTTTGCTATTCAATATATAAAAATCGAATTTTTACTTTGCTATTCAATATATAAAAATCGAATTTTTACTTTGCTATTCAATATATAAAAATCGAATTTTTAGTGCTACTTCATATTTATATAAATCGTATTTTTCTTTCGTCATTCTCTATATAAAGATTATATTTTTATTGTCTCTACTTTATAAAAATTATATTTTTAACTTCTCTATTATATAAAAATTATATTTTTAACCTTTCTATATTATAAAAATTACATTTTTATTCTTTCTATAATATAAAAATCATATTTTTATTCTTCTTCATATATATTTTCGACGCTTCATTCTATATAAAAATTATATTTTTATATTTCTACTTAAGTAAAAATCATATTATTATTTTTTACAAAATTTTTAAGATGTTAAAGTTTACTTCGTATTTCTGAGGACTTCGTAAATGGCGTCTAGGAATCCACCTTTTCTTCCTTCTTCACACTATTCTTCCACCACAACCTATTCTTAATCCTTATCGCACCACAACTCTCTTCTCCTCATCTCCTTGCTTACTTCATGCGTGAATCTCCTCAGAGTACCTGTTTTGTCTATCAAGGTCTAAGCTTTTTCACGAATTTTCCTAGATCCAGTAAACGCTTGTGTTCTTCGCCTCTTCTCAGCAAACCCCTCGATCTGAACCCACCACTGTAAGACCTTCGTTTTCCATATGTTTCAGGCAACTTCTTGCTTTGTGAGATATTCAAATGACATTCGAACGGAGTTTGACCCTAACATGGAGACTTCGTGGTAAGCAGTAACGCCCTCTGCCTGTTTGGATTTCGCGTGCCGACTTGGGTCTGGGATGGGTCTTCACGGGTATAAGGTATTCAATGTTTGCTATGTTGTTCGTCTAGTTGGTAGATCTCGTTTTACAGTCTTGGTGTTCTCGTTTGATTTGGGTTTGATGGGGAGTTTGGTTTGTTTTCTTGTTTGCTGGGTCTTGGACTATAATATGTATTGCATCTTATCGGTCACGGTGTTGAGGCTTGGTGTTGTTTTCATCGATTGTGGGTTATGCACGAGATGCCGAAGGCACTGAATTTAACCTCGGTGTTTATTGTTCACTAAATTTTTTGCGGTGGCTGATGAGTTGTTTTAAGCCATGGCCATGTTGTCCTTCAGCACAATGTACTTTACGTCTGTTTGGGTTAATTCTGCTATGTATGGCTACACATGGAAGCCAAGCCTCGGACCGTAGTTCATCTATTTGGTGGAGTTTACCTGAGCAAACTATATTATGTTGCTTGATGGGATTTTTGCGTGGGTGGTATGGTAGCTGTAATGTGATGCCATGCTTCAATAGTGAGTACTCTGTACTTCTGTTTTCAGTATGGCACGTCAGGTAAGGTCATCACTGTTTGAGTGTGGAGCTCATGGAAACCTGCTGCTGCTCTGTGTGGTCAATATATATTTTATTGCAACAGCCTTATGTCATGTCACTGTGCGCGCTTTGTTGTGTTCAGTACGTAATTCATAGAATACCATGGTCTAGACTTGTTTTGGCAGATTTTGCCAAATTATTTTTTGTATTCAATGTAATGTGAAGCGAACCATTTAATTTTCGTCTCCCTGCGTGGAGTACGTATGAAAACTGTAGTCTAGTTAAATTTGACTAGCTCCAGTCCCTTAAACCTGTTAGGTAGAGTGGACGGAACACTATAAACTCCGTAGACGGTCCACCTTAAAAACCGATATAGTTGATATGTAGAAAGCATATCACCTGTACTTATATGTATTTTTATTTTGAAATAAATAAAAGAGTGTTACGGAACACTATAAAAACCGGTCGGCTTTGCCAAAAAAAATCATATTATTATTATCTACATTATATAAAAATTATATTTTTATTCTCTATACTATATAAAAATCATATTTTTCCTAAATGAAAAATCATACATTTCCTAAATGAAAAATCATATATTTCCTAAATGAAAAATAATATATTTCTACCAACTTTATCCTATAAAAATCCTCACTTTATATTTATAAACTGATCTTAAAACTAATTGTTTTTAAACAAAAATAAATAAAAATAAAAATAAATAAAAATTAAATAAAAACTCACTTTTTACTTGTTGTGGGGGCCCCACGACGGTCAGAACCGGCGGAGGAAGGGGGTCAAGATCGGAGGTGATGGCGTCATCGTCTTGCAGGTGGGTGGCGGTGGCGGTTTTGGCAGTGGGGGAGCGGAGCACGGGGAGGGGGTCTCTGCCTTCGCGTTGGAGGATGGGGGTTTTGATTTAGGGCTGAGGGGCGACTGGAGAAAAAGAAAGGGGGAGGGCAGCGTCGCGGTGCAGAAGAAGGGGAACGAGGAGGGAAGAAGATCGGAGAGGGGGGGTTCGCCGGAGCTCGCGGCGGACAGTGGCGAGTCGCGATGGTGGGGGGGGGGAGGCGACGAGATCTGGTTTGCGGGTTTTTTTTCTTTTTCTGTTCGGGGAAATTAAAGTGAAGAGGGGAGAGGGGGAGTTATAAGGAATATATAATAATATATATTATTTTATTTAATTAATTTCAAAAAGCAACTTTTTTATTTCCACCTCGAAATCAAACCCACCGCCTGTCGTCCATAGCTAATTACCCCTATTCCGAACACAATGGGATATGTATCGTAAGCTGATTTGGCCGTTATGATCAGTTTTCATAAAAATCAACATATAACTCTATATATTGAATTTGAACGCACATTTCAATTTACCGGGGTCACATACTAACTCGAAAAATTCCAGAAAAATATTTCCTAGCTTCGTATTGACGATACGGTCCTAACAAAACTAGTTTCATCAAATTCTGAGACCGTTTGAAAAATGGCCAATTTCCAGTCGATTAAAATCAACTGAAACTGGTCAAACGCGTTTTCCTTTGCCACGCTCACATATCGAATCCAAAAATTACGAAATTTGAAACCTAGCAATAACTTTACATCCCGGATCCAACAAAAGTGGTTTTGTCGAAATCCGAGGTCGTTTGCAAAATTTCCATTTTTAAGGGCCGGAATTCCGTAGCGACTATTCTGAATTTTCAACTGGACATATCTTTTGATTCCCGCTATGAAATTTCAATTTTTCGGATTCGTTGGAAAGATATTCACAATTAGATTCTAATATTTTTGGTTTTGCTAAAATCCGGTTCATTTTGCACCCGGTATATTCATTTGAAGTTTGAAATCGAATTATCAAACTACCGCGCCATTTTCAATTCCTTTTATAAATATAAATAAAATTTATATTCTAACGACGATCTATATAAATATATACGTTCGAATTCTATTCAAAATAAATTTCTCGTCGATATTATTTAAAATAATCCATTTTAAATATTCTAAATTCACTAAAATTGCAAAAATAAAAATTTTAAATTGGCTCGGATTTCCGGGTTATTACAATCTCCCCCACTTAAAACTTTTCGTCCCCGAAAAGGAACGAAGCCAAAAGTTGTTTAACTAATCAATTCAACTCCCATTATTTTCGCTACGGCTTAAGTTCTTCAACTTTTCAGTTTCTAAGAACTTTTCAAAATTTTCAAAAATTTGGCTAACACCCTAAATTTCCGAAAAATTTCGCCATAACCTCCCATGCACCGGGGACTTCGGGATATTTCATATAGCCTCCCATGGCCTTCTTCAATCCAAAAGAAAAAGAAAAAGCCAAGCGGCTAGCCAATCGGCTCATAAAATCATCATCACCCAAACAAAACAGTAAATTATGGCAAACATGTACCTATTTGTCGGGCAAACAATTTTATTTCTCTGCTCTAGTCTCCTTGCTATGACATGTTCAATGTAAGTACATGTGTATGCAAGCAAATGCGACCAAATTTTCAATACACTTCACTATTTGATTCAATTTGGTTATAGGTTCAACATTTAATTAATCAAACAACACAATCAGCAATCAATTAGTGAATTATCATTTCAAATTCATGACTTTGATATATAGTCAAAAATCACATTTTTGATGCCAAATCACAACAATAGGCCCTATCTAATTTTGGTTCTCACACCAGTCTAATGGAAATATATAGACATCACACTTTTGAAACTCGAACACAAGTGCTGATGATGACATGCCATCATCAGAACCATCTCCGGGCGACTAGAATGTGATTCTATATCTATCTAGTATATTAAAACTTCAAATACACGCGGATCAGACGTATACACGAAGTCTGTATAAACTTGATTGTCCAAATTCAATATAAAATAAATAATCAAATACGAATAATTGATTTAATTTTTTCAAAACAAAAATTGTTTTCAATTTTAAAAATATACTCTTCACACTCGTTCTAGGATACTACTGATCCTATCTCTAACGAGTTATCCCCATTGGATATTACTAATCCAATTTCTGATGAATTCTTTCGTATGGTTCTAATGTGTCTTTTTCTCTGAGCTTTGTAAACCAAAGCTCAGATACCAAAATGAAACGACCTGAACTTCCCCGGTGAGGAAAGCGCGGATTGAGTTGAGAACAAGCCACAATAGAACGCAGACGGAAGAACATTTCATTGTATATTACAACATTTCCATCAGAATACAAGAATATACAGAGTATAAATGAATAAATATTACACAGAAGATATCAGAGATTACAATACATTACATAGCAGCGGAAAATAATACAATACACAACTGAAGGAGATATACGGATACAAAGCTTTTCGGATATCATTCCAGCTGTAAACCAGGATCCTGCGAATATAAATCTGCAAAACCAAAACTACTAGCTGCCCGTGCCAAAATAAGGGCACCCAGAGTTTAGGTTAAAACAATAAACTCCCGGTCAGTCATGGGACTGGTGTGAGAACTAAAACAGTTAATAATCTTTATTTTAAAGTTAGGTAAATCAAGGGACCACGCTGCATAACACGGAACGGGTTTCCACCCAAGAACACCAGTGCATAAAACAAACAACGCAATGCTAAATAAAGAAGAATGAAGCTGTTATAAGACCCAGGTCCCGTCACACAATGCAACGCAAGACGGAGGATAGGGTTTTACCTTATAACAGCCAAAGCATGCTTGATATGTTTAAAACAAATCATTTGATACTATAATAAGTGTATAGTGTTTAAAACAATTTCAATCATAAGTATCAATCATAGACAGCATGGGTACCATATATCATGTCGCTATACTAGGCTCTACAATCAAAACCACAAAGTCACGTATTTGGAAATTGGATTTCCGTCTGTGAACCGAGGCAGAAGATAGTCCTCTACCGATTCGATACAATCTAGCCTACCATGTCTCAGGACAAGTACTCAGTCAAGCCCTTGGATCCTCAGGGCCAGTCCACCGATGTGGATTAAACTTAAATCCTGAACATGCGTTTCCCCGCCCTATGGGGCGTAAATGAGCCAACGAATGACTCCTTCGGCTTCACATAGTCACCGATATATCTGAGGCGCCTCGCAACAGCAACAACCACATAAGTCAAACTCGTCAGGGCGTGTAAAAACACTGACGCCACTTCTAGTTAGAAAGAAACGCATGCCCTCCCTGACGTCCTTTCCCGTTTTTGGTTCACACCGGGGTGTGAGGCTCGCGAATTCACGTTACACAAAGCTATGCCACACAGGTCGTGCTTTGATCATCACCACAAGACTTTTCTTTTCAACAGAAGCCTTGATCAATTGCCACTTAGGCATGCCACACAGGCAATTCACTCCATGCGTTTGATATCCATCAATATATAACCTCTGAGCTCGTACGTCTCAGAGAAGGGCGTTAAGCAAGAGAATAAATTCTCCGCCGCCAAACAGGTATATATTTAATAGAAATCAATCACACAGACTAAAATCCAATGTCAGACACACAGTCCATTTACAAGTTCGTTCTGGGTTTGAACGAAACCGGAGGCACCTAGTACCCCGCATATCCATCGATCTCCAAGTACGTCTGGACGATCACCAACCGATTCCCTCCTCTTGGGTGTACGGCCCAATCGAGATCATTAGTAATTATCCAAACGACGTGAAGACCTCCGGTCTTCAACCACCGTCTTCACCTTCGACTTATCATCGTATCAGTTATTCAGAATGGGACAAACCTGGCCTTTCTGAATAACTCGCGTACATAATAAATACGTGTTACACAAACACAACATACGTCTCATTCCAGTTCATCAGTCGCTAACCGTAAATTAATCAAGAGAATAATTCCCCAAATATTAACCCCGAAGGCCGAAACCAACATCAGATCAATATCCAAGAAACCACTCTGCTTAGCCAACCTACAGTTAGTTTCTAAATTTCACATTCTTAGGGAAAGGTTCCCATTAATTTTATAAAAGATAAATCCTTTAAATTTATTCTTTAATCTACTTTTGAATATCAATTCAAACTAGTCAGGATTAGCGAACCACACCGAAGTGATCATTTATTTTATTTCCCAATCCCAACCTATTCATCCCATGAAGTAAAACTGGTAATACTTCATATCTAACACCACGGTGTTATTGGTAAATTCAATTACCATTTCACGTTCAAATCTAATTAAAGATTTAACTATCTCCTGGAGCAAAACTGGTGATACTCCATTCTCGATCTTTTCAATCTAATTAAAGATTCATTAAAACTCCACTTAGTTTTAATCTTTAACTGGGTTAAAGAATCAGTGTCATTTAAAACACGGTTCACGATAAACCCAAAATAAATTCACATTTCAATCAGTCCCTAACCGTAAATTAGCAAGTGAGCAATTCCCTAAGTATTAACCCCGAAGGCCAAAACCAACATCAGATCAATACCCAAGAAACCATTCAACTTAACTAATCTCCAGTTAGTTTCTGATTTTCTTAACTCCTTTGGGTCTAAGAACATTATTATTGAAGATACCGTTCACAACAACCCAAAATCACATTCCATTAATTATCGGGTTAAAGAACAAGTGTTATTTAAAACACTGTTCACGATAAACCCAAAAATCAATACCAATTCAATTCCAATTAAATATTATTTAATTGGTACACCTCATTAAATCTAAATAAAAAGATTTAATCTTTTTCTCAACTGGGCTTAAGAACAGTGTTAATGAAGACACCATTCACGACAAACCCAAATCACATTTGATATTAAATACAAGGCTCTGAATAGAAAATATATCGGCTTATACTCAATATCAAATTCTACGACCAACAAATATCGTATTGGAAATAACGATATAAATATATCTTTCAAATTTCCATAACAATATCTGTATAATCACGAAATCCAACATCGAAATATTCCAAAGAAAATTTCGATTCAAATCCATTTCCACTTTATATATTGGAAACTCTGGTTATTTTCAAAACCATTTCTAATCCACTTTATTTATTTTAGAAATAAATAGAATTATAATTTTAGTTCAAAACTAGTTCATTTCGATAAAAATCTATTTTTATCTTTTCAAATATGGAAATTTTCATCCTAATTCTTCCCAAATCATTTCTTATGATTTTACACGAATTATTACTATTTTAAATAATTTTATCAAGGCCCGTACAACCGATTTCCACCAACGGCAATCGAACTGCACTTACAGCGACCTTTTCCAAATTTGATTTGGACATAATTCCAAATCCAACCGTTAGATTTCAAATTTCTAATATTCATTAGAAAGCTCATTTCGATATGAACCCAACGGTTCCGGTTTTAGGAGAATCTGACGGTCAGATCTCCCGTAATGTCCATTCGAAGTCAATGGTCGAAATTCACGAACTGCCGCAGCGCGGCGCGTTCTATTCAGGCCATTATATTATATATATAATATATCCTTCGTCGATTTCCTTTTAAAACGTGCTTTATAAATCGTTTTAAATTCATTTTCAAAACGGTTTCAACTTCATATTCAATTTCAAATCAAAATTGAATATTCCAATATAAATTCGTTTTAAATTCATTTCAAATCGATTTCAATTCAATTCAATTTCAATTTAATTCGAATTCAATTCTATTCAATTTCAATTTGAATTCAATTCTTTTCAATTCAATTCTTTTCAATTTCAATTCGATTCAATTCTTTTCAATTTTAATTCAATTCAATTTCAAATCTATTCAATTCTTTTCAATTTCAATTCGAATTCAATTCTATTCAATATCAATTCGAATTCCGATTATTTTCAATATAATCCAAATTTCGAAATCACTTTCAATATAATTCAAATTTCGAAATCACTTTCAATATACGTTGAAAATTGAATAAAATCGATATAAATATCGTTCACGTCAAAATGGCGTCAATCTAATCAACACGACTTCATATATTTCTATTTTCAATTATTCTATTTCAAATATTTCTATTTCAAATATTTCTATTTCAAAACTGGGATGAGGCCCAATCAATTACCATATAATGTTAATTATATGGATTTTCTGCCATACATGTACAAAATAACAACCATCATACAGAGTGCGTTCTACACTGTATAAGCATCAAATATAAATATTTAACCCTTATAACAGCCTGTCAATCAATCGATCGACATACAGCTAATTATTGGGATTAGTGTATGTCATATATCATCCCAATACCCGTGTGGGGTTTCAAACACAGATTTTATTTGTGCAGTTGGGCGATGTGTAAAATTTATCGTCCCAATCAATATCAGTCAAATGTGTGTATATAAACAAATCGTCCGATTTGTTTATATTTATTTCATTTTAAATACACGTCAAAAATTCTATTTTCAACTATAAAATATTTTTAACTATATAAATATTTTATTTCATTTCACATCACATCACACAATCAACTACACATCAAAATCAAACAAACAAGCATACAAGCCGTCCATGGTCTGTGGAAGACGGGTGTCGGGTGCTACTAAACACCGTCTGCATCCTAGGATATATTTATAACTAGAAAAATAAATTAAAGGTGAGAAGTTCTCATCGATTAGCTAATCCAAACGCCACGACTCTTCTGATGTAGGAAATCTTCGCCGTTTCTTCTTTCGTTACTTTCGTCATCCGTATTCACTACATATATAAAAATCGAATTTTTACTTTGCTATTCGATATATAAAAATCGAATTTTTACTTTGCTATTCAATATATAAAAATCGAATTTTTACTTTGCTATTTAATATATAAAAATCGAACTTTTAGTGCTACTTCATATTTATATAAATCGTATTTTTCTTTCGTCATTCTCTATATAAAGATTATATTTTTATTGTCTCTACTTTATAAAAAATATATTTTTAACTTCTCTATTATATAAAAATTATATTTTTAACCTTTCTATATTATAAAAATTACATTTTTATTCTTTCTATAATATAAAAATCATATTTTTATTCTTCTTCATATATATTTTCGACGCTTCATTCTATATAAAAATTATATTTTTATATTTTTACTTAAGTAAAAATCATATTTTTATTATCTACATTATATAAAAATTATATTTTTATTCTCTATACTATATAAAAATCATATTTTTCCTAAATGAAAAATCATACATTTCCTAAATGAAAAATCATATATTTCCTAAATGAAAAATCATATATTTCTACTAACTTTATCCTATAAAAATCCTCACTTTATATTTATAAACTGATCTTAAAACTAATTGTTTTTAAACAAAAATAAATAAAAACTCACTTTTTACTTGTTGTGGGGGCCCCACGATGGTCAGAACCGGCGGAGGAAGGGGGTCAAGATCGGAGGTGATGGCGTCATCGTCTTGCAGGTGGGTGGCGGTGTCGGTTTTGGCAGTGGGGGAGCGGAGAACGGGTAGGGGGTCTCGGCCTTCGCGCTGGAGGAGGGGGGTTTTGATTTAGGGCTGAGGGGCGACTGGAGAAGAAGAAAGGGGGGGCAGCGTCGCGGTGCAGAAGAAGGGGGACGAGGAGGGAAGAAGATCAGAGAGCGGGGGTTCGCCGGAGCTCGCGGCGGACGGTGGCGAGTCGCGGTGGTGGGGGGGGGGGGGTCGACGAGATCTGGTTTGCCGGTTTTTCTTTTTCTATTTAGGGAAATTAAAGTGAAGAGGGGAGAGGGGGAGTTATAAGGAATATATAATAATATATATTATATTATTTAATTAATTTTAAAAAGCAACTTTTTTATTTCTACCTCGAAATCGAACCCACCGCCTGTCGTCCATAGCTAATACCACCATTCCGAACACAATGGGATATGTATCGTAAGCTGATTTGGCCGTTATGATCAATTTTCGTCAAAATCAACATATAACTCTATATATTGAATTTGAGCGCACATTTCAA
The DNA here is from genome assembly GCA_030737875.1 of Allium sativum. NCBI lineage: Eukaryota > Viridiplantae > Streptophyta > Magnoliopsida > Asparagales > Amaryllidaceae > Allium > Allium sativum. Next base: position 618,236,881 of record CM060918.1, on the reverse strand, counting down.
TTTACCGGGGTCACGTACTAACTCGAAAAATTCCAGAAAAATATTTCCTAGCTTCGTATTGACGATACGGTCCTAACAAAACTAGTTTCGTCAAATTCTAAGACCTTTTGAAAAATGGCCAATTTCCAGTCGATTAAAATCAACTGAAACTGGTCAAACACATTTTCCTTTGCCACGCTCACATATCGAATCGAAAAATTATGAAATTTGATACCTAGTAATAACTTTACATCCCGGATCCAACAAAAGTGGTTTCGTCGAAATTCGAGGTCATTTGCAAAATTTCCATTTTTAAGGGTTGGAATTCCATAGCGACTATTCTGAATTTTCAACTGGACATATCTTTTGATTCCTGCTATGAAATTTCAATTTTTCGGATTCGTTGGAAAGATATTCACAATTAGATTCTAATATTTTTGGTTTTGCTAAAATCCGGTTTATTTTGCACCCGGTACATTCATTTTAAGTTTGAAATCGAATTATCGAACTACCGCGCCATTTTCAATTCCTTTTATAAATATAAATAAAATTTATATTCTAACGACGATCTATATAAATATATACGTTCGAATTCTATTCAAAATAAATTTCTCGTTGATATTATTTAAAATAATCCATTTTAAATATTCTAAATTCACTAAAATTGCAAAAATAAAATTTTTATATTGGCTCGGATTTCCGGGTTATTACATGATAGCATCATAACTTTACAACATAGATGATAACATCACAACATAACATCATAGAATTTTCAACATATATGATAACATCACAATTTTACAACATAATTATAACATGCGGTCAATAATTCACATCACATCCATATAATCCACATCATAACTTAATCCAATTAAATTGCTAATTATTTTATTAAAGAAATCGAACTCACAACTCAAAGAAGGTCTTGAGTTCTGAAGTTGTAATAGCTTTCCTTTGAAGAAGATTCGTTGTTGAAGTTGAAAAGGATTGAATTTGATTTGCTTTCTTCCTCTCTAATTGGTGGCGGCTATGCTGAGTTGCTAGGTGACGGCATGGAGGCCATGGCTCTAATTTTTAATTTGATTTTAGGGTTTGAGTCTATAAGTGTTTTTATAGAGTTTAGGATTAGTTTAAGCCGTCCGATCAACCCATAATTATTTCCAGCCAATCAGAGCAGTTCAGAAACCCTAATGAGTCAGCACACAGTCACATACAGGTCATCAATCAATTCTGCCCTGGGGGGGGGGGGGCAGGTCGACCCCCATGTCGACCTGGTCAGGGCAGGTCGACCCCCAGGTCGATCCTCTGGTCGACTTGGCCCTGGCGGGAATTTTCCTGCCTAGCCTGTCTGACTCCGAAATTTTGAAATTTGAAATCTGTTTTGAATTTTCTGAAACTTACGATGGCCATATCTTCTTCATACAAAGTCCAATTCACGCAAACTCGGACTTTATCTCAACAGAATTCCGAGATGAACACAATGGCGCAACCCGTTTCCCTTTATTCTCACATCTGAGATTAGTTATTCTTTAATTTGTGAACATTAATATTAACAGAAATACGGGGTGTTACAAGTCTGTTGAAAGCGGCCACCATCACACGTAAATCCTTACGAGGCTTGTGAGAAAATAAGGCGCATGTGAAACCATTGCGGCTAAAGATGGAGGTTGGGCACTTCTTTGCCCTTCGACATGTACCATAGTTTTAACATGCCTACGGAACCATGCCGAAATAGGGACACCCGTCCAGGAAGAAATGGTTCCCCGAACAAAAAGGAAAAGGAATCAAGCGAAGAATCGAGAAGATATTTACGGCTTTGGGAAATATGCTTTTCAAAAACAGACTTTTTATTTTAAAATACTTTGTTTTTGAGACCTTTTTTGAAAACCATTTTCAAAGTATTTTATCTGATCTTTAACCATATGCTCTGATACCAAATGTAACACCCCACGTCCGTTAATGTCACTCACTAAGGGAATGCATTAAGTTCCATGAAGCATTATAGGTAAATAAAACATAATAGCACAAGACAGACATGTAAAATAGTAGCGGAATTAAAAACTTGTTTTAAATCAAAACATCATGGTCCCAAATACTGAGTTTACATCATAAGTAACTAATTACATAAATAATCTGTCTTGCCAAAAATATCAGAGTACAAAAGCATAAAACCATATTTCCTTTGCAAAGCCATGAGAGAGTTGACAAGAAGTCAAAGCAGTACATTTATATCCAAAATCCAAGCAAAGCTGAAAGAATCCAAATCAACTCTAAGCACTTCCACCCTGGGAACCTGGGGGGAGGGGAGGGAACGGAAGAGAGAGAAGAGGAAACAAAAAGGGTCTGACATAAAGTCTGGCGAGTCCAATTACTTTTAAATATAAATAAATAAAAGTATCATGGCAGGTATATAAAACTGGAGGAACAAGATAACAGTTACAATAACAAATTTTAACTGAGCAAGATAAGATGAACAAAATATATTGCGCTTCTTAAATACATTTCTCTGCACCGCGCATATACTAGTATATCAGAGGTAGAATGATCCCTACTAATACCGTTCCATTACATTTTCTTGATTATTTGGTTACTTAGTTTAACAACAGTTAAGACTTATACGCGCATCATACCCATTTACATTCCCATGGATTCACCTAATACAATATATGTAGCTATCTCTCAATATTGAGATACACCCCATGGTAACCCACTGCACGGTCTCCACCGTAATGAACGCAGTACCTCATCCTATATCGGAGTGACGTACGGATCTCTATATAACAATGTTACGTTCCGCATATATCTATCATTACATGCTAATTATGAGCGTATGGACTGCCACCATCGATCGAATCATATTCCTTATCGAAATAATCCCCTCCAGTCTAAGATACACCACCCAGAGCTGATATGCATGTATCTAGACCATCCCACATATGTACTATAATTGTAGCTCAATGCCTCAATCTTACGTCCTCTAATGTGCACCGAATTCCGCGGTAGGGCGATACAAGAAACAAGGAACTCGATCGGGAGCTTTTCCATATCTGTACCGGCCCATCTTTAAAGAGCCTCTAAATACAAATACACCTAGGGTCTATTTTCATAGTGACTATGGCCCCACCTCGGCCCCTCCCTCAACTAGTAAAGACTACAAGAGCTCAACGACCGCCTATAATAACAACCAATCTAAACATCCATGTGGTGTCTAACCTCAACCCTGTACCTCGATAGTGAAAGGTGAAATGGTATCTTGGGTTTAGCTCTAGTCTTTTCACATCCCTCTGGCTTTCGATGATGGATATCTGACGGTCTACTATCCTTGTTGGTCGTGACCCTCTCTACCTCCTCGTGAGACAACCATCGAATCACCCTGGTGTCACCTCGTCACCGCATTTTGACTGCATTGCTACATCTGCAGTCAAGGCCCACCGACCTAGTAGTTACGCGCAGACCCAACCTTTGTGAGTATAGCCTAAGACATCTGTCATTGCACAGAGGACTACTAGGAGCACCTTACGTACTTCAGGAAGCCGCGTGCTTCACCTTCCCATTCCTTTGGAGCCGTCATAACAATCTGGTGAATGTGCGCTCCCCTCATGTCTTATAACACCTCGATGATCTACCCCGTTGGGTTATTCACCCTCAAACGTACGGACTGGTCCAAGTGCCTTTCTTTAATATGTTGTTAGACCCTATGTTTAAACATTCTTTTACGCGCTTGCCTTACCTCACCGGGTTTCCATTTAACTTGGTTATTCCCATTCATATTGAATTCTTATTCAAATTACCAAGTTTCTCTTGCTTATTAATTTCGGTTATATAACTTAATCCATTTAAGTTTATTAATAAGCCCACAACATGTTATTTTCTAGATTGTGGCCCAAGGTCTGTAATCCACAATCTATTTTATATTCTTGCTTGGTCACATCATTAAATAACATGTTCTCCTTAATATGTTATTAAGTATATCTCAATTCACATGTTTCCTAATTAACATGTCACTTACCATTTGTGATTAAATATAATTTATTTATTTTACAAGTTTTCCTCATTCTTTCTCATTTAATCATAAATTCAATTTACACCGTCACTACAACTTATCATTGTTTACTTAGCAGATTATTACACATATCTAATTCTATCATTTCTACAAGTTATGCTTACCCTACAAGGGTGTCTTTAATTACATAACTTTATTATATTTTCCACCGGTTACGTATGCCACTAGTTGTCTTTAATTACATAACCTTATTGGGTTAAGTTCGTGGACCTATGTGTAAATATTACCCACCCCCTCTATTTTACTTAACCCACCCAGTACCCATCCAATTTTACTTAACCCTAACTTAAGTTCATAATCATACAATCCTTATGGATTAAATTAGGTTAAGTAGTCCAATTCATTACCATGTCCAATTATGGTTATAATGGGCTAGACCTCCCACATTAGGCCTACAACGTGTGGATAATGGATATGCCGGTCGGATCCGGGCAGTCATATTCCACAGTTGGGTCTAACCTCGTGTCTTAGCCCGATTCGTATTTGCACACTTAGACCTCTCACATTAGGTTCAACATTAGTGGCTGCTGGATATGCCGGTCGGGTCCGGGCAGACTTCCACAATTAATGCAACCTAATCTCGTGTCATAAGTGCAATTACAATTCCTAATTGTAATTACTAAACATTCCATTTTTATCCAAATCTACCTGTGTCATTATTGGTGATTATTTCTCTTTTTCCCCCATATTTAGTTATATGCCCAATTCACTGTTCAAATCATAGACTTTTACACCCCTTTTTAATTCATCGTTTAATTATGCACCATATGCTCTTTTTCCCAAGTTATAAGTCAAGGCATATACATACATACATACATACATACATACATACATATATATATATATATATATATGTTTTGCACAAACCCAACTCTACATATTTTCCAATTTATGTCCCTAGTCCATATTCGCCCATTTCAATACAAGTTATACCCAAATCCATATTCGCATATTTTCCAATGTATGCCTAAAATTCATATTCACATACGTCCCAATTTATATCCCAAATTAGTACTTACACATGTCCCAATTTATGCTCAAATTATATTTTCCAATGTATGCCTAAATTCATATTCATATTATTCAACAAAATATATGCCCCAAAATTCATATTCTTATATTTCCAAATTTTATGCCCAAATTTAGATCCATATTTTCCAATACCAATTATGCCCCAAATTATGTCTTTCCCAATCGTTCCCAATTTCACATGTCCACATTTTTCAGCGTTAGGCCTAGGCTCGAAGGTAGCTAGACTATATAAAAATAAAAAGGGAAAAAGAGGGAGAGAAGAGAATCAAGAATAGGCATAATAACGAATCAATAATAAACTGATAGAAATAGGCATAAACTGAATAGGCATATTATGACAAGATTTAACATGGTGGCAATATGAACATATAAAAGCAGATCTGATAATTATGTCATAGTAGAACTGATTAGGCACCAATTCAAGATCCAGTTTTTATATACATATCTAGATTACTATTTAAACATTCAGATCTAAAAATAACATGAACCCACAGTGAATAGAACTGCGAAGAACACGTTGAATAAGTTGTTGTAGCCATCGCTGAATTTGTTGTAGCAACCTTCGAATATGTATAATCTTCTTTGAATTGATTTAGAAGAAAGGCCATTTTAATTTTCGTTGCAGTAGAGCTTCACCATCAACATTATTTTTAGATAAATAAAACCTAGGTCTAGGGTCCTTCCTTGATTTGCGTGCCAGGTTTCTGGTTTTGCTGATTTTTGAGTATTTTTGAATTTATATGTGTATATATATCTTCCTTATATGCATACAAACTTCAAACCATAATAACTTCTTCATATGGTGTCCGATTTACACAAACCAGGTGTCTATCTTGACCAGAATTCCGAGACGGACGCAATGGCGTGGTCCGTTTTACTTAATTTTGAATGATTAATTAAGTTTTTCCTTAATTCATTGTTAACAGTGTATTTCACACTAATTATTCTTTAATTCATCATCTTTAGTGTCGTCAAAATTCCGGGGTGTTACAAATGTATTCATATAGGAGGTACCACTTAGAAATTCATGCATATCATATGTATTATAATGAATCTTGCGCTATTACATGGATTGGATGCAAAATTGAACGTATTTTAAGTGATTGTTAGTGTAGAAAGGACGTGAGAAGGTTTACATGATCTAACTCTTAAAGCATGTGTGTGTGTGTGTGTGTGTGTGTGTATATATAATGGCGGACTCGTTGAGGGATTTCCCATTGAATCTTCTGCCAAAACCACCTCTTAATTCATCGAATTCTAATCCTATTCCAGATTCGAATACACCAACTTTAGATCCATATGATGATACTCGATCGACGCAATCGAATGACGAATATTTTTTTATCTCCCGAATATGTTAAACCTTAGGGAAATTATGTGTATCTTTCAGAGAATACTTTTAAGGCATCTACTGATTCATGGATTAACTCTATAGTTTTACATCCGGTGGATTTCAAGCTTACTGTGGTCAAATTGAAAGATTAAATTATGAAGGTGTGGAGGCCGAAAGGTAATTTTCTGGTTCATATCACTCCAGATTTTCATTATATAGTTCAGTTTGAAGCAGTAGAAGATTGAGTATCGGTTTTGAAAATTTCGATGTATTCTTATTTTGGGAGATTGTTAATGGTGCTTAAGTGTTTTCCTGGTTATGAATTTGAGAAGTTTCGAGTAAATAAGGTACAGATCTGGATAAAGCTTTTCAAATTAGATATGGAAATATGGACGAACAAAGCATTTTCGATGATTGCAAGTTATATAGGGGAACAAATTCGTGTTGATGAAAGAACTGCTAGTAAGAAAATTACAAAGTTCACTAGAATTTTAGTTAGCATAGATATGGACTCGAAGATGGTAGATAAAATTCCTATTCTAATGCATAATGGTCTTCAAAATGAAATTATGGTTGAATATGAATTTGTTCCTTTCAGATGTGATCATTGTAAACTGTTTGGGCATAAATCTATTATTCATGAATTTTCTAAGGAGCTTGTCTGGACTTCAAAACAGAATACTGATGATCTTATGAAGGCTAGTTCCTCAGGTGCTATTGAACAAAATTCTGATATGGATAATAATACTTTTGAGGAAGCTAACTTGGAATTTTTGGATATTGAACTACCTCAGGATATTCTACCTGATAATCTAAATATAGTTGTTGATAATTTGACAGAGGAATCTCAAGTTGAAGTCCACATTGATATATCAGAGGGTATCTCTAATTTTTTTGATTATTTAGTAAATCTGAAAGGCAAGAACAAGATGGTAACTCCTGATCCTCCTAAAAGAATTTTAAGGGGAAATTTATTAGTTAAACGATGCTACTGACATGGAATGTCAGAGGAATGAATACATCTAAGCGTATGCGAGATGTTTTATCCCTTCTGACTAAAACAAAAGCTACTCTTGTAGGTTTGGTTGAAATAAACTAAATAATATTAATATGGAAGTGTTTAGGATATTACTACCTAGTAGATGGGAGTTATTACCTTGTGATGATGCTGAATTTTTTGGAATAATCTTACTGCTCTGGATTTCTGATGTTTAGTCCATTAATTTGATTTCCTCATCAAAGCAACATATTACTGTGCATGCTCAAAATATAGGTGGTCTATCTTTATTTTTTTCTGTTGTGTATGCTAGCAACAGCTTCTATGACAGACATATACTATGGCAACACATCATTCAAGAAGCAAATATTAGAAGTGACGAATGGATATTGATGGGAGATTTCAACAATTCAACGTCACATTTGGATAAGAAGGGAGGCCTTCCGGTTCCATTTCAATATATAAAAGCATTAAATAATTGCCTTTCTAAGTCTGGATTAATTGAAATAAAAGCTTCAGGGTTTAACTATACATGGAAACATAAGGGGATTGCAAATAATATTGATAAAATCTTTGTTAACCATGCATGCCATCAGAAATTCACGGATATGAGAGCTCTTTCTTTATCTTAACTATCAAGTGATCATAATCCTCTTTTACTAGAGTTGATTGTTTCTTCTACAACTAAAGGCTATCCATTCAGATATTCAAACGAGTGGCATGTCAAAGAGGGTTATGAAGAATGTGTATTAAGGGGTCTGCAAGTAAGTGTTTGGGGATTTGCTAGTTATATTTTCCAGGAAAAGTTCAAGGCATGTAAATTAGAGCTGAAAAATTGGAACAGAGTTAGACCTAAAGATATTGAATTACTCTTAGAAGCTGAAGCTGTTTTCAAGGAAAGAGAAATAGCATGTGATGAAGATCTAGAGAATGTAACTCTATATGAAAGGATGCTAGAAGCTAAACATGTTTTAGAGGTTCAAAAGCATTTTAAATATTGGAGTTATAAGCAGAAGGCAAAGGTATCGTGGCTTCAAGATGGTGATACAAATTCAAAAGTTTTTCATTCTAAAATGTCATCCAGGAGACATGTAAACAATCTGAATCCTCTTATTAATAACAATGGTGAACTGTTACATAAACCAGAGGACGTTGGTGAGGAATCAATGCAGTATTTTTTTGGACTATTTAATGGAGCATATGAATCTTAATTTCTAGACTTTCAATCTATTGCTACGATTAACCCTCAAGGACAACAGGTATTGTTACAACAGATATCATTAGAAGACGTAAAGTTAGTTGTAGATTCAGTGCATATAGATTTGAATCTAGGACCTGATTGATTTAATTCTTATTTTTTTAAATTGCACTGGGAAATTATTAAGATGGATTTATTAACAACTATGCAAGACATGTTCACATCTTCTAAATTACCAAAAGGGATCGATCATACGTTCATTACATTAATTCCAAAAGTTGTTAGGCCATCAGAAATTGCTCATTATTATCCAATATCATGTTGCAACCTTTATTACAGGATTTTTAGTAAAATTATTTGTAATAGAATCAAGTGGTTTTTGCCTCATTTAATCTGCCCTAAGCAGTGTGCGTTTATACCATCTCGTTACATTTGGTGACAATATGTTACTCACACACGAATTGCTTAGAGACTTTAAGAAGGTTGGTGTAAGTAAATTCTATGTGTCAAGGTTGAACTTCACAAGGCTTATGACATGATGAATAGGAGATTCATATGTCATATTATGCTTAAAATGGGCTTTCCTATTCATTTTATAAATGTAATATTTGAATGCTTTCTCAATTTTGATTCAAGGAGTCCCAAAAGGGTATATTTCATCGAATAGGGGACAATGGCAAGAAGATCCATTATCCCCGTATCTGTTTACTATAGCAATGGAATATTTCACCTTTTGCATGAATGAAGCATTGTTATTAAGAAAGTTTGCTCCGGTTCATAACTTCAACCCAATTGTAACTCATCTTTTATATGCTGACAATTTGGTCATTTTTAGGAAGTGCCTACTTGCATGTGCAAGATCTCTGAGGGTTAATTTTGATAAATTAAGAAGTATAGTGGTTTTATAGTCAGCTTGCCTAAACTAAAATATATTTTAGTTCTCATGCAAGGAATATCACTTAATTTTCATTAGTTCTGGGATTTCAAATTGACCATTTACTTGTGAGATATCTAGGAGTTACTCTATCTTCAAATTATGTGCATTATAATGATTGCCAATCTCTATTACATAAAATTCAATCGAAAATTCAATCTTGGGATGTTAATTTCTTAAGATTTGTTGGGAGAGATGAACTGAGTCAATCTGTGGTGACTCTAACAGTTTTATATTGGCTTTTCGTGTATCAGCTACCTGAACATGTCATAGACAAACTTCATACCATGTGCACTGATTTTTTCTGGGGTAACTCTCATCATAAAATCAAGTGGGAGACTTTATGTATACCAAAAAGTGAAGGTGGGATCGATATGAAATCGTTCTTAGATTTAAAAGAGCTGCATGAATTAAACTTCTATGGAAACTCCTTTCTGGATCTTCACTCTGGAGTAGTTGGATGTATATGAAGTATTGTCATGAGAAACACTTTGGGTGTATGCGGATTGACAATAATGCATTGTGTAGATGGAAAGCGCTTTTGAGGCTGAGATCATCAGAAAAGCAACTCTTTAGCAAGGTTATTACATCAGGTTCAGATACTTTGTTATGGTTTGAACCTTGGATTAATTGTAAATGACTTGTGGATATGATAGGAATGTCTAGATTCTTTCACTTACGTAGGCATAATGAACATGTATCATTTATTATTTGTGATGGTAATATTGACGCTAACCTACATGTTGCAACACGAGAAGTTAGACAGGAAGTTAATTCTGTAGTAGTAAAACAAAATTCATGTGATGACTATTATGAATAGGGAGAAGGGGGAGAATTCACATTTCATAAAGCATGGGAGAAAATAAGAGATAAACGAATGGGAAAAGCTTGTTATAAGGTAATATGGCATGGTAAAAATGCAAGAAGAATGGCCTTCATTGCATACCTTGTTGTTAATGACAGGTTATCCACGAAAGAAAGGTTATATAGATTTGGTATGGTTGGTAATAATAGATGTATTCTATGTGATGGACATATTGAATCTATTAACCATCTGTTTTTTTAATGTGAGTTGCATGTTATATTTGGGACGAAATTTTAATGAAGCTTGGATTCTCAACAAATCAGATGGGTTCAATTGAAGTAGAGGCAGAGAAAATAATGAGAAGGTTCAAAGAGAAAGATCAAATCTATGATGTAGCATGTGCAACTATCACTACTGTTATATACTAGGTTTGACTTGAAAGAAATTCCAGAGTATTCAACCAAAAGTATATAAGTAAGGAGACCGATTGATGATGATAGAGAAAGAAGTCCAGAGTTCGGTGAAGAAGAATGGAAGTAAAAAGAATTGGTCACATTTGAATGAAGAATTGCTTAGAAGATGGGGAATTGAATTATTTGATACAAGCTAAAATGTATATGTCATGAATTTTGTTTGTATGCCTTGTGGTAATAGTGTGACATGTTTGTGAGGATGAGAGATGGAGATAAGTTGTATGTGGGTAATAGTGATATAGTTTTCTCTTGTATTGTTAATGTATGGCGTTTATATGTTCTCTTTTCCCTTATGTCACACCCATTTAGGTTGGAGGGACATAAGGTTTTAATGAGGCATATAAACAAAGTATATGATTGGTTTTAGAAATAAAGTGAACCAATTATATATATATATATATTATATTTTATTCTCCTTTGTCATCAACAAAATTGGGTGAGGAAAAATAAACTCCCCTTAAATGTGACATATTGAATACTATAAATGTGATAATGTTATATACAAAATCAAAATTAGTACTAGTTACAAAACAATGTTTTTGAGAAATAAATTTATATATAAAATTACATTTATAATTAATTACATTCATTTAACCCATACATTTAAGAGAAGTCCGATTATCCATTGTAAACTATTTCATTTATAATAGACTAAACTATGTCATTATACAAAAGCAAACATACAATAAATACAACAAACCAAAACGAAACATATACATACCCATAACACCTATTATTGATTGTACTCGTGATGGTCCCAAAAATATAAGTGAAATTTTTTAGAGGATGCAAGTTATAACCATGCCTTTAGACTTAAATGATTTTTTTTTAAGTTTCCCTACTTGACATGTATCTAATAGTTTATTGACACTAAACTCATTTTTGGTAGTCCCCTTACAAGCTTATATCTAACTATGTTGGATAAATGTAAAAAAATTAAATTATCAAAACTTTTGTGCTAAATCCAATAGTCACTAACTTCGGCCATAATACAAGATTACCAATGGATGCTTTCGTATTCAAGATGTAAATTTTACATCTCCTGACTCATTTAAAAACAATTATAGACTCATTCTTCTTAACGTGAAAATGCCTTTTCCTAAGTAAATTTTGGAATTCTTAAGACATAATTCACTAATATTGGGCACATTATGTTTTAGATTCCTAACTTGGAAAACATTAGAAATAATAGTAGCTTTAGAGTTGTATAATTTGTCTATATCAAAGATGCATCATTTTGATCTATCTCCAAAGTTGATTGTTCTTCCATCTTCTTAAATGATGTATTTTAAGATCTTCGAAAATCATGTTTCATGAGCATCCACTGTCTATCATCCATTTGTTCTTTTTGGTTTATAATATGTGGGTATAAAGTGTTTTTTTCATTATTTTCCACATAACATACATTTTCCTGCAATTACACTTTATATACTTTCAAATTTCAAGTGACTTTTCAATATTTATTACTACCAAATGTATTTGAGGGTAAAATAAGGATTCTACAATTTTGGTTATCTTCAAAATTGTCAAGTAATGTACTATTAATGTTACTAACCATTTAAGATTTTTTTGATAATAAACTAATGGGTTTTATGAAACCTAACGCTTTGGCACCAAATGTGAGAAATAGTGTAATATAAATTATATTAGTGTACAGATGGATCTTAAAGCTACTATAACTCTAATATAGGGTGAATAGTGTTTTACAACGTATATAGAACTTTTCTAAATAGTTTCAAGATTTAGAAAAAAAATTACAATCAACATAAATATACATTAATAGACAGTCATTTATATACAAAGTAGTAGAATTAATAAAATTAAGAGAGATGACACAGGAGTGTTGCATTATTTTAGGTTGAAAATACTAAATCTAGTTCTATGTAGTATCAATATGGATTTACTATCAATTGTTACTTTAATCATGTAACGACAAACCAGAACACAATCCGGAATTCAAGGAAACAAGTTACACGCTTCCGACTTTTCAAGCACAGGATATACTCTCCTGACTTACCAGGTACAGGACAACTAAGTTGATTAGAACAAGCAATGAGTACACTCATTTTGATTTGAAAAGAAAACAATCACATCCAATTCAGTTGATTGGGAAACAAGCACATCCAAAAAATATAATAGTAATAGTTGTTGATTCCAAATACAAATTTGTAACAACCCACCCGGAATGGGCCTAAATTTCAACCTAGAAATGGCTCATCGAAACTTAGAGCCATTCTAAGCAGGTATAAGGAATTACATTTGCACAGAATAATATACAGACGTTGTGTTATGGAAATCTCACATAACGGAAAGAGAAAGTATAATACCAAAATATGATGTACATTTTATAAAAAAGCCACAGAATTCAAACACGGATTGTCAAGATAAAATTAACCCATAGGTACATCAATAATATCATCATTAAAAAATTTCATAAGCAATACGGAAATGATAACTAATAATAGCATAATATATTCATTTTCGTCTTCAGTCTTCATCATTGCTTCGTCCATCGAATCTACCTCACCTACTGACCTGTTGGATATGTTAAAGAGAGGGGTCAGAACATAAAGTCCTGTGTGACTGAAAATAGTATTTACTTAAAGACCATAACCTAGATTTATCAGGTTATTAATATCAAGGTATGTCTATGCAACACACAAACATTCACATCAACGCAAAGTTTCTAACCAATGAGGTGGATACCCGAGTTAATTGCTTAAGACTTTCATTAGTGCATTTAGGGTAAAGACCCAACGAGGTAGGCATCCTTAGTTACTTATGGCCCTTATTAAAGGTGGATTCTTGTGATCTCTTATAACCCTGAGGCAGACCCAAGCCCCTAAGACTCCGTCCTAATACGCCAACGTTCTTAAGTCTATTCTGTCACAAGTAATATGAGAAGAAGTATTTCGAATGTTACTACTTAACAGATATTATAGTAGAACAACTATGTCGCTTAAGACTTCCCATAGACAGTTGGTGAGCATGCAACGGCCACATATCATATATAAACCAATTATGTCCCTAGTTTAGCCTTTACAAGCTTCTAGAGGAAGTGGACATCCCCCGTGAACTACCCTACCCCATTACCGCTGTAACGACCTGGGTTTTTGCGATCCTGGTTATCGACATAAACTCAATATTGACTATCCAAGCATCGGAAATACCGGATAGTTAATGAAAGAAGTTAGAGGGTGAGGATAGATAAGATAGAAATTTAGAATAGAAGAAGAAGAAGAACATACAATATCAGAGTTAACACGAATCTCACAGCGGAACGAATAAAATAGAGTATACAACATAACTTGGAAACAAAAATCTGTCATTTGAGTATAACACTTACATCACAGCGGAAATAAATAATAGCTATATAATCCTAAAGTCTCCTGCTCCAGCTCTCCAAGTATATCTGTAAAAGCCTGACTACTTGACTGCCCGTACAAATTGGGCACCCAAGAGTTTAGGGAAAGAAAAACAAAATAAACTTTGGGTCAGTCATGGGACTGGTATGAGTAAACAATTTAAAACAGTTTGAGAAAATAAACGATATCTCATAAGACCACGCCGTATAACACAGAACGGGTTTTTCCCTTATGAGAATTGAAAACACTTGATTTAACATTCATGATCCTTTTGCAAGAAATGAGAATCTTTATATCAAAACTATTTTGATATTATAATAGTGTCTATCAACCACAATATGATAATCATCTAGCAGAACGCTTTCATCTCACATTCCACATACATAATATATAATCAAAAACTGCGAGCGCTTATTGGGTAATGAATCCCAACTGGCGAGGTATGGGACCACCTTCCGACAGTGTATCTCTAGAGAGGAATACACCGGGTTCAACAAGAACTTCTTGCAACCTAGGCTAAACATGACCGGTCACTCATTTCGCTTGAGTGTACCGAATGTATTATCACCAACGGTTGGGATTAGCAACCGTTTCCTGAAAGGGACAACATCAAAATAGATTATAGAAGTAAATGGAATTTCTCTAGATCAGTTGACAATACACCCTAATTGGCAGCTAACCACTTAGCCATGCGACCTACCCGATTTTATACCATTTCCTAGTTATGAGGCTAGAGGCCATAACGTATAGATCTGACCTTTATTTACTTTGAATGTCACATCGTCATACCCGCTAAATCACAAACTGATTTCCCAAAAAATACCACGGTATATAGCTAAGAGAAACGAATTTCCCCGCCACCAAACGTAAATACGTTTGGAGAGATCAACTTACGTGATCTATTAAATATACTCTATCAGACATTCTTCCATACAGGTCGCCCTAGGACTGGACAGACCGAAGGTACTATTCTGTAAATCCGTCTTAGGCAATTTATACCTAGGATATACTGAACAGCCCTTGCATAACTCCGTCTTCAATTATCTTCATCATATTTGATTCACAACGCTAATGCCATACGGAGTGGTTTTAAATGATATATCTGATCCCGGTTTCTCCGTATTGACAACGGAAATGGTCAAAATCTTTGATAATCGGTGATTTAACTATCAAAGGAAAACATGTGTACAAAAAACGGTCGTATTTCCAAATGGAAATCTTACCGATCAATCATCATGCAACATTTATTCATTTTCCCATTTCTCGTTTCCATATATTCATCAAATCCTTATTTTCTAATTTTAGAAAATATACGTTATTAACTTTGGAAAACGTTTCCATTTCTGATTCACGCATCACTACCTTCTCATATATATCAGTCACTAACTGTAGACTAGTAAGAGAACAACTACCCAAATATAAACCCCGAAGGTTGAAACCGACATCAGATCGATACCCAGAAAGCCATTCAACTCAGCTAATTTCTTGTCAGTTTCTATGTAACGAACCGATAATTTTGACGTATCAAAATATAGAATTTATTTGAGATTTAATGTTTTAAGTAAATGATTATTATCTTAATTTGAATTTGAGACTTGATTCTAGATGGAATTTTAGGTATAACGCTATTTTTTCATTTCGCGAAGTACAAACGGTGTGGCTCCAAATAAAATATTTTCGAGTCCAGAACACGCAGAATAAACTTCGTTTGTTGGTTGTATCTCGATTTGTGTTCTTGTGTACAGGTATTATGTTCTATATAAATATGCTTATGATTAACATACTATTTTAAAGACAATATTTATAAAGAAGTTTAATTAAATCTACCAAGAATTTGTTTAAACCTATGCCTATACTAGGGGACACTTGTTCATCACAAACTTATGTGCGTTACATGTGTTCGAACTTATCTGAAACAAATGGAGAAAAACACACGCGTTCCCCTCTTTTGAACTTCTTTTTCCACCCTTCCTTTCATCGTTCAATGCCAAAAAGAAAACGCCCAAATTAGAAAAAAATAAAAATAAAAATGGCAGAACATTGAATTTCTCCAAATTCGAAATTGGTAATGGCGAAACCGTTCACCCCAAAATCTACTTCGGTACCCGAAATTCATGGCTTCAAATCCATAGAACCCACCTCACCGTGATTTGACCACTGCAAGATCCTCTGCGACACCTTCCTGACATCAACCATCGTGCCATCGAGACCCTCCACTCGCGCTCCTCTCTAGATCGGAACCTATTTCCCCGATTTTTGAAATCACTATCTCCACCGAAGTTGTTAGCACTTTCGATCAAACACCAGCAACCTCCGACTCCATAAAGATCTGCGATGAGGAACGATGTGCGGTGTTAGGAGAGATAAAAAGCGGAGCGTCTTCTATTGTTTTGCTTATGGTGATTTTGATATACGAGCTTTGGAATTGCAGTTGTGGTTCGAATGCAAATCGAACCACTAAGACAGATCCTCCTTCCTCTATTCTTCGGCAGCACGCTTCCGTACCTTCCTCCGGGCTTTTGTGAGTTTTCTTTTTCCATTTTTCTTTCGATAATCTATGCCTTCATTTGATGCAAGTATTTTTGTGGGCTTGTTTATGTGGAAAGACACATATCTATTTTTCATTGGTATGTTTCATGAAATTGCACCCTTCGTACCAGGTTTTAGTAGGAATCCCTGAGTCTTTGATTTAGAATCCGAAATCAACTCAACTCTGTTTAGTTTTATTATATCTGAACAAAGTTCTTTACCATACTTTTCCAAAGTTTAAATTAGTGATATTTGATTATCCAGATCTTACCTATGAGTCGTATAGAACCGTTAACTTACAGACTCAATTAATGCTTATACGAGGTCGAGTTAGGGTTGGTGTTAATTCATGGTCTGGGTGGGGACTGATTTGCCGCTTATTTCTTTTGTCACCTTCGAGTTGGA
Organism: Allium sativum; assembly: GCA_030737875.1. Lineage (NCBI taxonomy): Eukaryota > Viridiplantae > Streptophyta > Magnoliopsida > Asparagales > Amaryllidaceae > Allium > Allium sativum. Next base: position 618,219,768 of record CM060918.1, on the reverse strand, counting down.
TCCATGTTGTTCTTAGTTTTAGTGTCTCCACTCATAACCACGAAAGGTGAGTTTCCCTCACTCGCAGCAAACTTTTGATTAAGTGGATTACATTTTTGAGATGTTAAATGAAATGTTAGGTTGCTTTAGAAAATGATTGCTATGTGATTTGTGCACATGTGCAACATACATTACGCCATTATATGACACATATGGATGTGATGTATGATATACTGTGTTTGTATTGCTCTCACCCGGCAAGTTCCCCATAGATTTAGAAAATCACCTTGGGTTGAAATGATACATACACAAATGAATTGTATGGACCTGAGAAAATGAATTCGAAACTATTTGGGATGCGGGTTGAAATGATATATACCCGGGATTCGAATTTTTCCTTTAAGACGGATTGAAATGATACATATCCGTATTACTTGACCCTAGGATAGAAATTTTATATGGATGCCATGGTCAATAAAAATCTATTTTCTAAAATACTACAAGTACGTATCGGTTTTATTAAATAGATTCTGAAACCGAAATTTGAATAAATGAATGTCGAGAAAATTGTTCAATTAAACCTTAAACTTGTGATTTTGTAAATTAGGTATTTTGGTATTTATGACCTTTAAACTATATTTGATTTTGGAAATATAATATTTTGAATTAATGTTGTTTCAAATAAGATTTTTTATTATATTTCGATTGTATGATGTAATAAAGAGTTTTTTTTATAGAAATGATGGATTCTATGGAAATTATTTTAATTAAAGTTTTGGCTTTAAAGTTTTACCACCTTTAGATTTAGATAAAGGATTTAATCGAGTTTATAAATCGATGTGCAAAGAACCATATGTGATGTAAATATTGCATGAAGAAATGTTTGAAAAGATTATTGCCTTGATGTAACTTAGTTTGGTGAAGTTAAGAAATATTTTGTTGGAACATTTTGTAAAGATTTATATTTAAAAGTAATGGTCTGAGGTAAATAAGATTTTCATAAAATTGATTTTGGTATAAATTCTGCAATAAATAATTATAAGGGTTGATTTCTTAAAGAATGAATTTGCGTTCAAGGTTTTACAAATCTTATTTCAATGTAATGGGATTTGATTTATTAAATTTATGACTCTTATTTAGGAGAAGTAAGGTAAATGTCTAAAATAAAATCCTTGGATTAATCCAAGAAAAAGGAAAGAATGTGCCATTTAAAGAAGCTCGACTTGAGATTTCGAATAAAAAGGAATAGCAAGACCGAAATTTTTCTAAATAATAAGTTAAGTGACGACATAATCATTAATTATCAAAGCTACTTTGAAATTCTACATATTTAGTAACTCAGAATCGAAGGAAAATTTAACTTGGGAAGTAGTAATTGGAAATATTTCCAGTTGTGAGATGTATTTTGTAACGTCCCGTATTCTACACATCATAGGATTGTAGGATATTTATTTCTTTCCCGTAAGAAGTCGTATGGTCATGTAACTTTGGGAAACATCTATTAGAGTCATTTCCCATGCTTATGATTTTTGTCGATTTTTAAATGACCATTTTGCCCCTAGTCGGTACTGTTTTGGCCATAACTTTTGATTGGAAAGGAATTTTGACCTGAAACCACTTCTATTTGATTCGTTTGATAGTTTCTCTTTCCGTAGAGTGGTCATAATAGCCAAACGGACTTACCGTTTGAGAGATATGGCTGAAACAAGGTTTGGAGGGTGAAAAACTGCTTAACCGGGCCAAATCGGGTGATTAGTGAGTAGGCCCATAACCCATTTCGGGATTAGGGTTATGGGAGGGCTGAAATGAGATGGAGAATCATTCCATTTCAGTTTTCTAGCCTCCACTTATCACCAAGGAACCCTAAAAATGGCCTCCAACCTCTAAATCACCTCCAAATCATCTTTAGGTTAAGGATTTGGCTTAGCAACCCCTAATCAAGATAGATCTTCACCAAATCAACAAAGGAGCTGCTGTTTGGTATTGAAATTCGCATCAAATCAGAGAATCATTTCAGATCTTAGTTTATTTTGTGGCTAAGGTGAGTGATTTGCTTAGTTTTGCACTAATTATGGCTAATTAGGGGTGATTAGTGTTAATTAGCGAATTTAAACATGATAAAAATTCTGGAAAAATGTTTATAAAATTCGGAATGATGTTTTAGGCCTCTGATATGAATTTGAGTTAATTTGGTTAAGTTTTGATAATCCTATCATTAGTTTCACCTAAATATGCTTAAGGGGAAGTTTGGGATTTTGGGTATATTTGATCCCTTTTTACCTATCATATTGATGTTTTGATGTTCGTGGTTGATTATGTATGTTGCTATGACTGTATGAAATGGTTTGTGACTGTTTAGAAGAGTTGGAATGGTCGAAAACGCCGTCGAGGGGCGTAAACAGCTCGCTGGACAAGCTGCAGGGGTTCGGATCGCATAGGGGGTTGAGGGACGATCGGATCGCCCTATGGGATCGTGGGACATCACCACGAGTCGAGTCATCTCCTCCGAACCGAACCATCTGCGCAAGGCCCACGAGACGAATCGATGCAGCGCCATGCCCAAATTGAAGTACTCCGACCCGGATCGCCAAAGAGCATTACGACCCGATCCGATCCACTCGTGCTTCATATCACGATCCGACTAGAGGAAGGCAGCATCCACGATCCGATGCACAACGAGACGATGGAGGAGCGCGATCCGATCCGTATGGGGTATTCACGATCCGACCAGAAGTGGAGACCCGATTCGATGGAGACTGGATTCGCGAGACGATGGGGAGTGCGACCTGATCACCTGTAGGACCACGGACCGATCCGACGTAGGGGGCGCGACCCGATCCGATGAAGAATGGGAAGGCTGACCCGATCCGATCCGATGGTGATGACCAATAACCCGAGATGCAAAGGTAGTCCAAATGGAAGTTAGGGCTCAGGATCCCGGAACCAGTTGGGAACCAATGAGTTCACTTCATGGTTGGACTTTGCTGCGGGACGTGTGCTAAGGAGTTGTCGATGTTCATAACTTCGATTCACCACAAAGAATTGTGGGCTACTTATCAGTGCAGTAGGGTCATTATGACCTGAGGGGCAAAGTGATGGTAGCAAAACTACGTTATCAGTGCAGTAGGGTCAGTATGACCTGAGGGGCAAGGTGATGCGTAGTAAGACTATGAGCCAGCGCAGATGGGGTGAATAACTCCATGGGGCAAGTGGACATAGTAAGGATTAGTAAGGCTATGAGCCAGCGCAGATGGGGTGAATAACTCCATGGGGCAAGTGGACATAGCGAGGAATTAGTGGCTACGTTATCAGTGCAGTGAAGCCATTTATGACTTCATGGGGCAAAGTGATCATAGCAAGGTATGTGGGGTGATCGAAGTGGTGAATGTCGTATGCTTTATGCGCTGAGTGAGAGATGTGAGGATGGATGCTATGTTTGATTGTTTGCCACCATTATGACATGCACACCTCCCCCACCTCTGTATCCTTATATTGATTGATATGATACCTTAGAGTGTTGTACAGTTGTAGTGCTAACTCTTTGGTTGCAGGTCCAGGTTCAGGTATGTTTTAGTCTACCTGTTATTGTTCACTTTAGATGCTTATCGCTCATACCAGGCTTTATGTCTGACCCAGAGTTTTATGTCTCCTCTTATTACTCTGGGTGCTCACACGAGCAGACTAGAGACAGGTTAGCTGGTGATGCGCGAGTAGCTGATTCGGAGGCGGGCAGGAGGCTTCCACGTATTATATATATATACACACATTCTCCCTGTGTCGTTGGTGGTCGCTACTTGGGCATTAGTAGTGTACCTCCTTTATCTTGTTTTGCTTTGAGACAGTTTGAAAATTTTAATAAGCTGTATTCTGAATTTCCGCTGCTATGATGTTTAGTTCTGACTTTCAGCTTATGCACTGTCTCTCCTGTTTTATGTCAAGTATGTTACTATTATATTTTGTTCTATGCGCTGTGAGACATTCTACAGGTTCTTTGTATGTTCATTTCCTTCTTCCTTTTTCCTCCTGGCGACCCGTTCCGTGCTAATTGGACATGTGTACAGCGCACTTACGGAGTAAATGTCGGTTGGTGCGGGGCGGGCTGTCACACTTGGTATCAGAGCTCTAAGTTGCGTAGTTAACCTAGGGAAAGACACTAGGGAGAGTTAGTACGTATATGAGAGCGTGTATTTGTGATTACTTTGGTTTTCAAAAGCTATATATATATACTATTAGTAGTATAAGAATGAAGTTGCACTGCACTAGTACCACTATGGGGTCGTTAATCGTTTCCCTTTTTCAGATTGACGATGAGCCGACATGTTAGAGGTACCGGTAGAGGGGCCAATAATGGGAATGCCGCTGACATGAGGACGATGTTTACCAACCTCATGAGAGACATGCTTAGAGAAGTGCAAGGGGCAGTTCCCAATCCCGGAGTTGGTGTTGGCCCAGTATGCAGGCGCCTAGGGTCGATTTCGCCAAGTTGTGCAAAGATTACACTAATCTTGGTGGGAAGCCGTTCCACGGAACGGAGTCGGCCACAGATGTTCAAGATTGGATGGATAGCTACGATCGAATCTTCGATGACTTGGGTCTTGAGGATGCGATGAAGAGAAGGCTAGCGTCTCGTCAGTTGCAAGGGCGAGCGATGAATTGGTGGAATGCTATCAGAACAGCTATTCCAGAGGATCAAGTTACGTGGGTTCAGTTCAAGGCTCGCTTTAGCGAGAAGTTTATTCCAGCTGCCCAGAAGTCGGTGTTGTTCAAGAGGTTCTTAGAACTCAAGCAGGGTGGCAGGGCAGTTTCTGATTATATTGCTGAATTCGACACTTTGTCGAAGTATGGACTGTCTCTCATTGATACTCCTGAGAAGAAGAATGAGAAGTTCATTACTGGCCTGGATGGGTACTTGGGGGAGAGGCTTATTAACCACATCGATGAGACTTTTGAATCGATCGTGGGAAAAGCTTTGAGATCAGAGAGCCTTTACCCTAAGTCAAAGACTGAGGCTGCATCTGCAGAAGGGCCAAAGTCGCAAGCAGGCGGTGGAGGCAAGAATAGCTCTCAGAATAAGAGGAAGCAGGACCAATCTAAGGGTGGCCAGAAAAAGAGCAAGAAGGATGTTGAGTGCTTCAGCTGTGGAAAGAAGGGCCATTATGCTAAAGAATGTCGGGCCAAGCCAGCGGAAAGGAAGTGCTACAACTGTGGTCAAGTGGGACATCAGAAGGATAAGTGTCTGCAACCTCTTAAGGAGAAGCAGATTGTGAAAGCATATGCTATTGATGCTGTTCCTTCTTCGTCGAATGCCCCAACTGCGGCGGAGAAAGGAAAGAATGTTGTTATTCAAGGTATGCTTTTTATTTATGATATACCAGTTCGAGTTTTGTTTGATACTGGGGCTTCCCGTTCCTTCATATCTAGTGACCTGGTAGATAGGTTAGGACTGGAACCTGAGATAGTCGATAGACCGTTGATAGTGGCGAACCCGATTGGTGGTTCGACTAGCCTTAGTATGATTTGCAGGAATTTGGTCTTATCGAGTCATGGATGTATGTTTGTATGTGATTGCTTTGTTTTGGGCTTTACTGGATATGGCATTATATTGGGAGTCGATTGGCTCCAAAGATACGGGGTGGTGGTAGACCGTGAGGGCTTTTTGGTGACAGTGAGGGCGGATGATGGGCGGAGGGTAGTGTTTGGTAGTCTACCTAGTGATGGGATTATGTCTAGTTTTGTAAATTCCCTCGACATCCCGCAGGATGAGTTGTCAGATGTGCCCGTGGTTGGCCAGTATCCGGACGTCTTCGAGGAGGTGACCGGGCTTCCACCACACCGAGAGATCGAGTTCCGTATTGATTTAGTGAAAGATGCCAGACCTATAGTGATGCCACTTCGTCGTATGGCACTAAGGGAGCAGCGAGAGCTCGGGGTGCAAGTCAGCAATCTTTTGAAGAAGGGATTTATTAGAAGGAGTGTCTCCGAGTGGGGAGCACCAGTTGTGTTTGCCACTAAGGCAGATGGTTCCCTTCGTTTGTGTGTGGACTATCGCGAGTTGAATAAGGTGACGAGGAAGAATAAGTATCCTCTACTGCGGATAGATGATTTGTTTGATCAGCTGGAAGGAGCTAGAGTGTTCTCCCAGTTGGACCTCGCGACAGGATTTCATCAGCTTCGAGTAGCAGCTGAGAGTGTTCCGAAAACGGCATTTAGGACGCCGTCTGGATTTTATGAGTGGTTGGTCATGCCGTTTGGGTTGACCAATGCACCAGCCTATTTTGTGGATCTTATGAATCGAGTATTCAGAGATCAGTTGAATAAGTTTGTTCTTGTGTTCGTGGATGATATCCTTGTTTATTCAAGGATAGAGGAGGAACACAAAGGGCACTTGAGGATAGTGATGGAGGTGTTGAGGAAACACCAATTGAAAGCGAAATTCTCTAAGTGTCATTTTTGGAGAAGGGAAGTAAGATTCTTGGGTCATGTTGTTTCAGAGTGTGGTATTGCCGTGGACCCTGCGAAGGTGGCTACGGTACAGGATTGGCCTACGCCCAAGAATGCTACAGATGTAAGAAGTTTCTTGGGATTAGCTGGATATTATCGTAAGTTTATCCAGGACTTCTCCAAGATTGCAGCACCGTTGACTCAGTTGACTAAGAAGAATCAGTCCTTCGTCAGGGACGGAGTGTGTGAGGATGCCTTCAAGAGTCTAAAAGAGAGGTTGACGCGTGCGCCAGTGTTAGTCATTCCTAAAGGGAATGAAGAGATGACGGTATACACGGATGCTTGTGGTACCGGACTGGGTGCAGTATTGATGCAAGGAGGTAGGGTTGTAGCTTATGCTAGTCGTCAGCTAAAGCCGCATGAGAAGAAGTATCCTACCCATGATTTGGAATTGGCAACGATTGTATTTGCGCTGAAGATGTGGAGACACTATCTCTTGGGAGAAAGGTTCGAGTTGTTTACCGATCATAAATCGTTAAAGTATCTCTTCTCTCAGAAAGATCTGAATCTCCGTCAGCAGAGATGGTTGGAGTTCTTGGCTTCGTATGATTTTGATATCGCATATACACCTTGGAAAGGTAATGCGGTAGCCGATGCCTTGAGTAGGAGTATTGCCAGCCTAGGGGCAATGTTTCTTGAATGGAAGCAACTAGAGTATATCGCGGGGTTTGATTTCAGACCAAAGTGCGAATTGGGTCCAGTTATGCTAGCTAGTTTGACGATCAGACCCACTTTGATAGAGCGGATTGGTTCTAGCCAGAGGGACGATCCTAATTTATTAGAAATCATCTCTAAGTTAGAAATGGGTATCGATGAGGAGATGAATGTGTATGGGCTTGATCGAGATGGATGGCTTCGAAAGAATGGAAGACTAGTTGTGCCCAACGTGAATGGTTTGAGAGATGAGGTGCTTCGAGAATGTCATCACTCAAAACTGACTATACATCCCGGTGGTAATAAGATGTATCGAGACATGAGACAGACTTACTACTGGGAAGGGATGAAAAGAGACGTTGGGAAATTTATATCCAAATGCATGAATTGCCAGTTAGTTAAAGCCGAGCAAAAGAAGCCTAGTGGGTTGTTGCAACCATTAGAAATTCCCGAATGGAAATGGGAGCAAGTCTCGATGGATTTCATCGATGGTTTACCTAAGACTAGATTGGGATATGATAGCATTTGGGTAATTGTGGATCGATTGACTAAGAGCGCAAGATTTATACCAGTCAAATCGACCAGAACGACAGCCAAGTTGGCAGAATTGTATATGGAGTGGGTAGTGAGATTTCATGGAGTACCCAAAAGCATTGTGAGTGACCGAGACCCGTTGTTCACTAGTGGGTTTTGGAAGAGCTTGCAAGAGGCTCTAGGGTCAGGATTACATCTCAGTACCGCATATCATCCTCGGACCGACGGTCAGACGGAGAGGGTGAATCGTATATTGGAAGATCTCTTGAGAGCGTGTATATTGGATTTTGGTGGATCATGGGATGATCATTTGCATCTAGTAGAGTTTGCATATAATAATTGCTACCAATCCAGTATCGGTATGGCTCCATATGAAGCTTTGTACGGAAGACCGTGCAACTCACCATCATGTTGGATAGAGACTGGCGAGAAGTTTGTGCTTGGACCAGATGTGGTGAGAGAAACTTCAGATAAGATTAAGATCATTCAGCAACGAATGAAAGCTGCCCAAGATAGGCAGAAGAGTTATGCTGATAAAAGGAGAAGAGACTTGAAATTCTCCATTGGTGACTTGGTGTTTGTCAAGATCACTCCGTTGAAAAGCGTGATACGATTTGGCAGGAGAGGCAAGTTGGCACCAAGATTTGTCGGCCCGTTCCCCGTTCTTGAATTAGTCGGGAATTTGGCGTATAGAGTTGGCTTACCAGAGAAAATGGCGGGAGTTCACAATGTGTTTCATGTTTCCCAACTAAGGAAGTTCGTTCACGACTCAGATATGGCTATTTCACCTGATCAGTTAGAGGACTTCGAGGTAGAACCTGAGGCGGTTGGGAACCGCAAGCCGATTCGTATTGTGGGGCACGATACGAAGCAACTTCGAAGGAAGTCGGTGAAGCTAGTCAAGGTTCAGTGGGGCGAGGACGAGAATGATTGTACTTGGGAGACAGAGGAGAGCATTAGGGAAGCACATCCAGAACTCTTTGCCTGGTAAGATTTACTTTGCGATTTAGTTATTCCGCATGCTAGGATAGACTTATTTCACTTGTTTTGTATGTTTGATGGTTGTTTTATGGTTGATAGGCATGCGGGACCTTTGTGTGTGTTTGGATTAAGGAATTTCGGGGACGAAATTTCTTAAAGAGGGGGAGAGTGTAACGTCCCGTATTCTACACATCATAGGATTGTAGGATATTTATTTCTTTCCCGTAAGAAGTCGTATGGTCATGTAACTTTGGGAAACATCTATTAGAGTCATTTCCCATGCTTATGATTTTTGTCGATTTTTAAATGACCATTTTGCCCCTAGTCGGTACTGTTTTGGCCATAACTTTTGATTGGAAAGGAATTTTGACCTAAAACCACTTCCATTTGATTCGTTTGATAGTTTCTCTTTCCGTAGAGTGGTCATAATAGCCAAACGGACTTACCGTTTGGGAGATATGGCTGAAACAAGGTTTGGAGGGTGAAAAACTGCTTAACCGGGCCAAATCGGGTGATTAGTGAGTAGGCCCATAACCCATTTCGGCATTAGGGTTATGGGAGGGCTGAAATGAGATGGAGAATCATTCCATTTCAGTTTTCTAGCCTCCACTTATCACCAAGGAACCCTAAAAATGGCCTCCAACCTCTAAATCACCTCCAAATCACCTTTAGGTTAAGGATTTGGCTTAGCAACCCCTAATCAAGAAAGATCTTCACCAAATCAACAAAGGAGCTGCTGTTTGGTATTGAAATTCACATCAAATCAGAGAATCATTTCAGATCTTAGTTTATTTTGTGGCTAAGGTGAGTGATTTGCTTAGTTTTGCACTAATTATGGCTAATTAGGGGTGATTAGTGTTAATTAGCGAATTTAAACATGATAAAAATTCTGGAAAAATGTTTATAAAATTCGGAATGATGTTTTAGGCCTCTGATATGAATTTGAGTTAATTTGGTTAAGTTTTGATAATCCTATCATTAGTTTCACCTAAATATGCTTAAGGGGAAGTTTGGGATTTTGGGTATAATTGATCCCTTTTTACCTATCATATTGATGTTTTGATGTTCGTGGTTGATTATGTATGTTGCTATGACTATATGAAATGCTTTGTGACCGTTTAGAAGAGTTGGAATGGTCGAAAACGCCGTCGAGGGGCGTAAACAGCTCGCTGGACAAGGTGCAGGGGTTCGGATCGCATAGGGGGTTGAGGGACGATCGGATCGCCCTATGGGATCGTGGGACATCACCACGAGCCGAGTCATCTCCTCCGAACCGAACCATCTGCGCAAGGCCCACGAGACGAATCGATGCAGCGCCGTGCCCAAATTGAAGTACTCCGACCCGGATCGCCAAAGAGCATTACGACCCAATCCGATCCACTCGTGCTTCATATCACGATCCGACTAGAGGAAGGCAGCATCCACGATCCGATGCACAACGAGACGATGGAGGAGCGCGATCCGATCCGTATGGGGTATTCACGATCCGACCAGAAGTGGAGACCCGATTCGATGGAGACTGGATTCACGAGACGATGGGGAGTGCGACCTGATCACCTGGAGGACCACGGACCGATCCGACGTAGGGGGCGCGACCCGATCCGATGAAGAATGGGAAGGCTGACCCGATCCGATCCGATGGTGATGACCAATAACCCGAGATGCAAAGGTAGTCCAAATGGAAGTTAGGGCTCAGGATCCCGGAACCAGTTGGGAACCAATGAGTTCACTTCATGGTTGGACTTTGCTGCGGGACGTGTGCTAAGGAGTTGTCGATGTTCATAACTTCGATTCACCACAAAGAATTGTGGGCTACTTATCAGTGCAGTAGGGTCATTATGACCTGAGGGGCAAAGTGATGGTAGCAAAACTACGTTATCAGTGCAGTAGGGTCAGTATGACCTGAGGGGCAAGGTGATGCGTAGTAAGACTATGAGCCAGCGCAGATGGGGTGAATAACTCCATGGGGCAAGTGGACATAGTAAGGATTAGTAAGGCTATGAGCCAGCGCAGATGGGGTGAATAACTCCATGGGGCAAGTGGACATAGCGAGGAATTAGTGGCTACGTTATCAGTGCAGTGAAGCCATTTATGACTTCATGGGGCAAAGTGATCGTAGCAAGGTATGTGGGGTGATCGAAGTGGTGAATGTCGTATGCTTTATGCGCTGAGTGAGAGATGTGAGGATGGATGCTATGTTTGATTGTTTGCCACCATTATGACATGCACACCTCCCCCACCTCTGTATCCTTATATTGATTGATATGATACCTTAGAGTGTTGTACAGTATGTAGTGCTAACTCTTTGGTTGCAGGTCCAGGTTCAGGTATGTTTTAGTCTACCTGTTATTGTTCACTTTAGATGCTTATCGCTCATACCAGGCTTTATGTTTGACCCAGAGTTTTATGTCTCCTCTTATTACTCTGGGTGCTCACACGAGCAGACTAGAGACAGGTTAGCTGGTGATGCGCGAGTAGCTGATTCGGAGGCGGGCAGGAGGCTTCCACGTATTATATATATATACACATTCTCCCTGTGTCATTGGTGGTCGCTACTTGGGCATTAGTAGTGTACCTCCTTTATCTTGTTTTGCTTTGAGACAGTTTGAAAATTGTAATAAGCTGTATTCTGAATTTCCGCTGCTATGATGTTTAGTTCTGATTTTCAGCTTATGCACTGTCTCTCCTGTTTTATGTCAAGTATGTTACTATTATATTTTGTTCTATGCGCTGTGAGACATTCTACAGGTTCTTTGTATGTTCATTTCCTTCTTCCTTTTTCCTCCTGGCGACCCGTTCCGTGCTAATTGGACATGTGTACAGCGCACTTACAGAGTAAATGTCGGTTGGTGCGGGGCGGGCTGTCACATATTTGAATTCAAATAAGAAAATTGATGGAATATATGGGATATGGATTTAGGGATCAGATTTGGATCTGGCTATTTGAATCAAAGTATATATTTTTATAAAAGTAAAATTTTCCATATTACTTAGTTTTCAAAGCATTTCCTTTTAACAAATAAATGTAAAACCATTGCAACCATATAAACTTCATAACTATTTTGCAACTATTATTTATATAAATATATTTATGTACCATATTTAAATGTTAACCTTTCTAAGCATATTTTATAAAGTCAATATAAGCCATATTACCATTTTAGCAATTAAAGGTTTTACACTATTTTCATAAGTATATATAGATACACTATTTTCTAATTTAGTATATTACACTGTTTTGCAAGTTACTATTTGAAGTATTCTATAAATTTAAAAGATCCATGTCCAATCCGAGCTGATGAATCTGAAAGGATTAAAATGAAGTTTTCGAGTGATAATGGTATTTTGAGTGGAAGAGAATCCAAATTCGAGGGGTTTTGATAAGCGATTAAAAATGAAGATTTCTAGAAATTGAGATTTTGTGAAAATTTGAAATCTAAACTCAAATGGTTGACAAGGAATGTTTGTATATGTCGGATTCAGAATCTCAACCAAATCAATAATGAATTATTGGATAAATTGAGTTTTGGGCAATACTTGAAATAAATCGATTTGGTGATACTCGAAATATGATTTCAAATCTAATGATCACGGTGTGTAAAATGTAAAACATTTGGTTGTTAAAGAGACCAAAGTCGGTAGATGTCATATTCTCTGCCAATGCCGACACCAATTTAACAACTGTGTACGTGGTGGAGAATCCAGAACGAGGTAGGATGACATGGAGGCGATTACTGGATTTGAAGAAAGAGAACGTTGTTGGATTAGCCTTGACCTTCGGGTCATAATTAAAATGACTAAAACAGGTGTTATACCGTGACTAAGTGAGGTCGCACCTCTGATTGGACACGCTTCTTCGATGCCATCTCTATGACTGTTGTGATCGATTTGGGTGCACCCTTTGATTATGGGAGTGTGTTCCGAGGTGGGCGGTAATTGCTAATATTAGTTACCACCGGTCCGGGCATGCAAATGGTAGAATCCTACCCTGGGTATTCCTCGGTGCCTTGTCATATTATCATTATCGAGCCCCTACGATTTTGATTTGTATCGTACCTATAGAGTGCCCTCTGATGCCATCATGTTACGGTGGGTTTACGGTACTGTATAAATTACGGTATTATAAACGGTGTAAGGGTAAAAATGTAATCCCGCTTACGCTATTTTCATTATATTTACTTTATTGAATAGACATTAAAATAATAGCGTACTATTATATAGATATTAGTTTCGCGGATCCTTAGAGGATGGAAATCCTCAACATCCTTTATGTTATTATACATTTCAGTGGATACTTCATTTGAGTTAATTCACTTATATGAGACTGTTAGTCCTGACTCGGGTATTTTGTTTGTTTTATTTCTTACAAAATGCCCGGGTCAGACTGAGTGTTGCAGGTTGACGATCTATCTATTAGAGCTTGAGTTTTGTTGGAGATCCAGTCATCCGTCTACTATGTCACATGCAGTTATGCTCATCTTGGCTATTGCCAAATATTAGTATGGATCTATATTCCTTCTTCTGCTGTATCCATATTTATTCTATACTCTGATATTCTGTAAAGTTAAAGTTTTGTAATAATGTATAAATTTTACTTTCGCTGTGAGATATTCTGTGTTCTATGACTCTGTGATGATTTATATTTCAACTTTATAAGCAATAACAATCTGTCGTTTTGAACGTTTTGAGTTGGGTTAATTTCCGACTTAAGGCAGTCGAAAAGCCACGTCGTTACATTCTACTTTCAGTAATTCCATTTAAATTCCTAATTCAAACCCCAAATTCCTTTATAATGTTTTATTTGCAAATTATTTACTTTCACTTAATTTTTCACATAGAATGTGGATAATATTTCTTTACAAAAATCAAAATATTTTGATTTTGTATTTTAAAACAATATCCCAATTCCAACTTCTATTTATACTTCTATTTATAGAATTATTCATACGAAATCTCCTTTCTATTTCTAACACTTAAAATCTCATTTATAATTCCTTTTATATAATTCAATTTATTCTATGTAAATCCTTTTATAAAATTTTATTTATTTTATATAAATCCTTTAATATAATTCTATTTATTTTATATAAATATTACATTTTCAATATTCACTTTGAAATTTTCCTTTTACATTCCAGTATTTCATATGGTATTTAAAATACCAAATAACATGACCAATGTCATTATAATCAATCATAGATTTTATATCACATCATATATCACAATATATGAAAACAAACAGTATTATAATATTGAGGAATCCAATTGGATCCCTCCAACCTGTCTCCCTACATTCACAGACGTTAAACAATATAAATAACATCGATTTCATTTCAATATGAAATATTCTGATAAACAGAATCAATGTTTTATTAACGATTTATATATATCGTTATCTACAATTTCAACCGATAAATCAGCAATACAACCAAATAATCAATAGACAATAATCAATCATCATTTATCAGTACTAGATTATATTTATAAAAATATAAACTGCACAGAGTTAGTGAGTTTACTCACATTGGACGATCATCGTTAAATAACGATAACTGTCGGTTGATTCAGAAAGACAATTATTTTGCTATAAATTATAACGAGATCCAATCCACTCTCAGTCAGTTCCATGGTGTAGCCACCGTCCATACGATCCCAACAGATCCTGTTTTGTCCAATTTGGATAACGTATGACGAAGTTACTATCGTTACAAGATTTACATGATTTAATACAACCATATAATAATTAATTGATTATATTATTATTATTAATCACCATTAACTTTATTAATTACACATTTTATACCTTAATCATCTTGGCTAATGTATTTCTTCCTGGATGAAGAAATTAAATCCCGCTCCTCCTTTTTCGATTGTTTCCCTTTATCAACATAGCCACAACTTTCCACATCTCACTTCATTTACATCACTAATACAACACTTAACCCCTTAAGACTCGCAATAGACCTCCTTCCTCAAAGCTATAACTCGTTCTTCAGTAAACACTTATCGCAAATCGTATACTCTCGTCTCTACTTCCCCAAACCGAGAAGATTTCAATGAATACAACCACCTCTCCACTACATGAAATCAAACACTAAAACAACCACTGCTTTTTCTCAACTCATTCTCTTCCTCCTCCATCTACTATCAGCAACTCACACTCAAGAGGAAAATTACATTCTCAAATCCTGACTAGCGAACACAGTAAAACCCTGTACAATACATCTCCCTTCTTGGAATAACGTTGAACCTGATGTTGCTCTTTTATCCCAAACCCAATGCTAACTACTGTAACTTCTTAGCTCGCATACTCCTTCTCTTCTCAATTACAAATCAAACAAAATCTACTACAACGCATCCCATCCTCCTCTCTATCAAACTCCCCTTCCCTCCAACCCATTGATCACGAACTCACACTGCTATCTCCATTCTCAAAAATCTCGTCGTACTGAAAAGTGCCTATCATGAAAACTTGCGACTTTAACCTGCCTCGAATCCTTCCGAACATTCACTGTAGATGCTATTCTTCATTCAAATATCGAATCCATGCTCCACTTCATGAATAAATGCGTCGACACTCCACAAAAACCAACCTTAGCTAACGCTGGTAAAATAACAGCGAAAACAGTTTTGTTCGAATGCTCTTAAACTCCTATAGGATGAAGAGAATGAACTGAGGAACTCAAAAATACCGGTCTCATAATTTAGAGATTTTATCCAATTTGTTCTTGAATTTATAACTCAGGAATTCTTTGGTTTTTGAAGAGAAAATGATGACGGATATAACTTTGACCAAAGAAATGGGAAGTATTAGGTTTAGGAGAATGGTATCCTATTTACAGGATGATTTATTATTTTTATATTCAATTATTTTATTCTATTTTATTATAACATTGTTTGTATTCGTCATTTAAAATCCGTGTGATCACATAACATATCCAAATTCGACGAAAATGGGCATATAACTACAGTTTGACATTAGAACCCAACAAAACTTGTTTCGTCAAATTCCGACTTCGTTTGCTCACACAACATATTTTTAAAGTCCAATTATTGTCTGTTTTTCACATTAAAATCCCGTACGGCCACATACTGACTCCAAAAATCACGAAAATTGGAATCTAACAATAATTTAATATTCCGGATCCAACAAAATTAGTTTCGTCAAAACGGAGGTCGTTTGCAAAACTGGCTATTTTTAAAGCTCTAAATAAATCCATTTAAATTTAAATATATTTAAAAATAATTTAAATTAATATTAATAAATTAATATTACCACATATAATATTATAGAACTCCAAAATAACCATATCGAGATTTATAACTCGATATTTCAAATCCAGGTTAAATCGATATTCAATTTATAATAAAAATCCTTTATAACATAAATAAATCGTTATAAATTATAAACGAATTCCATAGCGACTTTTCGAAAATTTGATTTGGACATAACTCAAAATCTACACGATGAAATCTCGATTTTTCTCTTACATTAGAAAAATATTGTTCAACAGATCCTAACGTTTCTTGTTTCACAGAAATCCGGCTTAAAACAGATTCTGTATATTCGTTTAAAGTTCGAATCGCCAAATTACGAACTTCCGCATCATTTCGAGCTCGATTATAATTGTAATATAATTATACGTTCAACTGTCGTTTATAAATAAATTCATTAATATAATTCAATTCTAAACTGAATTATATATTTTAAATTGCCTAAGTCACATAATATTGTGAATTCTGTTATTTCCGATTATTTCATAAATAAATAAATATATTATTCTATTATTTATATTAATTAAATATTCAATATTATTTAATTCTGGTCATTTTAAGTTACCAAACTGTTAATTAAATCATTAAATAAATTATTTATTATCCGTTAAAAATGCGGGTCGTTACATTCTTCCCCCTTAAAATAATTTCCTCCTCGAAATTTCTAAGGTAGGAAACAAACCCTATTAACTGGGTTAAAAATTATTTGTTTACTTCTTAACTTCAATTTCAACTGAACCAATTTATTTCAATTAAAATATTAATTCATTCTGACTAACTAAAATTTTCAAAAAAATTCTAACATCTTAAATTTTCGAAAAATTTCGCCAGCATCTCCTTTGTACGGCTCAATCGGTACAACTACAACTCGCCTCTCTGGGCCTTCTCCAACCCAAAAGAAAATCAAACAGCCAAGCGGCTTGCCAAATCGGCTCATAAATCTCCAAACTCATATATAAATAAACTTGTACCTTTTTGTCGGGTATATCATTATCTTATTTCCCATCTACTACCAATTCAGGATATAACAATGTCATCCCAATCAAACTCCAATCAATTTTATTCTCAAACCAATCATTTACGTATATCCAAGTCAGATTCTATTTCAAATTCGAGTTGCATTCTCGATTCCAAACTCTAACTCACCAATCCAATTCACCTTCCACTTAACTGGCTTCAATTCAAATTCCAATTTGTTTTCCCAAATTTCTATTTTAATTTGTTTTTAATTCGAACAATCTCTTCCTAGGAGTTTTAAACAACTTACCCTTTTCTAAAATCAAATATTTCCATTTGGAATCAAAACAACCTGTTTCCTCAAAACATTTCCAAAAACTATATCTTTGGTAGTAATCTGTCACTTCGAACTCGAAAATGAACACCGACGATGTCCGGATCATCATCGGAATTATTTTCCAGCGACCGAAGTGAGGTTAATACTATATCACTTTCAAAACCATTTCTAAACATTTCCATTTTGAAATTCATTTCAAAATGCCATTCACAATGCTTGTAAAACAATTTAAAATCTCCCAAGATTTTAAAATTCTCATATATTTAATCTAAATCCATTTATGAACACTTCTCCAATTTTAGAGTTTTAATTTCAATTCTGATTTTAAATTTAGATTTAATTCATTTCGTAACACTTATACGAATTTTATTTGGTTATGTATATATAACCATCTCAATAATAATCTTACTCGATTATAACAACAACTAACACGTCCAATTCTATAATATTTCCAATATATATATATTATATCAAAATATATTTTGGGTAAAATTATTTCGTTTACCCTCTTTCAAACCATACCGTGTCAGTTCATCGTACTCGAGTGTTTAGAAATCCTTACCGATACAGTGGATCAAACTGATCGACCAGAACTCATAAACAACTCAACCAATAAATCTCTACAATACAAAACAATTTTTATAAAATCTAGAAATACGTTCTCTCGTATATATATACACTCAACTCAATCTAGGGTATTGCTAACCCCATCTCTACTGAGTCACGCCACAGAGCCAAGGTAATTACTTAACTTTCAGCTCTGTTACCACTGTAACGACCCAGGTTTTTGCGATCCTAGTTATCGACATAAACTCAATATCGACTATCTAAGCATCGGAAATACCAGATAGTTAATGAAAGAAGTTAGAGGGTGAGGATAGATAAGATAGAAAATTAGAATGGAAGAAGAAGAACATACAATATCAGAGTAAACACGAATCTCACAGCGGAACAAATAAAATATAGTATACAACATAACTTGGAAATACAAATCTGACATTTGAGTATAACACTTACATCAAAGCGAAAATAAATAATAGCTATATAATCCTGAAGCCTCCTGCTCAAGCTCTCCAAGTATATCTGTAAAAACCTGACTACTTGATTGCCCGTACAAATTGGGCACCCAAGAGTTAAGGGAAAACAAAACAAAATAAACAATGGTTCAGTCATGAGACTGGTATGAGTAAACAATTTAAAACAATTTGAGAAAATAAACGATATCTCATAAGACCACGCCGTATAACACGGAATGGGTTTTTCCCTTATGAGAATCCAAAACACTTGATTTAACATTCAAGATCCTTTTGCAACAAATGATAATCTTTATATCAAAACTATTTTGATATTATAATAGTGTCTATCAACCACAATATAATAATCATCTAGCAGAACGCTTTCATCTCACATTCCACATACATAATATATAATTGAAAACCGCGGGCGCTTATTGGGTAATGAATTCCAACTGGCAAGGTATGGGACCACCTTCCGACAGTGTATCTCTAGAGAGGAATACACCGGATTCAACAAGAAAATCTTGCAATCCAGGCTAAACATGACAGATCACTCATTTTGCTTGAGTGTACTGAATGTATTATCACCAACGTTTGGGATCAGCAACTGTTTCCTAAAAGGGACAACATCGAAATAGATTATAGAAGTAAATGGAATTTCTCTAGATCAGGTGACAATACACCCTAATTGGCTGCTAACCACTTAGCCATGCAACCTACCCGATTTTATACCATTTCCTGGTTGTGAGGCTAGAAACGTATAGATCACACCTTTATTTACTTTGAATGTCACATCGTCATACCCACCAAATCACAAATTGATTTCCCCAAAAATACCACGGGTATATAGCTAAGAGAAACGAATTTCTCTGCCACCAAACGTAAATACGTTCGGAGAGATCAACTTACGCGATCTATTAAATATACTTTGTCAGACATTCTTCCATACAGGTCATCCTGGGACTGGATAGACCGAAGGTACTATTCTATAAATCCATCTTAGGCAATTTCTACCTAGGATTTACTGAACAACCCTTGTATAACTCTGTCTTCAATTATCTTCATCATATTTGATTCGCAACGCTAATGCCGTACGGAGTGGTTTTCAAATGATATATCTGATCCCGGTCTCTCCGTATTGACAACGGAAATGGTCAAAATCTTTGATAGTCGGTGATTTAACTATCAAAGGAGAGCATGTGTACAAAAACGGTCGTATTTACAAATTGAAATCTTACCGATTTCTCGTTTCCATATATTCATCAAATCCTTATTTTCTAGTTTTAGAAAATATACATTATTAACTTTGGAAAACGTTTCCATTTCTGATTCACGCATCACTATCTTCTCATATATATTAGTCACTAAATGTGAACTAGTAAGAGAACAACTTCCCAAGTATAAACCACGAAGGCCGAAACCAACATCAGATCGATACCTAGAAAGTCATTCAACTCAACTCATTTCTAGGCAGTTTCTAATTTCAGTAATTCCATTTAAATTCCTAATTCAAACCCCAAATTCCTTCATAATATTTTATTTGCAAATTATTTACTTTCACTTAATTTTTCACATAGAATGTGGATAATATTTCTTTACAAAAATCAAAATATTTTGATTTCGTATTTTAAAACAATATCCCAATTCCAACTTCTATTTATAGAATTATTCATACGAAATCTCCTTTCTATTTCTAGCACCTAAATCTCATTTATAATTCCTTTTATATAATTCTATTTATTCTATATAAATCCTTTTATATAAATCCTTTTATATAATTCTATTTATTTTATATAAATATTTCATTTTCAATATTCACTTTGAAAATTTCCTTTTTACATTCCAGTATTTCATATGATATATAAAATACCAAATAACATGACCAATGTCATCATAATCAATCACAGATTTTATATCACAATATATGAAAACAAACAGTATTATAATATTGAGGAATCCAATTGGATCCCTCGAACCTACCTCCATGCATTCACAGATGTTAAACAATATAAATAACATTGATTTTATTTCAATATGAAATATTCTGATAAACAGAATCAATATTTGATTAACGATTTATATATATATCGCTATCTACAATTTCAACTAATAAATCAGCAATTCAACCAAAAAATCAACACACAACCATCAATCACCATTTATCAATGCTAGATTATATTTATAAAAATATAAACTGTACAGAGTTAGTGAGATTTACTCACATTGGATGATCATCGTTAAATAACGATAACTGTCGGTTGATTCAGACAGACAATTATTTTGCTATAAATTGTAACGAGCTCCAATCCACTCCCAGTCAGTTCCATGGTGTAGCCACCGTCCATACGATCCCAACGGATCCTGTTTTGTCCAATTTGGATAACGTATGACGAAGTTACTATCGTTACAAGATTTACATGATTTAAGACAACCATATAATAATTAACTGATTATATTATTATTATTAATCACCATTAAATTTATTAATTGCCCATTTTATACATTAATCATATTGGCTAATGTATTTCTTCCTGGATGAAGAAATTAAATCCCGCTCCTCCTTGTTCGATTGTTCCCCTTTATCAACATAGCCACAACTTTCCACACTTCACTTCATTTACATCACTAGTACAACACTTAACCCCTTAAGACTCACAATAAACCTCCTACCTCAAAGTTATAACTCATTCTTTAGTAAACACTCATCCTAAATCATATACTTTCGTCTCTACTTCCCCAAACCGAGAAGCTTTCAATGACTACAACCACCTCTCCACTACATGAAATCGAACACTAAAACAACCACTACTTTTTCTCAACTCATCCTCTTCCTCCTCCATTTACTATCAGCCAACTCACACTCAAGAGGAAAAATTCATTCTCTAATCCTGACTAGTGGACACAGTAAAACCATATACAATACATCTACCTTCTTGGCAAAACCTTGAACCCGATGTTGCTCCTTTATCCCAAACCCAATGCTAACCATTCCTCTTCACAAATTCAAGCATCGCTTCCTACCACCATTACTGTAACTTATTAGATCGCATACTCCTTCTCTTCTCAATTACAAATCAAACAAAATCTACCGCAACGGTTCCCATCCTCCTCTCTATCAAACTCTCCTTCGCTCCAACACATTGATCACGAACTCGCACTGCCTATCTCCATTCTCAAAAATCCCGTCTCACTGAACAGGTCCTGCCGTGAAAAACTTGCGACTTTAATCTGCCTCGAATGCTTCCAAACATTCACCGCAGATGCTATTCTTCACGCAAATATCAAATCCATGCTCTACTTCATGAATAGATGCGCCGACACTCCACAAAAACCAACCCTAGCTAGCGCTAGTAAACTGACAACGAAAATAGTTTTGTTCGAATGCTCTTAAACTCCTATAGGACGAAGAGAATGAACTAAGGTACTCAAAAATACCCGTCTCATGAATTTAGAGATTTTATCCAATTTGTTCTTGAATTTATAACTCAGGAATTCTTTGGTTTTTTGGAACAAAATGACGGCGGATATAACTTTGACCAGAGAAATGGAAGTATTAGGTTTAGGAGAATGGTATCCTATTTATAGGATGATTTATTATTTTTATATTCAATTATTTTATTCTATTTTATTATAACGTTGTTTGTATTCATCATTTAAATTCTGTGTGATCATATAACATATCCAAATTCGACGAAAATGGGCATATAGCTACAGTTTGACATTACGGGCCCAACGAAACTTGTTTTATCGAATTCCGACTTCGTTTGCTCACACAACGTATTTTTAAAGTTAAATTATTGTCTGTTTTTCACATTAAAATCCTATACGGCCACATACTGACTCCAAAAATCATGAAAATTGGAATCTAACAATAATTTAATATTCCGGATCCAAGAAATTTAGTTTCGTAAAAAACGAAGGTCGTTTGCAAAACTGGCTATTTTTAAAGCTCTAAATAAATCCATTTAAATATTAAATATATTTAAAAATAATTTATATTAATATTAATAAATTAATATTAGCACACATAATATTATACAGCTCCAAAATAACCATATTGAGATTTATAACTTGATATTTCAAATCCAGGTTAAATCGATATTCAATTTATAATAAAAATCCTTTTATAATATAAATAAATCATTATAAATTATAAAGGAATTCCATAGCGACTTATCAAAAATTTGATTTGGACATAACTCAAAATCTACATGACGAAATCTTGAATCTTCTCTTACATTAGAAAAATATCGTTCAATAGATCCTAACGTTTCTTGTTTCACAGAAATCCAGCTTAAAACGGATTTTGTATATTCGTTTAAAGTTCGAATCGCCAAATTATGAACTGCCGCGCCATTTCGAGCTCGATTGTAATTATAATATAATTATGCGTTCAACTATCGTTTATAAATAAATTCGTTAATATAATTCAATTCTAAACTGAATTATATATTTTAAATTGCCCAATTCACACAATATTGTGAATTCTGTTATTTCTGATTATTTCGGAAATAAATAAATATATTATTCTATTATTTATATTAATTAAATATTCAATATTATTTAATTTTGGTCATTTTAAATTACCAAACCATTAATTAAATCATTAAATAAATTATTTATTATCCGTTAAAAATGCGGGTCGTTACAACCGCTATGCCTAACCACTTTTAGAGAAGGAGGACCCATAGACTTACTTCAAATCTAATAAGAGTAGGTCCCATGAATTTGGTACCTATTCAAGGAATAAACCTTCGGAGATGATCCTAGTCCTAACCACTTAACACCCAAACTAAATAAGAAGAGAGTCAGCCACTTAAGACCTTCCCAATGCATAGTAAACCTGCATATTTTCACGCACAATAGGTGTATATATACACTCACAAACACTTGACCTACTGTCTACCTGTATATGATGGATAGGTCGGGCGGTTCCGGGCAGACTTCAGCTACAAGTGGTTTAACCTCGTGTTATAGTGTACTAAACTTGAATGGCCCATGGCACCGAAATCTCTGACATTAGTTGGACAAACTTGTGGTTGCTGGATTTGTCGATCGGTTCCGGGCAGACTTCTACGTTAAATGGCAACTAGCCTCATGTCTATGAATCATTATTTAATACACACACACACACATATAAAAGCCATTCTATACGCACACACAAGGAATCAATATATGGGGACATGTCAAATTCATATCTTATCCTAATCGCATTTACTATGTCATTATTATGCTAATTCGTTAATTACGCTATATAAGTAGAATATTTAGTATGTGTAAACAACGCTGGTTTTTCGTATGAACGAAAGAACGTTTAACGAGGTAAAAATTGCCAACTTGTTCTACGTTTAAGGCATACAAGTTAATTTCCACATTTGACTACTACATTCAATGCGTAATGGCATAATTGCATAATAACATATAGCAGTAATGGAAAATACAACATACATTCAATTACAACTTGCATCCTAGGCTTGTAAGAATAATTCTAGTAATGAATCAAGATTAGGGTGTAAATTCATATATATATATATTCATATATATACATATATATATATATATATATATATATATATAAATTTATACATATATATACATAGACCTTTATTTTTCTAATTTACCCATTTTTAATGTTGTGCATAAAAACATTCATATTTGATTGGCATCAAATCTAAATACGTTCGGATTATCTAATTAAAATAGAAGCCCAAATCTATTCAAATAATAAATTTAATCAAATCAAAACCTTTGTAACATCCCGTATTTTTTGTAGTTAAACATTTAATATATTTTATTATTTTAAATATTGATGTCGAATTATAAATGGATTTATAATATATAATTTTTTTATATATCGAAGTTTGAATGTATAATTTATGTTTAATATAAATCAAGCTCGAAAACGCCACAGTAGTTCATAATTTACGTTTTGAACTTCAGATGAATATGCAAAATCCATTTTAAGTTAGAATTCTATGAAACAAGAACCGTCCGGAACGATTTGATTATAGTTTTCTAATGGAAGAAAAAATTGGAGATTTCATATTATGGATTGTTAGTTTTGTCCAATTCAAATTTTAAAATAGCGGTTATGGAATTCGTTAATAAACGATAACATTTATTAAATAAATATAAAAGGTTTTTCTATATAATTTGAATATCGTTTAATCCGGTATTGCAAATATTGAGTTTAAATTATATATTGGTTTATTTTGAAGCTGTGTAACATTTCATTTAGAGATATACAATTATAATAATTTATTTTTATTTAAATTGAATTGTTTTCGATTTAAATATATTTTATCGTTATTATATAGGCCTCATAAATGATTTATTTTTCAAACGATCTCTGTTTTCGATCAAACGAGTTTTATTGGAAAACGTATAACTAATTATTATTAGATTTCTAGTTTGGAGCCAATCAGAGTTGTTTTATTTGTGTGAGCAATTTAAAGGTGAACCGATAAATTTAAATAACACCATTGTGCAAATGGAGTCGGTTTTCAACGAAATAAATTTCATTGGGACTAGAGCGTTAAGACGTAGCGGTACATCCATTTTCATTTCGATTGAATATCGTTGTGACGATACGTAAATGGAACGTGCAACGAATAATACAGTTAACGGCAAGCAATGATTAGCGGTAGAATATAATACCCTATATAAGTAAATAAAATTTAATGCTTCACGGCTAAGTAAATGAAGTACGCACAACCTAAAGATGTAACAGCGCAGCTACCGTCTTCTTTTACGTACCCTCTGTTAATAGTACAACAACAAAAGAAAATAATATAACTTGTCACAAGCCTACAGAGTACCCACCTAAGGAAATTCAATATTACACAACGCAACTATACTTTATTCGCCTCCTATGCTATATTCTGAAACAACACATGCTTCCCTTCTCTATCATGCAGACATTTTCTTTTCTCCATCAATCACCAATCCCTTAGTGTTTGTCGACTCTCTTTTCTTCAGCTACCCTATGTCTCGTAAGGGCAACTCTAGTCGATTAAGGGCTGAATATTCAAGGACCTGAATATTCAGCCCTTAATTGGCTTGTAGGCACCAGTGGTTATGGCACCTACTTTTTAGGCGCCAGAATCTTGGCGCCTACTTTCTAGGCGCCAGAATCCTGGCGCCTAGAAAGTAGGCGCCAGAATCCTGGTGCCTACAAAACCCCTTTCCCGCCATTTTTTTTCCATTTCATTCCTCTTGAAAGCTTCATTTTTAATTTGTTTTTAATAGAAAATTGAGTCGAAATGCCGTCGCGAAGCATTAAAGTTGGAAGGAGAGTTTCTCCGAGGCTGTCAAATGAGCAAATGGGTCCATTGCACACACCTCCGGCCCCTGATGTAACAGCTGATGAGCTTCGTGTCCTTCATGATATTCCAGAGGGCTACGAGCACAGAGCTGATACTGATTTGTCCACGATACATGTATAATTTAAACGTTTATGATTTCTACTATTACGCGAGCTATATCTTCGTATGAGTACAATAGGTGTTATTGAATTGAAAAACATTGCTTATTTCGTTATATATAGGACAAGTACGTTCATTGTAGAGGCAGTTGGCCAAAATGCATTACATTTTATGACGACCTTCCCACTCCTATTAAGGATAGGCTGCAGCTTAGTCCCTTTGGTCAGTTTCTATCTATTAGACCTATTAAGTCATTCAACAGACCCTTGGTACATGCACTATGCGAGCGGTAGTGGCCGACCATACATACTTTCCATTTTTCTGGCTTTGAGCTTGGTGTCACTCCTGTCGATTTGTATATGCTGATTGGTATAGAGATTGGTCATCTTGATTGCAGACCGGTTCCCTTTGATGAGTTATATGAGTCATCCAACGTGTTTACCGTGTTCTTACCCCATTTTGATGCTGCCAGAATTAGTAGTGGTGCGGTTTCGTTGACTTACCTGCAGTAGTACATCACTTCTTATTCGAAGCGACCGGAGATTATAGATGGGGTGATTAGGGCATTTTTACTGTACTTGTTTGGTTCGACATTTTTTCGAACCACAGAAGTACTGTTCGCTTGGGTTATCTAGCTGGGCTTACTATGTTGGATCGATTTGGTACGATAGATTGGGGCACAACTATACTAGGTGCACTGTACACCGCTTTAGATTCATTTGTGCTGGGTGAAGTCAGAGAGATGCACGCCTTTTGGTACATTTTGCCCATTTGGTATTATGAGTTGACGGCTAACATGCATCCACGCATGGTAGAGATGGCTGCTCAGGTAGGTGAGAAGTTCTTTCTGCGGATGAGATGGTGGGAGCGTATTCATTACGTACCTCATGCTCCACTGGGTGTACGTCACGATTTGATGGAGTCTAGAGCACAGCTTGACATGCGGAGTTGGGCCAATCTCATACGCACTCCTTGGAATTCACATTTGGATCATTTGACAGAGGCTGGTGTTATGGTCGACGGCCACCCGATGGGGATTGCGTATACACTCTCTACTTATAGAGTGGCTTTACACACGGCGACATATATCCCTATTTGGTATTTGGGTGAGAGGTGTGCGTATCAGATCAGCCACGATTTACGTATACCGGGAGATCCGCTATCTTGCGAGGACATGTTTGGTAGAGGTAGGTTGATTGAGGTGCAGTACATACAGGCCCTACGGGAGGCTGGTTGGGTTGACAATGGACCATTCTTCATTGCTGGACATTACGATTCTTATTGGGCTAGAGTCGCTCCACGTAGACATAGATGTCCTGATTATGCCTGGGGGTTAACTCTGATCATTTGGGACCTCATTTGGCAGCTGGTAGAGTTCAGGTACCTCTGTTTTCATTTGATCCTATTCCATCCCAGTTTTCACAGCCTCCCATGCAGATAGAGCCGGATTGTAGTTTCAGAGCGTACGATATTACGTGTACCCTTATTGAGCAGCCCGTAGTGTTTCTAGATCCCCTCGACCTTCCTGGAGTACCCTCAGCCGGCTTGTACCCTCCATACCAGGTATCTTTAATACATTTGTCTATTTATGTACAGTTCTTATCTATGGTACTTTACGTAATGCACATCACATGTCTTTGTAGTACTCACATTGGTTGGAACAGTCACGAGCTACCCTTGCCGGTTATCGTGATATGACTCTTGCACACACGCAGACCATGCATGATATGTACGTTAGTCATACACAGATGTTGGAGTCTCAGATTGATCAGTTATCAACCAGACTTACCGTGTATGAGCCATTTGCAGATGTTGGGACCAGTGGATCTAGGACTAGAGACGTCCGTGAGGACATTGGTCTCGATGACTTGCCGAGCCATGCTACCGATGAGTATGACGCTGTTGCTCAGGACCACGATGTTGATGATGATGATGACGATGATGTTGTTGAGTCTGATGAGGATGACGACGGGGCTGACGAAGTTGATGATCATGATGGAGATGATGATGGGAGCGACGATGATGGGAGCGATGATGATGGAGGCATTCCTATGTAGTGTTATTGATGTATTATTAGCTGATTGTTGTAGTTTGTCTTTTCTACACTTTTGTGATTTATATGTATTATTAAGGGGACTGTTGTATTATGACTTCATACTAGCGTACTGTTGTATTCCTATGTAGTGGTACTGATGTATTATTAACTTACTGTTGTAATTTGTCTTCTCTGCACTTTGGTATTCCATTTGTGGTTTATATGTATTAGGGCAACTCCAACAAAAGCTTGAATATCCAAATTTGTGAAATCCAACCCCAGTTCAGAAAATGTAATATTAACGTACTATTGTATTCCTATGTAGTGGTACTGATTTAATATTAATGTACTGATGTATTATTAACGACCGTTTCAACTAAGGTGATATGACAAGTTAGTGGCCTCTGTTCAGAAAATGTCTCCTATAGTGATTCTTTAAACTAAACACTGATACCACTGTAGGGAATCCGCTTTTGATTGATAACGTATATCGAGGACGACCCCAACAGTACAAATTCCCAAGGACTGCACTATAATCCGAAAACTCTCGAAAAAGAGTGACATGACTCCACTCTGCCATAAAACATGAATGCATTTATATGGCCCAGTTTATATGACTCTACTCTGCCATATAACGTGAAATGTGCAAGACTTGACCAGTCCCCTCATGAACACTATAGCACCAATATATAATTGACTTCGAAGATGTATTTATATGGCCCAGTTTTATGCTCTGTAAACTCAAAATTAATTTACCACGCATTCAAAATTTGAGCTATGAACAACTGGGAAAATGACGATGAGGCTTCCAGTAATCAATGCCCTGGAAAAGAAATTGTACTTGAAGGGAAGGTTTCCGAGCTGCTACGTACGATTGGATCCAACCCTATTTGCCGTTGTGGACAAGAATCGGTCGTGGTTGTTGCAAATACGGAGAAAAATGTCGTTCGTCGATTTTTTGCTTGTGTAGCCTACAAGGACCACAAGGTTTTTCCTGCTGAAATTGATTGTTGTAACTTTTAAGCAGTGGATTGACCCTCCCATGGGCGAACGTGGCCGTCAGTATGCACTGGAAGCGCAAGCCGAAATAAGACGCTTGAACAAGATTGTTGCCGATAAAGTTAGAGCTGAACCTTTCCCAAGACCGTGGTAGATGTATTTTTTTACTAGATGTTTAATTTTTATTTTTCTTTGAATTTGATGTTGGTTGTTGTAGTTTGTATGATTGTGATTTGTTCGTAAGCCTCTAAGTTGTTGTTGTTGTAGTTCGTATGCTTGTTCTTGTAGTTTGTATAATTGTAGTTTGTACGATTTTTATTTTCCGGGTTTACTTCATTAAAGGTCGACAAGTCCCCTTGTTTCTGGCTATGCTTTATTATAGCAGTGGTCAAGTCATCTTTAATCAGTACGAGTTGTCAAGTCATGTTGTTTCTATTCATTGAACAACCTATAACATGTTACCCTAGTGGTGCAGAGTGTAGTACAGGATACACGTTACCCTAGTGGTGCATTCAACCCAACGTACAAAATACAACTACGGTAAAGGATACAAGATACAGGATACACGTTACCCTAGTGGTGCATTCAACCCAACGTACAACATACAACTACGATAAAGGATACTAGTAGTCTTAGTTTTGCGAAGAACTGCTCCACCCATACAACATTTCTGCTTTTGTTGCAACGTTCAATCTTTCCAAGCGACCGACCTCTGCTTGCATCTCCAGTGCATACTAGACACCCCTCGCAGTCAAAGGTGGATCGTACCACCAGAAAAAATTACAACTTTGCAACCCTTGTCGGTTCTGTGCAGCAATGTACGCCTCACACCCATAAAATCGATGACCAGCATTGGTTTGACCCTTAGAAACAACCACGTTGCATTCCACTCCACAATAGCAAAGAACAGTCCGACCCGTAATGCTAGAGCTCGACCTATCGGGGTTCTAGCGAGCAATTACTTCCATCGACCGAGCATGATGGGTTTTCTGCATTGGTCCAATTCTTGGGACAACAACGTTTGGTTACGTGGCACTAAAAAGTTAAGACTCCACTTCTCCAGGCTCGACTTGGACATCCGCTTGCATTTTTGGCACAATCTCTACATCTTCGATTTGTTTCTTATTCCTTTCATATGCATCGTACAGTTGTACCATCGTTTCATCATCGTATTCCCAACTAGACATTGTATTTGGAGCAAATGTGGAAAGCAGAAAATCATTGGAGCATTAGAAATAATGAAGACAGGAAGAAGATGCAGGGTCCTATTTAATAACGCAAGTCCACTTCCCAATATATTAAAGCATTAATTGGGGGCGACTAGTCAAATCACTTGTATTTCTCTGTGGCGCGGTTTGTAAGATTGATGGACAGGTAGCAAAGATTCCATGTCCCATTTGTACTAGGATGTCGACTTTATTACGAAGCTAGGCCTAGAAATGATTCATTATCTCGTTTCTACTGTGGATGGTGCCCAGACCATGTTGCTTGCTATACAACAAATATTCCATGTCTAGTTTGTACCGACTAAGTTATTTATAATGTTGTTACCGACTTAATTATCTTTTCTTGTAAAGTAAACACTTGGGAACGAACACGACACGAGTAAACTCCCTGTTGAGAAGGTGGTACTCAATACACCTCTACTTCTTAGGGTGGTTGAGGTACCGACTGTTCATGTGAAGGTTGAACATGAGGCACTTGAGCTTCTGGTGGTACTTGAAAGTGTGGGTCATTCAGAAACTCTAATTCGTCTTCCATCTCTTGAAGTCTAATCGTTTCGTATGCCTCTTCCTCAGAGTCGGTAGCTGAAGGCCACGAAGGCATTGTTGTGACAATGGTAAGAGGAGTAGGAAAACTACCTTTTTGTGTGTCTTAAGTTATGAGTGTTTAGGGAGAGTTTTATAGCTGTTTGTCATGAAATAATGGTTAATGCATACATGGGCGACCCACATTTTTTAATTCATACATGTAAAATATTGTCGTCAAATCCTGCTACAGTCATTGAAATGACTTGCCATAGAGTCCTATTTCGTAATCAATGTAGAATGGAAACAGAATAGCTCACATGTTAACTTAAAGACTTAACCACAACTGAGACACTTACTACACACTGAGACACTGACTACACACTGCGGCACAATGAGACACTGACAAGCCTACTACATTTTTTGACAATAATACACACTAATACATAGTACACGAACACTGTTGAGAGATAGTACGATACCACTATTGTTGTTACACAGGGTAACATGAATAGTAGCACGAACACATCTACCAATCAAAACCAAAGCACGTTAGCCAGCTGTAATGAAGTTCATACGCTTCATGGCCTACGAATTCTGTTCCATGTTCGAAAAGATAACGTGAATCAAATGTGGCACGATCAGCTTTGAAAATATCTTCCTCTTCTACCGCCTCGATTATCTGGCGGTATCGGGCACAATCATCCCAGAAGGTCCTTTGTTTACTGTGTATCTCTTCTTTAGACCTCCACGATGGACACTTTGGGTTGTCATTGTACTTTTTTTGAACCAATTGCCAGTACATTTCATGGGTTACTCCGCCACCTCCTTGCAGGATTTTGTCATGCATTTCTTGAAACTCTATATACGCTTCGACAAGTATTAGTAACTCAGAGGGAGACCAACTATCAGTGGACATGAATAAAGGAGAGTAACGGGGAAAGAGAAAATACTCACTGTGTGAAAGTAAGGAACCAAAGCACCCTTTATTTGTAGCCCAAAGATTTGGCAATAGTTATGTGCCTTTTGTTACGAGTCACCTGCATTCATAACGTACCATTCACATGGGTCTGGACATGATTAGACTGGTCACTGAATACAAAACAGGAAGGTTACTGTGCTTGAATTGACCCATCACTGAGGAGTTCAAAAGTGAGGATACCGTGCATGATTTATCAAACATGGCTACAGTGCCTGCTTTATCCAACATGGCTACAGTGTCTGCTTTATCAAACATGGCTATAGTGCCTGCTTGAATTGACCTAACATTGATTACAGCGCTAATACTTTTCCCAACCATATAAGGACGTGCATATCATACTTCAACTCCACAATTCAAAAATAAACTACAACTTAACAATAAAAATGTCTGGCCATCTGCTCAAAGCAATTATGTTGTGCGATAGTAATTTGAGGATGAAGCCTACGCAAAAGCACACCAATAAGAAGAAGAGGAACTTATGGAGATCTATCGTGAAACTTACGGTTCATCTAGTGGACAACACGGTGGTTCAACAATGGGACAAAGATACTTCCACCGGGATCATGCAGCATTTCATAAAACACTGATGAAGGATTATTTCGTTTCTAACCCGACTTATGGTCCTACGCTTTTCCGCAGACGCTTTAGAATGAGTCGACCATTGTTCTTAAGAATCCTTAAAAGTATTCAGGCGACTAATAAGCACTTTGTTTATAAGCAGGATGCTGCCAAAAAATAAGGTCTGACTGGACATTAGAAGATGACTGCGGCTTTGAGAATGTTGGCATATGGCGCACCAGCCGACGCTCTGGATGACGCTTATCGTATTGCAGAGAGTACTGCTCTGGAAAACCTAGATGAATTCTGCTAATCAGTGGTCGACATATATGGGGATGAATATCTTCATTCTCCAAACGAGGCTGACGTAGCTAGTTTGCGTGAAATTCATGAAAGTAGAGGGTGGCCTGGGATGTTAGGGAGTCTAGATTGCATGCACTGGGAGTGGAAGAACTGTCCTAAAGCTCATCATGGAGCGTACAACGGTAAAGAAAAAAGACCAACCATCATCTTAGAAGTAGTTGCGTCTCATGATCTTTGGATATGGCATGCTTTTTTTGGTATGCCTGGTTCCCTTAACGACTTAAATGTTCTAGAACGATCACATTTGGTCAGTGATTTGGCGCAGGGTAAATCCGTCCCTATATCATTTACGATTGGACATAACACGTAGGATCATGGGTACTATTTGGGGGATAGAATTTATCCGAAATGGAGCACGATTGTAAAGACCTTTGCGAACCCGCTTACCCCAAAACAGGAAAGATTCACTTCTATGTAGGAGGGTCAGAGAAAAGATGTGGAGAGAGCATTTGGCGTTCTTCAATAAAGATTCGCAATGGTTAGCAGTCCATATAGGATATGGAAAAGGTTGAAAATGGCAAAAATTATGTTATGTTGCATAATTCTTCAAAACATGGTAATCAAAGATGAACGCGATATCGTGCAACCAGATTACGAGTATGAAGGATCCAGACAACCCCCACAAATTTACCGACCTTCCGTTGATGAAATTGAATGACAGTTCGATATGTTTCACGTGGATCAACATGAACTATATCGGAATTCGGCACTGCATAATCGGCTTCAACAAGATCTCATGGATCACATCTGGACCGCTTACGGCAACCAATAGATTATATTTTAGAGCTTATGTTTTATTACGCTTGTTTCGATTTGTATTTCAGAATTTTTGTTTTATTATGTGTGTTTGCATTGAATTGTATTAGCTTTGTCGTACGTAATACATTGAATTATTCGATACATACACATTGCTTTAAAGAAAATAAGTTACCATTGATTAATTCAAACTAGAAAACAATACATAGATGAAAACAATTAAGGCAGTACAACACTACATAATAAAACTACATACGCCTAGATCCAGCACGACTATCAACAATACGCTGTTTAAAATCCATCCAGTACTGCGTCGATAATGGATCCATTCCGGTGACATCCTTTTCCATTACTAAAGTCTCTTCCCGTTGCCGCTCCATCTCAAACCTACCACGTTCAATCTCGGCTAACTGTTTTAAGACCTCAAGTTTTTCAGCACTATATTTTTGACGTTCTTCATTTTCTCTGGCATGCTTCTCGTGCATCTGCGCCCACCGAGAATCAAATTGGGTTTGAACAACATTTTTTTTCTTCGCAGCACGTTGGCCCGTAGGTCTTGCATCTTCATCAAATTCAGGAGTTGCATCTTCACCGGTATTAGAATCTCTCTGGGAAGATTCTCCTGGACTTGACGTATAGGAATTTCAGCTTGCTTTTTTCTTTGTTTTTGCTTTCGTCTGAACATCTCTTAAGCTCTTCGCTTTGCTTGAACTCCATTTCGGATGACTAACGAGCAATTCATAGCAATTACTGAACTGGTAGTAATGCGGTTTTTTGGCACCATTTTCTCTAG
This sequence comes from Allium sativum, assembly GCA_030737875.1. Lineage (NCBI taxonomy): Eukaryota > Viridiplantae > Streptophyta > Magnoliopsida > Asparagales > Amaryllidaceae > Allium > Allium sativum. Next base: position 618,185,876 of record CM060918.1, on the reverse strand, counting down.
GAAATAATTTCAGGAATTGGTCGTTCGCCATCCGCTTCTACAAACAATAAAATAATGAATATTGGTATTCTTTCATAGTAGGTAAATAAAATATCGACAAGCGAATTAGAGAGTTACAAATTATTACCAATTCGGCTTCTCCGCCCATTCCGCTAGGATTTGCGGTTCTAATTTTGTAGACTTGAGACTCAAAGAATTGGGTTTGTCGATTAATCTTCCCAAATCGACCGAAAAGTGCAAACACTGATCTTGTCCTTTCTACGTGCTTTTTGTTGTAAGCAGACATAAGTTTTAACCAGAATGCTTCCCCACTTTGATCATTTCCCTTGACTGAATCGTTTGAAAAGTGGCAGTACATTAAACAGAGATCTTTATCTTCGTCATTGGTCCACGGCGCAGAAGAATGAAACGAGAGTGCTGGAGCTGAAGGAGGGGTAAGATCTTCGGTTGGTTGAGAATCGAAATCCAAACTATTCGTGTTCATCGCTTCGTTATTGAATTGGAACGGATATGACATTGTTTACTGGTAGATAAAGAGTATGTTGGATTTGAATGAAGAAGTTTTTGTGTTTTACAATGAGCTACTCATACCAATATATATAGAAAAATAAGAAATATGACCTTTTATGGCCGTTGAAACTTCTACACGACCGTTTATAGTCGTTGTTAGTTCAAAAATGTGAGCGCTTATAGCCGTTGGAAGATAGAAAAAGGTAGAGGAGGGGTTAAAGGAGGAGCACGTGAGAGGGGGAGGGGGGAGCCTTCCTGGCGCCTAGTTTTTAGGCTCCAGAACCTGGCGCCTAAAAACTAGGCGCCAGGATGGCCTTCAGGATCCTGAAGATTAGGCTTAATATTAAGCCTTAACCTCACGACTGGAGAGGTTTTGTTGAATATTTAGCCCTTATTTCTCACCACTGGAGATGCCCTAATATTGCTCTCACCTTTCTTCAGCCCTGTGTCTTGTTATATCAAAACTAAACAGGTACTCTATGTGCCTATTGAAAGATGGTGTTTCCATCCACAACAACTCGTTCGTATATATATACCCGCACTATTATCCCTTACATTTGGTTTTCAATCTGCCCCAGTAAGAACGAACGACAATATTCTCAGCTGCTTCTTCGAATGAAGCCAGCGTTACTCTCCTCTCCTTCATTCGACGCAGGCAAACTCGCGGTGTCGCCTCCTTATTCTAAAAACAGAATAACGAGAGGGTCTTGGTATAGTTAGAATGGAAAAGAGGGAAGTCATGGTGCAAACGGTTGGAGTAGCAGGAGGTAGGGTTAGAGAGGCAGTGAAGGTTGCAGTTTGCTGTGAGCTGGGACGGAGGTCTCAAAATGAATTCAAATAGCATATTAAAAGTAGAAAGAGGAGAGTTGCTTACGAATGAAAACAAAGTGTACCTGGAAGCAAGGCGTATTGTTGCTTGAAGTTTTTTTGTGCGTATGAAGTTGGGGTGGGAACGTTTTGCTTAGGAGCCTCCATTCTGGAGGAGCGGAACAATAAAAGAAATGGGAAGTGAAATGGTAAAGGGAAGGATGAGCACTGTGCAAATCAGGGAAGCTTGCGGTTGTCCAAACAATGATTATATATGGGTTCATTTCAATAACAAGTTTTCAAAAGGAAAAAAAATTGCTATGACTAGCGTGGCAGCTGGCAGAAGTTGTGTTCGAACAGGGAGGGGGAAGGGAACGTGGGGAAGTGCATGGTGGAAAATAGGGTATGTTAGAAACCACAATGTTTTACGTGACAGTAGGAAAAATCCATGATCTATGTGTTGTTAGATACATGTGAGATATATGCTGAGAAGAAACAGTGGGGTTGGCCACAAATCATCAGGAAGCTTGAAATCTGAACGATGGGGCACTACTTTGAATAATGCTCAGATCTGGGCCGTTTTAGAACCCAAAAGTAATTATTTCCCTACTGAGTACGTTAGCTATTATAATTAGAATTTTATATATGAGGTAATTAGGGAGAAGGGCAAACTTTGCCAAAAAATTAGGCTGAAGGACACCAAGTTTTATTTTTAGTCTGGAAGACAAACTTTGAAACAAAATTAAGCTGAAGGAAAGTGCTAAATGTAATTAGCATTATATTCAGTTTTTTACACTACACGAAAATGCTAGTGTTAACTAGCATTATTCAGTTTTACACTATAGAAAATGCTAATTATATTTAGCATTGTCCTTCAGACTAATGTAACGTCCCGCATTTTTGTCGGTTCGTATTTGAATATTTAAAACAATTTAAATATTGAATTCATAATATAAGTGAATTTATATATTAATTAAAACGAAGTTGAACGTATGAAAATATATATTAATATAATCGAGCTCATAACGACGCTGTAGTTCGTAATTTAATGTTCTGAACTTCAACTGAGTGTACAGGACTTGTTTTAAATCGGATTTCTTCGAAACGAGAAACGTTGGAATCTGTCAAATAATATCTTTCCAACGGAAGTGGAAAATGGAGATTTCATCATATAGATTACAAGATATGTCCAAATCAAATATTCGAAAAGTCGCTATGAAATCGTATATCGACTGTAACGGTTTATTTGAAATAACTAGATATCAGATACGAATTTGGATAAGGTTCTTTTGAGACATAGAGAAAATTTAATCTTTAGAATTTTACTGTAATTTTTAATTAATTTAATAAGCAACTTTTTATTTGAAGTATTTTGCACCCTATATCGATATTTCAGGGTTTCAAAATATAAGTCAAACTACCGGTATTATTATATTTTTGGGATCGTGACACCTCGTTGAGTACTACTGCACTCTTACTTCTGTCCGTAGGATTCCGAAAATAAATGGAATCCTATATATAGCAGGAACCGCATGAACATGACCCTTCAAAACAAATTTAGCTTATGAACTCTAAAAATGGTTCAATATATTTTCACCTTGCCTGTACACCGACCAATTACAGTAACCTACCTCCTAAGCAATCGTGAGTGTCATTCCTCTATTCCTTATGAGCTAAGAGATCGATTTTTATACATATTGAAGGGACAACTTTCATGTAGCATCCCATAAATTAGGCTGATTTACGGTAAGCCTATCGTTGAAAAATGATACCATCCACCCTACATCAACCTATGAACGTGCAAAGGACCTCATGGAATATTTATATACAGAGAAAACGTACAAGATACTGATGGATGGTTATAATATTATAATACGGTTCCTTCGCACTAAAGTAAACGAACCATACCCTATGACCTATTGCGTTCTTCTGAAGCAAAATAAACCATTCCCCTATACACATCTAGTTGAAAAATACACCTCTACGCGGTACGAATGAAGTTGACAACGTCCTTATCCTTCTTCCTTTGAGTGCTATATATACACCGCAAGTTTATGAGTTGTGAAAAGAAGAAAAGAAATCAATATTCATTCCAACAATAAAATCCTTAAATCTCAGAACGTATACACTTGAGTTTTCTGACATTGAGAGCCCTGCGCTAGTGGGATTAGTGAGCAAACAGTTGGGTACCTGTACACACTGGATAGAGCACGCATTTCAAGTGGAGAATGGGGAAAATAGGCGGTTACAGTAGCATGAGGGGATGTAGTGGACGATGACAGTCTGAGGGGGTATAAGGTCATGCGTTTTGAAGAAATAGAGGGGTGGAAGTGAGATCAAAGGAGGAACTGAAAGTAGAAAATGGGAGATGTTGTCAACGTGCTAAGTGAAGGTGAGGCCAAGGTTCAGTAAATGGCGTTATAAAGAGCAGCAGCAAATGGGTTATATTTAAGTACTGGAGCGTTGGCTTGAAAAGACAACGTGAGGAAAGACAGAGGGAAACAATGGTGAAGGTAGCGAGTTAAACATATAGGGGCGCTGCATGGGTTTCACAGGGAGGTGCTGACGTGGAGATGAATTTGTGGGATGTTTGCATGGAAATGATGAAGTTGGATGTTGGCACTTGGCGCATGAAATGGTGTCTAAGTGAACTGGCATGTCGAGGAGTATGGAAGCTCAAAACTGTCACAAATGGCAAGGGGGCTGACGAGTTGAACAACATGGTTAGATGGGTGATTAGCGGCATAACAGACAGTTAAGGAAATTAATGCCGTCAGTTACGTTAAGACTATATGGGCGCAGGATATGCAGTGATGCCGGTTTGGAGCACGTTACAATTTATGGCAGAATAAGAAGGCCGGGTTTAATCAACCAACGCAAATCGTTATTAAACGGTTAACGCGCCAAAGTGAGTAAATTCACTCACTCTGATCTACTTTAAATTATTAGAATTATATTTTAATATCTGGTTGAATGTTGTGTGATGGTCGTTTAGGTAGATTACCGTTAAATTGGTTGTGCATAGGTTGAATACTGATTCCACCAATTATAATATTCCCTAGTATGGAATCAGTGTTAATTGTGTTGACTAACATATGTGGATGTGGGAAACCGGTTGGAGGAATCCAACCGGATTCCTCAATATTTATATATACTGGTTTGTTTTATATATGCACTGTTTGAACCCAAATGACAGTAAAACCCCACATGAATGTTGATGTTGAACGAAAATTCAACATTTTTTTTCGATAAATCAATAAACGATATCGATTAAGAAAGTGGTAACAGACGACCGTAAAACCATCGTGGTGTTAAGGTGTTGATTAGCCATCAGGCAAATCAACGAAGTTAATTATAAAAATTATATTTTTATAATTAAAGCGAAGTTTAAATTATAATAGAAGTTCTATTATAAACTGGTATTTTACAGTTCATTTTATAAAGTAAATATAAACGATTATTTAGTCAAAGAAGTATGAAGCTGTAATTATCCGACAAGTAAATAATTTGGATAATTAGTTTAAGGCAAACTGTTAAGAAATAATTTTAGATTAATTATATTAATCTAATAAAGTAAAGTAACTAGGATCAGTTAACGAATTTACTGATGGTTTGAAATTGATTAAATCAACCGTTTATTGGAAATTGATGATTTGATTAATTGGACTTCAATTAATCTAATGAAAATGTTTAGAGATAAATTAATCAAAATTAATAAGATTTGATTACCTTTTTAATTAATGAAGTTTTAAATAGTTATTGAACTAGTGTAATTAGTATTGTTTATTAATAATGAAGTCAACCGTTTTACTTCAGAAATGATCAAGTTAATCACTATTTGATTAGAGTAATTGGTTCTTAAATGGATTTCATTTAAGATGGTATTGAGTTTGTAATAAGATGTTTACTTGAATTGGGTATAATAATTTGAAAAAAAAGTAGATTGTCAAAAGACAAAGAACGTTATTGATTTTCGATAAGAGAAGTTTTAAATAGATTTGTCTAAGGAAGATGAAGCGAAGAGTTAATGACTAATGTAAATAATTATAAATAATCGAGTTTTCAAAGTATGAATATGGTGTTATAAAACCATATTCCAATATAAAACAAGGAAATACGATTTGATGAATATTATAATTAATAAGGGATTAGAATACAGACTTATATCTGTTCTAAGGTAAGAACGTTGTCGATCAAGGTCTGAGAGGTTAATAAAATACCCCAACTTGAATGGCTTCACTATTATCGAAGAACGATATCAGTTTGTAACGGAAAGAGATGTCAAGATTAGTATAAAGGAAATATGGCAGCGTATTGCAAGTCTTAAAACTATAGCGATAAAATAACGCTGTTGACTAGGCTTAAGTGTGACTGTTATGTTGAGATTAGTTATAAAGTAGGATATTACAGCGTATGACAAGTTTTGAACTGTAACGATAAATTAACGCTGTTAACCAAACTTAAGCGTGATCTTTATATATAGCAGCACTTCCTAGGGAATGGAAATAGTTGGTTTGAAATCCACTTACTCTAAAAGTAATAAGTAACGATGTCTGTCCAAAGAAATATAAGAACGAGTTAGAAAGAGGTATTGGAAATTGTTTCAGAAAGCAATGACAACATTTCGATATTCGAAATGTGATTAGAATTAAACCATTAGGATTTGAGATTTTAATTCGACGATGTCGAATGTATTAAAGTAAATCATTTTTAGGAATTATAATTTGATAGGATGATTAACATTTAGTTTTAAACAAATGAATGTTAATGGGATAGGAATCAGTATTTAGTTATTAACTGGATATTGTTTTGATAAGAAGTTGACTTAGAAATAGAGTTTATAAAGTGGAATAGGAATATAAAAGTAGGAAAAAGATTTCGGTAAACAAGATAAGGGAAATTATTACGTAAATAAAGAGTATATGATAAAGGTGTTCAGATTTCTATAATAAAGGATGGTATTCACATTTCAAAGTGGATAATGTTTTAAAAGTGAACGTAGGGCCGATTAAAAGGTTGACATGAAAATGGAAATATTTTCCAATGTAAATAAGGTAGACTATCCAAGTATAGAAATAAAGAATGTGAAAATAATGGATCAAACGTTGATAACATATATTTTCTGGAACATAGGAAAGTAAGAATTATAATAACTGGGAATGTTTTATAAGAAGTGTGAAAAAGGTTAAAACGAGATTTTGAGAAATATCTGGTAAGATATGGGAATTCGAATAATAAAAACGAATGTTAAATAAAAAAAAGTACCCATGTTTGTGTGATGTCTAGTTATACATCTGAATGAATGTTTGTTTTTACTTCGATAGTTAAATAACCGACTATCGAAGTGTTTTGACCATCGTTGTCGATATGGAGAGACCGGTTGGATATATTATCCGAAAACCACTCCGTATTGGAATAAGCGCTGCGAATTAGATAGACTGAAGATAATTGAAGACGGAGTTAAATGCAAGGGTCGTCCAGTTCTAGAGTGGTGTTTTTTTGTTTGTCTAGTCCCAGGACAACTTGTATGGACGAGTGTCTGACAGAGTATTTCCAACGGTCACGCTGTTGATTTTAACGAATATACCAAGTTGGTGGAGAGAAGGTAACTTCTCTTTATTCTACACCCAGTGTGCATTTGTGTAATCAATATGTGATTACGGATTTGACGATGTGGCATTCAAAGTGAATGGTGATTAGATGTTCTGAAGATAGACGTAGCCTCTAGCCTCACAACCAGGAAGTAACAAAAGTTGGGCTAGGCAGCATGGCTAGTTGGGTCATCCCCAAGCAGGGTGTATTGTCACCGATCTAGAGAAAAATCATATTTATACTTCTTTTCGATTCTGTATCTTCGGATGACGGTTGGATGGCCAACAACCGTGGGTGGCAATATATTCGATACACTCAAGCTAAATGAGTGATCGGTCATGTGTGGCCGTGTTGCAAGACGTTCTTGTTGAACCCTGAGTGTATCCCCTCTAGAGTACACTGATCAGAAGGTGTTCCCATACCTTGTCTGTTGGAATCCATTCTCCAATAAGCGCCTTGCGGTTTATGATTTTATACTATCTATATGTGGAGCGTGAGATGCAAGCGTTCTGCTACTTGAATATTTATTTGTTTAGACATTATCATAATATCACTGGTTTTGATATTAAAGTATTTTGTATTATAGTAAGGTAAAAACCGTCCATGTTTATCTGTGGGCTGGTCTTACTATTATCCTTTTGTTTCAAAAGGATTTTCTTCAAAGTTAAACAGTATGGTTGGAATTTACTCACACCAGTCCCATGACTGACCCAGAGTTTATTTTGTTTGTTTTCCCTAAACCCTTGGGTGCCCAAATTTGTACGGGCAGTCAAGTGTTTCAGGCTTTTACAGATACATTTGGAGGAGCGTAAAGCAGGAAGCTTCACCACTAGTTATTTAAAGATTAGTTCCGCTGTGATATGATGTATTGTACTCTGATAATGGTATGTATATACAATATAGATTTGTATCTCAAAGTTATGTTATAATAACATTCTATTTCGTTCCGCTGTGAGACTCGTATTTACTCTGATTCTGTTCAGTTGTGATCTTCTTCTTCTTCTATTCTATTAGTTCTATCTTATCTTTCTCACTATCTAAATTCTTTCAATAATGACACGGTTTTCAAGGTATCGAAAATCGCGCCGTTACAACTAATCTTTTTCAAAGTTTGTCCTTCAGCCTAAAAATAAAACTTGACGTCCTCCAGACTATTTTTTTTCAAAGTTTGTCCTTATGTCTATTTTCCACTTTATATTATATATAAAGTTGGGTGTTTTATTTTAACAATGCAGTTCAAATGGAGGCAAACAGATAAATGAAAATGATCAAGCCGTGGTTTAACGTGAAAGGAGATCAGACTACAACTTCAGTTTTGTCGGCTCTGCTAAATGGATCTGACCAAGTAATTAAGTTTTAAATTGAATATATAATTAAGGAAAGTTATTTAATTTAAAGCATGGACACTAAATTGCATTTTATTAGGTTATCAGAATTAAACCAAACGAGCGATACCAGAGTTGTGATGACGAATGCAACAGTTTATAACTGATTTGAACATAAATGGAGACAGTTGGGAATTTACAGTTAAATTAAACACTGTTTAATTTAACTATAACCGAACCGTTCAACAAACAAATCAAGGCGAGTATAACTTACTCAGTTTTTAAACCACTTATATTTTATATAAGTCGGGATTTTTTTGTGTGCTATGGTCGATAATTGTTTGTTGTTTGCTAATATTTATACTGGACGAATTGGTTGGTTTATGCATTAGTTAATTTAAACAAAATAAAATCGTTATTTTAACGATTAATTCCAAACGAAGTAACTTACCTTGTTGGTTATGTTTATAATAATATAAACGTATTAAATTAAAATATGGATGCTTGGATTACTGTTATTTATTTATTGTTCAATATTATATCTATTTATCTAATTGAAATTGAGATAACATATTTGGATGCAGGGAAAACAGGTTGGAGGGATCCAACTAGATTCCTCAAATTTACTGTTTATTTTCATATCACATTATATGAACTGTTTGACCAACCTGATTAGATGATTGATTTGATTATTAATCATTGAATCAAAATTCAACGTTTGTTTTGTTATTAACCAATGGACAATATTGGTTGGGTAATTGACAACATATGGCCTACAAATCAATCGTTTTATAAATGTTGATTTACCGTTAAGTGAATCACACTAATGAAGTTATAAAATTTATTTTATAACTGAAAATAGATTTTTAATCTATTAATTGAAATTAAAGTTATTTAAAAAGGAAATAAATATTTATTATTTATTATATAAAGTTTATATGTTATTATTAAATGATTTTATAAAGAGAATTCTTATGTTAATAAGATTTTTATGTAAATAACCAGAAATTAACCTGATGGGTTAAGAGTTGGGTTAAATGGAATTATTTAAATTAAATTTATTATTAATTAATTTAAAGGGAAATTTAATTGGAATTGATTAAGGAGATAACCGTGTTTTGAGTTGAATAAATCAACCGCTTTAACTGGGATTGATTATTAAATTAATTTAGTTTGTTTTTAAATAAATCTAATAACCGTTTAACAAATATTTGTTAATTTTAATCAAATTTTAAATAGAATTTTTTATTTATTTATTTTTGTAATAAATAATTTAACTACTTCAACTGTGGTTAATGATGAAGTGAGTTATTATTATAATAATAATAATTTAAGTAATTACTTTTTAATTAAATATATTTAAGTAAGTAATTGATTTGGATGGAATATGGTTGGGTTTTGGAAAGAGACTATGAATGAGTTTTATATTAAACCCGAGTTTTATAACGAAATATTAAAAGAGATTTTAAGTGAATACGATAGCTTAAAATAAATGTCTATTTAATGTTTAAATTGAGTAAAAATAGATCGAGATAAAAGGGGTTTGTATTAAACCAGAGTTATAAAAATAAGGTTTATTAAAGGGTGTGAGGCTAAAAATTGGGATTTTAAGTTGGTGATACTTAATAATGAGATTAAGTGAAACGAATGGAATTGAAACCAGATATTAAAGTTGAAAATGATTGAATGGATTAAAAGTTGGAAAATATGAGTTGATAAGTAGTTAAGATAAGATAAATGAGAAGTGGAAATGTTTCCGACTATGAAAAAGGGTTCGAAGGATTATAATAATTCCAAAGTAACGGAAATAAAAAGAATTTGAGAATACAAAATAATATTTCCAATGTAAAGAAATTAAAAAGAGATTTGGTAAAAATATAACGATATTTATGAAGTAATGGAATTTAAGAAACGAGTTTTGAATGGCTTATTCAAAGAGAATAAGTGCTAGTTGTTATTTTCCAGCAATGAAAATCAAAGAGACTTCGTAATGATGTTTTAACATGAAATTTATTAAAACCAAAATTAGAGGTATATATATGATTTGATTCCAAAGTCGTTCTTATTCTTAAAATAAAAAAAGAAGTAAATACTATGTTTTAAAATATGGAAAGTTAAGAAGTTTTAATTAATTTTTAATTAAAAAGGCCAAGTGATGCTGAGTACTAAACCAATGAGTTCATTTTATCTGTATGGTTGAATGGTTGTTTATTTGATAGTTAAATAACCGACTATCAAATTTGACCCATATGATTGTTGGTACGGAAAGACCGGGATCGAATTATATTCCAAAACCATTTCGACCAACAAATAAGAAATTGAGAAGAAATTAGATGTTGATCAAGACGGAGCCATTGAAGACTATAGTTCTTCATAAAATGGAAGGATTACTTATATCTCTGGTCAACTCCTATAGTTTTTTTCAAAGTCTATTATATATAAATTTAATTTAAAATTTATAACCAAAGATATATTGTGGTTCTGTCGTGGTTGAAATCTATGGATTTGCAAGGACTACTCGCTACTGATTAATTCCTAGGATGTGGTAGGAGAGTGCCTTCGGTTCATCCTTTTCTAGGATGACATGTATGGACGAATGTCTGACAGAGTATTTCCTAAGAATCACGTACGTTGATTTTTTTCGAACGTATCTCTGTAGGTGGCAGAGAAGACACCTTCTGTTAGCATAAAAACCCAGAGTATTTTTGTGAACGTCAATTTATGATTTGGCAGATTTGACGATGTGACATTCAAAGTGATAGTGATGTTCTTAAAAAGGTAATTCGAACCTCAAACCTCACAATCGAGAAATGACAAAAATCGGGCAGGCAGCATGGCTATGTGGGTTGCTCCCATTAGGGTGTATAATCATCTATCTAGAGAAATTCCATTTCATTCTGTAACCTATTTTCGATGTTGTCCTTTTTAAGGAAACGGATGATGATCCCAACCGTTGGTGATATACATTCGATACACTCAAGCGAAATGAGTGGTCGGTCATGTGTGGCCGGGTAGCAAGACGTTCTTGTTGAACCGAGTGTATTCCCCTCTAGAGATACACTATCAGAAGGTGGTTCCATACCTTGTCATAGTTGTAAGTCCAGTCTCCAATAAGTGCCCACAGTTTTGATTGTATACTATATATGTGGAGCATGAGATGCAAGTGTTCCGCTATTGCTATTTATTTGTATTTAGACACTATTATAATATCAGAATAAGGTACAATTTCAAAAAAAAAATGGGTTATCGTAAGGTAAAAACCGTCCGTGTTTATGTGTGGATCGGTCTTACGATTATCATTTTCTTTCGAAAAGAAATGTTTTAACTTTAGAATCAAGTTGGATGATATTACAAACTAGCATGTTTTCTCACTTTAGTTCACCAGAATGATCGGGCCTTTGTAATGCTTGGGTTAGCTCGGGTTGTACAGGTTTAGGTTTGAATGCTATGAATTTCAAGAAGACGTGCTGGAGGAGTTCAGACGTGTGATATATATTTAATCCGTTGTGTGTTGTATATGAGGACAGATTATTATAACTGTCCAGATGTATTGATGTACTCTGATGATTGTAAGTATTTATTTCAAAGCTCTCAATAAAGTTTTATTTCTATATTATATTTAGTTCCGTTGCGATGTGAGACTCTGTGTTGTGTTGCTTAGTTGGTTCTTCTTCTTCTATTCTAATATTTCTTTCTTTCTTATCTCACCCTCTAATTTCTTTCTAATAACTACCTGGTGTTTTCAATACTTGAGTTCTGGCAAGTAATACAGGTTTTTATGTATTATTGTCGAAATTCGGGCCTCGAATTCCCCGGATCGTTACAACCTTTTTACATTACAATCAAAGATTTAGAAAAAGGATAAATCAAAATAGAATAAAAGTACATCACCCAATTGTTCTAAAACCACTACTAAAACAAAATCCATAAACACAATATAAATTGACAATTCTTGCGATATATACATAAAAATAGAGGATTTAGGGGTTTTTGCAGATTAATATTCTTGTTACACCAAATCCTCGTAGGCATAAAAATCTATATGATAATCTACAAATGTAGAATATGCCTAAGAAAATACTAATTCCACTCAGTGATTGGTAAGGTGTAGATCTGACGTTGTTGTGCCTATTTGATGTAAACTCCAACTCTAGAGATCTATATACATAAGAATCAATTGATTAAAGTTCTTATACATATATACATACATATATATATATATATATATATATTATTTCATGATATTCCAAGTATATATTCTAATCTAAATTCTGTAAGAAAAGATTAGAGAAAGAAGAATAGGTTTATAGAATAAGAAGAAAACCTATTTTTAAATTTCTTTGGAATCAATGATAGTAGAATGGAGGCACAAATAAAGAGAGTGGCTAGGGTTTATGTGATGACCCGTAACTTCCCCGGTAAGGAAAGAGCGGATACTTTGAGAACAACACACAAAAGAACGCAGACAAAAGAACATTTCAATGTTAATTACAACAATTCCATCAGAATACAAGAATATACAGATTATAAATAAATATCACACATTAGATAAATATAAGAGATTAAAATACATTACATAGCAGCGGAAAATAATACAATACACAACTAGAAGTAATACACGGATACAGAGCTTTGCGAATATCATTCCAGCTGTAAATCAGGACCCTGTGAATATAAATCTGCAAAACCAAAACTACTAGCTGCCCATGTCAAAATAGGGGCACCCAGAGTTTAGGTTAAAACAATAAACTCCAGGTTAGTCATGTGACTGGTGTGAGAACTAAAACAGTTATTTAAAACTTTACTTTAAATCAGATATATCAAGGGACCACGCCGTATAACACGGAACGGGTTTCCTCCCAAGAATACCAGTGCATATAACAAAACAGCGCAATGCTTTTTGGAAAAATGAAGCTATTATAAGACCCAGGTCCTATCACACAATGCAACGCAAGCCGGGGGATAGGGTTTTCCCTTATATTAGCCAAACATGCTTAGTACGTTTAAAACAAATCATTTGATACTATTATAAGTGCATAGTGTATATAAAACAACTTCGAATCATAAGTATAAATCATAGACGGCATGGGTACCATATATCATGTCGCCATACTAGTTCTACAATTAAAACCGCAAAATCACATATTTGAAAATTGGATTTCCGTCTATGAACGGAGGCAAAAGATAGTCCTCTACCGATTCGAGACTCTCTAGCCCGAGCCTCAGGACCGAGACACAGGTGAGCCCTTGGATCGTCAGGGCCGGTCCACCGATGTGGATTAAAATGCCTGAACACTGCGTTTTCCCGCCCTTTGGGGCTTAAATGAGCCAACGAATGACTCCATCGGCTTCACATAGTCACCGATATATCTGAGGCGCCTCGCAACAGCAACAACCACATAAGTCAAACTCATCAGGGCGTGTAAAACCACTGACGCCACTTCTAACTAGAAGGAAACGCATGTCCTCCCTGAGGTCCTCTCCCATTTTTGGTTCACCACCGGGGTGTGAGGCTTGCGAATCAACGCTACACAAAGCTATGCCACACAGGCCGTGAGTTGATCATCAACCACAAGACTTTGCTTTTCAACAGAAGCCCTGATCATATTGCCACCTAGGCATGCCACACAGGAAATTTACTCCATGCGATTGATATCCATCAATATATAACCCCTGAGCTCGTACGTCTCATAGAAGGGCGTTAAGCAAGAGAATAAATTCTCCGCCGCCAAACAGATGTATATTTAATAGAAATCAATCACACAGACTAAAATCCAATGTCAGACACACAGTCCATTTACAAGTTTGTTCTGGGTTTGAACGAAACCGGAGGCACCTAGTACCCCGCATATCCATCGATCTCCAAGTACGTCTGGACGACCACTAACTAATTCCCTCCTCTTGGGTGTGCGGCCCAATCAAGATCATCAGTAATCACCCAAACGACATGAAGACCTCTGGTCTTCAACCACCGTCTTCATCTTCGACACCACGTCGAATCAGTTATTCAGAATGGGATAAACCCGGTCTTTCTGAATAACTCGCGTATATAATAAATAAGTGTTACACAAACACAACATACGCCTCATTCCAATTCATCAGTCACTAACCGTAAATTAGCAAGAGAATAATTCCCCAAATATTAGCCCCGAAGGCCGAAACCAACATCAGATCAATACCCAAGAAACCATTCAACTTAGCTAACCTACAGTTAGTTTCTAAATTTCACATTCTTAGGGATAGGTTCCCATTAATTTTATCAAAGATAAATTCTTTTAAATTTATTCTTTAATCTTCCTTGAATATCAATTCAAACTAGTCGGGATTAGCGAACCACATCGAAGTAATCATTTACTTTATTTCCCAATCCCAACCTATTCTTCCCATGAAGTAAAACTGGTCATACTTCATATCTAACACCACGGTGTTATCGGTAAATTCAATTACCATTTCACGTTCAAATCTAATTAAAGATTTAACTATCGCCTGGAGCAAAACTGGTGATACTCCATTCTCGATCTTTTCAATCTAATTAAAGATTCATTAAAACTCCACTTTGTTTTTGTAAAGACCCGCAAATCCCCGCTCTTTGAATCGACCATAAACCACACAGGTCTGATCCAAAAAGTGGAAACCTACGAATACTTTAACTTTGGGCATACAACACATTACAACAGATAACAGAAGACTTTTATAACACTAATAAATGTCACATCAGAGTACATAATATACATATCAGAGTACATTGGAATATAATTACAGCGGAAGATAAATACAAAAAAAAAGTAATATACTGCAACGGAAGAACACAGCGGAAGTCTCTCTATCTCTGGACACAGCTTTAAGCTTCAACTCAGAATCCTGTTTAATATATCTGCAAAAATAGCTACTCGACTGCCCGTGTGGAAAATATGGGCACCCGAGTTTGCCAGTGGACAAACTACAGGTCAGTCGTGGAACTGGTGTGAGAATTCTTAAACTAATCTTAATTAATAATAAGGCTAATCACAGGACCACGCCACTAACGCGGAACGGGTTTACTCCATTGGATTGCCAGTGCATGACTAAGGTAAAACGTCAAAATAACGCAATGCTTTTTAGAAAAATGAAACCATTATAAGACCCAAGTCCCATCACACAATGCAACGCAAACCGGAGGATAAGGTTTTACCTTATAATGATCAAAAGATGCTTGATACGATAAACATGGTATTATATAATAATAGTGTGCAACCAATTTGAAATACATCAAAGTAAATGTATCAATTCTAGACGGCATGAGTGCCCCATCCCACTATGTCGCCATATATAGGTATACAATCAAAACCGTGTGATGTCGTATTGGAAATTTGGGTTTCCATCTGAGTCAAGGCTAGGGAGGAGATCCTTACTGATTCGAGACACTCTAGCAATGCCCCAGGATTGGTACTCTGTCCAACCCTTGGATCCTGCAGGGCCGGTCCACACTTACTTTTGTGGGTTAGTTATGCCTGAACACACGCTTCCCGGTCCTTTTGGACCTATACTACGGCCAGTGGCGACCGCATAAACCGAGGCCTCGAACAATCCAACAACCACAATGAATAAATGCCAGCGCTGGTAGGTCCCTGGCACCACTCTAGCTAGAAAGAAACGTGTGCACTCCCTGCGTTCCCTTCTCCCGTTTTAGACTCCGCCGGTGTGTGAGGCTCGTGCAGTCACGTCATACACAAAGCTATGCCTAAATAGGCTATGCTTTGATCATCCCACAAGGCCTGCTTTTCAACAAAGCCTTGATCGATTGCATCTTAGCATGCCACATTGTCAGACTCTACCATATCATTGATCATCTACCAATATATATATAACCTCTAAGCTCATACGTCTTAGAGAAGGGGGTTAAGTGAAGAATAAATTCTCCACCACCAAACAGAAATATATAATCAGTAGCGTTCAACAAATACAGTAGAAAAGAATACAATGTCAGACACGCAATCCATTTACAAGTCCGCTCTGGGTCTGAGCGAAACAACGTGTCCGTCGATCTCCAAATACATTTGGACGATCATTACTAAATACCTTGCCTTGGGGTGTCCAGTCCCAATTCAAGATACCAGTCATCATCATCCCAACGATGTGAAAACCTTGGGTCTTCAATTGCCATCTTCATCTTCGACTCTTGATCGTCGTGATGATTATTCAGAATGGGTTAAACCCGGTCTTTCTGAATAACTCTCGTATTTTGTGATTTAAAATCAAATATTGGAAAATCACACATTACGCCACATTCCCCATTCAGAATATTCTTTTAATAAGATATTCATATTAAAAGATTCTCATTAATTTTATCAAAGATAAATTAATAAATTTAATCATAAATCTTCCTTAAAAGATTTATTAAAAATTCTAAATTTGATTTAATATCAAAAATCATTTTCACAAGATTATTTATTTTAAAGAATAAATCTTCTTTTAAACGGGTTAAAGAACTCGTGTCATTTAAAACACAGTTCACGATAAACCCATAAATCAATTTCCATAATATGGAATTCCACAGAAATCAATCAACACATACTCGATGTGAATTTCTGTATCGGACTAACAATATACATGGAATAACGGCAAAGCCTCTTAAATTCCATATATAATATCGGTCTTCTATTACAGAAGCCCATCTCGATTATTACCAATCGAATTTTCCACTTAATTCCAATTTAGTTTTATTAAATTGGAAAACTAGATTTTTAGAAATGCTCTTTTTAAATCTATAAAATAGATTTATAAATTCCAAATAATAATTTCAATGTAAATTGGATTAAAGGAGAAATGTCATTTAAAAACACCGTCCACGATAAATCCACTTCCCATCTCAATTTATTTCATATCATAAAATAAGATTTGCAAATTCTAATAATCTTAAATAAAAGATTTCTCTTTAAATATTTATTATTATAAGAAAAACGTATTCTAGAGATAATCATTAAAAATATTCTTTATATAAAAGATTTTTACCTTTTACAAATATTCTTTGTTTAACATATACTTAATTAATATATATATATATATATATATATTTAAATAAAAAGAATTTCTAATGTAAGAATATTCTTATTTAAAAGAACATTTGAATCGAAATGCGACTCAACTAATTACCATATAATTTGGATTATATGGATTTCACACACATCATATATATGACAATAACAATATAATCATCAAATCATCCATTTCATCCAAAGTGTAAATTACACTGCGTAAGCGTTAAAATTAAATAATAACGCTCATCGCAGCCTGTCGATCTAACGATCAACATACAACTAAATATTGGGATTAGTGTATGTTAATTTTCATTCCAACACCCGTGTGGGGTTTCAACCAACAAACAAATAATAAATTATTTGTGCACTTGGGCGATGTGTAAAAATTATCGACCCAATCACATAAACAAGTCAGGTAACTTGCCTATGGCAGTGTAATAAACAATATATAACACGATGATAAAAATATCTCTTTTATTCCTGTTCTTTTTATCGCATGTAAAATGTCAATAAAAAAAGGTAATCTTTATTTCTATTATTTTATCGCATGTAAAATGTCAATAAAAATGTAATCTTTATTTCTATTCTTTTATCGCATCAAAAATGATGATAAAAATATAATCTTTATTTCAATTTCTTTTATTGTAAATAAATGAAAAGAAAAATGTAATCTTTTAATTCCATTCGTAATAGGGGATATAAATAATAACACAAAATATAACTATTCATTTCATGCTTTATTTGCAATAGAGAATGCAAATAAAGATTCAACCTTTTTATTTGATGTTTATTTAGATAGAGGAATGTAAATAAAAATTGTAACTTTTTCATTTCACAATTTATTTGCATTAAGGATTGCAAATGAAAATATTTCTTTTATTCTCCTGTTTTATTTGCGTTGAGTAATGCAAATAAAAATGTAATATTAAATTTCTAGTTTTATTTACATCAAGAAATGTAAATAAAAGAACAACTCTTTATTTTATGTTTATTTACATCAAGTGAAGTAAATAAATAATTAAAAATGTAACTTTTATTTTAATGCTTTGTTCACATTTAAAACATGCAACAAAAATGTATCTTTTGTTTTTAATAAATTTGTTTACATCTAAATTTGCAAACAAAAATGCAATTTTTATATTCTTGTTTGTTTGCAACTAAAGTTGCAAACAAAAATGTAATTTTATCTTCTTTGTTTTATTTGCATGATAGAATGCAAATAAAAATGCATATTCTATTTTCTACATTTCATCGTTTGCATTTTAGAATGCAAACAAAAATGTAATTTTTATTTTCATATATTGTTTGCATTCTGAAATGTTAACAAAAAAAAATATGAACTTTTGATTTCAAGAAATATTTGCATTGAAAATGCAAATAATAATAAAAATGTACTACTTTAAAATCATGTTATATTTGTGTTGGAGAACACAAAAAAAATGTTCTTTTATTTTTAATGTTTTATTTGTGTTTAAGAACACGAATAAAAAGACCATTTTAATTTTCTATGTTGTATTTGTGTTTGAGAACACAAACATAAAGGATCATTCATTTTCTATAATATTTTTGTGTTTGGGAACACAAATAAAAAGGTTCGTTCATTTTCAAAATGCATTTGCATAAGTGAATGCAAATAAAAGAATAAATTTTACTTTAATATATATATTTGTATTCGTAAATACAAATAAGAGAACAAGTTTCATTTTTAAATATATATTTGCATTTTTAGATGCAAACAAAAGAACAAGTTTATTTTTTTATGTATAATGTATATTTACATTGGAAAATGAATATAAAAGAATAATTTTATATTTTCAATATACCTTTGCATTGGCGAATGCAAATAAAAGAACAACTTTTTATTTACAAAATATATTTACAAATATAATGTAACTTCTGAAAATAATTTCTTATTTACATATAAAAATGTAAACAAACGTTGTGATTTCCAAAACATGTTTTTTTTTCATTTACATAAAAATGTAAACAAAAGTTTTACTTCTAAAATGAATTTTAATTTACATATGATATGTAAACCAAAATGTGATTCTTAATCTTTGATTACATTAAAAATGTAATCCTTTTCTGTTCATTTTTCATTACATATAAATGTAATTTATTTTTCCTTATTACACATATGGATGCGATCTTTTCTATTCATTACAATGAACAAAATTTCACTGATAATGCAATTTTAATTTATAAACTTTCCATTGCCAAAAATGAAAATAAAAATAAAAATAAAATCCATTTTATCTTCATCTTTACAATGAAATCTAAATCACATTAAAAATGTGATTTTTTTATATGCAAAGTCCTTCTATTGAAAACAATGGACATATAAAAATATGATCTTTTACGTTGCTTCTTTTTATTGAAAACACTTATTACATTAAAAATAACATTTTAATGTTACTTCATTTATTGAAATAATATTACATTAAAAATGAGATTTTTAATGTTGCTACTTTTATTGACATCAAATTGACAAATAAATTATGACTTTTGATTGAAAACTATTTTTACATAAAAAAAAATGAAATCTTTTGTTTTCATTCTTTTTAATGATAGAACCTCATATTAAAATATATTCTTTTTATTCATTCTTTTTAATGTAGACAAATTAAAATAAGAATGGATTTATCGCTCAATTTCTTTTGTAAATTCAACAAAAATAAAAATAAGCTTTCATTGTCGTTCAAGTTCTTATTATAATGTTAACAAATAAAAATGAGTTTTTTTATTTGTCGATCAAATTCTATTATTCATTACAGAATAATAGAAATAATATTTAATAACCTGAAATAAATTATAATAACTAAATCTGAATAAATATGATGTAATTCTGAATATAATATATTTTAGATCAAATTTTAGATCTAATTTCTAATCGTAAATAAAATTCAATATTATCTGCAATTTTAATACGGATCTAACACATCGTACACAACAAAACATATTACAATCACAACCAATGATTCATACAACACCAGACATTTCAGAATTGAATAAACATCATCATGCAATTATTTTTAAAGCGAGAAAATAATTAAATAATTAATTAAATAATTAATTAAATAATTAATTAAATAATAGAATTTTGAATTCTCACATTGAATTTTGGCTGAAATTCGACTGTCTCCTTTTCCGCTGCGGTCTGCACCATCGCGAAGCTCTTAATTTTGTGATTCCAACGCAATTTACGGTTCGTCAAACGGACCTCGTATGAAAGAGTTATAAATTTTTAAAGATCGGACAAATAAAATAATTAAATAATAAAATAATATAAAAAAAAGAAATCGGGACCTTCCTTCCTCTCCAACCTGTCGTATACCACCGAATCCAAACCCCCTTTCCAATGCCAAAATCGCACCCCTCTAGAAGCCTCCATTCGCCGATCCAACACCACCACCGCGACCGCCATGTCGAGAGCCACCTACACCATCAACCCCGTCGAACTCGGCCTCTCCTAGGGCCCGCAAACCAATAAAAACCGCAGCCCCTTCTCGGACGAAATTCGCGAAATCCGTGCACCAAAACCCGATCTTAACCGTATAGATTGAAAGGTCTCTGAATTCTCTTCGATTTGGTAGGTCATACGTCAATTTTCGTCGAACGGATCAAAAGATATTAGCATTTGAAGTTGGAGCAATTCTGGCCATCAATTTCTGGGCGGCGGCTGGCCATTAGAGAATTAGGGTTAGGGTTTTAGGATTTTTATATTATTTTAATATTTAATTCCGAATTTCGTGAAATAAAGTGGATTTTTGGACTTTCTCGGATTTGGGCCTGCTTACTGTCGATCTTAACGTTTTGAGGCCTTCTGAACGCGATGGGCTATGTCCCA
The DNA here is from genome assembly GCA_030737875.1 of Allium sativum. Taxonomy (NCBI): domain Eukaryota; kingdom Viridiplantae; phylum Streptophyta; class Magnoliopsida; order Asparagales; family Amaryllidaceae; genus Allium; species Allium sativum. Next base: position 618,164,778 of record CM060918.1, on the reverse strand, counting down.
AGGTCCAATTCCGACATCTGTACGTTTTATTTTCGGTTTTAATTGAAAATACAATATTAAATTAATTATTTAATTCCTACCGTACATTTAAATATGCCGGGGCGACATACGACCTCAGAAAATTCTAAAAAAATATTTTTAGCTTTCTTATGACGATACGAATCCAACAAAATTATTTTCGCCGAATTCTGAGACTGTTTGAAAAATGGCTATTTTTAAGGCGTTCAAATTTAACTGTAAATAGTCAAAACACATTTTATTTCGCCACGCTCACATATTAATTCGAAAAATTCTAAAAATTGAAACTTAGCAATAATTTGACATTCCGGTTCCAACAAAAGTGGTTTCGTCGAAAACCGAGGTCGTTTGAAAAATGACTATTTTTAAGGCCAATATATTTAATATTAAAAATATATTTTTAAACAAATAAATCCCGAAACTCAAAATATATAAGTGTTTACTGTTTTTCAATGTAGAAACATCATTCTGAACTCAATGGAAGTGGTTTCGAGTTCAAATTCCTTCGTATGCAAAAAGTAGCATTTTGACCTTTATAAATTTCATAGCGACCTTTCTAAATATAAATTTTGACATAACTTTTGATTCCCGTTATGAAATTTCAATTTTTCGGATTCGTTGGAAAGATATTTTAAAATAGATTCTAATATTTTTGGTTTCACTAAAATCCGTTAAATTTTGCATCCTGTACGGTCAGTCAAAGTTCAAGTTTGACTTTTCAAACTACCGCGTTATTTCTAACTCTTTTGTTAATTAAAATTAAATCATTCATTCTACTTCGATTTAAATCAAATTTGTGATCATTATTATTTAAATAAATTATTTTATATTGTCAAAATTCATTAAAATTTTCTAAAATAAAATTTTTAAATTGGTCCTGATTTTTGCAGGTTGTTACAGTTTTAATCTTTACTTGGGTTAAAGAATCAATGTCATTTAAAACACGGTTCACGATAAACCAAAATCACATCACATTTCAATCAGTCCCTAACCGTAAATTAGCAAGTGAGCAATTCCCTTAGTATTAACCCCGAAGGCCGAAACCAACAACAGATCAATACCCCAGAAACCATTCAACTTAACTAATCACCAGTTAGTTTCTGATTTTCTTAACTCCTTTGGGTCTAAGAACAGTATTATTGAAGATACCGTCCACGACAAACCAAATCCCATTTGATATTAAATACAAGGCTCTGAATAGAAAATATATCGGCTTATATTCAATATCAAATTCTACGACCAACAAATATCGTATTGGAAATAACGATATAAATATATCTTTCAAATTTCCATAACAATATCTGTATAATCCCGAAATCCAACGTCGAAATATTCCAAAGACGATTTCGATTCAAATACATTCCAATTCAATTATTGGAAATTCCGGTTATTATCAAAACCATTTCAAATCCAAATTATTTATTTTAAAAATAAATAAATTATTATTCTAGTTCAAAACAAGTTCGTTTCGATAAAAATCTATTTTTATCTTTTCAAATATGGACTTTTTCATCCCAATTCTTCCCAAATCATTTCTTATGATTTTACACAATTTATTACTATTTTTAATAATTTTATCAAGGCCCGTACAGTCGATTTCCATCAACGGCCATCGAACTGCACTTACAGCGACCTTTTCCAAATTTGATTTGGACATAATTCCAAATCCGACCGTTAGATTTCAAATCTCTGATATTTGTTAGAAAGCTCTTTTCGATACGAACCCAAAAGTTCCGGTTTTAGGAGAATCCGACGGTCGAATCTCACGCAATATCCATTCGAAGTCAATGGTCGAAATTTACGAACTGCCGCAGCGCGGCGCGTTCTATTCAGGCCATTATATATATAATATATATATTTCGTCGATTTCCTTTTAAAACGTATTTTATAAATCGTTTTAAATTCATTTTCGAAACAATTTCAACTTCATTTCAAATTCAAATCAAAATTGAATTTTTCCTTATAAATTCGATTTAAATTCATTTCAAATTGATTTCAATTCAAATCGATTTTTAATTCAATTTCAATTCGTTTTCAATTCAATTCAATTTCAATTCGAATTCATTTCTATTCAATTTCAATTCGAATTCAATTCTATTCAATTTCAATTCGAATTCATTTTCAATTCGAATTCATTTCAAATTGATTTCCATTCAATTTCAATTCGATTCGAATTCATTTTATTTTCAATTCGAATTCTAATTCGTTTCAATTCGAAATCTAATTCATTTCAATTCAATTTAATTCAAATTTCATTTCAAAATATTCGATTTTGAAATCACTTTTCAATATTCATTATAAAAACGAATATAATCGATATAAATATCGTTCGCGTCAAAATAGCGCATATCTAATCAACACGGCTTTATATATTTCTATTTCAAATATTCTATTCAAATATTTCTTCTCAAATATTTTATTCAAATATTTCTCTTCAAATATTCTATTCAAATATTTCGTTTCAAATATTTCTTCTTAAATAATCTATTCAAATATTTCTCTTCAAATATTCTATTTCAAAACTGGAATGAGGCCCAATCAATTACCATAGATTTTATTTCTACGGATTTTCTACAACACATGGATAAAATAACAACGATAAATAATTAACCATCATCCAGAGTGCACCACACAACTGCATAAGCATTAAATATAAATAATCAACGCTTACACAGTCCGTCGACCTATCGATCGACATACAGCTAAATAATTGGGATTAGTGTACGCCAAATATCATCCCATTACCCGTGTGGGGTTTTAAATCAACAAACACATATTTTTATTTGTGCGGTTGGGCGATGTGTAAAATTTATCGTCCCAATCAATATCAGTCAAATGGGTGTATATAAACAAATCGTCCGATTTGTTTATATTTATTTCATTTTAAATACACGTTAAAAATTCTATTTTCAACTATAAAATATTTTTAAGTATATAAATGTTTGATTTCATTTCACATCACATCACACAATCAACTACACATCAAAATCAAACAAACAAGCATACAAGCCGTCCATGGTTTGTGGACGACGGGTGTCGGGTGCTACTAAACACCGTCTGCATCCTAGTATATAGTTCAAACTAGAAATAAATTAAAGTGAGGAGTTCTCACCGACTAGCTAAACCAAACGCCGCAACTCTTCATATGTAGGAATCTTCGTCGTTCTCGCCTTTCGTCACTTTCATTGCCCGTATTCACTACATATATAAAAATCACATTTTTACACCGCTACTATATAGATAAAAATTCTATTTTTACTCCGCTACTATATAGATAAAAATTCTATTTTTACACCGCTACTATATAGATAAAAATTCTATTTTTATATCTACTTCTAATATAATGATCGAATTTTTATATCATCGCTATAAAAATCCCATTTTTTTTATCTCAACATATATATAATAAAAATCAGTTTTTTATTTCGCTACATATATTAAGATCAAATTTTGACTATCTATATAATATATAAAAAAAATCGTATTTTTAATCTTTCTATCACATAAAAATTATATTTTTATGACCTCTATTATATAAAAATCATAATTTTATTCTATCTAAAATATAAAAATTATATTTTTAACTTCATACTTTATATAAAAATTATATTTTCTATCATCTCTTCGCTTTCATATGATAAAGATCAAATTTTATATGTTAAAAATATGAACAAATATCCAATTCTTTTAACAAAATAAGAAAAAAAAACAAACCCTCGTATTCATAAAAAAAAAATCAAACCTTTATATTCTTTAAAAATTAAACTTTTATATTTTAAAACAAATATATAAAAACTAAAATTAAATTCAATAAAATAAAATTAAAAGACTTACATCAGTGTTGGGGGCTGATGGCAGGGGGTTGCGCAAGCGAGGAGGGAGGGGGAGGAAGAGGCGCGGTGCTTAGAAGGGGGGGGGGCTCGGCTGCGGTTTCTATTCAGAGGGGGGGAATCGCGGCAGGAGGAGGAGGAAAGGGGGGTCTGCGTGGATTGGCGGTGGGCGGCGCGCCACCTGGGGGGGGGGGGGCGATGGAGTGGCGGCGGCGGGTCCCCCCCGTCGTTCCTTCTTTTTTTTTATCTTGAATGAATGAAACGGGGGGGCTGAGAGATAATAGGGAGAGGGGTGAGGGTTTTTATTTATTTATTTTCAAAAAGCAACTTTTTATTTCAACTTCGAAATCAAACTCACCGACTGTCGTCCATAGCTAATTACCCCCATTCCGAACACAATAGGATATGTATTGCAGGCTGATTCGACTGTTTCTATCAGTTTTCGTCAAAATCAAAATATAACTCTATATATTGAATTTGAACGCACATTTCAATTTACCAGGCCCACATACAGACTCTAAAAATTCCCGAAAAATATTTTCTAGCTTCGTATTGACGATACGGTCCTAACAAAACTAATTTCGTCAGATTCTGAGACCGTTTTAAAAATGGCCATATTCCAGTCGATTAAAATCAACTGAAACTGGTCAAATGCGTTTTACTTCGCCACGCTCACATATTGATTCGAAAAATTATGAAATTTGAAACCTAGCAATAATTTGACATCGCGGATCCAACAAAAGTGGTTTCGTCGAAAACCGAGGTCGTTTGCAAAACTGCTATTTTTAAGGGCTAGAATTCCATAGCGACTATTCTGAACTTTCAACTGGACATATCTTTTGATTCCTGCTACGAAATTTCGATTCTTCGGATTCGTTGGAAAGATATTCTCAAATAGATTCAAATATTTTTTGTTTCACTAAAATCCGGTTTATTTTGAATCCTGTACTTTCATTTGAAATTTGAAATCGAATTATCGAACTACCGCGCCTTTATCAATTCCTTTTATATTTATAAATAAATATTTATATTCTAACGACGATTCGAATAAATATATATGTTCGAATTCTATTCAAATTAAATTTCTCGTCGTTTTTATTTAAAATAATTCATTTTAAATAATCAAAATTCACTAAAATTGCCAAAATAAAAATTTTAAATTGGCTCGGATTTCCGGGTTATTACAATCTCCCTCACTTAAAACTTTTCGTCCCCGAAAAGGAACGAAGCCGAAAGTTGTTTTACAAACCAACTCAACTTTCATTCTTTTCACTACGGCATAAGTCCTTCAACTTTTCAGTTTCTAAGAACTTTTCAAATTTTTCAAAAATTTGGCTAACACCCTAAATTTTCGAAAAATTTCGCCATAACCTCCCCTGCACCGGGGACTTCGGGATATTTCATATAGCCTTCCATGGCCTTCTTCAATCCAAAAGAAAATGAAAAGGCCAAGCGGCTAGCCAATCGGCTCATAAAATCATCATCACCCAAACAAAACAGTAAATTATGGTAAACATGTACCTATTTGTCGGGCAAATAATTTTATTCTGCTGCTCTAGCATCCTTGCTATGACCTGTTCAATGTAAGTACATGTACATGCATGCAAATGCGATAAATTTCCAATACAACTCACTATTTGGTTCAATTTGGTTAAAGGTTCAACATTTAATTAATCAAACGATAATCAAACAACACAACCATCAATCAATTAGTTGGTTATCATTTCAAAATTTATAACTTTGATATATAGTCTAAAAATCAGATTTTTGATGCAAAATCACAACAATGAGCCCTATCTAATTTTGGTTCTCACACTAGTCAATAGGAAATATATAGAAATCCCACTTTCGTCACTCGAACATAAATACTGGTAATGTGATCACAATTATCAGTATCATCCACGGGCGACTAGAGTGTGATTCTATATCTATCCAGTATATTAAAACTTCAAATACACGCGGATCAGACGTATACGCAAAATCTCTATATACCTGATAGTCCAAATCAATATAAAATAAATATTCAAATACGAATAATTAAGTTTATATTTTCAAAACAAAATTGGTTTTCATTTTAAAAATATACTCTTCACACTCGTTCTAGGATACAACTGATCCCATCTCTAACGAGTCATTCCCGTTGGATATTACTAATCCAATCTCTGATGAATTCTTTCGTATGGTTCTAACATGTCTTGTTCTCCGAGCTCTGTAAACCAAAGCTCTGATACCAACTGTGATAACCCGTAACTTTCCCGGTAAGGAAAGAGCGGATACTTTGAGAACAACACACAAAAGAACGCAGACAAAAGAACATTTCAATGTTAATTACAACAATTCCATCAGAATACAAGAATATACAGAGTATAATAAATATTACACATTAGATAAATATCAGAGATTAAAATACATTACATAGCAGCGGAAAATAATACAATACACAACTAGAAGTAATACATGGATACAGAGCTTTCTGAATACCGTTCCAGCTGTAAATCAGGACCCTGTGAATATAAATCTGCAAAACCAAAACTACTAGCTGCCCGTGTCAAAATAGGGGCACCCAGAGTTTAGGTTAAAACAATAAACTCCAGGTCAGTAATGTGACTGGTGTGAGAACTAAAACAGTTATTTAAAACTTTACTTTAAATCAAATATATCAAGGGACCACGCTGTATAACACGGAACAGGTTTCCTCCCAAGAATACCAGTGCATATAACAAAACAGCGCAATGCTTTTTGGAAAAATGAAGCTATTATAAGACCGAGGTCCTATCACACAATGCAACGCAAGCCAGGGGATAGGGTTTTCCCTTATAATAGCCAAACATGCTTAGTACGTTTAAAACAAATCATTTGATACTATTATAAGTGCATAGTGTATATAAAACAACTTCGAATCATAAGTATCAATCATAGACGGCATGGGTACCATATATCATGTCGCCATACTAGTTCTACAATTAGCACCGCAAAATCACGTATTTGGAAATTGGATTTCCGTTTGTGAACCGAGGCAAAAGATAGTCCTCTACCGATTCGAGACTCTCTAGCCCGAGCCTCAGGACCCAGACACAGGTGAGCCCTTGGATCGTCAGTGTCGGTCCACCGATGTGGATTAAAATGCCTGAACATTGCGTTTCCCCGCCCTTTGGGGCGTAAATGATCCAACGAATGACTCCATCAGCTTCTCATAGTCACCGATATATCCGAGGCGCCTCGCAACAACAACAACCACATAAGTCAAACTCGTCAGGGCATGTAAAACCACTGACGCCACTTCTAACTAGAAGGAAACGCATGTCCTCCCTGAGGTCCTCTCCCGTTTTTGGTTCACCACCGGGGTGTGAGGCTTGCGAATCAACGCTACACAAAGCTATGCCACACAGGCCGTGCTTTGACCATCAACCACAAGACTTTGCTTTTCAACAGAAGCCCTGATCATATTGCCACCTAGGCATGCCACACAGGCAATTTACTCCATGCGACTGATATCCATCAATATATAACCCCTGAGCTCGTACGTCTCAGAGAAGGGCGTTAAGCAAGAGAATAAATTCTCCGCCGCCAAACAGATGTATATTTAATAGAAATCAATCACACAGACTAAAATCCAATGTCAGACACACAGTCCATATACAAGTTTGTTCTGGGTTTGAACGAAACCGGAGGCACCTAGTACCCCGCATATCCATCGATCTCCAAGTACGTCTGGACGACCACTAACTGATTCCCTCCTCTTGGGTGTACGGCCCAATCAAGATCATCAGTAATCACCCAAACGACGTGAAGACCTCTGTTCTTCAACCACCGTCTTCATCTTCGACACCACGTCGAATCAGTTATTCAGAATGGGATAAACCCGGTCTTTCTGAATAACTCGCGTATATAATAAATAAGTGTTACACAAACACGACATACGCCTCATTCCAATTCATCAGTCACTAACCGTAAATTAGCAAGAGAATAATTCCCCAAATATTAACCCCGAAGGCAGAAACCAATATCAGATCATTACCCAAGAAACCATTCAACTTACCTAACCTACAGTTAGTTTCTAAATTTCACATTCTTAGGGATAGGTTCCCATTAATTTTATCAAAGATAAATTCTTTTAAATTTATTCTTTAATCTTCCTTGAATATCAATTCAAACTAGTCGGGATTAGCAAACCACATCGAAGTAATCATTTACTTTATTTCCCAATCCCAACCTATTCATCCCATGAAGTAAAACTGGTCATACTTCATATCTAACACCACGGTGTTATTGGTAAATTCAATTACCATTTCACGTTCGCCTGGAGCAAAACTGGTGATACTCCATTCTCGATCTTTTCAATCTAATTAAAGATTCATTAAAACTCCACTTAGTTTTAATCTTTACTTGGGTTAAAGAATCAATGTCATTTAAAACACGGTTCACGATAAACCCAAAATCACATCACATTTCAATCAGTCCCTAACCGTAAATTAGCAAGTGAGCAATTCCCTAAGTATTAACCCCGAAGGCCGAAACCAACATCAGATCAATACCCCAGAAACCATTCAACTTAACTAATCACCAGTTAGTTTCTGATTTTCTTAACTCCTTTGGGTCTAAGAACAGTATTATTGAAGATACCGTTCACGACAACCCAAATCCCATTTGATATTAAATACAAGGCTCTGAATAAAAAATATATTGGCTTATATTCAATATCAAATTCTACGACCAACAAATATCGTATTGGAAATAACGATATAAATATATCTTTCAAATTTCCATAACAATATCTGTATAATCCCAAAATCCAACATCGAAATATTCCAAAGACGATTTCGATTCAAATACATTCCAATTCAATTATTGGAAATTCTGGTTATTATCAAAACCATTTCAAATCCAATTTATTTATTTTAAAAATAAATAAATTATTATTCTAGTTCAAAACTAGTTCATTTCGATAAATATCTATTTTTATCTTTTCAAATATGGAAATTTTCATCCTAATTCTTCCCAAATCATTTCTTATGATTTTACACAAATTATTACTATTTTTAATAATTTTATCAAGGCCCATACAGTCGATTTCCATCAACGGCCATCGAACTGTACTTACAGCGACCTTTTCCAAATTTGATTTGGACATAATTCCAAATCCAACCGTTATATTTCAAATCTCTAATATTCGTTAGAAAGCTCTTTTCGATACGAACCCAATAGTTCCGGTTTTAGGAGAATCCGACGGTCGGATCTCCCGCAATATCCATTCGAAGTCAATGGTCGAAATTCATGAACTGCCGCAGCGCGGCGCATTCTATTCAGGCCATTATATATATAATATATATATCGTCGATTTCCTTTTAAAACGTATTTTATAAATCGTTTTAAATTCGTTTTCAAAACAATTTCAACTTCATTTCAAATTCAAATCGAAATTGAATTTTTCCTTATAAATTCGTTTTAAATTCATTTCAAATTGATTTCAATTCAAATCGATTTTTAATTCAATTTCAATTCGAATTCATTTCTATTCAATTTCAATTCGAATTCAATTCTATTCAATTTCAATTCGAATTCATTTTCAATTCGAATTCATTTCAAATTGATTTCCATTCAATTTCAATTCGATTCGAATTCATTTTATTTTCAATTCGATTTCTAATTTGTTTCAATTCATTTCGAATTCTAATTCATTTCAATTCAATTTAATTCGAATTTCATTTCAAAATATTCGATTTTGAAATCACTTTTCAATATTCATTATAAAAACGAATATAATCGATATAAATATCGTTCGCGTCAAAATAGCGCATATCTAATCAACACGGCTTTATATATTTCTATTTCAAATATTCTATTCAAATATTTCTTCTCAAATATTTTATTCAAATATTTCTCTTCAAATATTCTATTCAAATATTTCGTTTCAAATATTTCTTCTCAAATATTCTATTCAAATATTTCTCTTCAAATATTCTATTTCAAAACTGGAATGAGGCCCAATCAATTACCATAGATTTTATTTCTATGGATTTTCTACAACACATGGATAAAATAACAACGATAAATAATCAACCATCATCCAGAGTGCACCACACAACTGCATAAGCATTAAATATAAATAATCAACGCTTACACAGTCTGTCGACCTATCGATCGACATACAGCTAAATAATTGGGATTAGTGTACGCCAAATATCATCCCATTACCCGTGTGGGGTTTTAAATCAACAAACACATATTTTTATTTGTGCGGTTGGGCGATGTGTAAAATTTATCGTCCCAATCAATATCAGTCAAATGGGTGTATATAAACAAATCGTCCGATTTGTTTATATTTATTTCATTTTAAATACACGTTAAAAATTCTATTTTCAACTATAAAATATTTTTAACTATATAAATGTTTGATTTCATTTCACATCCCATCACACAATCAACTACACATCAAAATCAAACAAACAAGCATACAAGTCGTCCATGGTCTTTGAACGACGGGTGTCGGGTGCTAGTAAACACCGTCTGCATCCTAGTATATAGTTCAAACTAGAAATAAATTAATGTGAGGAGTTCTCACCAACTAGCTAAATCAAACGCCGCAACTCTTCATATGTAGGAATATTCGTCGTTCTCGTCTTTTGTCACTTTCATTGCCCGTATTCACTACATATATAAAAATCACATTTTTACACCGCTACTATATAGATAAAAATTCCATTTTTACTCCGCTACTATATAGATAAAAATTCTATTTTTACACCGCTACTATATAGATAAAAATTCTATTTTTATATCTACTTCTAATATAAAGATCGAATTTTTATATCATCGCTATAAAAATCCCATTTTTTTATCTCAACATATGTATAATAAAAATCAGTTTTTTATTTCGCTACATATATAAAGATCAAATTTTGACTATCTATATAATATATAAAAAAAATCGTATTTTTAATCTTTCTATCACATAAAAATTATATTTTTATGACCTGTATTATATAAAAATCATATTTATATTCTATTTAAAATATAAAAATTATATTTTTAACTTCATACTTTATATAAAAATTATATTTTCTATCATCTCTTCGCTTTCATATGATAAAGATCAAATTTTTATATGTTAAAAATATGAACAAATATCCAATTCTTTTAACAAAATAAGAAGAAGAAAAAAACCTTGTATTCATAAAAAAAAATCAAACCTTTATATTCTTTAAAAATCAAACTTTTATATGTTAAAACAAATATATAAAAACTAAAATTAAATTCAATAAAATAAAATTAAAAGACTTACAGCAGCGTTGGGGGCTGATGGCAGGGGGTTGCACAAGCGAGGAGGGAGGGGGAGGAAGAGGTGCAGTGCTCAGAAGGGGCGGGGGGCTCGGCTGCGGTTTCTATTCAGAGGGGGGGAATCGCGACAGGAGGAGGAGGAAAGGGGGGGGTCTGCGTGGATTGGCGGTAGGCGGCGCGCCACCTGGGGGGGCGCCATGGAGTGGCGGCGGCGGTCCCCCCCGGTCGCTCCTTCTTCTTTTTTATCTTGAATGAATGAAACGGGGGGGCTTGAGAGATAATAGGGAGAGGGGTGAGGGTTTTTATTTTTATTTATTTTCAAAAAGCAACTTTTTATTTCAACTTCGAAATCGAACTCACCGACTGTCATCCATAGCTAATTACCCCCATTCCGAACACAATGGGATATGTATCGCAGGCTGATTCGACTGTTTCGATCAGTTTTCGTCAAAATCAAAATATAACTCTATATATTGAATTTGAACGCACATTTCAATTTACCGGGCCCACATACAGACTCTAAAAATTCCCGAAAAATATTTTCTAGCTTCGTATTGACGATACGGTCCTAACAAAATTAATTTCGTCAGATTCCGAGACCATTTGAAAAATGGCCATATTCCAGTCGATTAAAATCAACTTAAACTGGTCAAACGCGTTTTACTTCGCCATGCTCACATATTGATTCGAAAAATTGTGAAATTTGAAACCTAGCAATAATTTGACATCGCGGATCCAACAAAAGTGGTTTCGTCGAAAACCGAGGTCGTTTGCAAAACTGCTATTTTTAAGGGCTAGAATTCCACAGCGACTATTCTGAATTTTCAACTGGACATATCACTTGATTCCTGCTATGAAATTTCGATTCTTCGGATTCGTTGGAAAGATATTCTCAAATAGATTCAAATATTTTTGGTTTTACTAAAATCTGGTTTATTTTGAATCCTGTACTTTCATTTGAAATTTGAAATTTGAAATCGAATTATCGAACTACCGCGCCATTTTCAATTCCTTTAATATTTATAAATAAATATTTATATTCTAACGACGATTCGAATAAATATATATGTTCGAATTCTATTCAAATTAAATTTCTCGTCGTTATTATTTAAAATAATTCATTTTAAATAATCAAAATTCACTAAAATTGCCAAAATAAATTTTTTAAATTGGCTCAGATTTCCGGGTTATTACAGTTTAGGTATGAGTCTATTTTATCGCTTGGATATATATATATATATATATTATTTATTAAACCACACACACACACACATATATATATATATATATATATATATTTGTGTGTGTGTGTGTGTGTGTTTACCGTCTGATTTCATTGGACTGTAATTTCTTCATACGATCACCGTTTTCAACATACTATATATGAAAACGACTTAGAATTTCGCCATGAATGCACATAAAAGATTTTCGTAGCCAAATTCTTAGTGCTGCAAAATCTCATTTTTCAACTTGTTTATATTTTATTATTAAATATCTCATTTCCGTTAATTATTAATATTTATATTTTTAGGTATATTTTACAGGGTGTTACTTTCTCCTCCCCTTAAAATAGATTTTGTCCCAAAATCTGTTTAAAGGGACGAAAAACACAACTCGCTCTACACATCTATGTTGTACACCCATGTTATTTTTTATTCATCCATAAACATCCATGACTCGCAGTAATTATGAACTACAGAATTACTAAAGTAAGCTTCATCCTAATGTGTATGTGTAATAAGTTATGCAGTATATATGCAAAACACCTTAACATGCATATATCTCTATATGAGTGCATCGCGCAATTATGTTGCATCCATCTCCTACCATCCAATCTAGCAACCACATGCAACCAAAAATCCTAAATTTTCGAGGGAGGCTACAAAATTTTTAAAATTTTCACGCCTTCTCTGGAATTTTCGCTTTACTGTACCCGAGCCAATCTATCTGAAAAATGCGGAGTCTTGAAATCCCATGCTCCAAAATATCTATGGTGACACAAGATTTCCGAGGTTCCTTCTTTGCCCCCTTTCTTGATCAAGCCCTACCAAAAATTCATTGTACCGTAGAGGTATCTTATCAAGCATAAAAAAATTTGTGGGTTCCTATTCACATTATCATATTTCTCCATAACTCAGAAAAACCAAAAATTTAATATCAACTCATTATCCTCGACATTCTACCTAATCAAATTAGACTTTTTCTAAAGTCTAATCACAAACTTCGGTTCGTGTAGAAATTTGTCAACGGTTATTTCATCAAACACTTTGGTAATTTAGGTGGCCTACTTGAAGTTCTTCTGGAGTGCCCACTAATTACCAAAAGATAATTATGCTACTCTTATAAACATTTCCATCATTTCGATTATCTAAGAGACTAATTCTGCAGATTCTTCCTCTTATTCCCAAAGCTTCATCTGTCTTCATTTGTTTTCCAGTCTTCAAGTGAAGTTTGACTCAAAAAGAATTTCTTAAATCAAATTTCTAGATCTTACCAACTAATGTCTAATCTATACTAATGACTAAAATATTTTCCTATGCTCCAATTTATCGTATTTTAAATCCGAGTATGGTCTATTGTTTTAATTTTCATAAATTTGCCCAAATAATAACATTGACATATTTAAAATTACAAGAAATGGGTATTGTTTTATTTTGGATGGATAGTGTAATTTATGGAAAATTACACATCACGCCCTTTTCACTTTGAGCATATTCCTCATAATTTTGAATATAGTTTTTTTTAATAACGATAAAAGGGCACATTTTTAAAAATTAAACAAATATTTTTAAGCAAACCAGAACACGGTCTAATACAAACTCAATGACAAAGTTTTTTCCTAAATCTCATACTTCATGTGCTTATTCTTGGGGGCGACATTCTATTAGGCTAAATTTCCAGAAGTCATTAGACCAATACCCTACCTCTATAAATCCATTTCGCTATTAATTTCCTTTTTTCCATATATAGTAAGTTCCTAGGTTGAATGTCCCCGTGAGGTTCTTCCTCTTCTTACGCATTTATCTTAAGAATTTTATAAGGGTTTTAAATCCCAACATCTCATGCATAACAGGGATTTATTACTACAAGAAAACATGTCTTTAGTTACATTTATTGGTAGCATTTATGGTGTGAAAGCAACCTATGCTATTTTAAATTTTTTTTCTTTTTTTTTTGCTCATTAGAACGTAAACCAAATTCGTAGCCAATAGCCATCCACTTTGTCACGTTTATTATCTTTGCCCTTTTCACCAAAAATTCCCTCCAAGCGAAAATTTCCCCCCTTAATTTGCTTCCTCTTCACAGTGTACGTTTATTCGCTTCAGCAGCTTTGGCTTTTCCCCTCGATTATCATCTCCAGTTTCCCCTCGATTTTCATCTTGTCCTTCGCTTCTGTTTATTAACCTACACCGCATAATTTGGGACCGTTTATTCAGCAACTGTCGCATAAATTGGATACGTATGTTTTTTCGATCGAGGTATTGGTTCGTTTTAGATCTAGAAATTGATTCAGATTGTGTTACAGATTGAGGTTTTAGCTCCGTTTCAGAGGTGTACATACGCTTCCTTCTATGTTTTCAGTTTACATATATATTTGAATATGTAGTGATGTGTAAAAGGAGGCTGTAACATGTTTACATCATCTTACTATGTACACCTTAATATCACCTGTATTTATAGGAAGCTCAACTGCATTTTAATAATTATATTCCTTAGTTTTTCAATTTTTGTTTTATAACAAGCGCAAACATTTACTACCACACGAATGACTGAAAAACAAGACTAGAAAATTATAATAACAGATAAATTTGATTTTTTACCTTTTCTACTAAATGTTTCAGTAGCCAATTGTTCATATTAAAATTAACCATTCCCTCTTTTGACCTCTGAGTTGCAGATTTAAAGTTACTAGAGGTTTGAGATTGATTTTTGTATTTCGAACTCATATGATATACCAAATTTTCTTTATGGATATTATACTGCCAAACTGAGCTTGGCTGGGCTAAGTTTTGAGAACTGAGTCTGGCTTAGTTTACACAAAACCGATCTTGACTATTTCAAACTGAGTCAGAACATATATTTTTAGCATCTATTCATTTCAAAGTTTTTTTTTGAATACACTATTAGAAAGAAAAGTTTAAACAGTGTGACAGTTATATGTTAATTCATAGAAACATTCTGAATTTTTTCAACAAGTTGAATTTTTGACTCATTTCAGAAATAGAAGGTTTCAGTTTTCATTTAATAGTTTGAGTTCGACATATAAAAGGTTGGTTCATTCTTATGCATATAACTGATACTTAATTTACAGTGAGTATCAAGTGTTATATTGTTAAATGTTGTTGAGAATTGTATGTACTATGGTTTTCCCCCGTTCTACAAAAATTATTTTATAGCTGCCATGTGGGTTTGTGCACACTACGCCGGACAAGATGGTTGTACAGAGGTTTTAGATGTCAGGTTTCTTCACATATAAAGAGTAACATCTCATAGTTTTTTATTCAAATAGAGTTTCTAAAGATTATCCTCATAGAATGTCCTATTTACTAAATGGTTGGATTGAAATTTTATTGGGTTATAAACTATTCCCTATCTAGAAGATCATATATTATATGTCATCCTTAGTGTGACTAAATGTTAGGACTTTTTTAGAGGTAAATTTCGATTGTCTACTTCTATTTTTTCTGTGCTTATATTATCTAGTTATCCCCTTTATCGATTGGTTATTCTACAGAAATGAAGTATGACCTCTGCGATCGTTTAATAAAAACAAAGCACAAATTTTTGTTACAGCTAATACTAAGTCAACGCCGAAATCCAGTAACCCAAATAATTCTAAAAGACAGAGATCACCTCCTCCATGGTCTGCTAAAATGGAATCCATATAATCTTCTAATCAGCTTAAGTCTGAAAGGTGTTCTGCACTAAACTTTTGTCCCTAATATCGTCACCCAAAATTATCATTATTTGGTACTTGATTATTGATATTGTTTACTAAATTTGCATGTTAAGAAAGGAAAATTTATATGCAGGGAAATGCAAGCTAAGGTGAAGAGGTTGGCTCGTTTTAATGTTGAATTAAGACAATCTATGCAAACACCTGAAGAACTTGCA
Organism: Allium sativum; assembly: GCA_030737875.1. Classification (NCBI taxonomy): domain Eukaryota; kingdom Viridiplantae; phylum Streptophyta; class Magnoliopsida; order Asparagales; family Amaryllidaceae; genus Allium; species Allium sativum. Next base: position 618,148,537 of record CM060918.1, on the reverse strand, counting down.
AAGATGTAATGTCCCAAATTTTTGAACGCTAATTTCGAATATTTAAAATTCGTTTTAAATTTAGTATGGTGATATTAATTGATTATCGTTAAATTGAACTATTTAGAAACTAAATATTTATTCGATATTATATAAGCTTTAAAAATAATTGTTTTTCCAAACGATCTCCGTTTTCGACGAAACAAATTTTGTTGGGATCAGAACGCCAAGACAAAGCAGCACCTTTATCTGCATTACTTTGGAATTCGTGAGTGTCGGTGCGGACATAAGACTGACAACGTAATTAGCGGTAGAATAAAATTTTACAACTCTAAGTGACAAAATAAAAATGCAAGCCTATCCTACTCTATAACCTGTGCAGCCACCCTTACATGTCCTTTCACATAAACATAAACACACGCAAATTAGTCCATACACATGCTAAGGCCTATACAAATTGATAAAGAAAAACACGCACAGCTACCCCTACCAATTTTGCACATGCATATTGGATTCTATTTTTGATCTTCGTACATGCTTGTGAAGCTTCCTACCAAAGTCTCTTCTGCAAACCTATCTTGTTTTTAATTTTGTTTTCGAAGCCTACCCTATTTCTTTTCTTCTCTTCCAAGCCTACGAGCTGCACAATGCTATCTTGCTCAACCACAGATGCAAGCGTTAATCAAATTAATAAGCGTAGCTATTCTACTTCAGCATATACAGCCTACCCCCATTTTCTACCTTCCCAGCTATTACCACAAAGAGGATTTCACCTCAACCAACCAAGCCTATATGCACATACCCTACCCTAGCATGTCATATCAAGAGTGACTGCATTCTTATCCCCTCGTTTCTTCTTCTATATATGAAGCGAGGTGTCTTCGTTTCTCAGCAAACAGAGCAACAACCTAAGTTTTTTTATGACTTGGTAAATTTCAAACAAATTAAAGTATTCATGAAAAATCCAGAAATGTATATCTTCAAACTCAGTAAACGTTGCTCTTCAATTGTATATCGATTTAGAGGGGATTCGAGACATTTATTATCGCTAGAAAATTCACAGCATACGCTATGGCTAAGTGATCCAGAAGAATGGAGCATTGATTTGCGAATTTAAGTGTATATTTGGATTGAGAGAAGGGAGCAGCAACATTTGTGGTCTTTGGGATGGTTTCGATGGCAGAAGCATTCGGGATTTTCACCATGGCGTCGGGTAAGGGTTTGAAACCCACGGAGAGAAGCTGGGGTCGAGATCTTTCAGAAGGGTATGGGGAGGATGGGCTTGGGAAGAGAAGATCAGTGGTGGAGTTGGTTCTGGAAATCATAGAGTGTGGTGGTGCCAGTGGCTCGGAAGACCGGAGGAGTTTGACTATAATGGATTCAAAGTGAATAGGAAGGAGTTGCGAAAATTGTGGTGGAAGGATTACGTGAAGCATGGAAGGATAAGTTTGTGTGTAGAGGAGTTTTTACATTTGTTGCCAGTTCGTGCATTTTATGGGGAGAATGGGCTATAAGAGAAGCTGCTGTGGGAGTCTCAGCGTCATCATATGGTCGGTTTCAGGGCATCTAAGGGCAAATGGTTGCATGGTGCGTATGGGGCATTTCTAGACCATGCGAAACGATGCAGATCCAGCGGTTTTCATTTTAGCAGAAAGAGAAATCGGGTTCAAGCTATAGAAGAAAAGGAAACCGCATTTTTGTGAGAGCTGCTGACGTGGTAATGACAAGGATTATTTATGATTAACATTTAATTAGTTAGTTTTAACATTTAATTTATATTATATAAAAACGTGTGAACAATAACGAGTGCATGTTTAAGGACATAATAGTTTAATAAATTAATAAATAATTAAAATACGTTAACTTGTAATTATGATAATCAGTTCATACGATTATAGGGTTTCACGAAGTTGGACCCAATGGCCTCGTATCGGCAGATACTACGCTGTTGAACTGATTCTAAAGGATTTGAAGATAATTGGAAATTCATTAAATCTAAACATCTGTCTAAAATTTAATGAAACGACGTGGATTCATCAAACCTTCAAATCGAAAAAAAAGGTGAGTTAATTCTCACACTTTTCTGGACTGCTATGATGTGTTAAATTTATATAAAAATATAATTCATCACTTAATCATAGAAATTGGACAATTGAATGCTTGGTTGCTTATTGTTTGTAAAATGGTTGTCGACATCTATAATATGTCGTATTGGATGATTTATTTAAATAATTATCAAATATTATTTTGATCGGTGATGCAGGGAAGGACAGGTTGGAGGGATCCGACCGGATTCCTCAAATATTTCGTAGGTTGTTTGTTATTTCCATATCATCCAAATATGAATTGTTTACCATCAAACAACATTATATCCTACTTGAATGTTGATGGATGATTATAAACTGAATGTTGAATTAAAATTCAACATTTATATGATGTTTTAAATCAATAAACGATACTGATTAAGTTATTGGCAGCAGATGATCTAAAACGTTGTTTTTAAGACGTTAGTTCGTCGTCAGGTGAATTGATGTAATTGCAATTATAAAATTTATTATATAATTAAGGAAAAGTTTTAAAATTGATTTCTGTTTAAAATAAAAGTAAAAAAAAATAGAAAGATATTTATAATGGTTTTATAAATAGTTGTATAATAATTTGCAACAATTTTAATAAGTATAAAAGCTAGAATTTAACCTATGGGTTATTGTTTTGAAAATAACCGTTTAATTAAAACAGTTAAGCACTATAATTAGATTAATTATATTAATCCAATGAGAGACGTAATCGGAATTAGTTAATAAATAACTGATATTTTAATTTGACGAAGTCAAATTAAAGTTGATTATTAGAATTGATCGTTTTTCGATTAATCTAATCGAAATTGTTTAACAAACCATTAGTGTAATTTAATAATATTTCTTAAATATTAATTATCTTTTAGTGATATTTAAAAATTGCTTATGATTGATAAATCATGAATAAAGTAGTTATTATTTAATAATATCATTAAACGATTAGCTGATCTATTTTAAGAAAACTAAGTTCACTTTAGATGATAATGAAATTAATTATTATTGTAATTAATAATGATTAAAGAAATTCGTTTATTAAATGGACGAACATTAAAAAGTAATTGACACTAGGAATGAGTTGAAATGGAAAGAAGTAACAAATATGAATATTCTCTAGATGGTGACAATATATTCGATACACTCAAGAGAAATGAGTGGTCGGTCATGTGTAGGCCAGGTTGCGAGACGTTCTTGTTGAACCCAGTGTATTCCTCTCTAGAGATACACTATCGGCAGGTGGTCCCATACCTTGTCATAATCGGAATCCAATCTCCAATAAGTGCCTGCAGTTTTGATTATATACTATATATGTGGAGCGTGAGATGCAAGCATTCCGCTAGATTGGTATTTATTTGTATTTAGACATTATTATAATATCAGAAAAGATATTGATTTCAAAAAAATGTTTTGGGTTGTCGTAAGGTAAAAACTGTCTGTATTTATGTGTGGATTTGGTCTTACGATTATCCTTTTCTTTCAAAAAGATTTTTTGAACTTTAAAATCAAGTGGAAGATCCCCCTTAATACTGTGCGAGTTTTTCTCACTCTGGTTCACCAGACTGACCCGATGTTTTGTAAATGCTCGGGTTAGACCGGGGTGTACAGATCCAGGTTTTCAGATGCTGCGAAGTCCAGAGACGAGCTGGAGGTTTTCAGACCTATGATATTATATAGCTACTATTCCGCTATGTGTTGTATATGAGTACAGGTTATTATAACTGTCCAACTATGTTGATGTACTCTGATATTGTAAGTATTTTTAAAAGCTCTTAATAAAGATTTATTTCTGTAATATATCTTGTTCCGCTGCGATGTGAGATTCTGTGTTGTGTTGTTTCTTCTTGTTCTTCTTCTATTCCAATATTTCTTTCTTATCTCACCCTCTAACTTCTTTCTTTAACGTTTCGGATTTCGGTACTTGAGTTTTGGACACGGGACGTATTTGTGTCGAAAATTCGAGCATCGAATTTTCTGGTTTGTTACAATGATACCAAACTTATAAAATAAGTTGTTAGGCTAATGTGTCATTTAAGTAGATGTACGTAATAACTAAATTAAGTACAAGCGAAGATGTTTTCAAATTATAAAGGAAATGTCGTATAAGATTTGAATAAAGTTTTGTTACTAAAATTTTAAAATGAGTAAACAAAGATTAATTGGAAGTGATTTACAAAGAAAGAAGATTGGCGGATTTATATAAGAAAAGTATATAAGTAGATGCTATGAAGAAATCCGAGTTTTGAAACGAAGTTTATAAAGAAGTTAAACTCGGGAATTGATTTTTGAATAAGCCTTTATGCAAGGGATTGGGTTAAGTAAAATCATTTTTAATTTGCGAGAACAAGAGGCTTAGATGAAGGACTTAGCAAACAGATTTTAGACAAAACTAAGCGTTTATGAGTTATGTTAAAAGAGGTTAAAAGCATAGGAGTTTCCAATTAGTAATTTTGCTAATCTCAAGGTAAAGAGATTTATTTTGGGAATAAATATTCCAAATGAAAGAAATGGTTATTAAAAACCATGTTTTGAATAAAATGGTAAACTGTAGTGATAGTAAATGGAAATGATAGGTTGGGTGTTTCAAACTTTTATATTTTCTAAGATAAGAACTTTGTCGGGCAAGGTCTGAGAGGTAATTAAAATACCACAACTTGAACAGCTTCACTATTATCGAGGAATGATATTGGCTTGTAATGGTAAGAGTGTTGAAAATTGGTTTATTACAAGATAATATTGTAACGTTATTTGCAATATTTGGAATGTAATTGAAATAGTAAGTTTCAAAGTAAACAATAATAATTTAACAGGGTTTAACTCAAGTTTGAATCATGAATTTGTTATTATCTTGAGTTAAGAATATATGGTGATCTTAGCAAGATAAAGGTAATGTATGAGATTTGGTGAATATATAAGGATGTTTTGAAATAAAGGAATGAAAGGGAGATTGGTACATAAAGATATATTATCGTTCTCAATATAACGAATAAATGAGATGTTAGTAATACTAAATATGAAATTAAAATGGAAATAAGAACCAAAGTGAATTAAAGTTGGTTGGGTAGGTTAAGATCTTAAATCGCGTATTTTAAAACAAGAAATGGAGCTGGATTAAGTTATAAATTGGGAAATGTTTAAAGTAAGTTTTTAATTAAGTTTTATAAGATATTTGATTTATAATTGAATCGATGGCTTATTTATAATGTAAAAAAGATATACTGAATATGATGTAGTTTTAAAGAAATTAGTACTTATTGTACGTTGGTTGAGTTGAGTAACTTTCGAGGTGTCAATCTGATGTTGGTTTCAGCCTTCGGGGTTGATATTTAGATATTTATTCACTTACAAATTTACAGTGAGGAGCTAATAAGGTAGAAGCGAGATGATAATTGAATATTCTTTTATTAAATAAGAAAAGGGAAACGTTTTCCAAATATTAAAGATATTGATGTTTAAATTAACCATTCGTTAATTATTAAAGAGGCCAAGTAATGCTAAATACTTAACCTGTACATATATTTTATTTTATGGATGAATGTTCGTTTATTTGATAGTTAAATAACCGACTACCAAATCTGGCCAATTATCGATTGACGGAAAGACCGGGATCGAATGTGCATTCGAAAACCATTCCGACCAACAAATATGTAATCATGGAAGAGTTCAGACGATGATCGAGATGGAGCATTTAAAGACCATAGATCTTCATAAAGCGGAAGTACTGCTTAAAATCTCTGGGTAGCTCCCAGAGATAAACTATGATTCTGTCGTAGTTGGAGTCCATGGATTGCAAGGACTTTTCGCTACTAATCCTTGGGGGGTGATTCCTATAAGGATGTGATAGGAGGGTGCCTTTGGTTGTCCAGTCCCAGGATAACGTGTATGGACGATGTGAGATTCAAAAGAAAATGGTAGCCAGATGTTCAAAAGATTATAACCTCAAGCCTCACAACCGGGAAATGATAAAAATCGGGCAGGTAGCATGGCTATGTGGGTCGCACCCATTAGGGTGTATTGTCACCATCTAGAGGATATTCATTTTGTTATTTCTTTTCAATTCTGTATCTCCCGGGAACGGTTATGTTGCTAGCAACCGTAGGTGACAATATATTCGATACACTCAAGAGAAATGAGTGGTCGATCATGTGTGGGCTGGGTTGCAAGATGTTCTTGTTAAACCTAGTGTATTCCTCTATAGAGATACACTATCGGTAGGTGGATCCATATCTTGTCATAGTCGGAATTCAATCTCCAATAAGCTCCCGCGGTTTTGATTGTATACTATATATGTAGAGCGTGAGATGAAAACGTTCTGCTAGAATGATATTTATTTGTATTTATACACTATCATAATATCAGATATATATGATTTCAAAAATGTTTTGGGTTATAGTACGATAATAACCGTTCGTATTTATGTGTAGGTTGGTCTTACTATTATCCTTTTCTTTCGAAAGGTTTTCTAAAGTTAAACAAGTTGTTGTGCTATGAATTTATCACTGAAAGTATTCCAGACTAATCTGGGTGAATTTTGCTTTGCTTCAAATGTGCTCAGGTCAGACCGAGTATATTTCCAGGTTAGATTTCGCTTGGAGTTCAGGAGATGGAAGCAGGAGGCTTCACCCCTAGTATATAGAGTTTATTTCTGCTATGTCTGATACATGATGTATTCTAATGATTGATATGTATGTATAGTTCTTTTTGTATAAAGAGATTTGATATATTATATTTTACTCGTTCCGCTGTGAGATTCTGATGTGTTCTTCTTATTCTTCTATTCTAATATTTCTTTCTCTTCTTATCTTACCCTCTAATTTCTTTCTCATAATGTTCCGTTGTTTCCGATGCTTGAATGTTCGACATGGTGTTTTTGTGTCGATTTTCGAGGTCGAAAAACCGTGTTCGTTACAGTGGTATCAGAGCTATTGGTTTAGTAATAACCTCGGCTCTTTGGTGTAACTCAATAGAGATGAGGTTAGTAATACCTTAGATTGAGTTTGAATATATATACGAGAGTGCGTATTTGTAATTCAAATATAAAATTGTTTTAAATTATTTTGTAAAGCGGGTAAATTAAATAATTTTGCCCAAATTATATTTTGTATAAAAAGGAGATAATTTTCTATAGTATAGAAATATTGGGTGATTGGTTGTTTTGTTTGATTGACTGGAATTCGAATTGAATTATGAAATAAAATTGAACCAATTAGTTAAATGAATCTGGAAAAGAAATTTGATCCGGTTAAATGGAATTAAATAATTGAATTTAACCAAACAAAATTAATTTAATTCGAATAGTTAAGATGTTATGACCCGAACTTCCACGGTAAGGAAAGCACGGATTGTACTGAGGACAATACACATCGGAACGCAAACAGAAGAACATTTCATTGTTTATTACAACAATTCCATAAGAATACAAGAATATACAGAGTATGAATAAATATTACACATAAAATATCAGAGATTACAATACATTACATAGCAGCGGAAAATAATACAAAACACAACTGAAGGAGATATACGGATACAGAGCTTTCCGGATATCATTCCAGCTGTAAATCAGGATCCTATGAAATAAATCTGCAAAACCAAAACTACTAGCTGCCCGTGTCAAAATAAGGACACCCAGAGTTTAGGTTAAAACAATAAACTCCAGGTCAGTCAGGTGACTGGTGTGAGAACTAAAACAGTTATTAATCTTTATTTTAAAGTTAGGTAAATCAAGGGACCACGCCGTATAACACGGAACGGGTTTCCTCCCAAGAATACCAGTGCATAAAACAACAGCGCAATGCTAAATAAAGAACAATGAAGCTATTATAAGACCCAGGTCCCATCACACAATGCAACACAAGCCGGAGGATAGGGTTTTACCTTATAATAGCCAAAGAATGCTTGATACGCTAAATTTCATCTTTTATTACTATAAGTGTATAGTATGAAAACAATTTAAATCATAAGTATCAATCATAGACGGCATGGGTACCATATATCATGTCGCCAATACTAGGCTCTACAATCAAAACCGCAAAGTCACGTATTGGAAGTTGGATTTCTATCTGTGAACTGAGGCAAAAGATAGTCCTCTACCGAATTCGAGACTCTCTAGCCCGAGCCTCAGGCAAGTATTCTGTCAAGCCTTAGGAGCCACAGGGTCGGTCCACCGATGTGGATTAAAATGCCTGAACACTGCGTTTCCCCGCCCTTTGGGGCGTAAATGAGTCCTATGACTCCATCGGCTCCACATAGTCACCGATATATCCGAGGCGCCTCGCAATAGCAACAACCACACAGGTGAAAATAATATAAATGTCAGGGCTGGTAGGTCACTGACACCACCCTAGCTAGAAGGAAATGCATGTCCTCCCTGGATCCTTCTCCCGTTTCTGGTTCACACCGGGATGTGAGGCTCGTGAATCAACGCTACACAAAGCTATGCCACACAGGTCGTGCTTTAATCATCAACCACAAGACTCTGCTTTTCAACAAAAGCCTTGATCATTTGCCACTTAGGCATGCCACACAGGCAATTCACTCCATGCGATTGATATCCATCAGTATATAACCCCTGAGCTCGTACGTCTCAGAGAAGGGCGTTAAGCAAGAGAATAAATTCTCCGCCGCCAAACAGATATATATTTAATAGAAATCAATCACACAGAATAAAATCCAATGTCAGGCACACAGTCCATTTACAAGTTCGTTCTGGGTCTGAACGAAACCGGAGGCACCTTGTACCTCGCATATCCATCAATCTCCAAGTACGTCTGGACGATCACCAACTAATTCCCTCCTCTTGGGTGTACAGCCCAATCAAGATCATCGGTAATCACCCAAACGAGGTGATGATCTCCGGTCTTCGACCACTGTCTTCATCCTCGACACCACGTCGAATCAGTTATTCAGAATGGGATAAACCCGGTCTTTCTGAATAACTCGCGTATATAATAAACAAGTGTTACACAAACACAACATACGCCTCATTCCAATTCAGAATATTCTTTTATTCAAATATTCTTATACTTTGGGAAAGGTTCCCATTAATTTTATCAAAGATAAATTCTTTAAATTTATTCTTTAATCTTCCTTTGAATATCAATTCAAATTAGTCGGGATTAGCGAACCACACCGAAGTAATCATTTATTTTATTTCCCAATCCCAACCTATTCATCCCATGAAGTAAAACTGGTAATACTTCATATCTAACACCACGGTGTTATCGGTAAATTCAATTACAATTTCACGTTCAAATCTAATTAAAGATTTAACTATCGCCTGGAGCAAAACTGGTGATAATCCATTCTCGATTATTTCAATATAATTAAAGATTCATTAAAACTCCACTTGGTTTTAATCTTCCCAATAATCACTATCAATGATTATTTAACATGGGAAATCATATCCTGTCCTTAACTGGGTTAAAGAACCAATGTCATTTAAAACACGGTTCACTATAAACCCAAAATCACATTCCATTAATTATCGGGTTAAAGAAAAAGTGTTATTTAAAACAGCGTTCACGATAAACCCAAAAATCAATTCAAAATCAATTCAAATTCAATTCCAATTAAATACCATTTAATTGGTACACTTCATTAAATCTAAATAAAAAGATTTAATATTTTTCTCAACTGGGTTTAAGAACAGTGTTAGTGAAGACACCATTCACGACAAACCCAAATCCCATTTGATATTAAATACAAGGCTCTGAATATAAAATATATCGGCTTATATTCAATATCAAATTCTACAACCCACAAATATCGTATTGGAAATAACGATATAAATATATCTTTCAAATTTCCATAACAATATCTGTATAATCACGAAATCCAACATCGAAATATTTCAAAGACAATTTCGATTCAAATTCATTCCAATTCAATTTTTGGAAATTCTGGTTATTTTCAAAACCATTTCAAATCCAATTTATTTATTTTAAAAATAAATGGAATTATAATTCTAGTTCAAAAGTAGTTCATTTCGATAAAAATATATTTTTATCTTTTCAAATATGGAGTTTTTCATCCCAATTCTTCCCAAATCATTTATTATGATTTTACACAAATTATTACTATTTTTAATAATTTTATCAAGGCCCGTACAGTCGATTTCCATCAACAGCCATCGAACTGCACTGACAACGACCTTTTCCAAATTTGATTTGGACATAATTCCAAATCCAACCGTTAGATTACTAATTTCTAATATTCGTTAGAAAGCTCCTTTCGATACGAACCCAACGGTTCCGGTTTGAGAAGAATCTGACGGTCGGATCTCCCGCAACGTCAATTCGAAGTCAATGGTTGAAATTCGCGAACTACCGCAGCGCGGCGCGTTCTATACAGGCCATTATATATATATATATATATAATATATTTCATCGATTTCATTTCAAAACGTATTTTACAAATCGTTTTAACTTCGTTTTAAAAACGATTTCAACTTCATATTCAATTTCAAATCAAAATTGAATATTCCATATCATTAATCTATAAATGATAATATTTTCAAAACGTTATATTTTGAAATCAATTCCTATTCGATATTCATTATAAAAATGAATAAAATCGATATAAATATCGTTCGCGTCAAAATGGCGCATATCTAACCAGCACGGCTTTATATATTTCAATAGCTTCGTTATTCTATTCAACAAATGAATATTTTCTTCAACACATGAATGTATATTTTTATTCAACACATAAATATATATTTTATTCAACACATGTATATTCTTTCTATTCAACACATGAATTTATTTTATTCAACACATGAATTTTCTTTCTATTCAACACATGAATTTTTATTCTATTCAACACATGAATTTTTATTCTATTCAACACATGAATTTTTATTCTATTCAACACATGAATTTCTATCTATTCAACACATAATTTTCTTTCTATTCAACACATGAATTTTCTATTATAATATTCCTTATTTTCCAAATTGGAACGAGGCCCAATCAATTACCATATAATGTTAATTATATGGATTTTATACAACACATGTATATAACAGCAACGATAAATCATCAACCATTATCCAGAGTGCACCACACAACTGCATAAGCATTAAATATAAATAATTAATGCTTACACAGTCTGTCAACCCATCGGTCGACATACGACTAAACTATTGGGATTAGTGTACGTCAATATCATCCTAACACCCGTGTGGGGTTTCAAATCAACCAACACAAATTTTTATTTGTGCAGTTGGGCGATGTGCAAAATTTATCGTCCCAATCAATATATGTCAAATCAGTGTATATAAACAAATCTCAGATTTGTTTATTACAATTTATTTTATATACACGTTAAAAATTATATTTTTAACTATAAAATAATTTCCACTATAAAATATTTTATTCCATTCCACATCACACAATTAATTTTCACAACAGATCAATCAGACATACAAGTCATCCATGGTCTGTGAACGAGGGGTGTCGGGTGCTGCTAAGCACCGTCTGCATCCTAGTATATATTTTAACTAGAAAATTAAATTAAAAGTGAGAAATTCTCACCGATTAGCTAAACCAATTCACCGCGACTCTTCATATGTAGGAAATCTTCACCTCGCTTCCAATGAGATCTGTTTCACGTAGTCGATATTTTTAATACTCTACATAAATAAAAATCATATTTTTACTTCACTACTTATATAAAAATTATATTTTTACTTCACTACTTATATAAAAATTATATTTTTACTTCTATAAAAATCACATCTTTATGTTGATATCGTTCATATAAAAATCTCATCTTTCTGACTTTAAAAATCAAATCTTTTTCAAATTGAAAATCTAATCTTTTTCGTTTTAAAAATCTTATCTTTTCTTCATTTAAAAATATAATCTTTCTTCGTTTAAAAATATAATCTTTCTTCGTTTTTTAAATATAATCTTTATTCGTTTTTTAAATATAATCTTTCTTCGTTTTTTTTTAAATCTAATCTTTTAACTTTTATAAATTCTATTTTTAACATATAAAAAGTTCTATCTTTCTTTTTTAACATTTTTATATTATGTATAAAAATCTTAAGCTTTTCTATAAAATAAAATCAGTTTTTCCTATATATATAAATATATATATATATATATATAAAATCAGATCTTGTACTCGCTATATCATATTTAAAACTAGAAAAAAATTAAAGGAATGTAAATTAAAACTCACTGTTAATCGCTCGGAGGAGGGAGCTGTCGAAGGAGGGGACTGCAGGTTCGTCAGAGATGGGGGCGTAGGCTAGTGGGAGGCGGCGTTGAGCCAGTGGCGGTGGCTCTAGGGCTAAAGGGGGCGTCGAGTTTTGGTAAGGGGGGGTGCAGGTTCGTCGGACTGAAGGGGGAGAGCGTGATCGAGGAAGGAGGTGGAGAGGCCGACGTCGAAGAAGGGGGGGCGGTGGTGAGCGCAGCGGAGGAGGGGGCTGGCCAACGGGGATCGCGTTTTTCACTTTTTTTTTTTTTAATTTCTGAACGAAGTGAGAGAGAGAGAGAGAAAGGGAGGGTGTTGACCTTTTATATTTAATATAATATTTTATTTATTTTTCTATGAAAAGTACCCCTTTCATTGGAACCCCAAATAGAACCCACCGACTGTCGCCTTTAGCTAATTACCCCCATTATGAACTCAATGGGATAGGTTACGTAAGCCAATTCAATCGTTACGATCTGTTTTCGCTCAAATCAAAATTTAAATCTATATATTCTATTTTAAACATATATTTCAAATTACCGGGGCCACATACTGACTCTAAAAATACCCGAAAAATATTTTCTAGCTTCGTATTGACGATACGGTCCTTACAAAACTAATTTCGTCTAATTCTGAGATCGTTGGAAAAATGGCCATTTTCCAGTCGATTAAAATCAACTAAAACTGGTCAAACTCGTTTTCCTTTGCCACGCTCACATACTGATTCAGAAAATTACGAATTTTGAAACCTAGCAATAACATGACATCACGGATCCAACAAAAGTGGTTTCGTCGAAAACCAAGGTCGTTTGCAAAATTTCCATTTTTAAGGGCCAGAATTTCATAGCGACTATTCTGAATTTTCAACTGGGCCTAACTTTTTATTCGCGCTATGAAATTTCAATTTTTCGGATTCGTTGGAAAGATATTATCGAATAGATTCAAATATTTTTGGTTTCACTAAAATCCGGTTTATTTTGAATCCAGTACATTCATATAAAATTCAAAATCGAATTTTCAAATTACCACGCCATTTTCTATTCCTTTTATAATTAAAAATAAATATTTATATTCTAACGACGATTCAAATAAAAATATATGTTCTATTTCTATTCAAAATAAATTTCTCGTCGCTATTATTTAAAATAATTCATTTTAAATACTCAAAATTCACTAAAATTTCCAAAATAAAAAATTTAAATTGGCTCAGATTTCCGGGTTACTACATAAGATAATTGTGCATTGTGATTGATTGGACGTTAGTTTGGTTGAATAGAATTTATTAACAAATTGAATGAAATGGGAAGCAAGGAAATAAGTTCCAGTATGACGGATTGGAAATAAAATCGGTTATGAAATGAAATTGGATTATTCAAACCTATATCTGTTATTTGCGTTGTAAATTGAGACAAGTGCAGATTCCAAAAGGCTATGGAATTGGTTTGGTTACAGAGATGAGAGTACAGATTTTAAAATGAAGAGGAGTTAGTTGATTGCATCAAAATTGGAATTGAGTTGCCCGACAAATAGGTAAACCTTTATATTATTGGTTGGTGATTGATTTTAACCTCTGAGTTGGGTAGCTATTTGGCTTTTGGTTTTCTTCTGGAGAAGTTGAGGCCCAAAGTGGCAGTTGTAGTTGTTTCGATCGAACAACGAAGAGGAGGTGCTGACAAAATTTTCGAAAATTTTAAAGAGTTCGGTTTTATTTTGATGATAATTCAAAATAATTAATTTAAAATAACTGGTTTCGCAGCATTCTTCTTACCTTGTAATTTCGGGGACGAAATTCTTTTAAGAGGGGAAGAATGTAACGTCCCAGATTTTTGAACGCTAATTTCGAATATATAAAATCCGTTCTAAATATTAGTTTGGTGATATTAATTGATTATCGTTAAATTGAACTGTTTAGAAATTAAATATTTATTCGATATTATATAAGCTTTAAAAGTAATTGTTTTTCCAAACGATCTCCGTTTTCGACAAAACAAATTTTGTTGGGATCAGAACGCCAAGACAAAGCAGCACATTTATCTGCATTGCTTTGGAATTCGTAAGTGTCGGTGCTGACATAAGACTGACAACGTAATTAGCGGTAGAATAAAAAAATTATAGCTCTAAGTGACAAAATAAAAATGCAAGCCTATCCTACTCTCTAACCTGTGCAGCCACCCTTACACGTCCTTTCACATAAACATAAACACACGCAAATCAGTCCATACACATGCTAAGGCCTATACAAATTGATAAAGAAAAATACACAGAGCTACCCCAACCAATTTTGCACATGCATATTGGATTCTATTTCTGATCTTCGCACATGCTTGTGAAGCTTCCTACCAAAGTATCTTCTGCAAACCTATCTTGTTTTTAATTTCATTTTCGAAGCCTACCCTATTTCTTTTCTTCTCTTCCTAGCCTACGAGCTACACAATGCTATCTTGCCCAACCACAGATGCAAGCGTTAATCAAATTAATAAGCACAGCTATTCTACTTCGGCATATACAGCCTACCCCCATTTTCTACCTTCCCGGCTATTACCACAAATAGGATTTCACCTCAACCAACCAAGCCTATATGCACGTACCCTACCCTAGCATGTCATATCAAGAGTGATTGCGTTCTTATCCCCTCGTTTCTTGTAACGACCCGGATTTTTGGTTGATTTATTTTAAATATTTAGTATGGTTTTAAATATTGAATTTATAATATAAATGGTATTTTATTGGGTTATCGATTAAATAATCGAAATACGATTTATTTTGAATATATATAATCATCGTAATACGAGAATTTAAAATAATTCAATTCGAAGTTAGAATTAAATCAAAACAATTCAGATGATTAGTATTAATTGTATTTGAATATAGATAATAATAAAAATATTTTATTATCAGAGAATTTATTTGTTTTTGAATTTAAAATATATTATATCGAATTAATATGGTTATTTTAAATATACATTCAAAATTAAAATTCAGAATATATACTGTTCAATCCAGAATAGCGTTATAATATTGGAACGACGGTCGGTACGCTAAAATAGCGGTTCACGATTTTTAACTGTGAACCCGGAAATATTTATAACGGATAAGATCGAAATCGAATCGAAAATCAAATCGACATCTGTTTAAAAAGAATGAAAGATCTCTTTATATCGAATCATAATCAAATCGAACTAATTAGAAAATCTTTTTAAATAAATACAAAGATTTATTGCACTTCATGTCCCCTCCTTCTTCTATAAAATCGCGATCACCCTGTTCCCTCTGTCATTTTCTTCTTCGGCAAATAAAAGAGAAACCACACCCCATTTTTCTCCTTCTAATTCCTTGTGCCAACTAAAAAGATTTGCTTTCCCCTTCCACTTCTATTTGTATACGCGACAAACCCCTGTTCCTTTATTTTCCACTTTGTTTCAGAAGAAAATCCATTCCCTTTTCAAATCGAAATCGTAAACTCCTCCATTCCTCTTCTTTATAAAACCACTGTGACCCCTTGTATTTTCATTTTTCCTTTCCTCAGTAATTATCGGGAATCAAAATCAAACTCGTGCGAACCCGTCCTTCACATTCCCAGCCTTCGTTGTGGGTTCAAACCATTTCGCAGTCGCTCAAATTTGGGTGCGATGGTTGATTCGAGAGTCGTGACGTTGCTGTTGTGATGCGATGGAAGAAATCACAGTGGTTAGGGGTGCGACTGAGTGGATTGAAGTGTTGCGATCTGGATGGGGAGTTCGGATTCTCGATTTTGGGAAGGGACGAGCAAAGTATTGGGTGGTTCAATTTGGAATTACGAGGAGTTTGTTCTTTCTTTTGGTGTGAGGATAAACGCAGCATGATTGGAAGGTAGGAGTTGTTGGTTTTGGTATTGATAAACTGAAGTGTGTTTGGAAAAAAGAGGGATCTAACTGGATTCCTCAAAAATATATTATCTGTTCGTTTATTTGTTTGCATATATACTGTCATATATGATGTGTTAGAAAATAAATAATTGGTTGTTTGGTGTTTGAATTTCACTGGGCCAAAAAAATTATATTTAAAAATATCACGGAAAGGATATTTGAGATTTGAAAGGAGAAATTCTATTTTGGAAAAATAGAATTTGAATTTTTAAATAGATTTGAGATATCAACTTGTTTTGAAAAAAATAAAACAAGTAGTTCCTTTATAAACAAAGTTTATAAATAGTTCTTTTATAAACGAAGTTTATAAATGAAGTAAAAATAATTATCATTGGATAAATTCAGAAATAAAAATACAAGTGTGAAATTGAAAAGGGAAATATGTTTTCGAAAAATAGAAATATCGATTTCAAAAGGAATTGAAATCGAGACTTGTGTAAAGAATGAATAAAGAAAATTCAAATAGAAATTGAATATAAAAAGGTCTTTGAATAGAAATTTAATATAAAAAGGAGTTTGAATATTTGAAATTTCAAATAGAATTAAATTGGGGTTTGAATATTTGAAATTTCAAATAGAATTAAATTGGAGTTTGAATATTTGAAATTCAAATAGAATAAATATGGAATTTGAATAGAGAATTCAAATGGAATTTAAACTATGGAATTTGAATATATAATTCAAATGGAGTTCAAATATAGAATTTGAATATAGAAAAAATAAAGGAAATTCAAATATAGAATTTGAATAGATTTGAATATAGAAATTCAATTGAAGTTTGAAAAATAGATTTGAATATAGAAATTTAAATGAAGTTGGAAAATAGATTTGAATAGAAATTCAAATGGAGATTGAAAAGGAATTTGAATATAGAATTCAAATAGAAGTAAAATGAAAGTTTGAATATAGAATTCAAATAGAAGTGAAATGGAATTCGAATATAGAATTTCAAATGGAAGTGAAATAGATCAGAAATGTTATGCTAAAATGGATTTGATATATATTAAAAATATATCAAAATGGAGTTGAATTTATTATAAACGAAGTTAAACCGTTTATATTTATAAATATAATTTAAACGAGCTCACCACAGTGCTGCAGTTCGAAAATTGGCGATTCGAACTTCAATTGAGTATACAACACTCAATTGAAGTCGGAATTCTTTGAAATAAGAAACGTCAGGACCGATTTGATGATAGTTTTCTAATGGAGGAGAAAAATCTAGATTTCGTTGAATAGATTTTGAGTTATATCAAAATCAAATCTTCAGACAAACAGCGCCAGAACCATTATAAAACTATAACGGTTTATTTAAATAAATATAAGGATTTTAAATAAATTAAATCCGAGTTTCCATTTGAAAAATCCAGATTCGAGCTGTAAAAGAAATACGAGCTCAAGCTGTGTAAACGAAATGATTTTTGGGACAAAAATCATATTTTGAATTTTTGAATAGAGTTAACTAATTGAAGAAGTTAATGTGATTTTGAATCGAACATTGACTTTGGAAAAGAGAATTGGATTAGTAATTTTATATTCGTAATCGAATATGAAACTTAGACTGAGAATGGAATTCAATTAGTTTATAAACAAGTTAATCTTATATTTGAACGTGTTATATTCAAATACAAAGAAGAAAATAGGCAAACGGTTAATTAGCAATTAGTTATTGGAGTTTTGAATTAAAGTCGAACTTTGAAAGGTAAAGGGAATTTGAAAATTTATATTCGAAATCGAAAAGGAAAGCTAGAATTGAAATTGAAATTCAATTTGGTTATGAGCAAGTTAAATATTTTGTTTGAACATGTTATGTTCAAACAAAGAAGTGGAATAGGCAAAATAGTTAATTAAAGAATAAATGAGCGAAACTGAATTCAAACGATTTGGTTTGAGTTGAATTGAATTGAATTGAAAACAGGTGAACATGTGTTAGACAGGTATGGGATGAAGTATATGAAGATTTAAATTTATGTGCCTGACAAAAAGATACATGTTTAAATTCATATATGATATTTTATGCGCCGTATCGGCAAGCCGCTTGGCTTTTTCTTTTACTTTTGGATTGGTGAGGGCCATGGGAGGCTATTTGAAATATCCCGATGCTCCCAGTACAAGGGAGGTTATGGCGATTTTTTTTGGAAATTTAAGGAGATAGAGTATTTTTAAGATAATTTAATAGTTAGAAATAAATGTATCGATATATATAGAATTCGATAAGGGAACGGATTTAAAAATAGAATATTATAAACAAAAAGGGAAATCGATAAGCTGGTAATAGAAAGAGAAACATATATACGTTTAAAAATGAATAATTGGTTTTTATAATGATGATTATTCGGGGTAAGCGGTTTTCTCTGTTTTGAAGTTAATGATGTTTTCAGTCAAGGTCTGAGAGGTAATGTTACCCCAACTTGATTGATTTCATTTTTAATTGATAAATAGCAAGATCCAATCTCGAAGAGAAGTGTTGAATAATAGTTAGTTGAATAAAATATTTTGGGTTGTTGTAACGATGTTTTACATAGCATTCGTTTTAACCCAGATGATGGAATTTTGGAAATATAAAAGTAAACATTTCCTGAGTATAATTAAAGTAGTCGGGAAAGAGATAACTGATTGAAATTGTTTCAATTTCAAATAGAATATATTTTCTAAGTGTAGAAAATAAAAGAAGGCAAGATATAGAAATGTTTTCCAAAGAATGTAAGAGACCGAGATGATAATTAAAAATATTTGTTTAACAAATATTGATAAGGAAATGGAAAGGGTGATTTAATTAATGAATAGTAATCAAGGGGCCCAGTGATTGTTTGATTGTTTTGAATGGATGTTTGTTTTTCTTCGATAGTTAAATAACCGACTATCGAAGGGTTTGCCAATATCGTTGTCAATATGGAGAGACCGGTTGGATTTTTATCCGTGAATCACTCTGTATTGGCTGTAGCGTTGCGAATCAGATTATATGAAGATAATCAAAGACGGAGTAAAGTACAAGGACTTTTTCTATTAATAGAAATTGTGCCTTCGGTTTCTTTCAGTCCCAGAACGAACGTATATGGACGGATGTCTGACAGAGTATTTCCAATGATTGCATGAGTTGGTATGTATAAATATATATGGTTGCAACGGATTTATTCCCTTAGCATAACATCCAGAATATTTATGCAAATCAATTAGTGATTAACGGATCTGACAATGTGGCATTCAAAGTGATTGTGCTATCAATGAATAGAAAGTAATCGTAGCCTCAGGCCTCAACAACCGGGAAATGACAAAAATCGGATAGGCAGCATGGCTATTTGGGTCGCTCCCATTAGGGTGTATAATCACCTATCTAGAGATTCATTTAATTCCTTATTCTATTTGATGTTGTCCCATTCGGGAAACGGTTGCTGATCCCAACCGTTGGTGATATACATTCGATACACTCAAGCGAAATGAGTGGTCGGTCATGTGTGGGCCGGGTTGCAAGATGTTCTTGTTGAACCTAGTGTATTCCTCTCTAGAGATACACTAGCGGAAGGTGGTTCCATACCTTGTCATGTTGGAATTCCAATCTCCAATAAGCGCCATGCGGTTTTTGATTTTATATTATATATGGAGCGTGAGATGCAAGCGTTCTACTAGATTCTATTTATTTGGTTTAGACACTATTATAATATCACTGGATTTTTGTATCAAAGTGTATTGGGTTATAGTAAGGTAAAAACCGTCCATGTTTATGTTTGGGCTGGTCTTACTCTTATCTTTTCTTTCGAAAGGATTTTGAAAGTTAAAAAAATGGTTGGAGTTTACTCACACCAGTCCCATGAATGACCCAGAGTTATTTTGTTTTGTTTTCCCTAAACTCTTGGGTGCCCAAATTTGTACGGGCAGTCAAGTAGTTGGGATTTTTCAGATTCATTTGGAGGAGCTGGAAGCAGGAGGCTTCACCAGTTAGCTATAGACTATCATATATTCCGCTGTGAACCATGTTTGTATCTGGAAACGGGTGTTCATAACTGTTCCAGGAATAACTGTTGTGCTCTGATGATGGTATGTATATAGAGTTACTAATATGTATTTCAAAAGTTATGTTATATAATATATTTATTCGTTCCGTTGTGAGATTTGTCTTCTTTGTTTTCTTCTATTCTAATATTTCTTTCTTTCTATTTCTCATCCTCTAACTTCTTTCTAATAATGATTCGTATTTCTGTGCAATTTGGGTTGGACGTGTGGTGTTATTAGTCAACTCAGATAGTACGGATTTGCGGGCCTGTATAGTTGGTATCAGAGCTTAGGTTGAGCGAATACCTAGGCTGTGGTGTTGTGCTCATTAGAGATAGGGTCAATAGTGCCCTAGAATGAGTTGAGCGTATATATACGAGAGAGCGTATTTGTAAATTGATATAAAAATTTGTTTTATATTGTGTTGGCTAGTCTGTTGAGTGGGTTATGAATTCTGATAGAATAGTGGGACGCCAC
Organism: Allium sativum; assembly: GCA_030737875.1. Classification (NCBI taxonomy): domain Eukaryota; kingdom Viridiplantae; phylum Streptophyta; class Magnoliopsida; order Asparagales; family Amaryllidaceae; genus Allium; species Allium sativum. The sequence goes on along the minus strand of CM060918.1, from coordinate 618,127,911 downwards.
AAAGTCGATAGGAATTTCTAAACACTTGAACAGAAGATTGAACACAATATTGTTTTAAAGTGGGTGAATGAAATTATTTTACCCAAAATTCTATTTTGATATAGAAAGAATAATTTTTGAAATTATTATAATATATGCATGTGTTGGTTGTTATTATTATAATCAAATGAGATTATAAGAAATGAAATGGTTATATATAACCAAATAGAATTGTATATGAATGAAATATATACAATTGAGATGAATTAAAATTGAATTCCAAGCAGAATTTGGATTATAAATCCTGGAAGTTGGAAAAAATATTTTTCTGAAGTATATTAAAAGAATATAGCTTTATTTTGAAAAGACCGTTTGAATAAAAATCATATTTAAATGGATTTTGAAATAGATAAAGCACTGAACTCACTTCAGTGGCTGGAAAATAATTCTGATGATGACTGAAGCTTCATCAGTGTTCATTTTCGAGTTTCTAAGTGATGGATTGCTACCTTAGAAAAGTTTTGATGGAAATTTGTTTTGAAAGAAAACAAGTGGTTTGGAATTCAAATGTTTTGAATTTGAAATAGTGATGAATATATATGTATATATTTATGGGATTTCAATATTGTTTTGAAATGAAACCCTGGGATTTGGATTCTGGAATTAGAATTTAACTTAAGCTAGTTAAATGGATTGATCGTAGATCATTTGAATTAAATGAAGGAAGACCAAAAGTTTTGGTGGAATTAAATTTGTTGAAATATGAGGAGTTGAGTTTCAACATAAGTGAGATTTTGGAAAATAATGGATTTGTACCATTTTTCGTACCTTAGCAATTTCGAGGACGAAATTATTTTAAGGGGGGAATAATGTAACGACCCGGATTTTTGGTCGATTTATTTTAAATATTTAGTATGGTTTTAAATACTGAATTTATAATATAAATGGTATTTTATTGGGTTATCGATTAAATAATCGAAATACGATTTATTTTGATTATATATAATCATCGTAATACGAGAATTTAAAATAATTCAATTCGAAGTTAGAATTAAATCAAAACAATTCAGATGATCAGTATTAATTGTATTTGAATATTGATAATAATAAAAATATTTTATTATCAGAGAATTTATTTGTTTTTGAATTTAAAATATATTATATCGATTTAATATGGTTATTTTAAATATACGTTCAAAATTAAAATTCAGAATATATAATGTTCAATCCAGAATAGCGTTATAATGTTGGAACGACGGTCGGTACGCTAAAATAGCAGTTCACGATTTTTAACTATGAACCCCGAAATATTTATAATGGATAAGATCGAAATCGAATCGAAAATCAAATCGATATCTGTTTAAAAAGAATGAAAGATCTCTTTATATCGAATCAGAATCAAATCGAATTAATTAGAAAATCTTTTTAAATAAATACAAAGATTTGTTGTACTTCATGTCCCCTCCTTCTTCTATAAAATCGCGATCACCCTGTTCCCTCTGTCATTTTCTTCTTCGGCAAATCAAAGAGAAACCACACCCCATTTCTCTCCTTCTAATTCCTTCTGCCAACTAAAAAGATTTTCTTTCCCCTTCCACTTCTATTTTTATACGCGACAAACCCCTGTTCCTTTATTTTCCACTTTGTTTCAATAGAAAATCCATTCACTTTTCAAATCGAAATCATAAACTCCTCCATTCCTCTTCTTTATAAAACCACCGTGACCCCTTGTATTTTCATTTTTCCCTTTCCTCAGTAATTAATGGGAATCAAAATCAAACTCGTGCGAACCCGTCCTTCACGTTTGCGGCCTTCGTTATGGGGTGCGACTGAGTGGATTGAAGTGTTGCGATCTGGATGGGGAGTTCGGATTCTCGATTTTGAGAAGGGACGAGCAAAGTATTGGGTGGTTCATTCTGGAATTGCGAGGAGTTTGTTCTTTGTTTTGGTGTGAGGATAAACACGGCATGATTGGAAGGTAGGAGCTGTTGGTTTTGGTATTGATAAACTGAAGTGTGTTTGGAAAAAACAGGGGAGCTAGTTGTGTACTGGTGAATGCACAAGGTCGAGAGTAGTAGGAGCAGTCGAGCAACAGGTTTTGGCAATTGTTTTCAGAAAGGAAGAGAGGATTAAAATGGGAATTAAGGTATGGATTTAAAACTAAAAATGAAAATGAATATAGTAGTTTATTTTAATAATTTATTTAGTTAAGTCGCTTAATTTTATATAGTTCAAATTCCTATATACGATATATTCAATGTATACAAGGTTGGAAAAGCGTGAAGAACACATTTGGAGTTAATTAGAACTAACCAAGAATTTAATTAATCAAATGGCATTGGATATTCGACAGTTTAAAATCACGGTGAGTAAATCTCACTCACAGTTTTATATTTAAATTTATTTTTATCGTAAAATAAATTTGTTGGTTGCTTGGGTGCATGAATGAATTATTGAATTTTTGTGGTTATTGGATAATTCCCGCAATACTATTAGCGGATGCCCACAGTATCATTAGCGGATGAACCTACGCCCACGTATATAAGTGGATCCCCTTTTATACTGCGACATCCTGCCTCGAAGCAGGATGGGTATTATTTCTGTTAACTAACGTCTATGGATGCAGGAAAACAGGTTGGAGGGATCTAACTGGATTCCTCAAAAATATATTATCTGTTCGTTTATTTGTTTGCATATATACTGTCATATATGATGTGTTAGAAAATAAATAATTGGTTGTTTGGTGTTTGAATTTCACTGGGCCCAAAGATTTATATTTAAAAATATCACGGAAAGGATATTTGAGATTTAAAAGGAGAAATTCTATTTTGGAAAAATAGAATTTGAATTTTTAAATAGATTTGAGATATCAACTTGTTTTGAAAAAAATAAAACAAGTAGTTCCTTTATAAACGAAGTTTATAAATAGTTCTTTTATAAACGAAGTTCATAAATGAAGTAAAAAGAATTATCATTAGATAAATTCATAAATAAAAATACAAGTGTGAAATTGAAAAGGGAATTCTGTTTTCGAAAAGTAGAAATATCGATCTCTAAAGGAATTGAAATCGAGACATGTGTAAAGAATGAATAAAGAAAATTCAAATAGAAATTGAATATAAAAAGGAGTTTGAATATTTTAAATTTCAAATAGAATTAAATTGGGGTTTGAATATTTGAAATTTCAAATAGAATTAAATTGGAGTTTGAATATTTGAAATTCAAATAGAATAAATATGGAATTTGAATAGAGAATTCAAATGGAATTTAAACTATGGAATTTGAATATATAATTCAAATGGAGTTCAAATATAGAATTTGAATATAGAAAAAATAAAGGAAATTCAAATATAGAATTTGAATAGATTTGAATATAGAAATTCAATTGATGTTTGAAAAATAGATTTGAATATAGAAATTTAAATGAAGTTGGAAAATAGATTTGAATAGAAATTCAAATGGAGATTGAAAAGGAATTTGAATATAGAATTCAAATAGAAGTAAAATGAAAATTTGAATATAGAATTCAAATAGAAGTGAAATAGAATTCGAATATAGAATTTCAAATGGAAGTGAAATAGATCAAAAATGTTATGTTGAAATGGATTTGATATATATTAAAAATATATCAGAATGGAGTTGAATTTATTATAAACAAAGTCAAACCGTTTATACTTATAAATATAATTAAAACGAGCTCACCGCATCGCTGCAGTTCGAAAATTGGCGATTCGAACTTCAATTGAGTATACAACACTCAATTGAAGTCAGAATTCTTTGAAATAAGAAACATCAGGACCAATTTGATGATAGTTTTCTAATGGAGGAGAAAAATCTAGATTCGTTGAATAGATTTTTAGTTATATCAAAATCAATTCTTCAAAAAAATAGCGCCAGAACCATTATAAAACTATAACGGTTTATTTAAATAAATATAAGGATTTTAAATAAATTAAATCCGAGTTTCCATTTGAAAAATCCAGATTTGAGTTGTAAAAGAAATACGAGCTCAAGCTGTGTAAACGAAATGATTTTTGGGACAAAAATCATATTTTGAATTTTTGAATAGAGTTAACTAATTGAAGAATAATTAGTTAATGTGATTTTGAATCGAACATTGACTTTGGATAAGAGAATTGGACTAGTAATTTTATATTCGTAATCGAATATGAAACTTAGACTGAGAATGGAATTCAATTAGTTTATAAACAAGTTAAATTTATATTTGAACATGTTATATTCAAATACAAAGAAGAAAATAGGCAAACGGTTAATTAGCAATTAGTTGATGGAGTTTTGAATTAAAGTCGAACTTTGAAAGGTGAAGGGAATTTGAAAATTTATATTCGAAATCGAAAAGGAAAGCTAGAATTGAAATTGAAATTCAATTTGGTTATGAGCAAGTTAAATATTTTGTTTGAACATGTTATGTTCAAACAAAGAAGTGGAATAGGCAAAATAGCTAATTAAAGAATAAATGAGCGAAAATGAATTCAAACGATTTGGTTTGAGTTGAATTGAATTGAAAACAGGTGAACATGTGTTAGACAGGTATGGGATGAAGTATATGAAGATTTAAATTTATGTGCCCGACAAAAAGGTACATGTTTGAATTCATATATGAGATTTTATGCGCCGTATCGGCAAGCCGCTTGGCTTTTTCTTTTTCTTTTTCTTTTTGATTGGTGAGGGCCATGGGAGGCTATTTGAAATATCCCGATGCTCCCGGTACAAAGGAGGTTATGGCGATTTTTTTTGGAAATTTAAGGAGTTAGAGTATTTTTAAGATAATTTAATAGTTAGAAATAAATGTATCGATATATATAGAATTCAATAAGGAAACGGATTTAAAAATAGAATATTATAAAAAAAAAGGGAAATCGATAAGCTGGTAATAGAAAGAGAAACATATATACGTTTAAAAATGAATAATTGGTTTTTATAATGATGATTATTCGAGGTAAGCGGTTTTTCTGTTTTGAAGTTAATGATGTTTTCAGTCAAGGTCTGAGAGGTAATGTTACCCCAACTTGATTGATTTCATTTTTAATTGATAAATAGAAAGATCCAATCTCGAAGATAAGTGTTGAATAATAGTTAGTTGAATAAAATATTTTGGGTTGTTGTAACGATGTTTTACACAGCATTCGTTTTAACCTAGATGATGGAATTTTGGAAATATAAAAATAAACATTTCCTGAGTATAATTAAAGTAGTCGGGAAAGAGATAAGTGATTGAAATTGTTTCAATTTCAAATAGAATATATTTTCTAAGTGTAGAAAATAAAAGAAGGCAAGATATAGAAATGTTTTCCAAAGAATGTAAGAGACCGAGATGATAATTAAAAATATTTGTTTAACAAATATTGATAAAGAAATGGAAAGGGTGATTTAATTAATGAATAGTAATCAAGGGGCCCAGTGATTGTTTGATTGTTTTGAATGGATGTTTGTTTTTCTTCGATACTTAAATAACCGACCATCGAAGGGTTTGCCAATATCGTTGTCAATATGGAGAGACCGGTTGAATTATTGTCCGTGAACCACTCTGTATTGGCAGTAGCGTTGCGAATCAGATTATATGAAGATAATCAAAGATAGAGTAAAGTACAAGGATTTTTTCTATTAATAGAAATTGTGCCTTCGGTTTCGTTCAGTCCCAGAACGAACGTATATGGACGGATGTCTGACAGAGTATTTCCAATGATCGCATGAGTTGGTCTGTATAAATATATATGGTTGCAACGGATTTATTCCCTTAGCATAACGTCCAGAATATTTGTGCAAATCAATTAGTGATTAACTGATCTGACAATGTGGCATTCAAAGTGATTGTGCTATCAATGAATAGAAAGTAATCATAGCCTCAGGCCTCAACAACCGGAAAATGACAAAAATCGGGCAGGCAGCATGACTGTGTGGGTCGCTCCCATTACGGTGTATAATCACCTATCTAGAGATTCATTTAATTCCTTATTCTATTCGATGTTGTCCCATTCGGGAAACGGTTGCTGATCCCAACCGTTGGTGATATACATTCGATACACTCAAGCGAAATGAGTGGTCGGTCGTGTGTGGGCCGGGTTGCAAGATGTTCTTGTTGAACCCAGTGTATTCCTCTCTAGAGATACACTAGCGGAAGGTGGTTCCATACCTTGTCATGTTGGAATTCCAATCTCCAATAAGCGCCATGCGGTTTTTGATTTTATATTATATATGGAGCGTGAGATGAAAGCGTTCCACTAGATTCTATTTATTTGGTTTAGACACTATTATAATATCACTGGATTTTTGTATCAAAGTGTATTGGGTTATAGTAAGGTAAAAACCGTCCATGTTTATGTTTGGGCTGGTCTTACTATTATCTTTTCTTTCGAAAGGATTTTGAAAGTTAAACAAATGGTTGGAGTTTACTCACACTAGTCCCATGACTAACCCAGAGTTTATTTTGTTTTGTTTTCCCTAAACTCTTGGGTGCCCAAATTTGTACGGGCAGTCAAGTAGTTGGGATTTTTCAGATTCATTTGGAGGAGCTGGAAGCAGGAGGCTTCACCAGTTAGCTATAGACTATCATATATTCCACTGCGAACCATGTTTGTATCTGGAAACAGGTGTTTATAATTGTTCCAGGAATAACTGTTGTGCTCTGATGATGGTATGTATATAGAGTTACTGATTTGTATTTCAAAAGTTATGTTATATAATATATTTATTCGTTCCGCTGTGAGATTTGTCTTCTTTGTTTTCTTCTATTCTAATATTTCTTTCTTTCTATTTCTCATCCTCTAACTTCTTTCTAATAATGATTCGTATTTCTGTGCAATTTGGGTTGGACGTGTGGTGTTATTAGTCAACTCGGATAGTACGGATTTGCGGGCCTTTACATTTCTTCTTCAATATATGCAGCGAGGTGTCTTCTTTTCTCAGCAGACAGAGCAACAGTCTAAGTTTTTTTATGGCTTCGTAAATTTCAAACAAATTAAAGTATTCATGAAAAATCCAGAAATGTATATCTTCAAACTCAGTAAACATTGCTCTTCAATTCTACATCGATTTAGCGGGGATTCGAGACAATTTTTATCGCTATAAAATTCACAACATATGCTATGGCTAAGTGATCCAGAAGAACGGAGCATTGATTCGCGAATTTAAGTGTATATTTGGATTGAGAGAAGGGAGCAGCAACTTTTGTGGTTTTAGGGATGGTTTCAGTGGCAGAAGCATTCGGGGTTTTCACCATGGCGTTGGGTACGGGTTTGAAACCCGCGGAGAGAAGCTGGGGTCGAGATCTTTCAGTAGGGTATAGGGAGGATGGGCTTGGGAAGAGAAGATCAGTAGTGGAGTTGGTTTTCAAAATCATAGGGTGTGGTGGCGCCAATGGCTCGAAAGACTGGAGGAGTTTGACTATAATGGATTCAAAGTGAACAGGAAGGAGTTGCGAAAATTGTGGTGGAAGGATAACGTGAAGCATGGAAGGAGAAGTATATGTGTAGAGAAGTTTGTACATTTGTTGCCAGTTCGTGAATTTTATGATTTTATGGGGAGAATGGGTTATAAGAGAAGTTGTTGTGGGAGTCTCAACGTCATCATATGGTCGGTTTCAGGGCATCTAAGGGCAAATGGTTGCATGGTGCGTATGGGGCATTTCTAAACCATGCGGAACGATGCAGATCCAGCGGTTTTCATTTTGGCAGAAAGAGAAATCGGTTTCAAGCTATAGAAGAAAAGGAAACCGCATTTTTGTGAGAGCTGCTGACGTGGTAATGACAAAGATTATTTATGATTAACATTTAATTAGTTAGTTTTAACATTTAATTTATATTATATAAAAACGCGTGAACAATAACAGGTGCATGTTTAAGGACATAATAGTTTAATAAATTAATAAATAATTAAAATATAGTTTATACATTAACTTGTAATTATGATAATAAGTTCATACGATTACAGAGTTTCAAGAAGTTGGACACAATGGCCTTGTATCGGCGGATAATACGCTGTTGAACTAATTCTGAAGGATCTGAAGATAATGGAATTTCATTAATTCTAAACATCTATTTAAAATTTAATGAAACGACGTGGATTCATCAAACCGTTAAATCGAAAACAAAGGTGAGTTAATTCTCACACTTTTCTGGACTGCTATGATGTGTTAAATTCATATAAAAATATAATTCATCATTTAATCATAGAAATTGGACAATTGAATGCTTGGTTGCTTATTGTTTGTAAAATGGTCGTCGACATCTATAATATGTCGTATTGGATGATTTATTTATATAATTATCAAATATTATTTTGATTGTTGATGCAGGGAAGGACAGGTTGGAGGGATCCAACCGGATTCCTCAAATATTGTGTAGGTTGTTTGTTATTTCCATATCATCCAAATATGAACTGTTTACCCCAAACAACATTATATCCTATTTGAATGTTGGTGGATGATTATATACTGAATGTTGAATTAAAATTCAACATTTATATGATGTTTTTAATCAACAAACGATATTGATTAAGTTATTGGCAGCAGACGATCTAAAGCATTGTTTTTAAGACGTTAGTTCGCCGTTAGGTGAATTGATGTAATTGCAATTATAAAATTTATTTTGTAATTGAGACAAAGTTTTATAATTGATTTCTGTTTAAAATAAATGTAAAAAAAATAGAAAGATATTTATAATGGTTTTATAAATAGTTATATAATAATTTGCAGCAATTTTAATAAGTATAAAAGCTATAATTTAACCTATGGGTTATTGTTTTGAAAATAACTATTTAATTAAAACAGTAAGCACTATAATTAGATTAATTATATTAATCCAATTAGAGACATAATCGGAATCAGTTAATAAATAACTGATATTTTAATTTGACGAAGTCAACTGTTTAATTAAAGTTGATAATTAGAATTGATCGTTTTTCGATTAATCTAACGAAAATGGTTTAACAAACCATTAGTTTAATTTAATAATATTTCTTAAATATTAATTATCTTTTAATAATATTTAAAAAATGCTTATGATTGATAAATCATGAATAAAGTAGTTATTATTTAATAATATCATTAAACGATTAGCTGATCAATTTTAAGCAAACTAAGTTCACTTTAGATGGTAATGAAATTAATTATTATTGTAATTAATAATGATTGAAGAAATTCGTTTATTAAATGGACGAACATTAAAAAGTAATCGACACTAGAAATGATTTTCGTACCAAACATATAAAATAAGTTGTTAGGCTAATGTGTCGTTTAAGTAGATGTACGTAATAACTAAATTAAGTACAAGCGAAGAGGTTTTCAAATTATAAAGGAAACGTCGTATAAGATTTGAATAAAGTTTTGTTTACTAAAATTTTAAAATGAGTAAACAAAGATTAATTGGAAGTGATTTACAAAGAAACAAGATTGACGGATTTATATAAGAAAAGTATATAAGTAGATGCTATGAAGAAATCCGAGTTTTGAAACAAAGTTTATAAAGAAGTTAAACTCGGGAATTGATTTTTGTATAAGCCTTTACGTAAGGGATTCAGTTAAGTAAAATCATTTTTTATTTGCGAGAATAAGAGGCTTAGATGAAGGACTTAGCAAACAGATTTTGGACAAAACTAAGCATTTATGAGTTATGTTAAAAGAGATTAAAAGCATAGGAGTTTCCAATTAGTAATTTTGCTAATCTCAAGGTAAAGAGATTAATTTTGGGAATAAATATTCCAAATGAAAGAAATGGTTATTAAAAACCATGTTTTGAATAAAATGGTAAATTGCAGTGATAGTAAATGGAAATGATAGGTTGGGTGTTTCAAACTTTTATCTATTCTGAGTAAGAACGTTGTCGGGCCAGGTCTGAGAGGTAATTAAAATGCCCCAACTTGAACGGCTTCACTATTATCGAGGAATGATATTGGCTTGTAACAGTAAGAGTGTTGAAAATTGGTTTATTATAAGATAATATTGCAACGTTATTTGCAAGATTTGGAATGTAACTGAAATAGTAAGTTTCAAAGTAAACAATGAATAATTTAACAGGGTTTTACTCAAGTTTGAATCATGAATTTGTTATTATCTTGAGTTAAGAATATATGGCGATCGTCGCAAGATAAAGTTAATGTATGAGATTTGGCGAATATATAGGGATGTTTTGAAATAAAGGAATGAAAGGGAGATTGGTACATAAAGATATATTATCGTTCTCAATATAACGAATAAATGAGACGTTAGTAATACTAAATATGAAATTAAAATGGAAATAAGAACCAAAGTGAATTAAAGTTGGTTGGGTAGGTTAAGATCTTAAATCGCATATTTTAAAACAAGAAATGTAGCTGGATTAAGTTATAAATTGGGAAATGTTTAAAGTAAGTTTTTAACTAAGTTTTATATGATATTTGATTTATAATTGAATCGGTGGCTTATTTATAATGTTAAAAAGAAATACTGAATATGATAATGAATATGATGTAGTTTTAAAGAAATTAGAACTTATTGTACGTTGGTTGAGTTGAGTAACTTTCGAGGTGTCAATCTGATGTTGGTTTCGGCCTTCGGGGTTGATATTTAGAGATTTATTCCCTTACTAATTTACAGTAAGGAGGTAATAGGGTAGAAGCGGGATGATAATTAAATATTCTTATATTAAATAAGAAAAGGGAAACATTTTCCAAATATTAAAGATATTGAAGTTTAAATTAACCATTAGATAATTATTAAAGTGGCCAAGTAATGCTGAATACTGAACCACTACATATATTTTATTTTTTTGGATGAATGTTCATTTATTTGATAGTTAAATAACTGACTATCAAATCAGGCCAATTATCGATTGTTGGTATGGAAAGATCGGGAACGAATGTGCATTCGAAAACCATTCCGACCAATAAATATGTAATCGTGGAAGAGATCAGACGATGATCGAGATGGAGCATTTGAAGACCATAGATCTTAATAAAGCAGAAGTATTGCTTAAAATCTCTAGGTAGCTCCCAGAGATGAACTGTGATTCTGTCGTGGTTGGAGTCTATGGATTGCAAGGACTTTTCGCTACTAATCCTTGGGGGTGATTCCTATAAGGATGTGGTAGGAGGGTGCCTTCGGTTGTCCAGTCCCCGGACAACGTGTATGGACGATGTGAGATTCAAAAGAAAATGGTGACCAGATGTTCAAAATATTATAACCTCAAGCCCCACAACAGGGAAATGACAAAAATCGGGCAGGTAGCATGGCTATGTGGGTTGCACCCATTAGGTGTATTATCACCATCTAGAGGATATTCATTTTGTTACTTCTTTTCAATTCTGTATCTCCCGGGAACGGTTATGTTGCTAGCAACCGTAGGTGACAATATATTCGATAAACTCAAGAGAAATGAGTGGTCGGTCATGTGTGGGTCGGGTTGCAAGATGTTCTTTTGAACCCAGTGTTTTCCTCTCTAGAGATACACTATCGGTAGGTGGATCCATACCTTATCATAGTCGGAATTCAATCTCCAATAAGCGCCCGCGGTTTTGATTTTATACTTTATATGTGGAGCGTGAGATGCAAGCGTTCTGCTAGATTGGTATTTATTTGTATTTATACACTATCATAATATCAGATATATATGATTTCAAAAAAAAGGGTTATAGTAAGGTAAAAACTGTCCGTATTTATGTGTGGGTTGGTCTTACTATTATCCTTTTCTTTCGAAAGGTTTTCTAAAGTTAAACAAGTTTTTGTGCTATGAATTTATCACTGAAAGTATTCCAGACTGATCCGGGTGAATTTTTCTTTGCTTCAAATGTGCTCGGGTCAGACCGAGTATATTTCCAGGTTAGATTTCGCTTGGAGTTCAGGAGATGGAAGCAGGAGGCTTCAGCGCTAGTATATAGAGTTTATTTTCGCTGTGTCTGATATATGATGTATTCTAATGGTTGATATGTATATACAGTTCTTTTTGTATAAAGAAATTTGATATATTATATTTTACACGTTCCGCTATGAGATTCTAATGTGTTCTTCTTATTCATCTATTCTAATATTTCTTTCTCTTCTTATCTCACCCTCTAATTTCTTTCTCATAACGTTTCGCTATTTCCGATGCTTGAATGTTCGACATGGTGTTTTTGTGTCGATTTTCGGGGTCGAAAATCCGTGTTCATTACAACAGAAGAAATTTTCAGGGAACTAGCTTGACCAAATTATATTTGTCAAACAAAAATTTGTGATTAATGCTTCTGAAGAGCCTTCAAATAATATGACCAGAGAAGTGATGTCTGATAATGAAGTCATAGAGTCATCCAAAGTTATAGTTGGGCAATGCAGTGATATGTGTCCAGGTATACACATATTCTGTATATTATTTCACTATACTTGATGCTTTAGAAAACTTTTGTATTTTTTTCCTCATCAGTTAAACCGATATTTTTTATGTTTGCTACTCAATATTAAACAGAATCTGAACGTGATGAGCGCGAGAGAAAAGGAGGCCGCAATAAGTTTGAACGACTAAATGGGAAAAGCTATCAAACATTAAAATATATTGCTGCAAAAAAGGTTAATAAACAAGTTTTCCTTGTATATTCATTGATTGACTTACTTTTCACTGAATTGATGACTTCTACTGGTTGATACAATATATTAGGACTGCTGATAGAGATGCATAATTGATAAGGCTTTTGCCAATTTTATGGATGACCATAGACTATCTTCTTATTTTGCTTGATCAACCTTATAACGAGAACTTTCTGGGTATCTACAACTTCTTATGGGACAGAATGAGAGTAGTGAGAATGGATCTCAGGATGCAACACATTTTCAATCAAGATGCAATAATCATGCATGAACAAACAGTATCATACCATTATATTTTCTTCTGAATAATTGGTGCTTAGTTATATGGATAATTTGCAAGGAATCCTCACATTTTTGTAAAGTAAACAAAACGTTAAATTCGGGAGTTATCTGATGAATAAGTCATATATTGAACTGTTTCAATTGTATAATGATTATAAAAAAAGGAAAGAGTATTTCAACTGAAAGAGAGTTCCAAGATTACTATGCACTTCTCAAGCTGGATAAGCATCCTGGATATAAAATCAGTTTTGTCTACTCATTTTTATGTGTATGTGTACGTTCTACACTATTTGCAATTCAAAATTTGATTCCTATATCAGAAGGGCTACAATTCCTTCCAACTCGCAGTTTAGAACATAACATCTCTTGGTTGTTATAATCACTGTTCTCAAACATACCATTTCATATTTTGTTAATACTTCATAGATGTTGTTTCGGTCGAGTACACTGACTCTAGCACACTGAGTATCTGCCATATTATGCCTAATAGTTGTATTTTGACACTTCAAATATGACATGGTTATAACAAATATTGTGTTGCTGTTAAGCTTCCTTGCTTCTTGTAGAATATGGTATTGAAAAATAATTCAACCATTTAAAATTTCACTGAGATTGCTCCGTTTAATATCCTGAACTTATCATTTATTTTCTAGTTTCAGTTACGGGTAATACCTATAAATGTTTCTTGCTATCATAAATATATAATTTTTTATTGTGATCGATCTGGTGATGTAAATCAGTGATATTAGTATTAGAATCAACATATGACTATAAAATTAGTTAACAGAAGGGGAGTTAGATGCAATTGTTTTTTAGGTATGGCCATAACTTTGAATTCTAAAGGGCAAATTATAGGTACATTGGGTAGATTATGCATTTAATTATAAGTTTTGGCTGTTTCTTAGTGATTTTGGCTGTATTAGATTTTCTAATGAGAAGAAAGGGGTAGGTCTACACAAAATTACGTTTTAACTGAAATTGGTTCTCGGACGTACGAAGTAGGTGTGTTAGAACCCAATATTCACAATTATCGATTTTCTTGGTGGTCGGGGCCCTTATAGCCCATTAGATTTAAAAATGCACTAGGAAAAGTGCTTGTCAAGCAAGAAATCCATTTTAAAAGGTTTGCTTTGGTTCAATTATTGAACACTTTGACAGTTGAATTATCATTATCAATTGTTGAACTTAATATTTACATTTTTAAAACAAGTGCTATTGGTATCTTAATGACTAAATAGATAATTGTCGTGGAATTCAAAGCTGTAATTAATAATTATTAGATACATGGATACTTTGCCTGAAGTTATCAGAAAAATAATCTTTCTTTTCTTATTTTTGAACCCCATACTTGATAAGAACCATGATGTATGCAGATTGCCTAATATTAGTTATGGCCGAATTTAGAAAGTCGAATAAATATTAATGCTGAAAATTGGTGGTCTTATGATTATAAATTGGCATGTTTGGTGTATTCTTTGTTTAATGATTCACAGATACTAAATAAGGGATTAATGGCTCATAATTTACGTGTCTATGCACAATCGAATACATCTATAATTGTCAGAAATTCTACTTGAATACAGATTGGTGGCACAGTATGTGACATAACATATCTGAAACATTAAAGTTTTCCTTGAATTTAACCCTTTATGTTAAGAAAAATAAAATCCAGTGGTTAATATTTTTTGTTTGATTATGTGTTTCTTTTGCGTCTTGTGGTCTTTATGCATGGACACATATTGATGTGTGTAAATATCATATATATATATGTGTGTGTGTGTGTGTGTGTGTGCGCGCGCGTGCGTGCGTGTGTGTGTGCGCGCGCAATCTGAGCGCTTATCTACTGCAATTGTTATCTGGATTGTCTTCTAGTATGCCCTTTTTTACAGTATGTGATAGTGTGAGTATACCATTACATCTTAGCACGTACTACTTCCTTTCATGAACATATATCTCGAACAGTATTTGTCATTTTTCAGGGCATCTTAAAGCTGGTGATAGTTTTATAGCCATCCGTGCTTTATTTTTCTTCTAGTATAATTCGTGTTTGCTGCTCAGTTTTTAGGATGGTGAAAGAGGTAGTTTGAATGTTTCGACCACTTATCAGAAAATATACTACAAGCTGTTTCTGCTCAGGTGTTTGTACCATTGTCAAAATTGTAGTTTGTAACATGCTTTAACGTGCATGATTTAAAAGGTTGAATGCCTAATTTTGAAGTGCATTTTCATTTGGCAATGAACCAACAGAATATGCATAATTTAAAAGCTTGAATGGCTAATTTTGAAGTGCATTTTCATTAGGCAATAAACGAGCAGACGATGGTACATCCTCGTTTGATGCCTCAAAACAAGCTGAAGTTCATCCCGAGCAAAATGCAAATGATGATAACCAGATGGCTCCGGACAATGCTGAGGAAGGTTATCCGCATCTGAATAGGAGGCAGACGAGACTTAAAGAGGCATGTTTCCAAAGTTAGGCTCAATAGTCAAAACATAAATCCCTGAGAGTAAAAACTCATGTCTCAAATTCTATTTGGTTGATTCAGCTTTTATACATTCAATACAGAATGAAGGGAGGAATGTGAATCAAGCAGCAATGGTGGCTGAGAAAAAGAAATTGGAAGATCCCGATGAGTCTAGGGGCATTTGAAAACAAAAATGGAAAATTGGAAAGCCTCTTGATTCCAACGGCCTAAATATGACTTAGGCATACATGCACGATACTCAAGAAATAGCTGAAACCAAGTACAAAAGGTGGGAAAAAGATCCTGCTCCATCTAATAGGGATGGTAAGTTGCCAAAGATGATTTTGTATTATTTGGAAATTATCTTTATAATCTGCTTTTAGTTGATACTATAATCATCCAGTTTCAAGTTTTGCTCACAATAATAACTATTATAAAAATGTTTTTTGAAATATTGTACAATGGTAGTTGATTTGGTGAATTTTTGAATTTCAATATGATGAGGATGATAATGAGCAACTAACAAGAAACACATAAAGAACATCGAGTGTGATATGCAAGCCTATTAAAGAGCTAAAGAAGAAGATCCAGAATTCTATTGTGAAGCTTGTAGTCTTCAGTATGGAAAGGTTTATACACCAACTAAGAATATGCTTATTTTGTGAGAAATTAAATTTGTTTCTGCAATCTCTATTGGGAATGGGTCCCTTCCTATATGGAAAAACTCATATTTAATTAATTGGAGCAATAAGTGTTACTACGGTATTTCACGCTTTTATTTGAATAGGTGACTATTTGACCTTTTGGTGTGCCTTGGTATTTGCACCTTGTTGGGAATAGTAACCTTATTAATTATGGTGGTTGAATAGAGACTTCAAGGTGCCTCTTTGGTGGCTATATATACATCCATTCTTGGGTAGCAAACACACACATAAGATACAAGACATCAACATCGAAACTTTGTCAGTTTCTCCTTGACATTGTGGGCCGCTTCTACTACTTTGAGATTGCCCTTTGCTGGAGTGTTTGTGCGAGATCTCTCAGCTTTTCTGAGATTTGTTTCCCGGTGATATTTTTCACTTTTCTCGCTTTTGTTTTGATGCTATTATTGCTAGCTATTGTTGGATGATCTGTGTATCCACTTTGTAACTTGGATTTGGATTTGTGTACCACTCCATTATCATAGTAAGAGAAGTTTGGGAGGGCCCCCGTCATTGGTCTCGTGGTTTTTACTCTTATCATCGAAGAGGTTTTCCACGTTAAAAATTCGTGTGTTCTTACTTTATTATTATCTCTTGTTATGTTTATTATTTGCATTAATCATTGGTGATTGTGGTGCATTTTGCTGGGTTTCTCTGTGTCATTCATAACAAACTGGTATCGGAGCCAGGTTGGTTAACTTGTTTTATCCCCTGATGGATTCTAGTAATATCAACACTAGTAGAATGATTAATTTGAATGGTGCTAACTATCATATTTGGAAGAGAAAAATGGGAGACTTGTTGTATGTCAAAAGTTGGCATTTACCTGTGTTTAGTGATGAAAAACCAAAAAGTAAAACTGATGAACAGTGGAAATTTGAACATGTTCAGGTGTGTGAATTTATTCGTCAGTGAGTTGATGATAATGTTTTGAATCATATAAATGATGATGTTCATGCTAGATCACTATGGCAAAAACTTGAATCTCTTTATGCTAGTAAGTCTGGAAACAATAAATTGTACCTTATCAAGCAATTATGGGCTTGAAGTACAATTCAAGCAAGTCTCTTTCTAATCACCTGAATGATTTTCATGGCATTATTCAGCAATTATCAGCTATGGATATAAATTTTGATGATGAAATTCAGGGACTTTTGTTACTTGGCACTCTTCCTGATTCATGGGACACTTTCAGAATGACACTTTGCAGCTCAGCACCACATGGCAAAATTACACAGGATATTTCCAAAGTTGGTATTTTGAATGAGGAGATGAGGAAGAAATCTCATGGTGTGTCTTCTTCATCCGAGGAAGAATATGTTGCTGAAAACAAAGGAAGAAGCAAGAGTAAAGGTCCGGTTTCCATAGACAAAAGCAGAAGAAAATCTCGTGGAAGATACACAAATATGAAGTGCCATTATTGTGATAAATCCAGTCACATAAAGAAATATTGCTACAAGTGGAAAAGAGACAACAAGGGTGGTAAATGCATGGAAGATAAGAAGAAAGATTAAAAGGATTGCAATTATGATGATAGAGCTGCTACTGCAACTAGCGGTGATCTTATCATTGTACATGATGAGAGCTATGTGAACCTTGCTAAATATGAGTCGAGTTGGGTCATTGACAGTGGAGCATCACTACATGTGACATCGTGGAAGGAATTCTTTACATCTTATACATCTGGTGACTTTTGGGTGTTGAAGATGGGTAATGATGGTGTGGCTCAGGTTGTGGGCATTGGAGATGTATGTTTGGTGACCAACATTGGAGCAAAATTAATGCTTAAAAATGTAAGACATGTTCCAGAAATCCAATTAAACTTGATCTCTACTGGAAAACTCGATGATGATGGCTACTGCAACACTTTTCATTGCGGTCAATGGAAGCTTACTAAAGGAAACATGGTGCTAGCTCGTGGGAAGAAGCACGCAAGCCTGTACTTGCTGCAAGCCTCAATTCCGACTGATTCTGTAAATATGGAAAATGACGATCTTGCAAAATTGTGGCATAGAAGACTTGGTCATATAAGTGAAAAGGGGCTAAGTTGTTTGATGAAGAAAAATGCACTACCTAATTTGAAGTGTGTAAAATTGGACAAATGTTCTCATTGTTTTGCAGGAAAGCGGAATCGGGTCTCCTTTAAGAGACATCCTCCTTCAAGAAAATCAGGTTTGCTTGATCTTGTTCATTCTGATGTTTGTGGTCCGTTAAAAGTTAAGACCTTTAGTGGTGCACTTTACTTTGTTACTTTTATTGATGATTGTTCAAAGAAATTGTGGACATACGCTTTAAAATCAAAAGATCAGGTACTTGATGTTTTTAAGCAGTTTCAAGCCTTGGTTGAAAGGCAATCTGGTAAAAAGCAAAAGTGTTTACGTTTTGACAATGGTGGTGAGTCATCGGTCCACTTGATGAATATGGTAAGGCTCAAGGTATTCGACATCAGTTTACACCAAAGAAGACTCCACAGCTGAATGGTGTAGCAGAGAGAATGAATAGGACTTTGTTAGAGAGAATGAGGTGCATGCTTTCAGAGGCTAAGTTGCCAAAACACTTTTGGGGTGAAGCTCTATTTACAGCTACACATGTGATAATTTGTCCCCTTGTTTTTCTTTGAATGGTGATGTTCCAGATAGGGTTTGGCTTGGCAAGGAGGTTTCTTACAGTCATTTACGCGTCTTTGGGAGTAAGGCGTTTGTGCATGTGCCTAATGATGAAAGATCGAAGCTGGATTCCAAGACTCGCCAATGCATTTTTGTAGGCTATGGTCTTGACAAGTTTGGCTATAGGTTTTATGATCGTATAGAGAAGAAATTGATTCGTAGCGAGGATGCACACTTTGTTGAAGACCAAACAATTGAAGATATTCAGAAACCACAAGAAGCTGCATCACATAGTGGTTATGATCTGGTTGATCTAGATCTTCCTCCTTTGACTTCTACAACTCCGGCACCAGCTCCAACTGAACAAGTACAAGAAAATGACAATGAAGGTCATGTACCTGTGGAAGATGATCCTCATAATGAAGATGATAAAATTGATCATCATGCTTCTCCTGAAACTCAAACAACCTTTGTAAGGCGATCTACCAGGGAACGACGTCCTTCCACTAGGTATCCTTCTTCCGAGTATGTTCTCTTAACCGACAGAGGAGAACCTGAGAGCTTTAAGGAAGCTATAGACAACGATGATAAGCAACTTTGGTTGGATGTAATGAAAGAAGAGATGAAGTCGTTGCATGATAACAAAACTTTTGATCTAGTGAAACTACCGAAGGAAAAGAAGGCTTTGAAGAATCGTTGGGTTTACAAGCTGAAACAAGATGAAAATGCAAAGACGCTTCGCTACGAAGCAAGGCTTGTTGTAAAAGGATGCAACCAAAGAAAGGGAATTGACTTTGAAGAGATATTTGCACCGGCTATCAAGATGTCTTCCATCAGAGTTGTTTTGGGTCTTGCTGCTAATTTGAACTTAGAAGTTGAGAAGTTGGATGTGAAGACCGCATTTCTTCATGGTGAGCTTGAAAAAGACATTTACATGGAACAACCAGAGGGCTTCAAAGTTAAAGGGAAGGAAGAATACGTGTGCAAATTGAAGAAGAGTTTTTATGGTCTAAAACAAGCTCCAAGGCAATGGTATCGCAAATTTGATTCTTTTATGGGGGAGCAAGGCTACAAAAAGACATATAATGATCATTGTGTTTTCTTGAAGAAATTTGCTAACGATGATTTTATCATTTTGCTACTTTATGTTGATGACATGCTTATTGTAGGGCAAAATGTAGATTGGATTGCTTGTTTGAAGCAACAGTTGAGCAAGACATTCTCCATGAAGGAACTTGGTCCGGCGAAGAACATTTTAGGAATGAGAATTATTCGTGATCACAAGGCTCGAAAGCTATGGCTATCACAGGAAGCATATATTCAGAGAGTGCTTAAAAGGTTCGTATATATTACAACTTACGTGTTTTAGTTTACAAGTTATGGCTATCACATTTGCAATTTATAATCATGAATTCTATTTTCTGAAACTACGACTTATGTGTTTTACATTATACCTATATCTTTATATTCGTATATATTACTAACCGTTAGATATAGTAATTAATATATTAAATCCCGACTAAACTATCACGGGGAATTTAGTTTACAACCAATATTATTTCTGGAAATCTATAAAATTTACCAAATCTTCAAATATAATCTTTTTTCGAACTGAAATTAAAATTCTCAAATTTAGTTGTATAAGTTATCTTATCCTAATCCTGATTTGCCTAATTTACTACTATTGAATCTATTCCTTTTGTAACAACATAAGTCTCAGCAGTGACATTAAGTAAATTCATTTGTAATGTTACTGTCATTTATATGCATGCATATATGCCCCATTGTGACAACACTTTACTAAGGTTGCTAAAAATTTGCATTAAATGCTAAAGCATTAAAAGTCTGAATTTCCACTTTGAAATTGTAATCCTATTATTTCTTAAGAACCAATGTCTAATAAATGTCTCTTTTTAGAATTTTGAAATGTTTTGGAAACATTGTCTACACATTCATAAATCTGTGGTTTTTAAGAGTAGAACATCTTTCCATGTTCTATTGTTTACAGAGTAAAATATTAATGCATGCATAATTTAAATAAAACATTTTTTCAAAAATAAATATCGCAATAAGAAATTTGGTGCTCCTTTTTCAACTCTTATATTTACTGTTATGTCGCATGCCTGTCATAAATACCTTAAAGGAATGATAAATATTTGAGGTCTTGCATGAAAACGAAAGCTAATTCTTATTTAAAACCTTAATTGAATGTCAAAAACTTAATTAAGCGACATTAAGTTTCCTAAAAACGTCTAATTGACATTCATCATCATATTTTTAAACACCTTTGAAACATTACCCAGTAAAGCTAATTGACTTCTTTATATTTAGTAAAATGTTCCAAATGAATATTTCAAATTTTAATATTTCACAAACATTTACTACATGCCCAAAATTCCTTTATTTAAGAATAAAATATCTTTCCTTGTCCTAACACTCATCTTGTTTGCTGAACGTTAGTCTTTAATGACTTTCAAAATGACAACTGTTTTGAAAGGAATATTCATTTCTATTTGCAAATGAGACCGAAATCTTTTAGCATTGAATTAATTAGTAATTAATTCTTTCATTCATGTCCATATTTTCAGTTTATTATATTTTGAAACATTAGGCTGCATTCATTTTAGTATAGATCTTAAAACTCTCATATATATATATATATATATATATATATATATATATATATGAATTTTGAAAGTCCTTAATGAACATAACTATTCATTACTTTTTATTTGCATAATGAAAGGCCTTTCAAAAGTTAAATTTAATGATCATAAATAAATTCCAAATTAATAAATAACTTCTTTGGAATAACCTTCCATCCTTTATATTACCCCTTAACACTTTATCTTCTCGCATGCTTCTCATTTTTATCATTTCAACTCTACCTCATTTTTAGTAAATAACTTCACTATCTTCTCTCTTCTGGTTGAGTATGTCAATGACATATATTTTTCCAAGCTTATATACCTTTATTTACGGAAGTATGTATCATGTCTTTACCCTTCTCTTCCGTATTCTTTTATTTTTCCTATCCCTACACATTCCTAATACATGTCCATTATGTCCCTTTAAACCATTTTGAATATTACTTATTCTTTTGGACATTTTTAACATCTCTTCCAAATATTCATGCCTATAAATGGTCTTAGTAAACCCATTAATACTTTCCTTTCTGACCATTAGCATTCCTTCTAAATCTTAGACCTCAATTCTCGAAGTTTATGTCAATAATCAAAGATGATTCTTAGCAAAAACAGGACAAATTTCTCAATTTGGTCCATATAAATTGTTCACCTAATGGACACTTATTTAAATGTTTTTCTTTACCATGATAGATAATTCATCCGACTAACTTTCATTTGTCACTTATTGTATAAGGAGGTCTCAATCCTTTTTATGCTCCAAATTATATAACCATCCAATGCTCTGAGGTCTCTAAATCGACAAGGAGGTTGCTATATTACTATATGGCCTCTAGAATATTTCAAGAATTTAATGCCAAACCTTTCCTAAAAAGACCTACAGACGCTCTTTTCTAAAGATGTGTGTACTATATATATATATAATTTTCAAATATATATATATATATAATTTTCAAATATATATATATAATTATATATATAGTAAAACTTTTGAAAAACTTCTTTCAAAATAACAAGTACGCCTCTTATACATATATATTTCTTCGTAATTGTGTAACCTATGCTTTGATATCAAATGTAACAACCCGCCTAGAATGGGCCTAAATTTCGACCTAGAAAAGGCCATTAAAACTTAGAGCCACTCTAAACGGTTCATTGGTTCATGTAAGGAAATACATTTACATAGAATAGTATATGGACGTTGCATTATGGAAATTTCACACAGCGGAACAAGAAAGTATAATACCAAAATATGATGTACCATTTTATTAAAAATCCATAGAATTCAAACACAAATTGTCAATATACAATTATCCCATAGGTACATCAATAATCTCATTATTAAAAGTTTCCATCAGCAATACAGCAATGATGACTAATAGTAGCATAACATCTCCATTTTCGTCTTCAGTCTCCATCATTGCTTCGCCCATCAAATCTACCTCACCTACTTACCTGTTGAATATGTTAAGGAGAGGGGTCAAAACATAAAGTCCTGTGTGACTGAAAATAGTATTTAAAGACCATACCTGTAATAACCCGGAAATTCTGTACCAGTTTAAAATTTTTATTTTGGCAATTTTAGCGAATTTTGAATATTTAAAATAGATTATTTTAAATAATATCGACGAGAAAATTTATTTTGATATAATTCGAACGAATATATTTATATACGTCGTCGTTAGAATATAAATAATTATATATATTTATAAAAGGAATTGAAAATGACGCGATAGTTCGATAATTCGATTTCGAACTTCAAATGAATGTACCGGGTGCAAAACAAACCGGATTTTAGTGAAACCGAAAACATTAGGATCTATTTGATAATATCTTTCCAACGAATCCGACGAATCGAAATTTCATAGCAGGAATCAAAAGATATGTCCAGTTGAAAATTCAGAATAGTCGTTATGGAATTCAGGCCCTTAAAAATGGGAATTTTGCAAACGACCTCGGATTTTGGCGAAACCACTTTTGTTGGGTCCGTGATGTCAAGTTATTGCTAGATTCCAAATTTTATAATTTTTCGAATCAATATGTGAGCGTGGCAAAGGAAAACGCGTTTGACCAGTTTTAGTTGATTTTAATCGACTGGAAAATGGCCATTTTTCCAACGGTCTCGGAATTCGACGAAACTAGTTTTGTTAGGACCGTATCATCAATACGAAGCTAGAAAATATTTTTCTAGAATTTTTCAAGTTAGTATGCGACCCCGGTAAATTGAAATGCGCGTTCAAATTCAATATATAGAGTTATATGTTGATTTTAACGGAAACTGATCGAAACAATCGAATCAGCTTGTGATACATATCCCATTGTGTTCGGAATGGGGGTAGAACGCTATGGGCGACAGGCGGTGGACCTCGTTTAGGGGTCGTATGTAAAAGTCAACTTTTTCATAATAAAAAAAAATAACTCTCTCCTCACCCCCTTAATTCATTCTTGCCCCCCCCCCTCTTCAAAAATCAGATCGATCGAAAAAGAAAAAAAAGCCCTAACCACCCCGACGTTCGTTCCCGACCGCGTTTCTCTAGGTGGCGCTGCGCCACCGCGCCTCAGTCGGGCCTCTCCAGTAGCGCCGCCCCTCAGCGAAACCCCCCCCCCCCCCGACGCCCTTCCTTCTCCCGCTCAGTCGCGAGCCATGGCCCCAAATCAGCCACCGCAGACCGCCTCGAGACCGCCGCCGACCACCCACGATCCCCCTCCACCCGTCGTCTGCCTTTCCCTGTCCACCTCGACGCCAATCCACCCTTCCTCAAGCGCGAGCACCGCGGGATAGAAAACCATGCACCCCACCACCATCTGCGACGTCCACCAGCGTTCGGCCCCCCCGTGAGATACCACAATCCGGCAGCGAAACCCTGAGTAAGTTTTATAAATTATTTGATTTAGGTTTTAGAATTTCTTTGATATAGAGAACCTAATTTTCATGGACTTGAAAATAGAAAATTGTATGATAAGAAAAGCATTGTAGAAATCTGATTTTTGTTATACTTTATCATGTAAAAATATTATTTTTAAATTAAATATAAAGGTAGGATTTTTCTTTAATATAAAGGTAGGATTTTTCTTTAATATAAAGGTAGGATTTTTCTTTAATACAAAAATATGTTTTTTATATTATAGATATATCAAAAATATGATTTTTATATATTCATTAGCGATAGGAAAATATGGTCTCTATAATGAATACCGTAATAAAAATAGAACTTTTACCTATATAGTAGCGAAGTAAAAATAGAATTTTTATCTATATGATAGCATAATAAAAATTCGATTTTTATATATTGAATAGCATAATAAAAATTCGATTTTTATATATTGAATAGCATAATAAAAATTCGATTTTTATATATTGAATAGCGAAGTAAAAATTCGATTTTTATATATTGAATAACAATATAAAAATGTGATTTTTATATATATAGTGGCTACGGACAACGAAGATGACAAAGATGCGATAACGATGAAGATTTCTATCAACGAAGAGTCGTGAAGTTGGATAGCTTTTGGTGAGAATTTCTCACCTTTCAATTTCTTTTCTAGATATATATATATATATATACTAGGATGCAGACGGTGCTTAGTAGCACCCGACACAATCGTCCACAGACCATGGACTTGTTTGTTTGATTGCAAAAAAATTAGTTAGATTATTTGATTGGATTGAACTGTTTGGTGAAATAGAATGGAATTGATTGATGTGTGAATGGCGTGGGCCTTCACTAGACCGGGGATAAGGCTAGGCCTTGTCCCGTTTCTAGTATCGTGCCGTTATGCCGCCGAAATTTTCTAAAATAAGTTAGAAAAATAAAAATATCATTTTATTTAAAGAAATGAACTGAATAGAAATTCATATGTTGAAATAAAACATTTTATCGTTAAAAAATATAATTTTTAACATGGAAGTGAATAAAATAAAATATTCATTTACAAACCGGACGGTTTGTTTATATACACCTATTTGAAGGACATTGATTGGGACGATAAATTTTACACATCGCCCAACTGCACACATAAAATTTGTGTTTGATTGTTTGAAACCCCGCACGGGTGTTGGGATGAAATATGAAGTTCACTCATCCTGATTGATTAAATATATCGATTGATTGATTGACAGGCTGTTATAAGCGTTAGATATTTATATTTGATGCTTATACAGTGTAGTGCACCTTGGTTGATGGTTGATTATTTTTCAATGCTATTATATACGTGTGATGTATGAAAATCCATATAATTAACATTGTATGGTGATTGATTGGGCCTCATTCCAATTTAGAAGATAAAGAAAAATATAAAATAAAGGTTCATGTGTTGACTGTACTCATCCGTTGAGATTAGTCGTGTGTTGAACGAAATAATTTAATAATAAAATTTACTTCTTTATCAATATAAAGTAAAGGTTCATGTGTTGACTGTACTCATCCGTTGAGATTAGTCATGTGTTGAACGAAATATTTTAATAATAAAATTTACATCTTTATCAATATAAAGTAAAGGTTCATGTGTTGACTGTACTCATCCGTTGAGATTAGTCATGTGTTGAACGAAATATTTTAATAATAAAATTTACATCTTTATCAATATAAAGTAAAGGTTCATGTGTTGACTGTACTCATCCGTTGAGATTAGTCATGTGTTGAACGAAATATTTTAATAATAGAAATATTTGAAAAAGAAATATTTGAAAACGAAATATTTGAAATAGAATATATGAAGCCGTGTTGATTAGATTGACGCCATTTTGCCGAGAACGATATTTACATCAATCTCATTCATTTTGAAATGAATATTGAAGAGTGATTTCGAAATTGAATATTTTGAAATGGAATTACTTTTGATTTGAATAGAAAATCGATATGAATTGAATATATAACGATTTCAAAATGAATTGAATATATAACGAAAATCGATATGAATTGAATATATAACGATTTCGAAATGAATTGAATATATAACGAAATCGATATGAATTGAATATATAACGATTTCGAAATGAATTGAATATATAACGAAATCGATATGAATTGAATATATAACGATTTCGAAATGAATTGAATTAAAAACGATTTCGAAATGAATTGAATATAAAACGATTTCGAAATGAATTGAATTAAAAACGATTTCGAAATGGATTGAATATAAAACGATTTCGAAATGAATTGAATTAAAAACGATTTCGAAATGAATTGAATATAAAACGATTTCGAATTGAATGGAATAGAAAACCAATTTGATTTCAATTGAATATATAACGAATCGAATTCGAATTGAATTGAAAACGAATTGAATTCGAATTGAATATATAACGGATTTGATTTCAATTGAATATATAATGAATTTGATTCAAATAGAAAACGAAACGAATTTGATTTGAATAGAAAATGAATTTGAATCGAATAGAAAACCAATTTGAATTGAATTGAATTGAAAACGAATTCAAATTGAATTGAAAACGAAATCAAATTGAATTGAAAGCGAATTGAAAAGGATTCAAATTGAATTGAAATTTGAATTGAATAGGAATGAATTTTAAAACGAATTTATAAGGAAAAATTCAATTTTGATTTGAATTGAAATGGAAGTTGAAATGTTTTTGAAACGAATTCAAAACTATTTTTAAAATTCGTTTTAAATAGAAATCGACGAAATATATATTATATATAATATAATGGCCTGAATAGAACGCGCCGCGGCAGTTCGTGAATTTCGACCATTTATTTCAAACGGACATTACGGGAGACCCGGCCGTCGGATTCTCCTAAAACCGGAACCGTTGGGTTCGTATCGAAAAGAGCTTTCTAACGAATATTAGAAATTTGAAATCTAACGGTTGGATTTGGAGATACGTCCAAATCAAATTCGAAAAAGGTCGCTGTAAGTGCAGTTCGAAGGCCATTGTTGGAAATCGACTGTACGGGCCTTGATAAAATTATTAAAAATAGTAATAATTTGTGTAAAATCGTAATAAATGATTTGGGGAAAATTGGGATGAAAATCTCCACATTCGAAAAGATAAAAATAGATTTTTATCGAAACGAACTAGTTTTGAACTAAATTTAAAACCCAATTATTTTTTTTAAATAAATAAATTAGATTTAAAAAGGGGTTTTAAATAATCGGAATTTCTAATATATTTGATTGGATTTGAAATGGGTTTATCGTGAATGGTGTTTTAAATAACACTAGTTCTTTAACCCGATAATAAATAGATGTGATTTGGGTTTGTCGTGAACTGTGTTTTAAATAACACCTAGTTCTTTAACCCAGTAAAAGGAGTTTTAACGAATCTGCAATTAGGTTGAAATGTGGATCTATAATCTAAACTATCAAATTTAGAAATGAGCGAGAATGGAGTATCGCCAGTTTTGCTCCAAAGCGATAGTTAAATCTTTAATTAGATTTGAACGTGAAATGGTAATTAATTTTACCGATAACACCATAGTATTAGATATGGAGTATTACCAGTTTTGCTTCATGGGATGAATAGGTTGGGATTGGGAAATAAAATAAATAATTACTTCGTTGTGGTTCGCTAATCTCGACTAGTTTAGAAAACCATAATCTGGTTTGAAATGACATCCAAAGGAAGATCAAAGAATAAATTTTAAAGAATTTATCTTGGATAAAATTAATGGGAACTTTTCCCAAAAGATGTGAATATTTAAATAACAGAATATTTTGAACGGGAATGAGGCGTATGTTGTGTTTGTGTAACATTTGTTTTTAATATACGTGGGTTGTTCGAAAAGGCCGGGTTTATACCCATTCTGAATAACCGATTCGACGATATGTCGAAGATGAAGACGGTGGCTGAAGACCGGAAGTCTTCACATCGTTTGGGTAATTACCGACGATCCTGATTGGGTTGTACACCCAAGAGGATGGAAATAGTTGGTGGTCATCCAGACGTACTTGGAGATGGATGGATATGCGAGGAAAGTGCCTCCGGTTTCGTTCAGACCCAGAACGGACTTGTAAATGGATTGTGTGTCTGACATTGGATTTTATTCTGTGTTGATTAATTTCTATTAAATATACATCTGTTTGGCGGCGGAGAATTTATTCTTTTGCTTAACGCCCTTCTCTGAGACATACGAGCTCAGAGGTTGTATATCGATGGACATCAGTCGCATGGCATGAATTGCCTATGTGGCACGCTAAGATGCAATGATCAAGGCTTCTGTTGAAAAGCAAAGTCTTGTGGTTGATGATCAAAGCATGCCTACGTGGCAGCTTTGTGTGTAACGTGAATTCGCTAGCCTCACACCTCGGTATGAGTTAAAAACGGGATACGGGCCGTTGGGAGAACACGACATTTCTTTCTAGCTTTGGTGGTGTCAGTGACTTACCAGCCCTGACATTTATATACTTTTCACCTTTGTGGTTGTTGGAATGAGGCGCCTCGATTATAGGTCTGTCAGGACCGGGAAACGTGTGTTCAGGAATAACTAATCCTCTAACGTAAGTGAGGACCGGCCCAACCGATCCAAGGATTTCCCAGAGTGTGTAGTCCTGAGGCATTTGCTAGAGTGTCTCGAGCGCGGAGAGGAGCTTGCCCCTTGCCTCGACTCATGACGGAAATCCACTTTCCAATACGAGATATTTCAGCTTTATTTGTAGAGCCTAGTATGGCGACATAGTAGCATGGGATGCTATGCCGTCTATGATTTATATTTATGATTGAAAATGTTTTGGCACTATACACTTATTATAGTATCAAATGATTTGTTTTAAACGTACCAAGCATGTTTGGCTATTATAAGGGAAAACCCTATCCTCCGGCTTGCGTTGCATTGTGTGATGGGACCTGGGTCTTATAATAGCTTCATTTTTCAAAAAAGCATTGCGTTGTTAATTGATATGCACTGGTATTCTTGGGAGGAAACCCGTTCCGTGTTATACGGCGTGGTCCCTTGAATTACTCTCTTTTAAAAATAAAGTTTTAATAACTGTTTTAGTTCTCACACCAGTCACATGACTGACCTGGAGTTTATTGTTTTAACCTAAACTCTGGGTGCCCTTATTTCCGCACGGGCAGCTAGTAGTTTTGGTTTTGTAGATTTATATTCACAGGATCCTGGTTTACAGCTGGAATGATATCCGGAAAGCTCTGTATCCGTATATCACCTTCAGTTGTGCTTTGTATTATTTTCCGCTGCTATGTAATTTATTGTAATCTCTGATATTTATTGAATGTAATTTATTCAATTATACTCTGTATATTCTTGTATCTGATGGAATTGTTGTAATAGCAATGAAATGTTCTTCCGTCTGCGTTCATTTGTGTGTTGTTCTCAAAGTATCCGCTCTTTCCCTCACGGGGAAGTAACGGGTTCTTACAGTGGTATCAGAGCTTTGGTTTACAGAGCTCGAGAACAAGACACATTAGAACCATACGAAAGAATTCATCAGATATTGGATTAGTAATATCCAATTAGAACGACTCGTTAGAGATGGGATCAATAGTATCCTAGAACGGGTGTGAAGAGTATATTTTTCAAATGAAAACAATTTTGTTTTGAAAATTTAAATCGTTTTATACGTATTTGATTATTTATTTATTTTGAATATGGACAATCTAGTATATAAAGGTTTTGCATATACGTGTCATGAACGTATATTCGAAGTTTTAATATATTAGATAGATATAGAGTCACACTCTAGTCGCCCGGACATGGTCCTGATGATGAAGTATACCATCACCAGTATTTATTTTCGAGTGACGAAGATGTGATATCTATATATTTCCATTAGACTGGTGAGAGAACCAAAACTTATATAGATAGATTTATTTGTTGTGAATTGGCATCAAAAACAAGATTTTCAGTATATATATCAAAATTATGAATTTGAAACGTTAATCCACTAATTGATTGATGTCTGTGTTGTTTGTTTATTTGTTAGACAATTTTTGAACCATTTAGCCTAATTGAATCAAATATTGAAATATATTGAAAATTGGTCACATTTGCTTGCATATACATATACTTACATTGAACAGGTCATAGCAAGGAGACTAGAGCCGAAGAATAAAATTTGTTTGCCCGACAAATAGGTACATGTTTACTACATAATTTACTGTTTTGTTTGGGTGATGATAATTTTATGAGCCTATTGGCTAGCCGCTTGGCTTTTTCTTTTTCTTTTTGAGATCAGAAGGCCTATATGGCAATTTCGGGATTTTCCCGTGGCTCCCGGTGCAGGGGAGGTTATGGCGAAATTTTTCGAAAATTTAGGGTGTTAGCCAAATTTTTGAAAATTTGAAAATTCTCAGAAACTGAAATGTTGGAGAATGGAAGCCAGATCGAACGTAGAGTTGATTAATCAAACCACTTTCGACTTTGTTCCTTTTCGGGGACGAAAAGTTTTAAGTGGGGGAGATTGTAACAACCCGGAAATTCTGAACCAGTTTAAAATTTTTATTTTGGCAATTTTAGCGAATTTTGAATATTTAAAATAGATTATTTTAAATAATATCGACGAGAAAATTTATTTTGAATATAATTCGAACGAATATATTTATATACGTCGTCGTTAGAATATAAATAATTATATATATTTATAAAAGGAATTGAAAATGGCGCGGTAGTTCGATAATTCGATTTCAAACTTCAAATGAATGTACCGGGTGCAAAACAAACCGGATTTTAGTGAAACCGAAAACATTAGGATCTATTTGATAATATCTTTCCAACGAATCCGACGAATCGAAATTTCATAGCAGGAATCAAAAGATATGTCCAGTTGAAAATTCAGAATAGTCGCTATGGAATTCAGGCCCTTAAAAATGGGAATTTTGCAAACGACCTCGGATTTCGACGAAACCACTTTTGTTGGGTCCGTGATGTCAAGTTATTGCTAGATTCCAAATTTCATAATTTTTCGAATCAATATGTGAGCGTGGAAAAGGAAAACGCGTTTGACCAGTTTCAGTTGATTTTAATCGACTGGAAAATGGCCATTTTTCCAACGGTCTCGGAATTCGACGAAACTAGTTTTGTTAGGACCGTATCGTCAATACGAAGCTAGAAAATATTTTTCTAGAATTTTTCAAGTTAGTATGCGACCCCGGTTAATTGAAATGCGCGTTCAAATTAAACATATAGAGTTATATGTTGATTTTAACGGAAACTGATCGAAACGATCGAATCAGCTTGTGATACATATCCCATTGTGTTCGGAATGGGGGTAGAACTCTATGGGCGATAGGCGGTGGACCTCGTTTAGGGGTCGTATGTAAAAGTCAACTTTTTCATAATAAAAAAAAATAACTCTCTCCTCACCCCCTTAATTCATTCTGGCCCCCCCCTCTTCAAAAATCAGATCGATCGAAAAAAAAAGCCCTAACCACCCCGACGTTCGTTCCCGACCGCGCTTCTCTAGGTGGCGCTGCGCCACCGCGCCTCAGGCGGGCCTCTCCAGCAGCGCCGCCCCTCAGCGAACCCCCCCCCCCCCCCGACGCCCTTCCTTCTCCCGCTCAGTCGCGAGCCATGGCCCCAAATCAGCCACCGCAGACCGCCTCGAGACCGCCGCCGACCACCCACGATCCCCCTCCACCCGTCGTCTGCCTTTCCCTGTCCACCTCGACGCCAATCCACCCTTCCTCAAGCGCGAGCACCGCGGGATAGAAAACCACGCACCCCACCACCATCTGCGACGTCCACCAGCGTTCGGCCCCCCCCGTGAGACACCACAATCCGACAGCGAAACCCTGAGTAAGTTTTATAAATTATTTGATTTAGGTTTTAGAATTTCTTTGATATAGAGAACCTAATTTTCTTGGACTTGAAAATAGAAAATTGTATGATAAGAAAAGCATTGTAGAAATCTGATTTTTGTTATACTTTATCTTGTAAAAATATTATTTTTAAATTTAATATAAAGGTAGGATTTTTCTTTAATATAAAGGTAGGATTTTTCTTTAATATAAAGTAGGATTTTTCTTTAATATAAAGGTAGGATTTTTCTTTAATACAAAAATATGATTTTTATATTATAGATATATCAAAAATATGATTTTTATATATTCATTAGCGATAGGAAAATATGGTCTCTATAATGAATACCGTAATAAAAATAGAACTTTTATCTATATAGTAGCGAAGTAAAAATAGAATTTTTATCTATATGATAGCATAATAAAAATTCGATTTTTATATATTGAATAGCATAATAAAAATTCGATTTTTATATATTGAATAGCATAATAAAAATTCGATTTTTATATATTGAATAGCGAAGTAAAAATTCGATTTTTATATATTGAATAGCAATATAAAATTGTGATTTTTATATATATAGTGGCTACGGGCAACGAAGATGACAAAGATGCGATAACGATGAAGATTTCTATCAACGAAGAGTCGTGAAGTTGGATAGCTTTTGGTGAGAATTTCTCACCTTTCAATTTCTTTTCTAGATATATATATATATACTAGGATGCAGACGGTGCTTAGTAGCACCCGACACAATCGTCCACAGACCATGGACTTGTTTGTTTGATTGCAAAAAAATTAGTTAGATTATTTGATTGGATTGAACTGTTTGGTGAAATAGAATGGAATTGATTGATGTGTGAATGGCGTGGGCCTTCACTAGACCGGGGATAAGGCTAGGCCTTGTCCCGTTTCTAGTATCATGCCGTTATGCCGCCGAAATTTTCTAAAATAAGTTAGAAAAATAAAAATATCATTTTATTTAAAGAAATGAACTGAATAGAAATTCATATGTTGAAATAAAACATTTTATCGTTAAAAATATAATTTTTAACATGGAAGTGAATAAAATAAAATATTCATTTACAAACCGGACGGTTTGTTTATGTACACATATTTGAAGGACATTGATTGGGACGATAAATTTTACACATCGCCCAACTGCACACATAAAATCTGTGTTTGATTGTTTGAAACCCCGCACGGGTGTTGGGATGAAATATGAAGTTCACTCATCCTGATTGATTAAATATGTCGATCGATTGATTGACAGGCTGTTATAAGCGTTAGATATTTATATTTGATGCTTATACAGTGTAGTGCACCTTGGTTGATGGTTGATTATTTTTCAATGCTATTATATACGTGTGATGTATGAAAATCCATATAATTAACATTGTATGGTGATTGATTGGGCCTCATTCCAATTTAGAAGATAAAGAAAAATATAAAATAAAGGTTCATGTGTTGACTGTACTCATCCGTTGAGATTAGTCATGTGTTGAACGAAATAATTTAATAATAAAATTTACTTCTTTATCAATATAAAGTAAAGGTTCATGTGTTGACTGTACTCATCCGTTGAGATTAGTCATGTGTTGAACGAAATATTTTAATAATAAAATTTACATCTTTATCAATATAAAGTAAAGGTTCATGTGTTGACTGTACTCATCCGTTGAGATTAGTCATGTGTTGAACGAAATATTTTAATAATAAAATTTACATCTTTATCAATATAAAGTAAAGGTTCATGTGTTGACTGTACTCATCCGTTGAGATTAGTCATGTGTTGAACGAAATATTTTAATAATAGAAATATTTGAAAAAGAAATATTTGAAAACGAAATATTTGAAATAGAATATATGAAGCCGTGTTGATTAGATTGACGCCATTTTGCCGAGAACGATATTTACATCAATCTCATTCATTTTGAAATGAATATTGAAGAGTGATTTCGAAATTGAATATTTTGAAATGGAATTACTTTTGATTTGAATAGAAAATCGATATGAATTGAATATATAACGATTTCGAAATGAATTGAATATATAACGAAAATCGATATGAATTGAATATATAACGATTTCGAAATGAATTGAATATATAACGAAATCGATATGAATTGAATATATAACGATTTCGAAATGAATTGAATATATAACGAAATCGATATGAATTGAATATATAACGATTTCGAAATGAATTGAATTAAAAATGATTTCGAAATGAATTGAATATAAAACGATTTCGAAATGAATTGAATTAAAAACGATTTCGAAATGAATTGAATATAAAACGATTTCGAAATGAATTGAATTAAAAACGATTTCGAAATGAATTGAATATAAAACGATTTCGAATTGAATGGAATAGAAAACCAATTTGATTTCAATTGAATATATAACGAATCGAATTCGAATTGAATTGAAAACGAATTGAATTCGAATTGAATATATAACGGATTTGATTTCAATTGAATATATAATGAATTTGATTCAAATAGAAAACGAAACGAATTTGATTTGAATAGAAAATGAATTTGAATCGAATAGAAAACCAATTTGAATTGAATTGAATTGAAAACGAATTCAAATTGAATTGAAAGCGAATTGAAAAGGATTCAAATTGAATTGAAATTTGAATTGAATATGAATGAATTTTAAAACGAATTTATAAGGAAAAATTCAATTTTGATTTGAATTGAAATGGAAGTTGAAATGTTTTTGAAACGAATTCAAAAATATTTTTAAAATTCGTTTTAAATAGAAATCGACGAAATATATATTATATATATAATATAATGGCCTGAATTGAACGCGCTGCGGCAGTTCGTGAATTTCGACCATTTTTTTCAAACGGACATTACGGGAGATCCGGCCGTCGGATTCTCCTAAAACCGGAACCGTTGGGTTCGTATCGAAAAGAGCTTTCTAACGAATATTAGAAATTTGAAATCTAACGGTTGGATTTGGAGATACGTCCAAATCAAATTCGAAAAATGTCGATGTAAGTGCAGTTCGATGGCCATTGTTGGAAATCGACTGTACGGGCCTTGATAAAATTATTAAAAATAGTAATAATTTGTGTAAAATCGTAAGAAATGATTTAGGGAAAATTGGGATGAAAATCTCCAGATTCGAAAAGATAAAAATAGATTTTTATCGAAACGAACTAGTTTTGAACTAAATTTAAAACCCAATTTTTTTTTTAAATAAATAAATTAGATTTAAAAAGGGGTTTTAAATAATCGGAATTTCTAATATATTTGATTGGATTTGAAATGGGTTTATCGTGAATGGTGTTTTAAATAACACTAGTTCTTTAACCCGATAATAAATAGATGTGATTTGGGTTTGTCGTGAACTGTGTTTTAAATAACACCTAGTTCTTTAACCCAGTAAAAGGAGTTTTAACGAATCTGCAATTAGGTTGAAATGTGGATCTATAATCTAAACTATCAAATTTAGAAATGAGCGAGAATGGAGTATCGCCAGTTTTGCTCCAAAGCGATAGTTAAATCTTTAATTAGATTTGAACGTGAAATGGTAATTAATTTTACCGATAACACCATAGTATTAGATATGGAGTATTACCAGTTTTGCTTCATGGGATGAATAGGTTGGGATTGGGAAATAAAATAAATAATTACTTCGTTGTGGTTCGCTAATCTCGACTAGTTTAGAAAACCATAATCTGGTTTGAAATGACATCCAAAGGAAGATCAAAGAATAAATTTTAAAGAATTTATCTTGGATAAAATTAATGGGAACTTTTCCCAAAAGATGTGAATATTTAAATAACAGAATATTCTGAACGGGAATGAGGCGTATGTTGTGTTTGTGTAACATTTGTTTTTAATATACGCGGGTTGTTCGGAAAGGCCGGGTTTATACCCATTCTGAATAACCGATTCGACGATATGTCGAAGATGAAGACGGTGGCTGAAGACCGTAAGTCTTCACATCGTTTGGGTAATTACTGACGATCCTGATTGGGCTGTACACCCAAGAGGATGGAACTAGTTGGTGGTCGTCCAGACGTACTTGGAGATGGATGGATATGCGAGGAAAGTGCCTCCGGTTTCGTTCAGACCCAGAACGGACTTGTAAATGGATTGTGTGTCTGACATTGGATTTTATTCTGTGTTGATTGATTTCTATTAAATATACATCTGTTTGGCGGCGGAGAATTTATTCTTTTGCTTAACGCCCTTCTCTGAGACATACGAGCTCAGAGGTTGTATATCGATGGACATTAGTCGCATGGCATGAATTGCCTATGTGGCACGCTAAGATGCAATGATCAAGGCTTCTGTTGAAAAGCAAAGTCTTGTGGTTGATGATCAAAGCACGCCTACGTGGCAGCTTTGTGTGTAACGTGAATTCGCGAGCCTCACACCTCGGTATGAGTTAAAAACGGGATACGGGCCGTTGGGAGAACACGACGTTTCTTTCTAGCTTTGGTGGTGTCAGTGACTTACCAGCCCTGACATTTATATACTTTTCACCTTTGTGGTTGTTGGAATGAGGCGCCTCGATTATAGGTCTGTAAGGACCGGGAAACGTGCGTTCAGGAATAACTAATCCTCTAACGTAAGTGAGGATCGGCCCAACCGATCCAAGGATTGCCCAGAGTGTGTAGTCCTGAGGCATTTGCTAGAGTGTCTCGAGCGTGGAGAGGAGCTTGCCCCTTGCCTCGACTCATGACGGAAATCCACTTTCCAATACGAGATATTTCGGCTTTATTTGTAGAGCCTAGTATGGCGACATAGTAGCATGGGATGCTATGCCGTCTATGATTTATATTTATGATTGAAAATGTTTTGGCACTATACACTTATTATAGTATCAAATGATTTGTTTTAAACGTACCAAGCATGTTTGGCTATTATAAGGGAAAACCCTATCCTCCGGCTTGCGTTGCATTGTGTGATGGGACCTGGGTCTTATAATAGCTTCATTTTTCGAAAAAGCATTGCGTTGTTAATTGATATGCACTGGTATTCTTGGGAGGAAACCCGTTCCGTGTTATACGGCGTGGTCCCTTGAATTACTCTCTTTTAAAAATAAAGTTTTAATAACTGTTTTAGTTCTCACACCAGTCACATGACTGACCTGGAGTTTATTGTTTTAACCTAAACTCTGGGTGCCCTTATTTCCGCACGGGCAACTAGTAGTTTTGGTTTTGCAGATTTATATTCACAGGATCCTGGTTTACAGCTGGAATGATATCCGGAAAGCTCTGTATCCGTATATCACCTTCAGTTGTGCTTTGTATTATTTTCCGCTGCTATGTAATTTATTGTAATCTCTGATATTTATTGAATGTAATTTATTCAATTATACTCTGTATATTCTTGTATCTGATGGAATTGTTGTAATAGCAATGAAATGTTCTTCCGTCTGCGTTCATTTGTGTGTTGTTCTCAAAGTATCCGCTCTTTCCTTCACGGGGAAGTAACGGGTTCTTACAATACCCTAGATTTTGCAAGTTATATATATCAAGGTATGTTTACGCAACATTCACATGAACACAAAGTATCTAACCAATGAGGTGGATACCCAGACAATCGCTTAAGACCTTCATTAGTGCATTTAGGGTAAAGACCCAACAAGGTGGGCATCCTCAGTCACTTATGGCCCTTATTAAAGGTGTCTTATGATCTCTCATAACCCTAAGACGAACCCTACACCCTTAAGACCCCGTCCTAGTACGCCAACGTTCTTAAGTCTATTCTCTCACAAGTAATATGAGAAGTAATATTTCATGCTACTCAACTTATATTCGGTAGAACACCTATATCACTTAAGATTTCCCTTAGATAGTTGGTGAGCGTGCTATGACAACATATCATATATAAACCAATCCCACCCCTATTTTAGCCCTTACAAGCTTCTAGAGGAAGTGGACATCCCCCATGAACTATCCTATTCCGTTATCGCTATGCCTAACCACTTTCAGAGAAGGAGGACCCATAAACTTACTTCGAATCTAATAAGGGTGGGTCCCATGACTTTAGTGACCATCTAAGGAATAGACCTTCGGAGAGGATCCTAGTCCTAAACATTTAAGACTCAAACTAGATAAGAATATTTTCAATAGGCCCTTCTTTATTATGGTAAAAAAAAGTTGATTTGGACAATTACATCTTTCTAATTCAGAAGCCACATCAATAGTGTAACGACCCGAACTTCCCCCGTCTCCGAAGAGAAGAGAAAGAACGGATTGTCTGAGAACAAAACGAATCAGAACACAAACAGAAGAACATTTCATTACTTATTACTACAATTTACATTAGAGTACAAGAATATACAGAGTATGAATAAATATTATACATTTGATAAATATCAGAGATTTACAAATTACAGTGCAGCGGAAAATAATACAAAAACACAACTGAAAGAGATAAATGGATACAGAGCTTTCTGAATATCGTTCCAGCTGTAAACCAGGATCCCGTGAATATAAATATGCAAAACCAAAACTACTAGCTGCCCGTGTGGAAAATAGGGGCACTCAGAGTTTAGGTTAAAACAATAAACTCCAGATCAGTCATGTGACTGGTGTGAGAACTAAAACAGTTATTTAAAACTTTACTTTAAAATCAGATATATCAAGGGACCACGCCGTATAACACGGAACAGGTTTCCTCCCAAGAATACCGGTGCATATAACACGGCAGCGCGATGCTTTTTAGAAAAATGAAGCTATTATAAGACTCAGGTCCCATCATACAATGCAACGCAAGCCGGAGGATAGAGTTTTACCTTATAATAGTCAAACATGCTTGGTACGTTTAAAACAAATCATTTTGATACTATTATAGTGTAAAGTGTATGAAAACAATTTCAAATATAAATTTATCAATCATAGACGGCATTGTTCCCCATCCTACTATGTCGCCATACTCGGCTCTACAATCAAAACCGAAATGTCATGTATTGGAAATTAGATTTCCATCATGAGTCGAGGCAAGGGATGTTGTGACGACCCCAAATCCCGTTCAGACGGAGACAAGGGTAATCATTGGAATATAACACATAAACAGATATACAGCAGAACAGAATTAAATAAATACACCAGATAATGAACAATAGAATATACTGGATAAAAGTAATCATCAGAGTTACACAGTATACAGGATCTTACTTAGTACAAATACAGTTCAACTATACATATATGTCTACAGCGGAAAACAAACATAATGTACAATAGGAGCTGAACAACATAAAAAGAGATAAATGATAGAATCTATCATCAGCTCCAGCTATCCAGATAAAGTCTGCTAAACCTGAATACAAGGCTGCCCGTGCAGAAAAAGGGGCACCCGAGTTTGAAAGTGAAACAAACTACGAGTCAGTCATGGGACTGGTATGAGAAATCTACTCAACATATTTACAATATAGCTAATCACAGGACCACGCCACTTTCGTGGAACGGGTTTACTCCATTGGATTGCCAGTGCTTTAAAACAAATCATTCTTTTAAACATCGCAATGCTTTTTATAAAAATGAAGCCATTACAAGACTCAGTTCCCATCACACAATGCAACGCAAACCGGAGGATAGAGTTTTTACCTTATAACGGCCAAAATATGCTTGATACGAATAAAACAAAGGCTTTTGATATTATTGATAGTGTTATATGTTTTGAAAACAATTTCAAATCATAACTATCAATCATAGACGGCATCAATGCCCCATACCACTATGTCGCCATATAGGTATGCAATCAAAACCGCACAGTCACGTATTTGGAAATTGGATTTCCGTCATGAACCAAGGCAAAAGATAGTCCTTACCGACTTCGTGACTCTCTAGCCCGAGCCACAGGGTCAGAGCGCATCGACCCTTGGAGCGACAGGGCCGGTCCACCGATGTGGATTAAAATTCCTGAACACTACGTCTTCCCGCCCTTTGGGGCGTAAACGAGCCAACGAATGACTCCATCGGACCCGGATCGTCCGATCAAACCGAGGCGCCTCGCAACAGCAACAACCACACAGGTGAAAAGTATATAAATGTCAGGGCTGGTAGGTCACTGACACCACCCTAGCTAGAAAGAAACGCATGCCCTCCCTGAGGTCCTTCTCCCGTTTTTGGTTCATACCGGGGAGTGAGGCTCGCGAATTCACATTATACACAAAGCTACGCCACACAGGCGGTGCTTTGATCATCACCACAAGACTTTGCTTTTCAACAGAAGCCCTGATCATTTGCCACTTAGGCATGTCACACTAGCAATTCATGCCATGCGACTGATGTCCATCGATATACAACCTCTGAGCTCGTGCATTTCAGAGAAGGGCGTTAAGCAAAAGAATAAATTCTCCGCCGCCAAACAGATGTATATTTAATAGAGATCAATCAACACAGAATAAAATCCAATGTCAGACACACAGTCCATTTACAAGTCCGTTCTGGGTCTGAACGAAACCGGAGGCACTAAATACCTCCAAACCCATCGATCACCACGTACGTCTGGACGATCACCACTCATTATCCATATTTCGGGATGCCTCCCAATCAGGACCTCGGTTACCATCCAAACGAGGTGAAGATCTCTGGTCTTCGACCACCGCCTTCATCTTCGATTTCTTATCGTCGATTCAGTTATTCAGAATGGGATAAACCCGGTCTTTCTGAGCAACTCGCGTATATAATAAACAAGTGCAATACTACCATATACACGCATCATTTCAATTCATTAGTCACTAACCGTCGATTAGTAAGAGAACGATTTCCCAAATATTAACCCCGAAGGCCGAAACCAACATTAGATCAACACCCAGGAGACCACTCGACTTAGCCAACCTTCAGTTAATTTCTAAATCACATCCATATCGTTTATAATATTTTATAACGATTTATCGCTATTTTTATTTATTTTAAAATAGCCAATTTATTCAAAACGACGCTTCGGGCCATAATGCGACCGTGGCGCTGTTTTTCTTCGGATTTGATTTACACATATCTGAAAATCTAACCGTTGGATCTTCACAAAATTTATATCATTAGAAAGATCTTTTCAAAACGAATCCAACGGTCCCAGTTTCGGGAAAATCCGACGGTCGGATCTCTTGGTATAATCGTTTGAAGTTTCGATTTCGAAATATGAACTGCAGCGTCGTTATTCGATTAAATATAATTATATTTATATATATATATATATATAATCGATTCTGGCACTGTTTTTCTGCAGATTTGAATTAAACATTCCAGACAATCCAACCGTTGGATTTTTACAAAGTTGGTGCCATTGGAAAGATATTTCCAAGGCGAACCCAACGGTTGCGATTTTAGGAAAATCCGATGGTCGGATCTCCCGTACTAATCATTTGAAATCACGGTTTCAAAATACGAACTGCAGCGTCGTTATTCGATATATTTTAATTATATATATATATATATATATATATATATATATATCGATTCTTCGATTTCAAAGCTACTTTCCTTTCATACATTTGATAAAAATGATATTTTTATCTAACTGTCTTCTATTTCAACACTTCACTATTTTTAAACAATTCGTTTATATAATAAAAATGTGATTTTTATTGTAAAACAATTCAATTCAAAACACTATTATTTCGTATAGTTAATATAGGGGATAAAATAGGATTTTTATTGTAAAACAATTTATTTCAAAACAAGATTATTTTATACTTTTCATATTGATGTAAAAAAATGGGATTTTTATTATAAAACAATTTCTTTCGAGATATGAATACCATTCAACACATGAATTTCAATTCAACGAATGAATATCGATTCAACACATGAAGGTTTTCTATAGTTTGTATATATAGATAAAAATGTGATTTTTATATTTTTAAAACACGAATACCATTCAACACATGAATTTCTAATCAACGAATGAATATCGATTCAACACATGAAGGTTTTCTATTCAACGAATAAATATAGTTTCAGCAAATGAAAAATATTTCAAACACATGAATATTATTCAAAATTTCGGCAGCATAACGGCAGGGTAGTTAAAACCGGGACCGTCCCTAGTACGGCTCCTCGCTCTACCTTAAAACCTCGCGGTTTTTGACAATGGGGATCATGCATCTAGTTCGCACGCAGGCGGCATGTATATATTTATTTCATTTCCACAAACTAATCCTATGTGGTTTCAACCAAATATTTCTCAACCACAAACGGGTATTTTTCAACCACAATCAATCAATATCAACCACAAACAATCCCAAACAACCATTCGCTATCAATCAATTTTCACACCAATCACAACCAATAAATATCGTCCATGGTTTGTGGACGAGGGGCGTAAATATATATATATATATATATATATATATATATATATATATATATATATATAGCAATTCACTTCTATTTCAACACATATATAATTTTTACAACGCATATATAACTTATACATCGAACGTACAACTTATACAACGCTTATACAAGAGGTGTACAACGCTTATATAACTCATACATCGACTATATAATTTATACATCGTCGTTTTCCATATCGTTTATAATTAGAAATCTCACATTGGGTTCCACTCCACCAAAAATAGCAGAAGGCTCAGAAAAATACGCGGTCTATTCTAAAATGTAGAAGACGTCCACACGGTCACGATGTTTCCTGTTTCATCAAATTTCGTTAACGAACGAAAAAGATATGATTTTTAAAAGGTTTGCAACACTAAAAAGTGTTTAAACAATATAAAGGAACTACCTTTATACGCTGTTCAAAACTAGGTCGGAGAAATTCGCGAAATCCGGGAAGAACTGGGATGATCGGTGGCTGCAACGTCGTAGAGGGAGGTGAGGGTTGTCGATCGATGGTGGTTTGAGGGGGTACAGTGGTCGGATCTGTCGTCGGCGGCGTCAGGAAGGTCGGAGCTTTGGAGGGCCGATTCTGGCGATGGGGGCGTCGGTCGAGGTCGTGGTGGGGTCGGATTGGAAGAGGAGGGAGCGGCGCTTCGAGTGGTGGCGGCGGCGAAGGCTGGAAGTGCCTGTAGCGGCGGCGGAGGAGAGAAGGGAGGAGCGACGGTGATCGTCGATATCGGCTGAGCGGGGAGAGAGAAAATGGTTTTTTCTCTTTTTTTTTATAAAAATTCTGATTGGCCGGTAGATTTTATAAGGGGTTTTCTGACACGACCACCAATCCAAACCCAACGACTGTCGTCCCCAGCGTTTTACCCCCATTCCGAACACAATGGGATATGTTTCGAAGGCCCATTCGAATGTTTCAGTCAGTTTTCCTTCAAATTAAAATATAAAACATTCAATATTTAATTTGAACGTACATTTCAATTTGCCAGGGCCACAAACTGATTTGAAAAATTCCAGAAAAATAAATCTAGCTATGTTTTGACGATACGGTCCCAACAAAACTAGTTTCGTCGAATTCTGAGACCGTTTGCAAAAAGGCCCATTTCTGGTCAATCCAATTTAACTATAATTGATCAAAACACGTTTTCCTTTGCCACGCTCACATACTAGCTTCAAAAATTATGAAATTTGAAACCTAGCAATAACTACACATCCCGGATCCAACAAAAGTGGTTTCGTCGAATTCCGAGGTCGTATGCAAAATGGCTAATTTTACGGGCTATATAAATTCCATAGCGACCTTTCTGAAAATTCATTTGGCCATAACTTTTGCTTTCCGCTATGAAAATTCGATTTTTCAGATTCGTTAGAAAGGTATTCACTAACAGATTTAAATATTTTTGGTTTCACTCAAATCCGTTTAGTCTTGCACCCGGTACAGTCCGACAAAGTTTGAATTCAATTTTTAAAACTTCAGCGCCATTTCAGGCCTTGTTTATAATTAGAATTAATTGTATTCTCTTTCAATTGTCGATTCAAACTCAGTTTTCATCGCCAGTATCTGAAATTTTTATTTTAAATATTTAAAATCCATTATTTTAGCCAATTTAAAATTTTTAAATTAGTTCAGATTTTCTGGGTCGTTACAGATGTACTCCTCGTCGGCTTCGAGACACTCTAGCAAATGCCTTAGGATCTCCCGTAGTAGACCCTTGGATCCTCCAAGGCCGGTCCACACTTACGTTAGTGGATTGACAATTCCTGAACACACGTTT
The DNA here is from genome assembly GCA_030737875.1 of Allium sativum. Classification (NCBI taxonomy): domain Eukaryota; kingdom Viridiplantae; phylum Streptophyta; class Magnoliopsida; order Asparagales; family Amaryllidaceae; genus Allium; species Allium sativum. The sequence continues at coordinate 618,083,863 of CM060918.1, read as the reverse complement.
CCCGGTCCTATAGGACCTATATCCATGGGCTCCCGCAATAGCCGATGTATCCGAGGCGCCTCGCAATCCAACAACCACATAGGTAAAAATATAACAATGTCAGGGCGTGCAAAACCCCAACACCACCCATAGCTAGAAAGAAACGTCATGTCCTCCTTGTGTTCCCATATCCCCTTTTTTAACTCATACCGAGGTGTGAGGCCAGCGAATTAACGCTATACACAGAGGTATGTTGTATTAAATCTGTGCTTTGAACATCAACCACAAGACTCTGCTTTTCAATAGAAGCCTTGATCATTTGCATCTCAGCATGCCACATAGGCAATTCATGCCATGCGACTGATATCTATCGATATATAACCTCTGAGCTCGTACCTCTCAAAGAAGGACGTTAAGCAAGAGAATAAATTCTCCGCCGCCAAACAGATATATATTTAATAGAAATCAATTAACACAGAATAAAATCCAATGTTAGACACACATCCATTTACAAGTTTGTTCTGGGTCTGAACGAAACCGGAGGCACCTTATTCCTCATCTAATATGTCCAATACAGGAGAGAGGTCCTCGCTTATCCGTCGATCTCCAAGTACGTCTGAACGATCACCACTTATTACCTCATCTTGGGTGTACAACCCAATCAACACATCGGTAATCATCCAAACGATGTGAAGACCTCTGATCTTCAACCACCGTCTTCATCGTCGAATCAGTTATTCAGAATGGGTATAAACCCGACCTTTCCGAATAATCTGCGTATATAATAAACAAGTGCTACACAAACACACATACGCCTCATTCCAATTTAGAATATTCTTTTATTCCAATATTCACATCATTAGGGAATAGGTTCCTATTAATTTTATCAAAGAAGAATTCTTTTAAATTTATTCTTTAATCTTTCTTTGGATATCATTTCAAACCATATTAAGGTTTTCCAAACTAGTCGGGATTAGCGAACTACACCGAAGTAATCATTTATTTTGTTTCCAAATCCCAACCTATTCATCCCATGGAGAAAAACTGGTAATACTCCATATCTAACACCACGATGTTATCGATAAATATTAAATACCATTTCACGTTCAAATCTGATTAAAGATTTAACTATCGCTCGGAGCAAAACTGGTGATACTCCACTCTCGATCATTTCCCAAATTTGATAATTTAAATTATCAATTCACATTTCAATCTAATTAAAGATTCATTAAAACTCCACTTAGATTTAATCTTCCCAAAAATCAATATTAACGATTATTTAACTTTGGAAACACAAACATGCCACATCGACAATCTACACCATACTATTGATTTCTGCCTATATATAACCTCTGAGCTCGTACGTCTCAGAGAAGGGTGTTAAGAAAGAGAATAAATTCTCCTCCACCAAACAGATATACATTTAGCAGAGATCAACCATACAGTTCGAAATACAATGGTAAACATGTAATTCTGCCTTTAATTGGGTTAAAGAACTAATGTCATTTAAAACACAGTTCACGATAAACCCAAATCATATTCCATTAATTATGGAATCTTCACGGAAAAACAAATCAATATATAATCGATATTAATTTCCGTATCCGACCAATAATATAAATGGAATAACGGCAAAGCCTTTTAAATTCCATATGTATTAACAGTCTTCATCCACAGAAGTTCATTTCGATTATTACCAAATCGAATTCCATTCCATTCCAATTAAATATTAATTAATTGGAAAAATTTACTTTGGAAAATCCCATTAAATCTTAATAAAAGATTTATATATTCCAAATCACATTTCACTGTAAATCGGGTTAAAGAACGAATGTTGATAAAAACAAGTTCACAATAAACCCAATTTACATTCCATTGTTAATCGGGTTAAAGAACAAGTGTTATTTAAAACACCGTTCACGATAAACCTAAAAATCCATTTCAATTCAATTTCAATTAAAATTTAATTAATTGGTAAACTTCATTAAATCTTAATAAAAGATTTAAGCTTTTCTCAACTGGGTTTAAGAACAGTGTTAGTGAAGAAACCGTTCACAACAAACCCAAAAAATCCATTTAATATTAAATACAAGGCTCTGAATAGAAAATACATTGGCTTATATACAATATCAAATTCTGAAATCAACAAATATCGTATTGGAATAACGATATACATATCTTCCAAATTCCTCCACAATGTCCGTATAATCACGGAATCCAATATCGAAATATTTCGAAGATAATTTCGATTCAAATCCATTCCAATTCATATATTGGAAATTCTGGTTATTTTTAAAACCATTTCAAATCCAATTTATTTATTTAAAAATATTGGATTATAATTCTAGTTCATAATTAGTTCCTTTCGATAAAAATATATTTTTATCTTTTCAAATATGGAATTTTTCATCCCAATTCTTTCCAAATCATTTATTATGATTTTACACAAATTATTGATATTTTTAATAATTTTATCAAGGCCCGTACAGTCGATTTCCATAAACGGTCATTGAACTGCACTTACAACGACATTTTCCAAATTTGATTTGGACATGATTCCAAATCCAGCCCTTAGATTTCTAATCTTTTGTATTCTTTGGAAATCTCTTTTCGATACGAACCCAACGGTTCCGGTTTTAGGAGAATCCGACGGTCGAATCTCCCGTAATGTTTGTTTGAAGTCAATGGTCGAAATTCGCGAACTGCCGCAGCGCGGCACATTCTATTCAGGCCATTATATATACATAATATATATATTATATATATATTTCGTTGATTTCCATTTAAAATGTATTTTATAAATCGTTTTAAATTTGTTTTCAAAACGATTTCAACTTCATATTCAATTTCTAACCAAAATTGAATATTCCATATCATCGATATATAAATGATAGTATTTTCCAAATCATTAGAATTTGAAATCACTTCCTTTTCGATATTCATTATAAAAATGAATAAAATCGATATAAATATCGTTCACGTCAAAATGGCGTTAATCTAATCAACACGGCTTTATATATTTAAATATTTTCATGTCCATCCAAAATCGGACATCAAAATCAAATTTTGATCCTTTACTGAATATTATTTTAAAATATTCGTTATTTTAAAATATTCATTCTTTCTGAATTGGAATCAGACACAATCAATTACCATATAATGTTATTATATGGATTTCATACAACACATGTACACAACAACAACAAAACACAGTCAACCATCATTCAGAGTGCATTCTACACTGCATAAACATTAAATATAAATATTCAACGCTTACACAACTTGTCAACCAATCGATTGACATACAACTAAATATTGAGATTAGTGTATGTCCAATATCATCCCAATACCCGTGTGGGGTTTCAATCAACAAATAATGATTTTCATTTGTGCAGTTGGGCGATGTGTAAAATTTATCGTCCCAATCAATATCAGTCAAATGTGTGTACATAAACAAATCTTCTGATTTGTTTATGAATGTTTATTTTATTCATATACATGTTAAAATTATATTTTTAATGATAAATAATTTATTTCAACACATGAATATTTTATTTATTCCATTTCACACCACAAACAATTTTCACCACACAATCAAGTAAAACAAGTCGTCCATGGTTTGTGGACAACGGGTGTCGGGTGCTGCAATGCACCGTTTGCATCCTAGTATATATTACCAACTAGAAAATAAATTAAAGTGAGGAGTTCTCACCTTTGGGATCCACTCCACCAGTTTTATTTCTGAATTTCAGAACAGTCTGGATTTGCCTAAAATTCTAACGCAGTCCTTTCCACGCTGTTCATAATAAAAATAACATATTTAATATGATGTTTATATATTAAAAATCATATTTTTATTTCACTAACTTCATAATAAAAATTCAACTTTTACATTGCCACTTCATATATAAAAATCGAATTTTTATATATTTAAAAATCGTACCTTTGCAACATAAAAATCATATTTTTACTTCGCTATATATATAATAAAAATCGTTTTTTTACTATCTCTATAATATAAAAATCATATCTTTATGCACCCGTTCATAGGATAAAATCAAGTCTTTATAATGTTAATCATATCATAAAAATCGCATTTTTATCTCAATGAAAACATTATAAAGATCTTATTTTTATATAAATAAAAATCCTTGCTTTATATATATAAAATCATATTCTTATATGCTATATAAATAAATAAATAAATAATCAAATTTTTATATGCTAAAATAAAATTCTTATCTTGAAAAAAAACAAATCTTTGTATGATAAAAAAAACAAATCTTTATATGATAAATAAAACAAATCTAAAAACTCACTGTGTTTGTCGTTGAACCGAGAGAGGGCGGGGTTTCTTGCCGGAGAAGGGCGGAGAGTGGGGAGAGGGGGTCGGAGCCTCGGTTAGTGGCACGTCAGGGTGGAGGTCGGTTGAGCGCGGCTTCGCGAGGGAAGAAGTGGGGAGGGCTCACGAGATCATGGGAGGCGCGGGGGTCTTCAGAGGTGGTGGCGCCCTAGGGTAGCGACGACGCGGAGGAGATGGGGCGACGAGGTTGAGATCTAGGGCGCAACGGGTTTTTGATTTCCCCCTTTTTTATTTATTTTCTTCTGAGCGTTGACTGTGAAGGGTGAGAGAGGAGAGAGTTTATATGTTAATATATATATTTAATTAATTTAATTTTCAAAAAGCAACTTTTTCGTTCTAACTCTGAATCAGACCCATCGACTGTCCTCCCTAGCTAATCACCCCTATTCCGAACACAATGGAATATATTTCGTAACCCAATTCGGCTATTATGATCAGTTTCCGTCAAAATCAAAATATAAATCTATATATTGAATTTGAACGCACATTTCAATTTACCGGGGCCACATATGGACACCAAAAATTCCAGAAAAATAAATCTTGCTATGTTTAGACGATACGGTCCTAACAAAACTAATTTCTTAGAATTTGGAGATCGTTTGAAAAATACCCATTTTCTAGTCGATCCAAATTGATTGAAACTGACAAAACACGTTTTCTTTTCCCACTCTCACATATTGATTCCAAAAATTATGAAAATTGGAATCTAACAATAGTTTGACATTCCGGATCCAACAAAAGTGGTTTCGTCGAAAACGGAGGTCGTTTGCAAAATTGCTATTTTTAAGGGCTATATTTTCCATAGCGACTATTCTGAATTTTCAACTGGGCATAACTTTTTATTCCCGCCATGAAATTTCAATTTTTCGGATTCGTTGGAAAGTTATTTTCAAATAGATTCCAATATTTTTTGTTTTGCTAAAATCCGGTGTATTTTGAATCCTGTACATTCATTTGAAATTTGAAAACTACCGCGCCATTTCCAATTCCTTTTATACTTAAAATAAATATATTCCAATTTCGATTCAAATAAATATATACGTTCTAATTCTATTCAAAATAAATTTCTCGTTGTTATTATTTAAAATAATTCATTTTAAATATTCAAAATTCATTAAAATTGCCAAAATAAAATTTTTAAATTGGTTCTGATTTTTCGGTTATTTACAATCTCCCCCACTTAAAATATTTTCGTTCTCGAAAAGGAACGGAGCCGAAATTTGTTTTACTAATCAACTCAACTTTCATTCTGGCTTTCATTCTTTAACTTTTCAGTTTCTAAGAATTTCTAATTTTTCAAAAATTTGGCTAACACCCTAAATTTTCGAAAAATTTCGCCATAACCTCCTTTGTACGGGGAGCACCGGGAAAATCCCCAAACCGCCACACGGGCCCTCTCATCTCAAAAAGAAAAAGAAAAAACCAAGAGGCTAGCCAATCGGCTCATAAAATCATCCAAACCCAAGAAATTAGTAAACATGTACCTATTTGTCGGGCATACAATTTTATTCCTCTTCTCTAGCCTCCTTATTGTGACCTGTTCAATGTATATACATGTATATGCATGCAATCTCAAACAATTTTCAATTCAGTTCAATATTTGATACAATTTGGTTATATGTATCGTTCTTTCACATAATGGCTTTATTAGATAACAAATAATCATATAACACAACCATCAATCAATTAGTGAATTAACGCTTCAAATTCATAACTTTAATACATATACAGAAAATCATTTTTTTGATGCCAATTCACAACAATAAACCCTACCTAGTTTTGGTTCTCACACCAGTCAATTGGAAATATATAGATAACTTACTTTTGAAACTCGAACATAAATACTGATGATGGCGCGCCATCATCAGAATCATGTCCGGACGACTAGAGTGTGATTCTATATCTATCTAGTATATTAAAACTTCGAATACACGTTTGCAAGGCGTATATGCAAAATCTTTATATATTGGATTGTCCAAATTCAATACAAATAAATATTGAAATACGTTGAACAAGGTCTAAATTTTCAAAATAATATTTGTTTTCATTTTTATTTTAAAATTGACACTCTTTACACTCATTCTAGGATACTACTGATCCTATCTCTAACGAGTAATTCTCATTGGATATTGCTAATCCAATCTCTGATGATTTCTTTCGTTTGGTTCTAACGTGTCTTGTTCTCGAGCTCTGTAAATTAAAGCTCTGATACCACATGTAACGACTCGAACTTCCTCAGTCTCCGAAGAGAAGAGAAAGAACGGATTTTTTGAGAACAAGACGAATCAGAACACAAATAGAAGAACATTTCATTGCTTATTACAACAATTTACATCATAGTACAAGAATATACAGATTATGAACAAATATTGTACATTTGATAAATATCAGAGATATACAAATTACAGTGCAGCGGAAAATAATACAAAAACACAACTGAAAGAGATAAACGGATACAGAGCTTTCCGAATATCGTTCCAGCTGTAAACCAGGATCCTGTGAATATAAATCTGCAAAACCAAAACTACTAGCTGCCCGTGTGGAAAATAGGGGCACCTAGAATTTATGTTACAACAATAAACTCCAGGTCAGTCATGTGACTGGTGTGAGAACTAAAACAGTTATTTAAAACTTTACTTTAAAATAAGATATATCAAGGGACTACGCCGTATAACACGGAACGGGTTTCCTCCCAATAATACCAGTGCATATAACAAGGCAGCGCGATGCTTTTTAGAAAAATGAAGCTATTATAAGACTCAGGTCCCATCATACAATGCAACGCAAGCCGGAGGATAGAGTTTTGCCTTATAATATCCAAACATGCTTGGTACGTTTAAAATAAATCATTTTGATACTATTATAGTGTAAAGTGTATGAAAACAACTTCAAATATAAATGTATCAATCATAGACGGCATAGTGCCCCATCCCTCTATGACGCCATACAAGGCTCTACAATCAAAACCGAAATGCCAGGTATTAGAAATTAGATTTCCGTCATGAGTCGAGGCAAGGGATGTACTCCTCGCCGGCTTTGAGACACTCTAGAAAATGCCACAAGATCTCCCGCAGTAGACCCTTGGATCCTCCAAGGCCGGTCCACACTTACGTTAGTGGATTAGCAATTCCTGAACACACGTTTCCCGGTCCTATAGGACCTATCCATCGGCTCCCGCAGTAGCCGATATATCCGAGGCGCCTCGTAATCCAACAACCACATAGGTAAAAATATAACAATGTTAGGGCGTGCAAAACCCCGACACCATCCATAGCTAGAAAAAACGTCATGTCCTCCTTGGGTTCCCTTATCCCGTTTATTAACTCATACCGAGGTGTGAGGCCCGCGAATTAACGCTATACACAAAGCTATGTTGTATTAAATCCGTGCTTTGATCATCAACCAGAAGACTCTGCTTTTCAACAGAAGCCTTGATCATTTTCATCTCGGCATGCCACACAGGCAATTCATGCCATGTGACTGATATCTATCGATATATAACCTCTGAGCTCGTACGTCTTAGAGAAATGCGTTAAGCAAGAGAATAAATTCTCCGCCGCCAAACAGATATATATTTAATAGAAATTAACCAACAAAGAATAAAATCCAATGTTAGACACACATCCATTTACAAGTTCATTCTGGGTCTGAATGAAACCGGAGGCACCTTATTCCTCGTCCCATATGTCCAATACAGGAGAGAGGTCCTTGCATATCCATCGATCTCCAAGTACGTCTGGACGATCACCACTTATTACCTCGTCTTGGGTGTATAGCCCAATCAAGACATCAGTAATTATCCAAACGATGTGAAGACCTCCGGTCTTCAACCACCGTCTTCATCGTCGACTTATCGTCGAATCAGTTATTCAGAATGGGTATAAACCCGGCCTTTCCGAATAACCCACGTATATAATAAACAAGTGCTACACAAACACACATATGCCTCATTCCAATTCAAAATATTCTTTTATTCAAATATTCACATCATTAGGGAATAGGTTCCCATTAATTTTATCAAAGATAAATTCTTTTAAATTTGTTCTTTAATCTTCCTTTGGATATCATTTCAAACCATATTAAGGTTTTCCAAACTAGTCGGGATTAGCGAACTACACCGAAGTAATCATTTATTTTATTTCCCAAACCCAACCTATTCATCCCATGGAGCAAAACTGGTAATACTCCATATGTAACACCACGATGTTATCGGTAAATATTAATTACCATTTCACGTTCAAATCTAATTAAAGATTTAACTATCGCTCGGAGCAAAACTGGTGACACTCCACTCTCGAGCATTTCCCAAATTTAATAATTTAAATTATAAGTTCACATTTCAATCTAATTAAAGATTCATTAAAACTCCAATTAGTTTTAATCTTCCCAAAAATCAATATTAATGATTATTTAACTTTGGAAACACAAACATGCCGCATCGACAATCTACACCGAACTATTGATTTCTGCCTATATACAACCTCTGAGCTCGTATGTCTTAGAGAAGGGTGTTAAGTAAGAGAATAAATTCTCCTCCACCAAACAGATATACATTTAGCAGAGATCAACCATACAGTTCGAAATACAATGGCAAACATGTAATTCTGCCTTTAATTGGGTTAAAGAACTAATGTCATTTAAAACACAGTTCACGATAAACCCAAATCATATTCCATTAATTATGGAATCTTCACGGAAAAACAAATCAATATATAATCGATATCAATTTCCGTATCCGACCAATAATATAAATTGAATAACGGCAAGCCTTTTAAATTCCATATGTATTAAAAGTCTTCCTCCACAGAAGTTCATTTCGATTATTACCAAATCGAATTCCATTCCATTCCAATTAAATATTAATTAATTGGAAAACTTTACTTTGGAAAATCCTATTAAATCTTAATAAAAGATTTATATATTCGAAATCACATTTCACTGTAAATCGGGTTAAAGAACGAATGTCGTTAAAAACATAGTTCACAATAAACCCAATTTACATTCCATTATTGATAAGGTTAAATAACAAGTGTTATTTAAAACACCATTCATGATAAACCCAAAAATCCATTTCAATTCAATTTCAATTAAATATTAATTAATTGGTAAACTTCATTAAATCTTAATAAAAGATCTAATCTTTTCTCAACTTGGTTTAAGAACAGTGTTAGTGAAGACACCGTTCACAACAAACCCAAAAATCCATTTGATATTAAATACAAGGCTCTGAATAGAAAATATATCGGCTTATATTCAATATCAAATTCTGAAATCAATAAATATCGTATTGGAATAACAATATATATATCTTCCAAATTCCTCTACAATATCCATATAATCACAGAATCGAATATCGAAATATTCCGAAGATAATTTCGATTCAAATCCATTTCAATTCATATATTGGAAATTCTGGTTATTTTCAAAAACCATTTCAACTCCAATTTATTTATTTAAAAATATGGGATTATAATTCTAGTTCATAACTAGTTCTTTTCGATAAAAATATATTTTATCTTTTCAAATATGGAATTTTTCATCCTATTCTTTTCAAATCATTTATTAAGATTTTACACAAATTATTGATATTTTTAATAATTTTATCAAGGCCCGTACAGTCGATTTCCATAAACGGTCATCGAACTGCACTTACAGCGACCTTTTCCAAATTTGATTTGGATATGATTCCAAATCCAACCATTAGATTTCAAATCTCTTGTATTCATTGGAAAGCTCTTTTCGATACGAACCCAACGGTTCTGGTTTTAGGAGAATCTGATGGTCGGATCTCTCGTAATGTCCGTTTGAAGTCAATGGTCGAAATTCGCATACTGCCGCAGCGCGGCGCGTTCTATCCAGACCATTATATATATTATATATATATTATATATTTTTTGTCAATTTCCATTTAAAACGTATTTTATAAATTGTTTTAAATTCGTTTTCAAAACGATTTCAACTTCATATTCAATTTCTAATCAAAATTGAATATTCCATATCATCGATATATAAATGATAGTATTTTCCAAATCATTAGATTATGAAATCGCTTCCTTTTCGATATTCATTATAAAAATGAATAAAATCGATATAAATATCGTTCACGTTAAAATGGCGTTAATTTAATCAACACGACTTTATATATTTAAATGTTTTCATGTCCATCCAAAATCAGACATCAAAATCAAATTTTGATCTTTTACTGAATATTATTTTAAAATATTCGTTATTTTAAAATATTCATTCTTTCTGAATTGGAATCAGACACAGTCAATTACCATATAATGTTATTATATGGATTTCATACAACACATGTACACAACAACAACAAAACACAGTCAACCATCATTTAGAGTGCATTCTACACTGCATAAGCATTAAATATAAATATTCAACGCTTACACAACTTGTCAACCAATCGATTGACATACAACTAAATATTGAGATTATTGTATGTCCAATATCATCCCAATACCCGTGTGGGGTTTCAATCAACAAATAATGAATTTCATTTGTGCAGTTGGGCGATGTGTAAAATTTATCGTTGCAATCAATATCAGTCAAATGTGTGTACATAAACAAATCTTCTGATTTGTTTATGAATATTTATTTTATTCATATACATGTTAAAATTATATTTTTAACGATAAATAATTTATTTCAGCACATGAGTATTTTATTTATTCCATTTCACACCACAAACAATTTTCACCACACAATCAAGTAAAACAAGTCGTCCATGGTTTGTGGACAACGGGTGTCGGGTGCTGCTAAGCACCGTTTGCATCCTAGTATATATTACCAACTAGAAAATAAATTAAAGTGAGGTGTTCTCACTTTTGGGATCCACTCCACCAGTTTTATTTTTGAATTTCAGAACAGTCTGGATTTGCCTGAAACTCTAACGCAGTCCTTTCCACATTGTTCATAATAAAAATAACATGTTTAATATGATGTATATATATTAAAAATCATATTTTTATTTCACTAACTTCATAATAAAAATTCAACTTTTACATTGCCACTTCATATATAAAAATCGAATTTTTATATATTTAAAAATCGTACCTTTGCAACATAAAAATCATATTTTTACTTCGCTATATATATAATAAAAATCATATTTTTACTATCTCTATAATACAAAAATCATATCTTTATGCACCCGTTCATACGATAAAATCAAGTCTTTATAATGTTAATCATATCATAAAAATCGCATTTTTATCTCAATGAAAACATTATAAAGATCTTATTTTTATATAAATAAAAATCCTTGCTTTATATATAAAATCATATTCTTATATGCTATATAAATAAATAAATAAAATAAAAAATTTATATGCTAAATTAAAATTCTTATATTGGAAAAAAACAAATCTTTGTATGATAAAAAAAAACAAATCTTTGTATGATAAAAAAACAAATCTAAAAACTCACTGTGTTTGTCGTTGAACCGAGAGAGGGCGGGGCTTCTTGCCAGAGAAGGGCGGAGAGCGTGGAGAGGGGGTCAGAACCTTGGTTAGTGGCGCGTCAGGGTGGAGGTCAGCTGAGCACGGCTTTGCGAGGGAAGAAGGGGGGCTCGCAAGATCGTGGGAGACGCGGGGGTCTTCAGAGGTGGCGGCGCCCTAGGGTAGCGACGGCGCGGAGGAGATGGGGGCGACGGGGTCGACATCTATGGCGCGACGGGTTTTTGATTTCCCCCCTTTTTTATTTAATTTCTTCTGAGCGTTGACTATGAAGGGTGAGGGAGGAGAGAGTTTATATATTAATATATATATATTTAATTAATTTAATTTTCAAAAAGCAACTTTTTCGTTCTAACTCTAAATCAGACCCAACGACTGTCGCCCTTAGATAATCACCCCATTCCGAACACAATGGTATATATTTCATAACCCAATTCAGCTGTTACAATCAGTTTCCGTCAAAATCAAAATATAATTCAATATATTGAATTTGAACTCACATTTCAATTTACCGGGGCCACATACGGACTCCAAAAATTCCAAAAAAATAAATCTGGCTATGATTAGACGATATGATCCTAAAAAACTATTTTCGTCCAATTTGGAGACCGTTTGAAAAATGATCATTTTTCGGTCGATCCAAATTAACTAAAACTAACAAAACACGTTTTCTTTTGCCACGCTCACATATTGATTCCAAAAATTATGAAAATTGGAATCTAACAATAATTTGACATTCTGGATCCAACAAAAGTGGTTTCGTCGAAAACGGAGGTCGTTTGCAAAATTGCTATTTTTAAGGGCTATATTTTCCATAGCGACAATTCTGAATTTTCAACTGGGCATTACTTTTTATTCCCGCTATGAAATTTCAATTTTCTGGATTCGTTGGAAAGATATTTTCAAATAGATTCTAATATTTTTGGTTTCGCAAAAATCCGGTTTATTTTGAATCCTGTTCATTCATTTGAAATTTGAAATCGAAATTTCAAACTACCGCGCCATTTCCAATTCCTTTTATATTTAAAATAAATATTTATATTCGAATTTTGATTCAAATAAATACATACGTTCTAATTCTATTCAAAATAAATTTCTCGTCATTATTATTTAAAATAATTCATTTTAAAAATTCAAAACTTATTAAAATTGCCAAAATAAAAATTTTAAATTGGTTCTGATTTTCCGGGTTGTTACAAATAGGCCCTTCTTTGTAATAACCCGGAAATCTGAGCCAATTTAAAAATTTTATTTTGGCCATTTTAGTGAATTTTGATTATTTAAAATGATTTATTTTAAATAATAACGACAAGAAATTTATTTTGAATAGAATTCAAATGTATATATATTTATTTGAATCGTCGTTAGAATATAATTATTTATTTTAAATTATAAAAGGAATTGAAAATGGCGCAGTAGTTCAAAAATTCGATTTCAAAATTCAAATGAATGTACAGGATTCAAAATAAACCGGATTTTAGCAAAACCAAAAATATTAGAATCTAATAGAGAATATCTTTCCAACGAACCCGAGAAATCAAAATTTCATTGCGGGAATCAAAAGTTACGTCCAGTTGAAAATTCAGAATAGTCGCTATGGAATTCGGGCCCTTAAAAATGGTCATTTTGCAAACGACCTCGATTTTCGATGAAACCACTTTTGTTGGATCCGTGTTGTGAAATTATGGCCAAAATTCATAATTTTTCGAATCAATATGTGAGCGTGGCAAAGGAAAACGTGTTTGACCAGTTTCAGTTGATTTTTATCGACTGGAAAATGGTCATTTTTCAAACGGTCTCGGAATTTGACGAAATTAGTTTTGTTAGGACCGTATCTTCAATACGAAGATAGAAAATATTTTTATGGAATTTTTAGAGTTAGTATGTGGCTCCGGTAAATTGAAATGCACGTTCAAATTGAATATATAAAGATTTATATTTTAAATTCGACGAAAACTGATCGAAACAGTCGAATCAGCCTGCGATACATATCCCATTGTGTTCGAAATGGGGGTAATTAGCTAGAGGCGACAGTCGTTGGGTCTCGTTTGGAGTTCGTGTTAATAAACATGAATTTTTGAAATAAAATAATATAATAATATATATATAATACAACCCAAAGTCAAACCCCTATATTTCTTCCTCTCGCGGTCAAACCACAGCCGCTCCAAATCGTTCAACGGCGGAAATGCCTTCAATCTTTCCCCCTCATTTTTCTCTCCATCCACGAAGAATTAAACTATAGTGCTTTAGAGAAAATTGAAGAGCGATCTAAGCTCTTTGAGTCCATGCATGGTTGATGAATTAACGTGGAGTATCGAGCTCGAAATTGGAGCTCCAAACAGCGCTGATCGCATGTGATTTCAGGGGGCTGGAGGGCGTCGGACCTGCCGCCGTGACTGGCGATGGGGTAGCTAACGGAGGCGCTCCACGTCAGCATCTCAGATCGACGGTCAGCAGCTTATGGGGGCCGCAAGTGCAAACCCTAGTTGGTGACAAGTGGGTTCATCGTTTCAGGAAATCACGGCAGGGAGAGGAAGATGAAAATTATAGTGAGCTTTTCCTTTAAAAATAACATTGTACAAAATCTGATTTTTTATTTTTTTATTTTTTTTTATAATGAGATAGAAAAAAAATACAACATTGTTTAATATATATATATATAGGACATTTGTTTTGAAATCTATATGGCATTGTTTTTGAAATCTATATGGCATTGTTTTCGAAATCTATATTGCATTGTTTTTATAAAAATATACATGGTTTTTAGAAGTAAAATATATATAAAATTGTTTTTATAAAATATATATAGTACTGATTTTATAAAATATAATAGCATAGATAAAAATGATGTTTTCAAAAATCAAAATGCGATTTTTAGAAATAAAAATATCAAGGTTTTTAAAATAAAAATTAGCATTGTTTTAAAAATAAAAGTAGCATGGTTTTAGCAGAATAAAAATGTGATTTTTATTTATACAATAGTAGAAGAAAAATGTGATTTTTATTTATAACTGAACAGTATAAAAATGTGATTTTTATCCGTTTAGCGTTGAAATAAAAATGTGATGTTTAATATAAGAATCATCTGAAACAGACTACGATGGAACCGACTGGAAATGAATACAAATCCAAACCGTTCAGAAATAGAGAATGGCGGAGTGGAACCCCAAGGTGAGAACTCCTCACTTTTGTTTCTATTTCTAGTTAAAAATATATACTAGGATGCAGACGGTGCTTAGCAGCACCCGACACCCGTCGTCCACAGACCATGGACGGCTTGTTTGTTTAATTTCTGTGTAGTGAAATTTGATTGTGTGATGGTGAATGAAATAAAATATATTATAGTAGAAAATATTTTATAGTTAAAAATATGATTTTTAATGTATATATAAAATAAATATTTATAAACAAATCGGAGATTTGTTTATATACACTGATTTGACTGATATTGATTGGGACGATAAATTTTACACATCGCCCAACTGCATAAATAAAAATCTGTGTTTGTTGATTTGAAACCCCACACGGGTGTTGGGATGATATTTGACGTACATTAATCCCAATTATTTAGTTGTATGTCGATCGACTGGTC
The DNA here is from genome assembly GCA_030737875.1 of Allium sativum. NCBI lineage: Eukaryota > Viridiplantae > Streptophyta > Magnoliopsida > Asparagales > Amaryllidaceae > Allium > Allium sativum. The sequence continues at coordinate 618,068,457 of CM060918.1, read as the reverse complement.
GACAGACTGTGTAAGCATTAATTATTTATATTTAATGCTTATGCAGTTGTGTGGTGCACTCTGGATGATGGTTGATTATTTATCGTTGCTATTATATACATGTGTTGTAGAAAATCCAAATAATTAACATTATATGGTAATTGATTGGGCCTCTTTCCAATATAGAAAAAATATTCATGTATTGAATAGAATAAGCACTCATGTGTTGAATAAAAGCCGTGTTGATTAGATTGACGCCATTTTGACGTGAACGATATTTATATCGATTTTATTCATTTTTCAATGAATATTGAAAGTGATTTGAAATTCGAATTAAATTGAACAGATTTGAAATTCGAATTAAATTGCATAGATTTGAAATTCGAATTAAATTGAAGTGATTTGAAATTCGAATTAAATTGAATAGATTTGAAATTCGAATTAAATTGAATAGATTTGAAATTCGAATTAAATTGAATAGATTTGAAATTCGAATTAAATTGAATAGATTTGAAATTCGAATTAAATTGAAGTGAATTGAAATTCAAATTAAATTGAAGTGATTTGAAATTCAAATTAAATTGAATAGATTTGAAATTCGAATTAAATTGAAATGAATTGAAATTCGAATTAAATTGAATTTGAATTGAAATCGATTTGAAATGAAGTTAAAAGAATTTATATTGAAAAATTCAATCTTGATTTGAATTTGAAAAGGAAGTTGAAATCGTTTTGAAAACGAATTTAAAACGAATTTAAAACGATTTATAAATCACGTTTTGAAAGGAAATCGATGAAATATAATATATATATATATATATATATATTATATATAATGGCCTGAATAGAACGCGCCGCGGCAGTTCACGAATTTCGACCATTGACTTCAAATGGGTATTACGGGAGATCCGACCGTCGGATTCTCCTAAAACCGGAACCGTTGGGTTCGTATCGAAAAGAGCTTGCTAACGAATAATAGAAATTAGAAATCTAACGGTTGGATTTGGAATTATGTCCAAATCAAATTTGGAAAAGGTCGCTGTAAGTGCAGTTCGATGGCCGTTGATGGAAATCGACGGTACGGGCCTTGATAAAATTATTAAAAATAGTAATAATTTGTGTAAAATCATAAGAAATGATTTGTGAAGAATTGGGATGAAAATTTCCATATTTGAAAAGATAAAAATAGATTTTTATCGAAATGAACTAATTTTGAATCAGAATAATAATTTATTTACTTTTAAATAAATAAATTGGATTTGAAATGGTTTTAAAAATAACCAGAATTTCCAATAATTGAATTGGAATGGATTTGAATCGAAATTATCTTTGGAATATTTCGATGTTGGATTTCGTGATTATACAGATATTGTTATGGAAATTTGAAAGATATATTAATATCGTTATTTCCAATACGATATTTGTTGGTCGTAGAGTTTGATATTGAATATAAGCCGATATATTTTCTATTCAGAGCCTTGTATTTAATATCAAATGTGATTTGGGTTTATCGTGAATGGTGTCTTCATTAACACTGTTCTTAAACCCAGTTGAGAAAAAGATTAAATCTTCTTATTTAGATTTAAGGAAGTGTACCAATTAAATGGTATTTAGCTGGAATTGAATTTGAATTGACTTTTGGGTTTATGGTGAACGGTGTTTTAAATAACACTTGTTCTTTAACCCGATAATTAATGGAATGTGATTTTGGGTTGTCGTGAACGGTATCTTCAATAATACTGTTCTTAGACCCGACTGAGTTAAGAAAATCAGAAACTAACTGGAGATTAGTTAAGTTGAATGGTTTCTTGGGTATTGATCTGATGTTGGTTTCGGCCTTCGGGGTTAATACTTAGTGAATTGCTCACTTGCTATTTTACGGTTAAAGGCTGATAGAATGGAATGTGGTTTTGGGTTTATCGCGAATCGTGTTTTAAATGACATTGATTCTTTAACCAGTTAAAGATTAAAACTAAGTGGAGTTTTAATGAATCTTTAATTAGATTGAAATGATCGAGAATGGAGTATCACCAGTTTTGCTCCAGGCGATAGTTCTTTAATTAGATTTGAACGTGAAATGGTAATTGAATTTACCGATAACACCGTGGTGTTAGATATGAAGTATGACCAATTTTACTTCATGGGATGAATAGATTGGGATTGGGAAATAAAATAAATGATTACTTCGGTGTGGTTCGCTAACCCCGACTAGTTTGAAGTGATATTCAAAGGGGGATTAAAGAATAAATTTAAAAGAATTTATCTTTGATAAAATTAATGGGAACTTTTCCCTAAGAATATGAAATTTAGAAACTAACTATAGGTTAGCTAAGCATAATGGTTTTCTGGATATTGATCCGATGTTGGTTTCGGCCTTCGGGGTTAATATTTGGGGAATTATTCTCTTGTTAATTTACGGTTAGTGACTGATGAATTGGAATGAGACGTATGTTGTGTTTGTGTAACACTTGTTTACTATATACGCGAGTTACTCGGAAAGACCGGGTTTATCCCATTCTGAATAACTGATACGACGATAAGTCGAAGGTGAAGACGGTGGTTGAAGACCGGAGGTCTTCACGTCGTTTGGATAGTTACTGATGATCTTTATTGAGCCGTACACCCAAGAGGAGGGAATCAGTTGGTGATCGTCCAGACGTACTTGGAGATCGATGGATATGCGAGGTACAAAGGTGACTCCGGTTTCGTTCAGACCCAGAGCGAACTTGTAAATGGACTATGTGTCTGACATTGGATTTTATATTGTGTGATTGATTTCTATTAAATATATATCTGTTTGGCGGCGGAGAATTTATTCTCTTGCTTAACACCCTTCTCTGAGACGTACGAGCTTAGAGGCTATATATTGGTGGATATCAATCGCATGGAGTGAATTGCCTGTGTGGCATGCTAAGATGCAAATAATCAAGGTTTTTGTTGAAAAGCAAAGTCTTGTGGTTGATGATCAAAGCACGGCCTTTGTGGCATAGCTTTGTGTAGCGTTTAATTCGCGAGTTTCACACCAGGTATGAACCAAAAACGGGAGACAGATATCAGGGAGGGCATGCGTTTCTTTCTAGTTAGAAGTGGCGTCAGTGGTTTTACACGCCCTGACGAGTTTGACTTATGTGGCTGTTGCTGTTGCGAGGCGCCTCAGATATATCGGTGACTATGTGGAGCCGATGGAGTCATTTGTTGGCTCATTTACGCCCCATAGGGCGGGGAAACGCAGTGTTCAGGAATTATAATCGACATCGGTGGACCGGCCCTGAGTCCAAGGGACGATGCGTTCTGTTCCTGAGGGGCGGACTAGAGGCTCTCGAATCGGTGAGGACGATCCCTAGCCTCGGTTCATATCATAAATGATAATCCAACTTCCAATACGTGACTTTGCGGTTTTATTTGTAGAGCCTAGTATGGCAACATAGTGGTATGGGGTACTTATGCAATCTATGATTGATACTTATGATTGAAATTGTTTTATACACTATGCACTTATAATAGTATCAAATGATTTGTTTTAACGTATCAAGCATTCTTTGGCTATTATAAGGTAAAACCCTATCCTCCGGCTTGCGTTGCATTATGTGATGGGACCTGGGTCTTATAATAGCTTCATATTTCTGTATTTAGCATTGCGTTGTTGTTTTATGCACTGGTGTTCTTGGGAGGAAACCCGTTCCGTGTTATACGGCGTGGTCCCTTGATTTACCTAACTTTAAAATGAAGATTAATAACTGTTTTAGTTCTCACACCAGTCCCATGACTGACCTGGAGTTTATTGTTTTAACCTAAACTCTGGGTGCCCTTATTTTGACACGGGCAGCTAGTAGTTTTGGTTTTGTAGATTTATATTCACAGAATCCTGATTTACAGCTAGAACGATACTCGGAAAGCTCTGTATCCGTGTATTACTTCTAGTTGTGTTTTGTATTATTTTCCGCTGCGATGTATTTAAATGTAATTGAAATCTCTGATATTTTCTGTGTAATATTTATTCGTACTCTATATATTCTTGTATTCTGATGGAATTGTTGTAATTAACAATGAAATGTTCTTCTGTCTGCGTTCTTTTGTGTGTTGTTCTCATAGTATCCGCTCTTTCCTTCACGGGGAAGTTACGGGTTATCACATTCTTTGTTTTTAAATGAAATAGAGATTAATAAATGAAGACTGTGCACACTGTAAGCTCCTTAAATTAGTTGTTATCTCATATACAAGATTCAACAATCTATGCATGTAGCATAGTTCTCTATTCATGTTTGAACTTTTGAGTCTTATATTTCCCAAACGAATTCTTCAAAGAATCCATATCCTGATGTGATTATAAATCCTAGTCAGGAAAAAGATTAGATAGCTAAAACCTTAAAAACATGTAAATCAAACACATTATTGCACTGACCGCTTTACAAATGCCACAAAATTTTTTGAAGCATCTTTCCATAAACAAAATAAAAGTTATGACAAATAAAAATATCCCATGCAGCAAAATTGCATTAAAGTTAAAAAAGAGACTACTTTAATTTTTCAATTTGTGTTCTTGTTTAGAAAATCAATGTAGATCTCTCTTCTTGACTGTACTAAAAAATTGAATAGATGTGCATGACAAATGGATCCAAAGCACAGCCTACTTGTGTACCTATGTTGTGTTACCGCCAATTATATCAATCAATTTACTCCAGCAAAGCACAACTTCAATTATTTGTGTAGGTCATCTTAGGACAAACTTTGCCTTCGGGTAACACGGACATTGTGTCCCCATCAATACCATATTCTAGTTTAGCTCATATATCAAATTTTGTATTTCCTATAAGAAAAAGAATCATGTAAATATTCAGTTTTGTACTCATATTTTCTTTTTCATACCCTGCATGCTGGAGAACCTTTTCATTTTTAAAGGGAAAAAAGAAGAAAAGGCTGTTTTTGTTTCTATTTTACTTCAACCAGCAGTGGACATTTTCATGTACTGTTATCCAATTTGAGTTTGGGAAAATATTTTCCAAAGTTCAAAAACAAAAAATCTTGCAACCTTCTTTGTTTTCCTTATGAGATTCATTTTAACTGAATTCAAATAGCTTGTCCGTTAGGAAAAAATCAACACAATTTTGTTAGTTGTACATAAATCAGCTAAGGCCTATGTTGATTTAAAAAAAAATATCCCATTGGGTGTGATGAAATGGGCGGCAGCTAGTTTAAGGTGCACGAAATCCTTGGCAACACAGCACGAAATTGGGAGGAACAACAATGAAATGATTTCCCGTTTATCTATGTATTTAAAATTAAAATAATCAGAACAAAGTTCATAATTGATCAAAGAATAAATATGTAATAGAAATGGGAACAATAATCGATTCACAGATTTATGGATATTTCTAAATTAGGGTTACTGGATGATGGTATTCACGATGTTTTGTGTTTCTGAAATTGTGAAATGGGTACAGTTTGTTCAAATTTGTCAGATTTGAATTTTTAACAACAATTGATTTGATGAAAGTATCATTAGTTAGCAGAACATTTGACAAGAAATGAAAAATGAGTTCCAAAGCTTACTGTTCCAACACAAAGGGCTTATTCACGCACTGAAATCTACAACCTCGAGATAAAAGCATCTGTAGCAGTTGGGGAGAGAGCAAGCCCGCCAATCCACAATTCAGCTTCAATTTCTTGAGCTTGCCACATGATGCTCTGAGCCCCAGCTCAAACCCTTCCACTGATACTTTGTTCAAGTGCACTAAATCCATATCTTGAAGACAACTTAGACTTCTAATATGTTTCCAAAGTCCAATGGAACTAACAGGACAGTATGAAATATTGATCTACATTTATTCACGAAATATTAGTTACAATATTAGTGGCATTATCCATAAAAATGCCGGCAACACTTGGAATATTTACCTATTTTATGTTAGGGCAATAGAAACAAGGGCGTTGATAGCAACATGATCGATAGAGTGACACCGCTTCGTACCGATTTTAGGCAGTTTATTGCATCCCATCGCAAGCGCTGTGATTCCTAAACCATTCACATTATGGAGTTCCCTCAGTTCAAGAATTGAAAGTTCTTTCAATGAACTCAAATGCTTGATCCTTTCATCTGTTATATCTCTCCAGTAATATAAATTTAGTCTCTTCAGCTTCCTGCAACCAGCAGCTATGGATGTCAATCCTTCGTCGCTTACTCCAGTAGACCTGTTATTTTCATGTAAATTTATTTCGAACGTTTTGGTACGTGTTTAAAGTAAAAGCTTGAAGAACAAAAGTAAGTAAAAAAATACAAATAAAAATCAAGTTCTATAAGATTATGGTAATTCGAGACAAATATGAGCAAGCCCTTTATCTGTGATGCGGGAACAAAGGCCCAGCTTCAATATTATAATCTTGGAGTTTTAAAACAAGTATCCAAATGTTGTTAATGATAAACGCTTTAAATGTCGTATTCAGTGCGGTTAAGACAACAAACTCGTGAAAACAAAACAGAACTTACCAGAATCGTTCATGTTGCAATCAGTGAGATCAATTTCTTTGAGTTGGGCCCAATATTTTTAAAACCTGACTAATTCCTCTCTGAAAGTAGATTGCAAGACTCCAAACGACGATATTCAAGCTTTTTACAATGCTTTGATATTGAAAATAATGCTTCTTTCATTATGAATTCATTACGTTACACAGCAAACATTACATAGCAAAACATTCGTTGATAATTAGATTTGATTAGTTGAAATCACAGGATAAAAGTCACCAATATTCAGATTTTCAATATACATGTGTCTTTCAATAATAGGGATCAAACCAGAAGAAGTCATGTTGTCATAACATGAAACATCAACAATCTGCATTAACATATAATATAGGTTGAATATACTGAAACTTTAATCGCAAATATAAATGAGAGAAAAAATAACGTGGGTCGTTCATGTCAGTATGGACCCCAACCAATCGGATGTACATTCATACTCAACAAAAGCGACAGCACCAACTAGAGCAGACTTAACCAACGAAGGGAAAAGGTCTTCATACATACCATCCCATCCTTCTGCTTTTATAATTTGCGTAAGCAACAATGTTTTAAAATGCAAAAGGCGTACATGAGGCGTTTTCAGATCCGTGAGGCGATGTGTAAGCCTCGAAGCGTTGAGGCCTAAGCCTTTCGGGTAAAAGAAAAGCGCAACACATATACTTAATTTTTAATATGGAGTAACATTAAGCATCATATAGTAAGTAAAAACCATAAAGCATTCAATGTAATTCAAACAAAATACAATCATCCTTGCACATTTAATATAAATTGCAAAAGATCAAATGATATCTTCCTCTGGTCCATATATGATCACAAAATCAACGGAGAATTTTTTTTTGAATTTGCAGAATTCGGTAAATCTTTGACGCACTTCAATGCAATATCACATTTTCTCATTTTAAATTAACCTAACCAACAATAGAAATAAGGAAACGATTAAGATGGATTTTCAATGAAACACAACAATCAAAGGAAAAAGACAGTTAAAAAATTACAAAAAAAGGTCTCTTAAACCAGAGTTTTTAACTTTTTTTTTTGCGTTTTTTACGGTTTTTTATGTTTTTTTTTTTTGCCTTTTTAACGCCTCAATTGGTTGAGACTTAAGCCTCAGAGGTAAAACGTCTCTTGAGATGCGCCTCAAGGCGTTTTTGCCAACGCCTCGCCTCGAGGCGTGTCTCAGGCGCGTTTTTTAATACACTGGTAAGTAACCAAACATGATTTTGTATCCCTTCTTCTCTACTCTTGCTCCGTATCTTGGATGCATTTGTAGCTCTTCAACCTACAGTTCTGCAATGGAATCAAATTCAAAACATTAAGAATTCAAAACTGCACAGTAGATGAGAAAGTTAAAAAAGCTGTGAAACAAGGCTTCATATGAAGATGTCGCACATAAGATGCCATCAGCATCAAGGACACCTAGTTTCAAAATAAGGCTTTCAAGGAAAAATAGAAGAGGCAATATGAACCACGCTTCTAAATCAGCTTCTGAAAAGGTTGTCATCAGTAATCCATTAGTCACACCCATTTATCAATCCAGTTTCTAAACAAAAAAGGTATAGAGGAGACCAAACCTTTCTCCATTTTTCCATTATGTATCCTTCTCTCTTGTCTCTCATGCTCCGCTACTTCTCTTTCAAACTTAAGCTTGATTGCTTTGGTAAACTAAAAAAAAGAGCTGTATCGAGACCTGCAAACTTAAGTCGTATTGGAGCTGCTCACCCTTCGCATGCATTGCGCCTCGGTGCTGCGCCTTCGGCATGTATCTCATTGACCACTTGATCTCCTTCCCATCTCACTGCAGATTCTTCCCTCTGCACTGACCTTCCCTGAACCCCACCTTGCATAGACCTCCTTCACTTTTTGACCTACCGAGCCCCGCATCTCCACTGCTCGAGCCATTCGCCACCTGAGACCGAAATGCAGTTCCACCTTTGCTTCGTCCACATTCGCCTCCTCCCTAACAAGCTTCGAAACCCAAAATCTAGCTCATACAAGCCATACCCGCCTCCACCCCAAGCCCGCTCCTACACCGCTGCCTTACCAGGTTTCCTCCACCCTTTGCCATAACCCTGAAACTACACTTTCCCACCTCCACATCGCATCACATCATCGTTTACCCACACCTCCTTTTGTGCAATACTTTAACCTTGCTTTTGATGAGTTTTGAATCAAGAAGTTGTAAGGATGCAACCGTATGTGGGAGCTAAATGCGTGAGTATGGGCTTTATCAGGTTTTTGCATTTTAGTTCAGACGTTAAAGCAAAGTGGGAGCGTTGATCAATGCTAGTTTGTCTACTGTTTGAGTCTCTAATGCAACCGATTAGGAAGTGGAACTTTTATCTTGTGTGAAGACTCATGTCCATCTCCGTGTGTGTAGACCATTTTCCGTGCTCGTGCCAGCAACTACAATGCAGTATTTAAAAAAAAAAAAAAAAAATTGAAGCGAGAAACTCAGGTAATAATAACAGGAACAGGGCCAGCAGGGTTAGAAACTGCAAATTTGCAAGAGTGTCACTTTGTTTCCCCCAACAGAAAAAATAAGTTTATTAACTCATATCTAAGTTTCAAAAAACTCATATATTAAACATATGTTAAACACTAATAGCATATCATACACAACTCTTCCTCTCTTAACATCAACTATAAAATTACACCTGTGTTTAGAGTGTCAACAACAAGCAAATTTCTACAAGTGCGCGAGAAAGAGGATAACAAAATGGAAATAAAGTTTAATTTGGCAGTTTTTAATTTTGAACTATTCGGTAATATCCAAAGCTACAAAACTTCAACATGAAAGCTGTACTAAAAAGTACAAGTACATAAAATACATTCAAATGAATAATATATGTAATTAAACGATTCTTCCATCAATTAACATCACGTTCTCTATTAATTAAATTAATAACTTCAAAGTGGCATTTCATCAAAAACATTAAGTGTTACATTGACTAAGTTGGTACAGATCATGTACTGAAAGTGTTAATCATCTAATATGACTCATGCGCACCAATTTATCATTCATAAACATAAAACAACTGGCAAATCTAAAAAAAAAACATCACCAAATACTATTAAATCTTGACAATTGATCACCTACGGAGATCCATTTTGGGAACGCTTGATTAGCTTCAGAGGAAAATGAAGGCAATACTGAAGAATCGTGCGGGGCTGGAAAATGGAATTGAGGATTTGAGAAAATCATAGTAGATAGGTTTGGGAAAAAGATAGGATTGTTAATGACACCCCCTTTTTTGTTAAGGGGTGACACAAATTTCATTTTTTAAAATTTTGTTAAGGGGAGTACACAACATTCTAAACACCCCTTAACAATACATAATAATAAGACCATATTACCCTTAATCTGAAGAAGAAGAAGCACAACGTGGTGAAATTCGGTCTCGAGTCACCGTTTTCCGAAGCACGACATAGATGTGAAAATACGAAAAACGGCCTGCAAACACCGAACAATCATTATAAAGATAGAAAATTATGACCATTTTTAGTGTGCAAACACGGTAGAGTATAACCGTTTCCGTTGTTTTTGTTAAGTTTTTTATAGAGATAGAAAAGATGTTCTAATGCTACCGTTTTTATTACATAAAAACGGTATACTCTTACCCTTTTTTGGTTTGAGCACGAGCATTAAAATACAGCAGGGTTATTTTTGTTTCTTAAAAGTATAACTGGTGTTGCCCCTTAACATTTTTTTTATAGATCGGTGTCCCCTTAAAATATGACACCCCTTAACCAAAAAGGGAGTGTCATTAACAACATCCAAAAAGATAGTAACGCGGCCTGTTTTGTTTGTGGGAACGCGAGGGAGGGAACGGTATTTGATCATGTGAAGCTTACGGAGGAACCAAAGGTGCTTAGGAAACAAATCAATATTTGACACATAAAATTAAATATCTAAAAATGATGAAAAAAATAACAGAAACGCTTAGATAGACATAGAAACTCTAGATAGTTATTTCAAAGCTAGAAACTAAAAAAAAAAAAAAAAATTGAGTATAAAATACCAAGTGTTTCAAATTTGTTAATTTGTTGTAGTGAGAGAGTCAGACACTTTAGACCTTCCCAAGGCGGAGTAAACCTGCCTATTTTCACACACAATAGGTTTATATATATGTACACTAGACCTCTCACATTAATCCGTTTATCTGTAGATGCTGGATATGTCGGACGGTTCCGGGCAGACTTCTACTACAAGTGGTTTTACCTCATGTCATAGTGCACTAAACTTGAATGGCCCATGGCACCTAGTCGTCTCAAATTAGTCGGACCCACTTGTGGTTGCCGAATTTGTCGGTCGGTTCCGGGCAAACTTCTACCACAAATGACAACTAATCTCATGTCTGTGTGTCATTATTTAATATATATATATATATATATATATATATATATATATATATATAAGCCATTCTATGCGCACACACAAACAATCAATATATGGGAACATTTCAAATTCAAATCTTATTCTAATCGCATTTACTACTTCATTATTATGCTAATTCGGTAAATACGCTATATAAGTAGAATATTTAGTATGCATAAACAACGCAATTTTTTCGTATAAACGAGAGAACGTCTTAATGAGGTGAAAATTGTCAACTTGTTCTAAGTTTAAGGCATACAGATTAATGTACACATTTGACCGCTACATTCAAGGCATAATGACATAATTGCATAATAACAGATAGCTGTAATGGAAAATACAATATGCATACAATTACAACTTGCATCTTAGGCTTGTAAGAATAATTCTAGTAATGAATCAAGAATAGGGTGTAAATTCATATATTCATACATACACACACACACACACACACACATATATATATATATATATATACACACACGTATATATATACATAGACCTTTATTTATCTAATTTACCCATTTTTCATGTTGTGCGTAAAAACATTCATATTTGATTGGCTTCAAATCTGAATACGTTCGGATTATCTAATTAGAATAAAAACCCAAACCTATTCAAATAATAAATCTAATCAAATCTAAACCTTTTTACATTACAATCAAAGATTTAGAAAATGGATAAATCAAAATAGAATAAAAGTACACCACCCAATTATTCTCAATCCACTACTAAAACAAAATCCACAAACCCAATATAAATTGACAATTCTTGCGAATATACATAAAAACAAATAATTTAGAGGTTTTGCAGATTAATATTGTCGTTATACCAAATCCTCTTAGGCATACAAATCTATATGATAATCTACAAATGTAGAATATGCCTAATAAAATACTAATTCCGCTCACAGTGATTGGAAATGTCGTAGATCTGACGCTGTTGTGCCTATTTGATGTAAACTCCAATTCTAGAGATTTATATACATAAGAATCAATCGATTAAAATTCCTATATATATATTTCATATGATTCCAAGTATATATTCTAATCTAAATTTTATAAGAAAAGATTAGAGAAAGAAGAATAGGTTTGTAGAAGAAGAAAACCTATTTTTAAGTTTCTCTAGAAATGGCAGTAGAGTGGAGGCACAAATAGAACAAGTGGCTAGGGTTTGGGCATGAGTCCAGGGGTCTATTTATAGTTGCTTGTGTAAGCAAGGACCGTAGGATTATTTAGATTAAATCTTAGTTGTCCGTTTATATAAATTAGCCTCAAAACCTAACCAAACCCAACTTTATTAGGGGTTCCAACAGCATAGCAGTCGACCTCCCCTCTAAAAGGGAGGTCGACCGACGGTCGACACCCCTTCTAGGGGAGCAGTCGACCTCTCGGTCTCTGAATTGCCCAATAAACGTATATGGGGATGAGGATATTTAATATATATAATGTTTATTCAATCAGATCATTTCTTTCCTTATGCATATTATTCTTGTCCCCTTATCCTTATCTTCTCATTTGAAATTCAAATCCATCAGATTGTTTTATCTCTTGGATATATATATATTATTTATTAAACCACACACATACACACACACACACACACACACACACACACACATATATATATATATATGTGTGTGTGTGTGTGTGTGTGTGTATATATATATGTTTACCGTCTGATTTCATTGAACTATAATTTCTTCATACGATCACCGTTTTCAACATATTATATATGAAAATGACTCAAAATTTCGCTATGAATGTAAATAAAAGATTTTCGTAGCCACACTCTTAATTCTGCAAAATCTCATTTTTCAACCTATTTATATTTTATTATTAAATTGCTCATTTTCGTTAATTATTAATATTTATACTTTTTAGGTATATTTTATGGGGTGTTACAAAATTGTTGTAACTTGGATACATGATATACTATAACACTTTAATATTTAGTGAAAGAGATGTCTAGAGTAATAGATAATGATATAGATACTTGCAAAATACTAAGTGAACTATGGAGAATTAACTTAGTAAAGCACAAACTAAATTTGAGTAGAATTGGAAATTATAGAAAGTGGACATTTTTGAAATATATAATGGTAACTCAGACTGAAAACAATGGAGTAATGATTAGTGAAAATTATATTTTCATGTCATTTTACTATAGTGTTTGAAGCACATGTCTGTTCATAAAAATATAAAGCTAAGAAACATAACTCTTTAAATTTAAGAGAAAAGCCGTCAGGTGGTACATTTATCGACATACTTAGGCAGTATATGTCAACTTATCCTTTTATGTTGGAAAATAATTTATGTATAGAGATTTTATGTATTTTAATATATAAAACTTTCATAAACTACTTAAATAAATATATAACGAAAATAAAATAGATTTTTTGCTAAGAGACTAATTCAAAGAAAAGAAAATTTCTAATTATGGACTTTAGCAAATTTACCTAATGCCCATTAAATGTTATCTAAAGGCTTAAACACTTTATGTCCTGGTCTGTATACCCTTGAGTTTTCAATTTCCATGTTTTCCTATAAATCTTGATCGCTAGTCTCTTTGCTGATCAACCATCAAAATCAGTTGTTATGCCCCGAATCTGCTCGGCCTCCGAAGAGACCGGAAAACGCGGATTGTAATGAGAACACAACGCATCAGAACACAAACATAAGAACATTTCATTACTATTACCACAATTTACATTAGAGTACAATATATCAGAGTACAGATAAATAATATACAGCGGAAGAATATCAGAGATTTAGAAATTACATTTAAATACATGAACATAATGTGCAGTAGAAAACATCAACTACCACAACTGAAAGAAATACACGGATACAAAGCTTTCTGAATATAGCTCCAACTGTAATCCAGGATCCTGTGAAAAGAAATATCTGCAAATCCAAAACTACTAGCTGCCCGTGTGAAAAATATGGGCACCCAGTGTTTAGGTAGAAACAATAAACTCTGAGCCAGTCATGAGACTGGTGTGAGAACTAAAACAGTTATTATTAACTTGATTTTTATGTTGCGTAAATCAAGGGACCACGCCGTACAACACAGAACGGGTTTCTTTCCAAGAATACCATAAACAAACAACGCAATGCTTTTTCTGAAAAATGAAGCTATTATAAGACTCAGGTCTTATCACACAATGCAAACACAAACCAAAGGATAGAGTTTTACCTTATAATATCCAAACATGCTTGATATGCTTAAAATAAATCATTTTGATATTACTATAAGTGAAGAAATCAACTTCAAATATAAATGTATTGTGACGGCCCGCCCCGCACCAGCCTGCATTTCCTCCTTGAATGCGCTGTACACATGCCCAGCTAGCACGGAACGGTTGTCAGAAGAAAAGAAATAAGAGAATGAACTAACAAGGAACCTGTAGAATGTCTCACAGCGCATGGAACAAAATATAATAATAACATACTCTTGACATAAAACAGGCGAGACAGTGCATAAGCTGAAAACTAAACCAACATTGCAGCGGAAATCCAAATACAGCTTATGATCCAACATCATTATTACAACTTTAAACTGTCTCTAAAGCAAAAGAAAGATAAAGTAGAAGATGCACTACTAATGCCCAAGCAGTGATCCTCAACAACACAGGGAGAATATCTATATGTATCATACGTGGAAGCCTCCTGCTCGTTTCCGGACCAGCTACTCGTGCATACCCAGCTAACCTGTCTCTAGTCTGCTCGTGAGAGCACCCAGAGTAATAAGAAGAGACATAAAACTCTGGGTCAGACAAAAGTCTGGTATGAGCGATAAACAGCTAAACAGAACAATAACAGGTATACTAAACCATACTTGAACCTGGACCTGCAACCAAAGAGCTAGCACTACATACCGTACAATACTCTAAGGTGCCACAAAACAAATGGTGTAAAGATACGGGGTGGGGGAGTGTATGTCATAATGAAGGCAAACAATCAAACATAGCAACCATTCCCACATCTCTCACTCAGTGCGTAAAGCATACGATGTCCACCACTGTCAATCACTAGACCCATCGAAGTAGTGACGGAGTTCGACTTGTACAACTACTGCTACTGCCAAGCTTATCTCATGGAGTCATGACCAAATCTTTACAAATGACCCCACTTCATTGGTCTATAGCTCTTTAGTCGTACCTAGGCCACTGTGGCCCTGAATCCGTTCACGTACCCCCTACACATAGTGATCTAAAGTTACAGACATCGACAACCCCTTAGCACACGTCCCGCAGTAAAGCCCAACTCATGAAGTTCCCTCCTTGGTTCCCATCTGGATCCTGAGGTACAACTCCTCATTTGGACTTCCTTTGCATCTCGGGTTTAGGTCTACTTGGTGTTCGATCCTCCGGTTTGGTTCGGTTCGGCCCCTCCTGCTTGGTTCGGCTCGAATGCTCCTTTCTAGTTCAGTTCGGGTGCTCGGATGCTCTTATTTGGTTCGGGTCGGATGCCCCTATCCGGTTCGGATCGGATGCCCCTATCCGGTTGCTCCTATCCGAATGCTCCTATCTGGATGCTCCTATCCGGATGCTCCTATCCGAATGCTCCTATCCGGATGCTCCTATCCGAATGCTCCTATCTGAATGCTCTTATCCGAATGCTCCTATCCGAATGCTCCTATCCGGTTTGCTGCAAGTTTTTCCAGCAAGCTATTTTTGCCAAACGACGGCATTTTCAACCGTTCTAACTTTTCTATGCAATCACAAAACATACCATACAGTCATAGCAACATGTATAATCATCCACAAACACTAAAACAACAATATGACATGTTTATATGGATCAAACATACCCAAAAACCATGTTTTACCTTAAGCATGTTTAGGCAAGACTAATCATAGAATTAACAAAACTTAACCAAATCAACCCAAATTTCTAACAGAGGTATAAAAAAATAATTTTGAATTTATAAATATTTTTCCAGAATTTATTAATGTATAAATTCGTTAATCTTCACTAATTACCCTTAATTAACCGTAATTAGTGCAAAACTATGCAAATCACTCACTTTAGCCACAAATAAAACCTTTAGAACTGAAACTCTATTGTTTGGGCGTGAATACCAAAGCAACACAGCAGCTCTATCTCGGTTCTTGTGCTAATCCGCCTTGATTCGATGTTGCTAAGCTTAATCCTTGATTAGAGAGTGATTTGGAGGTGTTTTAGAGGATGGAGGCCATTGTTAGGGTTTCTAAGAGGTAAGTGGCGGCTAGAAAACTGAAATAGAATGAAAACCTAACTCTTTCCAGCCTCCCCATAACCCTAATCCCGAAATGGGTTATGGGCCAATCCACTAATCACCCTATTTGGCCCGGTTAAGCAGTTTTTTACCTTCCAAACCTTATTTCAGCCATATCTCCCAAACGGTAAGTCCGTTTTTCACATATGACCACTCTACGGAAAGGTAAACCATCATCCGAAGCCAATGGAAGTGTTTTAGGTCAAAACTCCTTTCCAATGAAAAGTTAAGGCCAAAACAAGATCAGCTAGGGGCAAACCGGTCATTTAAAAATCGGCAAAAATCATGAACATGGGAAATGACCCCAATAGTCGTCTCCCAAAGTTACATGACCATACGACTTCGTATGTGAAAGAAATAAATATTCTACGATCCTTTGATGCGTAGAATGCAGGTCGTTACACTCTCCTCCCCCCCCCCCCCCTAAGAAATTTCGTCCCCGAAATTCCTTAACCCAAAACATACAAAGGATCCCGCATGCCTATCAGCCACATAAAACAATCAAACATGCAAAACAAACAAACAAGCCTATCCTAACCTGCGGAAAGACTAAATCAAAGTTAAAATCTTACCAGGCTAAGAGTTCTGGATACGTCTTCCTAATGCTCTCCTCTGTCTCCCAAGTACAGTCATTCTCATTCTCGCCCCACTGGACTTTGACTAGATTCACCGCTTTCCTTCGAAGTTGCTTCGTATCGTTCTCAACAATACACATAGGCTTGCAGTTCCCAACCGCCTCGGGTTCAACTTCGATATCATCCAACTGATCTGGTGAAATAGTCACATCTGGGTCGTGCACGAACTTCCTTAACTGGGAAACATGAAATACGTTGTGAACTCCTGCCATCTTCTCTGGTAATTCAACTTTGTATGCCAAATTCCCAATTTGCTCAAGAACTGGGAATGGACCAACAAATCTTGGTGTTAACTTGCCTCTCCTGCCAAATCGTATCACGCTCTTCAACGGAGAAATCTTGACAAACACCAAGTCGCCAATGGAGAACTTTAATTCTCTTCTCCTTTTATCAGCATAACTCTTCTGCCTATCTTGGGCAGCCTTCATTCGTTGTTGGATAACCTTAATCTTGTCTGAAGTTCTCTTATCACATCGGGTCCAAGCACAAACTTCTCACCAGTTTCTACTCAACATGACGGTGAGTTGCACAGTCCTCCGTACAAAGCTTCAAACGGAGCCATACTAATACTGGATTGATAACTATTATTATATGCAAACTCTACTAGATGCAAATGGTCATCCCACGATCCACCAAAATCCAATATGCAAGCTCTCAAGAGATCTTCTAACACTCGATTCACCCTCTCTGTCTGTCCGTCGGTTTGAGGATGATACGCAGTACTGAGATGTAGTTCTGATCCTAACGCCTCTTGTAAGCTCCTCCAAAATCCACTAGTGAACAACGGATCTCAGTCACTCACAATGCCTTTGGGTATTCCATGAAATCTCACTACCCACTTTATATACAGTTCCGCTAACTTAGCTGCCGTCCTGTTTGACTTGACGGGTATAAACCTTGCACTCTTAGTCAATCGATCCACAATCACCCAAATGCTATCATGGCCCGATCTAGTCCTTGGTAACCCATCAATGAAATCCATTGACACTTGTTCCCATTTCCATTTTGTAATTTCTAATGGTTGTAGCAAACCACTAGGCTTCTTTTGCTCAGCTTTAACTAGCTGGCAGTTCATGCATTTGGATATAAACTTCCCAATGTCTCTTTTCATCCCTTCCCAGTAGTAGGTCTGCTTCATGTCTCGGTACATCTTGTTACCACCGGGATGTATAATCTGTTTTGAGTGATGACATTCTCTAAGCACTTCATCTCTCAATCCATTGACATTGGGTACAACTAGTCTTCCATTCTTTCTAAGCCATCCATCTCAATCAAGCCCATACTTGTTCATCTCCTCATCGATACCCATCTCTAACTTGGAGATGATTTCCAATAGGTTAGGATCGTCCCTCTAACTAGAGCCGATCCGCTCAATCAAAGTGGGTCTGATCGTCAAACTTGCTAACATTTCTGGATCCAATTCGCACTTTGGTATGAAATCATACCCAGCGATGTACTCCAGTTGCTTCCACTCAAGAAACATAGCCCCTAGACTGGCATGTCTCCTACTCAATGCATCAGCCACCGCATTGCCCTTTCCTGGTGTATATGCGATGTCAAAATCATAGAAAGCCAAGAATTCTAACCATCTTTGCTGTCGGAGATTTAGATCCTTTTGGGAGAAGAGATACTTTAACGATTTATGATCGGTAAACAACTCGAATCTTTCTCCCAATAGATAATGTCTCCACATCTTCAATGCGAACACGATCGCTGCCAATTCCAAATCATGGGTAGGGTATCTTTTCACGTGCGGTTTCAGTTGCCGACTTGCATAAGCCACAACCCTACCTCCTTGCATCAATACAACACCTAGCCCTGTACCACATGCATTCGTATATACTGTCATCTCTTCATTCCCTTTAGGAATGACTAACACTGGTGCACATGTCAACTTTTCCTTTAGACTCTTGAATGCATTCTCGCACTTTTCGTCCCAGACGAAAGCTTGATTCTTCTTGGTCAACTGAGTCAACGGTGCTGCTATCTTGGAAAAGTCTTGGATAAACTTACGATAATATCCAGCTAATCCCAAGAAACTTCTTATGTCCGTTGCATTCTTGGGTGTAGACCAATCTTGTACCGTAGCCACCTTCGCAGGATCCACGGCAATACCATTCTCTGAAACGACATGGCCCAAGAACCTCACTTCCCTCCTCCAGAAGTGACACTTAGAAAACTTTGCTTTCAATTGGTGTTTTCTCAACACCTCCATCACTATTCTTAAACGTTCCTTGTGTTCTTCCTCTGTCCTCGAGTAGACCAAAATATCATCCACGAACACAAGGACAAACTTATTCAACTGATCTCTGAATACCCTATTCATAAGATCCACAAAATATGCTGGGGCATTGGTCAGCCCGAATGGCATGACCAACCACTCATAAAATCTAGACGGCGTCTGAAACGCCATTTTAGCTATACTCTCAGCTTCCACTCAAAGCTGATGAAAACCTATCGCGAGATCCAACTGAGAAAACACTCTCGCTCCACTCAACTGATCAAACAAATCATCTATCCACGATAGAGGATACTTGTTCTTCCTCGTCACCTTATTCAACTCGCGGTAATCTACACACAAACGAAGGGAACCATCCGCCTTGGTAGCAAACACAACTGGTGCTCCCCATTCAGAAACACTCCTTCTTATAAATCCCTTCTTCAAAAGATCGCTGACTTGCACCCCGAGCTCTCGCTGCTCCCTTGGTGCCATACGACGAAGTGGCATCACTATAGGTCTGGAATCTTTCACTAAATCAATACGGAACTCAATCTCTCGGTGTGGTGGAAGCCCGGTCACTTCTTCGAAGACGTCCGGATACTGGCCAACCACGGGCAAACCTGACAACTCACCATGCGGGATGTCAAGGGAATTTAGAAAACTAGCCATTACCCCATCACTAGGTAGACCACCAAACACTACCCTCTGCCCATCATCTGCTCTAGCTGTCACCAAAAAGCCCTCACAGTCTACCACCACCCTGTATCTTTGGAGCCAATCGACTCCCAAAATAATGCCAAACCCAGTAAAGCCCAAAACAAAGCAATCACAAACATGCATCCATGACTCGATAAGACCACATTACGACAAATCATGCTAAGGTTAGTCGAACCACCAATCGGGTTCGTCACTACTAAAGGTATATCGACAATCTCGGGCTCCAATCCCAACCTATCTACCAGGTCACTAGATATGAAAGAACTGTAAGCTCCGGTATCAAACAAAACTCTAACAGGAACATCATAAACAGAAAGCATACCTTGAATAACGACATTCTTTCCCTTCTCCGCCGTAGTCGAGGCATTTGACGAAGAAGGAATAGCATTAAGGGCATATTCTTTCACCATCTACTTTTATTTAGGGGGTTGCGAACACTTGTCCTTCTGATGTCCCACCTGGCCACAGTTGAAGCACTTCCTATCCGCTGGCTTGGCCCGACAATTACTAGCATAATGGCCCTTCTTACCATAGCTGAAGCACTCAACATCTTGCTTATTCTTTTTCTTTTGGCCATCCTTAGTCTGATTCTGCTTTCTCTTATTCTGAGAACCATTCTTTCCTCCACCGCTTGCTTGCGGCTTTGGCTCCTCTGCAGATGCAACCTCAGTCTTCGGCTTAGGGTAAAGACTCTCTGACCTCAATGCTTTTCCCACAATTGATTCAAACGTCTCATCGATGTGGTTAATAAGCCTTTCCCCCAAGTACTGACCCAAGCCAGTTATGAACTTCTCGTTCTTCTTCTCGGCAGTATCTATTAGGGATAACCCATATTTCGACAAAGTGTCGAATTTGGCAATATACTCCGAGACAGCTCTGCCATTCTGCTTGAGTTCCAAGAATTTCTTAAACAGCACTGACTTCTGAGCAGCTGGAATGAACTTATCGCTAAAGCGAGCCTTAAACTGATCCCAAGTAATCTGATCGTCGGGAGTAGCTGCCTTTATAGCATTCCACCAATTCATTGCCCGTCCTTGCAGCTGACGGGATGCTAGCCTTCTCTTCATCGCATCCTCGATACCCAAATCTTCAAAGATACGCTCGCAACTATCCAACCAATCCTGAACATCCGTAGCCGACTCCGTTCTGTGGAACGGCTTCCCACCAAGACTCGTATAATCCTTATTCAGTTTGGCGAAATCGGCCCTAGGCGCCTGCACTATTGGACCACCACCATTACCAGCATTGGGAGCTACCCTCTGCACATCCCTAAGCATCTCCCTCATGAGGTCAGTAAACATCATCCTCATGTCAGCAGCATTCCCATTATTTGCTCCTCTACCGGCACCTCTTGCATATCGGCTCATCGTTCAATCTGTAAAGAGAAAACGATTAACCATATCCATAGTGGTGCTAGTGCAGTGAGACTTCATCCTTAGCTATACTAATAGTATATATATATATATAGATTTTTAAAAAAAATCAAAATAATCACAAATACGCACTCTCATCTACGTATACTATCTCTCCCTGATAACTTCCTTAGGGTAACTACGCAACTTAGAGCTCTGATACCAAGTGTGACGGCCCGCCCTGCACCAGCCTGCATTTCCTTCGTGAATGCACTGTACACATGCCCAGCTAGCACGGAACGGTCGTCATAAGAAAAGAAAGAAGAGAATGAACTAACAAGGAACCTGTAGAATGTCTCACAGCGCATGGAACAAAATATAATAATAACATACTCTTAACATAAAACAGGCGAGATAGTGCATAAGCTGAAAACTAAACCAACATAGCAGCGGAAATCCAAATACAGCTTATGATCCAACATAATTATTACAACTTTAAACTGTCTCTAAAGCAAAAGAAAGCTAAAGTAGAAGATGCACTACTAATGCCCAAGCAGTGATCCTCAACAACACAGGGAGAATATCTATATGTATCATACGTGGAAGCCTCCTGCTCGTTTCCGGACCAGCTACTCATGCATACCCAGTTAACATGTCTCTAGTCTGCTCGTGAGAGCACCCAGAGTAATAAGAAGAGACATAAAACTCTGGGTCAGACAAAAGTCTGGTATGAGCGATAAGCAGCTAAACAGAACAATAACAGGTATACTAAACCATACCTGAACCTAGAACTGCAACCCAAGAGTTAGCACTACATACCGTACAATATTCTAAGGTGCCACAAAACAAATGGTGTAAAGATACGGGGTGGGGGTGTGTATGTCATAATGAAGGCAAACAATCAAACATAGCAACCATTCTCACATCTCACACTCAGTGCGTAAAGCATACGATGTCCACCACTGTAAATCACTAGACCCATCGAAGTAGTGACGAAGTTCAACTTGTACAACTACTGCTACTACCAAGCTTATCTCATGGAGTCATGACCAAATCTTTACAAATGACCCCACTTCATTGGTCTATAGCTTTTTAGTCGTACCTAGGCCACTGTGGCCCTGAATCCGTTCACGTACCCCCTACACATAGTGATCTAAAGTTACAGACATCGACAACCCCTTAGCACACGTCCTACAGCAAAGCCCAACTCAAGAAGTTCCCTCCTTGGTTCCCATCAGGATCCTGAGGTACAACTCCTCATTTGGACTTCCTTTGCATCTCGGGTTTAGGTCTACTTGGTGTTCGATCCTCCGGTTCGGTTCGGTTCACCCCCTCCTTCTTGGTTCGGCTCGAATGCTCCTTTCTAGTTCAGTTCGGGTGCTCGGATGCTCTTATTTGGTTCGAGTCGGATGCCCCTATCCGGTTCGGATCGGATGTCCCTATCCGGTTCAGATCGGATGCCCCTATCTGGTTGCTCCTATCCGGATGCTCCTATCCGAATGCTCCTATCCGGATGCTCCTATCCGAATGCTCCTATCTGGATGCTCCTATCCGGATGCTCCTACCCGAATGCTCCTATCCGGATGCTCCTATCTGAATGCTCCTATCCGGTTTGCTGCAAGTTTTTCCAGCAAGCTATTTTCGCCAAACGACGGCGTTTTCAACCATTCTAACTTTTCTATGCAATCAAAAAACATACAATACAGTTATAGCAACATGTATAATCATCGACAAACACTAAAACAACAATATGATATGTTTATATGGATCAAACATACCCAAAAACCCATGTTTTCCCTTAAGCATGTTTAGGCAAGACTAATCATAGAATTAACAAAACTTCACCAAATCAGCCCAAATTTCTAACAGAGGTATAAAAAAATATTTTTGAATTTATAAATATTTTTCCAGAATTTATTAATGTATAAATTCGCTAATCTTCACTAATTACCCTTAATTAACCGTAATTAGTGCAAAACTATGCAAATCACTCACCTTAGCCACAAATAAAACCTTTAGAACTGAAACTCTACTGTTTGGGCGTGAATACCAATGCAACACAGCAGCTCTATCTTGATTCTTGTGCTAATCCGCCTTGATTTGATGTTGCTAAGCTTAATCCTTGATTAGAGAGTGATTTGGAGGTGTTTTAGAGGTTGGAGGCCATTGTTAGGGTTTCTAAGAGGTAAGTGGCTACTATAAAACTGAAATAGAATGAATACCTAACACATTTCAGCCTCCCCATAACCCTAATCCCGAAATGGGTTATGGGCCCATCCACTAATCACCCTATTTGGCCCGGTTAAGCAGTTTTTCACCTTCCAAACCTTATTTCAGCCATATCACCCAAACGGTAAGTCCGTTTTTCACATGTGACCACTCTTTGGAAAGTTAAACCATCATCCGAAGCCAATGGAAGTGGTTTCAGGTCAAAATTCCTTTCCAATCAAAATTATGGCCAAAACAAGATCATCTAGGGGAAAATCGGTCATTTAAAAATCGACAAAAATCATGAACATGGGAAATGACCCCAATAGTCGTCTCCCAAAGTTACATGACCATACGACTTCGTATGTGAAAGAAATAAATATTCTACGATCCTTCGATGTGTAGAATGCGGGTCGTTACATGTATCAACCATAGACGGCATAGTTCCCCATCCTACTATGTCGCCATATAGGTTTACAAATAAAACCGAAAAGTCACGTATTGGAAATTGGATTCCATTAATGAGTCGAGGCAAGGGATCTTCCTCACTGATTTCGAGACATTCTAGCACTTGCCTCAGGACTCAGACGTTGGTCAGCCCTTGGTTATCGTCAAGGTCGGTCCTCTCTTACTTTTGAGGACTGGTTATTCCTAAACAATACGTTTCCCGGTCCTATTGGACCTATCTCTTAGCATTTTAGTCGGCTCGATATCTGAGGCACCTCACAATCCATCATCCACATAAGTAAAAATGTCTGGGTTTCATACCATGACACCACTTCTAGCTAAAAAGAAACGCATGTCCTCCATGAGGTCCTCATCCCGTTTTCGACTCATACTGAGGCGTGAGGCTCGCGAATTAACGTTATATACAAAGCTTTGCTACTTAATGCTTTGATCATCATCCACACGGCCCTGCTTTTCAACAAAAGCCTTGATCATTTGCATCTTAACATGCTACATTGTCAATTCATGCAACTGATTACTATCAATATATAACCTCAAGTTCATACATCTCAGAGAAGGGTGTTAAGCAAGAGAATAAATTCTCTGCCACCAAACAGATACCTATTTAATAGAAATCAATCAATATAGAATGAAATAATATGTTAGACATAATCCATTTACAAGTTCGTTCTGGCTCTGAACGAACCGGAGGCACCTTATTCCTCGTCCCATGTGTCCAATATAGAAGAGAGGTCCTCACATATTCGATCGATCTCCAAGTACGTCTGGACGATCACCACTTATTACCTCGTCTTGGGTGTATAGGCCAATCAAGACATCAGTAATTATCCAAACGATGTGAAGACCTCCGGTCTTCCACCAACGTCTTCGAATCTTTGACTTATTCGTCGTATCAGTTATTCAGAATGGGTTAAACCTGGTCTTTCCGAGTAACTCGCGTATCTTATAATCTAGTGCTTTAAAAACACATCATACGCCTCATTCCAATCCATAATATTCTTGGAAATCATTTCAAATGATTTATTATATCTTTTCACCACTTAAACCAAATTAAGGTTTATCAAACTAGTCGGGATTATCGAGCCTTACTGAAGTAATCATTTATTTTATTTTTCCAATCCCAACCTATACATCCCATGGAGAAAAACGGGTGGTACTCCATATCTAACCCCCACCGTGTTATCAATAAAATTAATTACCATTTCACGTTTTCAAGTCTAATTAAAGATTTAACTATTGCATGGAGTAAACAGGTGATACTCCATATCTCGATCATTTTGTTGAATTCGGTAAATTTAATTACTTCATTCACATTTCAGTCTAATTAAAGAATTATTAAAACTCCACTTAGTTTTAATCTCAAAAATAATTACTTAATGATTATTTAAAGTTAGGAAATAAATCCTGTCTTTACTTGGGTGAAAGAACCAATGTCATTTAAAACACAATTTACGATAAACCTAAAATCATCTTCCATTAAAATGAAACCATCATGGAAATCATAATAGTATATAATCGATATAAATTTCCATATCAGACTAATACTATAGGTGGAATAACGACAAGGCCTTTTAAATTCCATATATAGTAATGGTCTTCCATCATACAAACTCATTTCGATTATCACTAAATCGAGTTCCACTCAATTCCAATTTAATATATTAAATTGGAAAAACTTTACTTTGGCAATTCCATTAAATCTTAGTTAAAAGATTTATAAACTCCAAATAATATCTTCACGGTCAATTGGGTTTCAAAACTAGTGTCATTTAAAACACAGTTCACAAAGAACCCAAAATCAACTACCATTTAATTCTAATTATATTTGTTAATTGGAAAACTTCATTAAATCTTAGTTAAAAGATTTATTTTCTTCTCAACTTGGTTTAAGAAGAGTGTGATTAATGACATCATTCATGACAAACCCAAAATCCCATTTGATATTAAATACAAGGCGTTGAATAGAAATCATGTCAACTTATATTCAATATCAAATTCTAAAGCCAACAAATATCGTATTGGGAATAACGATATCTATATCTTCCAAATTCCTCAACGATATCCGTATAATAACGGAATCCAATATTGAAATATTCCGGAGATTATTTCCATTCAAATCCTTTTCAGTTCATACGTCGGAAAAATTCTGGTTATATTAAAACCATATCAATTCTTTATTCTAATTGTTAACCATTTCATTCAGATAAAATATCTTTTATCTTTTCAAACTTGGAGTATTTCAATATTTTCGTGTCCATCCAAAATCGGACATCAAAATCATATTTTGATTCTTTACTGAATATTATATCAAAATAATCGTTATTTCTGAATTGGAATCAGACTCAATCAATTACCATATAATTTTATTTATATGGATTCCATACATCGCATGTATTCAAAAATAGTGATAAACAACTGTTAAACATTCAATTCACATGCAGAGTGTAATTTGTAACTGCATAAGCATTAAACAATTAAATAATGCTTATAACAGTCTGTCAATCAATCGGTTGACATACAATTAAATCTAAGGGAGATATGTGAGTTCTTATCATCCCCGAACCCGTGTGGGGTTTTCAATCAACAAACAATATATCATTATTTGTATACTTGGGCGGTGTGTAAAATTATCATCTAATACACATGTGGGGTTTACTTCACAATCCATGTTAATTTATCTATAGTTTAATAATAATAGCATTAAAACCGGAAACATCCGTCAATCATTAAACAAATATTGCAATCACAGGCAAACTACATATATACAGTTATAAAAATAAGTAACTGTAAAAATTTGAGTGAGAGAGTTCTCACCATTGGTTTCCACTCTGTCATTCTTTAATTGACGATTTTATAAAATGATTTCGTAAGAATCGAGCTGCTGAAATCTGCGAATCAGAGAAACTGACAAGTCATAAACGAATTCGAAATGGGCCGACACTCGCCCGAGAAAGAGGCTGGATGGGCCTTAACTGTTGACCGTGGTCTCCACTGGTCAACAGTTGAAAAATAGGATTTATACGTCTATATTAAAAATTCAGACATATGGATTTGCATTTTCCTGAAACAACAAGTATTTAGTTCATTTTTAATCTATTTCAGATGTCTGAATTTTTCTGACCAGATGTCTAAGCTAAAAATTTCAGACATCTGAGTTCTGATACTCATGTTTTTATAATTATTCGTAGAAGGTCATACATTTGACCCAAAATATTCAAATGGTTGAACATGCGATTGAGCATAATATTGCCTAGATAACAAGCTCTAAGTGATATCGACAAATGCCCAAAGGCCTATGATTTTATATACATGCAAATGAGGCTTCTATAACTCACCAAAGCAACTCATAACACAAAACTTACATGCACAAACATTCATACAAGAGATTTGCAATGATTTTGATTATAAGTTCAAAAATGAACTAAATTCCAAACCAAAGTAATCAAATGCGATATAAGCGAATTGTGAAGACTTAGAACTTTGCCGGGGCAGCAACGGAGCTTCACAATATCACCAAATCAACTAGTAGCTTATGAATTAGATTATGTGAACAATTCTAATCATAAATTTCAATTCAGTAGAGCATAAACTAATGAACCAGAAAGTGTATACTTATCTAACCAATTCATATGCATATGTAAACCCAAATGAATACTAAATTACACTTTTATAAGCTAAAAACTTATGGCATAGATGTGGGTTCATGAATAACTCACAAAGAACTCACCTTTGATGGTTAGAAGATATGAATCAATCTAATAGCGAGCTAGAACATCCTCTCTACGATAAAACACTAAAATCAACAACCTATGATCATATGAACATATTTCCTAAGAATAAGGTTTAGGAAATCATGAGAAACTGAAGAGGAATGGAGTTGGAGAAGATGGAGTGGAGGATGGAGAAGCTTACCCAAGTTTTTACACTTGATTTCCTCTTGATTTGAGCTTCTAATTGCAAAACCTAGCTTAGGAATTTCTATTTTCCATTCCCCATTTTCTAATTTCTTTGAAGTGAGGAAGCGAATGAAGGAGAGGGGGCTGATGGAGCACTTAAGTGAGTGGGCTAGGTTTAGACAACCAAGACCCAACAAAGGTGCCAAATCTCCGAAGCTCAGAATATATCGAAGTTTATACTTTTCGAACACACAAACGACATTTTTGAGTCAATGGAAGTGGTTTCATCGAAAACGAAAGTCGTTTGGAAAATGGCTATTTTTAAGGGCTATATATAATATATATATATATATATAAATTCCAAAGCGACTATTCTAAATTTTGATATAGACATAACTTACAATTTATAAACTGAATCTCAATTTCATACATTCGTCAGAAAATTACAATTCAAAATATTCCAATGTTTCTTGTTTTATCAAAATCTGATTTATATTGAATTCCATACATTCAATCAAAGTTTAAAGTCATATTTTCAAACTACTGCGCCATTTCGAGTTCGTTTTAATTAAATTTTAAATTTATATGTTCAAACTTCGATTTAAATAAATTTTAAATCGTTTATTCTCAAAATAATTCATCTAAAATATTTAATTTCTATGAAAATGAATTAAAAATTAATTTTAAATTGGTTTCGAAAATACGGGTTGTTACATCAGTTATCCTATACTTGTATAAATCTGTGTAATATCCTGCAAAAGAATTCGTTATGTTTACGCTAGCTTTGGCACACACACTTAGAAATAGATTTCAAGATAAGTAAATGAAGAAATTAAACTGAAAACCAAGGAAAATTTAAAGAAAACAATAGAAAGGAAACTCACAACATTTATAGTGACTCGACATTAATGATCCTACGTCCACTATGATGATTCTAGCTCTTTAATTTTGAATTTAGTACTCACAATGGTTTATTTCGGTGAAGATCCAGGGTATAAGTAAATATGTTTTTTTGGGCAAAGTCGATCGGTTTTTATAGTGGTCCGTAACACTTTTTATTATAATAAATAATAAATACAAAGATTACAGGTGTTAAGCAGATTGCCTAATAACTACAAAAGGTTTTAAAATGGACTGGCCACTAATGCAGTTTTTAAAGTGGATTGTCCACTGCAACTAGTTTAGCTTATAGAGCAGAAGCTAGGCCTCATACCTGGATAACTATTTGCATTTCGAACTCCACGCAGGGAGCTAAATCACATACTAGACTACATGTAGGGAGACAATTACATGTGCTTAGGCAAAGAATACATAACATGTAGGCAATCTAAAAAAACTAAACAATTACACAAGGACTCAGTAAGCACATAACAACTAGACAAGCCAGTCCACTAGCCAGTACCACTAAAAAAAGGCAGAGTCACTTGTTAGCTTTGCACCATAACCTAATAGGTAAAACAAGACAGCGTACATCACATCCTAACATTGATTACTCAGCAAAGAGACATGCCTCACCGGAACACCATCAAACAGACAAAGGCATGATTTATAATATCACAAAAGAATCGAACAATGTTGAAGCAGCAGCTCAGACAAGAACAATCACAATATAGCATCTTAGAAAATCACCAAACCAAATCACAAAACATTTTGACTAGAATTGAATAACACAAAACCAGAGAAATAACTAACTACACAAACAAAGGGAAGCCAAGAAAGAGCAAAAGCCAACAAAAACCAGAACCAAGCAACTGACACAACCCTATAATATGATTGCATGGCAAAAGAGGGCTATACACAACCACATAATCAACAAAAATCCAAGATAGAGCCTCACGTAGGAAGCGGAGCGAGGAGGAGGTGCAACGAGAAAGAACTGCAAGCCATGCACCACCTAAATCTCCACTCAAAACAAGAAAAAACAGATATAACAAACAAAAAAACAACACTCCAAGCACCAAAGATACACAAATGCAGACCACGAAACATAAGAACTCATAAAGAGCAAAGAGCTGAAGTGTGGTAATCCTAGGTTTAAGGATTCTCCAAAAATTTCATAATTAAGTATTCTTGTTCTTTGTTGCATAAGTGAAAAATGTATATATTAATAGTGTTAGTGCTAAATTAAAAATCAGTGTAAAGTATAATGGTAATGTTTTAAGGATAAAGCATGGGCAGATACTAAATTTAAATTTAATATGTAATATATGTGTTACATAACATTTACACTTAGAATATTTGACATAGTAGCCGAGGGAAAATGGTATTTGAAATTGATATTCAGATTTCTT
Organism: Allium sativum; assembly: GCA_030737875.1. Lineage (NCBI taxonomy): Eukaryota > Viridiplantae > Streptophyta > Magnoliopsida > Asparagales > Amaryllidaceae > Allium > Allium sativum. Next base: position 618,038,536 of record CM060918.1, on the reverse strand, counting down.
TTGTCATTATGCAACCCCTATTTCTTGTTTCAAATAACAAAAGGAAATCAAAAGTAAAAAGGGAGGGGACCAACCGGGATCACACCATTTGAGTGAGAAGCATGCTACCATTTTTAGCCTATGACCTAAATGCACAAAGGGTAGTACACTTAAGAGTAGTTTGTATTGCAAAATGTAGTCATACTAATACACATAAATAAAGGATAACACTGGAATTTGGTATAAGGTGAAACCCTAGGGTAAACACTGATTATAAATAGCATACAAACCATCTTTGAGAGTGTTAATACCATAACATTTTCTCTGAAAATTAACTGTTGAAGAAGCTGTAGAGAATAAGGAAGAAAACTGGAAAACTTAGAGTTAGAAGGAGGAAGAACTTTGTAGAGTATATCTCACTATTTAAATAGCATTAAGTCCCATTTAGGCAGCTCTTATTGTATGCATATTTTAGTTGTATGTACTCTATGAAGTGGAATGTTTGTTTTGGTAATCTTAATGTATAAAGGCATGGTTAAATAAGTTTAAGTCTGATGGTTATGATGCTTATAAATCTAAAACAAGTATAGAAAATATCATGAATATTGCCTTAAGGCAGGGTTGAACAATGTAGAAGTAAGCAACATTGAATAAGTGGATTCAAAGCTTATGTTTACTTTTGGAAATAGGGAAAATGGAGCATATGGTAAGTACCCATATGTTTATCCATTTACCAATAATACCTCTCTGATTCATATTATATTTGATAACAGGAGAGTAAAAGGATTGGGGGTGTCCTAATCACCATCACTTTATGCTTAAGGCAATATGATATTCACTCATTATTTAATGTAATGAATACCCAGTAAGCCAAATGCCTGCTTATGTCATATGCTATTTATGTTGCTGGATGAATGAATTGTATATATGTAATGTTATTTTGAATGAATGCTTATATTAGTTTATATTATACACATTTCAAACTTGAACATGTACACTTTATGCATCATTCTGGATTGGGTACATACATCAGGTAGGGTGTGTGGGATAGTTGGATCAACATTGTTAAAAATTAACTAGAAACTGGAAAGTGGATCTAGTTGTGGTGCTAGTCACCTGTCGTATTGATCTATCTAACATCAAGTTAGGACGTTAGGTATGCATATGACTTAATGCAAGCCCTACAGGCCTTTGTGTATTTGAGAAATACAATGTGCACTAGTGTTCAATAATGTTACTTTAAGTTGGTGACCCACTGGTAAAAACTTATAATCAATCCAGGTTAGCTAAATGCATGGAATTATATGAAGTAATGACATGTATGAAAGGGACTGGAGTCATATATGTGAATTATATAGGGTAAAGTAATGTCTGCATAAGCCATGACATGTACACATGCACATAGCATTTGTGATGTGGATTTTATTCTAGAATGTCATTTAAATGTTGATTTATACTCATACCGTATTGTATATCTGACCCTATTTGGTTGTTTATTCAACCTTTGGGGTGTCTCATTTATAATGAGGCAGCTCAAAGTATTGACTCAGCGAAAGAGGCTTGAATATGAGATATTGTGAGTGAAAATTTGAGATGCTTTATTAAGTGGAATAGCTGCAGTTTTCTTAGGAAGTTTTTAGTAGTTCTAATGTTTAAAATAAATGTTTGCAAATTATTTGCAAGAGACTGGGTATATTATTTGATATTTGAAGGAATCAAATGTAATGCTGATAGTCTATGAAACCAGAGAAGAAAGTTGTACCTTATGCTTTACTAACATGAATATTGTGACACCCCTCCCCCGTTAAGGTCACTCGCAAAGGGAATGCCTTAACTTTGGTGGAGCGTTTTTAGTAGATAAAACAGAAATTTTCAAGACAGATAAAGTAGTACTTGAAAATTTTATAACTTTATTAACATAAATAAGTTTGGTTACATCTTTCAAAATCACAATATCGGAATTCAAGTACATAAATATCGGTCTTGTACAAAAGCCTTCAGAATGCATAGTTTTTAAAGCCATAATCCCCTATATAAACTGCCATGGAAAGACAGAGAAAAAGACAAGTAATACTTCAAACACTTCAAGCAGAGAGAATCTGAATCAAGCTCCTATGTTTCCACCCTTAAAACCTGGGGGGGGGGGAGGAACGGAAAGAAAAGAGGCGAAACAAACTAGGTCAGACATAAGTCTGGTGAGTCCAATGACTTTCAGCATATAAACAGATAATAGTATCATGACATGTAAATAAAATTGGATGAGAGATAACTGTAACAGGAATAGCAGGTTAACGGATGAAACGTAATGATATAGGCTAAGCTAAGCTTTTCACTTCTCTGCACTAATACTAGTATAACAGGATTAGGTGTTACCCTAATGTCTAAACTGAAACAGAAACGGAAACAGAATAATCTCTACAGAAACAGAATGCTAGTAATGGGCCTTTACCACCCGAACAGACAGAAGGTACAGAAGCAGAATACTAATAATGGGCCTTTACCACCCAAATAATGGGCCTTTACCACCCCCAACAGACAAAAGGTACGGAAACAGAATCGGAAACGGAATCAGAGACGGAAACAGAATAATCCCTACAGAAACAGAATGTTAGAATTAGGTGTACACTAGTAATGGGCCTTTACCACCCCAACAGACGGTACCACGCAGAAACAGATAGGTGTTACCACCCAACAGAAACAGACGGTTCTAACAGAAATAGACAGAACTAAGTGTACCCTAATTCCTACCCCCAAGCGATCGGCTCCCTAATACATAAATACCCTATGTCGGCCCCACAGTAGTGTGTATCACTCCCTAAAGTGGCAACCTATTGGCACAGACCTATTTACAGATGTCACGGTGTCTTACATCCTCAGAGCAGACCGGATCCATGCACGCACATGACCCGGTTGGAACGCGCCATCAACACCCCTCGCCATTATCAGAATGAACCGCTTATAATTAGTTTAGTAAGCGTGCCCGGACCCCTACATAGTGTGGGATCAAAGTTTTGATACCAGAAAGGGTTACTGACTAATATAGGTCCCAAACAACAGATGACACAAGTATTTCCCCTCCTAACCTTGTGTCCCCAGACTAGCAGATTTCAGATTAACTTGTTTACAAGTTTCAGACCGAGTTCAGATTACTAGTTCACAGATCAGACAATCAGGTTAACAAGTTTTCAGATTAACAGATCAGATGTACGGATTTAACAAACTTACAAATAGTCGAACTTTTTATTGGGCCTACAGATTTACAAAACGGGTTTATTAGATCCATCAATCCAGTTGGTTTAACCCAGTCCACCCAACACGTTTTTAGACACCGCATTTCTCTTAAATTTGCATTAATTAAATATTAATGCATAGATCTCTCACATTAGGTCGGTAGCTTGTGGCCGCTGGATGTATCGGGCGGTTCCGGGCAGACTTTTGCCACAAGCCAGACCTAACCTCGTGTCTAAGCATATTTTAGTTATACCTACGACCTCTCACATTAGACTGACAATTTGCGATTGCTGGTTAAGCCGGTTGGTTCCGGGTAGGCTTCTACCGCAAACAGAGTCTAACCTTGTGCCATAGCCAATTAATTCCAATACAGGTTATACATATATCGGACTAATTATGTCCATTTAACATATTAAACTTCTTTACAGGTTACAGCAGATTAATCAAACTTCTATGTTTTACTCAATCTTAGATCGAGCCTACGGATTTTCATACCCAAATTACAATTATTTAGCTTTCAACAGATTAGGCAATTCAACAGATAACAGATCTAGCAGATTAGGCGATTCAACAGATTTAGCAGATAACAGATTTAGCAGATTAGACAATTCAACAGATTTAGCAGATTAGGCAATTCAAAAGATTTAGCAGATAACAGATTTAGCAGATTAGGCAATTCAACAGATTATATATTTCTAAAACTCTATTTACATATCTTGCCTAATCATAAATTTAGCCTAAACTTACATGCCTAAATCATGGTCATAATATAACATATGCCCAAATCTTTATTTAAACTTTGCACAGTACAGAATATTCTATAAAAGCCCAAATCATGATATACCATATGAATTATGCCAAATTATAGCCTTTAATGCCAAATATCCAAAAATCCACTTTTAGGCGTATTCACATTGATAGTTATCCTATTATAATATAGGTCTCTACGCCTAAGTCACATATTCCTTTTTCAAGTCACGAATCGTTACATAAAATTTACCCCAAAAGTCTAGATCTTTAAATTATAACATCTCAAAATCAGATCTTAATATTTATATACATTATGTCCCCAAATTTCAAGTCACATGTTATCATACAATGATTCCTCTTCTTCCAAATTACAGAGCATACACAGATCTAGATCTAATGTACAACATATGTCCATTTCTCAAATCAGTCAAAGATCAGTCATGTCCAATAATGCATTATCCATTATTTGTCATAAAATTTAGCGTTCGTGCGTTAATCTCTTATGAGATTTGGCGCAGGCTCGTGGTAGCCTGGCTATAAACAAAAAAGAAGAAAAGAGGGAATAGATACAAAACAGTCACAATCAAGATAGATCCACAGAAAAGTATGCATAACCTCAGATCCAGATTCACGAAAATGTCAAGATAATTATTAAATTTCATATCTGAAAATAACTGTACTCACGATTGGAAAGGTAAATCTTGATTTTTGGGATCTGTATTCTGAAACTGAATAGAGCTCCTTTGGCGTAGACTATCGATTAGATTAGAAAATAGTTGTTTCTTTTAACTCTATTCAGACTGGAAGAAGATGCACTAGTTCTAGTTTTGATTCCAACAGAGTAGCGACGCCATTTTTATTTTTAATTAGAATAGAGGCAGAGTATAGGCAGAATGAAATTGTGAGGAGAGAAAGCTTGGTTTGGGGGTGTTTAAATAGGTTAGAGTTCACGAATCCGGTCAGAAAGGCGTCCAGGTGCAGAAAAATGGATCTGTCTCCAGATCTGGAAAAAGGGGGGAGGTCGACCCTAAGGTCCACCCTAGTGTCGACCTGTTTACCCAGGTCAACCACCAGGTCGACCCTAGTATCGACCTGGGTCCTGAGCGGGAATTTTCCCGCCCAGCCCGGGTGTCTGTTTTGAATTTCGAAATCTGAATTTTGAATTTCGGACTGGTTTTTATTGAAACTTCTGAAGGCCATATCTTCTTCATACGGAGTCCGATTTACGCAAACTTGGACTCTATTCCAAGCAGAATTTCGAGATGAACGCAATGGCGTAACCCGTTTCCCTTAATTATTTTGTTACAATTTAATTATTCTCTGATTTGTTACTCTTATGTTCACAAAAAATACGGGGTGTTACATTCTCCCCTCCTTAAAGGATTTCGTCCCCGAAATCTTCAAGTTAGGAAGAATGTGTCCTACCATCCAATCACCAATCTACTCAACCATCATCCACAAGCATCCATTGTCCTTATAAAACTTCTAATGTTGTATGAACATATGCAAAAGTGTGTGTATATATTCCTTATCTAATGCAAAGATCAGGCGGTCCACTGATTCAGTTGACCTCCTTAATGCGAATTATGTCAGTGCCATGAGTCCAACATGTATGCAATTTTCCTATTTGATACATATCATTTCTATATGAGTGCACAACCGTTCATCCATATGCAACATCCATGTGCTGAGTCAACCATTTTGCATCCATAAAATTTTTAAAAATGCACACACATCCATGTGCAGTATAAGAGTGTTTTTGAGCCGATCTAGTGCCTAGTGTGTGTATATGCATCCACGAGCAACCACTAGCAACACTTGCATCCACTTGCAACCATCAAACATAACATGTCTCAAACACATGTTAACACCCATTAGTTTCTACCTAAAGGTGATAGAAGCAAGTATGATTAAAACAAGAGCTATGTTCCTATTAGACATCGGTTAAGAAAATAATTTCCTAAGTATCAACCCCGAAGACCGAAATCAACATCAGATTGACACCCAGTGAATTACTCCCATTAAGCAATGCCAAACTAGAAATCTACTTCACACTTCGAGTAAAAACTCATATTCTTTTCAGAAATATTCAGATACTTACAGACTACTGGTACAGATCAGATTATCAAATGATTCTTAGGAAACTAAGCATGATAAAACCCTACCATATCCCACAAGAACCAGAATGTATGCGTCATAGTCAACTTAACGCTTAACACAGATACCCTCAAACCCCAACCTATCACAAACAGATGAGTCATAAACCTTATGGGTTTGAGTCTTCAGCGGGATCAGAAAACAGACTGGTATTAAAGTGCAAAGTTTCAATTATATAATCAAAATGCCAGAATCAGAAAGTGTTTTAACTCCACAATCAGATAAGGAAATTAAACCTTCTACATAAATTTTCTTATTTCTTTCCTATCCTCCAGCCTTGCGAGCATTCGCCTGCCCTCCAGAAGTAGGTCATGCCCTCTTCCCTTGTCCTCGTTTCTTTGGGCAGTCCCTAGTGAAGTGCTCCATTTCTCCACAGTTGAAGCAAGTGCCCTTCCTCTTTCTGCAATCCTTGTTCAGATGGGTCGAGCTTCCACAAGTAAAGCACTTCTTCTCCTTCTTATCTTCAGACTTCTCATCCTTCTTTTGTTTTTCCTTTTTGGGCCCCGCCTTCTTGTTCTGTGGTCCTTAAAGCTTTTCTTCTTTCTTCTCACTTTTGGTTTCCTCTTCATGCATCAATGCCATGTCAACTAATTTCTCGAAGGTAGCCCCCACAGGAATGTGGGACATTGCCAATCTGTGTAGCGGCTCGTTCAAACCTTTAGCAAACCTTAGTTCCTTCTTATGCGGTGTATTTACCAAATCTAAGCCGAATCTCGCCAACTGATTAAACTTGTTGACGTACTCTCTCACTGATAAATTCCCCTGCTTCAACGCCAAGAACCTCTCTACATATAGACTCTCTTCCACTCGTGAGAGAAATTTCATCTCGAACCTATGCCTGAAATCCATCCATGTCTCTACCGGACGCTCTCCATTTGTGACCTCCCACCAAAAAGAAGCTTCGTCCCTAAGCAACCATACCGCCAACTGTATCTTCTGCCTATCGTCCACCTCGAAGATATTTTGAGCCAGATCCTTGCCTCCACGAAGGATTCAGTTCCATTAAAGCTCTTCCCATCCATGGCTCGAAAGTCTCTACATATCTTCGGGAAAGTATTCACGCGTGGAGGAGGAGGAGGAGGAAACGCTGTAGCTGGGGGAGGAGGGACGTCTAGTGGGCCCGCATCATTAGCCCTAGCTTCTAGGTACCTCCTGAACTAGCCAGGTATCGGTACGCCCTCCGGAAGGTTAAGATCCCCAGACATGCTGAAACGAAAGAAGTGGAAAGATTCAAAACAAAGGATAGAAAGATAGGCATATGGCTTTGGGGATTATGTTTTCAAAAAAAAGTCTACTTTTGAAAATACTTCCTTTTTAATCCTTTTTGAAAATAGTTTTCAATTTTTTTTATCAAATCTGGTAACCTTCAGCTCTGATACCAAGTGTGACACCCCTCCTCCGTTAAGGTCACTCGCAAAGGGAATGCCTTAACTTTGGTGGAGCGTTTTTAGTAGACAGAACAAAAATTTTCAAGACAGATAAAGTAGTACTTGAAAAATTTATAACTTTATTACTACATAAACAGAAATAAGTTTGGTTACATCTTTCAAAATCACAATATCGAAATTCAAGTACATAAATATCGGGCTTATACAAAAACCTTCAGAATGCATAGTTTTTAAAGCCATAATCCCCAATATAAACTACCATGGAAAGATAGAGCCAAAGCCAAGCAATACTACAAACACTTCAAGCAGAGAGAATCTGGATCAAGCTCCTATGTTTCCACCCTGAAAACCTAGGGGGGGGGGGAACGGAAAGAAAAGAGGCGAAACAAACTAGGTCAGACATAAGTCTGGTGAGTCCAGTGACTTTCAGCATATAAATAGATAATAGTATCATGACATGTAAATAAAACTGGATGAGAGATAACTGTAACAGGAATAGCAGGTTAACGGATGAAACGTAATGATATAGGCTAAGCTAAGCTTTTCACTTCTCTGCACTAATACTAGTATAACAGGATTAGGTGTTACCCTAATGTCTAAACTGAAACAGAATAATCTCTACAGAAACAGAATGCTAGTAATGGGCCTTTACCAGCCGAACAGACAGAAGGTACAGAAGCAGAATACTAATAATGGGCCTTTACCACCCAACTAATGGGCCTTTACCACCCCAACAGACAGAAGGAACGGAAACAAAATCGGAAACGGAATCAGAGACAGAAAGAGAATAATCCCTATGGAAACAGAATGTTAGAATTAGGTGTACACTAGTAATGGACCTTTACCACCCCAACAGACGGTACCACGCAGAAACAAATAGGTGTTAACACCCAACAGAAACAGACGGTACCAACAGAAACAGACAGAACTAAGTGTACCCTAATTCCTACCCCCAAGCGATCGGCTCCCTAATACATAAATACCCTGTGTCGGCCCCACAGTAGGGTGTATCACTCCCTAAAGTGGAAACCTATTGGCACAGACCTATTTACAGATGTCACGGTGTCTTACATCCTCAGAGCAGACCGGATCCATGCACGCATATGACCCGGTTGGAACGCGCCATCAACACCCCTCGCCATTATCAGACTGAACCGCTTATAATTAGTTCAGTAAGCATGCCCGGACCCTTACATAGTGTGGGGTCAAAGTTTTGATACCAGAAAGGGTTACTGACTAATATGGGTCCCAAACAACAGATGACACAAGTATTTCCCCTCCTAACCTTGTGTCCCCAGACTAGCAGATTTCAGATTAACTTGTTTACAAGTTTCAGACAGAGTTCAGATTACTAGTTCACAGATCAGACAATCAGGTTAACAAGTTTTCAGATTACCAGATCAGATGTACGGATTTAACAGACTTACAAATTGTCTAACTTTGTATTGGGCCTACAGATTTACGAAACGGGTTTATTAGATTCATCAGTCCAGTTGGTTTAACCCTATCCACCCAACACGTTTTTAGACACTGCATTTCTCTTAAATTTGCACTAATTAAATATTAATGCATAGACCTCTCACATTAGGTCGGTAGCTTGTGGCCGCTGGATGTGCCGGGCGGTTCCAAGCAGACTTCTGCCACAAGCCAGACCTAACCTCGTGTCTAAGCATATTTTAGTTATGCCTACGGCCTCTTATATTAGACTGACAGTTTGCGGTTGCTGGTTATGCCGGTTGGTTCTGGGAAGGCTTCTACCGCAAATAGAGTCTAACCTCGTGCCATAGCTGATTTATTCCAATATAGATTATACAAATATTAGACTAATTGAGTCCATTTAACAGATTAAACTTCTTTATAGGTTATAGCAGATTAATCAAACTTCCATGTTTTACTCAATCTTAGATCGAGCCTATGGATTTTCATACCCAAATTACAATTATTTTGCTTTCAACAGATTAGGCAATTCAACAGATAACAGATCTAGCAGATTAGGCGATTCAACATATTTAGCAGATTAGGCAATTCAACAGATTTAGCAGATAACAGATTTAGCAGATTAGGCAATTCAACGGATTTAACAGATAACATATTAGGCAATTCAACAGATTATATATTTCTAAAACTCTATTTACATATCTTGCCTAATCATAAATTTAGCCTAAACTTACATGCCTAAATCATGGTCATAATACAACATATGCCCAAATCTTTAGTTAAACTTTGCACAGTACAGAATATTCTCTAAAAGCCCAAATCATGATATACCATATGAATTATGCCAAATTATAGCCTTTAATGCCAAATATCCAAAAATCCACTTTTAGGAATATTCACATTGATAGTTATCCTATTATAATATAGGTCTCTACGCCTAAGTCACATATTCCTTTTTCAAGTCATGAATCGTTACATAAAATTTACCCCAAAAGTCTAGATCTTTAAATTATAACATCTCAAAATCAGATCTTAATTTTTATATGCATTATGACCCCAAGTTTCAAGTCACATGTTATCATACAATGATTCCTCTTCTTCCAAATTACAAAGTATACGCAGATCTAGATCTAATTTACCACATATGTCCATTTCTCAAATCAGTCAAAGATCAGTCATGTCCAATTATGCATTATCCATTATTTGTCCCAAAATTTAGCGTTCATGCGTTAATCTCTTATGAGATTTGGCGCAGGCTCGTGGTAGCCTGGCTATAAACAAAAAGGAAGAAAAGAGGGAACAGATACAGAACACTCACAATCAAGATAGATCCACAGAAAAGTATGCATAACCTCAGATCCAGATTCACGAAAATGTCAAGATAATTATTAAATTTCATATCTGAAAATAACTGTACTCACTATTGAAAAGGTAAACCTTGATTTTTGGGATCTGTATTCTGACACTGAATAGCGCTCCTTTGGCGTAGACTATCGAATAGATTAGAAAATAGTTGTTTCTTTTAACTCTATTCAGACTGGAAGAAGATGCACTAGTTCTAGTTTTGATTCCAGCAGAGTAGCGGCGCCATTTTTATTTTTAATTAGAATAGAGGAAGAGTATAGGCAGAATGAAATTGTGTGGAGAGAAAGCTAGGATTGGGGTGTTTAAATAGGTTAGAGCTCACGAATCCGGTCAGAAAGGCGTCCAGGTGCAGAAAAATGGATCTGTCTCCAGATCTGGAAAAGGGGGGAGGTCGACCCTAGTGTCGACCTGTTTACCCAGGTCAACCCCCAGGTCGACCCTAGTATCGACCTGGGTCCTGGGCAGGAATTTTCCTGCCCACCCCGGGTATCTGTTTCGAATTTCGAAATCTGAATTTTGAATTTCGGACTGGTTTTTATTGAAACTTCTGAAGGCCATATCTTCTTCATACGGAGTCCGATTTACGCAAACTTGAACTTTATTCCAAGCAGAATTTTGAGACGAACGCGATGGCGTAACCCGTTTCCCTTAATTATTTTGTTACAATTTAATTTTTCTCTGATTTGTTACCCTTATGTTCACAGAAAATACGGGGTGTTACAAGTATGGATGACTGAAATGATCTGATATGTTAGGAAGTGCTAGATAGCTCATATACTGAAAGCAGTTTTGACATTAGTCAAATACAAATAGGACATACTTGAGAATTTGTACCATTATTTCCTATGTGAGCATGGCATTGGCATGTATGAGAAAAAGGGATAGAGTACATAGTTCAAATGTGTACATCATGCCACTGATACCTCCTCATGCCATGTTTTCCTCAAATAATATATAGTTTCATGTTATTAACTAAGAAAAATAAGTCATTTTCTTCCTATATAAATAAAACTTATGCATATTTACTCATGTATGTGTGTCCTTTGTTAACTGGTATATAGCCAGTAAGATGTGGGAAACCATCAAATGGCAAGCATCACTAAACTATGATTTCTATGATTATAAAACAATCTAAAATGAGCTTTTGTGAAAGATTTGAACTTTTTTGTATAAGAAAAATAAGTGGCCCCACAAAGTTGTAGGGGTTCATCTTAAGTAGGCATTTCATCATACATTTTGCTAGGTGTTTGAGGAAATGCCACTGTGAGATTTTGTATGATATTTTCTACATTATAACCTTATACTCTATAGAAAGATTACTTAGTTTAGTTAATTTTTAATAGACAAGATTCTTTTGATATATCTGGAAGTACCCTAGAGCTTGTGTAGGTGTGCACCTTGTGCATGTGCACACATATTAAACTCAAAGTATCCAGAACTCCTTTCCCGGTTGTAATCCTTTTTAAGGAATGTAACTAAGTAAACTTATTAAAGGTTGTATTGCAGCATCATATAATATGTATGAATAATGATTTATATGCATGGACAGGGAACTTGAAGTGGTGATGTATTTAAATAACATATGAAAATATGTTTGCTAATTAAACATTTGTCCTCACAAAATTCTATTGAAATTCATGAATTAACTGAATAAAGAGGCTTAGTTTTGCAACTGAACTAATATAATTATATTGGTGTTAGAGAGATCTTGGGGGCTTAATAGGGAAATCTATTAAGCAAGTGATCCAAGGGTCATTTGATGTTAAATCAGGACAATTATTGTATAATAATAAAGTAAAAATGATGGGTCACTTCATTGGCTATCAGAGGTATGTTAGAATTAAAACATAGCTAGAATAAGGGTCACATGTATGATGTATGACTGTATGGTTATTTTGTTTGAGAATGTTTGCATATAGCAATGCTAACAGCTAAGTTACTCTGGTATATTAATACCTAACTTAATGAAAACATGGATTGTTATTAGAGATCCATGGTAGGTAGAGGAACACATCAGTGAGCAGGGGGTTCAAATGACCCTCCCATGATTAATGTTCAAGAATTTATGAGAGCAGTGAGAGATGGGGTACGGGCAAGACCTGAAAACCCCTATGAAGAATTGTCTAAAATGCTGATGACCTATAATCATCTAGGAGGAAAAGAGTTTGAAGGCACTGAAGGAGTTATGGGAGTGCAAACTTGGATAAGGAATCTGGATAGGATATTTACTGATATGCAAATAAATGATCAAAGGAAAAGACAAATTGCTTCAAGGAGGTTGAAAGGGGTAGCTTTGGACTGGCGGGAGGTGATGATAGCCAGTAGAGCAGAAAATGATATCACATGGAATCAGTTCAAAGAAATGTTGGAGGCTAGGTTTGTGCCAGCATCGGACATAGCTAATTTATTGGAAGAATTCATTAAGCTCAAACAAGCCAATATAAGTTTAACTGAATATACCCAAAAATTCGAGAGCTTGTCAAAGTGTGACACTGTTTTATTAGCTTAAGAAACAACTAAAAATGAGAGGTATATACAAGGGCTTAATGCGGGTTTGGGTAGGGCTATGCTACCATACATAGAAAAGACTTTTGATCAGGTTTTAGACTTAACACTAAAGTTTGAACATCATGATAATGCAATAAAAAGATTCAGAAATATGAGGAGTAATAACAAAGGAAAAGCTAGAGTTTAACCTTATGATAAGAAGCAGGGAGACTCTAATGTTAAGAAAGGAGAAGGTGGAGCATCCTCAAAAACCAAGAAGAAAATCTTTTGTTACAATTATGGCAAAAAAGGCCACATGAAATCAACTTGCAGGGTTGGAAAAGTGGCAACATTTTAATGCTTTAATTATGGAAAAGAAGGCCATATTAAAAAGAATAGCCCTGAACCAAAGAAGTCATATAGAATGGGAGCTTTGGAGGGAAAAGAGGAAATAGCTGGTCAAGTGGAAGGTATTATTTTTATTGAAAATTTACCCATACTAGTAGTTTATGATACATGGGTAACTCACTCTTTGATATCTCAAGATATTGTCTAGAAACTGAAACCTACTTGTGTGTATGTGTCTAACCCTTTGCATATAAAATGTCCTCTAGGAAGTTCATGTGTTTTAGAAATGCAGTGTACAGGGGTAAGATTAAAAATAGGAGGCCATACATTTCTAGCAGATTTACATGTGTTAAATTATCCTGGAATTGGATTAATTTTGGGTATAAATTGGTTATAAAAATACAAGGCAGTAATAAATTTGGAAGAGTTTACCATCTTCTTGATAAATTCCAATATTAAAAGAATAACCATTATGTGTAAGACTACTAAGTCTAATCCAGGGAATATTTGGGAAATAGATAGGGAGTACAATATGAAAAATTTAGAAAATATACCCATAGTTAACCAATATCCAGATGTAATTAAAGAAGTAAGTGGGGTTCCACAAGAAAGACCAGTAGAATTTCAGATCAAACAAATTCCAAGGGAAAGCCCTGTAATTAAAAAGCCAACTAGAATGGGTCCTAAAGAATTGACTGAAGTTAAGCAACAACTTCAAGATTTAGAGAGAAAGGGGTTCATTAGACCTAGCAGTTCTTGCTGGGGTTCCCCAGTTGTTTTTGTTAAAAAACACATGGTTCACTAAGAATGTGTATTGACTATAGAGAATTAAATAAAGTGACCATCAAAAACAAATACCCTCTTCCCAGAATAGATGATCTCTTTGATCAATTAAATGGGGCAAGAGTTTTTAGCAGACTGGATTGAGCATCAAGATTCCATAAGATGAAAGTGGAGGAGGAAAGTATTAAATACACTGCCTTTAATATTAGGTATGGATTATATAACTACTTAGTGATTCCCTTTGGTTTAACTAATGCTCCTTCTTACTTTGTTGACTTGATGAATAGAACTTTTAGAGACTACTTGGATAAATTTGTTTTAGTATTCATAGATGATATCCTGATTTATTCAAAGTCTAAGGAAGAATATGAAGAGCATTTACATTTGACTTTAACCAGATTAAGGCAACATGGATTAAAAGCTAAATTTACAAAATGTGTTTTTTGGCGACCTGAAGTTAAAATTTTAGGACACATAATATCAGAGAAAGGTACTGCGGTAGATCCCCAAAAGGTGATAGCTGTCCAGGCATGGAAAAAATAGGTTAGATCGTTTTTAGGCATGGCTGGATATTATAGAAGGTTTATAAAAGACTTTGCATGGGTGTCCATACCCTTGACCATTTCAACTAGAAAGGATCAACCTTTTATTTGGACTGAAAAATATGATCAGGCCTTTGAAAGATTAAAGCAAACTTTAGTGGAAGCACCTATATTGGAAGTTCCAGAGGGGAATGAGGGGTTGATGGTGTACATAGATTCTAGCGGCTCTGGTTTAGGAGCTGTATTGATGCAATATGGGCGGGTAATTACATATACATTTAGGCAGCTTATACCAAATGAAACTAGGTATGCAACCCATGATCTTGAGCTTGCAGCAATGGTGTATGCTTTGAAATTATAGAGGCATTATTTATTGGGAGCAAAGTTTGATTTATACACTGATCACAAGTCCTTAAAATATTTGCTTTCACAAAAAGATTTAAATATGAGGCAACACGTATGGGTTGAATTTTTAGTTGCATATGATTTGGACATTCTATACACTCTGGGCAAAGCAAATAAGGTTGCTGATGCACTAAGTAGGCAACATGTTAGATTGACTAAATTAATGGTAGAAAAATTTAAATCTCTAACTGTTTTGAGTGAAGCAGATGAGATAATTGAAAGAAAATTATAGGAAGCTAAGCATGGTAACCATAAAGCCAATCTTGATGGATAAAGTGGAATCACTACAGGACCAAGATTCATATTTAAGGGAAAGAAAAATCCAGTTGATAGAGGGAAAAGAAGTGGAGAATTTTTCATTAAGTAAAGAGGGGTACCTAAAATTTTAAGGCAAAATGTGTGTACCAGACTTAATGGAGGTCAAGAAAGAGGTGATGGATGAGAATCATAGAACTAAATACACAATTCATCCAGGAGGGATGTAAAAATATCATGATCTTAAGAGAAGCTATTGGTGGAAAGGAATGAAGAGTGATGTGGCAAAATATATTTCTAAATGCTTGATATGCCAGCAAGTGAAAGCTAATTATCAAAAGTCATCAGGTTTGTTACATCCTCTGGATATACCCATGTGGAATGGGAGAGTATTTCTATGGATTTTATCACAAGATTTCCTAAGTCAAAAAGAGGAAGTGATAGCATATGGGTTGCAGTAGATAGGTTAACAAAATCAGCTCACTTCATTCCAGTGAAATCAGATATAAGTGCTCATAAGTTAGCTCAATTATTTCATAAAGAAATAGTAAGATTGCATGGGGTACCTAAGAATATTATAAATGACAGAGATGCCTTGTTCACATCAAAGTTTTGGGGAAGTTTTCAAGAAGCAATGGGGACTGAATTAAATTTAAGCACGGCATATCACCCACAAACTGATGGGGAAACATAAATTATAAACAAGGTTTTAGAAGATTTACTTAGAGCATGTGTGTTAGACTTTGGTGGCAACTGGGTGGAATATTTACATTTAGCTGAATTCACTTATAAGAATAGCCATCGGTTCAGTATTGGGATGGCTCCATTTGAAGCTTTGTATGGAAACCCTTGTTTATCGCCAGCATGTTGGATGGATGTGGGTGAAAGGATTCTATTAGGACCAGAACAAGTTAAGAAAACAACTGCCAGAATAGAGTTAATAAGACATAGAATGAAGGTGGCACAAGAGAGGCAGAAAACATATGCTGATAGAAGTAGAAAGCCAGCAGAGTTCAAAGTAGGAGATTATGTATTCCTTAAAGTTTCTTCAATGATAATGGTATTGAGATTTGGCAAGATAGGAAAACTATCACCAAGATATGCGAGTCCTTATGAAATTCTGGAAAGAATAGGTACATTGGCCTATAAATTGAAACTACCATAGGAATTAAGAGGAATTCGTAATGTGTTTCATGTGTCACAGTTAAGGAAGTAGGTGCATGATAAAGAAACTATTTTAGAGTCACCTAGTCAAGTTGAAATCAAAACAGATTTGAGGTATGGAAAAGAGCCAGTGGGAATTGTTGCAAAAGAAGAAAAGAAATTAAGAAATGAAAGCATAAAACTTGTCAAAGTGCAGTGGAGTTTGGATTCAAATGATTGCACATGGGAAGTTGAAGATAAAATGAAGACAAATTACCCAAGACTATTTTCTGATAGGAAGGAAAAATCTGAATTTGGTTTAAGTATCTATTTAATTTTAGCATACATGTTTTTCTTTATATGTGTATTTTTTGCCAATATTTAAAGAATACAAATTAATATACCCAAAGTTAAGAATCAAATGGAGTAAATCTGTATACATTAGAAAGATGATAATTGTTAGAAAAATTATGGGACCTAATTCTTAAAAGGAAGGGTGTATATGGTAACGATAAGTTATGGGATTCTCCAAAAATTTCATAATTAAGTATTTTGGTTCTTTGCTGCATAGGTGAAAAATGTATATATTAATAGTGTTAGTGCTGAATTAAAAATCAGTGTAAAGTATAATGGTAATGTTTTAAGGATAAAGCATGAGCAGGTACTAAATTTAAATTTAATATGCAATATGTGTGTTATATAACATTTACGCTTAGAATATTTGACATAATAGCTGAGGGAAAATGGTATTTGAAATCGATATTCATATTTCTTTTGTCATTATGCAACCCTCTTTCTTGTTTTAAATAACAAAAGGGAAATCAAAAGTAAAAAGGGAGGGACCCGCCATTCGTAGCTCGGGTGGTTCAGGAGTGGGAGATGGGGATCTAAGCACTGTGTGCGGGTAGGTTCGAATCCCGCTGTGAACCACTTGGGGGGCTAGGACGTTACGCATCCGTGTGCAACGCCTATACAAAAGCGGGGTAGACACACAGCGTGGGGTTTACTTAAGTGAGCGTCAATGTATGCTGTGATTTTAAGGTTCCACGTGTTACTCCAAAAAAAAAGTAAAAAGGGAGGGGACCAACCAGGATCACACCATTTGAATGAGAAGCATGTTACCATTTTTAGCCTACGACCTAAATGTATAAAGGGTAGTACACATGAGAGTTGTTTGTATTGCAAAATGTAGTCATACTAATACACATAAATAAAGAATAATACTAGAATTTGGTATAAGGTAAAACCCTAGGGTAAACACTGACTATAAATAGCATACAAACGACCTTTGAGAGTGATAGTTTCCATAGTTTTTGCTTGACTTATAAGTTAAGAGGCATAAATTCAACCATTTATTGCATGTGTACCTTTAGGTCGACAATAAATATGCAATACATACCTTGAGCTCGAGAAGCCAAGATTAACTATTTTATTTCAGTTTTCTATTGAAATTAATTTACTTGAACAATGATTAATCCTAACTTGAGTGTTTTTTGTTTTTGCATGGAATGCTCGGGTCAGATACGAGTGTTGCAGATTTTTGTGATGTCTGCTATCGAAATTGAAGCACGTGAAGATGCGCTCGCTTTGGGTTCGTTCTTCCATTTTGTTTGTTTAATTTTTAAATGTACATGTATTGTATATAAATCTTCCGCTGTAAATTTAATTTTGTAAACTCTGATATTTTGTATAAATAAAATTTCACTATGAGCTATTGTTATCTTTTCTGTGTCTGTGATTCTGTGTGTTTATTTTCTGTTTGGACACCTAAGCTAAAATAATGATTCATCGTTTTGAGCGTCTTGAGTCGGTTTAATTACGGATTCGAGATGGTAAAAAAGGCAAGTCGTTACTGTTAAAGAACAGAGCACGATTTCGGTTTTGCGTAATAAGGTAAGTTTTGCTTATGATTAGATTTGTTTCAAGTTAGTTTACTTCGCGTTTCACATAGTATGATTGTTAGATTGTTTTGCCACCATTTTTACATCGTTAGTTAGCTGTCTTGGTTATGTATGTGGTGTACCTCTTTTGCTGCCGCACATGTTTTTATTGAATTGCATGTATGTCGATCCATCTTGACATGGGTACATACACATAAATACTTGCTCACTTCGGTTACAGTTGCTCATTGGAAAATAAGTTAAATGATTTTACAGGTTTTGCAAATGGTTTGAAATAAATAAATAATTTTTGGAAAAGTAAGTTAGAAAAAAAGATAATTAGGCTAATAACAAAATAATTTAAATAGATCTAATACCATAATTTCAAATAAAATAATTTTATAATGAATACTACTTTCAAAATAATCCAATCTGAATCAATCCTCCAAAATTCAGAATCTTAATTATTGTCGGTTCCCATTTCAAGATGAAACTCAAGTATTGAGCTAATTTGAACCTTTGGTCCGACTAGAGATGTAAATGAATTAAATATGGAGTTAAATTGGTCGTTTTCCACCGTCTTCAGTCAAAGCCATGCCGCTTATGTCCATCGCAAACCAACGGAAGGAGGAATTTTTCCTATCACAAGTCAATCGCCGAAGCCTTTGTCTTCTCGCAACCTGGTCAGCCCTTTTTGAATTGAAGCACCACCAATGACCAAGCCGACCTCCGTAGCCGCCGAGCCCAGCGTTGTTGCACTGTTTGCCCTTTTCATCGTTGTTTACAGGTGAGTTTCTCATGATCATGTTGCTTAAATACTTCAATATCGATACGAATTGAAGTATAATGGTTGAAACTTGTTTGTGTTGGTTTCCATATATTATTTCCATCTTTGCTGCCTCATTGTTGTCTGGAAAAGAAACTTGAAATGAATGTATTGATTCATGCCAAGCCTTGTTCTTAAGTCATGTACCTTGTTTTTTGTTAAACATTTTGTACCTTTCTATGTTTCCTTATACTTGGGATGCTTGTGGCATATGATTTTAATTACCCTATCATCTACTAGTTGGCTGTTTAAACCCAACCTCAAAACCAATGTATTCATTTTGGTTCAATTTTAAACTGCATGTTTAGTGCGGACACATAAATGATGCACATTTAATTGCATGGAAATCTTAACTATATTTTGAAATCTGACACATATATAGGTATAGTTTAAGTGGAAGTAGTGATGTAGGGAAGATTATATTGATGCAGTTCAAGTAACAGTATATGTGAGTTTTGAAACCGGTACTTGCCAACGAATTTAAACCTTTTTTGAATACAGATTTGCAGTTTTCCATGTTACAAAGTGGCTGGATTTACGAGAATATGTAAAAGAGATTGAGAAGTGATATTTTGTAATAAATGATCATTTTAAACAAACGTTGTTTTAAAATATATGAAATGTGATTGAATAACATTTCGTGAATAAGATTATCAAATCAGCATAATAGGACACGAGTATTGATTTGGGAATGAGATTCCAGGTTTTTAAATGAAATTGGAGTTGAAATTATGTATATGAATTTATAAATGGGATTGTGATTTAAAAATAGGATTAGGGTTAAAATGTCAAATAGGTATTTGTAATGAACTACTCTTTCGACCGCTTTAAGTCAATGGTCAAATCAACTCAAATCGTTCGACACAGCAGATTGTTAGTTGTTATGGGGTTAAAAATAAATCATCACAGAATCATAGACACAGAAATTACTCGCAGCGGAAGTGAATTTTACACAATAATGCAAAATTTTCACATACATATCAGAGTATAAAATAACACAGATACATGAGAAGACTGAATACAGACGCTTATAAGAAGAATTAAAGTAAACTGAAAACCAACGATAAATGACTAGAGTTCGAAAATACTCGAGCTCCAATATGCAAATATCGAAAGCTGAAAATACTTGGTCTGACCCGAGCATTTGCAAGAAAACAAACAAAATACTCGAGTCTAGACTAACATTCTCATATAAGTGAATTAATTCAAATGAAATGTTTAACAAAATGCAAATAACTTAAAGGATGTTTTGGACTCCATCCCTTAAGGATCCGTGAAACTAATACATATAATAATATGTTATTATAATAGTGTCTATTCAGTAAAGTATATTATTTTAAACAGAGCGTAAGGGTAAAAAGTTTAATCGTAAGGTAACTTACCTTTAGTGGCGTAAGAAGGCGTAGCGATAAGCTCGAGCTGCTCAATTGTGATGGCCAGAGAAGAGGAGTAAAAGGGTGGTGAATGAGCTCAGCGCGGTGACAATGCTGCAAGGACAAACAGAGAAGCAGCGTTGTCACCGCGCTAAGCTTGTCCACCACCATTTCATTCCTCTTCTCTGGCCATCACAACTGAGCAGCTCGAGCTTATCGCTGCGCCTTCTTACGCCACTGCAGGTAAGTTACCTTACAATTAAACTTTGTTCAAGTAAACAACTTCAATAAATACTGAAAAAGGATAGTAAAATAGATATGGAAAGTACTTCACTTCCCCCATGGATCGCAATTAGACAATGGTTTCGCTTGGATTTCCCAAGAAACATCTGTAACCGTAAGCTATCATAGCCTCACGAATTTCGCTATGCCGTCGAGTTCATAAGACCGTGGGTTACTTCCACAGAATTCAAAGGACTACGCAAGTGATTATATATCTTCAAACTTGAAATAACCAATTAATAATTTGAAATTAAATTTATACAACTTCAACATAATAAACTAAGGATATAGAAGTACATTCTGTTTGATATCCGCATTGTGGCCACACCGTGGATTTATTCTATCGATTCATCTTATCTTGATTAGGTTTTTCGAAAATCGATTTATTTATTTCAAAATAATTTTTATTACATATCCAACTCTTTTGGTTATAAGGCTGTTATAAAATTTTAATTTATACCACTTAAATTTAAGCTCAAAATTTAATGTTATAACTTTTAGAAAATGTAATTATTTTTGAAATATGAAATTTTGATAAGAGCTTGAGTATTTTATCGACGTCGAAGTTGGACTGTCAAGTATGTATGTATTTTGAATATACGTCGGGCTAGCATATGTACAAAGTCTTATGCGTACTAGACAGATATAGAATCACATTCTAGTAGCTTGAGGATGATTCTGATGATAGTTCGAACATCATCAGATATTTATTTTCTGTAATATCCCAGAATTTTTAACTAAGTTTAATTTGGATTTTTATTTTATAATTTAGTTTTTTGTATATAAATTGATTTTATAAGGTTTAAGTATAGATTTTAGTTTCGAATAAGTATTTTATCAATATGATTTTATATAAGAAAATTTATCTTAAAAGTTATATTTAACAAAATTTCCAATATTAATAAGTAATGATATTATCTGATTTTGATAATATATGATGATATTGATGTAGAATATGATTTTGGTAAAGGTAATTTATTTTCAAGATTTTACAAGAATGATTTTTATTTCTATATCGATAAGTAAGACTATTTGGATTTGTAAGCATTTTGTTTTAGACTATTTTTAAGTATGAATTTTGGTAAATTAAATAAATAAATATTTTTGAAATATTAGTAAGTTATATTTTGATAGGATGGTTACATTTATAAGTATAACTAAACTTGGCTATATCTATAAGTATTGCAAAAGTGTAGCTAAGATAAACAAATTTTTAACTTCCTTAAGATAAGATTAAAGATGAAATGTCCTATTACTTGTCATATTGCATGGAGTGATTCATATTAGGAAGCCAAGTACCCTTATTGGTGTAGTGTAAGCATGACACAAGCTTCATGAGAGTGCCAAGTACCCCATGAATGAATGACTAAAATACCCTCCCAATTACCTATATAAATACCCTACTCTTCTTCATGAATCTCACGTCAAACTTCTCTGTTGTTCATTCCAGTGAATAGAAATTAACATTTCCACTCAAATAAAAATCCATGTCTCTTGATGTGTTCATATTTAGCTGAAATAATCTAAGCAAAAGTTGTCCGGATCATCATTTTTTACTTTTAGAAATTGATGGATCCAGATTTCATCGAGTAACAAGAGAGATATTACATATTTATAGTAAAATTATAATTTGCAAAGAGAATTTCAGAAATTCGTATCTCTCAATCCATGGAGAATCGTTCGACGCCGTCTACACCGTTGCGATCAGCAAGACATGTAGTACTTTTGATGTGAATTTGGTTCGATTCCGTGTCGATGATTTGAGTTGGTCGAAAATAGGTTTTGAGCTTGTGGATTGTGGAAGCAACAATCGAAGAATCGGTGAATGGAGTTGTGACAAGGATGGAGAGAGCTTCATTGTAGAAGAATTTGGTGGAGTTCGGAGAAATTTTATGTCGCAACTTTGAATGCCTGTAGGTGGGTTTTTTCGGTAAGATGATCGGATTTTGATTCAAGGCTCCGGAGATGAGGTGAGTTGGTGCAATCAACTGAGGGCGCGAAGAGAGATATGCAGGCGGTTTCGGATTGGAAATCGGTGGAAGATTAATGTGTGCATCATGCACGTTGCGTGCACGGTTTGGTTATAGTAAAAGGAGAGAAGGTGCGTAAGAAGGAGGAGAAGAAGAAGAGAGGAGGAGTGGGATGGTTATGTAAGAGGGGAGCATTTGGGCTTTGGGCCGAATTCATGGGTATGGTTAATTTTATTTAATCTTTAAGTTTATATTAGTTTAAACTTTAAACCTCTCTAATTCGTTCAATTCAAATCTGATTAACTTGCCATTGGGTCTGTTAGAATTGTATCTAAAAATAGAACCCATTAATATATCATTTTGATAATTTTTGTTAAGTATAGATTATAATAAAAATAAAATATCCATATATATAATTATATATAACAAGCATCGTTATTAATATAATTCCCAATGTAAGAATTAGTAGAAAATTTACCAGCTGCTAATAGAAGTGGATCGAAAGCAGTACGAGTTGCGGTAGCAGTGTTCGTTGGCTTGTTAGTCCTAGTAATGATGATTTTGGAGCTATAATGGTGAGAACTCCTAATTTAAATTATTTACTTAAATTAATAGTGGTTGAATAATTATAATTAGTTGTGATAAATTATAATTGGTTGGATATGGATGTTAATGTTTGAATGAATGTGTATGTAACTAGATAACACACTGAACACTAATAAGCGTTATTGACCGTAACGCTTGTGCACAGCTGAAATGTTTGTTTATTGATGGTGATTATAATTCATGTTCATCTGATGTATATGGTATATTAACGGTTGTATGAAATCACATGCACATTGTAGTTGCAGAACTCGGTGATTGATTAAATCTTCCTTCCATATAAATGAAGATTGATTTTTAAATATTAAAATATTATTTTTAAGTCCAGTTTAAATCGAAATGAGATTTGAAAAATAAAAAATGGTTTTAAATATATATTGACAATGTTTTTGTTTACAATATATATACCAGAACGTGCTAGGATGACAGAGAGGATAGTGTCTAGGCTTGGGTTTGGAAATATAGTTTCCTGCTCTCTCTGGCTATCCCTAACTGATCCGACAAACGGGATGGTTGATTCAAAAACTAATTGGAAATTTAATTTGAAACTATTTTTCCGAATGAATTAGAAATATAAATTCAAAAGGATTTGAAAGATTTATATTTAAATCGTTATATAACACGCTGCGATGCGATAGTTCGTAAATATCGATTTCAATTTTCAAATGGCTATAACTTGATTTTTGGAAATCGGTTTAACTTGAAATAAGAAACGTTGGATTTCAAATGATAATAGCTTTTGAATGGAAGAGAAATTTTCAAATTTCAACGTATGATTTTCAAGTTATATTTAAAACAAATTTGGGAATGGTCACTATACATGCAGTTTGGCGACCATAATGGAAATCGAATAAAAGAGGGTTATAAAATTATGTTAAAAATAGAGAAAATTTTTGATAAATCTTATTTTATTTTATTTAAAATGTTTAGAACTGAAATATTTGAATTTGGAATAATTTGGAATCTATTTGATTTAAATGGCTATTACACAGCAGCACTTTTAATACCGTTTTCAAACGTTATTATCACATTTCCAAAGATAAATTGGTTTTGAAATTTATAAGTCATGATCTATTATTTAAACTACAATATGGATTTATAAAATAATTTAGAAGGTTTCAAAGTATTTGGAATATTTTATATGGAATTTAAATTGATCTTAATTGATATAAATGGGTTTCTAATTTTATATAATTGGATATGGTTGGAGATAAATCTTTGGGTGTTGATATTAATTCGATAGATGATGACTCATATTATTTGAGGAATTTAAAAAGTAGTTCACCGTTTTTCCGCTTACAGTATGAGTTGGATACAGAAATTAATATTGAAGATAAGTTAATGGTATTTCTACCCAGATCTAATGCCAAAGAGTTGGATAAATCTTTTAATTAAGATACGGGTTTCTCAATCTGATTTGAGATAAGTTGGATAGAAATAATCTTCGGATATTTGATATGAAATTTCATGATGTAAACGTATACTATTTGAGGAAGTTGGAAGATATTATTATTATATCGTTATTCCACTTATAGTATTCGTTGATTATGAGAATTGATATCGAATATAAGTGGATAAAATTTCCGTGTAACTTATGTTCAATATCGATTGATTTGATTTTTGCCGTGAATCGTATCTTCAATAATATTATTCTTGAAACCCAATGAGATTGAGTTATAGAAATTCATATCGAAATTTGGATTTAATCAAATCTTTGATTTGAGAAAATTAAAAGTAAGGAATTGGAGACAAAATATAATCTTTTGATTAAGATTGAAGAATTAAGATGGTAATGGGATTTTTGTAATAAGAGTAATTCCAATCTTGAATTGTAAGTGTATTAATAACTATTTGGAAGGAGATTTGGATTGAAAAGCCTGTGTAAACCGTAACTATTGTTTTAAAAGTACGCTTATTATTTGGAAAGACCAGGATTGAACATATGTTCGAAAACCATTCCAAGTAATAATACGACGTTATGCAGCAATTCAAGACTTGGAAAACGA
Source organism: Allium sativum (assembly GCA_030737875.1). Lineage (NCBI taxonomy): Eukaryota > Viridiplantae > Streptophyta > Magnoliopsida > Asparagales > Amaryllidaceae > Allium > Allium sativum. The sequence continues at coordinate 618,013,326 of CM060918.1, read as the reverse complement.
CGAATGAAGACCGAGATTCTTTGAATTGTTTGGATTGATTGCTGATGTATCGGTTGCGTAGGCCACCCGATACGAGGTTATAAGTGGCATGAGGTTTGAGTATATTTGGAGATTTTCGGATTGGTGTTTCATTCAGACCCAGAAAGGAATTGTACGAATTATGTGTCTGACATTGTAATTGACTGCATAGTACTGGTCTCTGTTAAATATATATCTGCTTGGTGGCGGAGAATTTATTCTCTTGCTTAACACCCTTCTCTAAGATGTATGAGCTTAGAGGTTATATATTGATGGAAATCAGTAATGCGTTGTGAATGGACAATGTGGCATACTTATAAGTTATGTGATGAGCTATGGATGATCAAAGCATGGCTTATTGAAGCGTAGCTTTGTGTATATCGTGACCTCGGCAAGCCTCACAACCCGGTAAATGGCTAAAATAGGAAAGATGCAGTGAGGTTAAGGGTAGTCATTTCCTTCTAGATAAAAGGTGTACTATGGTATGGAGCCCAGCTATTAACCTATGTGGATAACTTCTATTTATATTGATGTTGATGTTGCGAGCGCTTAGTTTAATGGTTGGTAACGACCTAGAAATGATATACTTAGGCATGCTCTAAGTTATTCAGTTTAGGGGTAACCCAACCTCGTGTTGGCAGAGAGCCCGATTTAGTTCTCGGGGCGTCCCTCTAGAGGCATACACATCGGTTCGGTAAGGAAGTTTCTTTGCCTCGTCATTTGTTGGAAATCCAGTTTCCACTACGAGCTCGTACGATTTTAGTTGTATAGCCTGCTACCAGCAGGATTACATCGGTATAATGGGATAGGGCATTATGGTGGCTATGATTAATACATTTAATTACGAAATTGTTTTCACACTATGCACTAATAATAATAACAGAGGATTTTCACGTATCAAGCATTTTTGACTATCATAAGGAGAAACCTCGCCCATGCATGCGTTTGCATTGTGTGTGTGCCGCGAGACCTTATGTTAGTTTCATTTTTCAAAAGTCATAGCGAATTTCTATGCACGGGAATTCATACAGAGTAAACCCGTTCCGCGTTAGCGGCGTGGTCTGTTGAATTACCCAACTTTAAAATGAATCCTAAATAACAGCTGTTTTGAGTTCTCACACCAGTCCCATGACTGAGCTGGAGTTTTTTATTCCCTCACCTAAACTATGGGTTCCCATAATTTTTACAAGGGCAACCTAGTAGTTTGTTTTGCAGAGTTAGCCGTGGATTTGGTTGGAGCAGGATGATGGTTTTGGCTAAAACTATATGTTTAGAGCATTCGAATTCTTCCGCCGAGTTGATATCTCTTCCGCTGTGAAATCGATGTACTCTGATGTATTCCTTGTAACTCTGATGATATATTATGGTAATGAAATGAAAAGTTCTGTTATTTTTTGTGCAATTTTGTAAGTCCCATAATTATCCGTCTTTATGAACGGTTTAGGTTGGTTTAATTACTAGCGAAAACTAGTCAAAAAGTCAGGTCGTTACATTGTCGAGTTTCAAAAGTGGGATGACTGTATGGTTTCGATTTAAACGTCGAAATGCTTGAAATTGTTTAGATAAGCAATTGAAATTGTTTGGATAATATTAATAAAGTATTTTGATAAATGGATAAGAAAAATTTAAGATGAAATACGTTTTCATCGTTAGGGAAATAAATTGAATTTGCTTATGATAAAGTGAAATTGGATATAATTTGGAAATTTTGAATAAGTAGTGTTGGCACCTGGTCTCTTTGTTATGTAGTTAAATATTTTACTGCCACCCATATTATTACAGTGGGTTAATACCATAACATTTTCTCTGAAAAATAATTGTTGAAGACGCTGTAGAGAATAAGGAAGAAAACTGTAACACCTCGAAAATTTTATAACTGTGAAATTAACAAATTAAAGTATAATTAATTTGAAATCAAAGAACCAGGGGAAACGGGATACGCCATTGCGTTCGTCTCGGAAAAATACGCGAAATAGAGTCCGAGTTTTCGAAAAACGGAGTCCGTATGAAGAAGATATGGCCTTCGGAAGTTTTGAATCAAATTTAAAATTCAAACAGAATAAAATTATTAAAAATCGGGCCCAATGGGCCAGGGCAGATAAACACCCGCCTAGGCCACCCAGGTCGACTGGGCTGTCGACCTGGGCTACCCATGTCGACAGGGCTGTCGACAGCCCTGTCGACAGGGGTATCGACCTGGTCGAGCCCAGTCAACCTGGCTGGCCAGGTCTGTGTTTGGCCGATTTTCTGTGGTCTGCTTTGTCACTAGGGCTAGGTGGCAAGTTTTAACTGGTCTCTCTATCGAATGAATGGCTATGATCAATCCAAGCAACATCAATGGTCCTAATCAGTTCCTAACCTCTATATAAACAACCCTAGACTAAACCCTAATCTATTCATTCAAAATTAAGAACATAGCCGCCATGTTGCTGAGGAACGACTAAGAGTAGCCGCCAACTAGAGAGAGGATTAGGGAGAAAGTTCTAAAACCTAAAGCAATTCAAGCAACCTAAAGCCAATCAATTCAACAAAGGAATCATATCTCTTAATTAGAGAATTCGCCGCAACCATTGTAAGTAGAGTATTACTTTGGTATGAATAAACAATTGTGTTAGTTTGTATGCTTGAATTGTGGCAATAAAGTTATTCATATTTGTGCGTTCTTATCAATTTGAAATATTATATACGTTTGGATATGTATGGATTATGTTATTCATGTTATAAAGAACTACATGCGGTAGTTTTATGCAAGTATACGTTTGGAATATTTCGCAAATTATGTAATCCATGTTGAAGCTACATGTATGTAGTTGATTTAAATTTATGCAAGTTTGGGGTTTTGCTTCTATGCCACCATGATGTATATTTTTATGCATAAATCTTTTTTGTAAGTAATTGGAACAAGTTTGGTTATTATAATCCATAGGAAATTATGTTGAGAATTTGGCATCATGTATTAAGCCATGCTTTTGTACTAGAAAACCTATTTGCAAACTTATGAATATGGCTAGGCTATGAATGATATTTGGCATAATTGAAATCCATAATTAAGCCTATCTTGTTTACAAGAATTATATGATGACATATGTGGTACGTGGCTAGGTTAGGTTCATGCTAGAAGTATTTATGCCATGCTTATGTTTGACATTATGCTATGTTCATGCTAGAAGTATTTATGCCATGCTTATGTTTGACATTATGCCATGCTTATGCTAGAAATATTTATGCCATGCTTATATTTGACATTATGCCTAAATAAGAATATAGGTTCATGTTGTAGTTAAACCTATGCAAGTTTACATGCCTTGATTTATGTCACCTATGTTTTATGACCAAAAGTATAAGTCACTACTATGCAAGTACACCAGTTTCTATTTTGTATTCCCAACGTCATATTGCAAGTTCATACGCTCACCTTCCCCTTTTTGTGTATGTAATCACGCCATAAGCCTCCCCTTTTCGCATGGCTAAATTGGGCTTTAAAAGGCTAAGCCCAATATATATAAACGGACGTGTAAAACGGGGGAAAATAACGTTGGTTAAAATTAATTAATGAATGAAAATATAAAATAGAAGGGCCCAAATTCAAGTATGGGTTGGGCCCATGATTGGTGTAACCTTTACACCATTAACTTAATAATGGGCCGCAAATATTTACATATAAGAAATAAAGAAGAATGACAAAACATGTAAATGTAGAAAATACGATGTGTTTAACCCGAGGTTGGATTGAGTTGTGATGTAAACCTGCCCGGAACCGCCCGGCTGTCCAGTAGTCACAACAATACCTATCCAATGTGGGAGGTTAAACATGGAGCCCAATAAGGACCCGAGGTTAGACTGAGTTGTGGCGTAAGACTGCCCGGAACCAACCGGCAACAGGCAGCCACAACAATACCTGTCTAATGTGAGAGGTCAGGGCCTTAATAAGACAATTAAGGCTGAGTCAGGATTGTTAGGATTAAGTGAACTAAAGACTTAATCAAAAATGGAACATGCTAAACTAAACGTACTGGTGGGGGTTAGGTTAGAAAACACTTAACCAACTTAGCATGTTGGCTAGAGATAGAAAACCTAGTAACGGGGGACCCTTTTCAGCAGTAACCCTAAAAGGTGTATCAGGATACCCTGAAACTAGGCAGGGTGGGGCACGATTACTGGGCTGATTGTAAGAGGTCAAAGCGACGGCGGTGGTGTAGCAGTGTAGGTTCTAACGGGGTGCGGGCGTGCACACACTCCGGCGCAGAAAAATAAGGCACTGGACACCAGTAGCATACCTGTGCACTCCAAGGTTGTGTCGGGTTGCCACTATGGGACTTGATACACCCCATGGTGGGACCAGCATAGGTAACTACAACATCGGGGGCCGTAAGACACATGTAACTATGCGAGTAGGAGCCGATCATCATAGGATGGATCACATCACCCTGATTATGGGGTGCAAATTGGAACTAGTTTATATGGGTTCAGAGATTAACATGGGGTACGATGGTCTATTCGACCCTAGACAACTTAACCAAGTTTATAGTGCTTGCCCACTTCTTGTTATACTTATCACACCCAGTTCTTTATTCATAGACAAAATAGTACTAGACTTACTCAGGCTTTATGTCTGACTCTACTTTTCTTTCGTCTTCTTTCTTCCGTTCCCCCCCCCCCAGGTTCTCAGGGAGGGAACACAACAGCTTGACCAGCCTTACCATCCAGCTTGAAGAAGAAGAGAAATGTATTGCTTGGACTTTCCTGTTTTGAACTATGGCTTTGGACAATCCACTATGGGGCTTTTGCAGTTTATCTATGTTTTATTTATGCTTCTTTAAATAATGTACTCAAGACAGATTATGAAAGTGTTATGTTATGTTTTTGGAAAGAATGTCGTTGTAACACGTATTTGACTTTATGAAATAAAGTTTGTTGTTCTTCCACTGTTTACAAATATGTGTTCTTATATCTGTCTTGTATATCTGTGACTTGTACTTATAAACCTCCACCAAAATTAGGGCATTCCCTTTGAGAGTGACCCTAACGGAGGTGGGGTGTCTCACTTGGTATCAGAGCATAGGTTTACCAGATAAGATAAAAAGTTTTGAAAAATTATTTTCAAAAAGGAAATTTAAAGAAGCATTTTTAAAGGATAAAAATATTATTTTATTTTAAAAAAAAGGCAAAGTCCACTCTCCACAGCCATAGGTACTATCTCTTATCCTTCGTTTTGAATCTATCCTTTTTGTTTCAGCATGTCCGAAGATCTTAACTTGCCGGAAGGGGTACCAATACCTGGTTGGTTTAGACGGTTCTTAGAAGCAAGGGCCACTCAGCCAGGTCCTACCGTTCCTCCTCCCCCAGCTGCAGGAAATCATCCAGCTGCAGCAGCACCTCTTCCTCCACCTCCTCCTCGGGGAAACACATTCGCTAAGATATGCAAAGATTTTAAAGCTATGGGAGGAAAAGATTTCCATGGAACTGAGTCCTTCGTAGCAGCTAGGAATTGGCTGAAGGAAACTGAGGATCTATTCATCATCTTTGAGGTAGAGGATAGACAAAAAGTACAATTGGCAGTGTGGCTATTGAAGGGTGAGGCTTCCTACTGGTGGGAAGTCACTAATGCTGAAAGACCAGTGGAGACATGGGAGGACTTTAGGGCAAGGTTTGAGACTAAATTTCTCTCAGATGCGGAAAGAAGTTTGCAGTTGGAAAAATTCTTATTCCTTAAGCAAGGAGACAAGACTGTTAGAGAGTATGTGAATCAGTTTGATGAGCTGGCTAGGTTTGGGCTTGACCTAGTCAACACCCCGCACAAGAAGGCTCTCCGTTTCGTCAAAGGGTTAAATGAGCCATTACACAGTTTGGCCATGACCCATATACCCATGGGAGCCACGTATGAAAGATTGGTGCAAATGGCATTGCTGAATGAAGAGGATAAGGGCAAGAAGAAAGAGGGTTTGCAGCCCAAGAAGACAGACTTTAAGAAGGGCGGGAAAGGCAACAAAGAGAAGAGGAAGTGCAATTTCTGTGGCAAAGTGGGGCACTTAGTAAAGGACTGCAGGAAAAAGAAGGCCAAGGAGAATGGTGGGTGCTTTTCTTGCGGTGAGACGGGCCATAGGGCTAAGGACTGCCCAAAGAAACGAGGACAAGGGCAGAGGGCTGGATCCACCCCAGGGGCACAGGTTCATGTGCTAGAAGCGCCACCTCTGCAACAGCGAGGTATAAATACTTCTGTAGAAAGTGTAGTTTATCTTTATGATCACCCCGTTCGCACTTTATTTGATTCTGGCGCATCACACTCCTTTATCTCGTCTGCTTTAGTAGAATCTCTGCACCTAAAAACTAGTATGGTAGAGGACCCCTTAATTGTTTCAAACCCAATTGGGGGCCCAGCTCATTTGTCTATGATCTGTTTGGATTTGAAAATTTCTATTCTAAGTGTTGAATTTCAATGTAGTTCCTTTGTTTTGGGCTTTTCGGGGTATGGTTTGATTTTGGGTATGGATTGGCTATCCAGTAATGGGGCCATCCTTGATTGTGAGAAAAGGGTTGTTAGGCTCCTAACCCAGCTCGGTAATACTTTGGAAATTTCTTGTAATCCCTCGTATGCGGTTATGCTTAGTTATCTTGAATCGCTAGATGCCTCTGTTGAAAATTTGCAATCAGTTAGAGTGGTCCGGGAATATCCGGATGTCTTCGAAGAGGTGAAGGGCTTGCCTCCGAAGCGGGAAATAGACTTCCGCATATATCTTGTAGATAATGCAAAGCCCGTGGCGTTGCCCGTTAGACACATGGCTCCACGAGAAAGGAAAGAGCTCAGTAAACAGATTAAAGAGCTTCTAGAAAAGGGGTTCATAAGGAGAAGCATTTCAGAATGGGGCGCTCCAGTGGTGTTCGCTACAAAGGCGGATGGTTCACTCCGTCTGTGTGTTGACTATAGGGAGCTCAACAAGCTAACGAAAAAGAATAGGCACCCTCTCCCTAGAATTGACGATTTATTTGACCAGCTTGTAGGAGCGTCTGTTTTCTCCCAACTCGATTTAGCAACCGGTTTTCATCAGCTAAGGGTGGCTGAAGATAGCATCGATAAAACGGCATTTAGAACCCCAGACGGCTTCTTTGAATGGCTTGTCATGCCTTTCGGCTTGACAAATGCACCTGCCTACTTCGTGGACCTAATGAGTATGGTATTTAGAGATTTCCTCAACAAATTCGTAGTGGTCTTCGTAGATGATATCCTTATCTTCTCAAAGAGTGAAGAGGAACATGCTCAGCACTTAAGGGCAATCATGGAAACTTTGCGAGTCCATCAACTAAAAGCCAAGTTCTCCAAATGCCACTTTTGGAGGGAAGAAGTGAGGTTCCTTGGGCATATAGTGTCCAAGCAAGGGTTAGCGGTGGACCCTGCTAAGGTAGTGGCGGTACAGGATTGGAAGACACCAAGGAATGCAACTGAAGTCCGAAGCTTCCTAGGACTAGCAGGTTTCTATCGAAAATTCATAAGGGATTTTGCGAAAATCTCAGCTCCGCTCACGAAATTAACCAAGAAGAATCTAGTGTTCAATTGGGACTTGGATTGCGAGTTTGCTTTCCAACGACTGAAGAGGGCTCTTACAACAGCCCCAGTTTTGACGCTGCCAGATGGGAGCAAGATGTTCATTGTTTATACGGATGCATGTGGGACAGGGCTAGGCGCCGTCTTAATGCAAGAAGGAAGGGTAGTAGCTTATGGCGGGAGGCAGTTGAAGGTGCACGAGAAGAACTACCCAACCCACGATCTTGAGTTAGCCACCATCGTCTTTGCACTCAAGTCTTGGCGACACTATCTCCTAGGTGAGAAGTTCGAACTTTACACTGACCATAAATCGTTGAAATATCTTTTCTCGCAGAAAGATCTTAACTTGAGGCAACAAAGGTGGATGGAGTTTCTTGCCTCGTACGATTTCGAAATCTCCTATACACCGGGCAAAGGCAACGTAGTGGCAGACGCGTTGAGCCGAAAGAAATTGACCCTAAGCCCGTTGTTTGTTGAAAGACAAAGCCTCGAGTTTATAGCCAGCTTCGACTTTAGGCCTTCCTCCGATTTCGTACCAGGTTTGCTAGCATCTCTCGAAGTGCGCCCGACTTTAGTGGATTCAGTAGGGGCAACGCAACGAGAAGACCCTCAGCTTGTAGAAATAATTGATAGGCTAATTAGGGGTGAGACTTCAAGTCACCTCAACAGATACTCCATCGACGATAGGGGTTTGCTAAGGCGAGACGGAAGACTATGCGTCCCACAGACAAAAGATTTAGTAAAGAAGGTTCTCGAAGAAGCACATCACTCCAAGATGACGATACACCCAGGCGGAGATAAAATGTACAAAGACATAAAAAGGACTTTCTTTTGGAACGGCATGAAAAAGGACGTGGCAGAGTTCGTTTCTAAGTGTATGGTGTGCCAACAAGTTAAGGCGGAACAGAAAAAGCCTGGCGGACTGCTACATCCTCTGGAGGTCCCGCAGTGGAAGTGGGATAGCATCTCAATGGACTTCATCGATGGGCTGCCTAGGTCTAGGAGAGGCAACACTAGCATTTGGGTAATAGTGGATAGGCTTACTAAAAGCGCCCACTTTTTACCTGTCAAAAGTAAAAGAACTGCCTCATCCCTAGCATCACTTTACCTCAAGGAAATCGTTCGACTCCACGGAATACCATCTAGCATTATTAGTGACCGAGACCCCATCTTCACCAGCGAGTTTTGGCGGAGTCTGCAAGAAGCAGTAGGAACGCAGTTATGCTTGAGCACAGCCTACCATCCCCAAACCGATGGCCAAACGGAGAGAGTGAACAGAGTTTTGGAAGACCTCTTAAGACTATGCGTCCTTGACTTCGGAGGGACATGGGAAGACCACCTTCCTTTGGTAGAATTCGCCTACAACAACAGCTATCAAGCAACCATCGGAATGGCGCCCTTCGAAGCTTTATATGGAAGACCGTGCCAATCGCCCACTTGTTGGTGGGAGTCTACTGATAAGCTCATACTTGGACCAGATATGATCCGAGAGACTTCAGAGAAAGTGGACTTAATACGAAGAAGGATGAAGACGGCCCAAGACAGACAAAAGTCCTATGCCGACAAGAGAAGGACCGACCTTGAATTCGAAGTTGGAGACAGAGTTTTTCTCAAGGTATCACCGCTAAGGAACGCTGTTCGTTTCGGAACCACAGGAAAGCTAGCGCCAAGATTCGTAGGGCCATTCCCTATCATCGAGAAAATTGGGAAAATGGCCTATAGATTAGAGCTACCCGAGAAGTTGGCTGGAGTCCACAACGTTTTTCACGTTTCACATCTCCGAAAATGTCTACACGAGTCTGCTTGGTAGAGCCGAATATCCTCGAAGAGGCCGAAGTGGAACGCGAAGCAACCATAAGAAAAGTTCCAACCCGCATCTTAGGAACGGAAGTGAAGAAGCTACGCAACCGCGAAGTCAAGCTCGTCAAAGTTCAGTGGAGCGACGCCGATGGAGACGCGACTTGGGAAACTGAAGCTAGAATACGCGCAGCCTACCCTTTTCTGTTCGAGGGTACATCCTTGATCTTTCTTTTCCTTAAGTTGCGCTTTTATCTATCTTTTAGGTATATTTCCTTGACCGTATCTTTTAGGTAGAAAACCTTTGGATGAAAACATGTAGTTGGAACATGTTATGGATGATGGTTGCAAGTGGTTGCAAGTGATTGCTAGTGGTTGCTCGTGGTTGCATATACACACACAATCTAGGTTTTAGATCGGCTCAGTCACTTCATATTGCATATGCATATATGTTTGCATTCATATGTGGTTGAATTTTTATGTGTTGTCATGTGGATGTTGCATTTGTATTGAATGATTGTGCACTCATGTAGAATCAAGAATAGGAAAATTTGCATACATAATGGATTCATGGCACTTACATAATTCGCATTAAGGAGGTCAACTGAATCAGTAGACCGCCTGATTTTGCATTAGATAAGTTCATGTACACACACACTTTGCATATGATCATGAAGCATTAGAAGTCTTTTAAGGACAATGGATGCTCGTGTTTGATGGATGAGTAGATGGATGATTGGATGTTAGGATATACATTCCTCCTAGCTTGAAGATTTCGGGGACGAAATCCTTTTAAGTGGGGGAGAATGTAACACCCCGAAAATTTTATAACTGTGAAATTAACAAATTAAAGTATAATTAATTTGAAATCAAAGAACCAGGGGAAACGGGATACGCCATTGCGTTCGTCTCGGAAAAATACGCGAAATAGAGTCCGAGTTTTCGAAAAACGGAGTCCGTATGAAGAAGATATGGCCTTCGGAAGTTTTAAATCAAATTTAAAATTCAAACAGAATAAAATTATTAAAAATCGGGCCCAATGGGCCAGGGCAGATAAACACCCGCCTAGGCCACCCAGGTCAACTGGGCTGTCGACCTGGGCTACCCATGTCGACAGGGCTGTCGACAGCCCTGTCGACAGGGGTATCGACCTGGTCGAGCCCAGTCAACCTGGCTGGCCAGGTCTGTGTTTGGCCGATTTTCTGTGGTCTGCTTTGTCACTAGGGCTAGGTGGCAAGTTTTAACTGGTCTCTCTATCGAATGAATGGCTATGATCAATCCAAGCAACATCAATGGTCCTAATCAGTTCCTAACCTCTATATAAACAACCCTAGACTAAACCCTAATCTATTCATTCAAAATTAAGAACATAGCCGCCATGTTGCTGAGGAACGACTAAGAGTAGCCGCCAACTAGAGAGAGGATTAGGGAGAAAGTTCTAAAACCTAAAGCAATTCAAGCAACCTAAAGCCAATCAATTCAACAAAGGAATCATATCTCTTAATTAGAGAATTCGCCGCAACCATTGTAAGTAGAGTATTACTTTGGTATGAATAAACAATTGTGTTAGTTTGTATGCTTGAATTGTGGCAATAAAGTTATTCATATTTGTGCGTTCTTATCAATTTGAAATATTATATACGTTTGGATATGTATGGATTATGTTATTCATGTTATAAAGAACTACATGCGGTAGTTCTATGCAAGTATACGTTTGGAATATTTCGCAAATTATGTAATCCATGTTGAAGCTACATGTATGTAGTTGATTTAAATTTATGCAAGTTTGGGGTTTTGCTTCTATGCCACCATGATGTATATTTTTATGCATAAATCTTTTTTGTAAGTAATTGGAACAAGTTTGGTTATTATAATCCATAGGAAATTATGTTGAGAATTTGGCATCATGTATTAAGCCATGCTTTTGTACTAGAAAACCTATTTGCAAACTTATGAATATGGCTAGGCTATGAATGATATTTGGCATAATTGAAATCCATAATTAAGCCTATCTTGTTTACAAGAATTATATGATGACATATGTGGTACGTGGCTAGGTTAGGTTCATGCTAGAAGTATTTATGCCATGCTTATGTTTGACATTATGCTATGTTCATGCTAGAAGTATTTATGCCATGCTTATGTTTGACATTATGCCATGCTTATGCTAGAAATATTTATGCCATGCTTATATTTGACATTATGCCTAAATAAGAATATAGGTTCATGTTGTAGTTAAACCTATGCAAGTTTACATGCCTTGATTTATGTCACCTATGTTTTATGACCAAAAGTATAAGTCACTACTATGCAAGTACACCAGTTTCTATTTTGTATTCCCAACGTCATATTGCAAGTTCATACGCTCACCTTCCCCTTTTTGTGTATGTAATCACGCCATAAGCCTCCCCTTTTCGCATGGCTAAATTGGGCTTTAAAAGGCTAAGCCCAATATATATAAACGGACGTGTAAAACGGGGGAAAATAACGTTGGGTTAAAATTAATTAATGAATGAAAATATAAAATAGAAGGGCCCAAATTCAAGTATGGGTTGGGCCCATGATTGGTGTAACCTTTACACCATTAACTTAATAATGGGCCGCAAATATTTACATATAAGAAATAAAGAAGAATGACAAAACATGTAAATGTAGAAAATACGATGTGTTTAACCCGAGGTTGGATTGAGTTGTGATGTAAACCTGCCCGGAACCGCCCGGCTGTCCAGTAGTCACAACAATACCTATCCAATGTGGGAGGTTAAACATGGAGCCCAATAAGGACCCGAGGTTAGACTGAGTTGTGGCGTAAGACTACCCGGAACCAACCGGCAACAGGCAGCCACAACAATACCTGTCTAATGTGAGAGGTCAGGGCCTTAATAAGACAATTAAGGCTGAGTCAGGATTGTTAGGATTAAGTGAACTAAAGACTTAATCAAAAATGGAACATGCTAAACTAAACGTACTGGTGGGGGTTAGGTTAGAAAACACTTAACCAACTTAGCATGTTGGCTAGAGATAGAAAACCTAGTAACGGGGGACCCTTTTCAGCAGTAACCCTAAAAGGTGTATCAGGATACCCTGAAACTAGGCAGGGTGGGGCACGATTACTGGGCTGATTGTAAGAGGTCAAAGCGACGGCGGTGGTGTAGCAGTGTAGGTTCTAACGGGGTGCGGGCGTGCACACACTCCGGCGCAGAAAAATAAGGCACTGGACACCAGTAGCATACCTGTGCACTCCAAGGTTGTGTCGGGTTGCCACTATGGGACTTGATACACCCCATGGTGGGACCAGCATAGGTAACTACAACATCGGGGGCCGTAAGACACATGTAACTATGCGAGTAGGAGCCGATCATCATAGGATGGATCACATCACCCTGATTATGGGGTGCAAATTGGAACTAGTTTATATGGGTTCAGAGATTAACATGGGGTACGATGGTCTATTCGACCCTAGACAACTTAACCAAGTTTATAGTGCTTGCCCACTTCTTGTTATACTTATCACACCCAGTTCTTTATTCATAGACAAAATAGTACTAGACTTACTCAGGCTTTATGTCTGACTCTACTTTTCTTTCGTCTTCTTTCTTCCGTTTCCCCCCCCCCCCCCCCAGGTTCTCAGGGAGGGAACACAGCAGCTTGACCAGCCTTACCATCCAGCTTGAAGAAGAAGAGAAATGTATTGCTTGGACTTTCCTGTTTTGAACTATGGCTTTGGACAATCCACTATGGGGCTTTTGCAGTTTATCTATGTTTTATTTATGCTTCTTTAAATAATGTACTCAAGACAGATTATGAAAGTGTTATGTTATGTTTTTGGAAAGAATGTCGTTGTAACACGTATTTGACTTTATGAAATAAAGTTTGTTGTTCTTCCGCTATTTACAAATATGTGTTCTTATATCTGTCTTGTATATCTGTGACTTGTACTTATAAACCTCCACCAAAATTAGGGCATTCCCTTTGAGAGTGACCCTAACGGAGGTGGGGTGTTTCAAAAACTGTAAACTTAGAGTTAGGAGGAGGAAGAACTTTGGTGAGTATATCTCACTATTTAAATAGCAATAAGTCTGATGGTTATGATGCTTGTAATTCTGAAAACAGGTATAGAAAATATCATGAATATTGCCGTAAGGTAGGGTTGAACAATTTGGAAGTAAGCAGCATTGAATAAGTGGATTCAAAGCTTATGTTTACTTTTGGAAATAGGGAAAATGGAGCAGATGGTAAGTGCCCATAAGTTGATCCATTTGTCAATAATACCTCCCTGATTCAGATTATATTTGATAACAGGAGAGTAAAAGGATTGGGGGTGTCCTAATCACCCTCACTCCATGCTTAAGGCAGTATGATATTCACTCATTATTTAATGTAATGAATACCCGGTAAGCCAAATGGTTTCTTATGTCATATGCCATTTATGTTGCTGGATGAATGAATTGTCTTTATGTAATGTTATTTTGAATGAACGCTTATATTAGTTTATATTATACACATTTAAAACTTGAACATATACACTTTATGCATCATTCTGGATGGGGTACATACATCAGGTAGGGTGTGTAGGATAGTTGGATCAACATTGTTAAAACTTAACTAGAAACTGGAAAGTGGGTCTTGTTGTGGTGCTAGTCACCTGTCGTATTGATCTATCTAACATCAAGTTAGGATGTTAGGTATGCATATGACTTAATGCAAGCCCTACAGGCCTTTGTGTATTTGGGAAATACAATGTGCACTAGTGTTCAATAATGTTACTTTATGTTGGTGACCCACTGGTAAAAACTTATAATCAGTCCAGGTAAGCTAAATGCATGGAATTATATGGAGTAATGACATGTATAAAAGGGACTGGAGTCATATCTGTGAATTAAATAGGGTAAAGTAATGTCTGCATAAGCCATGACATGTACACATGCACTTAGTCAAGAATGTCATTTAAATGTTGATTTATACTCACACCAGATTGTATATCTAACCCTATTTGGTTGTTTATTCAACCTTTAGGGTGTATCATTTATAATGAGGCAGCTTAGAGTATCGATTCAGCGAAAGAGGCTTGAATATGAGGTCTTGAGAGTGCAAATTTGAGATGCTTTATCAAGTGGAATAGTTGCAGTTCTCTTTGGAAGTTTTTAGTAGTTTTAATGTTTAAAATAAATGTTTGCAAGAGATTGGGTATATTATCTGATATTTGAAGGAATCAAATGTAATGCTGATACTCTATGAAACCAGTGAAGAAAGTAGTACCTTATGCTTTAATAACATGAATATGGATGACTGAAATGATCTGATATGTTAGTAAGTGCTAAATAGCTCATATATTGAAATCAGTTTTGACATTAGTCAAACACAAATAGTACATACTTTAGCATTTGTACCTTTGATGGCTACGTGAGTATGACATTGGCAGGTATGAGAAAAAGGCATAAAGTACATAGTTCAAATGTGTACATCATGCCATTGATATCTCCTCATGCCATGTTATCCATAAATAATATACAGTTTCATGTTATTAACTAAGACAAATAAGTCATTTTCTTCATATATAAATAAAACTTATGCATATTTACTCATTTATGTGTGTCCTTTGTAAACTGGTATATAGCTAGTAAGATGTGGGAAACCATCAAATGGCAAGCATCACTAAACTATGATTTCTATGATTATAAAACAAACTGAAATGAGCTTTTGTAAAAGATTTGAACTTGTTTGTATAAGAAAATTAAGTGGCCCCATAAAGCTGCAGGGGTTCATCTTGAGTAGGCATTTCATCATACATTTTGCTAGGTATTTGAGGAAATGCCACTGTGAGATTTTATATGATATTTTCTACATTATAACCTTATACTCTATAGAAAGATTACTCGGTTTAATTACTTTTTAACAGACAAGAACTTTTTGCTATATCTGGAAGTACCCTATAGCCTATGTAGGTGTGCACCTTGTGCATGTGCACACATATTAAGCTCAAAGTATCCAGAACTCCTTTCCTGGTTTTAATCCTTGTTAAAGAATGTAACTGAGTAAACTTATTCAAGGCTATATTGCAACATCATATAATATGTATGAATAATGATTTATATGCATGGATAGGGAACTTGAAATGGTGATGTATTTAAATAACCTATGAAATTTATTTTCCAATTGAACATTTGTCCTTACAAAATGCTATGGAAATTCATGAATTAACTAAATGAAGCAGCTTAGTTTTCCAACTGAACTAATATAATTATATTGGTGCTAGAGAGATCTTGGGGGATTAATAGAGAAATTTATTAAGAATGTGATCCAAGGGCCATCTGATGTAAAATCAGGACAACTATTATATAAGTATAAAGTAAAAAATGATGGATCACTTCATAAAGAGTCTCAATTTCTTAAAGGCAACTGATATTCATAGACAAAGATAAGTTCGGATCAGTCGAAAAATCAATAGAGAAGTCAATGGGAGAGGGAGACCAAGTCTACAAAATTTGGGTAGAATTGCTCAAAATTGGAGTCCAGATCGGTGTGGGATTGCATTGGATTAATCCTATTCTTTGAGTTGCACACCGGTGCAAAGTGGTGAGTGCTTGCCAATCTAGGTATGCCAGCCTGAATTTGATAATAGTATAAAAGTGGATCGATCAGGATTACATTCTCCTCTCATCATAATTTTAGGCACTCAGTCACGCTATTCTTCAAAGCTCGCTCAACTAGTTCCCCACGACATTGTTTAGGCTTAACAGTTTGACCTTTCGATCGTCATTTTGAGTCATCATGCCAATAATCATTAGGCTATACTCATTTTAATAATATAAAGTAGGTAGACCAAAAAGCGGGGTAACATTTGCCCTCCAAAATATATCTTTTTGTAAACACGACATGCATTCGATAGAACTCCGTTCCACTGTCTAGAAATATACCGCTCTATCTCTAGAACATTCTCGTCTTCTCGAGAGTTGCCTTACAGAAAATTTATGTCCTTGAATTGTTGTAGTGTTTGTTAGTGTAAGAATGCTTTGATGATAACAATAACAGGTATGACAAGTATTTATATAAAATATATCTATAGTTATATTAACAGTTATTACTAATGATTATATATAGTATATAGCACATGCTCTAGAAAATGTGTTGATATTCAAGACTGCACAGTAACAAGATCGTATGTGATGCTAATAAAAAATCATGAGTTATCAAGAGTTCAAGAATAACACGAACATATATTAGAGTCTTAGTTATATATGTTAAAACTCGATTGCACTCATCTGACCTCTTTTCAAATGGTTTTCTAATAAGTTTCAAAATGGTTTTCATATAAGTCTTCAAATAAATTTCAAATTACTTTTCAAATAATTTTCAAAATGTTTCTTAAAATGATTTTTCAAATTGATATCAAAGTATATATGTTGACCAACCTTTTGATAAGGCCATCAAGGTCCATTGATGTCATAGACTTTGGCTTAGGTAGCAAGAAGGGCCGAGCAACCCTGAATAAGGAATTGATCGAATTATAAATGTGTCAGTTGATACCTAAGGATAAAGCCGAGCAATCGAACTTGATATGCAAGCTAGCTGGAGCCCGTGACCTTCATACCGACTGGGTTAGATCCATTTTAATTCCATATAAAATATCCTCCTGAAGATTTGGTCTCGCCCCTACTTGAACGCTATTAGTCTTCCATTATGATTGGATCAAATGCCATCTATGAATGTAGATTCAAATCATGCTGCCATCCATGAAAAGAACTCCTTTCAGGATCTCCTGAAATCTTGGATCAGAGGATACGTGTAACGACCCAGGGAATTTGCGATCCTGATTATTGACTAAATACGGTCGACTAACCAAGCATCGGAAATATCAGATAGTTAATAGAAAGAAGTTAGAAGGTGAGAATAGATAAGATAGAAAATTAGAATAGAAGAAGAAGATCACAACAACAGAATCAGAGTAACACGAATCTCATAGCGGAACACATAAAATATAACATAACTTTAAAATAAAACTAGTACATGTATACAATAACATTTATCAGAGTACAACACTTAGAACACAGAGGAAATAAACAATTTCTATTAAATCCTGAAGCCTACTGCTCCAAGATCTCCAAGTATATCTGAAAAATCCGGACTACTTGACTTCCCATACAAAATTGGGCACCCAAGAGTTTAGGGAAAACAAAGCAAAATAAACTCTGGGTCAGTCATGTGACTGGTGTGAGTAAACTCCTACCATTTGTTTAACTTTTAAAATCCTTTTAAAAGAAAGAATAATCACAAAGCCAATCCACACATAAACATAGATGGTTTTTACCTTATGATAACCCAAAACAATCTTTTAAAACCCATACTCTTCTGATATTATAATAATGTCTAAATCAAATAAATAGCAATCCAGTGGAACGCTTTCATCTCACGTTCCACATATATAATATATAATCAAACACCGCAAGCACTTATTGGGTAATGAATTTCCAACTATGACAAGGTATGGAACCACCTTCTAATAGTGCATCTCTAGAGGAGAATACACTGGGTTCAACAAGAACATCTTGTAACCCGGCCACAGATGACTGACCACTCATTTCACTTGAGTGTATCGAATGTATATCACCAACGGTTGGGATCAGCAACCGTTTTCCCGAATGGGACAGCATCGAATAGATTAAAGAATGAAATGATTTTCTCTAGATAGGTGATAATGCCCCCTAATTGGGAGCTACCCACTTAGCCATGCTACCTGCCCGATTTTTGTCATTTTTCAATTGTTGAAGTTAGAGGTCATAACGTATAGATCACACATTTACTCACTTTGAATGCCACATCGTCCTACCCGCCAAATCACAAATTGATTTCTCCAAAAATACCACGGGTATACAACTAAGAGAAACGAATTTCTCCGCCACCAAACGTAAATACATTTGAAGAAATCAACTTATGTGATCCGTTAAATATACTCTGCCAGACATTCTTCCATACAGGTTGTCCTGGGACTGGACAGACCGAAGGCACTATTCTGTAAATCCGTCTTAGGCAATTTCTGCCTAGGATTTACTGAACAGCCCTTGCATAACTCTGTCTTCAATTATCTTCATCATATTTGATTCGCAACTCTAACACCATACGGAGTGATTTTCAGATAATATATCTGATCCTGGTCTCTCCGTATTGACAACGGAAATTGTCAAAATCTTTGATAGTCGATGATTTAACTATTAAAGGAAAACATGTATACAAACAATGGTCATATTCCCAAATGGAAATCTTACCGATCAATCATCATTTCATTTTCCAATTTCCCATTTATCGTTTCCATATATTCATAAATTCCTTATTTTCTAAAATTAGAAAATATACGTTATTAACTTTGGAAATAGTTTCCATTTCTGATTCACGCATCAATATCTTCCCACCTCTATCAGTCTCTAACAGTAAACTAGTAAGAGAACAGCTTCCCAAGCATAAACCCCGAAGCCCGAAACCAACATCAGATCGATACCCAGAAAGCCATTCAACTCAACTAATTTCCAGTCGGTTTCTAATTTCAGTAATTCCATTTAAATTCCTAATTCAAACAACAAATTCCTTTATAATATTTTATTTGCAAAATATTTACTTTAATCTAATTTTTCACATAGAATGTGAATAATATTTATTTATATAATCAAAACAGTTTGATTTCGTATTTAAAACCAAATATCCAAATTCTATTTATATTTTTATTTGCAGAATTATTCATACAAATATCCTTTTTATTTCTAACACTTAAATCTCATTTATAATTCCCTTTATATAATTCTATTTATTCTATACAAATCCTTTTATATAATTCTATTTAGTTTATATAAATCCTTTTATATAATTCTATTCATTTTATATAAATGCGTCATTTTCAATATTCACTTTGAAAAATTCCTTTTTAGATCCCAGTGTCTCATATGGTATTTAAAAAACCAAATAACATGATCAGTGTCATCATAATCAATCATAGATTATATATCACAACATATGTCACAATATATGGAAACAAACATTATTATAAATATTGACGAATCCAGTTGGATCCCTCCAATCTGTTTCCCTGCATCCACAGATGTTAAACAATATAAATAACATCGATTTCATTTCAATATGAAATATTTTGATAAACAGAAATAATATTTGATTAACAATTTATATATATCGTTATCTATAATTTCAACCAGTAAATCAGCAATTCAACCAAACAACAATACACAACAATCAACCATCATTTATCAATTCTAAATTATATTTATAAAAATATAAACTATAGAGAGTTAGTGAGATTTACTCACCTTCATTGTTAATCGTTGAATAACGAATAACAGTCGCTTAATCCAATCAGTTATTTAATTTTGCCATAAATTCAAACGAGCTTCGAACGGTTCCAAACCAGTTCCGTTGTATAGTGCTCGTCCATGCGATCTTAACGGATCCAAATTTTTGCAATTCTGATAAGGTATGCACCCGATATTAAAATTATAAATTGGCATACATAATTTATTAAATTAAACCTGTATTTATTAAAATTTTGGGCCTTACCATTTCTGAAATTCACGTCAGCCCATTATTTTCGTTAAACTAGACCTGCGTTAGACCTTCATCTCCAACACACAGAGAAATACGTTGCTCCCTAAAACATTACGAACCCCTTCTCCTTCCTTAAAAACAACTAGCCTTAAACAACTCCATTTAAAAAAACAACTGGGCTTTGCCATTTCAATTAACGCGGCCCATGTCCATTTTGACATTTATTGAGGTCTGCTTCCTAACACAGTATCATCTTCTCCAAATATGGCCCTCTGAAACTGTGACGACCCCAAATCCCATTCTGACGGAGACACGGGTTATCTTTGGAATATAACACAGAAATAGATAATAGCAAAACAGAATAATTAAATACACCAGATAATGAACAATAGAATACACTTGATAAACGTAATCATCAGAGTTACACAGTATACAGGATCTTACTTAGTACAAAGACAGTTCAGCTATACATAAATGTCTACAGCGGAAATAAACAAAATATGTACAATAGGAGATGAACAGCATAAAAAGATATAAACAATAGAATCCATCTTCAGCTCCAGCTATCCAGAAAGAACCAGCTAAACCTGAATACAAGGCTGCCCGTGTAGAAAAAGGGGCACCCGAGTTTGAAAGTGAAACAAACTACGAGTCAGTCATGGGACTGGTATGAGAAATCTACTCAACACATATATAATTTGGCTAATCACAGGACCACGCCACTTTCGTGGAACGGGTTTACTCCATTGGATTGCCAGTGCTTTAAAACAAATCTTTCTTTTAAACAACGCAATGCATTTTATAAAAATGAAGCCATTATAAGACTCAGTTCCCATCACACAATGCAACGCAAACCGAAGGATAGAGTTTTTACCTTATAACGGCCAAGATATGCTTGATAAGAATAAAACAAAGGCATTTGATATTATTGCTAGTGTTTATATGTTTTGAAAACAATTTCAAATCATAACTATCAATCATAGACGGCATTAATGCCCCATACCACTATGTCGCCATATATAGGTATACAATCAAAACCGCAACCACGTATTTGGAAATTGGATTTCCGTCCTGAACCAAGGCAAAAGATAGTCCTTACCGAATTCGAGACGCTCTAGCCCGTGTCTCAGGATCAGAGCTCGAGTGACCCTAGGAGCGACAGGGTCGGTCCACCGATGTGGATTAAAATTCCTAAACAATACGTTTCCCCGCCCTTTGGGGAATAAACGAGCCAACGAATGACTCCATCGGACCCGGATCGTCCGATCAAACCGAGGCGCCTCGCAACAGCAACAACCACACAGGTGAAAAGTTTATAAATGTCAGGGCTGGTAGGTCACTGACACCACCCTAGCTAGAAAGAAACGCATGCCCTCCCTGAGGTCCTTCCTCCCGTTTCTGGTTCGTACCGGGGTGTGAGGTTCGCGATTTCACGTTATATACAAAGCTACGCCACACAGGCGGTGCTTTGATCATCACCACAGGACTTTGCTTTTCAACAGAAGCCCTGATCACTGCATCTTAGCATGCCACACAGGCAATTCATGCCATGCGGCTGATGTCCATCGATATACAACCCCTGAGCTCGTGCATTTCAGGGAAAGGCATTAAGCAAAAGAATAAATTATCCGCCGCCAAACAGATGTATATTTAATAGAGATCAATCAACACAGAATAAAATCCAATGTCAGACACACAGTCCATTTACAAGTCCGTTCTGGGTCTGAACGAAACCGGAGGCACTAAATACCTCGCAAACCCATCGATCACCACGTACGTCTGGACGATCACCACTCATTATCCATTTTTCGGGATGCCTCCCAATCAGGACCTCGGTTACCATCCAAACGAGGTGAAGATCTCCGGTCTTCGACCACCGTCTTCATCTTCGACTTTCAATCGTCGGTCAATTATTTGAAATGAGAATTAACTCGGCCTTTTCAAATAATTCACGTATATTTAGAATTTCAAATCAATTTATTTCAATGGTTAAATCATTCGACAACACCAATTTTGTTCTTTAATGTAATTTTCACACCAAACACATTCAACCATCAAATACCACATAAATCGAGCAAATTCAGTTTATTTCCATTCCATATTGTTTATGATATTTTATAACGATTTATCGCTATTTTTATTTATTTTAAAATAGCCAATTTAGTCAAAACGACGCTTCGGGCCATAACGCGGCCGTGGCGCTGTTTTTCTTCAGATTTGATTTACACATATCTGAAAATCTAACCGTTGGATCTTCACAAAATTTACATCATTAGAAAGGTCTTTTCAAAACGAATCCAACGGTTCCAGTTTCGGGAAAATCCGACGGTCGGATCACCCGGTACAATCGTTTGAAGTTTCGATTTCAAAATACGAACTGCAGCGTCGTTATTCGATTAAATATAATTATATATATATATATATATATATATATATATATAAATATAATCGATTCTGGCGCTGTTTTTCTTCAGATTTGAATTAAACATTCCAAGGAATCTAACCGTTGGATTTTACAAAGTTGGTGCTGTTGGAAAGATATTTTCGAGGCGAACCCAACGGTTGCGATTTCAGGAAAATCCGATGGTCGGATCTCCTGGTACAATCGTTTGAAGTTTCGATTTCAAAATACGAACTGCACGGCCACGTTTCGTTTTAATTTTATTTATAGTTATATATTTATATAAATATAGTTCATTCGACAATTTCAATATCGTTTTCACTTCAAATATTTCACTAACGCCTTTAAATTTTGGAAAATTTCGCTATAACCTCCTTTTACGGAAGGGGCTAGGAAAATTCCCAAATAGCCACACGGGCGTCTCATGTCAAAAGAAAAAGAAAAAGCCAAGCGGCTAGCCAACAGGCTTATAAAATCATCACCCAAACAAAACAGTAAATGTGTACCTATTTGTCGGGCACAAAATTTTATTTCTCTTCTCTAGCCCCTTTTTCTATAACTTGTTCAATAAATATGCATGCACATATATACAGTTCTTATCACTTATCATTTTCCATTCAACTTCATATTTGATTCCATTTGGTTTTAAAAACACCATTCATTCTAATGTTGCATGCATAGGCAAAAATCATATCATTAGCTAATTATCGAATATTTCAACTCATGCATATTTATTTGAACGAGTTGCTATTTTTAACACTTCACATTTCAACAATTCATGTATATAATAAAAATGTGATTTTTATTGTAAAACAAATTATTTCAAAACAGGATTATTTTATACATTTTATAATGATGTTCAAATTGGGACTTTTATTATAAAACAATTTATTTCAAAATATGAATACCATTCAACACATGAATTTCTAATCAACGAATGAATATCGATTCAACACATGAATGTTTTCTATAGTTTCTATATATAGATAAAAATGTGATTTTTATATTTAAAACACGAAGACCATTCAACACATGAATTTCTAATCAACGAATGAATATCGATTCAACACATGAATGTTTTCTATAGTTTCTATATATAGATAAAAATGTGATTTTTATATTTAAAACACGAAGACCATTCAACACATGAATTTCTAATCAACGAATGAATATCGATTCAACAAATGAATGTTTTCTATAGTTTCTATATATAGATAAAAATGTGATTTTTATATTTAAAACACGAAGACCATTCAACACATGAATTTTAATTCAACGAATGAATATCGATTCAACACATGAAGGTTTTCTATAGTTTCTATATATAGATAAAAATGTGATTTTTATATTTAAAACACGAAGACCATTCAACACATGAATTTCTAATCAACGAATGAATATCGATTCAACACATGATGGTTTTCTATTCAATGAATAAATATAGTTTCAGCAAATGAAAATAATTCAAACACATGAATATTATTCAAAATTTCGGCAGCATAACGGCAGGGTAGTTAAAACCGGGACCGTCCCTAGTACGACTCCTCGCTCTACCTTAAAACCTCGCGGTTTTTGACAATGGGGATCATGCATCTAGTTCGCACGCAGGCGGCATGTATATATTTATTTCATTTCCACAAACTAATCCTATGTGGTTTCAACCAAATATTTCTCAACCACAAATGGGTATTTTTCAACCATAATCAATCAATATCAACCACAAACAATCCCAAACACCCAAACAACCATTCACTATCAATCAATTTTCACACCAATCACAACCAATAAATATCGTCCATGGTTTGTGGACGAGGGGCCTATATATATATAGCAATTCACTTCTATTTCAACACATATATAATTTTTACAACGCATATATAACTTATACATCGAACGTACAACTTATACAACGCTTATACAAGAGGTGCACAACGCTTATATAACTCATACATCGACTATATAATTTATACATCGTCGTTTTCCATATCTTTTATAAATTAGAAATCTCACATTGGGTTCCACTCCACCAAAAATAGCAGAAGGCTCAGAAAAATATGCGGTCTCTTCTAGAAGGTAGAAGACGTCCACCCGGTCACGATGTTTCCTGTTTCATCGAATTTCGTTAATGAACGAAAAAGATATGATTTTTCAAAGGTTTGCAACACTTTAAAGGTGTTAAAATCAAATTAAATAAAATCAGCCGATACCTGCTTGTAATCTTCAAAACTAGGTTTGAAGATTGCGATCAAACGGAGTAGTGGTTTGAGGATCGGGTTGCGCTGCAGCGAAGGGCTTGGAGAGGGCTTTCCGGCAATGGTGATGGGGTCCGGTTCGAATCACCAGAGAGGCGGCGGCGGAGCTCGAAAGTGGCCAACTTCAGGCGCACGATTCTCACGGCACACGCAACGAGGAAGGCCGATTCTTGTATGGATTTGTAGAAGAAGAAGAGGGCTTCAAAAAGTTGAACTGGAGCTAGGGTTATCGATGCGCGTGGCGGTCGGAAAATGATCGAGAAGAGTTGGAGGCGTTTCCGTCGTCGATCGGGGGGGGGGGGTCT
Organism: Allium sativum; assembly: GCA_030737875.1. Taxonomy (NCBI): domain Eukaryota; kingdom Viridiplantae; phylum Streptophyta; class Magnoliopsida; order Asparagales; family Amaryllidaceae; genus Allium; species Allium sativum. The sequence continues at coordinate 617,988,468 of CM060918.1, read as the reverse complement.
GAGGATTTTTTTTCCTAAATTCTGATTGGTCGGTGGGTCTTTAAAGGGGTTTTCTGACACGACCCCCAATCGAAACCCAACGACTGTCGTCCCTAGCATTTTAACCTCATTCCGAACACAATGGGATATGTTTCGAAGGCCCATTCGAATGTTTCAGTCAGTTTTCCTTCAAATTAAAATATAAAACATTTAATATTTAATTTGAATGTACATTTCAATTTGCCAGGGCCACAAACTAATTCGAAAAATTCCAGAAAAATAAATCTAGCAATGTTTTGACGATACGGTCCCAACAAAACTAGTTTCGTCAAATTCTGAGACCGTTTGCAAAAAGGCCCATTTCTGGTCAATCCAATTTAACTGTAATTGACCAAAACACATTTTCTTTTGCCTCGCTCACATACTAGCTTCAAAAATTATGAAATTTGAAACCTAGCAATAACTTCACATCCCGGATCCAACAAAAGTGGTTTCGTCGAATTCCGAGGTCGTATGCAAAATGGCCAATTTCACGGGCTATATAAATTCCATAGCGACCTTTCTGAAAATTCATTCGGCCATAAATTTTGCTTTCCGCTATGAAAATTCGATTTTTCAGATTCGTTAGAAAGGTATTCACTAACAGATTTAAATATTTTTGGTTTCACTAAATCCGTTTTGTTTTGCACCCGGTACAGTCCGACAAAGTTTGAATTCAATTTTTGAAACTGCAGCGCCTTTTCAGGCCTTGTTTATAATTATAATTAATTATATTCGCTTTCAATTGTCAATTCGACTCACTTTCCATCTCTATTATTTAAAATATTTATTTTAAATATTTAAAATCCATTATTTTAGCCAATTTAAAATTGGTTCAGATTTTCTGGGTCGTTACAATCTCCCCCACTTAAAACTTTTCGTCCCCGAAAAGGAACAAAGTCAAAGGTGGTTTGATTAATCAACTCTGCGTTCGATCTGGCTTCCATTCTCCAACTTTTCAATTTCTGAGAATTTTCAAATTCTTCAAAAATTTGGCTAACACCCGGAATTTTCGAAAAATTTCGCCATAACCTCCTTTGTACGGAGAGAGGTTTGGAAATTTATTGGGCCGTATTAGGTACCAAATAAATCCTAATAAGCATACACATATTTATAGTGATATATTCTGGTGTTTACAGGGGAGCATGTATTGATAATAACTCCAGAGAATAAATTCTCGTCACCCTGCCCCGTGTGGGAAATAAATAGTCCATGTGCCGTATCTAATAACTAGAGAGACGTGATTATTGTCAACTCCAGACCCGTGTGGGGTTTTTATTAATCAGGCAATTTAATCGTTATAATTTAAATAGTCCATATCAGTCATCAGTTCAACCTGTAAAATATAGTCATCGCCATACAAGCCTCTCGCTCGTATGGTAAATCTTCCACCTCATCACACAAGCTCCAAATGCTTATGTGGTATATGATGAAGTATGCCTATCTTCAGAAGTATGCCATGTAATGTAGTTCAAAATTAATTGTTACTATCCTACGGCGACGTTTATTATTTCACATAGAAAAACCAGCACTCCGCATCCAATGGCATTCACAGGAGTTGATATAATAATATTTCGCATCCAACTCATTAAGGTTTACCTATTTGTCGGGCACGCAAATAAAATCTTTACTCAACAGCTAATCCATTTACCTGTTTAAACATATATAGTACACATGTATATATATTCCTATTTATTTTCTAATCAGTTCAATGTGTGATATAATCGAATAAATTCTAACATTATTCTATTGTTGATTAAATTAACTATCGTTTTAATAATTCAATTAATCAAATCTACTATCACACAACTCAAACAACAATCAAATTGCTTTTAACTTTTCAAAAATATACCTTACAAATTAATTCCTATTCTTTTAAAATCATTCAGACTATAGAGTTAAAAGTGCACGTCCATGGAAAGAAAATAACAATAGAATAGAGAATTAAATGGTGATGTAAAGTATGGTAAATATACCTTGCACCGGAGTCAATCAGAGATATCCACTCGGCATCTAGGATAAGCTTTCTGAATGCTCTCCTCAGTTTCCCAAGTACAATCTCGCGGATCTCCACTCCATTGCACTTTGACTAAGTGAACCTTCTTGTTCCTCAGCTCTTTGGTTTCTTTGCCGATGATCTTTAGCGGCTCTCTTCTCACAGCTAGTTCTGGAGTAATTTCAATATCCTGCTGAGCTGCTTCTTCCACGATCAAGTCTGGATCAAGAACGTGCTTTCGAAGTTGAGATATATGAAATACATCATGAACTCCAGGCAACCAGTCAGGCAGTTTGACCCTATAAGCGAGAGTTCCAATCCGTTCCAGATTAGGAAACGGACCAATGAATTTGGGCGCTAACTTTCCAGTTTTACCGAACCGGATAACTCCTCTCATCGGAGATACTTTCAAATATACATAGTTGCCAACAACAAAGGATATATCTCTTCTCCTTCTATCGGCATAGCTCTTTTGTCGGCTTTGAGCGGCGAGTAATCGCTTCTTAATAAAATCGACTTTGTCGGCAGCTTCTCGAATCATATCAGGACCCAACACAAGTCTATTTCCAGGTTCGACCCAACAAGCAGGAGATCGGCACGGTCTACCATACAATGCTTCGAATGACGACATTGTCAGACTCGCCTGGTAGCTGTTATTATATGAGAATTCAGCCAAATGCAGATGGTCTTCCCATGATCCACCGTAATCTATAACACAAGCCCGCAATAGATCTTCTAAAATATGATTCACCCTCTCAGTCTGACCATTTGTCTGAGGATGATAAGCGGTGCTTAAGTTCAACTTCGTTCCCAGCTCGACTTGAAATGCTTCCCAGAATTTGCTAGTGAATATTGTATCTCTATCACTGACTATACTGAGCGGCACTCCATGTAGTCTAACTATTTCCTTGAAGTAAATCTGCGCCAGACTCTGAGCAGTTCTATTTGATCTGACAGGTATGAAATGGGCAGTCTTCGTGAAGCGATCTACGATCACCCAAATACTGTCATTTCCTTTCCTGGTTCTGGGAAAACCATCAATGAAGTCCATGGAAATATGTTCCCACTTCCAGCCTGGAACATCTAGCGGTTGTAATAATCCAGCTAGTTTCTGTTGGTCACTCTTGACTAGCTGGCAAGTAGGGCATCGGCTAACATATATCGAAACGTCCCTTTTCATAGCCTTCCACCAGAATGTTCGTTTGAGATCGTTATACATTTTGGCTACACCAGGATGGATGCTCAGCTTGGACTTGTGACACTCGTCTAACACTTCCCTTTTTAACTCTGGGACGTCGGGAACACAAATCCTTCCTTTCAATCTCAGGGTCTCGTCGTTATCTATTTGAAAACACGAGGGTTCTCCTTTCTGAATCCTTTTAATCATATCCTTGATAAAGTTGTCCTCTTTCTGAAGAATAGATATTTTGTCAATCAAGGAAGTCGTGATAATAATGCTGGCGATCATTACATTCTTTCGGCTCAGCGCATCGGCCACGACATTGGCTTTCCCCGGAGTATATATAATTTCAAAATCGTATGCTGCAAGGAACTCTAGCCAACGTTGCTGCCTCAGATTCAAGTCCTTTTGTGTGAATAGATACTTTAACGACTGATGATCTGTAAACAGTTCAAATCTTTCACCCAGAAGATAGTGTCTCCAGATTTTCAAAGCGAATACTATAGCCAATAACTCAAGATCATGAGTGACGTAGTTTTTCTCGTGCGACTTCAGTTGACGGCTAGCATAAGCGATCACTTGGCCCCTCTGCATTAACACTGCGCCAAGGCCTTCTCTAGAAGCATCAGTCCAGACTTTCAAATCCTGATTGCCATCGATGATGGTTAACACTGGAGCTGTCGTTAATCTTAACTTTAGCTCTTCGAAAGCCTCCTCACTTTCTGGAGTCCATTTGAATTTAGAGTGCTTCTTTGTAAGCTTCGTTAAGTGGCCAGATATCTTAGAAAAGTTTTTGACGAACTTCTGGTAATAGCTAGCCAATCCGAGAAAACTGCGGACTTCAGTGGGGGTGCTGGGCTGTTTCCAATTCTGAATAGCTGTGATTTTGCTTGGATCCACAGCGATTCCTTCTTTTGATACGACATGGCCTAGAAATTTTACTTCATCTTGCCAGAATATACATTTGGAAAACTTTGCTTTCAACACATTCCTTCTGAGGATTTCTAGAACCTGTTCCAGATGCTTTTCATGTTCGGCCTTCAATTTAGAGAAGATTAAAATATCGTCAATGAAAACCAGAACAAATTTATTCAAAACTCCTCTGAACACTCTATTCATCAGATCGACGAAGTAAGCAGGAGCGTTACATAAGCCGAACGGTATTACTAACCACTCGTAGAATAAGTCGGGACCTCTGAATGCTGTCATTGGAACACACTCTTCGGCAATTCGAAGTTGATGGAAACCTGTAGCTAGGTCCATTCGTGAAAATACTTGTGCTCCATTTAATCGATCTAACAAATCATCAATCCGCGACAATGGATATTTGTTCTTTATTGTGTGTTTGTTCAGATCACGATAATCCACGCATAGACGTAGAGTACCGTCAGATTTTGGGACAAACACCACTGCTGCACCCCAATTAGAGAAACTAGGTCTGATCAGACCTTTCCATACTAGCTGTCTTGTTTGATTGTCTAATTCCTCTTTCTCTTTCAAGGACATTCTTCGAATAGCGTGAACTACCGGCCTTGCATTCGGAATTAAAGCAATTTTGAAATCTATTTCTCTCTGCGGAGGTAAGCGAACAACTTCTTCGAACACATCCGCATAGTTCTTGACGACAGGAATGTCTTTGATGAGGTCAGGAATATTCTCTGTGACTTCTGGGATATTTTCTATTTGGGCTGGAGAAACATCGAGAGCTGACCAGAAATCTTTTCTATTTGAAGTCGGGCCTCCACATGGTATGGTTATATAATTTCCCGATTGGGCCTTTGCTTTAACAACTCTCTCGGCACATCTAACCTCCGCTTCATATTTGGTTAACCAATCCAATCCCAAAATAAGATCGAATTCATTAAAATTCATGACGATAGAGATAATAGGGAATTTATAGCAAGAAAAAGAAACAGGCCCACGATAGAGATAATAGGGAATTTATAGCAAGAAAAAGAGACAGGCCCTGCACAAACCCAACTGAGATTGATGGAACCCCCAACTAGATTTTGGACAGTCATTGGCTCTTTGAGCTTCTTCAAATTCAAATCCAGTTTCTTGACTGCACTCTTTGCAATAAAGCTTCGTGACGCGCCTGTGTCAAACAGTACTTTAACTGGAATGTTTTTGACATTGAGCGTGCCTTCTAAAACATCAGACCTTTCCTGAGCAGACGAGGATGCAGGTACTTCTACCACTTCATTTACATGTACTGCTTTAGGTTTTCGGAATAGCGGGCAGGCCTTTAAAAGATGACCGGACTGATGGCATTGACTGCACTTTCTATTCTCTTGAAATCCCTTCTTGGATTGAAACCCGCCTCTTAATCATTTCTTTAAGGGTCCGCAGTTAATCGACAAATGCCCTGGCATCTTACAGTTACTGCATATGGTAGTCGTTCCTTGTCCTTTCTCAGATTCAGCCCTTTTCCGATTTGCTTTGGGCTTCTTGCTGACCTATGACATCGTGCTGCCCTCAAGATGACTAGTTTCAACCTCAATTTTATTACTAGTGCTGACTTCTTCTTCGTACTGTAGCATACCTTTCTTGTCTAGATCTTCGTACTGGTAAGCCATGTATATCATTTCAGAAAGGGGAGCGTCACGTTCCTCATTACACTGTTCTGATATTTTCTTTGAAGCCCGTTGATAAATCTCATATTCTTCCTCTTCGGATTCTCAATTAGATGAGGAGCAAAGTGAGAAAGTTCGCTGAATTTCTTATGATATTCGGGAATGGTCATATCTCCTTGTATCAAATATGAAAATTCATCACATAGTCGCTCAATTGTTTCTGGAGGAGTAAATCTTTCCAGGAAAATCACTTTGAATTTATCCCAGGTGATATCACCTTCTGGATTATCCTTAACAACAGAATCCCACCAGAATAAAGCTTCGTCTTTGAGTGCCCAGGAGGCCAGTAATCTTTTCTGGTCATCCCTCAGCTTTAATCCTTCGAAGATTTTCTCGGCCGAACGAATCCATGCTTGTGTTCTCATAATAGATTCTTCGCCCAAGAACGGCTTTCCACCCAGATTTCTATATTTCATATATAGGGCTTCAATATCCGGGTCTGTATCACTTCTTCTGTTTCTGGCACTCATTTTCTAGTTCTTCTGCAAATAGAAGATCAAGTGTCAGGTCAACAGAAAAGATATTTCAAAATATAGAGACAAATACTTGAATGTAAATGTGTCTATTGAGGTGTAATTTCATTCTGCTACTCATACTAGGATACTACTGATCCTATCTGTAATGAGTTACTCGTCCTAGAACACTACTAGTTCTATTTCTGACGAGATCGTTAATATGTTATATTCCAGAACTAAGCTTAACCAAAGCTCTGATACCACGTTGTGACGACCCCAAATCCCATTCTGACGGAGACACGGGTTATCTTTGGAATATAACACAGAAACAGATAATAGCAAAACAGAATAACTAAATACACCAGATAATGAACAATAGAATACACTTGATAAACGTAATCATCAGAGTTACACAATATACATGATCTTACCTAGTACAATGACAGTTCAGCTATACATAAATGTCTACAGCGGAAATAAACAAAATATGTACAATAGGAGCTGAACAGCATAAAAAGAGATAAATAATAGAATCCATCTTCAGCTCCAGCTATCCAGAAAGAACCAGCTAAACCTGAATACAAGGCTGCCCGTGTAGAAAAAGGGGCACCCGAGTTTGAAAGTGAAACAAACTACGAGTCAGTCATGGGACTGGTATGAGAAATCTACTCAACACATATATAATTTGGCTAATCACAGGACCACGCCACTTTCGTGGAACGGGTTTACTCCATTGGACTGCCAGTGCTTTAAAACAAATCTTTCTTTTAAACAACGCAATGCATTTTATAAAAATGAAGCCATTATAAGACTCAGTTCCCATCACACAATGCAACGCAAACCGGAGGATAGAGTTTTTACCTTATAACGGCCAAGATATGCTTGATACGAATAAAAAAAAGGCATTTGATATTATTACTAGTGTTTATATGTTTTGAAAACAATTTCAAATCATAACTATCAATCATAGACGGCATTAATGCCCCATACCACTATGTCGCCATATATAGGTACACAATCAAAACCGCAACGACGTATTTGGAAATTGGATTTCCGTCCTGAACCAAGGCAAAAGATAGTCCTTACCGAATTCGAGACGCTCTAGCCCGTGTCTTAGGATCAGAGCTTGAGTGACCCTAGGAGCGACAGGGCCGGTCCACCGATGTGGAATTAAATTCCTGAACAATACGTTTCCCCGCCCTTTGGGGCGTAAACGAGCCAACGAATGACTCCATCGGACCCGGATCGTCCGATCAAACCGAGGCGCCTCGCAACAGCAACAACCACACAGGTGAAAAATATATAAATGTCAGGGCTGGTAGGTCACTGACACCACCCTAGCTAGAAAGAAACGCATGCCCTCCCTGAGGTCCTTCCTCCCGTTTCTGGTTCGTACCGAGGTGTGAGGTTCGCGATTTCACGTTATATACAAAGCTACGCCACACAGGCGGTGCTTTGATCATCACCACAAGACTTTGCTTTTCAACAGTAGCCCTGATCACTGCATCTTAGCATGCCACACAGGCAATTCATGCCATGCGACTGATGTCCATCTATATACAACTCCTGAGCTCGTGCGTTTCAGGGAAGGGCGTTAAGCAAAAGAATAAATTCTCCGCCGCCAAACAGATGTATATTTAATAGAGATCAATCAACACAGAATAAAATCTAATGTCAGACACACAGTCCATTTACAAGTCCGTTCTGGGTCTAAACGAAACCAGAGGCACTAAATACCTCGCAAACCTATCGATCACCACGTGCGTCTGGACGATCACCACTCATTATCCATATTTCAGGATGCCTCCCAATCAGGACCTCGGTTACCATCCAAACGAGGTGAAGATCTCCGATCTTCGACCACCGTCTTCATCTTCGAGTTTCAATCGTCGGTCAATTATTTGAAATGAGAATTAACTCGGCCTTTTCAAATAATTCACGTATATTTAGAATTTCAAATCAATTTATTTCAATGGTTAAATCATTCGACAACACCAATTTTGTTCTTTAATGTAATTTTCACACCAAACACATTCAACCATCAAATACCACATAAATCGAGCAAATTCAGTTTATTTCCATTCCATATCGTTTATGATATTTTATAACGATTTATCGCTATTTTTATTTATTTCAAAATAGCCAATTTAGTCAAAACGATGCTTCGGGCCATAACGCGGCCGTGGCGCTGTTTTTCTTCAGATTTGATTTACACATATCTGAAAATCTAACCGTTGGATCTTCACAAAATTTACATCATTAGAAAGGTATTTTCAAAACGAATCCAACGGTTCCAGTTTCGGGAAAATCCGACGGTCGGATCTCCCGGTACAATCGTTTGAAGTTTCGATTTCAAAATACGAACTGCAGCGTCGTTATTCGATTAAATATAATTATATTTATATAAATAAAATCGATTCTGGCGCTGTTTTTCTTCAGATTTCAATTAAACATTCCAGGAAATCCAACCGTTGGATTTTTACAAAGTTGGTGCCGTTGGAAAGGTATTTTCGAGGCGAACCCAACGGTTGCGATTTCAGGAAAATCCGATGGTCGGATCTCCTGGTACAATCGTTTGAAGTTTCGATTTCAAAATACGAACTGCACGGCCACGTTTCGTTTTAATTTTATTTATATTTATATATCTATATAAATATAGTTCATTCGACAATTTCAATATCGTTTTCACTTCAAATATTTCACTAACGCCTTTAAATTTTGGAAAATTTCGCCATAACCTCCTTTGTACGGGAGGGGCTGGGAAAATTCCCAAATAGCCACATGGGCGTCTCATGTCAAAAGAAAAAGAAAAAGCCAAGCGGCTAGCCAACAGGCTCATAAAATCATCACCCAAACAAAACAGTAAATGTGTACCTATTTGTCGGGCACAAAATTTTATTCCTCTTCTCTAGCCCCTTTTGCTATAACCTGTTCAATAAATATGCATGCACATATATACAATTCTTATCACTTATCATTTTCCATTCAACTTCATATTTGATTCCATTTGGTTTTAAAAACACCATTCATTCTAATGTTGCATGCATAGGCAAAAATCATATCATTAGCTAATTATCGAATATTTCAACTCATGCATATTTATTTGAACGAGTTGCTATTTTTAACACTTCACATTTCAACAATTCATGTATATAATAAAAATGTGATTTTTCTTGTAAAACAAATTATTTCAAAACAGGATCATTTTATACATTTTATATTGATGTTCAAATTGGGACTTTTATTATAAAACAATTTATTTCAAAATATGAATACCATTCAACACATGAATTTCTAATCAATGAATGAATATCGATTCAACACATGAATGTTTTCTATAGTTTTTATATATAGATAAAAATGTGATTTTTATATTTAAAACACGAAGACCATTCAACACATGAATTTCTAATCAACGAATGAATATCGATTCAACACATGAATGTTTTCTATAGTTTCTATATATAGATAAAAATGTGATTTTTATATTTAAAACACGAAGACCATTCAACACATGAATTTCTAATCAACGAAAGAATATCGATTCAACACATGAATGTTTTCTATAGTTTCTATATATAGATAAAAATGTGATTTTTATATTTAAAACACGAAGACCATTCAACACATGAATTTTAATTCAACGAATGAATATCGATTCAACACATGAAGGTTTTCTATAGTTTCTATATATAGATAAAAATGTGATTTTTATATTTAAAACACGAAGACCATTCAACACATGAATTTCTAATCAACGAATGAATATCGATTCAACACATGATGGTTTTCTATTCAATGAATAAATATAGTTTCAGCAAATGAAAATAATTCAAACACATGAATATTATTCGAAATTTCGGCAGCATAACGGCAGGGTAGTTAAAACCGGGACCGTCCCTAGTACGGCTCCTCGCTCTACCTTAAAACCTCGCGGTTTTTGACAATGGGGATCATGCATCTAGTTCGCACGCAGGCGGCATGTATATATTTATTTCATTTCCACAAACTAATCCTATGTGGTTTCAACCAAATATTTCTCAACCAAAAATGGGTATTTTTCAACCACAATCAATCAATATCAACCACAAACAATCCCAAACAACCATTCGCTATCAATCAATTTTCACACCAATCACAACCAATAAATATCGTCCATGGTTTATGGACGAGGGGCGTATATATATATATATATATATATGTGTGTGTATATTTATATATAGCAATTCACTTCTATTTCAACACATATATAATTTTTACAACGCATATATAACTTATACATCGAACGTACAACTTATACAGCGCTTATACAAGAGGTGCACAACGCTTATATAACTCATACATCGACTATATAATTTATACATTGTCGTTTTCCATATCTTTTATAAATTAGAAATCTCACATTGGGTTCCACTCCACCAAAAATAGCAGAAGGCTCAGAAAAATATGCGGTCTCTTCTAGAAGGTAGAAGACGTCCACACGGTCACGATGTTTCCTGTTTCATCGAATTTCGTTAACGAACGAAAAAGATATGATTTTTCAAAGGTTTGCAACACTTTAAAGGTGTTAAAATCAAATTAAATAAAATCAGCCGATACCTGCTTGTAATCTTCGAAACTAGGTTTGAAGATTGCGATCAAACGGTGTAGTGGTTCGAGGATCGGGTTGCGCTGCAGTGAAGGGCTTGGAGAGGGCTTTCCGGCGATGGCGATGGGGTCCAGTTCGAATCACTAGAGAGGCGGCGGCGGAGCTCGAAAGTGGCCAACTTCAGGCGCACGATTCTCACGGCACACGCAACGAGGAAGGCCGATTCTTGTATGCATTTGTAGAAGAAGAAGAGGGCTTCAAAAAGATGAACTGGAGCTAGGGCTATTGATGCGCATGGCGGTCGGAAAATGATCGGGAAGGGATGGAGGCGTTTCCGTCATCGATCGGGGGGGGGGGGGGTCTGAAGATTTTTTTTCCTAAATTCTGATTGTTCGGTGGGTCTTTAAAGGGGTTTTCTGACACGACCCCCAATCGAAACCCAACGACTGTCGTCCCTAGCATTTTACCCCTATTCCGAACACAATGGGATATGTTTCGAAGGCCCATTCGAATGTTTCAGTCAGTTTTCCCTCAAATTAAAATATAAAACATTCAATATTTAGTTTGAACGTACATTTCAATTTGCCAGGCCACAAATTGATTCAAAAAATTCCAGAAAAATAATTCTAGCTATGTTTTGACGATACGGTCCCAACAAAACTAGTTTCGTCGAATTCTGAGACCGTTTGCAAAAAGGCCCATTTCTGGTCGATCCAATTTAACTATAATTGACCAAAACACATTTTCTTTTGCCACGCTCACATACTAGCTTCAAAAATTATGAAATTTGAAACCTAGCAATAACTTCACATCTCGGATCCAACAAAAGTGGTTTCGTCGAATTCCGAGGTCGTATGCAAAATGGCCAATTTCACGGGCTATATAAATTCCATAACGACCTTTCTGAAAATTCATTCGGCTATAACTTTTTCTTTCCGCTATGAAAATTCGATTTTTCAGATTCGTTAGAAAGGTATTCACTAACAGATTTAAATATTTTTGGTTTCACTAAAATCCATTTTGTTTTGCACCCGGTACAGTCCGACAAAGTTTGAATTCAAATTTTGAAACTGCAGCGCCTTTTCAGGCCTTGTTTATAATTATAATTAATTATATTCGCTTTCAATTGTCAATTCGACTCACTTTCCATCTCTATTATTTAAAATATTTATTTTAAATATTTAAAATCCATTATTTTAGCCAATTAAATTTTTTTAAATTGGTTCAGATTTTCTGGGTCGTTACAGAAACTCCATGAAAGTATACCCATAACCGAACAGAACTTCCATCTCTCCATCAACCATATATTCTCCCTTCTCTACTAAAATAAATGCCCCAAGACCCAAACATTCTGTCTCCGTTTCATGCCTATGCCTGCTTCCATCTCATCACGTCCGGGCCTCCCCTTTTAAATCCTGTCAACTGCCACGTTTTGAAAAGAAAAAAAACACAGTAAAAGCACCAAAACGGAACAGTTGCACTTCTTCTCCAGTTCTATCCGCTCCATCCAGTGTTATTCGTCCCGCCACCATACAGTTCTTTCCATCAATGAATACGCAACAATGTCAGCGAAGAATCATCCATTTGCGGCACCTATATTCCCTCCTCCGCCCAAACGTTCTTCTCCCTTTGACCCTTGCGTACTGACCAATGTTCCCCTGTTTCATCTTTATTTCCCACTCCAGTACACATATATGTTTTCACGCAAATACCATGTTACTTCGTAACCTTGCTTCCTTCCCAACATAAACCGCTACTATGCCTTCTCAACTCACGTCATTCTCCTCTCCACTTCAATGCAAACCGCCTCCATTAATACCCATGTTTCTACAATCAACGCAAGCTACCAGTATACACCTTCACGTCATTGCCTAACTCCACCATGAAACTCTCGCATCCACTCTTACTGGAGAATGAATTACCATTTGGCTCTCTTTTCCTTACGAGCATAAACCCCATGCATCCAAACGCTGCAACTTCATAATGTGTTTTTATATATATGTTATTATTATTATTTTTATAAAACATTTATCTTCATTTCTAGAAAAAAATGGACGAGCTTCTGTTTGCTAGTGTATATATAGGGATTTATAACTTAAGGGTTAAGGCAACAAAGGACACAGGTCATTTCATGAAAGGGTATGCGTATTAAATGAAGATGGTCTAAATATAGGTGTGTAGCGTGCTAAACTTAATAACTAAGTTTTGTAGATTGTGAACGTGACTGAAGTGAAAGGTTAGTGTATAGAAATATTTATTCATTTTCTTCCTAAGTAAACCAAGATATTCCAAACAACAGTCAAATAGGGCACATGGGTATGTTGTACATATGAGGAATAACGTGTCATTGTATTTTTGTTTAAAAGTTTGAAATTTTGGGTACTCCGTTACATACTGCTTCATTCATCTATGAGCCAAGAACTCCAACCGTAACAATACTATTGTGTCAAGCAATGTAACACGATCCCAGAAATATAATAAAATAGACAAGATGGCTTATTCTATGAAACCCCAAAATGCTGGTTTAGGGTGTAAAATACTCCAAAATAAAAAGTGCTTATTTTCAAAAATAAAAATTACAATAAAATTCTAAAAATTAAATTATAACTACGTCTAAAAGGATTTGTCCAAATTCGAAGCCAATATTTAATTATAATTAAATATATCGTTATGGTTTATAAATGATTCCATAGCGACCATTTGAAAATTTGATTTAGCCATAACTTACAATCTATAAAGTGAAATCTCTATTTTTCACTTCCATTAGAAAAATACAGCTAAATAGATTCAAATGTTTCTTATTTCAAAGCAATCCGACTTATAACTAATCCTGTATACTCAGTTGAAGTTCAAATCGTAATATTACGAACTACCGCAACGTTATGGGCTCGATTATAATTTATATTATAATTAATACGTTCGATGGTCGTTTATATAATATATTCTTTATAATAATTCAATTCTAGCCTGAATTAAATATCTTATACTATCAAATTTACACAGTATTGCACAATCAATTAATTTTGACCATTTCGGAATTAATAATATTAATATTCCAATATTTATATTTAATAAATATAAATCAGAATTATTTAATTTAAGCCAATTAAATTACAAGACCATTATTTAAAATAATTAAATTAATTAATTATTATACCGTTAAAAATACGAGACGTTACAACACATGTCTCAGCCAATTTAAATGTTGTATCACATATAAATAGACTTCTGGACTAAGAAGAAAGATCTTTAGGCAAATTTCCGATTAGATCACTATTGTCACTATTCGCCTGTAATAATTTGCTTGATATAAGAAGATTATAAAACGGACGTAGGCTGATTAACGCCAAACCACTATAAATTTGCATGTGATTGCTCTCTTCTTTATTTTTCATTTTATTTGTCTTTATTTATTCTCTACAATTTTATCTCTTGGGTGTTGTGCCAATTTTTGGTGTCAACACTTTGGTGCTTTCACTGAGAACATTGATATTCTCAGCATTTAGGGATTTTGCTCTACTTTCGGATCACCAAGTCTGAGACGAGATCCTATGACTTACCAAATGTTGTTAAATCATGGTCGCCTAATCCTCGGCATGCAACGCTGGAAAACAACCACAGGCTGCCATGTTAACATACGTAGCTGGGGGGTCGACCGATCTGGGCTTACTCGGACCAACCTATGCTACCATCTTCGATGCAACCCCTCGCAGCAGATCCGACTTCCTACTCAGCTTTTGCCACCGGTGATGAGTTTATACTGTGATAAACCAACTCCGGGAAACCACGGAGGCTTTAAATGCTCAGGAGAATGCTGCAATGAGGCAAGATATGGATCGTATGTCGAGACAATGGGAAGAATTCAAGAATCATCAATCTTCCCCTAATCGATTGGACCAAAACTCGAAAGGTTCATTGAAACGACCCGAACTTCCCTGCCCTCCGAAGAGAAGAGAAAGAACGGATTGCTTTGAGGACAAGACAAATCAGAACACGAACAGAAGAACATTTCATTGCTTATTACAACAATTTCATCAAAATACAAGAATATACAGAGTATGCATGAATATTACACATTTACTAAATATCATAGATGTACAAGTTACAAAGCAGTGGAAAATAATACAAAATATAACTGAAAAGAATATATGGATATAGAGCTTTCCGAATATCATTCCAGCTGTGAACCAGGATCCTGTGAATATAAATCTGCAAAACAATAACTACTAGCTGCCCTGGAAAATAAGGGCACCCAGAGTTTAGGTTAAAACAATAAACTACAAGTTAGTCATGTGACTGGTGTGAGAACTAAAACAGTTATTTAAAACTTTGCTTTAAATCAGATATATCAAGGGACCACGCCGTATAACACGAATGGGTTTCCTCCCAAGAATACCAGTGCATATAACAAAACAACGCAATGCTTTTTTGGAAAAATGAAGCTATTATAAGACCCAAGTCCTATCACACAATGCAATGCAAGCCGGAGGATAGGGTTTTCCCTTATAATAGCCAAACATGCTTGGGACATTAAAATAAATCATTTGATACTATTATAAGTGCATAGTGTATAAAACAACTTCAAATATAAATGTATCAATCCTAGACGACATGGGTACCATATATCATGTCACCGATACTAGGCTCTATAATCAAAACTGCAATTGCCACGTATTGGAAGTTGGATTCCCATCTGTGAACCAAGGCAAGGGATCGTCCTTACCGCTTCGAGACGCTCTAGCCCATGTCTCAGGCAAGTACTCTGCCAAGCCTTTAGATCGTCAGGGCCAGTCCACACGAAGTGGATTAAAATGCATGAACACTGCGTTTCCCTGCTCTATGGGGCGTTAATTGGTCATATCCCGACCAAACTATCGGCCCCGGAACGACCGATATAACTAAGGCGCCTCGCAATCCATCATCCGCATAAGTAAAATGTCAGGGCTAGTAAAACGCTGACACCACTCCTAGCTAGAAGGAAACGCATGCCCTCCCTGAAGTCCTCTCCCGTTTCTGGTTCACACCGGGGTGTGAGGCTCGCGAATTAACGCTACACAAAGCTACGAAATATTAAAGTCGTGCTTTGATCATCAACCATAAGACTCTTCTTTTCAACAGAAGCCTTGATCATTTGCATCTCAACATGCCCCACAGGCAATTCACGCTATGCAATGGATGTCTATCAATCACACAGAAGGAAATCCGATGTCAGACACACATCCTTTTACAAGTTCGTTATGGGTCTGAACGAAACCGGAGGCACCTTATTCCTCCCCCATATGTCTAATACAGGGGAGAGGCCCTCGCATATCCGTCGATCTCCAAGTACGTCTGGACGATCACCACTTATTACCTCGTCTTGGGTGTATAGCCCAATCAAGACATTAGTAATCATCCAGACGATGTGAAGACCTCCGGTCTTCAACCACCGTCTTCATCCTTGACACATCGTCGAATCAGTTATTCAGAACAGGATAAACCCAGTCTTTCAGAATAACTCGCGTATATAATAAACAAGTGCTATAAAAACACAACATACGCCTCATTCCAATCCAGAATATTCCTTTATTAAAATATTCTTATACTTTGGGAAAGGTTTCCATTAATTTTATCAAAGATAAATTCTATAAATTTATTCTTTAGTCTTCCTTTGGATATCATTTCAATCTAATTAAAGATGCATTAAAACTCCACTTGGTTTTAATCTTCCGAAAATCAATATTAACGATTTTTTAACTTGGGAAATCATATCCTGTCTTTAACTGGGTTAAAGAAACAATGTCATTTAAAACACGGTTCACGACAAACCCTAAATCACATTCCATTCCATCAGCCTTTAAAGGTAAATTAGCAAGTGAACAATTCCCTAAGTATTAACCCCGAAGGCCGAAACCAACATCAGATCAATACCCAGGAAACCATTCAACTTAACTAATCTCCAGTTAGTTTCTGATTTTCTTAACTCCACTGGGTCTAAGAACAGTTTTATTAAAGATACCATTCACGACAACCCAAAATCTCATTCCATTGTTAATCGGATTAAAGAAAAAGTGTTATTTAAAACACCGTTCACGATAAACCCAAAGACCAATTTCAATTCAATTCCAATTAAATATATTAAATTGGAAAACTTTACTTTGGAAAATTCTTGTTAAATCTTAATAAAATGATTTATAAATTTCAAATCTTATTTCACTGTAAATCGGGTTAAAGAATGAATGTCGTTAAAAACACAGTTCACAACAAACCCAAAATCCCATCAGTCTCTAACAGTAAATTAGTAAGAGCACAATTCCCTAAGTATTAACCCCGAAGGTCGAAACCAACATCAGATCAATACCCAGAAAACCATTCAACTTAGCTAATCTCCAACCAGTTTCTAATTTTCTTAACTCCCTTGGGTTTAAGAACAGTATTATTAAAGATACCATTCACGACAAACCTAAAATCCAATTTGATATTAAACACAAGGCTCTGAATAGAAAATATATCAGTTAATATTCAATATCAAATTCTGAAATCAACAAATAGCGTATTGGAATAACGATATATATATCTTCCAAATACCTCCACAATGTCCGTATAATCACGAAATCCAATATCGAAATATTCTGAGGAAAATTTCGATTCAAATCCATTCCAATTCATATATTGGAAATTCCGGTTATATTTAAAACCATTTCAAATCCAATTTATTTCTAAAAATAAATAAATTATAATTCTAGTTCATTACTAGTTCATTTTGATAAAAATATTTTTTTTATCTTTTCAAATATGGAATTTTTCATCCCAATTCTTTCCAAATCATTTATTATGATTTTACACAAATTATTGATATTTTTAATAATTTTATCAAGGCCCGTACAGTCGATTTCCATAAACGGCCATCAAACTGCACTTACAGCAACCTTTTCCAAATTTGATTTGGACATAATTCCAAATCCAACTATTAGATTTCAAATCTCTAATATTCGTTAGAAAGCCCTTTTCGATACGAACCCAACGGTTCTGGTTTTAGGAGAATCCGACCGTCGAATCTCCCGTAATGTCCGTTCGAAGTCAATGGTCGAAATTCACGAACTGCCGCAGCGCGGCGTGTTCTATTCAGGCCATTATATTATATTATATATATAATATATATTTCGTCGATTTCCATTTAAAACGTATTTTATAAATCGTTTTAAATTCGTTTTCAAAGCGATTTCAACTTCATATTCAATTTCAAATCAAAATTGAATATTCCATATCATCGATATATAAATGATAGTATTTTCAAAACATTAGATTTGGAAATCAATTACTTTTATATATTCATTATATATATGAATAAAATCGATATAAATATCGTTCACATCAAAATGACGTTAATCTAATCAACACGGCTTTATATATTTAAATATTTTCGTGTCCATCCCAAATCAGACATCAAAATCATATTTTGATTCTTTTCTGAATATTATTTGAAAATATTCATTATTTTAAAATAATCGTAATTTTAAAATATTCATTCTTTCTGAACTGGAATCAGACACAGTCAATAAACATATAATGTTGATTGTATGGATTTCATACAACACATGTATATGACAACAATAATAAACAATCAACCATCATCCAGAGTGCATTCTATATTGCATAAGCATCAAATATAAATATTTAACGCTTACAACAGTTTGTCAATCAATCGATCGACATACAACTAAATATTGGGATTAATGTATGTCCAATATCATCCCAATTCCTGTGTGGGGTTTCAATCAACAAATAATGAATTTTATTTGTGCAGTTGGGCGACGTGTAAAATTTATCGTCCCAATCAATATCAGGCAAATGTGTGTATATAAACAAATCGTCCGATTTGTTTATAAATATTTATTTTATCTATATACACGTTAAAAATTATATTTTCAACTATAAAATATTTTATTCCATTCCACATCACATAATCAGATTTCACAATACAATCAATTTTCACAACAAAATCAAACAAACAAACAAGTCGTCCATGGTCTGTGGACGATGGGTGTCGGGTGCTGCTAAGCACCGTCTGCATCCTAGTATATATTTTTAACTAGAAAATAGAATTAAAGTGAGAAGTTCTCACCTTTGGGTTCCACTCCACCATTCTTTCTTTCTGAACGGTATGGATTCCGTTTTGATTACCGTCGATACCATCGCTATCTTTTCCCGCTGTTCATAGTAAAAATCCCATTTTTAATATAATGTTTATAAAAAAAAATCACATTTTGGCAATTCAGTTTTCTATATAAAAATCATATTTTTACATCGCTACTTCATTATAAAAATTATATTTTTATAACGCTGCTTCTATGGAAAAGATTATATTTTTATTATCTCTATAATATAAAAATCATATTTTTATTATCTCTATAACATAAAAATCATATTTTTACATCGCAACTTCATTATAAAAATTATATTTTTATTTCAACTCTACATAGATAAAAAATCATAACTTTATCACTTCGTTTGCATTATAACAATCACTTCTTTTTATATTTCAAAATCAAATATTTCTTCGATTAAAAATCATATTTTTATTTAAATAAACTCTTTATATAAAAATGTGAACTTTAAACACCATGTTATTCTTAGAAAACTGATTTTATTCATGCCCTTTTTAATTAAATTACTTCAATTATTTACAGTAAATCAAAATAAACACTTACCGTCCGAATTTGGGGGAAGCTTGGCATCGAGGTGGTTGTTGGCGCCTGGGGGAAGGCGCGGTGGTCGGAGTTGGGGCTTGGGTGGCTGGCGGCGGCGGGTTGGTGGCCTGAGGTGTGGTTTTGGGCTAGAGTTCACAAATCGGGGGTGAAGGGAGAAAGAGAAGGACAGGGGAAGGGAGGAGGTGGTTGTAACGACCCAGAAAAGTTTGGCAATTAAATTATAAATTTAATTAAGACTCAATGTTGAAATGAGTATTTATATTGGGTTTTACCAAAATTTTGGAATTTAATCTATTTTTGATTTAATTATTTGTGTTTACCAGTTTACAGTGTCTTAACTTTCTATGTTAACCCATTTTATCAAACTTGTCTTCTTATTTCAATTATGCTAACATATATTAACTTGCCTATTTTATACTAAAAGAATTTATTTTATCCAAATTAATTTTATGGTTTTACTTTAACTACTGTTTCTAAATTTTCTTATACGTAACCATTTTATTTTGTTTAAAATATTTAAAGCTTCTTTCTTATCTATATATCTTGTTTGTATTTTGCACCTAAATCTGAAAATCAGTCCCTCGGATATTAAGATTGTTATATGGTTGTTATATCCCAAATTTGTAAAATGGGTGTAATTGTAAAACTCATGTATATTGTCCTTTTTAATCTAAATCTATCTATATTTTTAATTATTTTTTTAGGATTTTTTTATTAGTCCTTTTTGTTTTTCTACAAAAATACCATATTTGAAATTATAAGGAGCGTGTAAAGAAACAAAAGGAAGAGATGTGTAAATTTACATATTTGATGCATAGTATACACTATCTATTCCAAATAAAAGAACATATGCTCATTTTAATTTTAAATAATTCAATATTTCCTCCTTTCAAATGTTAGAGAAAATATAACATAATTATACTAAAAGACCTTTTTGTTGAATTTTGAATTTTTAGGCAACGCAGAACACAAAGAGATGGTTCTAGTCATTTTTTTGCACTAGAATATAAAATAGTTAAAATTAATAAATTAATATATATAAAATGATAGGAGATAAATATGGGTAATAAGTGCATTAATTCACAAACATACATACTTTATTCATCCAAAACATGTGTAATAAATGCTAGTTATCGTTACTAAATAGGTAAAGGTTTAGGTTGGCTTGGAATTTGAAATGTTCTCCATTTATTATGGTTATATGATACTATTACATGTAATAAATGGAATATTAACAATTATAACCATGTAGTTTTGAGAGAAATAAATGTGATAATAAATTAGTATGGAATTAATGTGTTTAGCTTTATATAATTTTATTCTTTGTTTGTTCGTGCTCCTTTGTATTTATACCTAACAATCTTCTTTTCGATTACATTACCTGTATTTGACAAATTTTAGTCTTTTAATTTTGCTGTCTTACTTAGCATATTTATCTGTTTCAACTCAAATCTATTTGTGTTGTAAACCATTGTATTTACCGATTTTATATTAGAAATATCTATTTGAACATAGTATTCACTTTGGAATTGAAAATACTGTTGTAAATTTATTTTTTCTAATGTAACGTTCTAGCGTAATTTACATCACTAACAAATTTGAATATTCAATGTTGGAATTCTTTTATTGTTTAATAAATGTGATTTGTGGTATGCTTTCCATGAATTTGTTTCAAGTATGAATGCTATATAAAACGAATATCATTCCCTCTTCGTTGTCCTTGAATGCATAATTTATTTATTTCCTTCAATTTACCAATTTCTTTCCTATTTTTTTTTTAATTAAGCGTGATGCATGCAGCTCGTTTAGGAATAAATTTTCAATTACCACGGCTAATACCACCATTTACAATTCAAAATATTTATTACCTTATAATTTTTCAATTAATTGTATGGACCATTACATCCATTGTAATTGTATTCAAACAATATCAATTTAGGCTCATATATGAACATGCCCATTAAATAAATTCATTTATTGTGTTTCCTTTTTAACAGATTTATATACCTTTTATTACTTGAATGTCTATGATTGATACTCACATACTGTTTTCTTTACAAAATTCTTTAATGGTAAGAATATTTCTTAAATATAATACTTTCCCTATCTATTCAAACTATAACGTTCATTAATTTTGAAATGTGGAAAGTTGCAGCAGTTTTCAATGCGTTTTCCATTCCTTATTTCAAGCGCATCCATCCTATATATTTGGTGTCATTTTATAATAATAAAAAAAATTGCAATTAAATTTAATGTAATAAATTGTAATATGTGATTTTAACTATAGAAAATGTGAACGTGATTTGAAATTCAAATGGTTACAGTCAATTTGAACATAATAAATGTTTTCAACTTTAATGAAAAGGAAAATAAACGGAAGTATAATTGAGAATAATTAAACATACAAGGGTTAAAAAGAAAATTTCCCCCCACTATAAAATATCCTAAACACGTCTAAAACCTAATTCTAATCATTCATTCATCGTAGCCCCTTTTCTCCACATTTCCTAAGCCTAAATGCAACTTCTAAAATCCATAACAAATCAAATAAAATTCTACAAACGGGAAAGCTTAGATCTTTGAACTTGTATGAGTGTAAGCCTCCACATATATCAATTTGGTTGAGTTTTGGTGCGCTCTAATTTTTCCACCGTCGGTTCATGCGAGCTAGGGTTCCAATTTATGGTGATTTGAAGCAACGGTTTGTGTTTTAGTTGTTGTAGTTGGATTGAGATGTTGAAAACAAGATTGTATGCAAATTTTGGGAGAATTTGGTGATGAAAAGTGTCGAGAGGAAAATGGGGCTACTGCATTTGGACTGATGCTTGCTGCGTTTGGAGGAGGAGAAGATGAGGGAGAGATTAAGGAAGTTAATGAAGGGTAATTAATTAATTATGTTAATGATTAATGACTTATATGTACATACAATCTTATAAAAAGCATAACTTTTTCATACGAACTCGGAATTCAGCAATTCAAGATGCGTTGAACCGTATCGACGAGAGCTTCGCAATGAAACTGATTTGGAGTGATTTAGAGGTCATGACAATTTTTGGTGAAAGAAAATGTCAGATTTAGTCGATCAACGTTCAGCGTTATTTAGAAAACCAATCAAAGTGAGAACTCTTTTTCTCACTCAATTTTTGAATAGTTAAATATTTTTATAAATGTATATTAATTATTGGTGATGAAAGTAATTATTTGTTGAATGGATTGATGATTTGGATGTCATGTCATGTTATGTTTGAAATTGAAATATTCAGCATGTAAAAGTAATGTTTTATTATTTATGTTAATTAGAACATTGTACACTGCCATTAACAAGTTAACTGACTTGTTGATGTTGATTGAGATGATTATTTTTACACATCGCCCAAGTGCACAAAATTATGGGTTGGTTGAAACCCCACACGGGTCTTGGGATGATATTCTAACACACGTCTCCCTTGTGTTTAATTGTAAATGCACTCTGCCTGTTATTTGAATGTTTTGTCATTATTATGAAATAAATGTGATGTATGAAATCCATATAGTTAAATTATATGGTAATTGTTTAGTCTCATTCCAATTTTGAATTAAAAGGATTGAATTGAAAAGATTACGTTTTATTGTCATTATGTTGAAATAAATAGATTTGTTTTCAAAATTGAACATTTTTAAAAGATTATTATTATATTATTATAATAATATGAAAAGTTCAGATTTTTATTAAAATTGGAATGTAAGTTAGAAGATTTTGAAAATAAAGGATTTGATCAATTAAATAACAAATTAATATGGAGATCATTTATAATATAAGGAATATTTTGAAAATAATATGTTTTAGTAAAATAATTATAATTATAATTGTGCTTGGACACGTGGTTAGGTTGCATTTGTGGTGGAAGTCTGCCCGGACCCGACCGGCATATCCAGCAGCCACTAATGTTGAACCTAATGTGAGAGGTCTAAGTACGCAAATACAATTATAAATTTAATTGCACTTTGACACGAGGTTAGGTTGCATTTGTGGTGGAAGTCTGCCCGGACCCGACCGGCATATCCAGCAGCCACTAATGTTGAACCTAATGTGAGAGGTCTAAGTGCGCAAATACGAAGCGGGTTATGACATGAGGTTAAGCCCAACTTGTGGGATAAGTCTGCCCAGAACCGACCAACATATCCAGCATCCAGGAGTTGTAGGCCTAATGTGAGAGGTCTGGCCCATTATAAAACGTAAAAGGATATAATAATGAATATTGAAAAAGGAATCAATTTTCAAATATAATATTTTGAAAATATATTATTCTAGTAGGAGAATAATATTAAATATTTAATTGTGATTTAAAACTGAAATAAAGTTGGAATCGTTTTGAAACGAATTTATAAACGTTTTAAAATACGTTTAAAAGGGAAACCGACGAAATATATATTATATATTTATAATGGTTTGAATAGAACGTTCGCACAGCGACCGTTCGCGAATTTCGACCGTTAACTTCAATTGGATGTAGCGGAAGATCCGACCGTCGGATTCTTCTGAAACCAGAACCTACGGGTTCGTATCGGAAAGAGCTTTCATATGATACTAAGATATTTGAAATCCAATGGTTAGATTTTTAGAAATGTTTAAATCAAATTGGAATAAAACAACGCCGTTGAAATTAAATGACCTGTAACGTCATTTAATTGAATAGGCCTATTTTTTTTATTAAATAAAAATAGGAAAAAAATATGAAAATCATAATAAATGCTTTTAAAAGGGTTTTTGATGAAAATTTCCATGGTTATAAAGGTAAAAGATATTTTTATCAGAATAAGTGATTTATTTATTTTATAAATAAATAAAGAGGATTTAAGATGGTTTTAATATAACCAAGAATTTCCAATGAATATATTGAAATAGATTTGAAAGGGAATCATCTTCGGATTATATCAGTATTGGATTCCGTAATTATATGGATATTATTTTGAGAATTTGGAAGATATTTATTATCGTTATTTTCGATATAATATCCGTTGGTTTTAGAATTTGATATTAAAATTAAGAAGACATAATTTCTATTCAAAGCCTTATAATTAATATCAAATAAGATTTTGGGTTTGTCGTGAATGGTGTCTTAAACGGCACTGTTCTTGAACCTAATTTAGAAAGGATTAAGTCTTTTAATTAAAATTTTAAAGGAGATTTTCCGATTAATATACATTAAGTGGAAAATAAATTTGGGTTGATTGTGAACCTTGTTTTAAATGACATTGATTCTTAAAACCCGATTAACGATGAAATTAGATTTTTAAATTTATAAATCTTTTAATTATGATTTAATGAAACTTTCTAGAAAGAGGTTGTTCAACTTAATATATACTATTGAAATTAAATGGAATGTGATTTTGGGTTTATCGTGAACGATGTTTTTAACTGACATTTGTTCTTTAACCTAATTAAAGGCAAGATTGATTTCTTGAAATAGAATAATCATTTAGTAATGATTTTTATAAGATTAAAACTAAATGAAGTTTTAATAAAGCTTAAATGAATTTATGTTGAAAGAAAAGATTAAATCTTTTGAAAACGATATCCAAAAGATTATTAAACTATATGTTTAAAGGAATGTTATCTTTGATAAAATTAATGGGAACATTTCCTAGAGAAAAGATCAATTAAATAAAAGAATGTTCTTGATTAGAATGAGGCGTTGGTTGTGTTTACTTTAGCACATGATTTTAAATACGCGAATTATTCGGAAAGACCGGGTTTAACCCATTCTGAATAATCCATACGATGATTGAAGATCGACGATGAAGACGGCGATAGAAGACCGGGAAATGTCCAAGTTGGATGGATGATTATTGATATGTTGATTGGGCCGTACACCCAAGACGATGGAAAAATTGGTGATCATCCAGACGTACTTGGAGATCAAACGGATATGGTTTTGTTCAGACCCAGAACGGACTTGTAAATGGATTGTGTGTCTGACATTGTATTCCTTTATAATGTATTTTTTGAACTCTACTAATTATATATTTCTATTGGTGGTGGAGAATTTATTCTTTACTTAACACCACTGTCTAAGACGTATGAGTTTAGAGGTTATATATATGTTGGTAGATGGTCAATGATATGGTATGGTCTGACAATGTGGCATGCTAAGATGCAATGATCAAGGCTTTTGTTGAAAAGCAGGGCCTTGTGGTTGAAGACCAAAGCACATCTTTAATTAGCATAGCTTTGTGTAAACGTTACTTCACGAGCTTCACATCCCGGTATGAACCAGAAACAGGAGAGGAACGCAGGTAAATGGACATATGTTAAATCTAGCTACCTTCACATCCCGGTATGAACCAGAAACGGGAGAGGAACGCAAGGAAATGGACATATGTTAGTTCTAGCTACGGGTGATGTTAGCGCTTTACAAACCCTAACATTTACTCATGTGGATTATTATCATTACTACGGAAAGCGAAGCGGGGTACCTCGGATGGATTTGAGTTAGTGGATAGGGTCCCAAGTGGCCCTAGACCAATTAGAGGTTCGATATAACCGGCTAACATATAGTTTATGGTATAACTAATCATCGACGGATGACCGGCCCTGCAGGATCCTAAGGTGCAGTTGCGGGTGAATCCTGGGCACAGTGCTAGTGTGTCCTTAATATGCATAGGACGATCCCTGAGCCTTGGTTCATAGATGGAATCCAACTTCCAATACGACACTTGTACGGTTTTAGTTGTAGAACCTAATATTTGGCGACGTAATAGGATGGTACCTACGCCGCCTATGATTGATACATTTATATTCGAAATTGATTTCTACACTATGCACTAGTAATAATAAAAGATGATTTTCGCGTACCAAGCATGTTTGACCATTATAAGGTAAAACCTTTCCTCCGGCCCGCGCTTGCATTATGTGATGGGACTTGAGTCTTATAATGGTTTCATTTTCTAAAAAGCATTGCGTTGTTTTATGCACGGTATTCTTGGGAGGAAACCCGTTCCGCGTTAGCGGCGTGGTCCCTTGATTTACCCAACTTTAAAATCAAACTTAATAACTGTTTTAGTTCTCATACCAGTCCCATGACTGACCTGGAGTTTATTGTTTTAACCTAAACTCTGGGTGCCCTTATTTTCCACACGGGCAACTAGTAGTTTATTTTTCGAAGATACTTATTTTCAGCAGGATTCTGGGTTGAAGCTTAAAGCTGTGTCCAGAGCATTTATTATATTTTCCACTACGCTTTGTATTATTTTCCGCTGCTTTGTAAATTATTAAATCTCTGATATTGTATTTCCTATGTGTAATATTTATTCATACTCTGTAACATTCTTGTACTCTGATGTAATTGTTGTAAAAGCAATAAAATCTTCTTTTATTTGTGTTCTGATTTGTCATGTTCTCATAACAATCCTGACTTTCCCGAAAGGGCGAGTTTGGGTCGTTTCAGTGGCGGTCCTCCCTGGCGGCGCTGCGAGGATTTGGGGGAAGGGGGGCGACTGGGTCAATGCATGATCGGGTTCGGGTTGTTGTTTTTTTAGTTCTGAAAGAAGAACGAGGGGGGGAGGGAGTATAGAGAGAGGGTAAGGGGGAATTTGGATTTATATATTTTAATTATTTTAATTTCCAAAAAAATTTGTTTTTCCATATTAACTCCAAATCAAACCCAACGAATGTCGCCCCTAGCTAATCACCCCCATTCCGAACACAATGGGATATGCCCGGCGTGCCAATTTGACCGTTTCGATCAGTTTTCGTTTAGATTAAAATATAAATCATTATATTCAATTTAAACACACATTTTAATTTACTGGGGCCACATACAGACTTTAAAAATTCCAGAAAAATTATTTCTAGCTTCTTATTGATGATACGATCTTAACAAAACAAATTTCGTCAAATTTGAAGACCATTTGAAAAATGGTCATTTTCTGGTCGATCCAAATTGACTGAAACTGTCAGAGCACGTTTTACTTTGCCATGCTCACATATAAATTCCAAAAATTATGAATTTTGGAATCTAGCAATGATTTGACATCCCAGATCCACCAAAAGTGGTTTCGTCGAAAATGGAGGTCATTTGCAAAATGGCCATTTTTAAGGCCCAAAATTCCATAGCGATTATTCTGAATTTTCAACTGAGCATAACTCTTTATTCCCGCTATGAAATTTTGATTTTTCATATTCATTGGAAAGATATTTTCATTTAGATTCTAATATTTTTGGTTTCGCTAAAATCCGGTTTATTTTGAATCCTGTACATTCATTTGAAATTTGAAATCGAATTTTCAAACTACCGCGCCATTTTCAATCCCTTTTATAATTAAAATAAATATTTATATTCTAACGTCGATTCAAATAAATATATACGTTATAATTATATTCAAAATAAACTTCTCATCATTATTATTTAAAATAAATCATTTTAAATATTCAAAATTCATTAAAATTGCCAAAATAAAAAATTTAAATTGGTTCGGATTTTCCGGGTTGTTACAATCTCCCCCACTTAAAATCTTTTCGTCCTCGAAAAGGAACGGAGCTGAAAGTTGTTTAATTAATCAACTCAACTTTCGTTTTTTCAATTATGGCTTAAGTTCTTCAACTTTTCAGTTTTTAAGAACTTTTCAAATTTTCAAAAATTTGTCTAACACCCTAAATTTTTCGAAAAATTTCGCCACAACCTCCTTTGTACGGGAGCACCGGGAAAATCCCCAAACCGCCACATAGGCCTCCCCAATCAAAAAGAAAAAGAAACAGCCAATCAGCTCATAAAATCATCAAAAACCCCAAGAAATACAATAAACATGTACCTATTTGTCGGGCAAACAATTTTATTCCTCTTCTTAGCTTCCCTGCTATGACCTGTTCAATGTATATACATGTATATCATGCATTCTCAAACAATTTTAAGTTCAGTTCAACATTTGATACAATTTGGTTACATGTACCGTTTTTTCACATAATGGTTTCATTAGATAACAAATAATCATGCAACACAACCATCAATCAATTATTGAATTAACGTTTCAAATTCATAGCTTTGATATACGTAGAGAAAATCATGTTTTTGATGCCAAATCACAACAAATAATCCTATCTAGTTTTGGTTCTCACACAAGTCAATTGGAAACATATAGCTATCCCACTTTCGAAACTCGAACATGAATGTTGATGATGATGCATCATCATCAGGATTATCTCCGGGCGACTCGAGTGTGATTCTATGTCTATCTAGTATATTCGAGGCTTCAAATACACGTGGATCGGACATATATTAAAATCTCTATATACTTGATTGTCCAAATCAATATAAAAATAATATTTAAATACGTATAACAGATTTTAAATTTTCAAAACAAAAATTGTTTTCATTTTAATAATTACACTCTTCCAACTCATTCTAGGATACTACTGATCCTATCTCTAATGAGTCATTCTCATTGGATATTACTAATCCAATCTCTGATGAATTCTTTCGTTTGATTCTAACGTGTCTTGTTCTCCGAGCTCTGTAAACCAAAGCTCTGATACCAAAATGAAACGACCCGAACTTCCCCGCTCTCCGAAGAGAAGAGAAAGAACGGATTGCTTTGAGGACAAGACGAATAAGAACACAAACAGAAGAACATCTCATTGCTTATTGCAACAATTTCATTAGAATACAAGAATATACAGAGTATGAATGAATATTACACATTTACTAAATATCAAAGATGTACAAGTTACAATGCAGCGGAAAATAATACAAAATACAACTGAAAAGAATATACGGATACAGAGCTTTCCGAATATCATTCCAGCTGTAAACCAGGATCCTATGAATATAAATCTGCAAAACCAAAACTAGTAGCTGCCCGTGGAAAATAAGGGCACCCAGAGTTTAGGTTAAAACAATAAATTCCAGGTCAGTCATGTGACTGGTGTGAGAACTAAAACAGTTATTTAAAACTTTACTTTAAATCAGATATATCAAGGGACCACGCCGTATAACACGAAACGGGTTTCCTCCCAAGAATACCAGTGCATTTAACAAAACAGTGCAATGCTTTTTGGAAAAATGAAGCTATCATAAGACCCAGGTCCTATCACACAATGTAACGCAAGCCGAGGGATAGGGTTTTCCCTTATAATAGCCAAACATGCTTGGTATGTTAAAACAAATCATTTGATACTATTATAAGTGCATAGTGTATAAAACAACTTCAAATATAAATGTATCAATCCTAGACGGCATGGGTACCATATATCATGTCGCCCATACTAGGCTCTACAATCAAAACCGCAATTGTCACGTATTGGAACTTGGATTCCCATCTGTGAACCGAGGAAAGGGATCGTCCTTACCGCTTCGAGACGCTCTAGCCCGTGTCTCAGGCAAGTACTCTGTCAAGCCTTTAGATCGTCAGGGCCGGTCCACACGGAGTGGATTAAAATACCTGAACACTGCGTTTCCCCACCTTAGTGGGTGTAAACTGGTCATATCCCAACCAAACTATCGGCCCTGGAACGATCGATATAACCGAGGTGCCTTGCAATCCGTCATCCACATAAGTAAAATGTCAGGGCTAGTAAAATGCTGACACCACTCCTAGCAAGAAGGAAACGCATGCCCTCCCTGAAGTCCTCTCCCGTTTCTGGTTTACACCGGGGTGTGAGGCTCGCGAATTAACGCAACACAAAGCTACGCTATATTAAAGCCATGCTTTGATCATCAACCACAAGATTCTGCTTTTCAATAGAAGCCATGATCATTTGCATCTCAGCATGCCACACAGGCAATTCACGCTATGCAACTGATGTCTATCAATCACACAGAAGGAAATCTGATATCAGACACACATCCTTCTAAAAGTTCGTTCTGGGTCTGAGCGAAACCGAAGGCACCTTATTCATCCCCCATATGTCCAATATAGGGGAGAGGCCCTCGCATCAAGTACGTCTGGACGATCACCACTTATTACCTCGTCTTGGGTGTACATCCCAATCAAGACTCAGTAATCATCCAGACGATGTGAAGACCTCCGGTCTTCAACCACCGTCTTCATCCTCGACACATCGTCGAATCAGTTATTCAAAATGGGATAAACCCGGTCTTTCTAAGTTACCCGCGTATATAATAAACAAGTGCTATAAAAACACAACATACGCTTCATTCCAATCCAGAATATTCCTTATTCAAATATTCTTATACTTTGGGAAAGGTTCCCATTAATTTTATGTGACGGCCCGCCTCGCACCAACCGGCATTTACTCCAAAATTGCGCTGTACACATGCCCAGCTAGCACGGGAAGGTCGCCAAAGAAAGGAAAGAAGACGAAGAACCAAACAAAGAACCTGTAGAATGTCTCACAGCGCATGGAACAAAATATAATAACAACATACCTGACATAAAACAGGTGAGACAGTGCATAAGCTGAAAACAAACTAACATAGCAGCGGAAAATCCAAGTACAACTTATGATCCAAAGCCAACATTATTAAAACTTTTCAAACTCTCTCAAAAAGCAAAAGCAAGATAAGGGAGGTACTCTACTAATGCCCAAGTAGCGACCACCAACGACACAGGGAGAATATCTATATATCATACGTGGAAGCCTCCTGCTCGCCTCCGAAATCAGCTACTCGCGCACCACCAGCTAACCTGTCTCTAGTCTGCTCGTGTGAGCACCCAGAGTAATAAGAAGAGACATAAAACTCTGGGTTAGACAAAAAGTCTGGTATGAGCGATAAGCATCTAAACAGAACAATAATAGGTATACTAAACCATACCTGAACCTGGACCTGCAACCAAAGAGTTAGCACTGCATACTGTACAACACTCTAAGGTGCCAATAACATATGGTGTGAAGTTACGAGGGTGGGGGTGTGCATGTCATAGTGATGGCAAACAATCAAGCATAGCAACCATCCTCACATCTCTCACTCAGTGCGTAAAGCATACGATATTCACCACTTCGATCACCTCAATACCTTGCTATGATCACCTTGCCCATGAAGTCATAAATGGCTTCACTGCACTGATACATAGCCACTAATCCTTCGCTATGTCCACTTTGCCCCATGGAGTCACAATGACCCCACTGCACTGGCTCATAGCCTTACTAATCCTTTACCATGTCCACTCTGCCCCATGGAGTCACAATGACCCCACTGCACTGGCTCATAGTCTTACTACGCATCACTTTGCCCCTCGAGTCATAATGACTCTACTGCCCTGATAATGTAGTCTCGCTACCATCACCTTGCCCCTCGAGTCATAGTGACTCTACTGCACTGATAAGTAGCCCATCATCCATTTTCAGTGGTGAATCGAAGTTATGAACGTCGACAACCCCTTAGCACACGTCCCGCAGCAAAGCCCAACCATGAAGTGAACTCATTGGTTCCCAACTGGATCCTGAGCTCTAACTTCCAACTTGGACTACCTTTGCATCTCGGGTTATTGGTCATCACCGGATCGGTTCGTATTCCCTCTTAACTATTGGTTCGGTTCGGCCTTCAATTCCCCATCATCAACACGGATCGACTCGTGATATCCACCTGATGGCGGTTCGGATCGTCAACATCCCCAGTGGGTCGGGTCGGGGTCTCCAAGCTCAATCGCCACGGATCGGTTCAGAGGTGGCTAAACGGATCGGGTCGGGGTGGCACATCGGATCGGTTCGGAGCGCGGGCTTCACCCTTTTTCCCCCAACGTTGGATCGGTCTCCATCTCCACGCTGATCGGGTCGGGGAGCTACTGGCGGTTCGGGTCAGAGAGGCTAATCACGATCGGGTCGTTAAGTTCGATCCGGTCCGGTTCCTGCAACATTCCTGCAACTTCCAGCAACTTGTTTATACGCCACTCGACGGTGTTTTTGACCAATCTAACACTTCTAATCAATCATAAAGCATACCACAAAGTCATAGCAACAAGTAGAAGTGACCTCAAACACCAAAACATCAATATGATAAGTCAAAATGGATCAAACATAGCCAAAACCCCATATTTCCCCTTAAGCATGTTTAGGTGAAACTAATGATAGGATTAGCAAAACTTAATCAAATTAACCCAAATTCATATCAGAGGTCTAAAACATCGTTTAAGAATTTATAAACATTTTTCCAAAATTTATTAATGTATAAATTCGCTAATTATCACTAATTACCCCTAATTAACCATAATTAGTGAGGAACTATGCAAATCACTCACCTTAGCCACAAATGAAACTTAGATCTAAAATAAATATCTGATTTGGTTCGAATCCCAATGCTAATCAGCAGCTCTAATGTTTATTTGGTGTTGATCTCTCTTGATTTGATGTTGCTAAGCCCAATCTTCAAATAGAAAGCGATTTGGAGGTGATTTAGAGGTTGGAGGCCAATTTTAGGGTTTCTAAGAGGTAAGTGGAGGCTAGAAAACTGAAATGAAATGAAACCCTAACTCATTTCAGCCTCCCCATAACCCTAATCCCGAAATGGGTTATGGGCCTATTCACTAATCACCCTATTTAGCCCGGTTAAGCAGTTTTTCACCTTCTAAACCTTGTTTCAGCCATATCTCCCAAACGGTAAGTCCGTTTTTCACATGTGACCACTCTACGGAAAGGTAAACCATCAAACGAATCTAATGGATGTGGTTTCAGGTCAAAATTCCTTTCCAATCAGAAGTTATGGCCGAAACAAGATCAGCTATGGGCAAAACGGTCATTTAAAAATCGGCAAAAATCATGAACATGGGAAATGGCTCTAATAGTTGTTTCCCAAAGTTACATGACCATACGACTTCATATGGGAAAGAAATAAATATTCTACGATCCTACGATGCGTAGAATGCGGGTTATTACATTCTTCCCCCCTTAAGAAATTTCGCCCCCGAAATTCCCCAACCAAAACACACAAAGGGTCCCGCATGCCTATCAGTCATAAAACAACAATCAAACATGCAAAACAAACAAAACAAGTCTATCCTAGCATGCGGAATAACTAAATCGCAAGGTAAATCTTACCAGGCAAAGAATTCTGGATACATCTTCCAAATGCTCTCCTCTGTCTCCCAAGTACACTCATTATCGTTCTCGCCCCACTGAACCTTGACTAGCTTCACCGCCTTCCTTCGAAGATGCTTCGTATCGTGCTCGACAATACGAATTGGCTTGCGGTTCCCAACCGCCTCGGGTTCCACTTCGAAGTCCTCTAACTGATTAGGTGAGATAGTCATATCTGGGTCGTGCACGAACTTCCTTAGTTGGGAAACATGAAATACATTGTGAACTCCCGCCATCTTTTCTGGTAAGTCAACTCTATATGCCAAATTCCCAACTTGTTCGAGAACTGGGAATGGGCCAATAAATCTTGGTGCTAACTTGCCTCTCATGCCAAATCGTATCACGCTCTTTAACGGAGAAATCTTGACAAACATCAAGTCACCAACGGAGAATCTTAAATCTCTCCTCCTCTTATCAGCATAACTCTTCTGCCTATCTTGGGCAGCCTTCATTCGCTGTTGGGTAATCTTAATCTTAGCTGAAGTTTCTCTTATCACATCGGGTCCAAGCACAAACTTCTCGCCAGTTTCTACCCAACATGACGGTGAGTTGCACGGTCTTCCGTACAAAGCTTCAAATGGAGCCATACCGATACTGGATTGGTAGCTATTATTATATGCAAACTCTACTAGATGCAAATGGTCATCCCATGATCCACCAAAATCCAATATACAAGCTCTCCAAAGATCTTCCAATATATGATTCACCCTCTCCGTCTAACCGTCGGTCTGAGGATGATATGCGGTACTGAGATGTAATTCTGACCCTAGAGCCTCTTGTAAGCTCTTCCAAAACCCACTAGTAAACAACGGATCACGGTCACTCACAATGCTTTTAGGCACTCCATGAAATCTCACTACCCACTTCATATACAATTCTGCTAACTTAGCTGCCGTTCTGGTCGATTTGACTGGTATAAATCTTGCGCTCTTGGTCAATCGATCCACAATTACCCAAATGCTATCATATCCCGATCTAGTCCTTGGTAAACCATCGATGAAATCCATCGAGACTTGCTTCCATTTCCATTCGGGAATTTCTAATGGTTGCAACAAACCACTAGGCTTCTTTTGCTCGGCTTTAACTAGCTGGCAATTCATGTATTTGGATATAAACTTCCCAACGTCTCTTTTCATCCCTTCCCAGTAGTAAGTCTGTCTCATGTCTCGATACATCTTATCACCACCGGGGTGTATAGTCAGTTTTGAGTGATGACATTCTCTAAGCACTTCTTCTCTCAAACCATTCACGTTGGGTACAACTAGTCTTCCATTCTTTCTAAGCCATCCATCTCGATCAAGCCCATACAAATCTATCTCCTCACCGTCAATATTCATTTCTAACTTGGAGATGATTTCCAATAGATTAGGATCTTCCCTCTGGCTGGAACCAATCCGCTCTATCAAAGTGGGTCTGATCGCCAAACTAGCTAACATTTCTGGATCCAATTCGCACTTTGGTCTGAAATCAAACCCTGCAATATACTCCAGTTGCTTCCATTCAAGAAACATAGCCCCTAAGCTGGCATGTCTCCTACTCAAGGCATCGGCTACCGCATTGCCTTTCCCAGGTGTATATGCGATATCAAAATCATACGAAGCCAAGAACTCTAACCATCTCTGCTGGCGGAGATTCAGATCTTTCTGAGAGAAGAGATACTTTAACGATTTATGATCGGTAAACAACTCAAATCTTTCTCTCAAGAGATAATGTCTCCACATCTTCAGCGCAAACATGATCGCTGCTAGTTCCAAATCATGGGTAGGGTACTTTTTCTCATGTGGCTTTAGTTGCCGACTAGCATAAGCTACAACCCTACCTCCTTGCATCAACATAGCACCTAATCCGGTACCACAAGAATCCGTGTATACCGTCATTTATTCATTCCCTTTAGGAATGACTAGCACTGGTGCACGCGTCAACTTTTCTTTTAGACTCTTGAATGCATTCTCACACACTCCGTCCCAGACGAAGGCCTGATTCTTCTTAGTCAACTGAGTCAACGGTGCCGCTATCTTGGAGAAGTCCTGGATAAACTTACGATAATATCCAGCTAACCCCAAGAAACTTCTTACATCTATTGCATTCTTGGGCGTAGGCCAATCCTGTACCGTAGCCACCTTCGCAGGGTCCACGGCAATACCATTCTCTGGAACAACTTGGCCCAAGAATCTTACTTCCCTCCTCCAGAAGTGACACTTAGAGAATTTCGCTTTCAATTGGTGTTTCCTCAACACCTCCATCACTATCCTCAAGTGTCCCTTGTGTTCCTCCTCTGTCCTCGAATAAACAAGGATATCGTCTACGAACACAAGAACAAACTTATTCAACTGATCTCTGAATACCCGATTCATAAGATCCACAAAATATGCTGGTGCATTGGTCAACCCGAATGGCATAACCAACCACTCATAGAATCCAGACGGCGTCCTAAATGCCATTTTCGAAACACTCTCATCTGCTACTCGGAGCTGATGAAATCCTGTCGCGAGGTCCAACTGGGAGAACACTCTTGCTCCTTCCAGTTGATCAAACAAATCATCTATCCACGGTAGAGGATACTTATTCTTCCTCATCACCTAATTCAACTCGCGATAGTCCACACACAAACGAAGGGAACCATCTGCCTTAGTGGCAAACACAACTGGTGCTCCCCACTCGGAGACACTTCTTCTAATAAACCCCTTCTTCAAAAGATTACTGACTTGCACCCCGAGCTCTCGCTGCTCCCTTGGTGCCATACGACGAAGTGGCATCACTATAGGTCTGGCATCTTTCACTAAATCAATACGGAACTCAATCTCTCGGTGTGGTGGAAGCCCGGTCACCTCCTCGAAGACGTCCGGATACTGGCCAACCACGGGCACATCTGACAACTCATCATGCGGAATGTCGAGGGAATTTATAAAACTAGCCATTACCCCATCACTAGGTAGACTACCGAACACTACCCTCCGCCCATCATCCGCCCTAACTGTCACCAAAAAGCCCTCACAGTCTACCACCACCCCGTATCTTTGGAGCCAGTCGACCCCCAAAATAATGCCATACCCAATAAAGCCCAAAACAAAGCAATCACAAACAAACATACATCCATGACTCGATAAGACTAAATTTCGGCAAATCATACTAAGGTTAGTCGAACCACCAATCGGGTTCATCACAACCAACGGTCTATCGACTATCTCGGGTTCCAGTCCCAACCTATCCACCAGGTCACTAGATATGAAGGAACGGGAAGTCCCAGTATCAAACAAAACTCGAACTGGTACATCATAAATAGAAAGCATACCTTGAACGACGACGTTCTTTCCTTTCTCCGCCGCAGTTGGGGCATTCGGCGAAGAAGGAACAACATCAATAGCATATGCTTTCACAATCTGCTTCTCCTTAAGAGGTTGTGGACACTTATCCTTATGATGTCCAACTTGGCCACAGTTGTAGCACTTCTTTTCCGCTGGCTTGGCCCAACATTCTTTAGCATAATGGCCCTTCTTACCACAGCTGAAGCACTCAACATCTTTCTTGCTCTTTTTCTGGCCATCCTTAGATTGGTTCTGTTTCCTCTTATTCTGAGAGTTATTCTTGCCTCCACCGCCTGCTTGCGGCTTCGGCCCTTCTGCAGATGCAGCCTCAGTCTTTGGCTTAGGGTAAAGACTCTCTGATCTCCAAGCTTTCCCCACAATTGATTCAAAAGTCTCATCGATGTGGTTGATAAGCCTTTCCCCCACGTATCCATCCAAACCAGTATTGAACTTCTCATTCTTCTTCTCAGGAGTATCGATAAGAGATAGTCCATACTTTGACAAAGTGTCGAACTCAGCAATATAGTCAGAGACTGCCCTACCATTCTGCTTGAGTTCCAAGAATCTCTTAAACAACACTGACTTATGGGCAGCTGGAATGAACTTCTCGCTAAAGCGAGCCTTGAACTGATCCCAAGTAACCTGATCTTTTGGAATAGCTATTCTAATGGCATTCCACCAATTCATCGCTCGCCCTTGCAGCCGACAAGACGCTAGCCTTCTCTTCATCGCATCCTCAATACCCAAGTCGTCGAAGATACGATCACAGCTATCCAACCAATCCTGAACATCTGTGGCCAACTCCGTTCCGTGGAACGGCTTCCCACCAAGGTTAGTGTAATCCTTGCACAACTTGGCGAAATCGACCCTAGGCGCCTGCACTACTGGACCATCACCATTTCCGGGATTGGGAACTGCCCCTTGAACATCCCTAAGCATCTCCCTCATGAAGTTGGTGAACATTGTCCTCACGTCAGGAGCATTCCCATGGTTGGTCCCTCTACCAGCACCCCTGGTGTCTCTACTCATCGTTCAAACTGTAAAGAGAAACGATTAACGACCCCATAGTGGTGCCAGTGCAGTACAACCTCATTCTTATACTACTAATAGTATATATATAGTTTTTGAAAACCAAAGTAATCACAAATACGCGCTCTCATATACGTACTATCTCTCCCTAGTGTCTTTCCCTAGGTTAACTACGCAACCTAGAGCTCTGATACCAAGTGTGACGGACCGCCCCGCACCAATCGGCATTTACTCCAAAAGTGCGCTGTACACATGCCCAGCTAGCACGGGACGGTCGCCAAAGAAAGGAAAGAAGACGAAGAACCAAACAAAGAACCTGTAGAATGTCTCACAGCGCATGGAACAAAATATAATAACAACATACTTGACAAAAAACAGGTGAGACAGTGCATAAGCTGAAAACAAACTAACATAGCAGCGGAAAATCCAAGTACAGCTTATGATCCAAAGCCAACATTATTACAACTTTTCAAACTGTCTCAAAAAGCAAAAGCAAGATAAGGGAGGTACACTACTAATGCCCAAGTAGCGACCACCAACGACACGGGGAGAATATATATATATCATACGTGGAAGCCTCCTGCTCGCCTCCGAAATCAGCTACTCGCGCACCACCAGCTAACCTGTCTCTACTCTGCTCGTGTGAGCACCCAGAGTAATAAGTAGAGACATAAAACTCTGGGTCAGACAAAAAGTCTGGTATGAGCGATAAGCATCTAAACAGAACAATAACAGGTATACTAAACCATACCTGAACCTGGACCTGCAACCAAAGAGTTAGCACTGCATACTGTACAACACTCTAAGGTGCCAATAACATATGGTGTGAAGTTACGGGGGTGGGGGCGTGCATGTCATAGTGATGGCAAACAATCAAGCATAGCAACCATCCTCACATCTCTCACTCAGTGCGTAAAGCATACGATATTCACCACTTCGATCACCTCAATACCTTGCTATGATCACCTTGCCCCATGAAGTCATAAATGGCTTCACTGCACTGATACATAGCCATTAATCCTTCGCTATGTCCACTTTGCCCCATGGAGTCACAATGACCCCACTGCACTGGCTCATAGCCTTACTAATCCTTTACCATGTCCACTCTGCCCCATGGAGTCACAATGACCCCACTGCACTGGCTCATAGTCTTACTACGCATCACTTTGCCCCTCGAGTCATAATGACTCTACTGCCCTGATAACGTAGTCTCGCTACCATCACCTTGCCCCTCGAGTCAAAGTGACTCTACTGCACTGATAAGTAGCCCATCATCCATTTTCAGTGGTGAATCGAAGTTATGAACGTCGACAACCCCTTAGCACACGTCCCGCAGCAAAGCCCAACCATGAAGTGAACTCATTGGTTCCCAACTGGATCCTGAGCTCTAACTTCTAACTTGGACTATCTTTGCATCTCGGGTTATTGGTCTTCACCGGATCGGTTTGTATTCCCTCTTGACCGTTGGTTCGGTTCGGCCTTCAATTCCCCATCATCAACACGGATCGGCTCGTGATATCCACCTGACGGCGGTTCGGATCGTCAACACCCCCAGCGGGTCGGGGTCTCCAAGCTCAATCGCCACAGATCGGTTCAGAGGTGGCTAAACGGATCGGGTCGGGGTGGCACATCGGATCGGTTCGGAGCGCGGGCTTCACCCTTTTCCCCCAACGTTGGATCGGTCTCCATCTCCACGTGGATCGGGTCGGGGAGCTACTGGCGGTTCGGGTCAGAGAGGCTAATCACGATCGGGTCGTTAAGTTCGATCCGGTCCGGTTCCTGCAACATTCCTGCAACTTCCAGCAACTTGTTTATACGCCACTCGACGGCGTTTTCAACCAATTTAACACTTCTAATCAATCACAAAGCATACCACAAAGTCATAGCAACTAGTAGAAGTGACCTCAAACACCAAAACATCAATATGATAAGTCAAAATGGATCAAACATAGCCAAAACCCCATATTTTCCCTTAAGCATGTTTAGGTGAAACTAATCATAGGATTAGCAAAACTTAATCAAATTAACCCAAATTCATATCAGAGGTCTAAAACATCGTTTAAGAATTTATAAACATTTTTCCAGAATTTATTAATGTATAAATTCGCTAATTATCACTAATCACCCCTAATTAACCATAATTAGTGAGGAACTATGCAAATCACTCACCTTAGCCACAAATGAAACTTAGATATGAAATAAATCTCTGATTTGGTGCGAATCCCAATGCTAATCAGCAACCCTAATGTTGATTTGGTGTTGATCTCTCTTGATTTGATGTTGCTAAGCCCAATCTTCAAATAGAAAGCGATTTGGAGGTGATTTAGAGGTTGGAGGCCATTTTTAGGGTTTCTAAGAGGTAAGTGGAGGCTAGAAAACTGAAATGAAATGAAACCCTAACTCATTTCAGCCTCCCCATAACCCTAGTCCCGAAATGGGTTATGGGCCTATTCACTAATCACCCTATTTGGCCCGGTTAAGCAGTTTTTCACCTTCCAAACCTTATTTCAGCCATATCTCCCAAACGGTAAGTCCGTTTTTCACATGTGACCAATCTACGGAAAGGTAAACCATCAAACGATACTAATGGAAGTGGTTTCAGGTCAAAATTCCTTACCAATCAAAAGTTATGGTCGAAACAAGATCAGCTAGGGGCAAAACGGTCATTTAAAAATCGGCAAAAATCTTGAACATGGGAAATGGCTCTAATAGTTGTTTCCCAAAGTTACATGACCATACGACTTCATATGGGAAAGAAATAAATATTCTACGATCCTCCGATGCGTAAAATGCGGGTTGTTACATTTTATCAAAGTTAAATTCTTTAAATTTATTCTTTGATCTTCCTTTGGATATCATTTCAATTTAATTAAAGATGCATTAAAACTCCACTTGTTTTTAATCATCCCAAAATCAATATTAGTGATTGTTTAACTTGGGAAATCATATCCTGTCTTTAACTGGGTTAAAGATCCAGTGTCATTTAAAACACGGTTCATGATAAACCCTAAATCACATTCCACTCCATCGGTCTTTAACCGTAAATTAGAAAGTTAACAATTCCCTAAGTATTAACCTCGAAGGACGAAACCAACATCAGATCAATACCCAGGAAACCATTCAACTTAACTAATCTCCAGTTAGTTTCTGATTTTCTTAAATCCATTGGGTCAAAGAACAGAATTATTAAAGATAACATTCACGACAACGCAAAATCTCATTCCATTGTTAATCGGGTTAAAGAACAAGTGTTATTTAAAACACCGTTCACGATAAACCCAAAGACCAATTTCAATTCAATTCCAATTAAATATATTAAATTGGAAAACTTTACTTTGGAAAATTCCCGTTAAATCTTAATAAAAAGATTTATAAATTCCAAATCTCATTTCATTGTAAATCGGGTTAAAGAACGAATGCCGTTAAAAACACAGTTCACAACAAATCCAAAATCCCATCAGTCTCTAACCGTAAATTAGTAAGAGAACAATTCCCTAAGTATTAACCCCGAAGGCCGAAAACAACATCAGATCAATACCCAGAAAACCATTCAACTTAGCTAATCTCCAGTCAGTTTCTAATTTTCTTAACTCCAATGGGTTTAAGAACAGTATTATTAAAGATACCATTCACGACAAACCCAAAATCCAATTTGATATTAAACACAAGGCTCTGAATAGAAAATATATCAGCTTATATTCAATATCAAATTCTGAAATCAACAAATATCGTACTGGAATAACGACATATATATCTTCCAAATTCCTCCACAATATCCGTATAATCACGAAATCCAATATCAAAATATTCCGAGGATAATTTCGATTCAAATCCATTCCAATTCATATATCGAAAATTCCGGTTTTTTTTAAAACCATTTCAAATCCAATTTATTTATTTCTAAAATAAATAAATTATAATTCTAGTTCATTTTGATAAAAATATTTTTTTTTTATATTTTCAAATATGGAATTTTTCATCCTAATTCTTTCCAAATCATTTATTATGATTTTACACAAATTATTGATATTTTTAATAATTTTATCAAGGCCCGTACAGTCGATTTCCATAAACGGTCATCGAACTGCACTTACAGCAACCTTTTCCAAATTTGATTTGGACATAATTCCCAATCCAACTGTTAGATTTCAAATCTCTAATATTCGTTAGAAAGCTCTTTTCGATACCAACCCAACGGTTTCGGTTTTAGGAGAATCCGATGGTCGGATCTCCCGTAATGTTCGTTCAAAGTCAATGGTCGAAATTTACGAACTGCCGCAGCGCGGCGCATTCTATTCAGGCCATTATATTATATATAATATATATAATATATATTTCGTTGATTTCCATTTAAAACATATTTTATAAATCGTTTTAAATTCATTTTCAAAACGATTTCAACTTCATATTCAATTTCTAATCAAAATTGAATATTCCATATCATCGATATATAAATGATAGTATTTTCAAAACACTAGATTTGGAAATCAATTCCTTTTCTATATTCATTATATAAATGAATAAAATCAATATGAATATCGTTCACGTCAAAATGGCGTTAATATAATCAACACGGCTTTATATATTTAAATATTTTCGTGTCCATCCCAAATCGGACATCAAAATCATATTTTGATTCTTTTCTGAATATTATTTGAAAATATTCGTTATTTTAAAATAATCGTTATCTTAAAATATTCATTCTTTCTGAACTGGAATCAGACACAGTCAATTACCATATAATGTTGATTATATGGATTTCATACAACACATGTATATAACAACAATAATAAACAATCAACCATCATCCAGAGTGCATTCTATACTGCATAAGCATCAAATATAAATATTTAACGCTTACAACAGTTTGTCAATCAATCGATCGACATGCAACTAAATATTGGGATTAGTGTATGTCCAATATCATCCCAATACCCGTGTGGGGTTTCAATCAACAAATAATGAATTTTATTTATGCAGTTGGGCGATGTGTAAAATTTGTCGTTCCAATCAATATCAATCAAATGTGTGTATATGAACAAATCATCAAATTTGTTTATAAAAATATATTTTATCTATATACACGTTAAAAATTATATTTTTAACTATAAAATATTTTATTCCATTCCACATCACACAATCAGATTTCGCAATGCAATCAATTTTCACAACAAAATCAAACAAACAAACAAGTCGTCCATGGTCTGTGGACGACAGGTGTTGGGTGTTGCTAAGAACCATCTGCATCCTAGTGTATATTTTTAACTAAAAAATAGAATTAAAGTGAGAAGTACTCACCTTTGGGTTCCATTCCACCATTCTTTCCTTCTAAACGGTATGGATTCCGTTTTGATTACCGTCGATACCATCGCTATCTTTTCCCGCTGTTCATAGTAAAAATCTCATTTTAATATAATGTTTATAAAAAAAATCACATTTTAACAATTCAGTTTTCTATATAAAAATCATATATTTACATCGCTACTTCATTATAAAAATTATATTTTTATAACGCTGTATCTATGGAAAATATTATATTTTTATTATCTCT
The DNA here is from genome assembly GCA_030737875.1 of Allium sativum. Lineage (NCBI taxonomy): Eukaryota > Viridiplantae > Streptophyta > Magnoliopsida > Asparagales > Amaryllidaceae > Allium > Allium sativum. The sequence goes on along the minus strand of CM060918.1, from coordinate 617,945,015 downwards.
ATAATATAAAAATCATATTTTTATTATCTCTATAATATAAAAATCATATTTTTACATCACTACTTCATTATAAAAATTATATTTTTATTTCAACTCTATATAGATAAAAAATCATAACTTTATCACTTTGTTTGCATTATAAAAATCACTTCTTTTTATATGTCAAAATCAAATCTTTCTTCGCTTAAAAATCATATTTTTATTTAAATAAACTCTTTAAATAAAATTATGAACTTTAAACACCATGTTATTCTTAGAAAACTGATTTTATTCATGCCATTTTTAATTAAATTACTTCAATTATTTACAGTAAATCAAAATAAACACTTACAGTCCGAATTTGGGGGAAGCTTGGCATCGAGGTGGTTGCTGGCGCCTGGGGGAAGGCGTGGTGGTCAGGGTTTGGGCTTGGGTGGCTGGCGGCGGCGGGTTGGGTGGCCTGAGGTACGGTTTTGGGCTAGGGTTCACAAATCGGGGGTGAAGGGATAAGGAGAAGGACATGAGAAGGGGGAGATGACTGATGGGGAGGCGCGGCGGTCCTCCCTGGCGGCGCGGCGAGGATTTGGGGGGGGGGGGGGGGGCGACTGGGTCAATGCGGGATCGGGTTGTTGTTTTTTCTTTTTAGTTCTGATCGAAGAACGGGGGGGGGGGGAGGGGAGTATAGAGAGAGGGTAAGGGGGAATTTGGATTTTTATATTTTAGTTATTTTAATTTCCAAAAATATGTGTTTTTACATATTAACTCCAAATCAAACCCAACGACTGTCGCCCCTAGCTAATCACCCCCATTCCGAACACAATGGGATATGCCCAGTAGGCCAATTCGATCGTTTCGATAAGTTTTCATTTAGATTAAAATATAAATAATTATATATTCAATTTAAACGCACATTTTAATTTACAGGGGCCACATACAGACTCTAAAAATTCAAAAAAATAATATTTCTAGCTTCGTATTGACGATACGGTCCTAACAAAACTAATTTCGTTAAATTTAAAGACCGTTTGAAAAATGGCCATTTTCTAGTCGAAACAAATTGACTGAAACTGTCAGAACACGTTTTACTTCGCCACGCTCACATATATATTCCAAAAACTATGAATTTTGTAATCTAACAATAATTTGACTTCCCGGATCCACCAAAAGTTGTTTCGTCGAAAACGGAGATCGTTTGCAAAATGGCCATTTTTAAGGGCCAAAATTCCATAGCGACTATTCTGAATTTTCAACTGGGCATAATTCTTTATTCCTGCTATGAAATTTTGATTTTTTGGATTCATTTGAAAGATATTTTCATTCAGATTCTAATATTTTTGGTTTTGCTAAAATCCGGTTTATTTTGAATCCTGTACATTCATTTGAAATTTGAAATCGAATTTTCAAACTACCGCGCCATTTTCAATCCCTTTTATAATTAAAATAAATATTTATATTCTAACGTCGATTCAAATAAATATATACGTTCTAATTCTATTCAAAATAAATTTCTCATTGTTATTATTTAAAATAAATCATTTTAAATATTCAAAATTCATTAAAATTGCCAAAATAAAAATTTTAAATTGGTTCGGATTTTCCGGGTTGTTACATTCATCATCATTCGATGGGAGTTGAGACCGTTTCAATCGCGACTCCCAATGGAGAAACCCAAAAAAATACAGCAGTTGCAACTGGAAAGGCGTTCCAACCAGCTTGGAGCAGCTGATCAAGCAAGGGTAGATCTGATGAATCTAGAGGACGCTGATCCAATGGCTCGACAAGGTGGAAGTGCCTCCCCTTCGGTTCGCCAAAATATCGCTCAAGAAGATCAAGCTCATGTTCTTCCTCCTCGACATCTTGTGAATGACCGGGATGCTCGGGGAAGATGGAGAACCGCCCGGACGGCGGCCCAAACAACGTTACCTGGAGAGGGAGTGGGGAGAACAAGGTCAGTTCGCAAGGCCGACCGATGTGCACTCATTCATCCCGATCTGACTGCTATGGTACGACAAATTATGAATGACAGCAAAGGGTATAAAAATGAAGACTTGGGGATCGATTGAAGCCATATGCCTTTCACAGATGACATTCTGTAAGAAAAATTCCCCAGAAGATTTAATATTCCCCAAATGAACCATTACGGTGGAACCACTGACCCGCAACAGCATTTGATTAGATATTCATGGCATATAGAGGTTCCTGTAGCTCCAGACACTATTAAATGCAAGGCTTTCCCAATTTTCCTGAGAGGAGTAGCGCTCATGTGGTTCACTCGTCTTCCCCCGAGGTCGATTCCAAGCTTCGAAGACTGAATTGAGAAATTCCTGAACCATTTCCGCCTTCACGCTTCTAAGTCGAAGCATGTTATGGCCCTTTCCGTAGTAAAGCAAGGAAGGGGTGAATCCCTAAGAAACTACCTTAAGGATTTAACGGAGCTACCACTTAAGTAAGCAATCCAAATCATGAGACAATTTTGATGGCCATGGTCGATGGCATTGACAAAAGGACGGAGTTCGGGAAGTATCTAATTAGGAAGCCACCTACAACAATTGAAATGTTCTATGAAAAGTCCAACATCCGGTTAAGGCAGGAGGATGCACAGTTTGATGAACAGGATGGGTCAAAATATGTACCTACCAAAGTTATTCAGAGTAATGTAGTAGTTGAACAATCCGAAGATAACTCCGGGAAGGTGGTAGTGAATGTTGGAAACCGTGGTAAACGAAATGGTAATGAACCAAAGGGAGCCAATGGAAACCCTGGACAAAGAGGGAATTCTAGGAAGCGACCCTGGTTCCAAATTTTTGAAAGTCATACGATGTTGAATGACACGCTGGAAAATATCTACCTCGATACATGTAGTATAGTATAATACAGTACAAGAAGTCACCCCTACATGAGCCTACCCAAAAAAGGGGGAGACCGGGAAGTTTTGTTTGTTCCACTAGATTTATGGTCGCCTTCAGGACATCATTGAAAAGTTGATTCGAGAGGGAAAGCTCGATGAGTCCAAGGTGGCCTCGAGGGACAGGGGGTAAGGGACTTCTGTGCCTAAGCAAAGTCAGATGGCGCCTAGACGAAAAACCCAAGAAAAGGGAAAGGAGATAGTGATCAACGCTATTGTTGGAGGACCTCACCCAGCAAGGCAAAGCATTCGGACTATGGAACATTATGTAAACTCCGCAAAGCATCTGGATGTTGCGGAGACAAGCACCCCAGAAGTTGTAAGTCCCATAAAACAAAGAAGGACAATGACTGATGACATCATCTTCTGCGATCGGGAGTCGAACGGTGTAGAAACCCTGAGCATCGACGGTTGGTCATAACGACCACAATTGGCCCGGCCGTAGTACGAAAGGTTTTGGTCGACAATAGGAGCTTGATAAACATATTATTCAGACATGCCTATGACTAGATGAAGTTAGAATTAAAGGACTTGAAGCTATGTACAAGCCACATACATGGTTTCAATGGGTCGTCCACTATGTCGGTCGGTGTGATTGATCTATCGGTAGATCTGGGAGATGGAGATCGTAGGAGAGTACGGATCCTGTCATTTGTCATAATGAATATCAACTCCCAATACAATGCATTCTTAGGGCAACAGGCCCTAGCTGAGTTTAGAGCTAGTATTGCTCCTTGGTGTCTGCTTTTGAAATTCCTGACCAATGGAGGGATTGGGACGGTGCAAGGAGATCAAGTAATAGGGTGAGCTTGCTATTTACCAGAATGCAAAGAGCTACGGAGAAAAGTATCAAGGAATCAGAAGACACCGTTCCCCTTGTGGAGGGGAAGGAATCACATCAATTACAGAAAACATCCCGGCTAGGACAGTCCATCTTCCAACTCGAGGACATCGATCCAAGAGAGGACGAAAAACCGGGCTGTAAGAAGGCATCCCCGAATGAAACTACTGTGGAGATCTCAATCAACGACAACAACCCGGTGAGTGTCTTGAAGATTGGATCCCATCTCGACCCCCTCCGGACGAAGGAGTTGACCGAATTCCTCCGTGCTAACCTTGACGTGTTAGCGTGGTCCCATGCTGACATATGTGGTATTTCACCCTCCATCATGACTCATTCTCTCAGTATTGACCCAAAGTATACCCTTTGAAGCAGAAGAGGATCCTCGGCCTAGAGAGATCCGCAGCTCTGAAGGAAGAAAATGGAAAGCTCCAAGCAAATGGGTTTATCCAAGATGCGACTTACCCCAAGTGGATAGCCATCCCTGTACTTATAAAGAAGGCTAATAGGAAGTAGTTGTATTGACTTCTCCGATTTAAACAAAGCTTACCCTAAAGATAGCTTCCCGTTGCCTAGTATTGATCAACTGGTCGACTCAACCGTAGGGCATGAACTTCTGTCCTTTATGGACGCTTATTCAGGGTATAATCAGATTGCAATGCACATACCCAGATCAAGAACATACCAGCTTCATTATGGATCGTGGATTATACTGTTACGTAGTCATGCCTTTCGGATTGAAGAATCCTGGGGCGACTTATCAGCGTTTAGTCAACTGGATGTTTCACGATCAAATAGGAAGAACGATGGAGGTTTAAGTAGATGATATGTTGGTGAAGTCGAGACAATCATCTGATCATGTTAGAGACTTGTTAGAGATGTTCGACATTCTCTGAATATATGGGATGAAGCTCAATCCCTTGAAATGTTCTTTTGGAGCAGTGTTGGGAAAGTTCTTGGGTTTCATAGTCAGCTCCCGAGTGATCGAAATCAATCCCGATAAGATTTTTGCCATCAAAGGAATCTGGGAACCTAGAAGAATTGAGGACATGTAAAGCTTGGCAGGCAAGTTCGTAGCTATGGGTCGATTCATATCAAAGGCAACCGACAAGTGCTTACCCTTCTTTAACTGATCAAAAGAGGGAAATGAAACTTCGCCTGGACACCTAACTATGTTGAGGCCTTTCAGAATTTACTCGACCACTTGGAGAAACCTGCAATCCTGTCCAAACCGATCGACCATGAAGAGCTGTTTGTATATCTAGCAGTATCTGCACATGCAATCGGCTCGGTCTTAGTTTTCGAAGAGGATCGGGTGCAGTGACTGGTTAATTATGTAAGCAAGAAATTAACACGGGTTAAACGCAACTACCCGAAGATTGAAAAAATTGCCTATAGTCTGCTGATTGCATCACGAAAGCTCCGACATTACTTCCAGGATTACCCTATCAAAGTGTTCACCGACCAACCTCCAAGTCAAGTCTTGCAATGGCCTAAGGCAAGCGGGGGAATTCTCAAATGGAACATCGAGCTGAGTCAGTTTGGCCTGACTTTTGTCCTGCGGAAATCCATCGGGGGGCAAGCACTAGCCGATTTAATAGCCGAGTTCGTCACTCCGGAGAGCGACAGCTTGGACGACAGTACCAACCCTCTGGATACGGAGTTGAGATCATACACCTGGAAGTTGTACACATATGGGGCTCGTAACGATCGACGTTCCAGTGCTAGCATAGTATTATTATCTCCTGAAGGGCGGTTGGTCTTTTATGCCCTGAGATTAAATTTCTTGGATACCAACAATTACTCCGTGTACGCAGCCCTGATTGCTGGGATCAAACTCGCAGGGACTTATGAATTACATCACTCAATATTTTCTGTGATTCTCAACTCATTGTGTTTCAGGTTTGGAAGGAGTATCAGACTAAAGGAGTTAGACTTGCCTCTTATATTAAGCAGGTCAAGGAATTGCTAAAAGGCTTTGATCAATATAGCATATCCCACATTCCCAAATAGGAAAGCCAGAAGGCGGATAGATTGGAAAAATTCGCTAGTTCTGACAACCCAAGTGAAGCGGAGTTGGTTCCTGTAGAGACTTTGAGCATTCCGAGCATCGTTCAGATGGAGGTCGATCAAACAAAAGCCGGACCTGAAAAGGAATCTTGGATGACTCCCGTCAAAAAATTTCTCCTACATGGCACTCTTCCCGAAAGAAGGAATAAAAGACGAGCCCTCGTGAGACAAGCCTCTAGATACACCCTCCAGCAAGACCAACTCTATAGGAGAGGCTTTTCTGTTCTAATGTTTCGATGTGTGGCTAATGATGATGTCAAAAGAATATTGAGGGAAGTGCATGAAGGAGAATGCGACGCACATACGGGGGGAAAACCCTAGCTAGGAAAGTTCAACATATGGGTACTTCTGGCCGACTATCAGTAAGGACACAGCCAATTATTCTAGACAATGTGATAAAAGCCATAGGCTTGCTCAAATCCCTCGGCCCCACCGATAGAGCTTACTCGGATGGTCATCCCTTGGTCGTTCATTGTTTGGGGAATAGACATTATTAGGAGCCTGCCAATCTCTAAAGAGGATGCAAAATATGCGATCATGGCGGTAGACTATTTTACAAAGTGGGCAGAAGATGAACAGATGACACCAATCACATCAAAGCGGGTCATCAATTTTATTGTCAACAATATTATATGTCGGTTTGGTTTACCCTGAACTATCATAACTGACAATGGGACTCAGTTTGACAGCTCGGAATTTAGAGACTTTTGTGAACGATATCAGATCGAGAAGTACACCAGGGTTGCACATCCACAATCTAATGGAAAAGTCAGTGCAGTCAACAAAATTATTAAATCTATCTTAACGAAGCAATTGGAACGAGCCAAAGGCAAATGGGTCGATGAGCTTCCTTTATCCCTTTGAGAATATCGAACAACCCATAAGACTGCCACCGGCCATACTCCCTTCATCTTGTCTTATGGATCGGAAGTTGTCATCCCCATAGAGCTTGAAGTTACTTCCTATAGAACTACGTACTATGATCCGCTATCAAACAAAGCCCTTCTCTTGCAATCATTAGACATGATTGATGAAAAAAGAGAAGTTGAAAACCTCCATGCTGAAGCTCACATGCGGAGGGTTGCCTGATATTACAACAATAAGGTCCGACATAAGACCTTCGATGTTGGTGATCTTGTCCTAAAGCAGGTCTTCCCGACTCCCATACATATAGGCCCCAAGTGGGAAGGGCCCTATGTCATCCAAAAGAAGCTTGATAATGGAACCTTCAAGCTAGAAACTGTTGATGGCGAACCTTTTTAGAAAGCATGAAACGCGTAGCATTTACGACCTTACCTTTCTTAGAACTTTTAGTTTTCTTATTATTTTACCTGTCTTATTTTTGTAATAAGGTGTATCTTATCACCCGTGGTAGTTTATGAATAAAAGCCCCTTTCCTACTCTGTCTTATTACTTGATGACTGTATGTTGTGACTCGATCAACGTTAGGTCAAATACTAACACCCTAGCCTACCAGTCCATGTCATAATGAGTCGACCTAGTTCAGGAACCGGTAGGGAATATGGGAAGACTAACTCTGAGCTTGATATTGACGCTTGAACCTTCAGGTCCCACTTTGTTGACTAAAAGTGAGTATGACGCCAACGAAAACAGCATGACTGTCTGTTTAGAACAACATCTATTTTCTTGACTTGAGAAGGAGTATAAAATTACGGACGAGTGTGAAAGGTGCACCCCAACTAAAGACCGTATGATCCTTGGAACTCTAATACTTAACGACTATAGGGAGAGTATAAAAAGACTCACGTATTCCTAACTATGATCATTTGACCCTCGAATTGGTCAATTCAATCTTGGGATCGATGGGAAAATTTGACACCTGAACCGATCCCCCATGACATTGGGGGCATGAGAATATGCTAGTGATCCGACTATGAGTTTCGCTTAAGAAACCCCCCAAGTTCGGAATCAATTCGGGACTTTGGTATTATACCCCTAGGACTTTTTCAAATACTTAGACCAATTAATAATATAAGTACTTGAAGACAATGAAACATTGATAAACATTCAGCTTTACTTATAAACTAAACATTTTTCAGAGGTACTTCGAACTTTGTCCACAAAACAAAAGACTTGACAAAGACAAAAACGCAAGGGACGCACTAACAAACAACTTCCAAAGGGCCTAAATCAAACAGACATCGAAATACTTCTAAGCTCAGGGAGGCTTCCCTTCAAACTTCTCCATTTCCTCCCTCTCTTTGTCTCTCTTCCTAATCAACTCCTGCATTTCCTCTGTGGTCAAACCTTGCTTTTATTTCTTGAGTGTGCTACCGAAATAAATAGATCGATTGGATGCCGAGTCATGCTTCCTCTTACTCGGATTAGTCAGAGATGGAACATGAGCCACATTGACAGATGAAAGCAAATAGGTGGAATACTTTGGTGGGGATTGATGCTGAGAGGTTCATCAGACAATTCAACTTTAAGGGAAGAAACTTTTTTCTCGTTCCTTTCCTTTATCTTCACGGTAGATGGGAGGTCAGACTTTTGGTATCACCCATAAACTCTATGTCATCATCGTCCGATCTGAGATGGCTCACCACTGGACTCTTCAGAGCATCGGCCATTTCCTCGTTTTTGCTAGGGACGGTGAGGGGATCCCTCTCTGATGCTTTAGTCTCTGCTGTGGTGAGTTTTTCAGTCAATGGATTACCTATGATAGGAAGAAAAAAGTTATGATCAAAGGAATGAATGATCGATGATATGAAGAACAAAAAGGTAAGTTACCCCAGTAGTGAATTTCACTGTTTTCTTTGAAGTCTTCCTTTCAAGAGCAGGAGCGCCTGATCTTTTTCCAGACAGAGAAAGAAGAGGATCGTCCAGACTATATTCCTCTGCGGTTCCAGGGGACTGATTTGGAAGAGGAGGAATAAAGGATGAACCAGACTCATCCTTTGAAGAAGAGAAAGGAGGGGATGCTTCCGGAACTGACTTCCCCTTTGCTTTATATCGTTTGGCGTCTTCTAGTTCCTTTCGCTTTCTCTTTCCTTCAACTATCACTATCTGCTCATCATCACGCCATTAATCTTCTTCATCCACCAGGATACCCTTTGCATCCTTGACTTCATCTTTCGTAAACAATTCCCATGCATCGGTTAATACTTGTTGATGATTTTTTGTCCAAGACAAATTCCTATGGCGAAGAATGCAGGAGGAGAATCGCAGAATGTTAGCAGCAAATCTCTTGCTTATTTCCTTTTTCTCAACGACGTGTTCGAATTTGATCAAATGAACTTCGATTTCATGTTGGAGGTGAGCATTGCCAACATTTTCGATTGGAGCAGCGGCAGCATCCTCGGCCTTTTTTCTAGCAAGCTCAGACGAATCAAGATGAGCCTTGAAATTTTGTACCTCCTGGTCCAGTCGACCCATATCACTCCTCAAGATTTCATTTTCGGTTCTCAAGGTCGCACACTCTTGAATCACTGACTCGAACCGAAACTCTAAATTTCTCGAAGTCTCTTGGCAGTCTTCTCTAAGAGTAACCACCTCAGACTCGCATTCCACTACCTTTTATGGAGCAGTACAAAACCTTCTTGTCAGCCTCCAACTCCTTCCTCAAGCCTACATTCTCTTTCGTTCCACTCCTAACCACTTTGCACTCTTATCTTGTGTATTCATACATCACATCATATTGGGTTAGGGAGAAGTCAACATTCGATCTAGTTTGATCATGGAAGTTCGGTGGGAACAGTTGCAATATGGGGGCAGGGTCAATTCCGACAAAAAAGGCCTGGGAATAGCTCCTCCATCTCCCTAACTCCGTTGGTAGATACCCTCTCTTGACCCGAAGAGACCGATACCTGGGGACTCTTTCCAAGTTAGCCAAGAGGTGGGATAGAGTCATGATCGTGGGTTCCAGACAACCACTCCTCAAGGGAAGGGTCGATAGAAAGTGTGGGATGGCCTGGAGCAGCTTTGTTAGAATTTTTATCACCATCCTTGGGGGCCTCGTACCGAGGACGGGATGAAGATCGATGCTTGGAAGTTTCGGGTTCTCCCTCTTTCTCGGGGGACTTGCTCCCGTTTGCTCTCTTTTCCTGATGTCCTTGATCTCCATCCCCCTCCTTTTTCTCTTCTGAGCCTTTTCATCTTTCTTTTTCTTCTCTTTCTCTCTACAATCATCGTTCCTATGTTTTCTCTCTTACCTGACTTATTGCAGGACCGATCAGGTAGGTCTGCCTTTCTCCAATAGAGAATCAAATTGTCATGATAGTACTCCTCAACTATAATATCTGCATAATAACAAAGAAGTTTCGACTAGTGATCAATATACATCAGAGAAAATAATGTTGTGACGTGTAGTATTAGTGCTAAGTATATTTAAAATGTTTTCTCCTAAAACCGACCTGAATTAGGAGCTTGGTATATGTCTCCTGTGTCTTTTGGGTTGGACGATGTAAAATCTTCCACATACTTAATATGGAAAAATGCTTCCGGATCCAAATTTTGAGAAGAAATAAATGTAACACCCCGTGTATTCTATAACAGTGAAATTCACAAATTAAAGTACAACTAATTTCAAATCAAAGAATTAAGGGAAACGGGATACGGCATTGCGTTCGTCTCGGAATTCTGCTTGAAATAGAGTCCGAGTTTGCGTAAAACGGACTCCGTATGAGGGAGATATGACCTCCGGAAGTTTCAGAATTCAGTTTAAAATTCAAACAGACAGAAACAGTTCAAAAATGAGTTAAAAATTCAAAAATCGGACCCAGATTGGGCTGGGCGGGAATTTTCCCGCCCAAGGCACCCAGGTCGACTGGGTAGTCGACCTGGGGGTCGACCAGGTAGTCGACCTGGCCCCTAAGCCAGGTCGAACCCAACCCCTCCAGGCAGGCCTGGTCTGTTGTGAACACCCGTAACTTCCCCGTAAAGGAAAGCGACGGATAGTTCGAGAACAATCCACAACAGAACACATACAGAAGAACATTTCACTATATATTACAACAGTGCATCAAATTACAAGAATATACAGAGTATAAAAGAATATTACACAGAAATATCAGAGATTTAAATTACATTTAAATACATAGCAGCGGAAAATAATACAATACACAACTAGAAGAAGATATACGGATACAAAGCTTTCCGGATATCGTTCCAGCTGTAAACCAGGATCCTATGAATATAAATCTGCAAAACCAAAACTACTAGCTGCCCGTGTCGAAAATAGGGCACCCAAAGTTTAGGTTAAAACAATAAACTCCAGGTCAGTCATGTGACTGGTGTGAGAACTAAAACAGTTATTAATATTTATTTTAAATCATTAGGTAAATCAAGGGACCACGCCGTATAACACGGAACGGGTTTCCTCCCAAGAATACCAGTGCATGAAACAAACAGCGCAATGCTAAATAAAGAAAAATGAAGCTGTTATAAGACCCAGGTCCCATCACACAATGCAACGCAGCCGAGGATAGGGTTTTCCCTTATAACAGCCAAAGAATGCTTGATACGGTTAAAACAAATCATTTGATACTATTATAAGTGCATAGTGTATAAAACAACTTCAAATCATAAGTATCAATCATAGGCGGCATGAGCGCCCCATCCCACTATGTCGCCATATATAGGATTACAACTAAAACCGCAAAGTCACGTATTTGGAAATTGGATTTCCATCTATGAACCGAGGCAAAAGATAGTCCTCAACCGATTCGAGACAATCTAGCCCATGTCTCAGGTCAGAGCTCGAGTGACCTTGGAGCGACAGGGCCGGTCCACCGATGTGGATTAAACTTAAACCCTGAACATGCGTTCCCCCGCCCTTTAGGGGGTAAATGAGCCAATCAAATGACTCCATCGGTTCGAGAACGACCGATCAATCCGAGGCGCCTCGCAACAGCAACAACCACATAAGTCAAACTCGTCAGGGCGTGTAAAACCACTGACGCCACTTTTTATCCAGAAGGAAACGCATGCCCTCCCTGAGGTCCGTCTCCCGTTTTTGGTTCATACCTGGTGTGAAACACGCGAGGTAAACGTTACACAAAGCTACGCCACAAAGGCCGTGCTTTGATCATCACCACAAGACTTTGCTTTTCAACAGAAGCCTCGATCAATTGCCACTTAGGCATGCCACATAGGCAATTCACTCCATGCGTTTGATATCCATCAATATATAACCCCTGAGCTCGTACGTCTCAGAGAAGGGCGTTAAGCAAGAGAATAAATTCTCCGCCGCCAAACAGATATATATTTAATAGAAATCAAACACACAGACTAAAATCCAATGTCAGACACACAGTCCATTTACAAGTCCGTTCTGGGTCTGAACGAAACCGGAGGCACCTAGTACCCCGCATATCCATCGATCTCCAAGTACGTCTGGACGATCACTAACTGTTTCCATCTTCTTGGGTGTACAGCCCAATCAAGATCATCAGTTATCCCCCAAACGACGTGAAGACCTCCGGTCTTCGACCATCGTCTTCATCTTCGACTTATCGTCGTATCAGTTATTCAGAATGGGATAAACCCGGTCTTTCCGAATAACTCGCGTATATTTTAAATAAGTGTTACACAAACACAACATACGCCTCATTCCAATTCATCAGTCATTAACCGTAAATTAATCAAGAGAATAATTCCCCAAATATTAACCCCGAAGGCCGAAACCAACATCAGATCAATATCCAGAAAACCATTCTGCTTGGCTAACCGACAGTTAATTTCTAATTTCACATTCATAGGGAAAGGTTCCCATAAATTTTATCAAAGATAAATTCTTTAATTTATTCTTTAATCTACTTTTGAATATCAATTCAAACTAGTCGGGATTAACGAAACTTACCGAAGTAATCATTTGTTTTAATTTCCCAATCCCCAACCTATTTATCCCATGAAGTAAAACTGGTAATACTTCATATCTAACACCACAGTGTTATCGGTAAATTCAATTACCATTTCACGTTCAAATCTAATTAAAGATTTAACTATCGCCTGGAGTAAAACTGGTGATACTCCATTCTCGATTATTCTAATCTAATTAAAGATTCATTAAAACTCCACTTAGTTTTAATCTTCGACTGGGTTAAAGAATCAGTGTCATTTAAAACACGTTTCACGATAAACCCAAAATCACATTCCATTAATTATCGGGTTAAAGAACGAGTGTTATTTAAAACACTGTTCACGATAAACCCAAAAATCAATATCAATTCAATTCCAATTAAATATTAGTTAATTGGTACCTTTCATTAAATCTAAATAAAAAGATTTAATCATTTCTCAATTGGGTTCAAGAACAGTGTTAGTGAAGACACCATTCACGACAAACCCAAATCACATTCGATATTCAATACAAGGCTCTGAATAGAAAATATATCGGCTTATATTCAATATCAAATTCTACGACTAACAAATGTCGTATTGGAAATAACGATATAAATATATATCTTTCAAATTTCCATAACAACACCTGTATAATCACGAATTCCAACATCGAAATATTTCGAAGACAATTTCGATTCAAATCCATTCCAATGCAATCATTGGAAATTTTGGTTATTTTCAAAACCATTTCAAATTCAATTTATTTATTTAAAAATAAATAGAATTATAATTCTAGTTCAAAACTAGTTCATTTCGATAAAAATATATTTTTATCTTTTCAAATATGGAGTTTTTCACCCCAATTCTTTCTAAATCATTTCTTATGATTTTACACAAATTATTACTATTTTTAATAATTTTATCAAGGCCCGTACAGTCGATTTCCAACAATGGCCATCGAACTGCACTTACAGCGACCTTTTTCGAATTTGATTTGGACGTATCTCCAAATCCAACCGTTAGATTTCAAATTTCTAACATTCGCTAGAAAGCTCTTTTCGATACGAACCCAACGGTTCCGGTTTTAGGAGAATCCGACGGTCGGATCTCCCGTAATGTCCGTTTGAAATAAATGGTCGAAATTCACGAACTGCCGCGGCGCGGCGCGTTCTATTCAGGCCATTATATTATATATATAATATATATAATATATACTTCGTCGATTTCTATTTAAAACGAATTATATAAATAGTTTTAAAATCGTTTCAAAAGCAATTTCAACTTCCTTTTCAATTCAAATCAAATTTGAATTCTTCTATATAAATTCGTTTTAAAATTCATTTCTATTCAATTCAAATTTCAATTCAATTCGAATTCATTTCAATTCAATTTGAATTCGTTTTCAATTCATTTCGAAATCGTTTTCAATTCAATTCATTTCGAAATCGTTTTCAATTCAATTCATTTCGAAATCGTTTTCCATTCAATTCATTTCGAAATCGTTTTCCATTCAATTCATTTCGAAATCGTTTTCAATTCATTTCATTTCGAAATCGTTTTCAATTCAATTCATTTCGAAATCGTTTTCAATTCAATTCATTTCGAAATCGTTTTCAATTCAATTCATTTCGAAATCGTTTTCAATTCAATTCATTTCGAAATCGTTTTCCATTCAATTCATTTCGAAATCGTTTTCAATTCAATTCATTTCGAAATCGTTTTCAATTCAATTCATTTCGAAATCGTTTTCAATTCAATTCATTTCGAAATCATTTAAAATCGATATAAATATCGTTCACGTCAAAATGGCGTCAATCTAATCAACACGGCTTCATAAATTTCTATTTTCAAAATAGTTGTTATTATCAAAATATTTCGTTCAACACATGACCAATCTCAATGAATGAGTACTGTCAACACATGAACTTTTATTTTATATTGATAAAGATGTAAACTTTATTATTAAAATATTTCGTTCAACACATGACCAATCTCAATGAATGAGTACTGTCAACACATGAACTTTATTTTATAATATTCTTTATTTTTCAAAATTGGAATGAGGCCCAATCAATCACCATATAAAATTAATTATATGGATTTTCATACAACACATGTATATAATAGCATTGAAAATAATCAACCATCAACCAAAGTGCACTACACTGTATAAGCATCAAATATAGATATTCAACGCTTATAACAGCCTGTCAATCAATCGATCGACATATTTAATCAATCAGGATGAGTGAACTTCAAATTTCATCCCAACACCCGTGTGGGGTTTCAAACAATCAAACACAGATTTTTATTCGTGCAGTTGGGCGATGTGTAAAATTTATCGTCCCAATCAATGTCATTCAAATAGGTGTACATAAACAAACCGTCCGGTTTATAAATGAATATTTTATTTTATTCACTTCACGTTAAAAATTATATTTTTAACGACAAAACATTTTATTTCAACATATGAATTTCTATTCAATTCATTCTTTAAATAAAATGATATTTTTATTTTTCTAACATATTTTAGAAAATTTCGGCGGCATAACGGCACGATACTAGAAACGGGACGAGGCCTAGCCTTATCCCCGGTCTAGTGAAGGCCCACGCCATTCACACATCAATCAAATCAGTTCGTTATGCAAACCACAAAATTTGGAGTAAGAGTCTAACCTAGCCTTACTCCCTCGCCTTATAACGGCGCACGTCTAATCCTAACCAATTTATCGATTCGATTTTTCACACCACAAACCACATTCAAACCAATATCGCAATCAATCACCAAACAGCCAAACAAACAAGTCCATGGTCTGTGGACGATTGTGTCGGGTGCTACTAAACACCGTCTGCATCCTAGTATATATATATATATAACTAGAAAAGAAATTGAAAGGTGAGAAATTCTCACATATAGCTATCCTAGCTCCACGGCTCTTCTTTTGCAGAAGTCTTCGTCGTTTCGCCTTTTTGTCACCTTCGTTGCTGCTTTCACTACATACGTAAAAATCACATTTTTACTTCGCTATTCAATATATAAAAATCGAATTTTTACTTCGATGTTCAATATATAAAAATTCTATTTTTCTATCGAAGTTCAATATATAAAAATTCTATTTTTCTATCGAAGTTCAATATATAAAAATTCTATTTTTCTATCGAAGTTCAATATATAAAAATTCTATTTTTCTATCGAAGTTCAATATATAAAAATTCTATTTTTCTATCGAAGTTCAATATATAAAAATTCTATTTTTCTATCGAAGTTCAATATATAAAAATTCTATTTTTCTATCGAAGTTCAATATATAAAAATTCTATTTTTATTTCGACTTTCAACATATAAAAATCCTATTTTTATTTCGACTTTCAACATATAAAAATCCTATTTTTATTTCGACTTTCAACATATAAAAATCCTATTTTTATTTCGACTTTCAACATATAAAAATCCTATTTTTATTTCGACTTTCAACATATAAAAATCCTATTT
This sequence comes from Allium sativum, assembly GCA_030737875.1. Taxonomy (NCBI): domain Eukaryota; kingdom Viridiplantae; phylum Streptophyta; class Magnoliopsida; order Asparagales; family Amaryllidaceae; genus Allium; species Allium sativum. The sequence goes on along the minus strand of CM060918.1, from coordinate 617,928,926 downwards.
TTATTTCGACTTTCAACATATAAAAATCCTATTTTTATTTCGACTTTCAACATATAAAAATCCTATTTTTACTTTAAAACAAAATCAGTTTTAACTTCTTTTAAAAATCCGTTTTTACCTTTTGAAGTTTAAATCCTTTATAAATCAGTTTATAAATTCTAAAAATCAGTTTATAAATTCATTATAAAATCAGTTTTTAAAATCCCTAAAAATCAGTTTATAAATTCATTATAAAATCAGTTTTTAAAATAAAAGTAAAGTAAATAAATTTAAAAACTTACGGGGGGGCTACTCTGGTCGGAGCCGGTCCTAGCAGGTGGCGGCTGTCTTGAATCAGGGGTTCTCGCGGTGGGAAGAGGGAGCGGGAGGAGGGAATCGAGGAGGAGGAGAAGCTGGAGGGGGGGGGGGGTTCACGCCATTGCGAGGTGGGGGGGGGGGGGTTTCCGCCATCGCGAGGTTGGGGGGGGGTGGTTTCCGCCATCGCGAGGGGGGGGGGTTTCCGCCATCGCGAGGTGGGGGGGTTTCCGTCGGCGGTGGGGGATCGATCGGAGGAGCGACGAGCTCCTCCGCCCCCTTTTCTCTCGTCTTTCCCCCCTTTTTTTTATTTATTTCGATTTACTGAAATGAATCGGGGGGGGGGGGTATATGGAGGGAAGGGAAAGTGTTTTTATTTTATTTTATTTTATTATTATTTAATTCAACCTTAAGTTGACTTTTTCATACGACCTCGAAACGAGGCCCACCGCCTGTCGTCCATAGCGTTTTACCCCTATTCCGAACTCAATGGGATATGTATCACAAGCTGATTTGATCGTTACAATCAGTTTCCTTTGAATTTACATTTAAATCACTAAATTGAATTTTAAACGTACATTTCAAATTACCGGGGTCACATACTAACTCTAAAAATTCTCGAAAAATATTTTCTAGCTTCGTATTGACGATACGGTCCTAACAAAACTAGTTTCGTCGAATTCTGAGGCCGTTTGAAAAATGGCCAATTTCCAGTCGATTAAAATCAACTGAAACTGGTCAAACCCGTTTTCCTTTGCCACGCTCACATATTGATTCGAAAAATCATGAAATTTAAAACCTAGCAATAACTTGACATCCCGGACTCAACAAAACTGGTTTCATCGAAATCCGAGGTCGTTTGCAAAATGTCCATTTTTAAGGGCCTGAATTCCATAGCGACTATTCAGAATTTTCAACAGGACATATCTTATCATTTATAAAGTGAAATCTCAGTTTGTTAACTTCGTTGGAAAGATATCGTCAATTAAATCCTAATGTTTTTGATTTCACTAAAATCCGGATTGTTTTGCACCCGGTACATCCAATTGAAGTTTGAAATCCAATTATCGAACTACCGCGCCATTTTCAATTCTATTTATAATTATATATAAATATTTATATTCTAACGACGACGTATATAATATATACGTCGAATTCTATTCAAAATAATTTCTCGTCGATATTATTTAAAATAATTCATTTTAAATATTCAAATTCAGCTAAAATTGCCAAAATAAAAATTTTAAACTGGCCCAGATTTTGCGGGTTGTTACAATCTCCCCCACTTAAAACTTTTCGTCCCCGAAAAGGAACAAAGTCGAAAGTGGTTTGATAATTCAACTCTACGCTCGATCTGGCTTCCATTCTCTAACTCTTTAGTTTCTGAGAATTTTCAAAATTTCAAAAATTTGGCTAACACCCTAAATTTTTGAAAAATTTCGCCATAACCTCCCCTGCACCGGGAGCATCGGGGAATTTCAAATAGCTTCCCCGGTCCTTCAGATCTCAAAAAGAAAAAGAAAAAGCCAAGCGGCTAGCCAATAGGCTCACAAAATCATCATCACCCAAACAAAACAGGAAATTATGTAGTAAACATGTACCTATTTGTCGGGCAAACAAATTTTATTCTCCGCTCTAGCCTCCTTGCTATGACCTGTTCAATGTAAGTATATGTATATGCAAGCAAATGCGACCAATTTTCAATATAATCCAATATTTGATTCAATTAGGCTAAATGGTTCAAAATTAGCAAACAAATGAACAAACAACACAAACATCAATCAATTAGTGAATTTAACGTTTCAAATTCATAATTTTGATATATATACCGAAAATCTTGTTTTTGATGCCAAATCACAACAATAGGCCCTATCTAATTTTGGTTCTCACACCAGTCAATAGGAAATATATAGATATCACACCTTCGTTACTCGAACATGAATACTAATGACGACTAGTCAATCATCAGAGTCATCTTCGGGCCACTAGAGTATGATTCTATATCTATCCAGTATATTAAAACTTCGAATACACGCGGATCAGACGTATACGCAAAATCTATATATACTGGACTGTCCAACTCAATATAAATAGATAATCAAATACGAATAATTGATTTAAATTTTCAAAACAAAAATTTGTTTCCATTTTCAAAAATATACTCTTCACACTCGTTCTAGGATACTACTGATCCCATCTCTAACGAGTCATTCTCGTTGGATATTACTAATCCAATTTCTATGAATTCTTTCGTACGGTTCTAATGTGCCTTGTTCTCTGCTTTGTAAACCAAAGCTCTGATACCAACTGTGAACACCCGTAACTTCCCCGTAAAGGAAAGCGACGGATAGTTCGAGAACAATCCACAACAGAACACATACAGAAGAACATTTCACTATATATTACAACAGTGCATCAGATTACAAGAATATACAGAGTATAAAAGAATATTACACAGAAATATCAGAGATTTAAATTACATTTAAATACATAGCAGCGGAAAATAATACAATACACAACTAGAAGAAGATATACGGATACAAAGCTTTCCGGATATCGTTCCAGCTGTAAACCAGGATCCTATGAATATAAATCTGCAAAACCAAAACTACTAGCTGCCCGTGTCGAAAATAGGGGCACCCAGAGTTTAGGTTAAAACAATAAACTCCAGGTCAGTCATGTGACTGGTGTGAGAACTAAAACAGTTATTAATCTTTATTTTAAATCATTAGGTAAATCAAGGGACCACGCCGTATAACACGGAACGGGTTTCCTCCCAAGAATACCAGTGCATGAAACAAACAGCGCAATGCTAAATAAAGAAAAATGAAGCTGTTATAAGACCCAGGTCCCATCACACAATGCAACGCAGCCGAGGATAGGGTTTTCCCTTATAACAGCCAAAGAATGCTTGATACGTGTAACACCCCACCTCCACTAGGATCACTCCTTAGAATGTACTAGCTTTGGAGGGGCGTTATTGTGAAGGTAAACTTGCACAGAGATATCACAAGACAGAATATATAAAAATAAATATAAGTAAAGCAGCGGTAGCAGATAAAAACCCATCATCATCATCTCAGAAAACCAACATAGTCAAGTACATACTATCAAAATGTCATAATCCAAAATACAACATAAGTCTAGATACGTGATAACAAAATACATGGTAAAACATCAGTACTAATCCCCAGAAATAAAAGATAAGCCACAGCTAGCTCAGATCCATACATGAGCTATCCAACAAGCAAGTCAAAGATCCACTAAGCAGATGTAGCCCCTCCCTGAGAACCTGTGGGGGGGGGGGGAACGGAAGAAAAGAAGCGAAAGAAAACAGGTCAGTCAAAAAGACTGGTAAGCCCTACTACGATCAATCTATAAACTAATAAAGTTAACAGTATGATGGAAACTGAGATGAACATACTGGCAATAGATAAAGGTGACATCACATAGACGAGATTAAACTTTGCACCACAGTGTACTAGCAAACCCACAAAACAGATCTTGATCCCTTAGCCCAAACTTTGGCCCAATAACATGAAGTGACCTTAGTATAAGGCCCGGCCCAACGGTCTAGTCGATCGGCTCCCTATAAACCTAACACGTCGAGTGTTGGTGTCCATACGGCCCACATGGATGTAGTCAGACTGTGCTGGGTCCACCTTCGGGTGTATCAAGCCCTAAGGTGTCAACCCCAGACACCTAAGCAATAATGCACAGTCTAAGCCTACTGGTACCCGTGCCTCGAGTTTGTCCAACATCGGACTACGTGCACGTCCGTAGCCCGCCGGACCCGCACCGCTGTACCACTCAGTCGTCGCTTTGGTCGCTTACATCAGTCCAGTAATCGTGCCCCGCCCTAGCCTAGCCTCTAGGGTTGTGAATGATACCAAACTGGGATTACTACTGGAACAGACCACGTTGCTAGGGTTTCTAAGAGGGTTAAGTGTGGTTTTAACCCCTCACTAATCCTGGATTAAATTAGTTAAGTGTAACCACTTAACCCCATCTAATCCTCGCATCCCCATTATTGGTTAAGTATTAGTGGGCCATGACTTAACCCTAATCATGAGGCATTAATTACTTAACGCACCCAACCTCTCACATTAGACATCCGTGGTTACCTGGGAAGATTTACACCACGTCTAGGTCTAACCTCGGGTCTTATGGTGCAACATGACCAACTACCCACATTAGACCCCACGTTGTGGTTACCTGGGAAGATTTACACCACAACTAGGTCTAACCTCGAGTTGGCCATATCATGTTATCTAATGTCATGTCCACTTTAGAACATATTTACAAGTTAACATATACTTGGGTAGACCTAACTTAATAGGTAAATTCCCAAGGGGTAGACCTAACTTAATAGGTAAATTCCCAATCTTTTAGTTTCATGTATTTTTAAGTTTACCCAAACCCTCCCAACGTCATTATCTCGCTTACATATTCGTCATATCGTATAAGGGTATAAAAGGTAACTTGGCATAACATACATGGTGAACTTCACATGTCATAATAAACATGCATACATGTTAAACTTGCAAATCATGTCATGGTGAATTCGCATAAACATGCTTAGCTTATTAAATATGCATAACATGGTAAGGTGAACATGCATAATCCATTAAACTTGCATAACATGGTAAGGTGAACTTACATAAGCATGCATAATCCATTAAACTTGCATAACATGGTAAGATGAACTTGCATAAGCATGCATAATCCATTAAACTTGCATAACATGGTAAGATGAACTTGCATAAGCATGCATAATCCATTAAACTTGCATAACATGGTAAGATGAACTTGCATGAACATGCATAACCCATGAAACATGTAGAACATGACATAATAAACTCGCATAAGCATGCATAACTTGTGAAACATGTAAAACATGGCATAGTAATCTCGCATATGCATGCATAACTTATGAAACATGTAAAACATGGTATAATGAGTTCGCATAAGCATGCATAACTTATGAATCATATAAAACATGACATAATGAGTTCGCATAAGCATGCATAATCAACTAAACTCACATAAGTCTCAACTTTCACCAAACATTAACTTTAGAGTTTGTAAAGTGAAGGTAAGAGGGCTTACTAATATAAACAAGCCACAAATCCACCAAATAAGATGAAGAAGCCCTTTTAAAAACTCAAAACAAAGCCTCAAATAAGAAAACCCTTTTGCAAGATCCCAAAAACACAAACTTAGCAAATCAAACTTGCTACTTAATGAAGTATGCAAGTTATTAAGCATTCATACAACATAGAAAAGGTTGTATGATCATCATATCTTCATAGGATTAAACTTTGAGGAAGGTGGAGGCTAGGTTTTAGGTGGAGGCCATTTGAGGATTCAAATTGACATAGTTTAGTTGCTAGATTGATTAATGAGGCTTTAGGGTAGGATTAGGGGTATATTTATAGAAGATTAGAGTGTCTTTAGCCCTAGGATTAACCCTAGATTAGGTTTGGCCCGTCAGATTTCAGAATTCTCCAGAACCAAGCCACATGACCCAACCCAAATCAGAAATGGTGCACCAGGCTGAACTGCCTGGGCACCCCCTGTCGACAGGGCTGTCGACAGGGCAGTCGACACCCTGGGTGCCCTGTCGACATGCCTGTCGACATGGGGCCCCCTGGCGGGAATTTTCCCGCCTAACCCTGATTAGCCCTAATCCTTGATTTTAATTTGAAATTTAAATCTGTCTTTAGCATAGAAATTTCTGAAAACTTCAATGGGCCTTAACTGGGTCATACGGACTCCGATTTCCGAAAACTCGGACTCTATTTCGCGTATTTTTCCGAGACGATCGCAATGGCTTAGCCCGTTTCCCCTGATTCTGATTTTTGAATTAAATTCTGCCTCGATTTATGTTATAACAGTTTATTGAAAATACGGGTTGTTATAATACGGTTAAAACAAATCATTTGATACTATTATAAGTGCATAGTGTATAAAACAACTTCAAATCATAAGTATCAATCATAGGCGGCATGAGCGCCCCATCCCACTATGTCGCCATATATAGGATTACAACTAAAACCGCAAAGTCACGTATTTGGAAATTGGATTTCCATCTATGAACCGAGGCAAAAGATAGTCCTCAACCGATTCGAGACAATCTAGCCCATGTCTCAGGTCAGAGCTCGAGTGACCTTGGAGCGACATGGCCGGTCCACCGATGTGGATTAAACTTAAACCCTGAACATGCGTTCCCCCGCCCTTTGGGGCGTAAATGAGCCAATCAAATGACTCCATCGGTTCGAGAACGACCGATCAATCCGAGGCGCCTCGCAACAGCAACAACCACATAAGTCAAACTCGTCAGGGCGTGTAAAACCACTGACGCCACTTTTTATCCAGAAGGAAACGCATGCCCTCCCTGAGGTCCGTCTCCCGTTTTTGGTTCATACCTGGTGTGAAACACGCGAGGTAAACGTTACACAAAGCTACGCCACAAAGGCCGTGCTTTGATCATCACCACAAGACTTTGCTTTTCAACAGAAGCCTCGATCAATTGCCACTTAGGCATGCCACACAGGCAATTCACTCCATGCGTTTGATATCCATCAATATATAACCCCTGAGCTCGTACGTCTCAGAGAAGGGCGTTAAGCAAGAGAATAAATTCTCCGCCGCCAAACAGATATATATTTAATAGAAATCAAACACACAGACTAAAATCCAATGTCAGACACACAGTCCATTTACAAGTCCGTTCTGGGTCTGAACGAAACCGGAGGCACCTAGTACCCCGCATATCCATCGATCTCCAAGTACGTCTGGACGATCACTAACTGTTTCCATCTTCTTGGGTGTACAGCCCAATCAAGATCATCAGTTATCCCCCAAACGACGTGAAGACCTCCGGTCTTCGACCATCGTCTTCATCTTCGACTTATCGTCGTATCAGTTATTCAGAATGGGATAAACCCGGTCTTTCCGAATAACTCGCGTATATTTTAAATAAGTGTTACACAAACACAACATACGCCTCATTCCAATTCATCAGTCATTAACCGTAAATTAATCAAGAGAATAATTCCCCAAATATTAACCCCGAAGGCCGAAACCAACATCAGATCAATATCCAGAAAACCATTCTGCTTGGCTAACCGACAGTTAATTTCTAATTTCACATTCATAGGGAAAGGTTCCCATAAATTTTATCAAAGATAAATTCTTTAATTTATTCTTTAATCTACTTTTGAATATCAATTCAAACTAGTCGGGATTAACGAAACTTACCAAAGTAATCATTTGTTTTAATTTCCTAATCCCCAACCTATTTATCCCATGAAGTAAAACTGGTAATACTTCATATCTAACACCACAGTGTTATCGGTAAATTCAATTACCATTTCACGTTCAAATCTAATTAAAGATTTAACTATCGCCTGGAGTAAAACTGGTGATACTCCATTCTCGATTATTCTAATCTAATTAAAGATTCATTAAAACTCCACTTAGTTTTAATCTTCGACTGGGTTAAAGAATCAGTGTCATTTAAAACACGTTTCACGATAAACCCAAAATCACATTCCATTAATTATCGGGTTAAAGAACGAGTGTTATTTAAAACACTGTTCACGATAAACCCAAAAATCAATATCAATTCAATTCCAATTAAATATTAGTTAATTGGTACCTTTCATTAAATCTAAATAAAAAGATTTAATCATTTCTCAATTGGGTTCAAGAACAGTGTTAGTGAAGACACCATTCACGACAAACCCAAATCACATTCGATATTCAATACAAGGCTCTGAATAGAAAATATATCGGCTTATATTCAATATCAAATTCTACGACTAACAAATGTCGTATTGGAAATAACGATATAAATATATATCTTTCAAATTTCCATAACAACACCTGTATAATCACGAATTCCAACATCGAAATATTTCGAAGACAATTTCGATTCAAATCCATTCCAATGCAATCATTGGAAATTTTGGTTATTTTCAAAACCATTTCAAATTCAATTTATTTATTTAAAAATAAATAGAATTATAATTCTAGTTCAAAACTAGTTCATTTCGATAAAAATCTATTTTTATCTTTTCAAATATGGAGTTTTTCACCCCAATTCTTTCTAAATCATTTCTTATGATTTTACACAAATTATTAATATTTTTAATAATTTTATCAAGGCCCGTACAGTCGATTTCCAACAATGGCCATCGAACTGCACTTACAGCGACCTTTTTCGAATTTGATTTGGATGTATCTCCAAATCCAACCGTTAGATTTCAAATTTCTAACATTCGTTAGAAAGCTCTTTTCGATACGAACCCAACGGTTCCGGTTTTAGGAGAATCCGACGGTCGGATCTCCCGTAATGTCCGTTTGAAATAAATGGTCGAAATTCACGAACTGCCGCGGCGCGGCGCATTCTATTCAGGCCATTATATTATATATATATAATATATATAATATATACTTCGTCGATTTCTATTTAAAACGAATTATATAAATAGTTTTAAAATCGTTTCAAAAGCAATTTCAACTTCCTTTTCAATTCAAATCAAATTTGAATTCTTCTATATAAATTCGTTTTAAAATTCATTTCTATTCAATTCAAATTTCAATTCAATTCGAATTCATTTCAATTCAATTTGAATTCGTTTTCAATTCATTTCGAAATCGTTTTCAATTCAATTCATTTCGAAATCGTTTTCAATTCAATTCATTTCGAAATCGTTTTCCATTCAATTCATTTCGAAATCGTTTTCCATTCAATTCATTTCGAAATCGTTTTCAATTCATTTCATTTCGAAATCGTTTTCAATTCAATTCATTTCGAAATCGTTTTCAATTCAATTCATTTCGAAATCGTTTTCAATTCAATTCATTTCGAAATCGTTTTCAATTCAATTTATTTCGAAATCGTTTTCCATTCAATTCATTTCGAAATCGTTTTCAATTCAATTCATTTCGAAATCGTTTTCAATTCAATTCATTTCGAAATCGTTTTCAATTCAATTCATTTCGAAATCGTTTAAAATCGATATAAATATCGTTCACGTCAAAATGGCGTCAATCTAATCAACACGGCTTCATAAATTTCTATTTTCAAAATAGTTGTTATTATCAAAATATTTCGTTCAACACATGACCAATCTCAATGAATGAGTACTGTCAACACATGAACTTTTATTTTATATTGATAAAGATGTAAACTTTATTATTAAAATATTTCGTTCAACACATGACCAATCTCAATGAATGAGTACTGTCAACACATGAACTTTATTTTATAATATTCTTTATTTTTCAAAATTGGAATGAGGCCCAATCAATCACCATATAAAATTAATTATATGGATTTTCATACAACACATGTATATAATAGCATTGAAAATAATCAACCATCAACCAAAGTGCACTACACTGTATAAGCATCAAATATAGATATTCAACGCTTATAACAGCCTGTCAATCAATCGATCGACATATTTAATCAATCAGGATGAGTGAACTTCAAATTTCATCCCAACACCCGTGTGGGGTTTCAAACAATCAAACACAGATTTTTATTCGTGCAGTTGGGCGATGTGTAAAATTTATTGTCCCAATCAATGTCATTCAAATAGGTGTACATAAACAAACCGTCCGGTTTATAAATGAATATTTTATTTTATTCACTTCACGTTAAAAATTATATTTTTAACGACAAAACATTTTATTTCAACATATGAATTTCTATTCAATTCATTCTTTAAATAAAATGATATTTTTATTTTTCTAACATATTTTAGAAAATTTCGGCGGCATAACGGCACGATACTAGAAACGGGACGAGGCCTAGCCTTATCCCCGGTCTAGTGAAGGCCCACGCCATTCACACATCAATCAAATCAGTTCGTTATGCAAACCACAAAATTTGGAGTAAGAGTCTAACCTAGCCTTACTCCCTCGCCTTATAACGGCGCACGTCTAATCCTAACCAATTTATCGATTCGATTTTTCACACCACAAACCACATTCAAACCAATATCGCAATCAATCACCAAACAGCCAAACAAACAAGTCCATGGTCTGTGGACGATTGTGTCGGGTGCTACTAAACACCGTCTGCATCCTAGTATATATATATATAACTAGAAAAGAAATTGAAAGGTGAGAAATTCTCACATATAGCTATCCTAGCTCCACGGCTCTTCTTTTGCAGAAGTCTTCGTCGTTTCGCCTTTTTGTCACCTTCGTTGCTGCTTTCACTACATACGTAAAAATCACATTTTTACTTCGCTATTCAATATATAAAAATCGAATTTTTACTTCGATGTTCAATATATAAAAATTCTATTTTTCTATCGAAGTTCAATATATAAAAATTCTATTTTTCTATCGAAGTTCAATATATAAAAATTCTATTTTTCTATCGAAGTTCAATATATAAAAATTCTATTTTTCTATCGAAGTTCAATATATAAAATTTCTATTTTTCTATCGAAGTTCAATATATAAAAATTCTATTTTTCTATCGAAGTTCAATATATAAAAATTCTATTTTTCTATCGAAGTTCAATATATAAAAATTCTATTTTTCTATCGAAGTTCAATATATAAAAATTCTATTTTTATTTCGACTTTCAACATATAAAAATCCTATTTTTATTTCGACTTTCAACATATAAAAATCCTATTTTTATTTCGACTTTCAACATATAAAAATCCTATTTTTATTTCGACTTTCAACATATAAAAATCCTATTTTTATTTCGACTTTCAACATATAAAAATCCTATTTTTATTTCGACTTTCAACATGTAAAAATCCTATTTTTATTTCGACTTTCAACATATAAAAATCCTATTTTTATTTCGACTTTCAACATATAAAAATCCTATTTTTACTTTAAAACAAAATCAGTTTTAACTTCTTTTAAAAATCCGTTTTTACCTTTTGAAGTTTAAATCCTTTATAAATCAGTTTATAAATTCTAAAAATCAGTTTATAAATTCATTATAAAATCAGTTTTTAAAATCCCTAAAAATCAGTTTATAAATTCATTATAAAATCAGTTTTTAAAATAAAAGTAAAGTAAATAAATTTAAAAACTTACGGGGGGGCTACTCTGGTCGGAGCCGGTCCTAGCAGGTGGCGGCTGTCTTGAATCAGGGGTTCTCGCGGTGGGAAGAGGGAGCGGGAGGAGGGAATCGAGGAGGAGGAGAAGCTGGAGGGGGGGTTCACGCCATCGCGAGGTGGGGGGGGGGGGGTTCCGCCATCGCGAGGTGGGGGGGGGGGGTTTCCGCCATCGCGAGGGGGGGGGTTTCCGCCATCGCGAGGTGGGGGGGGGTTTCCGTCGGCGGTGGGGGATCGATCGGAGGAGCGACGAGCTCCTCCGCCCCCTTTTCTCTCGTCTCTCCCCCTTTTTTTTTTTTTTCGATTTACTGAAATGAATCGGGGGGGGGGGGTATATGGAGGGAAGGGAAAGTGTTTTTTTTTTATTATTATTTAATTCAACCTTAAGTTGACTTTTTCATACGACCTCGAAACGAGGCCCACCGCCTGTCGTCCATAGCGTTTTACCCCTATTCCGAACTCAATGGGATATGTATCGCAAGCTGATTTGATCGTTACAATCAGTTTCCTTTGAATTTACATTTAAATCACTAAATTGAATTTTAAACGTACATTTCAAATTACCGGGGTCACATACTAACTCTAAAAATTCTCGAAAAATATTTTCTAGCTTCGTATTGACGATACGGTCCTAACAAAACTAGTTTCGTCGAATTCTGAGGCCGTTTGAAAAATGGCCAATTTCCAGTCGATTAAAATCAACTGAAACCGGTCAAACGCGTTTTCCTTTGCCACGCTCACATATTGATTCGAAAAATCATGAAATTTAAAACCTAGCAATAACTTGACATCCCGGACCCAACAAAACTGGTTTCATCGAAATCCGAGGTCGTTTGCAAAATGTCCATTTTTAAGGGCCTGAATTCCATAGCGACTATTCAGAATTTTCAACAGGACATATCTTATCATTTATAAAGTGAAATCTCAGTTTGTTAACTTCGTTGGAAAGATATCGTCAATTAAATCCTAATGTTTTTGATTTCACTAAAATCCGGATTGTTTTGCACCCGGTACATCCAATTGAAGTTTGAAATCCAATTATCGAACTACCGCGCCATTTTCAATTCTATTTATAATTATATATAAATATTTATATTCTAACGACGACGTATATAATATATACGTCGAATTCTATTCAAAATAATTTCTCGTCGATATTATTTAAAATAATTCATTTTAAATATTCAAATTCAGCTAAAATTGCCAAAATAAAAATTTTAAACTGGCCCAGATTTTGCGGGTTGTTACATCTGTGCTTGGCCGAATTTCTGAGCTTTGTCTTGTCACTAGGGCTAGGTGTCAGCTCCTGATTGGTTTCTCTTTAAAACGAACGGCTAACATTAATATAAGCTCCATCGACGACTCTAATCAATTCTCAAACTCTATAAAAAGGACCTAAGACTCCACCTAATTCACACAAATAAAAATGAGAATGAAACCGTCATGTTGTTAAAGAAAGACTAGGAGTAGCCGTCAAAATTGAGAGACGATTAGGAGTCGATTCAAAAGCTTAAAGCCACGACAATTAAATCAAAACAACGCCTACAACAAAGGATAGCATCTCCAAATTCAGAATTCAGAATCCTGAATTGAAGGTTCGTCATACGTTGTAAGTAGAGTGCTATTCCGATGTGAATGAATAATTGAGTTTGATTTGTGTAAAGTGAGAAATGGAATTGTACTTAATTTGTGGTGATGATAATTCATAATTGTACGTTGCTATGATTCTAATTATGAACAGATTTGGGATGTTGTTGTATAATGATGTTAGACCTATTGGATATTTGCAAGTATATGATTCATGTTGAAAGTTAACAACTATATGTTTGTAGTAGTTTATTACAACCAAGTTGAGACTCATGCAAGTATATGATTCACTATTATGCCAACATGATTTTAGATCCTTCTATGTATATTTTTATGAACATTTTTAGTGTAGTTGGATCCATTTGGGTATTATGATTCACATGAATTAATGTTGAAATAGGCATCATGATTCAAGTGAAAACCATACTTTTGTATTAGTGACAAAAGCAAGTATCTTTGTTAACTTGTTTTGACTCTATGAACAGGACTAGATTACGTTTGGTGTTATGCCTAATTGAAAATATGTTTTAGGCCTATGTTGCTATCAAAATCATGTGATAATATATGTGATACATAATTAAGTTTGGTTCACATTTTAAATGCAAATTTACATGACTAGATTAGAACCATGATTAATGTTTAGGTATGTTTCATGTCAAGATTATATGCTATTACAATGCAAGTTCACAAGTGCCTAATTTATGTTAATTAGATCGTTATGTTGCAAGTTCATGCGTTCACACACCCCTTTTGATGTTACTTAGAATATATGAACACCATGTTCTAAGCCTCCCCTTTTTCATGTGGCTAAGTTGGGCTTAAATGTTAAACCCAACATATGTTATAATATAGTGAACGTATAAAACAGGTGTAATGACGTTGGGTTAAAAATATAAAACATATGTGTTGGCATGTTCGACGCATGCCAACGACCTTGAAAACATTTAAGTGGTATAAATTAATTTTACCCAATAAAGATGAATTTGAATAATGGGCTGCAAATATTTACATATAAAAAGAAAAGAGACAAAATATGTAAACTTAGAAAATACGATGTGTTTAACCCGAGGTTGGATTGCGTTGTGACATAAACCTGCCCGGACACGCCCGGCTGTCCAGTAGTCACAACAATACCTATCCAATGTGGGTGGTTAAACACTGAGCCCAATAAAGACCCGAGGTTAGACTGAGTTGTGACGTAAGACTGCCCGGACCCAACCGGCAACAGGCAGTCACAACAATACCTGTCTAATGTGAGTGGTTGAGGCTTTAATAAGACAATTAAGGCTGAGTCAGGATTGATAGGGTTAAGTAAATTGAATTAATACTTAATCAAATTGAACATGCTAAACTATGCAGACTGATTGGGGGTTAGGTTTACAGAACACTTAACCAACTTAGCATGTTGGCTAGAAATAGAAAACCTATTAGCGGGGGACCCTTTTCAGCAGTAACCCTACAAGGTGTATCAGGATACCCTGAACTAGGCAGGGTGGGGCACGATTACTGGGCTGATTGTAAGAGGTCAAATCGACGGCGGTGGTGCAGCAGTGTAGGTTCTAACGGGGTGTGGGCGTGCACACACTCCGGCGCAGAAAAATTAGGAACTGGGCACCAGTAGTATACCTGTGCATTCTAGAATTGTGTCGGGCCGCCACCATGGGACTTGATACACCCCATGGTGGGACCAGCATAGGTAGCTACAACATCGAGGGCCGTAAGACACATGTAACTATGCGAGTAGGAGCCGATCATTAGAAATGGATCACTTCACCCTGATTATAGGGTGCCTGTTGGGAACTGGTTTATAGGGGTGCAGAGAATAATATGGGGTACGATAGTATATTCGACTCTAGACAACTTAACTTAGTTTATGGTGCTTACCCATTTCCAGTTTGTGCTTATCATGCTCATTTCTTTATTCATAGACTGAATAGTCCTAGACTTACTCAGGCTTTATGTCTGACTCTACTTTTCTTTCGTCTTCTTTTCTTTCGTTCCCCCCAGGTCCACAGGGAGAGAATACCGCAGCTTGACCAGTTTTCACATCCAGCTTGAAGAGAAAGAATGTATTGCTTGGATCTCTTTCATTTTGGACTATGGCTTTGGATAGCCACTATGGGGACTTATGCAGTTTACTTATGTTTTTATGCTTCTTTAAGTTATGAAATCAAGACAGTTATGAAAATGTAATGTTTTGGAAGTATTTATTAAGACAATTATGGCATGGTTTGTGTAACACTTATTTTGATGAAATAAAGGTTGTTGTTGTTTTCCGCTGTTCAAAAATATGTGTATTTATATCTGTCTTGTGTATCTGTGACTTATACTTATAAACCTCCACCAAAATTAGGGCATTCCCTTTGAGAGTGACCCTAACGGAGGTGGGGTGTTTCACTTGGTATCAGAGCATAGGTTTACCAGATAAGATAAAAAGTTTTGAAAATTTATTTTCAAAAGAAAATTTAAAGAAGCATTTTAAAAAGATAAAATGTTATTTTATTTTAAAAAGGCATAGTCCCCCAAAGCCATAGGTACTATCTTTTATCCTTCGTTTTGAATCTATCCTTTTTGTTTCAGCATGTCCGAAGAACTTAACTTGCCAGAGGGTGTACCAATACCTGGTTGGTTCAGACGATTCTTAGAAGCAAGGGCCAATCAGCCAGGTCCCACTATTCCTCCTCCCCCTGCTGCAGGAAATCATCCAGCTTCAGCAGCACCTCCTCCTCCACCTCCTCCACGTGGTAATTCTTTTGCTAAGATATGTAAAGATTTCAAAGCTATGGGAGGGAAGGACTTTCATGGAACCGAGTCCTTCGTGGCAGCCAGGAACTGGCTGAAGGAAACCGAGGACTTATTCGTCATCTTTGAGGTAGAAGATAGGCAGAAGGTACAACTGGCAGTATGGCTACTTAAAGGCGAGGCTTCCAACTGGTGGGAAGTTACCTATGCAGAAAGGCCAGTAGAAACATGGGAGGACTTTTGGGCGAGGTTTGAGGCTAAATTTCTCTTAGAAGCTGAAAGGAGTCTCCAATTGGAAAAATTCTTATTTCTTAAGCAAGGGAATATGACAGTCAAAGAGTACGTTAATCAGTTCAATCAGCTGGCTAGGTTCGGACTGGACCTAGTCAGCACTCCGCACAAGAAGGCTCTCCGTTTTGTCAAAGGATTGAATGAGCCATTACACAGTTTTGCCATGACCCATATACCCATGGGAGCTACGTATGAAAGGTTGGTGCAGATGGCATTGCTAAACGAAGAGGATAAGGGCAAGAAGGAGACAAAGGCAGAAAGCTCTCAAGGGAAGAAGGAGGGTTTACAGCCTAAGAAGACAGACTTTAAGAAGGGCGGGAAAGACAACAAGTCCCAAGAGAAGAGGAAGTGTAATTTCTGTGGCAAAGTGGGGCACTTAGTGAAAGACTGCCGGAAGAAGAAGGCCAAGTTGAATGGTGGGTGCTTTTCTTGTGGTGAGACAGGCCACATGGCTAAGGATTGCACAAAGAAACGAGGGCAGGGGTAGAAGTCTGGATCCACCTCAGGGTCACAGGTTCATGTGCTAGAAGCGTCACCTCTGCAACAACGAGGTATAAATACTTCCGTAGAAAGTGTAGTTTATCTTTATGATCACCCAGTTCGCACTTTATTTGATTCTGGCGCATCACACTCCTTTATTTCATCTGCTTTAGTAGAATCTCTGCACCTAGAAACTAGTATGGTAGAGGACCCCTTAATTGTTTCAAATCCAATCGAGGGGCTAGCTCATTTGTCTATGATCTGTGTGGGATTGAAAATTTCTATTCTAAGCGTAGAATTTAGATGTAGTGCCTTTGTTTTGGGCTTCTCGGGATATGGTTTGATTTTGGGCATGGATTGGCTATCCAGTAATGGTGCCATCCTTGATTGTGAGAAAAGGGTGGTTAGGCTTCTGACCCAACTCGGTAACACTCTGGAAATTACTTGTAATCCCTCGTATGCGGTTATGCTTAGTTATCTTGAATCACTAGATGCTTCTGTTGAGAGTTTGCAATCGGTTAGAGTGGTCCGTGAATATCTGGATGTCTTCGAAGAGGTGAAGGGCTTACCTCCGAAGCGGGAGATAGACTTCCGCATATATCTTGTAGATAATGCAAAGCCCGTTGCGTTGCCCGTTAGATACATGGCTCCACGGGAAAGGAAAGAGCTCAGTAAACAGGTTAAAGAGCTTCTAGAGAAGGGGTTCATTAGAAGGAGCATTTCAGAATAGGGCGCTCAAGTGGTGTTCACCCCAAAGGCGGATGGTTCACTCCGTCTATGTGTTGACTATAGGGAGCTCAACAAACTAACGAAAAAGAATAGGCACCCTCTTCCCAGAATTGACGATCCGTTTGATCAGCTTGTAGGAGCGTCAGTTTTCTCCCAACTCGATTTGGCGACCGGATTTCATCAGCTAAGGGTGGCTGAAGATAGCATCGATAAGACAGCATTCAGAACCCCAGACGGCTTCTTTGAATGGCTTGTCATGCCTTTCGGCTTGACAAACGCACCCGCTTACTTCGTGGACCTGATGAGTAGGGTGTTCAGAGAATTCCTCAACAAGTTCGTAGTGGTCTTCGTAGACGATATCTTGATCTTCTCAAAGAGTGAAGAAGAACATGCTCAGCACTTAAGGGCAATCAGGGAAACTCTGCGTGTCCATCAACTAAAAGCCAAATTCTCCAAATGCCACTTTTGGAGAGAGGAAGTAAGGTTTCTTGGGAATATAGTATCCAAAGCAGGGTTAGCTGTGGACCCTGCTAAAGTAGTAGCGGTGCAGGATTGGAAGACACCAAGGAATGCAACAGAAGTCCGAAGCTTTCTCGGGCTAGCAGGCTTCTATCGGAAATTCATCAGAGACTTTGCAAAAATATCAGCTCCGCTCACTAGGTTAACAAAGAAGAACCTAGCGTTTGCTTGGGATTTGGATTGCGAGTTTGCTTTCCAACTCTTAAAAAGGGCTCTTACAACAGCCCCAGTTCTGACCTTGCCGGATGGAAGCAAAATGTTTACAGTATACACAGATGCATGCGGGACAGGACTAGGCGCTGTCTTAATGCAAGAAGGAAGGGTAGTAGCTTATAGCGGGAGACAGTTGAAAGTGCACGAAAAGAACTACCCAACCCATGATCTCGAGTTGGCCGCCATCATCTTTGCGCTTAAGTCTTGGCGCCACTATATCCTAGGTGAGAAATTCGAACTGTACACTGACCATAAATCTTTGAAGTATCTCTTCTCGCAGAAAGATCTTAACTTGAGGCAACAGAGATGGATGGAGTTTCTTGCCTCGTACGATTTTGAGATCTCCTACACTCCGGGCAAAGGCAACGTAGTGGCAGACGCGTTGAGCCGAAAGAAACTGATCCTAAGCCCGCTCTTTATAGAAAGGCAAAGCTTGGAGTATATAGCCAGTTTTAACTTTAGGCCCTCCTCCGATTTTGTACCGGGCTTGCTAGCATCTCTCGAAGTACGCCCGACTCTAGTGGACTCAATAGGGACAGCACAACGCGAAGACCCTTAGCTTGTGGAGACGATTGATAGGCTAATTAGGGGTGAGACTTCAAGTCACCTTAACAGATACTCCATCAACGATAAGGGTTGGCTAAGGCGAGACAGAAGACTATGCGTCCCATGGACAAGGGATTTAGTAAAGACGGTTCTCGAAGAAGCACATCACTCCAAGATGACGATACATCTAGGTGGAGACAAAATGTACAAGGACATGAAAAGAGTTTTCTTTTGGAGCGGCATGAAGAAGGACGTGGCAGATTTCGTTTCTAAGTGTATGACTTGCCAACAGGTTAAGGCGGAGCAGAAGAAACCTGGCGGTCTGCTCCATCCTCTAGAGGTTCCACAGTGGAAGTGGGATAGCATTTCAATGGACTTCATTGATGGGCTACCTAGGTCTAGAAGAGGCAACACTAGCATTTGGGTAATAGTGGATAGGCTTACTAAAAGCGCCCACTTTTTACCTGTCAAGAGTAAAAGGACTGCCTCATCCCTAGCATCTCTTTATCTCAAGGAAATTGTTCGACTCCATGGAATACCCTCCAGCATTGTTAGTGACCGATACCCTATCTTCACAAGTGAGTTTTGGCGGAGTCTGCAAGAAGCGGTAGGCACACAGTTATGCTTGAGTATAGCCTATCACCCCCAAACCGACGGCCAGACAGAAAGAGTTAACAGAGTTTTGGAGGTTCTTTTAAGACTGTGCGTCCTTGACTTCGGAGGGACGTGGGAAGACCATCTTCCTTTGGTGGAATTTGCCTACAACAACAGCTACCAAGCCACCATCGGAATGGCACCCTTCGAAGCTTTATATGGAAGACCGTGCCGATCGCCCACTTGTTGGTGGGAGTCTACTGACAAGCTCATACTTGGACCAGATATGATTCGAGAGACTTTAGAGAAAGTAGACCTGATACGAAGAAGGATGAAGACGGCCCAAGATAGACAGAAATCCTACGCCGACAAGAGAAGGACCGACCTTGAGTTTGAGGTTGGGGACAGAGTTTTTCTTAAGGTATCTCCTCTAAGGAACGTTGTTCATTTTGGATCCACTGGAAAGCTGGCACCGAGATTTGTAGGACCATTTCCTATCATCGAGAAGGTTGGGAAGATGGCCTATAGATTAGAGCTACCTGAAAAAATAGCTGGAGTTCATAACGTCTTTCATGTTTCGCACCTCCGAAAATGTCTACATGAATCTGCTGAAGTGGTAGAACCAAACATCCTTGAAGAAGCTGAAGTGGAATGCGAAGCAACCATGAGGAAAGTTCCAACCCGCATATTAGGAACGGAAGTGAAAAAGCTACGCAACCGCGAAGTCAAGCTCGTCAAAGTTCAGTGGAGCGACGCCAAGGAAGACGCGACTTGGGAAACTGAGGCTAGAATACGCGCATCCTACCCTTTTCTTTTTGAGGGTACATCTTTGATTTTCTTTTTCCTTAAGTTGTGCTTTTATCTATCTTTTAGGGTATATCTCCTCGACCTTATCTTTTAGGTAGAAACCCTTTGGATGAAAACATGTAATTGAAACATGTTATGGATGATGGTTGCAAGTGATTGCTCGTGGTTGCATATACACACACAATCTAGGTTTTAGATCGACTCAGTCACCTCATATTGCATATGCATATATGTGTTTGCATTTTTATATGGTTAAAGTTTAAGGTGTTGTCATATGGATGTTGCATTTATATGAATGATTGTGCACTCATGTAGAATCATGAATAGGAAAATTTGCATACATAATGGATTCATGACACTTACATAATTTGCGTTAAGGAGGTCATCTGAATCAGTAGGCCGACTGATCTTGCATTAGATAAGTACATGTACACACACCTCGCATATGATCATGAAGCATTAGAAGTCTTTTAAGGACAATGGACGCTCGTGTTTGATGGATGAGTAGATGGACATTTGGATGTTAGGATATACATTCTTCCTAAACTTGAAGATTTCGGGGACGAAATCCTTTTAAGTTGGGGAGAATGTAACACCCCGTGTATTCTATAACAGTGAAATTCGCAAATTAAAGTATAATTAATTTCAAATCAAAGAATTAAGGGAAACGGGATACGCCATTGCGTTCGTCTCGGAATTCTGCTTGAGATAGAGTCCGAGTTTGCGTAAAACGGACTCCGTGTGAGGGAGATATGACCTCCGGAAGTTTCAGAATTCAGTTTAAAATTCAAACAGACAGAAACAGTTCAGAAATGAGTTCAAAATTCAAAAATCGGACCCAGATTGGGCTGGGCGGGAATTTTCCCGCTCAAGGCACCCAAGTCGACTAGGTAGTCGATCTGGGGCACCCAGGTCGACTGGGTAGTCGACCTAGGGGTCGACTGGGTAGTCGACCTGGCCCCTAAGCCAGGTCGAACCCAGCCCCTCCTGGCTGGCCTGGTCTGTGCTTGGCCGAATTTCTGAGCTTTGTCTTGTCACTAGGGCTAGGTGTCAGCTCCTGATTGGTTTCTCTTTAAAACGAACGGCTAATATTAATCTAAGCTCCATCAACGGCTCTAATCAATTCTCAAACTCTATAAAAAGGACCTAAGACTCCACCTAATTCACACAAATAAAAATGAGAATGAGACCGTCATGCTGCTGAAGAAAGACTAGGAGTAGCCGTCAAAATTGAGAGACGATTAGGAGTCGATTCAAAAGCTTAAAGCCACGACAATTAAATCAAAACAACGCCTACAACAAAGGATAGCATCTCCAAATTCAGAATTCAGAATCCTGAATTGAAGATTCATCATACGTTGTAAGTAGAGTGCTATTCCGTTGTGAATGAATAATTGAGTTTTGATTTGTGTAAAGTGAAAAATGGAATTGTACTTAATTTGTGGTGATGATAATTCATAATTGTATGTTGCTATGATTCTAATTATGAATAGATTTGGGATGTTGAGGTATAATGATGTTAGACCTATTGGATATTTGCAAGTATATGATTCATGTTGAAAGTTAACAACTATATATGTTTGTAGTAGTTTATTACAACCAAGTTGAGACTGATGCAAGTATATGATTCACTATTATACCAACATGATTTTAGATCCTTCTATGTATATTTTTATGAACATTTTTAGTGTAGTTGGATCCATTTGGGTATTATGATTCATATGAATTTATGTTGAAATAGGCATCATGATTCTAGTGAAAACGATACTTTTGTATTAGTGACAAAAGAAAGCATCTTTGTGAAATTGTGTTGACTCTATGAACATGACTAGATTACGTTTGGTGTTATGCCTAATTGAAAATATGTTTTAGGCCTATGTTGCTATCAAAATCATGTGATAATATATGTGATACATAATTAAGTTAGGTTCACATTTTAAATGCAAGTTTACATGACTAGATTAGAACCATGATTCATGTTTAGGTATGTTTCATGTCAAGATTATATGCTATTACAATGCAATTTCACAAGTGCCTAATTTATGTTAATTAGATCGTTATGTTGCAAGTTCATGCGTTCACACACCCCTTTTGATATTACTTAGAATATATGAACACCATGTTCTAAGCCTCCCCTTTTTCATGTGGCTAAGTTGGGCTTAAATGTTAAACCTAACATATGTTATAATATAGTGAACGTATAAAACGGGGGTAATGACGTTGGGTTAAAAATATAAAACATATGTGTTGGCATGTTTGACGCATGCCAACGACCTTGAAAACATTTAAGTAGTATAAATTAATTTTACCCAATAAAGATGAATTTGAATAATGGGCTGCAAATATTTACATATAAAAAGAAAAGAGACAAAATATGTAAACTTAGAAAATACGATGTGTTTAACACGAGGTTGGATTGCGTTGTGACATAAACCTGCCTGGACCCGCTTGGCTGTCCAGTAGTCACAACAATACCTATCCAATGTGGGTGGTTAAACACTGAGCCCAATAAAGACCCGAGGTTAGACTGAGTTGTGACGTAAGACTGCCCGGACCCAACCGACAACAGGCAGTCACAACAATACCTGTCTAACGTGAGTGGTTGAGGCTTTAATAAGACAATTAAGGCTGAGTCAGGATTGATAGGGATAAGTAAATTGAATTAATACTTAATCAAATTGAACATGCTAAACTATACAGACTGATTGGGGGTTAGGTTTACAGAACACTTAACCAACTTAGCATGTTGGCTAGAAATAGAAAACCTAGTAGCGGGGGACCCTTTTCAGCAGTAACCCTACAAGGTGTATCAGGATACCCTGAACTAGGCAGGGTAGGGCACGATTACTAGGCTGACTGTAAGAGGTCAAATCGACGGCGGTGGTGCAGCAGTGTAGGTTCTAACGGGGTGCGGGCGTGCACACACTCCGGCGTAGAAAAATTAGGCACTGGGCACCAGTAGTATACCTGTGCATTCTAGAATTGTGTCAGGCCGCCACCATGGGACTTGATACACCCCATGGTGGGACCAGCATAGGTAGCTACAACATCGGGGGCCGTAAGACACATGTAACTATGCGAGTAGGAGCCGATCATTAGAAATGGATCACTTCACCCTGATTATGGGGTGCCTGTTGGGAACTGGTTTATAGGGGTGCAGAGATTAATATGGGGTACGATAGTATATTCGACTCTAGACAACTTAACTTAGTTTATGGTGCTTACCCATTTCCAGTTTGTGCTTATCATGCTCATTTCTTTATTCATAGACTGAATAGTCCTAGACTTACTCAGGCTTTATGTCTGACTCTACTTTTCTTTCGTCTTCTTTTCTTTCGTCCCCAGGTCCACAGGGAGGGAATACCGCACCTTGACCAGTTTTCACATCCAACTTGAAGAGAAAGAATGTATTGCTTGGATCTCTTTCGTTTTGGACTATGTCTTTGGATAGCCACTATGGGGACTTATGCAGTTTACTTATGTTTTTATGCTTCTTTAAGTTATGAAATCAAGACAGTTATGAAAATGTAATGTTTTGGAAGTATTTAATAAGACAATTATGGCATGGTTTGTGTAACACGTATTTTGATGAAATAAAGGTTGCTGTTGTTTTCCGCTGTTCAAAAATATGTGTATTTATATCTGTCTTGTGTATCTGTGACTTATACTTATAAACCTCCACCAAAATTAGGGCATTCCCTTTGGGAGTGACCCTAACGGAGGTGGGATGTTTCAATAAATGTATCCGGCATTTCCATGTTTTGCAAGTCGTGTAAAGGAAAGGCCGACTATTCCTTCTGGGGACCAAGAACAGGAGAAGGATCTATTCTGACATAAGAATCTTCCAGTTGGTGATCAGCAGGCTCCTCCTCAACTGTTTCATCATGAACCTTCTATGAAAAGCCCGTAGTAGGCTTCTTATGCATTTTTAGTCGATCAGACACCCGAAGAAGTCTTTTAAAAGTCGTCTTCTTTCTCCTGACTTGAGGATGAATATTCTTTTTCCCTCCGGACGAGGGTTAAACAGACGAACCCCCAACTGGGGTCGACGACCTTGACGATGGTTGATTTCTTCTAAGAGAGAGGCACATCATCCTGAGTGTCATGCGAAGAAGAAGCCTGATCCTCTAAGGGTCCTATTTTCCTCATCTTATCCAAGAGATGATAATGACAGAGGTTGGCATCAGTCTAAAGTTTCTTGTAGTGTCGGCCCTCCTTTTTAAGAGCGAATGGGATATCAAAGCGCTTTTGTATCACTCCTCCTTTGGGCCTTATTGGCTCATCACCTACGTGGAAAAATTCATATAAGGAGCTTTCCTATGATTAATTCAACTAAGATAAAATACATATGGCATTGAAGCCAGCAATGGACACCCGGTTGTTGTTTAATATAAAACTAGTCTTGCTTAGTGTCACCCAATTTGCTGGGGATACCCTCGACGATTTTTCGATTACGGATGACCTCAAAGTAAAGAAAAGAGGGATACATTTACTCATGATGTCTGAAGTTGAAGAAAAATACTATCTCATCGAGTGTTGGGGGGTTGGTTCAGATACTTTATATAAAGGACATACAAGGACAATAAGTTGGTATATGCGATAGGGTGAAGCTGCATAGAAGCTATATTTATTTGCTTTAGAAATTTGATCATGAACAAAGAAAGAGGGGGGGGGAGGTAGCCCCGACCTTGCACATTGGGTGAGTAAGCGCCATATAACCGATCAGCGGATTGTGAAGACGACCCCTCACTGTGGGACCCAAAAAAATCAATTCATGGAAATTTATGTTTGCATTTAAGTTTCTTAGTTGTCTTACACTCATTGCACTAGGCCAGGAATTAGAAGGAGCTATTACAAACTCGTCCCCAGGGAGAGCATTGGGTGCAATTACTGCCTCGCTTGATTCTCCAATTTCTATAGCAAGAGGTGGGTCGACCGATCGACCATGGGCATCGATGTTAAATCCAGATTCAGGGTCGGTCCCAGATTTAGAAGGCGAGGTACTTTCCAAGTAGATGGGGGTAGATGTGACCTTTCTCTTGTCAGCTTCGAGTCTACGAGTGTTGCGTCATTCAGCCATAGTGGGTTATGTTGTTCATAAAAAACCACCAGTCAGATTGAAGAGATTGTAACACATCAACATACGCATTTATATGTGTGTGCAAGGAAATGTGATGATTTAAGTTAAAAGAAACAATCAAGAACATGTTCAACTTTATGGATTTAAACCCTAAAGAAGCCGATTGATAACCTTACTGACCTAAGGTTGGGTTGTATCCCCAAACACGATGAAGGCAATCGTATAGCGTTGGGTATACAAGCACCGTTTACTAGAGTCATCCCTGATCTCCTTCTACCTGACCATATCAAGAGCCATCATCATTGCATGTACATGCCCGTATAATCACTCCCTCTCTTCCACTACCATGTGTCCTGAGAATTGATGGCGCCTTGAAATTTGAAATGTTTCAAAAAGGTGGAACAACTACTCATCCCCTACTTCTTCATGAAGACAGTTGCGCCCTCGCTATAGATTATCACCGCTTGTGCCATTAGAAGCATGTATGATCGCCACGGTACCACCGGGTCACAATATCGGCGAGTTCGACGCTGGTGACTCAGATCGTAAATTATACGGGATGCGAATTGAAACGGAAAAAGAAGAACAGGGAAGATTTGTATGCAAAATTAGTGTTTAAAAAGTGAGAAAAGGAATATTCATACATGTGGAGGAATCGGAGAAGACGATTTTGATCTTTGGCAATAGAGGTTTTTTTCCTAATTATTTTGGAAGGTAACGGAGTCGGCTTCGGTAAAATAAAAAGTAAAAGTAAATAAAGATGGTAGGCCAGCCTTTTATAATGAAACGAAGGGACTCTTAGTCTTCTGCTGACATGACTATTGAACCCGACACGGGGGCTAATGTGTCCATCCATTACTGCGCCAAACCCGATCGAATAGATGCGTGACTGCAAAGCTTTTATCTTTTCTGTACTAGTGCTAATTCCTAAGGCATCTGGCCGATCCTTAGCTTGAATGACATTTAAGGCGATATAAACATATCCTCCCAATTTCCTTGTGATAAGAGATGATTCGGAATAAAATACACAAAGCATGTCGTGTTCTTAACATGACACGCTTTGGGGGGCAAAGTATTGATCAGCCTTTTGACAAGGCCGTCAAGGTCCATTCACATCATAGAATTCTGCCCAGGTAGCAAGAAGGGTCGAGCAACCCTGAATAAGGAATTGATCGGTCCATAAATGGATCGCTTGATACCTGAGGATACAACCGAGCACTAGAACCTGATATGCAAGCTAGGTGCCCATGACCTTCAGACCGACTGGGTCAGATCCATTCTAATTCCATATAAAATATTCTCCTTAGGATTTGGTCTCGCTCCTACTTGAATGCTATTAGTCATCCTTTATGATTGGATCAGATGCCACTTATGATTACAGATTCAAATCATGCTTCCATCCACGAAAAGAACTCCTCTTCGGGATCTCCTGAAATCGTGGATCAAAGGTCACATGTCTCAGCCAATTTAAATGTAGCACCTATAAATAGACCTTATAGACTCAGAAGAAGGATCTTTGTGGAAATTTTTGATTAAATCATTATTGTCACTGTTCGCTTGTAATAATTTGCTTGATATAAGAAGATTATAAAGTGTACGTAGGCTCATTAATGCTGAACCACTATAAATTTGCATGTGATTGTTCTCTTCTTCATTTTTCATTTTATTTGTCTTCATTTATTCTCTACAATTTTATCTCTTGGGTATTGTGCCATTTTTTGGGGTCAACTGTATATTTGTTAGATATTTTATGTTTTAGAGTTTTCAAATCTATTCAATTTTGATTTTAATATTTGTTTGATATTTGATATTATATCTATTATTGATTGTATTTGATATAATGCTTTGACTTTTGATTACATATACTTTATATTTGATACATTTTATATTATTTGAGTTATATATTACTACTTTAATTATTATTGTTTTAAATATTTAATTTTTGAATTTAAATTTACTTTATATTGGTTTTGACTGTATAATACATATTCAATTTTAATTTTTTTTTAAATTAACTTGGTAAATTTCCTTAAGTATTTTTATGTTTAAAACAATCTTTTACTGTGCATAATAATTTCTAAAAGTTTTAGGTTTAATTACATAGTATTGTATTTTCAAAATGATTTTCAAAACAAGATTTTCAAAATACAAAATGTGACAATCGCCTCATACCTCCTGCACTAAACTATAGGAGAGGTGTGTTGCATCACATGTCAGGCTGGTATGGGACAACCATCAAGGGATGTAAATCGAAATAGAACCTGTCGTATAGCTCACAGCACATGGATGATATATAATGATAATAAAATATACAACAGGATATAGTAATGAAGCATAGAAAAGAAGGAAATCCCATCTCCATAAAAATCTTAGAATATCGAGTACAAAACATCTCAGTGACTGAATATTTGAATACGTCAGGCCTTACTACATCCCTCATCAGAGCATATAACAAGCGAAACAGCAGAAATCGTCCAAATAGCTATATAGTGAGAATAGTAGTATGTCAGCATCCTGCTCATCGCCGCTCAACTCATCATCACTAACATGTCATATGTACTCACTTTGATCATCAGCATCGTCGATGAGCACCCTAAGGTGTTAAGCGTAAACGTAAAATCTTGAGTCAGACACGGTCTAGTTTGAGCGATAAAAGACCAACAATAGACATACACGACAATATGAAAATAGACAGTTCAAGTCTCACTTAACCTACCTCTGCAACCAAAGAGTTAGCACATAGTAATCACATTAAATATGCTACTCAAACACACGAAAATAGGTACAAGTCAAAACAGGATTTCCAATCTCTACTTCTCTTTAGTATCTTGTGGTGATAACCTACCTAAAGAAAATAAAAGAGAACACACAAGAAATCATAACATCCCTTACAAGAAAAAACCTAGATACCATTGACCAAAGCCATGAATATGTTGATATCGAGTGGCTGGTGTTGCCATCTGTCAAGGGCTAATGGAAAACCCTAGTTCTAGTCGAACTACCGTACATCCAACGCACTTTGTCTTCCAAAGACAAGTAGATCACTTCCACAATGATCTAAAGTACCCGATCTCCAAGATTTTGATATTCCTCCCCGTGATACCTATGTTTTGAGTCCGCTAGAATCCTTCAAACTATCAATTGCTCCTTGGCGCTTCTGATCAGATAAATCATCCAAGACTTCATATTTTACCTCGAATCCCACTCGAGTCAATCCATTATCTCGCAGTCCCGTTCTACCTTGATCTGCCAATGTCTTTGCCTTTGACCGCTCCCGCTTGAGTTCACAATTGAAGAATAAGCAACACTTTGATGATAACATCCACCCTATAGATGCTATAGACTAACATAGACAACCATCATGATCCTGAAGAGCCTTGATTCTCACCTTGGGCCTCCTAACCTCCAACTATCAACTATGATGGATCAGTATTGATCCATCTCTCATAAATCGGTACTGATCCATACACTTAGAAAAAATTGGCTAAGTGTCTGGATCCTCTCCTCCCTAGCCTCGGGTACTTCCGTCTCGTCAAATTTTATAGCCTACCACCTCCCCAAAGTCATTTATGCATATCCATTGACGAGTATTCTAGTGATCATACTTCGACCCATCCAGTCATCACCAAAATTTGCACATGACCCGCTATAGAGCCCACAAAGCCATGCACCCAGTTACAACCCCCATTAGCTACCCTAATGGATCGGTATAGATCCATAGGGGATGGATAGATACCAATCCATGTACTTGGTTGTTTTTTACACGACTTTTTTCGTGTCATCTTCCAGTATCCTCCAAAGCTCCTTCGCCAAGTTTCATCTGAATCCAACCATTTAAACTTTGATTTTCTCTGTTCTTCGATCCTAAGTCCCATGAAACACAATTATAAACAAATAAATCGCTCAATCATACAATTCAACCAATCAAATAGTAACTCATCCAAATTCTAAAGTGACTAATCATATGAACATAAACATACATGAATTATATTGCAAAAACATGGATCAAACACAAAACATATATAAAACATGATGGATCTAACAATTTATAGGTTATATGATCAAATTAGATTATCTTACAACATCTAGTTCTAAAATAAACATGTATGATCCAGTTTTAGGTTAGAATTAACATATAAGATGTTTGATTAACCTAATTAATACATATAATTTGTATTAATTATGCAAGATCTCTATCACTCACCAAAGCCAGAATTCGATGCAACATGGATAAAAAAATATGGACAATGAGAAAAACTCTAGAGTTCGATGGAAAGTGACGAGATCTGATCCTTATTGATTAGATCATGCCTCTAGATGCAACTTAGAATGATATAACGAAAGAAAATTAGGGTTTTGGTGATTGGGTTGGAACAAAGATTCTCATATGCTCAACTTAATGTGTATTATGAGGAGAAGAACCCTAATTCTCTCCATAAACCCCTTATTTATAATCTAGTCTAATAGGCTCACTACTCGGTCCATTAGCTGTTAATTAACCTAGCCACTAGTTACAAAAATTTAGAGCAACGAGCCAAATCATTGATGTGACCACTCTACAGAATGACCAACCACCCCCCCCAATACAATGAGATCAATTATAGCACTGATTCAGTCCCAAACAAAAGTTATAGTTAAAACAGTAAGTCACAGGGGTAAATCTTTACAAGATGATTTGGTAAAAATCGTGGATATGTCTCATATCCCTATGAACAAAATATTAAAATATGAGAATGATATGACCACTTGGAAATTAAATAGAATTACTTAACGATTGTCTAATACATAAAATACATGTTGTTACATTTTCCCCCTTTAGGAATTTTACCCCCTAATTTCCAAGCAAACACAAGCAAACAAAGTATCCCGCATGCCTATCATCCACAAGTAGCCAATCGATCATCCAATCTAGCATCCAAAAATCCATGAAATTAAAATTCTAGCATAGCATGTGGAACTCTGATAGTGCAAGAAAAATTGGCACAATTAAGGCATGATATATGGGACATACCACTCGAAGAGCCCTAAATTGGTCGACCTCGTACTCTCTTCCATTTCCCACGTGCAATCTTCATTGTTATCGCTCCATTATATCTTAACAACTTTCCTTCCAAGTTGTTTCGTGTTATTACCAACAACACGAAGCGTCTTATGAAGTCTAGAAAATTTTGGATCTAACTCTAAGTCCTCCATCTGATCCGGAGATACTATCCAACTTGGGTGTTGCAAAAACTTCTTTAGATACGGCACATGAAAACATTGTGCAAACTGAATGAAAAACATTGTGCAAACCGGCCACCTTCTCAGGCAGATCCAATATATAAGCATGCTTCCCAATATGCTCTATAATTGGAAATGACCTAACAAATATCGGATCTAACTTGCCTTTCCTTCCTCTTATCGGCATAAATCTTCAGAGGTGAAACTTCCACAAATACCAAGTACACTACTGAGAATTCCAAATCCTTTTTCCTCTTATCGGCATAACACTTCTGGCGATCTTAGGCTGTCTATGTACGTTATTGAATGATTTCGAACTTATCCATCATTTCCCTTATTATTTCTAGCCCAAATACCAACCTTTCTCTAGACTCCAATCAACAAGAGGGTGAATTATGGTCTAACGTACAATGCCTCATACAATGTCATACCAATACTCGACTGATAACTGTTGTTATAGGAAAAATTAACCAAAAGAAAATGGTCTTCCCATGATACTCCAAAATCCAATACACAAGCTCTTAGAAGATCTTCCAATACTCGATTGACTCTCTTTTTTTGACCATCAGTTTGGAGATGATAAGTTACACTCATATGTACCTGAGTTCCCAATGCCTATTGCAAACTCTTCCAAAATCCACTAGTAAACAAGGGCTCTCGATCGCTAATTATACTCTTAGGTATTTCATGAAATCGAACTATCCATTTGATAAACAACTCAATCAACTTGGATTCTGTCCTAGTCGATTTGGCAGGAATAAACCTAGTGCTTTTGGTCAAGCAATCCACAATAACCCATACATCCTCATTTCCTTCCCTAGTCCTTGACATCCCATTAGTAAAATCCATCGAAACTTTCTCCCACTTCCATGTAAGAATCCTAGTGGTTGTAGTAATCCACTAAGCTTCTTCTGTTCACCTTTAACCAACTACCAGTTCAAACATTTCGATATGAATCTCCCGACATTTCCTTTCATACCCTTCCAGTAGTGAACTCTCTTCATATCTCGATACATTTTATTATCACCATGATGAATAGTCATCCTAGAGTGATGACATTTGTGACACCCTAACTCCTTAACACTATCCTAATATAGAATCCCATTAATAAATATGGAGCGTTGTAGGTATAAAGACAATAAACATTGCAGAGACAAGATTTCACAAGACATAAAGTATAAATTCATGGTAGAAGAGAATGACAATTTTTATTAAAATAAAAAAACCAATCTCATTATTCAGACAAACCAAATTGTCATAAAATGCCATGTCTCAAATTTTAGTCGTAATAGCAATATCAAAGTAGCAAAAAAAATAGTATCCCCAAATAGCCAAAAAGTAAAAGCAAACTGTGGAAAGAATTAAGAACAATACATCTCTACAAGAGTCTTCCAAGATAAAATCAACTAAGCAGTCCAAGCTAAGCACTTACACCCTAAGAGCCTGGGGGAAAGAAAAGGAAAAATGGATCAAATAAAAAGTCTGGTGAGTTGTAGTGATTACTAGCACGATTGATAATCGAAAGAACAATAAATAAAACAGTAATTCTAGTGTCATAAAAGGTAAATGGCTATGCATACCTAAAAGTGAACAAAATAGAATAGGGATATCATAAATGACATAAGAAGTTGTAAGTGGTCCGATTCACAAGGTTTGATAATGGTGACTGTTTTGCACTTCTACAAATAGAAACGAAATTAGGAAGAGATTCCCTAATACTACCCAAATGATGGACAGCGATGAATCATTGATAGCCTATGCCTACTACAGGTATGGGTTTATCAGGCCCTAGCTACTCAGTAAAAAGACATAACCTTATTTACAAGTGTCAAAGTGGCTTATGTCCCCAAATCGAACCACTGCACGCACACTGACTCACCGGAACACACTCACTCCATCCATTTGGACCGACTTACTTCTATAATGTAATATGGTGCGTGCCTTTGCCTCATATTAAGATCGAAATTGATAAAAAGGTATGCTACATGGAATAGATCCTAACAAACAAAATAACCTGGCTCAAATTCCCAACCCTAGATTTAGCCTCCAAAACAAATTCAATATTTTAGCCCTTTAATTTACCCACAATGTAAATTAATATGCTCATATTAAAGTATGACAACGAGGAGTTCTAGGCTTGTAATTTACCCACACATTGTAAATCAATATGTACATATAAGGCCTAACCATGACAGTCTAGTTTAAGCTTATAATTAACCAACATACTATAAATTAATATGTTCATATTAAAGCCCGACAACGAGAAGTACTAGGCTCGTATTTAACCAAACACTATAAATCAATATGCATATATTAAGCCTATCTGTCCCTTCCAAATATTCCAAGTCATATTGCAGATAAACTATTTGTGTTCATTATGATTTCCAATTATCATAATTGTGCAATTTTTCTAATTATAGTCCATTTTTATTAAAATCTATTAAATAGGCATTTGTATAGTCCACTTTGTCTCAATCTAGTTATTCCTTCCTTATTTGCAGTTTCAACATATTCAAATTAAGCCTCATTTTTTTATATATTCAATTAATTTTATTCCCTAATCAAAAGGTAAAACAGAGAAAAAGAGAAATAATCCAATGCAAATTATTAGGCATATAGGTTCATGCCTGTTTTAATCGTATTTATATTCCCCTCTTTAGGCATATATTTGGCGCAACTGTAAAATCTAGAAATAGACAAAGGGAAAAGAGATACAAGATAATAACTTACAAAAATCTGAATAGAATAGACAAAAAAGAAATTCAAAAATAAAATGGAAATGACTGAATCTGAAATCAAACTATAATAATATGGATCTAAGAATTGTGAATAACCCAGATTTGAAACTACCACAACCACTATTTTATAGATTTATCTTTAGCTTATAAGAAATCTAGAAATCACATAAATCTCACCTAAGAGAATGTTAACCCAAAAGCCCTAATAGAAAATCCCTAAAAATCTATGAATAAGCACTACTCTAATTTATGGGAAAACAACTTATTTTTATTTTAGATAACAAATGTGTAATGGAGGCATAGAAAATGAAGGGTGAGAATTGTGGGGAATGAGGGAGGAGCATAGGTTTATTTATAGACAAGATAAGGAATTCCAGGCCTTAGGATTTTAGGTTTCTGATCTTATCCTTCCAATCTATGTCAGAAAAGAACAATCCCGAAGCTCCCAACAATTTCTGTTTTGTGCTAGGCATGAAAACGTGTCTGGCCGAATACATAGGTCGACAGTTGTGTCGACATAGGAGTCGGCCCACTTGGGGCATAGGTCAACCCAGTTGGGTCTGGGTGTTCCCAGTAATCACGTTAACTAAGCGTGATTAATTATTTTATTCTGATTTGAATTTTAAACTTCAATTGATCTAACTTATTCATTTTAAGTCCGTTTTATGCAAACCAAAAGTCTATCTGAACTAAAAAAATCATAATAAACCTAATGCCGCCAACCCCGTTGCCCGATTACCATTATTTTTTGACTTATTCTTTGATAAATCAATTTTTAAATTAATTATTACTTGTTAAAATTTGGATTGTTACATTCTCCCCTCATATAAAGGATTTCATCTCCGAAATCTCTAAGGTAGAAGAATAATATAAGTGTTTTCTACATCCATATACTCATCCATCATCCACTGACAACCATCGTCCTTAATTTATCTAATGCAATTTATGTACTAATGCAATAGTGTAGTGAACATGGTCCTAACTAATGCAAAAGATTAGGCGGTTTATTGATTCATTCGATCCCCTTTTAATTACGTTTGTGCCATATATCCAAATGTATGCAAAAATCCTAATGATAATAGATAATTTATGCATGCGTGCCTTCAACATTATCCAAATACAACAAACATATGACAACATCCATGTATTACAACCATAGAAATAAATAAAATGCACACACATCCATTTGCAAATGTAAGTGTTTTATTCAGTCGTTCATAGTGTCTAATGTTGTGTATGCATGCACTGCAGCCACTTGAAAACACTTCCATCCATTTGCAAACATCAAACATAACATGTTTCAACCATATCCTATCATCTATAGGTTTCTCCTAAGATCAAGTTCAAAAGAATTCGAAAGTAGAACCTAAAAACTAAAGATCGGAGCGTACCATCAAACAGATAGGATAAGAAATAAGCATTTTCTCCTCGGATTCCTAAGTGGCCTTACCGTCATCGTCTCCCCAGCGCATCTTGACAAATTTTACTTCCTTGATTCTCATATTCTTGGTCTCAAAATCTAAGATCCGTCGAGGTTCCCGTCAAATGGATGCCTCCCGCTCGATTTCTACGTCCTCTAATGCACTGGGTTCCACTACCATCGCTGATTTGTGTAGGCACTTTCGCAAGTGCGGTACATGGAACATGTCATGAAAATCTGATAGTCTCTGGTAGTCGAACTCCATAAGCCATCTACTTTATGCTCTCTATGACTGAGAATGGTCCAACAAACCTTGGGGCTAACTTGTCCACTGAGCAAAACCATGTTCCTTAGTGGTAAAACTTTGATGAAGACCAAATCTCTAATAGCGAACACTAAGGCAATCCTTCTCTTGTCCGCATATGACTTCTGTCTATCCTGTGTTGTCTTCATCCTTTTTCTAATCAACTCAATCTTATCAAAAGTTTCCCTAATCATTTTCGACCCAAGAAGCAGTTTGTCTTTCAAATCCCACCAGCATGTCGGAGATCTATAAGGCTACCCATACAAAGCCTCGAAGGGTGTCATGCCAATGTTAGACTAGAAATTATTGTTGTAAATAATTTCTATGAGAGTTAAATGATCCTCCCAAGTTCCTCCGAAGTCTAAAATACACATCCTCGGTAGGTCTTCTAAAATCTCATTCACCTTATCGGTCTGTTCATCCGTCTGAGGGTGATAAGTAGTACTCAACCTGAGTTGGATTCTCAGGGCTTCTAGCGCTAGTAAAAATTGGATCCCTGTCTCACATGATGCTCGAAGGAATACCATGGAGTCTAACTATTTCACAAATATATAAAGAAGCCAACCATGCAGTCATCCTCTTACTCTTAACAGGGATGAAATGGGCCCTCTTAGTCAATCGATCCACTATGACCCAAAAGCTGGTGTTGCCTTTTCTTGACCTAGGAAACCCATCCAAAAAATCCATAGAAATGCTCTCCCATTTCCACCATGGTACATTCAAAGGTTGAAGTAGTCCACCGGGCTTTCTTTGCACGGCCTTAACTCTTCGGCAAGTCACACATCTAGCTACAAACTCATCCACGCTCTTCTTTATGCCGAACCAATAAAAGACTCGTCTCATATCGCGATATATCTTATCACCACCCAGATGGTTAGTCATCCGAGATTGATGAGCCTCATCTTATACCGCACTCGTCAGTTCATCTGTGCGGGATACACATAACCTATCGTCCTATCAAAGCCAACCTCTACAATCCACAATATACATAAGGAGGGGTCTAGAATCCTCTTCTTCACCCAATCTATCCAAAATATCTGAATGCTTGGAATCCTCTCTCTGCCTAGCCTCAATATGCTTTAGCAAGGTAGGTCTCACCTCCAAAGATGCAAACAATCCTGGAGTGTAATCCACAGATGGTCGAAAATCAAAGGCGGCTATATACTCCAAACTCTGCCACTCAACAAATAAAGGACTCAATCCCTCTCTTTGTTGCTCAAAGCATAGGCCACTACATTTCCCTTACCGGGGGTATAAGAAATCTTGAAATCATATAATGCTAAGGACTCCATGCACCTTTGCTGCCTCAAATTGAGATCCCTCTGAGAGAGAAAATACTTGAGCGAATTATGGTTTGTAAAGAGCTCGAACTTATCTCCAAGTAGGTAATGTATCCAAGATTTAAGTGCAAATAGTATAGCTACTAACTCTAAATCATGTGTAGGTTGATTCCTCTCATGAAGCCTTAGCTGCCCACTACTGTAGCATGCTGCTCTATCATCTTACACTTAGACCAATTCCATAAGCATCGTATAAACTGTGAACATCTTAGATCCATCGGGAAATGTCAAAAGTGGTGCATTGGTGAGGGCATTCTTCAGTCTTTCAAAGGCATCCCCACGATCCATATCCTAAGAAAAATCCAAATTCTTCTTAGTAAGTTGGGTTAATAGTGCCAAGATACATGTGAATCTTTAATGAACTTTCTATAGTAACCCGCTAAGACGAGAAAACTCCTTACCTTAGTCACGTTCTTAGGAGTCCACCAATCCTTAGAGACCATATTCCCTAAGAAACAAGTTTGTGGTAGGATCAACTGTAAACCCATCGTTAGAGACCATATTCCATAAGAAACACACCTCTTTCCTTCAAAAATGACACTTGGAGAATTTCACCTTCAACTGATGAACTCGGAGAGTATAGAGAACCTTCCACAAATGTGAAGCATGCTCATCCTCTTTCCTCGAGAAGACAAGGATATCATCTATAAAAACCACCACAAACTTGTTTAGAACATCTTTGAATATTCTACTGATCAAGTCCACGAAATATGATGGTGCATTGGTCAACCCGAAAGGCACAACCAACCACTCGAAGAGGCCATCATGAGTCTTTGTTTTATCGATGCTATCCTCTGCCGCGCGTAAATGATGGAAACTAGTAGTCAAATCCAATCGAGAGAATACATACGCCTACCAACTGGTCAAACAAATCATCTATACAATGGAGAGGGTAAAATTCTTCTTTGTGAGCTTGTTCAATTCTCGGTACTTCACGCATAGATGGAGGAAATCATCAGCCTTAATGGTGAAAACAGCTGGTGATCCCACTCAGAAATACTCCATTTAATAAAACATTTTTCCAAAAGCTCACCCACTTTCTTGCTCAACTCTTTCTATTCCCTTGAAGATATATGCAAAACAAGTAGCGCTATAGGCTTTGCTTTCTCACTAAGATAGATCCGGAAGACAATCTCTCCCTTAGGTATTAATCCTCTAACCTCCTCGAACACATCCAAATATTCATGGACAATGGGTACGCATTAGATATCAATAGAAGAATCTAGGGAGGAAAGAAAACTCAACATGACCGACCCTCACGGGTTGCAAGAAATCTGTAGGGTCCTATACTGCATTCATTAAAGAACGACTGTCCTCTCGCAGTCAAGTACATAACCGTACATGGCTAACAAATTCATCCCTAAGATTGTACTATACCCCAAAATCCTAACATAAGCATCACAATCAAACTCAACGCCTAAAATAGAAATTTTCAAATCCCTTCAAATCATAGATAAGTGTGTTGAACCACTTATAGGGTTTGAAACTACTATGTGCTTGGTAACTAGTGAGATTTCAAAGTGCAAATAGTCAACCAATATATTAGAAATAAATGAATTAGAAGCTCTTGAATTGAAAAGAGTACTAAGAGGAAAATCAGAGATAAGATCAAACCTTCAACAGAGACTTTTCTACCTTTATCCAGGCCATTGCTAGTCGGTGTTGCCTCCAATACATGCACCTAAGCTATTGCTGCACTAGTCCTCTGTGGACTGCTTTACTCAGATGTCCTGGCTGCCCACAATTATAGCACTTTTGTGAAGACCCGTAACTTCCCCGAAAAGGAAAGCGACGGATAGTTCGAGAACAAGCCACAACAGAACTCATATAGAAGAACATTTCATTGTATATTACAACAATGCATCAGATTACAAGAATATACAGAGTATAAACGAATATTACACAGAAATACCAGAGATTTAAATTACATTTAAATACATAGCAGCGGAAAATAATACAATACACAACTAGAAGAGATATACGGATACAAAGCTTTCCGGATATCGTTCCAGCTGTAAACCAGGATCCTGTGAATACAAATCTGCAAAACCAAAACTACTAGTTGCCCGTGTCAAAATAAGGGCACCCAGAGTTTAGGTTAAAACAATAAACTCCAGGTCAGTCATGTGACTGGTGTGAGAACTAAAACAGTTATTAATCTTTATTTTTAATCATTAAGTAAATCAAGGGACCACGCCGTATAACACGGAACGGGTTTTCTCCCAAGAATACCAGTGCATAAACAAACTGCGCAATGCTAAATAAAGAAAAATGAAGCTGTTATAAGATCCAGGTCCCATCACACAATGCAACGCAGCCGAGGATAGGGTTTTCCCTTATAACAGCCAAAGAATGCTTGATACGGTTAAAACAAATCGTTTGATACTATTATAAGTGCATAGTGTATTAAACAACTTCAAATCATAAGTATCAATCATAGGCGGCATGAGCGCCCCATCCCACTATGTCACCATATATAGGTTTACAAATAAAACCGCAAAGTCATGTATTTGGAAATTTGATTTCCGTCTATGAACCGAGGCCAGGGATCGTCCTTTACCGATTCGAGACAATCTAGCCTACCATGTCTCAGGAACAGCCGCAACTGCCCCCTGGATCGTCAGGGCCGGTCCACCGATGTGGATTATTATGCCTGAACAATACGTCTCCCCGCCCTTTGGGGCGCAAACGAGCCATCAAATGACTCCATCGGTTCGAGAACGACCGATCAATCCGAGGCGCCTCGCAACAGCAACAACCACATAAGTCAAACTCGTCAGGGCGTGTAAAACCACTGACGCCACTTTTAGCTAGAAAGAAACGCAAGTCCTCCCTGAGGTCCATCTCCCGTTTTTGGTTCATACCGGGTGTGAAACTCGCGAAGTAAACGTTACACAAAGCTACGCCACAAAGGCCGTGCTCTGATCATCACCACAAGACTTTGCTTTTCAATAGAAGCCTTGATCAATTGCCACTTAGGCATGCCACACAGGCAATTCACTCCATGCGTTTGATATCCATCAAAATATAACCCCTGAGCTCGTACGTCTCAGAGAAGGGCGTTAAGCAAGAGAATAAATTCTCCGCCGCCAAACAGATATATATTTAATAGAGATCAATCACACGGACTAAAATCCAATGTCAGACACACAGTCCATTTACAAGTCCATTCTGGGTCTGAACGAAACCGGAGGCACCTAGTACCCCGCATATCCATCGATCTCCAAGTACGTCTGGACGATCACCAACTGTTTCCATCTTCTTGGGTGTACAGCCCAATCAAGATCATCAGTAATCACCCAAACGACGTGAAGACTTCAGGTCTTCGACCACCGTCTTCATCTTCGACTTATCGTCGTATCAGTTATTCAGAATGGGATAAACCCGGTCCTTCCGAATAACTCGCGTATATTTTAAGTAAGTGTTACACAAACACAACATACGCCTCATTCCAACTCATCAGTCACTAACCGTAAATTAATCAAGAGAATAATTCCCCAAATATTAACCCCGAAGGCCGAAACCAACATCAGATCAATATCCAGAAAACCATTCTGCTTGGCTAACCGACAGTTAGTTTCTAAATTTCACATTCATAGGGAAAGGTTCCCATTAATTTTATCCAAGATAAATTTCTTGAATTTATTCTTTAATCTATTTTTGAATCTCAATTCAAACTAGTCGGGATTAGCGAACCTTACCGAAGTAATCATTTATTTTAATTTCCCCATCCCAACCTATTCATCCCATGAAGTAAAAACTGGTAATACTTCATATCTAACACCACAGTGTTATCGGTAAATTCAATTACCATTTCACGTTCAAATCTAATTAAAGATTTAACTATCGCCTGGAGCAAAACTGGTGATACTCCATTTTCGATCATTTCAATCTAATTAAAGATTCATTAAAACTCCACTTAGTTTTAATCGTTAACTGGGTTAAAGAATCAGTGTCATTTAAAACACGGTTCACGATAAACCCAAAATCACATTCATTAATTATCGGGTTAAAGAACAAGTGTTATTTAAAACACTGTTCACGATAAACCCAAAAATCAATATCAATTCAATTCCAATTAAATATCATTTAATTGGTACACTTCATTAAATCTAAATAAAAAGATTTAATCTTTTCTCAACTGGGTTCAAGAACAGTGTTAGTGAAGACACCATTCACGACAAACCCAAATCACATTTGATATTCAATATAAGGCTCTGAATAGAAAATATATCGGCTTATATTCAATATCAATTTCTACGATTAACAAATGTCGTATTGGAAATAACGATATAAATATATATCTTTCAAATTTCCGTAACAACATCCGTATAATCACGAATTCCAACATCGAAATATTCCGAAGACAATTTCGATTCAAATCCACTCCAATGCAATCATTGGAAATTCTGGTTATTTTTAAAACCCTTTTTCAAATTCAATTTATTTATTTAAAAATAAATAGAATTATGATTCTAGTTCAAAACTAGCTCATTTCGATAAAAATCTATTTTTATCTTTTCAAATATGGAGTTTTTCATCCCAATTTTCCCCAAATCATTTCTTATGATTTTACACAAATTATTACTATTTTTAATAATTTTATCAAGGCCCGTACAGTCGATTTCCATCAATGGCCATCGAACTGCACTTACAACGACCTTTTCCGAATTTGATTTGGACATAATTCCAAATCCAACCGTTAGATTTCCAATTTCTAATATTTTTTAGAAAGCTCTTTTCGATACGAACCCAACAGTTCTGGTTTTAGGAGAATCCGACGATCGGATCTCCCGTAATGTCCGTTTGAAATAAATGGTCGAAATTCACGAACTGCCGCGGTGCGGCGCGTTCTATTCAGGCCATTATATTATATATATAATATATATAATATATATTTCGTCGATTTCTATTTAAAACGAATTATATAAATGGTTTTGAATTCGTTTCAAAACATTTTCAACTTCCATTTCCATTCAAATCAAAATTGAATTCTTCTTTATAAATTCGTTTTAAAATTCATTTCAATTCAAATTTCAATTCAATTTGAATTCATTTCAATTCGCTTTCAATTCAATTTGAAATCGTTTTCAATTCAATTCATTTCGAAATCGTTTTCAATTCAATTCATTTCGAAATGGTTTTCAATTCAATTCATTTCGAAATCGTTTTCAATTCAATTCATTTCGAAATCGTTTTCAATTCAATTCATTTCGAAATCGTTTTCAATTCAATTCATTTCGAAATGGTTTTCAATTCAATTCATTTCGAAATCGTTTTCAATTCAATTCATTTTGAAATCGTTTTCAATTCAATTCATTTCGAAATCGTTTTCAATTCAATTCATTTCGAAATGGTTTTCAATTCAATTCATTTCGAAATATTTGATTTCAAAATTACTTTTCAATATTCATTTCAAAATGAATAAAATCGATAAAAATATCGTTCACGTCAAAATGGCGCATCTAATCAACACGGCTTCATATATTTCTATTTTCAAATATTCTGTTTCAAATATTTCTATTATTAAAATATTTCGTTCAACACATGACCAATCTCAATGGATGAGTACTGTCAACACATGAACCTTTATTTTATATTGATAAAGATGTAAATTTTATTACTAAAATATTTCGTTCAACACATGACCAATCTCAATGGATGAGTACTGTCAACACATGAACCTTTATTTATTTTATTCTTTATTTTCTAAATTGGAATGAGGCCCAATCAATCACCATATAAAGTTAATTATATGGATTTTCATACATTACACACATATAATAGCATTGAAAAATAATCAACCATCAACCAAAGTGCACTACACTGTACAAGCATCAAATATAGATATTCAACGCTTATAACAGCCTGTCAATCAATCGATCGACATATTTAATCAATCAGGATGAGTGAACTTCAAATTTCATCCCAATACCCGTGTGGGGTTTCAAACAATCAAACACAGATTTTATTTGTGCAGTTGGGCGATGTGTAAAATTTATCGTCCCAATCAATGTCATTCAAATAGGTGTACATAAACAAACCGTCCGGTTTGCAAATGAATATTTTATTTTGTTCACTTCACTATTTTCATATTCACGTTAAAAATTATATTTTTAACGATAAAACATTTTATTTCAACCTATGAATTTCTATTCAATTCATTTATTCAATAAAATGATATTTTTATTTTTCTAACATATTTTAGAAAATTTCGGCGGCATAACGGCACGATACTAGAAACGGGACGAGGCCTAGCCTTATCCCCGGTCTAGTGAAGGCCCACGCCATTCACACATCAATAAAATCAATTTATTTCACCCAACAATTCAATTTCAAATCAAATCATCACTAATCTATGCAACCAAACAAACAAGTCCATGGTCTGTGGACGATTGTGTCGGGTGCTACTAAGCACCGTCTGCATCCTAGTATATATATATTACTAGAAAAGAAATTGAAAGGTGAGAAATTCTCACATTTAGCTATCCAACTTCACGGCACTTCCTTTATATAAAGCTTCTTCGTTATCTTCGTTGCCCGTAGCCACTACATATGTAAAAATCGAATTTTTACTACGCTATTCAATACATAAAAATCGAATTTTTAGTTTGCTATTCAATATATAAAAATCGAATTTTTAGTTTGCTATTCAATATATAAAAATCGAATTTTTAGTTTGCTATTCAATATATAAAAATCGAATTTTTAGTTTGCTATTCAATATATAAAAATCGAATTTTTAGTTTGCTATTCAATATATAAAAATCGAATTTTTAGTTTGCTATTCAATATATAAAAATCGAATTTTTATTTCGATGTTCAATATATAAAAATTTCGCCTTTTCAAAAAATAAAGATTTCGCCTTTATAAAAACATAGACTTCGCCTTTTCAAATTTAAAGATTTCATCTTTATAAAAACCTCATTTTTATTTTCCTACACATATAAAGATTATATTTTTAATATTCCTATGATGTAAAAATCATATTTTTATTACTTTAAAAATATAAAAATCATATCTTATTTCTTCTACTTCATAAAATTCCGTCTATTCTATTTAAAGTTCAAATCATTTTCTATTTTAAAGTTCGAATCTTTTTTCTATTTTAACAGTTCAAAATAAAATCAGTTTTTAAATCTCTTTTAAAAATCAGTTCTTAAATCCTTTTTTTTTTAAAAAAAAACAGTTTTCTAAATCCTATTTAAAAGTCAGTTTTCTAAATCCCTGTATATAAAATAAAATAAATAAATAAAAACTTACAGAGAGGGGGCGGGGTGCTCGCCGCGGTGGCGCAGGGCCCAAGCGGTGGCGGTGGAAGTCGGTGCAGGCGGTTGCGGTGGCTGCGTCGCTGGGATGAGGGGGTTTGGAGCTAGGGTTTTCGCAGGAAGGAGGAGAGAGAGATGGAGGAGGAGAAGGGGAGGGGGGGAGGAAGAAGCGGCGGTGGCACATCTGGGGAGCGGCGGCGCGTTGATCGGCGAGGGTAGTGGAGCGATTTGTTTTTTTTTCTTTTTCAATTTCTGTTGAATCGAATGTGAACGGGGGGGGGGGGGGCAGAGGGGAAGATAAAGGTAGGAGGGAGGTTTTATTTTATTTTATTATATTTATTATTTTCAAAAAGTTGACTTTTACATACGACCTCGAAACGAGGCCCACCGCCTGTCGTCCATAGCATATTACCCCTATTCCGAACACAATGGGATATGTATCGCATGCTGATTTGATCGTTTCGATTAGTTTCAGTTGAATTTACATTTAAATCACTATATTGAATTTTAAATGTACATTTCAAATTACCGGGGTCACATACTAACTAGAAAAATTCCAGAAAAATATTTTCTAGCTTCGTATTGACGATACGGTCCTAACAAAACTAATTTCATCGAATTCTGAGACCGTTTGTGAAATGGCCAATTTCCAGTCGATTAAAATCAACTGAAACTGGTCAAACGCGTTTTCCTTCGCCACGCTCACATATTGATTCGAAAAATTATGAAATTTAAAACCTAGCAATAATTTGACATCACGGACCCAGCAAAACTGGTTTCGTCGAAATCCGAGGTCGTTTGCAAAATGTCCATTTTTAAGGGCCTGAATTCCATAGCGACTATTCAGAATTTTCAACTGGACATATCTTTTGATCCCCGCTATGAAAATTTGATTATTCGGATTCGCTGGAAAGATATTCCCAATTAGTTCCTATTGTTTTCGGTTTCACCAAAATCCGGATTGTTTTGCACCCGGTACATTCAAATGAAATTTGAAATCGAATTATCGAACTACCGCGCCATTTTCAATTCTATTTATAATTATATATAAATATTTATTTTCTAACGACGACGCGTATAATATATACGTCAAATTCTATTCAAAATAAATTTCTCGTCGATATTATTTAAAATAATTCATTTTAAATATCCAAAATTCGCTAAAATTGCCAAAATAAAAATTTTAAACTGGCCCAGATTTTCGGGTTGTTACAATCTCCCCCACTTAAAACTTTTCGTCCCCGAAAAGGAACAAAGTCGAAAGTGGTTTGATTAATCAACTCTACGCTCGATCAGGCTTCCATTCTCCAACTCTTTAGTTTCTGAGAATTTCCAAAAATTTCAAAAATTTGGCTAACACCCTAAATTTTCGAAAAATTTCGCCATAACCTCCCCTGCACCGGGAGCATCGGGGAATTTCAAATAG
Organism: Allium sativum; assembly: GCA_030737875.1. Lineage (NCBI taxonomy): Eukaryota > Viridiplantae > Streptophyta > Magnoliopsida > Asparagales > Amaryllidaceae > Allium > Allium sativum. The sequence goes on along the minus strand of CM060918.1, from coordinate 617,884,221 downwards.
CTTCCCCGGTCCTTCAGATCTCAAAAAGAAAAAGAAAAAGCCAAGCGGCTAGCCAATAGGCTCATAAAATCATCATCACCCAAACAAAACAGTAAATTATGTAGTAAACATGTACCTATTTGTCGGGCAAACAAATTTTATTCTTCGGCTCTAGCCTCCTTGCTATGACCTGTTCAATAATATATATATATGCAAGCAGATGCAACCAATTTTCAATATAATTCAATATTTGATGCAATTAGGCCTAATGGTTCAAAATTGTCAAACAAATAAATAAACAACACAAACATCAATCAATTAGTGGATTAGAGTTTCAAATTCATAATTTGATATATAGTCAAAAATCAGATTTTTGATGCCAAATCACAACAATGTGTTCTAACTATATATATAAGTTTTGGTTCTCACACCAGTCTAATGGAAATATATAGGAATCTCACTTTCGTCACTCGAATATAAACACTGATGATGAGGCCTCATCATCTGAATCATCTCCGGGCGAGTAGAGTGTGATGCTATATCTATCCAATATATTAAGACTTTGAATACACGCGGATCAGACGTATACGCAAAATCTATATATATTGGATTGTCCACATCGATAAAAATAAATAACCAAATACATATAATTGATTTATATTTCAAAACAAGTTTTGTTTTCATTTTCAAAAATATACTCTTCACACTCGTCCTAGGATACTACTGATCCCATCTCTAACGAGTCATTCCCATTGGATATTACTAATCCAATATCTGATGAATTCTTTCGTATGGTTCTAACGTGCCTTGTTCTCTGCTTTGTAAACCAAAGCTCTGATACCAACTGTGAAGACCCGTAACTTCCCCGAAAAGGAAAGCGACGGATAGTTCGAGAACAAGCCACAACAGAACTCATATAGAAGAACATTTCATTGTATATTACAACAATGCATCAGATTACAAGAATATACAGAGTATAAACGAATATTACACAGAAATACCAGAGATTTAAATTACATTTAAATACATAGCAGCGGAAAATAATACAATACACAACTAGAAGAGATATACGGATACAAAGCTTTTCGGATATCGTTCCAGCTGTAAACCAGGATCCTGTGAATACAAATCTGCAAAACCAAAACTACTAGCTGCCCGTGTCAAAATAAGGGCACCCAGAGTTTAGGTTAAAACAATAAACTCCAGGTCAGTCATGTGACTGGTGTGAGAACTAAAACAGTTATTAATCTTTATTTTTAATCATTAGGTAAATCAAGGGACCACGCCGTATAACACGGAACGGGTTTTCTCCCAAGAATACCAGTGCATAAACAAATTGCGCAATGCTAAATAAAGAAAAATGAAGCTGTTATAAGACCCAGGTCCCATCACACAATGCAACGCAGCCGAGGATAGGGTTTTCCCTTATAACAGCCAAAGAATGCTTGATACGGTTAAAACAAATCGTTTGATACTATTATAAGTGCATAGTGTATAAAACAACTTCAAATCATAAGTATCAATCATAGGCGGCATGAGCGCCCCATCCCACTATGTCACCATATATAGGTTTACAAATAAAACCGCAAAGTCACGTATTTGGAAATTGGATTTCCGTCTATGAACCGAGGCCAGGGATCGTCCTTTACCGATTCGAGACAATCTAGCCTACCATGTCTCAGGAACAGCCGCAACTGCCCCCTGGATCGTCAGGGCCGGTCCACCGATGTGGATTATTATGCCTGAACAATACGTCTCCCCGCCCTTTGGGGCGCAAACGAGCCATCAAATGACTCCATCGGTTCGAGAACGACCGATCAATCCGAGGCGCCTCGCAACAGCAACAACCACATAAGTCAAACTCGTCAGGGCGTGTAAAACCACTGACGCCACTTTTAGCTAGAAAGAAACGCAAGTCCTCCCTGAGGTCCATCTCCCGTTTTTGGTTCATACCGGGTGTGAAACTCGCGAAGTAAACGTTACACAAAGCTACGCCACAAAGGCCGTGCTCTGATCATCACCACAAGACTTTGCTTTTCAACAGAAGCCTCGATCAATTGCCACTTAGGCATGCCACACAGGCAATTCACTCCATGCGTTAGATATCCATCAATATATAACCCCTGAGCTCGTACGTCTCAGAGAAGGGCGTTAAGCAAGAGAATAAATTCTCCGCCGCCAAACAGATATATATTTAATAGAGATCAATCACACGGACTAAAATCCAATATCAGACACACAGTCCATTTACAAGTCCGTTCTGGGTCTGAACGAAACCGGAGGCACCTAGTACCCCGCATATCCATCGATATCCAAGTACGTCTAGACGATCACCAACTGTTTCCATCTTCTTGGGTGTACAGCCCAATCAAGATCATCAGTAATCACCCAAACGACGTGAAGACTTCAGGTCTTCGACCACCGTCTTCATCTTCGACTTATCGTCGTATCAGTTATTCAGAATGGGATAAACCCGGTCCTTCCGAATAACTCGCGTATATTTTAAGTAAGTGTTACACAAACACAACATACGCCTCATTCCAACTCATCAGTCACTAACCGTAAATTAATCAAGAGAATAATTCCCCAAATATTAACCCCGAAGGCCGAAACCAACATCAGATCAATATCCAGAAAACCATTCTGCTTGGCTAACCGACAGTTAGTTTCTAAATTTCACATTCATAGGGAAAGGTTCCCATTAATTTTATCCAAGATAAATTTCTTGAATTTATTCTTTAATCTATTTTTGAATCTCAATTCAAACTAGTCGGGATTAGCGAACCTTACCGAAGTAATCGTTTATTTTAATTTCCCCATCCCAACCTATTCATCCCATGAAGTAAAAACTGGTAATACTTCATATCTAACACCACAGTGTTATCGGTAAATTCAATTACCATTTCACGTTCAAATCTAATTAAAGATTTAACTATCGCCTGGAGCAAAACTGGTGATACTCCATTTTCGATCATTTCAATCTAATTAAAGATTCATTAAAACTCCACTTAGTTTTAATCGTTAACTGGGTTAAAGAATCAGTGTCATTTAAAACACGGTTCACGATAAACCCAAAATCACATTCATTAATTATCGGGTTAAAGAACAAGTGTTATTTAAATCACTGTTCACGATAAACCCAAAAATCAATATCAATTCAATTCCAATTAAATATCATTTAATTGGTACACTTCATTAAATCTAAATAAAAAGATTTAATCTTTTCTCAACTGGGTTCAAGAACAGTGTTAGTGAAGACACCATTCACGACAAACCCAAATCACATTTGATATTCAATATAAGGCTCTGAATAGAAAATATATCGGCTTATATTCAATATCAAATTCTACGATTAACAAATGTCGTATTGGAAATAACGATATAAATATATATCTTTCAAATTTCCGTAACAACATCCGTATAATCACGAATTCCAACATCGAAATATTCCGAAGACAATTTCGATTCAAATCCACTCCAATGCAATCATTGGAAATTCAGGTTATTTTTAAAACCCTTTTTCAAATTCAATTTATTTATTTAAAAATAAATAGAATTATAATTCTAGTTCAAAACTAGCTCATTTCGATAAAAATCTATTTTTATCTTTTCAAATATGGAGTTTTTCATCCCAATTTTCCCCAAATCATTTCTTATGATTTTAAACAAATTATTACTATTTTTAATAATTTTATCAAGGCCCGTACAGTCGATTTCCATCAATGGCCATCGAACTGCACTTACAGCGACCTTTTTCGAATTTGATTTGGACATAATTCCAAATCCAACCGTTAGATTTCAAATTTCTAATATTCGTTAGAAAGTTCTTTTCGATACGAACCCAACGGTTCCGGTTTTAGGAGAATCCGACGGTCGGATCTCCCGTAATGTCCGTTTGAAATAAATGGTCGAAATTCATGAACTGCCGCGGCGCGGCGCGTTCTATTCAGGCCATTATATTATATATATATAATATATATAATATATATTTCGTCGATTTCTATTTAAAACGAATTATATAAATGGTTTTGAATTCGTTTCAAAACATTTTCAACTTCCATTTCCATTCAAATCAAAACTGAATTCTTCTTTATAAATTCGTTTTAAAATTCATTTCTATTCAATTCAAATTTCAATTCAATTTGAATTCATTTCAATTCGCTTTCAATTCAATTTGAAATCGTTTTCAATTCAATTCATTTCGAAATCGTTTTCAATTCAATTCATTTCGAAATGGTTTTCAATTCAATTCATTTCGAAATCGTTTTCAATTCAATTCATTTCGAAATCGTTTTCAATTCAATTCATTTCGAAATCGTTTTCAATTCAATTCATTTCGAAATCGTTTTCAATTCAATTCATTTCGAAATGGTTTTCAATTCAATTCATTTCGAAATCATTTTCAATTCAATTCATTTCGAAATCGTTTTCAATTCAATTCATTTCGAAATGGTTTTCAATTCAATTCATTTCGAAATATTTGATTTCAAAATTACTTTTCAATATTCATTTCAAAATGAATAAAATCGATAAAAATATCGTTCACGTCAAAATGGCGCATCTAATCAACACGGCTTCATATATTTCTATTTTCAAATATTCTGTTTCAAATATTTCTATTATTAAAATATTTCGTTCAACACATGACCAATCTCAATGGATGAGTACTATCAACACATGAACCTTTATTTTATATTGATAAAGATGTAAATTTTATTACTAAAATATTTCGTTCAACACATGACCAATCTCAATGGATGAGTACTGTCAACACATGAACCTTTATTTATTTTATTCTTTATTTTCTAAATTGGAATGAGGCCCAATCAATCACCATATAAAGTTAATTATATGGATTTTCATACATTACACACATATAATAGCATTGAAAAATAATCAACCATCAACCAAAGTGCACTACACTGTATAAGCATCAAATATAGATATTCAACGCTTATAACAGCCTGTCAATCAATCGATCGACATATTTAATCAATCAGGATGAGTGAACTTCAAATTTCATCCCAATACCCGTGTGGGGTTTCAAACAATCAAACACAGATTTTATTTGTGCAGTTGGGCGATGTGTAAAATTTATCGTCCCAATCAATGTCATTCAAATAGGTGTACATAAACAAACCGTCCGGTTTGCAAATGAATATTTTATTTTGTTCACTTCACTATTTTCATATTCACGTTAAAAATTATATTTTTAACGATAAAACATTTTATTTCAACCTATGAATTTCTATTCAATTCATTTATTCAATAAAATGATATTTTTATTTTTCTAACATATTTTAGAAAATTTCGGCGGCATAACGGCACGATACTAGAAACGGGACGAGGCCTAGCCTTATCCCCGGTCTAGTGAAGGCCCACGCCATTCACACATCAATAAAATCAATTTATTTCACCCAACAATTCAATTTCAAATCAAATCATCACTAATCTATGCAACCAAACAAACAAGTCCATGGTCTGTGGACGATTGTGTCGGGTGCTACTAAGCACCGTCTGCATCCTAGTATATATATATTACTAGAAAAGAAATTGAAAGGTGAGAAATTCTCACATTTAGCTATCCAACTTCACGGCACTTCCTTTATATAAAGCTTCTTCGTTATCTTCGTTGCCCGTAGCCACTACATATGTAAAAATCGAATTTTTACTACGCTATTCAATACATAAAAATCGAGTTTTTAGTTTGCTATTCAATATATAAAAATCGAATTTTTAGTTTGCTATTCAATATATAAAAATCGAATTTTTAGTTTGCTATTCAATATATAAAAATCGAATTTTTAGTTTGTTATTCAATATATAAAAATCGAATTTTTAGTTTGCTATTCAATATATAAAAATCGAATTTTTATTTCGATGTTCAATATATAAAAATTTCGCCTTTTCAAAAAATAAAGATTTCTCCTTTATAAAAACATAGACTTCGCCTTTTCAAATTTAAAGATTTCATCTTTATAAAAACCTCATTTTTATTTTCCTACACATATAAAGATTATATTTTTAATATTCCTATGATGTAAAAATCATATTTTTATTACTTTAAAAATATAAAAATCATATCTTATTTCTTCTACTTCATAAAATTCCGTCTATTCTATTTAAAGTTCAAATCATTTTCTATTTTAAAGTTCGAATCTTTTTTCTATTTTAACAGTTCAAAATAAAATCAGTTTTTAAATCTCTTTTAAAAATCAGTTCTTAAATCCTTTTTTTTTTTAAAAAAAAAAACAGTTTTCTAAATCCTATTTAAAAGTCAGTTTTCTAAATCCCTGTATATAAAATAAAATAAATAAAAATAAATAAATAAAAAAACTTAAAGAGAGGGGGCGGGGTGCTCGCCGCGGTGGCGCAGGGCCCAAGCGGTGGCGGTGGAAGTCGGTGCAGGCGGTTGCGGTGGCTGCGTCGCTGGGATGAGGGGGTTTGGAGCTAGGGTTTTCGCAGGAAGGAGGAGAGAGAGATGGAGGAGGAGAAGGGGAGAGGGGGGGAGGAAGAAGCGGCGGTGGCACATCTGGGGAGCGGCGGCGCGTTGATCGGCGAGGGTAGTGGAGCGATTTGTTTTTTTTTTTCTTTTTCAATTTCTATTGAATCGAATGTGAACGGGGGGGGGGGGGGGGGGGGCAGAGGGGAAGATAAAGGTAGGAGGGAGGTTTTATTTTATTTTATTATATTTATTATTTTCAAAAAGTTGACTTTTACATACGACCTCGAAACGAGGCCCACCGCCTGTCGTCCATAGCATATTACCCCTATTCCGAACACAATGGGATATGTATCGCATGCTGATTTGATCGTTTCGATTAGTTTCAGTTGAATTTACATTTAAATCACTATATTGAATTTTAAATGTACATTTCAAATTACCGGGTCACATACTAACTAGAAAAATTCCAGAAAAATATTTTCTAGCTTCGTATTGACGATACGGTCCTAACAAAACTAATTTCGTCGAATTCTGAGACCGTTTGTGAAATGGCCAATTTCCAGTCGATTAAAATCAACTGAAACTGGTCAAACGCGTTTTCCTTCGCCACGCTCACATATTGATTCGAAAAATTTTGAAATTTAAAACCTAGCAATAATTTGACATCACGGACCCAGCAAAACTGGTTTCGTCGAAATCCGAGGTCGTTTGCAAAATGTCCATTTTTAAGGGCCTGAATTCCATAGCGACTATTCAGAATTTTCAACTGGACATATCTTTTGATCCCCGCTATGAAAATTTGATTATTCGGATTCCCTGGAAAGATATTCCCAATTAGATCCTATTGTTTTCGGTTTCACCAAAATCCGGATTGTTTTGCACCCGGTACATTCAAATGAAATTTGAAATCGAATTATCGAACTACCGCGCCATTTTCAATTCTATTTATAATTATATATAAATATTTATTTTCTAACGACGACGCGTATAATATATACGTCGAATTCTATTCAAAATAAATTTCTCGTCGATATTATTTAAAATAATTCATTTTAAATATCCAAAATTCGCTAAAATTTCCAAAATAAAAATTTTAAACTGGCCCAGATTTTCGGGTTGTTACAACTTTCCTTTGAGCTTCCTACAATCTCTAATAAGGAGCCCTGGGGTCCCACACTAGGAATGACAATGGGGCTGGTTGGGTGGGTTTCTTGTGCCTTAGACCCGCCCTGAAGCTTTCGAACCCTGCCCCAGACCCGCACCGTAGACCTGGTGCGGGTCTGGAATTTCTCCCCATACCCAAAACCAGTACGGGTCAGGGTAGACCCGACCCTCCCCACAACCTGGTGAAATTTTGTTCTAATGTACACATATTTATATACTTATATTTTTTTGTCACTAAACGATATATTATATACAAATATTAATGTTTTTACAATGATGAGAGAATATAATTAAATATGTTGTAAGATAATTGTTCAAAATGTATGCATTTGTTATTACATGATTACCATTGATGAAACTTAATACTATGAAAATTTTATAGCTTTTTGATTGAAAGAATATAATACTCAAGTCATCAACACGTATACCTAAGAAGATTAACAACTAATCATTATAGGTATAAAGTTTTCAATTAAGTTCCAATAATGTGGGGCGGGTTGGGGTGGGTTCGACGTGCCTCAGTCCCGACCCTAGACCCGGACCTCCAAAAGCGGGCCACGAGTCTACCCGCCTCGAAGATCCAATGGGGCGGATCAAAATGAATCAAAACAGGGGAGGATCAACCGGGTTTGTACCCTAGACCCGCCACATTGCCATCCTTATCCCACACCCATGACATTTTATCTCGGTCTTGATCTGCCCTTTCTGAGAATTTCAAACTTGCTTCTTCTTGTCTTTCTTATTCCAAAATTTCTTTTTAGGACCAGAAAACTTAGAAACTCCACTCTTATCATCCTTAACCTCTTCTTTCTTATCATCATGCATCAACGTCATTAAGATCAAGGCCTCATATGTCGCTCCCATAGGGATGTGAGTCATCACAAACGCCAATCCTTGGATATGTCAATTCAACCCTCTCACAAATCGAACATCCTTCTTGTTTAATAAGTAAGTAAATAACATTCATATTAGATGAATTGAACAAATGACGTTAATTAGTGTTACAATAAAACTAGATAAAGGTAAGCTAAATGCATAATGAAATATTAGACATGGTGTCTAATAAAATAGCGGATGCTTGGAGTAGTTCGAATAGAGTTTTGATGGATAGCCTAACAAAGCAAGATCATCACAAATTTTGGGAGCACGTCCAACTTGTTGTTTTAGCACGACTGGAGAGAAGTTCGAGACATCTATAGTATGTGAGTATACTCTTAGGATGACCCTTTAGGGTAGGCCTAGGCCTATCGAAGTTGTACCCACAGAGGAAAGTCTATAGTGTTTTCATCAAGAAAGTATTCCTTGGTTGCGCATACATTGAGGATAGCCAGAAGACTGATGGATGACTTTAAGATTCGGTGGTTGCCTCGGCTCCGAAAGAAGGAATATCTCGATAATTAATTAAACCGAATGATGTATTCCTTAACCGAAAGATCTCCTTACTTCAAGTTCAAAAACCTCTATAACTGCATTTCCTCTTCAGCGGGTGACAAACACTTCCTCTCAAATTTATTTTTGAATCTGGCCTAATCCATTTGTCTTTCTCTCAGCCTCAACAGCCTTCCACTAAAATGAAGCTTCGTCCTTAAGCTACCAAGCTATAAGTTGAAATCTTATCCCATCCTCAAGTTTCTGCAACTCAAAAATCCATTCAGTCTCTCTAACCCAAGTGCAAACGTCTCGATACCCAAAAAAGTCTTGCTATCCAAGATAGAGAAGTCCATACAAAGCTTACAAGGCTGTAGGTGGGTTGGTAGGAACCATCGCAGCGGATGCTAGAACTTGCCCTTGTTCTTGTCCATCAACTGGCACCATAGCTTCTAAATATCTATGGAACCAATTGGGAATAGGAACGCCCTCAGGAAGAATAGAGGCTCCTGACATGCTGCGCAAAAGAAATGGATAAAAATTTAGAATTCGAAGGAATCAAAGGAATATTGTAACTTGACTAGAAGGGGTATACTTTATTTTAAAAATAACTTTTGACTTTTGAAAATAAGTTTTCTTTCAAAAAGTTCTATTTTAAAACAAAATTTTAGTGATCTTGTAACCTTAGTCTCAAATACCAAATGCGATACCCCACACCCCTTAACGTTATCGTAATGTAGAATCCCGTTAAGAAATATGGAGCGTTATAGGTATGAAGATAATAAACATCACATAGAATAAGATTTCACAAGACATAAAGTAATAAATTCATAGTGGAAGAAAAAGACATTTTTTACTGAAACAACAAAAACCATCCTCTTTATTTCAAACAAACCAAATTGTCATAAAATGCCTTGTCTCAAATCTCAGTCATTATAGCAATATCATAGTACAAAAAAATAGTATCCCTAAATAGCTAAAAAGTACAAGCAAACCATGGAAAGAAATAAGAAGAACAATACATCTCTGCAAGAGTCTTCCAAGATAAAATCAACTAAGCAGTCTAAGCTAGCACTTCCTCCCCGAGAGCATAGGGGGAAGAAAAGGATAGAAGAAAATAGAGAAATAGGTCAGACAAATGGTATCTTGATCTATAGTGATTACTAGCATGACTGGTAAGCCCAAAAAAAAACGGAAATTCTAGTAAAAGGGTAACTGTCTGTGCACACCTAAAAGTAAACAAAATAGAATAGGGATATCATAAATGACATAAGAAGATGCAAATGTTCTCATTCACAAGTTTGGTAATGGTGACTATTTTGCACTTTTATAAATAGAAACAAAATTGGGAAGAGATTCCCTAATACTAGCCAAACGATCGGTTGCAATGAACCAGGGATATCCTATGCCCACTATGGAATTGGGTTTATTAGGCCCTATCCCATCAGCAAAAAGACATAACCTTATATCCATAAGTGTCAAAGCGGTTTATGCCCCCAAATCAAACCGGTGTGTGCCCTCGCCTCACATTGAGACCAAAATTGATAAAAGGGTATGCTACATGGAATGGATCCCAATGAACAAAATAACTTGACTCAAATCCCTAGCCCTTGATTGTCCCCCAAAACAAATTCAGTATTTTAATCCCTTAATTTACCAATACACTATAAATTAAGATGTTCATATTAAAGCTTGAAAACGTGGAATACTAGGCTTGTAATTTACCCACACACTGTAAATCGATATGTACATGTAAGGCCTAACCATGAAAATTTAGTTTAAGCTTATAGTTTACCCATACACTGTAAATTAATAAAGCCCGACAATGAGGAGTACTAAGCTAGTAAATTTACCCATACACTGTAAATCAATATGCACGTATTAAGCCTAACTATCCCTTCCAAATATTATGATTCATATTGCAAATAAACTATTTGTGTTCATTATGATTTCCAATTATCATAATTATGCAACTTTTCTAAGTACAGTCCATTTCTGTTAAAATCTGTTAAAAAGTCATTTTACAGTCCAATTTGTCTTAATCTAGTTATTCCTTTCTTATTTGCAGTTTCAACACATTCAAATTTAGCCTCAATTTTGATTATTTCGATTCATAATTTTATTCCCCAATCTAAGCGCAAAACAAAGAAAAAGAGAAATAATCCAACATAAATTATCAGGCTTATAGATTCACTCTTGTTTTAATCGTATTCATATGCCCTTTTTAGGTATATATTTGGCGCAATTACAAAATCTAGAAATAGAGAAAGGAAAAAAGAGATCCAAGATAACAACTTACAAAAATCTGAGCAGAACAGAAGAAAAAAAGAAATTCGGAAAGAAAATAAAAATGATTATAGTTGAAATCAAACTGTAATAATCTAGATCCAAGAATTGTGAATAATCCAAATTTGAAATGACCACGGCCATTATTTTTTATAGATTTATCTTTAGCGTATAAGAAATCACAGAAATCTCACATAAAAAAATGCTAATCTAAAGGCCCCGGTAGAATATCTCCAAAAATCTATGAATAAACACTACTCCAATTTGTGTGCGAACAACTTATTTTTAATTTGGAGAAGAAAGGTGTAATGGATGCATATAAACGGAAGAATGAGAACTATAGAGAATGAGGGAGGAGTATAGGTTTATTTATAGATGAGGTAGGGAATTCCAAGCCTTAGGATTTTTGGTTTTTTACCATATCCTTCCAATCCACGACAGAAAAGAACAATCCCGAAGCTCCCAGCAATTTTTGTTTCGTGCCAAGCACAAAAACAAGCCTGGCACAAAAACGTGCCTGACTGAATACATGGGTCGACCCAGGACCCACTTGGGACTGGTTCATCATAATAATCACGTTAATTAAACATGATTAATTATTTTAATTCATTACGTATTATTTTAAATTCCGATTTGAATTTCAAACTTCAATTAGTCGTAACTTATTTGTTTGAGTTTGTTTTACGCAAACCAAAAGTCTATCTGAACTAGGAAATTGTAATGGAACTAATGGCGCAATGCCCGTTACCCAATTCCTATTATTTTTCGACTTATTCTTTGAAAAAAATTTGTTAATTAATTATTAATTGTTAAAATTTGGGTTGTTACAACATTCTATCAGAACCTCATTTTAAAATCCATCTATATCACGAACAACCAGTCTTCCACCCTTACGAAGACAACCATCTCAATAGACTTCGTAACCCTTCATGTTATTCGACTCGACTCTCATTTCCAATCTCTGAAGAGTCTTAACAAGATTAGCATCTCACTTTTGGCATTTACCAATCCTTTCGATGAGAGTAGGTCTAATCGATAAGCTTGACAACATTTCATGCTTTAACTCATAATGAGGCTTGAAATCAAACACGACTAAATACTCAAGGTGCTTCCATTAAGTAAATATCATCGGCCATTTCATTACCTTTTCATGGCGTATAGGCTATACCAAAGTCAAATGATGCTAGAAACTCTAACCACCATTGTTGTTGAAGATTTAAATCATTTGGGGAGAAGAGACACCTTAATGACTTATGATCTGTGAATAGCTAAAATCTAACTCCTAACAAATAATGTCTTCACATCTTCATAGTAAACATTATCGCTGTCAACTCCAAATCGTGAGTCGGGTAATTCCTTTTATGCAGCCTCAGCTATCAACTCTGGTAAGCCACAACTTTCTCTTTCTACATTAGCATTGCTCTTAATCTAGTGTCTCATGCATCGGTATACACAACCATCTCGTTGTTCCCACTTGGAGTAATCAATACAGCGGCACTCATTAATCTCTCTTTTAAGACCACAAGAGCATGCTCGCACTTCACATCCCATGGGAACTCCTGATTCTTCTTCGTTAGTCCTGTCAATGTTGCATATAACTTTGAAAAGTCCTTGATAAACCATTGATAATATTCAGCTAAACCAAGGAAACGTCTAACATCTATATCATCCTTAGGTCGATCCCAATCTTAAATTTGTGCCACTTTAGTGGGATCCACTGCTATTCCATGTCCCGATACAACGTGACCCCAATAATCTCATTTCCACCTTCCAGGATTGACACTTCAAAAACTTAGCTCTCAGCTGATGCTTTTGTAAGATTTTCAAAACAATTGTCAAATGCGTCTTGTGTTCTTCTTCAATCCTAGAGTAAATCAATATATCATATATAAACACAAGCACAAACTTATTTAATTGATCTCTGAAAACTCGATTCATAAGATCAACAAAATATTCTGGTACGTTTGTCCATCCAAACGATATTACCAACCACACATAAAATCCGGACAGTGTCCTAAAAGCATTCTTCGACATATTATCCCTAGTCACTCTCAGTTAGTGAAATCCCATCGCCGAATCCATTTAGGAATTTTTTTTTGCTTCGTGATGTTTATCAAACAAGTTATTGATCCTCAACAATGGGTACTTGTTCTTCTCAGTCACCTTGTTCAGCTCACGATAATCCATACACGATCTCAGTTATCCATCGACCTTGGTAGCATACACAACTGGTGTACCCCATTCGTACATGCGTCTCTGAATAAATCCCTTACTCAAAAGATCGTTTACTTTCACCTCTAACTCTCATTGTTCCCTAGGCGCCATCCGCCTAAGAGGCATAACAATAGGTCTGGCCCCATCCATTAAATCAATCAGAAACTCAATTTTCCCTTTACGGCGGCAACCCCTTGACCTTGTCAAAGACATCAGAAAACTCTTGAATGATTAACAACAATGAAAATCCATCTTGTAGAATCGCAAGCAAATATAAAAGCTGACTAGGACCCCATCCGCTTGTAGACAGCATATCACAACTGTTCTCCCTTCCATATTCTCGATTGGAACCCGAGCTTCTCAGAATCCACTATAGCTGCATACTTCTTGAGCCAGTCCATACCCGAAATAATCCCAAATCCAGCTAAGTTCAAAACAAAGCAATCACACACAAAAGAACAACCATGACTCGATAAGACTAGACCACAGCAAAGCATACAAAGACTAGAAGAACTCTTGTTGGATTAGTTACAACCAATGGTCTATCGATAATCTCAGGTTCTAAATCCAATTTGCAAACAAGCTCACTGCAGATAAAAGAATGTGATGCTCTAGTATCAAACAAAACTTGAACTGAAACACCTCTAACATAAAGTATACATTGCATAACAACATATTTCCCCTTCTCTACTGCAATGGAGCCCTCGAGGAAGATAGATGTAGTGTAACACCCCGTATTTTCTGTGAACGTATAAGTAACGAATCAGAGAATAATTAATTTTTAAAAATAGAATCAAGGGAAACAGTTTGTGCCATTGCATTCGTCTCGAAATTCTGCTTGGAAACGAATTCGAGTTTTCGAAAATCGGAGTCCGTATGACTGAGTTATGACCTCTAGAAGTTTCATGAATTTTCGGAATCAAAAACAGCTCAGAAATTCGAATTCAAATTCGAATACAAGACCCAGAAGTGGGCTGGGCGAGAAAATTCCCGCCCAGAGCCCAGATCGACCAAGGGGTCGACCGGGGGGTCGGCCTGACCAGAACAGGTCGACCATAGGGTCGACCTGGGGGTCGACCTGCTCCCGAAACCCAGTTTTTGAACCTGATTCATTCTGATGTTTCTGGTCTCGTTTTCAGTCTAGATTCGTCCGCCTAATCCTATATAAACAACCCCATTCTCTTTACACCATTCTTCTCTAACCTTATGCTGCACAATTTCATTCCTATACTCTGTCTCCATTCTTATTAAATAAAATAATGGCATCGTTACTCTGCTGGAATCAAAACTAGGATCTTCTTCCAATCTGAATAAAGTTAAAAGGAACAACTATTTTCTAATCTAATCGATAGTCTACGCCAAAGGAACGCTATTCAGTGTCAGAACTCAGATACCAGAAATCAAGACTTTCCTTTTTGATAGTGAGTACAGTTATTTTCAGATATGAACTTTAATTATGATCTTGACGTGGTTATAAATCTGAATCTGAGGTTATGTATATTCTTATCTGTCAGATCTGTTTTTCTGTGACTATTCTATACCTCTTTCTTCTTTTTGTTCTATAGTCAGGCTACTACGAGCCTGCGCCGAATCTCATAAGAGATTAACGCACGAACGCTAAATTTTGGGACAAATAATGAATAATGCATAATTGGACATGAAAATGTTGCCTATGAGACTATTGCCTATGACTATGATTCATGCCTATGAGACTATTGTCTATGACTATTATTCATGCCTATGAGACTATTGCCTATGACTATGACTCATGACTATGAGACTATTGCCTATGACATTGAATAAGAAACTATTGTGATTAGTCGCCTATGACCATTGTGGTTAGTTGCCTATAACTATTGTAGTTAGTTTCTTATGCCTATTCCCTTAATTATGTTAGATCTCATAATTAGTGTGTAACTTGGCTAGAATATTCCCATTCACTGTTATGTACATCGAGCCTATTGGAGCCATTATTATTGTATTTGGTTCATTATTGCATGCCTATTCTTTTATATCAATTCTTGTGCTTATCCCCTACTCCTTTTGTTAGTGCCATTTCATGAGTACTTAGAGAACTTGTGGAAACATGTTATACGGGGATTGGGCGTAGCTTAATTAAGTTAATTTTGCATAATAAATATGTTGGCATAATCTGAATTGGCTATAATAGTGAATGATTAACATGTATATTAGTCTTGGACATAAATGGTGAACTAGAATATTAAATCTAGTTTTGACATGAACTGTAAATGGGAATATTAAGACTAAAATTTGGGGCATATATTGTCTTATGAATTATGACCTTCATTTGGGCATGTAAGTTTAGGCTAAATTTATGATTAGGCAAGATATGTAAACAGAGTTTTAGATATATATAATCTGCTAAATCTGTTATCTGCTAAATCTGTTAAATTGCCAAATCTGTTATCTGCTAAACCTGTTGAATTGCCTAAACTGCTAAATCTGTTATCTGCTAAACCTGTTGAATCGCTTAAACTGCTAGATCTGCTATCTGTTGAATTATCTGATCTGTTGAAAAGTAGATAATGGTAATCTGGGTATGGAAATCCATAGGCTCGACCTAAGATTTAATAAAACATGGAAATTTGATTAATCTGTTGTATCCTGTGAAGAAGTTTAATCTGTTAAATAAACAGAATTAGTCTGATATCTGAAAAATCTGTATTGGAATGAATTGGCTATGACACGAGGTTAGACTCTGTTTGCGGTAGAAGCCTGCCCGGAACCAACCGGCTTAACCCACGACCGAAAACTGTCAGTCTAATGTGAGAGGTCGTAGGCATAACTAAAATATGCTTAGACACGAGGTTAGGTCTGGCTTGTGGCAGAAGTCTGCCCGGAACCGCCCGGCATATCCAGCGGCCACAAGCTATCGACCTAATGTGAGAGGTCTGTGCATTAATATTTAATTAATGCAAATCTGGGATAAATATGATGTCTAAAACATTTTGGGTGAATAGGGTTAAACCAACCGGATTGATGAATTTAACAAACCCGTCTAGTAAGTCGGTAGGCCCAATACAAAGTTAGACAATCTGTAAGTCTGTTAAGAACTGTACATCTGATCCGTTAGTCTGAAAACCTGTTAACTTGATTTTCTGATCTGTGAACTAGTTGACCTGAACTCTGTATGTCTGAAAACTTGTAAACAAGTTAATCTGAAATCTGTTAGTCTGGGGACACAAGGTTAGGAGGGAAAAATACTTGTGTCATCTGTTGTTTGGGACCCACATTAGTCAGTAACCCTTTCTGGTATCAAAACTATGACCCAACAGTAGGTAGGGTCCGGGCACGCTTACTGAACTAATTATAAGTGGTTCATTCTGATAATGGCGAGGGGTGTTGATGGTGCGTTCCAACCGGGTCATGTGCATGCATGGATCCCGGTCTGCCTCTGAGGATGTAAGACGCCGTGACATCTGTAAATAGGTCTGTGTCATTCAAAGGTTGCCACTTTATGGAATGATACACCCTTTTGTGGGGCTGGCAGAGGGTATTTATGTATTAGGGAGCCGATCGCGTGGGGTAGGATTTAGGGTACACTTAGTTCTGTCTGTTCTGTGGGGTGCCATCTGTTTCTGTTGGGTGGTAACACCTGTCTGTTTCTGCGTGGTACCATCTGTTGGGGTGCTAAAGGCCCATTTAGTAGTGTACACCTAATTCTAACATTCTGTTTCCATAAGGATTATTCTGTTTCTGTTCCTGTACCTTCTGTTCGGGTGGTAAAGGCCCATTATTCTGTTTCTGTTTAGACATAAGGGTAACACCTAATCCTGTTATACTAGTATTAGTGCAGAGAAGTGAAAAGTAATAGCTTATATCATTTTGTTTCTTCTGTTTAACCTAAGTATATCTGCTACTCCTGTTACTGTTATCTCGCATCCAGTTTTATTTGCATGCCATGATTATCATTAGCTGTTCATATGCTGGAAATCACTGGACTCGCCAGACTTTATGTCTGACCTCATTTGTTTTTCGCCCCTTTTCTTTCCGTTCCCCCCTAGGTTTCCAAGGAGGGAATACTTTAGCTTGATCCGGATTTCTTCTGCTTGAAGTACTTAAAGTGCTTAAAGTATAGCTTGACTCCTTATGGCAGCTTCTGTGGGGATTATGATTTTAAAGTTTTGTACTCTGAGGGCTTTTGAAAAGGGCTGATATATATATATATATGTATATATGTATGTACTTGAGTTTTGGTAAAGTGATTTGGAAGGATGTAACCAAACTGATTTCTGTTTTCCGCTGTAATAAAGTTGTAAATTTTTCTAGTACTGTTTTATGTATCTGTTCTTGTAATATTCTGTTCTGTCTACAACAACGCTCCATCAAAGTTAAAGCAATCCCTTTGTGAGTGACTTTAACGGAGGTGGGGTGTTACACTTGGTATCAGAGCTGAAGGTTACCATATTTGATAAAAAAAAATTGAAAACTATTTTCAAAAAGGTTTTAAAAAGGAAGTAGTTTCAAAAGGAAAGATTATTTTGGAAATCATAGTCCCCAAAGCCATATATATATATCTTTTGATTTTCTGTTTAATCCTTGTTTCCTTCTTTTCTGAGTCTTCGGGGATCCTGGCTTTCTGGGAGGTAACCTCATCGCGACATGGTTCCGTAGGCGTAATGAGACTACGGCGCCTATCGAAGGGCAAAGAAATGCCTAACTTCCATCTGTAGCCGCAGTAATTTCACCTACGGCTAATCCTCTTTAGAGCTTCATAGGGTTTTCCACGTGCTGGGGCCAACTTTAGAGAAAGACTTGTTAACATGTAAGAAAACTGGTTGTTATCAGTGCATCTGATCAAGGATTGCCCCAGAAGGCAAGGGCAAAGGGAAGAATCTTCTGGAAGGTAGGTGAATGCTCTCGTAGTTGGTGGACATGATAGAGGTGGAAAAATTTTCCGTAGAAAGTTTAAATTCCTTATATGATCATTCTGGCATTTTAATTCTGTAGTTGAGTCTCTGCATTTCAATACTAGTTTTATTTTTGTTTCCGTTTTAGTCTCAGACCCCATGAGGGTTACAACTCATCTGAAAGTTGGGGTTTGAGGGCATCTGTGTTGGGTGTGACGCATACATTCTGAGTTTTTATCATGCTTAGTTTCCTAAGAATCATTTGGTAATCTGATCTGTATCAGTAGTCTGTAGGTTTCTGAAAAGGATAGGAGTTTTTACTCAAAATGTGAAATAGGTTTCCAGTTGGGCATTTGTTTAATGGGAGTGATTCTCTGAGTATTAATCTGATGTTGATTTCGGTCTTCGGGGTTGATACTTAGAAGTTATTCTCTTAAACCGATGTCTAATGGGAACCTAGCTTTAGTTTTATACTTGCTTCTATCACTCGACTTTATCCTTCGACCTTTAGGTAGAAACTAATGGGTGTAAACATGTGTTTGAGACATGTTATGTTTGATGGTTGCAAGTGGATGCAAGTGGTTGCTCGTGGATGCATATACACACACTATGCACTAGATCGGCTCGAAAACACTCTCATACTGCATATGAATGTGTGAGCATTCTCAATTTTTGTGGATGTAAAATGATTGACTCATCACATGGATGTTGCATATGAATGAATGGATGTCACTCATACAAGAATTATATGGATCAAATAGGAAAATTGCATACAAGTTGGACTCATGGCACTGACATAATTCGCATTAAGGAGGTCAATTGAATCAGTGGACCGCCTGATCTTTGCATTCGATAAGTACATATACACACACTCTTGCAAAAGGTCATACAACATTAGAAATATTTTAAGGACAATGGTTGCTTGTGGATGATGTTTGAGTAGATGGATGATTGGATGATATGATGCATTCTTCTTAACTTGAAGATTTCGGGGACGAAATCCTTTAAGGAGGGAAGAATGTAACACCCCGTATTTTCTGTGAACGTATAAGTAATGAATCAGAGAATAGTTAATTTTTAAAAATAGAATCAAGGGAAACGATTTATGCCATTGCGTTCGTCTCGAAATTCTGCTTGGAAACAAGTCCGAGTTTTCGAAAATCGGAGTTCGTATGACTGAGTTATGACCTCTAGAAGTTTCATGAATATTCGGAATCAAAAACAGCTCAGAAATTCGAATTCAAATTCGAATTCAAGACCCAGAAGCGGGCTAGGCAGGAAAATTACCGCCCAGAGCCCAGGTCGATCAGGGGGTCGACCTGGGGGTCGACATGACCAGACCAGGTCGACCATAGGGTCGACCAGGGAGTCGACCTGGCCATACCAGGTCGACCATTGGGTCGACCTGGGGGTCGACCTGCTCCCGAAACCCAGTTTTTGAACCTGATTCATTCTGATGTTTCTGGTCTCGTTTTCAGTCTATATTCGTCCGCATAATCCTATATAAACAACCCCATTCTCTTTACACCATTCTTCTCTAACCTTATGCTGCACAATTTCATTCATATACTCTGCCTCCGTTCTTATTAAATAAAATAATGGCATCGTTACTCTGCTGGAATCAAAACTAGGATCTTCTTCCAATCTGAATAAAGTTAAAAGGGAACAACTATTTTCTAATCTAATCAATAGTCTACGCCAAAGGAATGCTATTCAGTGTCAGAACTCAGATACCAGAAATCAAGACTTTCCTTTTTTATAGTGAGTATAGTTATTTTCAGATATGAACTTTAATTATGATCTTGACGTGGTTATAAATCTGAATCTGAGGATATGTATATTCTTATCTGTCAGATCTGTTTTTCTGTGACTATTCTGTACCTCTTTCTTCTTTCTGTTCTATGGCCAGGCTACTACGAGCCTGCGCCGAATCTCATAAGAGATTAACGCACGAACGCTAAATTTTGGGACAAATAATGAATAATGCATAATTTGACATGAAACTGTTGCATATGAGACTATTGCCTATGACTATGATTCATGCCTATGAGACTATTGTCTATGACTATGATTCATGCCTATGAGACTATTGCCTATGACTATGACTCATGACTATGAGACTATTGCCTATGACATTGAATAAGAAACTATTGTGATTAGTCGCCCATGACTATTGTGGT
Organism: Allium sativum; assembly: GCA_030737875.1. Classification (NCBI taxonomy): domain Eukaryota; kingdom Viridiplantae; phylum Streptophyta; class Magnoliopsida; order Asparagales; family Amaryllidaceae; genus Allium; species Allium sativum. The sequence continues at coordinate 617,863,714 of CM060918.1, read as the reverse complement.
TAGTTGCCTATAACTATTGTAGTTAGTTTCTTATGCCTATTCCCTTAATTATGTTAGATCTCATAATTAGTGTGTAACTTGGCTAGTTTATTCCCATTCACTGTTATGTACATCGAGCCTATTGGAGCCATTATTATTGTATTTGGTTCATTATTGCATGCCTATTCTTTTATATCAATTCTTGTGCTTATCCCCTACTCCTTTTGTTAGTGCCATTTCATGAGTACTTAGAGAACTTGTGGAAACATGTTATACGGGGATTGGGCGTAGCTTAATTAAGTTAATTTGGCATAATAAATATGTTGGCATAATCTGAATTGGCTATAATAGTGAATGATTAACATGTATATTAGTCTTGGACATAAATGGTGAACTAGAATATTAAATCTAGTTTTGACATGAACTGTAAATGGGAATATTAAGACTAAAATTTGGGGCATATATTGTATTATGAACTATGACCTTGATTTGGGCATGTAAGTTTAGGCTAAATTTATGATTAGGCAAGATATGTAAATAGAGTTTTAGATATATATAATCTGCTAAATCCGTTATCTGCTAAATCTGTTAAATTGCCTAATCCGTTATCTGCTAAATCTGTTGAATTGCCTAAACTGCTAAATCTGTTATCTGCTAAACCTGTTGAATCGCTTAAACTGCTAGATCTGCTATCTGTTGAATTGTCTGATCTGTTGAAAACTAGATAATGTAATCTGGGTATGGAAATCCGTAGGCTCGACCTAAGATTTAGTAAAACATGGAAATTTGATTAATCTGTTGTATCCTGTGAAGAAGTTTAATCTGTTAAATAAACAGAATTAGTCTGATATCTGAAAAATCTGTATTGGAATGAATTGGCTATGACACGAGGTTAGACTCTGTTTGCGGTAGAAGCCTGCCCGGAACCAACCGGCTTAACCCACGACCGCAAACTGTCAGTATAATGTGGGAGGTCGTAGGCATAACTAAAATAAGCGTAGACACGAGGTTAGGTCTGGCTTGTGGCAGAAGTCTGCCCGGAACTGCCCGGCATATCCAGCGGCCACAAGCTACCGACCTAATGTGGGAGGTCTGTGCATTAATATTTAATTAATGCAAATTTGGGATAAATATGATGTCTAAAATGTTTTGGGTGAATAGGGTTAAACCAACCGGATTGATGAATTTAACAAACTCGTTTCGTAAGTCGGTGGGCCCAATACAAAGTTAGACAATCTGTAAGTCTGTTAAGAACTGTACATCTGATCCGTTAGTCTGAAAACCTGTTAACTTGATTTTCTGATCTGTGAACTAGTTGACCTGAACTCTGTATGTCTGAAAACTTGTAAACAAGTTAATCTGAAATCTGTTAGTCTGGGGACACAAGGTTAGGAGGGAAAAATACTTGTGTCATATGTTGTTTGGGACCCATATTAGTCAGTAACCCTTTCTAGTATCGAAAGTATGACCCAACAGTAGGTAGGGTCCGGCCACGCTTACTGAACTAATTATAAGCGGTTCATTCTGATAGTGGCGTGGGGTATTGATGGTGCGTTCCAACCGGGTCATGTGCGTGCATGGATCCCGGTCTGCCTCTGAGGATGTAAGACGCCGTGACATCTGTAAATAGGTCCGTGTCATTCAAAGGTTGCCACTTTTGGGAATGATACACCCTTTTGTGGGGCTGGCACAGGGTATTTATGTATTAGGGAGCCGATCGCGTGGGTTAGGATTTTGGGTATACTTAGTTCTGTCTGTTCTGTGGTGGTACCATCTGTTTCTGTTGGGTGGTAACACCTGTCTGTTTCTGCGTGTTACCATCTGTTGGGGTGGTAAAGGCCCATTTACTAGTGTACACCTAATTCTAACATTCTGTTTCCGTAAGGATTATTCTGTTTCTGTTCCTGTACCTTCTGTTCGGGTGGAAAAGGCCCATTATTCTGTTTCTGTTTAGACATTAGGGTAACATCTAATCCTGTTATACTAGTATTAGTGCAGAGAAGTGAAAAGTAATAGCTTATATCATTATGTTTCTTCTGTTTAACCTAAGTATATCTGCTACTCCTGTTACTGTTATCTCGCATCCAGTTTTATTTGCATGCCATGATTATTATTATCTATTCATATGCTGGAAATCACTGGACTCGCCAGACTTTATGTCTGACCTCGTTTGTTTTTCGCCCCTTTTCTTTCCGTCCCCCCCCCCAGGTTTCCAAGGAGGGAATACTTTAGCTTGATCCGGATTTCTTCTGCTTGACGTACTTAAAGTATGGCTTGACTCCTTATGGCCGCTTCTGTGGGGATTATGATTTTAAAGTTTTGTACTCTGAGGGCTTTTGAAAAGGGCTGATATATATATATACTTGAGTTTTGGTAAAGTGATTTGGAAGGATGTAACCAAACTGATTTCTGTTTTCCGCTGTAATAAAGTTGTAAATTTTTCTAGTACTGTTTTGTGTATCTGTTCTTGTAATATTCTGTTCTGTCTACTAAAATGCTCCATCAAAGTTAAGGCATTCCCTTTGTGAGTGACCTTAACGGAGGTGGGGTGTTACATGTAATGCCCCGCCTCTATACCCACTACCGTCCAGTTCATTTCAGAGACACTTCGTAGACCATAACGGAGAATGGGGTTTGTGAAGGGCGACCGATTGTATGATTGTTCCATGTGAGGAATGCACATCGAATTCTGATACCGATTAAAATTTTGACATGACCATTCAGCACATAGGGCAACTACACAACGGCTATATGCAATCCGGAAAGCAGTATAAAATAGACAACAACAATAATATAGAAATGGTATATCTCAAAGCCAGACACAGAATAATCATATCACAAAGGCGGAATAGATATGAATAAACAAAGAATGTGCACAACAAGCTAGTGGTCAACAAAGATCCACTAATACATGTACCATGATCTAAATAAAAGAATACGTACACAATAAGATAATGTCATAAGTACAGAATTACATAAGCTGCGGAGACAGAGTAGCAAGCTGAAAGCAGAAGATCAATCCTGCGATGAGTCCCAGTAGAGTACCTAAAATGACTCGGCCTGACCCGAGTATTATTTATAAGGAAATAAACAATAAATGGATCAGTCTAACTGTACTTATCAAATAAACTAAGATAACAAGAGATATAACATAGGATGACATGAACATGGCATGTCGATACAATCAGGAAATGATAATGGAATGTCGGCACACAAATATCTCTAAATAATCTCCTAGCTAATATAGAATACAACATTCAAATAATAGCACACAACAGGAAATGACATCGGAATGCCAAATAAACTAAACACATGAATGACAACGGAATGCCGAATAAACTAAACACATGAATGACAGTGGAATGCCAAATACACATCAAATTGATGACCATCGCATCAAAGTAAATCATGAATCATAAATCATTTCTCAAATTGACGCACATCGCATCAAAGTAATCAAGAATCCAGAAATCACTCGAAATCCAGAAAACATCATAAAGGGGTAAACCTGTTCATAGATGAGATACGATCTCTTGGTAGCGAACCCATATATTTGAGCCAAAGCTCCCCACAGAGCCGGGTCATGACCCCGGAAGAGAGAAAACACATAAATCGTGAAATCTATAGAAAACATCATAAAGTGGAGGTAGGTCTGTTCATAGCTGAGATACGATCTCTAGGTAGCGAACCCATTGGTTTGAGTCGAAGATCCCCACGAAGCCGATTCGTGACCCCGGTAGAGGAAAACATAAATCATAGAAAATCATAGAAAGTCGGACCGAAGTCTCATAGATGAAGGTCACAAATCGTAATTTCCCACTCGGGCAATTGCGAACCAAACAACTATGTCATAGAGGCGGATACCATGGATCTGGGTGAGTATGAATTACACTGAGATAGTTAATATAAGAAAATAGCTAAATGTCCCATAACCACTCGCTACTCTCAAATATTTACTAAATCGTTGTTAGTTCATTCTCAAAACATAAATCATGAAGGTTGGACCGAAGTCCCATAGGTGAAATCCAAGAATCGTAAATCCCACTCGGGCGATCGAGGAGCACAAAACACAAGTCATAAAGGATCAGATCGATCCGGGTGAATATAAATTACTCCGAACTAGTTAATATAAGGAAATAGCAACATGTCCCATAACCACATGCTATTCTCGAATATTTACGAACCCGTAATTGGTTTCTATTCAAAACAGAGAAAATCACCACACATGTTTGAACGCACGAGTCCAAGAGTTATTTGCCGAAGTAAACATATAAGGGGTCATAGTCCTCAGTTTTACTAAGGTAAATGAACTAAATTTCTCATCCGATTGATAGGATAAGTAATCGTATATAAATCAATAGAATCAGAACTGGGGTTAGAAACCAAATTTATTTTAAAAGGATTTGAATTTAAAAACTGATTAAACATTGGTTCGATGCCCATTGACAATATAAAACGCCATTATCCATTGTGGTTCAATTATTCATAAAAATCATCGCCGTAGCGAAGGGAACACAAAAATCATAAACCCACACTACAACAACATACAGGAAATCAAAGGGATAACGGTTGTAATTTCGATCAACGAACGAATCGAAATTCCAAACTAGCACCCGAAGGTTTTAAACTACATCGGAATAGACTCGAAGGATATCGAGTCGATAATTCACGTTTTAGAGTCGTGAATCATCTTAACAAGAGTATCGAATAAATTCAATATACCAAAAGGAGCACACGACTTTACGATGATCTCGACGTGCACGGAAGAGCCAAGGAGGAATCCGGAAACAAGCGGGATCATGCGTGGGGGCGCACGATCGACATAGAGTCGGGCCTGGGAAAAATTGCCCAGGCATAGCCAAACCGGTCGACCGCCGGTTTAGAACCGGTCGACCGCCGGTTTGGAACCGGTCGACCGGTTCTGGCCTGGGCAATTGCCCAGGCTGAACCAAGGTCGGTCGACCGGCCCAAGAAGGGCGGTCGGCCATTTTCAAACAGAAAGAAAACCGGTCGACCGCCCTCATTTGGTCCAGTCGACCGGTCCTGACCTGGGCCGTTGCCCAGGTCGAACCTAAGGGGATTTGTTCCCCCGTGAGTGTCTGGCGCCGATCGTCGAGGCTCTGACTTCTTCGAGACGTCAATGAGACCACTTCGATCCACCATATCGACTCGCAAAGCTCCAATGCATTGGTTTGGATTATAGATTCTAAAATGAACAAAATTCCAAACCAAAACGAATACACACGATATAAGCGGATTGTGAAGTCTTAGAACTTGCCGGGTATGACAATGGTACTTCACGACACCACTTAATCGATTCCAATCATGTGTATTGATCGTTTGAATAACACATGTCATAATCTCCATTTCAAACGAATAAACAAAAGCATATTAAAGCGATTCAAGCGACTTGTGAAGACTTAGGACGTGTCGAGGAACAACGGAGCTTCACAACATCACTTAAATCAACTCATATCATATACATGGGATCGTATGAACAATCCTTATCATAAGTTGTCAACTCAATGAAACATGGAATCGGCTAAGTTGCACTAACATAACCAATTTACTAGCATATACAAACTCATATGAACACTAAATTACACTTGTACAAGCCAAGGGCTTGTGGCATAGATGTGAGTTCAAAAGGAACTCACCTTTGACCCATGAATGGCAAGAACAAGCTCCAACAAGGAAGAACAAGCACAAATCCAAGCAAAGAAGCTTTCTTTCTTCAATCGCTCCTCTCAAATCACCACATGAACACATATGAAAACTCATGGATGTTAGAACATCATAAAAATCCGAAATTGAGAGAGGAGAAAGGTAGAGAACGAGTAGAGAGAGCTTGCCTATGTCATAGAATTGGATTTGCACAAGAATTGAGCTCTAGATTGAAAGCCCTAGCTTAGGAATTTCTATTTCCCATTCCCCTTCCCCATTTCTATTTTTCTAAGTGTTGGAATGAATGAATGAAGAGGAGGGAGCTACTGAGGGTTATATGATGAGCTATGTTAGCTCAACCGAGCCCTAGCCAAGGTGCCAATTTTCTCGAACTCGAAACATATCGATGCTTATAGTCAAAAAGGTCGTAAACGATGATCCGAACTCAATGGAAGTGGTCCCGAATCCTAATTTTATCGTTTTTGAAAAATGACATTTTCAGTGACACATCGGACACGACGATATATTTAAATAGAATATTTTAAATCTATTATCATCGAATGAGCGGGTTGTTACAGACTTTCCCCCTTAAAAGAATTGCATCCCCGCATTTCCTTAAGAATGAAGTAATAAGAAACAACCAAAAACAATACCAAAGAGTGGTACCACAAGGACAGGCACGAAATGGAAAGATCACACCAACGGCTAGGTGAGATCCCAACTTCGTGTCACAAGATCATAAAAACTAGAGTTCAATCTTGAATTCCATTACCCATTAAGGTAGTCATCCCAAACAGGTAAAATAATCCTAGAAAAATTCATAAGCGCTATGAATTCAAATAGACTCGCCTTTCTTCGTACGATTCTCGAGGGAATGAGAATCAATAGAATGCACAGAAACCAAGCGAATCTAATTTGGAATTTCAAGAAGCAACAGGACTGCGTCCTACAGACGCGAGATATCAATAGTTGATATTTCTCTTAGGCTATGAAATGGGAATTTACGATGGTTGACTAATCCATTCCCAAAACTCAATCACGACGATGTAGCGAACATCGAACCTGAGCGCTTTAGTCTTACGACAAGGTGGCTGACACCTATAAAAGAACAACACAGAGATTCCAACGAATTTAGCTAAGCAAAGCAATTTTCGAAGGAATAATCAATTTTGATATCAATGATTCAAGGTTGGTAACGGAATACCAACCAGCTAGAAACCAATAAACAAATATTGGTAACGGAATACCAATGAACTACAAGTCGATAACCAATATTGGTAACGGAATACCAATGAACTACTCGGGGAAATCGATTTCTAACTAGGTACTAAATCTCATTTAGTAACCATAAAGATGAATCATTAGGAATTATACGAAATTCCCAATATTTAGAAACTCAAGTATCGATTTTAGAAAATCTGAAACATCGAGAAGATGATGGATAAGTAGTGCACAACTTACCACTTCGGAACAACATGATTTAAGATAATTTTCCGCCAAAAATCTCAAATTGCCAAAAACATCAGCAATTAATCAAAGAAGCAATAGAAAATTTCTCTAACAAGATGAGATTAAACCAAAGAGGTTGTAATCCCCAAAATTTTTGATTCACAAGGGTTAACAAACGTGCAGAGACAATTGTCGATCCAAGTGATTCAAACAAACAAAGGAGGAATATCAAAAGAGCTCATCCTTTCGATATTCATTTCTAAGAACAACGCAAGGCTAAGTCCATAAGTGAATTGACTATAGCACTTCCGGATGATTGACTAAATCATAGATTTGAAGAAAGGAATTATTGAGTTTGCCGTGGATCGCAAAACTCAAATTTCCCTTCCCCCACGGGATTCTCATTCTCTCGAGTGATCGTTCACTAGAGAAAATAAGGAGACCCATGGAATCACAAGAATAGTAAATTCTCTTTAGCAAACTGAAACAAGGATTAAGAATTAGGCGAGATTCTTAACCGCTAAGAATTCTTGAAAATCAAAGATCAATGAATAACTCTTTGGGTTGTTCCTGGAGTTATTTAATTTACTCAAAGAAAAGATTCAAGATAATTTCTAATTAAAAATCTTGAACCACTCAAATTCTTGGAATTGCTTCAAGGAAATCTAGAAATAAATTATCTAGAAAGATAACAAACGATTATGAAAAATCGCAAAAATCCAAAATATTATTATTTTGATTAACTTATTAGCAGTTAATTTAATTTTTTGGGATCATTTCAAATGTCGGATTGTCACATAATGGTGTTTAAGAATTCCAAACTACAACATGGCGTCCCATATCTTGTTCGAGATCCTTAAGCGCCCGATGGACAAGTTAACACAAGAAAGTCCTCACAATTTCTAACGTTCACGCATATCTCACGAAAATATAAAAATTCAATAAATCATTCGGGATAGCGTAAAGGAAATAAATTTCCTTTATCAACCTACGAATAAAACACAATGATATCTTTTGATAACGAAGAACACGATCGATGTATATCAAAAGAACATAAATAAAATAATCTCTGAACAAGGTAAATGACATTAAGGAATTAATGACGCGTACCCTGACTCAAGAAGAGGGATCACAAGAAGTGGGATACTTTCCCTCATTCTTAATCTTGAGTTTGGAACACAACGAGGTAACACAAATGTATCGTTGCACATTTGTTGAGTTAATTTAGCGCAAATGCTTGGTGACTCACACCGACACAACGAAGTAACAAATGAGTTGTTTTAGCCCGAAGGCTTGGTGATCTCACAACGAACTAAAACTACATAGCTAACAACAAGGGAGTAGATTTAGTCACAAAGACATGGTATCTCCATACCGATTGACAAGAGATCAATAGACCATGCTTGGTATGTAACGACGTACGAAACAATCTTAACTAGAAATCAAGAAATATCAGGATCAACGGCGCTTACAATGCGCGTAACGACGCATGGGCAAGATATCCAATGATCAATCAACTACAAGGATCATAAATGATCAACAAGGTAAGTGTGATACACAATTGGCCAAACAGACATCGATTAGTAACTCGAGTCAAAGAATGAGACAGAAGCACCACTAGAGCACACGGGCCCTAGATGGACTACAAAAATCAACACGAAGAGGTCGAGTCGATAACTATTCTAAAAGACTAAAAATAGGCTACTTAAGACATAATCACCCCTCTCGTAGGAGGTACACTGGGTGAACCGGCACTTGCATGGCTGCGACCAACTATTTCGCTTAAGACAAAGTTAGTCTCAAGTTGTGTTCAAACGATACGAATTCAATCAAAATGGAATCGTATTGGAAGATAAGCTATAACGGGTCTTAAGACTCTAACTAAAACCCTAAAGCACGATTCCTGAGAGAGACTTAAGACAATACCACCGTCATACTATCTTACACTGTTCCGAAAAGTTGCTCTGATACCAACTGTAACGCCCCGCCTCTATACCCACTATCGTCCAGTTCATTTCAGAGAAATGTCGTAGACCATAATGGAGAATGAGGTTTGTGAAGGGAGACCGATTGTATGATTGCTCCATGTGAGGAATGCACATCGAATTCTATTACTGATTAAAATTTCGACATGACCATTCGGCACATAGGGCAACTACACAACGGCTATATGCAATCCGGAAAGCAGTATAAAATAGACAACAACAATAATACAGAAATGGTATATCTCAAAGCTAGACACAGAATAATCATATCACAAAGGCGGAATAGATATGAATAAACCAAGAATGTGCACAACAAGCTAGTGGTCAACAAAGATCCACTAATACATGTACCATTATCTAAATAAAAGAATATGTACACAACAAGATAATGTCATAAGTACAGAAGTACATAAGCTGCGGAGACAGAGTAGCAAGCTGAAAGCAGAAGATCAATCCTGCGATGAGTCCCAGGAAAGTACCTAAAATGACTCGGCCTGACCCGAGTATTATTTATAAGAAAATAAACAATAAACGGATCAGTCTAACTGTACTTATCAAATAAACTGAGATAACAAGAGATATACCATAAGATGACATGAACATGGCATGTCGATACAATCAGGAAATGACAATGGAATGTCGACACACAAATATCTCTAAATAATCTCCTAGCTAATATAGAATACAACATTCAAATAATAGCACACAACAGGAAATGACAGTGGAATGCCAAATAAACTAAACACATGAATGACAACGGAATGCCAAATAAACTAAACACATGAATGATAGCGGAACGCCAAATACACATCAAATTGATGACCATCGCATCAAAGTAAATCATGAATCATAAATCATTTCTCAAATTGACGCACATCGCTTCAAAGTAATCAAGAATCCAGAAATCACTCGAAATCCAGAAAACATCATAAAGGGGTAGACTTGTTCATAGATGAGATACGATCTCTAGGTAGCGAACCCATATATTTGAGCCGAAGCTCCCCACAGAGCCGGGTCGTGACCTCGGAAGAGAGAAAACACATAAATCGTGAAATCTCTAGAAAACATCATAAAGAGGGGGCAGGTCTGGTCATAGATGAGATACGATCTCTAGGTAGCGAACCCATTGGTTTGAGCCGAAGCTCCCCACGAAGCTGGGTCAAAACCCCGGTAGAGGAAAACATAAATCATAGAAAATCATAAAAAGTCGGACCGAAGTCTCGTAGATGAAGGTCACAAATCGTAATTTCCCACTCAGGCGATTGCGAACCAAACAAATATGTCATATAGGCGGATACCATGGATTCGGGTGAGTATGAATTACACCGAGATAGTTAATATAAGAAAATAGCTAAATGTCCCATAACCACTCGCTACTCTCGAATATTTACTAAATCGTTGTTAGTTCATTCTCAAAACATAAATCATGAAAGTTGGACCGAAGTCCCAAAGGTGAAATCCAAGAATCATAAATCCCACTCGAGCGATCGAGGACCACAAAAACAATTCATAAAGGATCAGATCGATCCGGGTGAATAGAAATTACTCCGAGCTAGTTAATATAAGGAAATAGCAACATGTCCCATAACCACATGCTATTCTCGAATATTTACGAATTCATAATTGGTTTCTATTCAAAACATAGAAAATCACCACACATGTTCGAACGCACGAGTCCAAGAGTTATTCGCCGAAGTAAACATATAAGGGGTCATAGTCCTCATTTTTACTAAGGTAAATAAACTAAATTTCTCGTCCGATTGATAGGATAAGGAATCGTATATAAATCAATAGAATCAGAACCGGGTTTAGAAACAGAATTTATTTTAAAAGGATTGGAATTTAAAAACTGATTAAACGTTGGTTCGATGCCCATTGACAATATAAAACCCTATTATCCATTGTGGTTCAATTATTCATAAAAATCATCGCCGTAGCGAAGGGAACACAAAAATCATAAACCCACATTACAACAACATACAGAAAATCGAAGGGATAACGGTTGTAATTTCGATCAACGAACGAATCGAAATTCCAAACTAGCACCCGAAGGTTTTAAACTATATCAGAATAGACTCGAAGGATATCGAGTCGATAATTCACGTTTTAGAGTCGTGAATCATCTTAACAAGAGTATCAAATAAATTCGATATACCAAAAGGAGCGCACGACTTTACGATGATCTCGACGTGCACGAAAGAGCCAAGGAGGAGTCCGGAAACAAGCGGGATCGTGCGCGGGGCGCACGATCGACATATAGTCGGGCCTGGGCAAAATTGCCCAGGCTCAGCCAAACCGGTCGACCGCCGGTTTGGAACCGGTCGACCGTTTCTGGCCCGGGCAATTGCCCAGGCTGAACCAAGGTCGGTCGACCGGCCTAAGAGGGAAGGTCGACCGTTTTCAAACAGAAAGAAAACCGGTCGACCGCCCCATTTGGGCCAGTCGACCGGTCCTGACCTGGGCCGTTGCCCAGGTCGAAACTAGGGGGATTTGCTCCCCCGTGAGTGTCTAGAGCCGATAGTCGAGGCTCGTGACTTCTTCGGGACGTCAATGAGACCTCTTCGATCCACTGTATCGACTCGCAAAGCTCCAATGCATTGGTTTGGATTATAGATTCTAAAATGAACAAAATTCCAAACCAAAACGAATACACACGATATAAGAGGATTGTGAAGTCTTAGAACTTGCCGGGTACGACAATGGTACTTCACGATACCACTTAATCGATTCCAATCATGTGTATTGATCGTGTGAATAACACATGTCATAATCTCTATTTCAAACGAACAAACAAAAGCATATCAAAGCGATATAAGCGACTTGTGAAGACTTAGGACGTATCGAGGAACAACGGAGCTTCACAACATCACTTAAATCAACTCATATCATATACCTGAGATCGTATGAACAATCCTTATCATAAGTTGTCAACTCTCGGCTAATTTACACTAACATGACCAATTTACTAGCATATACAAACTAATATGAACAATAAATTACACTTGTACAAGCCAAGGGCTTGTGGCATAGATGTGAGTTCAAAAAGAACTCACCTTTGACTCATGAATGGCAAGAACAAGCTCCAACAAGGAAGAACAAGCACAAATCCAAGCAAAGAAGCTTTCTTTCTTCAATCACTGCTCTCAAATCATCACATGAACACATATGAAGACTCATGGATGTTAGAACATCATAAAAATCCGAAATTGAGAGGAGAGAAAGGTAGAGAACGAGTAGAGAGAGCTTACCCATGTCATAGAATTGGATTTGCACAAGAATTGAGCTCTAGATTGAAAGCCCTAGCTTAGGAATTTCTATTTCCAATTCCCCTTCCCCATTTCTATTTTTCCAAGTGTTGGAATGAATGAATGAAGAGGAAGGAGCTATTGAGGGTTATATGATGAGCTAGGTTAGCTAAACCGAGCCCTAGCCAAGGTTCCAATTTTCACGAACTCGAAACATATCGATGCTTATAGTCAAAAAGGTCGTTAACGATGATCCAGACTCAATGGAAGTGGTCCCGAATCCTAATTTTATCGTTTGTGAAAAATGACATTTTCAGTGACACATCGGACACGACGATATATTTAAATAGAATATTTTAAATCTATTATCATCGAATGAGCGGGTTGTTACAATAGAACAACATCCAAATCATATGCTTCCACTACCTTCTTATTCCTTGTCTGCTCTGGGTAATTCTTCTTCAAGTGCCCGGTCTTATCACAGTAGAAACGCTTCATTTCTCCTTAGAAGCTTTACAATCCTTAGAATAATGTCCCTTCTCATAATAGTTAAAGCAGGTAACCTCGCCTTTAGGTTTCTTATGGTCGTTCTTCTCTTACTGTTGTAGCTTCCTGTTTCCTTTCTACTTTTTCTTATTCCCTCCACTTTGTTGTGGTTCTGACTCCTTACTTTCAACAATAACTCCTTATTTCCTCCGAAACAAACTCTCATGCCTCGAAGCTTTCTCGACCAACTTCTCATATGGATCCTCAGTACGATCCACTAATTATTCTCCAGGGCACTCTTCCAATCCCATGATCGAATTATCATTCTTCTGATATAGAGTCTCGATATAAGAATGAGCATACTTCGACTAAGCCTCAACTCTACTAAATACTCAGCCATGGGTCTCCCACTTGCTTCAGCTTAATAAAATTCTTAAAGAGAATTGATTTCTGGACCCTATAAATAAACTTCTCCACAAACTTAGTCTTAAACTAATTCCGAATAATCTGGTGGTTCGGAGTCTCAAGAGTATAGAGTTCGACCAATTCATAGCTTTCCTTTGAAGCTGCCTCAATGCAAGCTTCCTTTTCATAGCATCGTCAATTCTCAAGTCTCCAAAGATGTGAACACAAGTATCCAATCAATTTTGGACTTCAATTATAGATTATATCTCACTAAATAGCTTACCACCTATAGAAGTATAATCCTTGCATAAATTGGCGAAGTCAACAGCCCTAGGTGCCTGCACAGGACCACCACCATCTATTGTCACCGCTGGAGTGGGTACCATTCTCATGATCGTTTTCATCATGATCTCGAACATAGCATAAAAATCGAGTGTAGCAGCAGCTTCTGTTTGACTACCCTTACCTACCCCTCTAGTAACAGGCTCATCTCTAGCTGCATTTCTCATATTCTGACAAATCATTCTTTATCTGAAATAAGAAAGACCAATCCACATCATAAAAAAACCATAATGGATCTCAAGTGCTTACTAATCTACTATACTATATATTATAATATACTTATCATCCAATATAAAATTACAAGGATGTCTCTCATATGGTTTTACATCTCGAGCTTTGGGTGAAATCGATTAACCAAAACTATGATACCTAGCGTGATGACTACCCCATACTTCATGCACTAAACTATGTTGCATGACGTGCCAGGCCGACATGAGATGATCATAAAAGAAAGTAAATCGAAATAGATCCTATTATATATCTCATACCGCATGGATAGTATATAATAATAAAATATACAATAGGATATAGTAGTGAAGCATGGAAAAGCAAGAAATCTTATCTCCATAAAAATCTTAATATCAAGTACAAAACATCTCAATAACTGAATATATGAATACACCAGGAATCACTACATCCCTCATCAGATTACATAACAGGAAAAACAACAAAAATCATCCAAATAGCTAGATAGTAAGAATAGTAGTATGCCAGCCTCCTCCTCATCGTTGCACTGCGTCATTGTCACCAACCTATCACATGTACTTAGTCTAGTCATTAGCATCGTCGATGAGCACGCCAAGGTAATAAGAGGAAACATTAAATCTTGATTCATACAACAGTCTAGTACGAGCGATAAAAGATAGACAATAACTACGCAGGATAATATGATAATAGACATTTCAGGTCTCAATTGATCTACCCATGCAACCAAAGAGTGAACACATAATAATCACATTAAATAATCTATTCAAACACATAGAAATAGATATGAGTCAGAATAGGATTCCCAATCTATAACATCTCATAATTTTCCGAGGCCAGATTTTGACAAAATCGAAATTCAAACCTATCCAAGTACGGGGAGTACAAATTTGGTACCTGCAAATAATGAGCATGAGCATAATCAGGGTACAATTAAACTAACTCACAGTGGAAACAAGATAGGATAACACGTATCGACTAAGGAAACTACCTTAAAAGCTAATCGCCACTCTAATACCGAGCATGAGTGAACAAGAACAGAAAACCAAACTTAATTACTTGCAATGACCTGTCTTCCCCAAAATAAACTTGAGATTTGTTATGAGGAAGGGAGTCTGAACAATAAATTTTGGTGAGTAGAAAATGTATAACATTGTCTACAATACACAAATGCATCCTGTTTAGTTCACCCAAATCACACATCTAATAAGGCTAATGATTCTAACCTAACCTTATAAGGATTACGGACGATTGTTAACTACCATACCCAAGGTAGCACTTCTCAAAGATAACGTTATCGCAGTATACTGAGATAGAACTTCTATGCACAAGATGAGATTTAATTAGCAATATTGTTTAGCCTTAGCTAATTTATTAATTGAATCAACATAAAAGAGAAAAAGTAGGATTCACTAATCTTGTCCATTTATTCTCCTATTCTTTGCTTCATTTTCACAAACACAAATCTAAAGAGGAGGCCATCCATTATCACCATTAAAAGGAAGAGAAAACTGAGAGAAACTTAAGAGGGAAGCTTAGGAAAATCATGGTACTTCAAATCTCAACTTATTTATCCAAGTTAGGTGAATAATATACTCATCCATATATGTATGCTTTGTTCTATTTTGGTTGACTAAAACTTGATTTATTTATGTTATTTTGGATGATTTTTTGTTGTTTGGATGGGAAATTGACGTATTTACATTGTTTTGAATTTGATATGATTAAGAATTTGGATATAATCCATAGGTTTTGAATAAAAAATAATAATTTATGTCCTCAAATGCTTTGAAATTTTAATATGACATTCTTAATATGACTTTGTAGATGGATTTTGATTTTCATAATTTTCTGAATGTTTACGAATATTTTATGAATTTTCTAAGGAGGAAATATGCTTAAATTCAGGTTTCAAACCACTAAAATGGTTTTAAAAAATTGAATTGGAATTTTTATTCAATGAAGAGAAGGTTATTCTCAAATCCCAGTGTTTTATAGGGATTTTCCCTATTAAAATTAAATTATCATAAACAGATTTATTTCAAAAAGTTTAACGGAGAAATCAAATTAGTTATTAATTAGATAATCCCTTATGTTTTAGCCTTTAAATAGAAAGAAAATTCTTACATGATTTCTGAAAATAAAATACAAACTTTTAGATCCACCAATAGGATATCGACATTTATGAAGAGTTGGTAAAAAATTAGCACCTTATTTGGAAAGAAATCGGCTTTATCTTTAATTTAGTTTTCACCTAGGCCATTTGATTCGTTTCGCATCGTCCTGCTTCGCTAGGAACCGATGAAACACAGGATATCAACTAGTTAGTATGGAGCGATTTACCATGAAGTTGAATGCGAAGCGGGATACTGCGAAGCAATTCTTTTGTTTTGAGTCGGAGTAACCATTTGTTTAAAATTTGAAGCCAACTCTTACCTTTTTATTTTGAAGAACTTTGCTTCATTTTGAAGCTAAAAATAAGCGATACACATGTATTTCTGCATCTCTCTTTAATTTGGTTTCGATTAGGCCATCAGATCAGGTCCCGTCATTTCATCTTGAGTCGGACAGGCAGGAACGAAGCAACCCCTTTCGTTTGGATTTATTTCGAACCAACATGGACAAGGAAGGCCTATCACACTGCTTTAATTTGCATTAAGCTAGATAAGCATGTGCGTAAAATTCCTTTCTGTTGTTATTTAGATTCTTGCTCTGATGAATATGCTTAAGCGAATCACGGATTCGAAAGGCTATTTATTTTGAAGCCTGTTTGCGTTTAAAGCTAATGCCTTTGCTTTGCCCAAAGTATTGTTTCATTATTCTGCCTTAGGTAAAGAGATCAACACGAGTTAGGGCGAAATGGGTTTCTCCTCGAACCCGTGCTGATTTATTAGAATGGTAGTTAACCAAAGTATTCTTTTTGGATCAATGTTATATACTTATATGGTTGACAACCATACACTTTTCCTTTGGTACTAAATTATAATGGATAATCATATCTTATTTTGCTTCGAATGGGCAAAGCCGTTACACATAGGTTATATGTTCATGTTGTTTTTTTGACTCAATGGGGATACCATTATTTTATCATGGCTTTGTCACATATCAGACCTAAGGATTGGGGACTCCAACCGAAGACAAATTATTAATTATGTAACTGTGAATACCAATCGGTACAAATTGAATTCTTGGGGTATAAGATTTGTAATGACCCGGTTTTTAGTGACTTTGGTTATCAACATAAACTCAATGACAACTAACCAAACATCGAAAAATACCGGAAAGTTAATAGAAGAAATTAGAGGGTGAGAATAGATAAGATAGAAACTTGTAATAGAAGAAGAAGAAGAACACAACATCAGAGTAACACGAACCTCACATCGGAACGAATAACATATAATATATATCATAACTTTGAAATATAAATTTGTATTTGAATATACATATCATTCCCAAAGTACAACACTTACTACACAGCCGAAATAAACAATAGCTATATGATCCTGAAGCCTCCTGCTCCAGCTCTTCAAGTATCTGTAAATCCTGACTACTTGACTGCCCGTACAAAATTGGGCACCCAAGAGTTTAGGGAAAACAACACAAAATAAACTTCGGGTCAGTCATGGGACTGGTATGAGTAAAATAGTTTAAAACAGTTCGAACAAGTAAATGATATCTCATAAGACCACGCCGTATAACGGAACGGGTTTTTCCCTTATGAGAATCCAAAATATCTTTATATCAAAAACCCTTTTGATATTATAATAATGTTTATCAACCACAATATAATAATCATCTAGCAGAAACATTTTCATTTTACGTTCTACATATATAGTATACAATCAAAACCGCAAGCACGTATTGGGTAATGGATTTCCAACTATGACAAGGTATGGAACCACATTTCGCTTATGTACCTCTAGAAAGGAATGCACTGGGTTCAACAAGAACATCTGGCAACCCGGCCACACATGACTGACCACTCATTTCGCTGAGTGTATCGAATGTATATCACCAACGGTTGGGATCAGCAACTGTTTCCCGAATGGGACAGCATCGACAATACATTTTTAGAAGTAAATGAAACTCTAGATCAGGTGATTATACACCCTAATAGGTGCGACCTACATAGCCATGCTGCCTGGCCGATTTCTGTCATTTCCGGATGTGAGGCAAGAGGCCACGCTTATCTCTGACAGATCACACATTTATTCACTTTGAATGTCACATCGTCATACCCGCCAACTCACAAATTGATTTCCCCAAAAATACCATGGGTATACAGCTAAGAGAAATGAATTCCTCTGCCACCAAACGTAAATACGTTTGAAGAGATCAACTTACGCGATCCTTTAGATATACTCTGTCAAACATTCTTCCATACAGGTCGTCCTGGGACTAGACAGACCAAAGGCACTATTCAGTACATCCATCTTAGGCAATTTTTATCTAAGATTTATACAATAGCCCTTGCACTTTACTCCGTCTTCAATTATCTTTGGCATATATGATTCGCAACGCTTATGCCAATACGGAGTGGTTCTTCGGATAATAATACAACCGGTCTCTCCATATTAACAACGTTAAAATGGTCAAAAACTTCGATAGTCGGTGAGTTAACTATCAAAGAAAAACAGGTGTGCAAACAACGATATTATTTCCAAATGGAAATTATATCGATCAATCATCATTCAACATTTATCTCTTTAGTTCATTAATTTTCTTATCTCATGTTTCCATATATTTTAAATTCTTATCTTCTATTATCAGAAAACATTTCTGATTCTTATTTGGAAAACATTTCCAAACTCCTTCACGATAAAACCTTACCATTCCTTAGTTAAGAAGGAAGTCAATCAAGTTGGGGTATAATTACCTCTCAGACCTTAATTGAACAACGTTTTAACTTCGTAATAGTCAAAGATTATCTTTTAAACCTTTAACAACTTCCTTATTTCTCTCTCGGATTCAATTTAAGAATCTACTTCTTTTATAAAAGCATTTGTTATAACGTTTAATCACTACTTTCGAATTATCTAACTTTAAATTATAACTTCCATTTATTACTTAATTCGAATAATTAAACAAACACTAATTCATTAACATATTCTCTTGATTTAAAAAAAAAGGGAAAGCATAAGTACTTTCCCGAATTCGATATAATTGAATTCGACGTATAACTCTCTTTCGAGAAATCTCTATTTGATTAACTCTTCTTCGAATAACCTATATCCGATTATCTCTCTTCGAATAACTTATATTCGATAACCCTCTTCGAATAACTTATATTCGATTAACTCACTTCAAATAACTTATATTCGATCAGCTCACTTCGAATAATTTATATTCGATCTCTTTCTTTCGAATATGCTATATCCGATAATCTCCTTTTGATTAAACTATAATCGATTACTCCTTTCGATTTAACTAACATCGATTAACTCCTTTAACTCTATTCGAATAAACTATATTCGATTAACTCCTTCAACTCTATTCGAATAAACAATATTCGATTAACTCCTTTGGATTTACTCATTTGGATTAACTCGGTTTGATTAACTCATCTTGACTAACTTAACTTAATTAACTCGACTTATTTAACTCAACTTATTTAACTCCTATCGAATAACTAATATTCGATTAACTTATATTCGATTTACTCGACTTGACTAACTCGACTCAACTAACTCGACTCAATTAACTCGACTCGACTAACTCGACTCGACTAACTCAACTCGACTAGCCATATTTGACTAACTCGACTAACTTGGTTTGACTAACTCGATTCGCCCTTTCGAATAACTACATTCGACTAACTCCTTTCGATTAACTATAATCGACTAACTCGACTCGACTAACCATGTTCGTTTAACTTGACTAACTCAACTAACTTTTGAATACCATATTCAATTTACTAACTTTCGAATACCATATTCGATTTACTCGTTTCGAATATCTAAATTCGATTAACTCCTTCGAATACTAAATTCGATTAACTCCTTCGAATACTAAATTCGATTAACTCCGTCGAATACTAAATTCAATTTAACTCCTTCAAATACTAAATTCGATTTAACTCCTTCGAATACTAAATTCGATTAACTCCTTCGAATACTAAATTCGATTAACTACTTTTCATTAACTCTATTTATTTTTCCCAATAAATATTCTTTTATTCTATTTATTTTCTAAATAAATATTCCTTTAATTTAATTCTATTTATTTAACAAATAAATATCTCTTTTATAATCTATTTAGTTAACAAATAAATATTTCCTTTATCTTTCTATTTATAAGTGTTTTACAAATATCTCCTTTTCGATTTCATTTGTAAAGGTTTTACAAATATTTCTCTTTCGATTTCATTTGTAAAGGTTTTACAAATATTTTTCTTACTATTTCTGTTTCACAAATATGCCCTTGTATATTTGTTTTCACAAATATTTCCTTGTATATCTTTATTTATTTTCTAAATAAATAATTCGTTTATGATATCCTATTTATTTACTAAATAAATAATTCATTTAATATCTCCTATTTATTTAACAAATAAATATCTCCTTTATAAAATCTTATGATTTTATAAATATTTCCTTTTTATAAATATTTCGTTTATAAAGATTTCCTTTTATTTATAATTCCATTTATAAATATTCTCTTTTATAAAATCTTATGATTTTATAAGCATTTCCCTTTTTATAAAATCTTTTGATTTTAAATAAATTCCTTCTTTAAAAGCTTTGGATTTTTAAAATAAATCCCTTTTATAAAATCTTCTTTGACTTTATAAATATTTTCTCCTTTATAAAATCCTTTGATTTTATAAATAATTTATTTTCAATATTCACTATGAAAATTCCCTTTTCAACATTCCGGTATGCTAGGGTATTTAACATATCAAATCATGTTGACCAATATCGCCCAAACACACATAATCGACAATAGATTATATATCACATCATATATTACAATATATGAACAGAACAGTATTATATATATTGAGGAACTTAGTTGGGTCCCTCCAACCTGTTTCCCTGCATCACAGATGTTAATCAAGCACGAATATAAAATATTCTGTTAAAAAGAATCAATATTCGATTAACGATTTATATATATATCGTTATCTATGATTTCAGTCAATACACAAACAATTCAACCAAACAGTTAACGCACAGCAATCAGTCATCATTTATCAGTTCTAAATATATGTTATAAAAATAAAACTGTTCAGAGTTGGTGAGTTTTACTCACTTTGGCAGTTCATCGTTAAAGAACGATAAACTGTTGTTTGATTTGAATCAAACAATTTATTTCGCCATAAGTTCATACGAGCTCCACTCCACTTCCAGTCAGTTCCGTTGGGTAGTGCCCGTCTATACGATCCTAATGGTTCTGACCGTTCGTTAATCTGACACTGTATGGTCAAGATATCATATACACAAGTTAATACATATTTTGATTTAAATTTCAAACCAATTATTATTTAAAACAAAAGAATGGGCCTTAACCTTTGAACATGGCCAAACCGTCCATACTTAAACCCATCCGCTCCAAAGCATTTCCTTCCCCAAATTGATTTTCACAACCGAACCTTTCCAGGATTCCACTTCTGTGTTGACCTCCCCTTTGACCATTCCTCCCTTCCACCACGGCCACCTAACAGGGCCGCCGCCACTACCATTCCACTCAGCATCGAGGACTCTACCCAATCGCCACCCCATCTCCAACTCGAGGTCCATTCAAAAATTCAACCTTTTACCTACCCTCTGACATTGTAGGTGACGCGTTCCACTTCTGACAATCAGAGGTTACTCCGGTGTCACCGAAACCTGCGCCTCGACCCTCCGATCCATCCTATCACCTTTCCTTGCCCCAAAACTCCCCACGTCGATGATGAAAGTCAGCCTTAGGCTCACTGTAGCAAAAATCGAGCATCCCAGATCTCGATCGCACAACATATGAAGGGTACCGGGTTGAAGCTCATACTGTCTTGAGTTCAGAAATAAAATTGTTGGGATTTTATGTGGTGTGGGTGATTTTTATTTGATTTTCATTGGACTTGGTTGGTTTCAGAAAAAGAATGGCATATGAGATTTCGTATGTATTTATAAATGAGGAAGCTTAGTTGTTGAGGTATCGAGTGGTAGATATTTAACATGCGTATATCTTGATTTAAACCATTCATTGATTCTTGGAAGAGGATGCTCCACGTTTGGCATTTTGCTTCGGTGGTGGCTGAGAAAACAACAGTGCGTGGCCTCTTTTGATCCAAGAAAGGGTTGAGATATTTTAGGGTAGGTTTTGGATATTATAAAATTTAACGTACCTCATTTCATGAAATTCCTTTCACCTACAAACTGAAATAAAGATACCGTTGTATTCGGTAAGGTGCCACGATCCCAGAAATATAATAATATCGGTAGTTCAACTCATTTTGTGAAACCCCAAAATCACTAATACAGGGTGCAAAATACTCCAAATAAAAAGTTGCTTATTTAATTAATTAAAAATTACAGTAAAATTCTAAAAATTAAATTATCATTATGTCCCAAAAGAACCTTGTCTAAATTCAAACCCGATATTAAAGTATACTTAAATAACCGTTATGGTCACGAACGAATATACCGCTGTTTTTCTAAATATTTGATTTGTACATAACTAAAAATCTACACGACGAAATCCTGATTTTTCTCTTCCACTAGGAAAATATACTTCACCAGCTCCTAACGTTTCTTGTTTCACAGAAATCCGATTAAAAACGGCTTTTGTATATTCGTTTAAAGTTCGAATCGCCAATTCGCGAACTGCCACGCCATTTCGGGCTCGATTATAATTATATTATAATTAATACGTTCAACTGTCGTTTATATAATATATTCGTTATCGTAATTCAATTTTAAACTGAATTATATATTTTGATTCTCCCAGTTCACCTCATATCGCCATTTCAGTCAATTCTGATTATTTCATAATTAAATATATTATTTAATTATTATTTTAATTAAATATTCACTATTATTAAATTCAACGATCATTTGAATTCTAAACCACTATTTATATAATTAAATAAGTTAATTATATATCGCAGAAAAATACGGGTCGTTACATTCTTCCCCACTTAAAATAATTTCGTCCTCGAAATTGCTAAGGTAGAAAAAAAACTCCACCAACTGGGTTAAAATTATTTCTTCACTTCTTAACTCCGGTGTCACTAAACCATTTTATTTTAATTAAATTATTAATTAATTATTATCAACGAAAATTTTCAAAAATCCTGAAAATTTTCTAACACCCGAAATTTTCGAAAAAAATTCGCCAGCACCTCATTTGTACGGCTCAATAGCTCAAACTCCAACTCGCCTCTCTAGGCCTTCTTCAACCCAAAAGAAAATTTGACAGCCAAGCAGTTTGCCAATTCGGCTCATCAAAATCTCATACCCAATATATAATATAAACTGGTACCTTTTTGTCAGGCATATCATTATATCCTTTACATCTGCTACTAATTCAGCATATACCAATGTCATCCCAATCAAACTCCAATCACTCTTATCTCCAACACAACCATTCGCTTATATCCAAGCCAAATTCCACTTTGACTTGATATTATTCCATTTCAATACAGCTTCCACTTAACTGGTTTTAACTCACTTTTAATTTGCCTTCACAAGTTTCTATTTAAATTTGTTTTTAATTCAAACAGTCTATTCCTGGGGAATTTTAAACAGCTTTGCTTTTCAAAATTAAATATCTCCTTGTTGAAATTCAATACAACTTGTTTTTCCCAAAACAAATTCAAAACAGTATCTCTGTAGTAATCCGTCACTTACAATCTCGAAAATGAGCACCGATGATGTCATGATCATCATCATAATCTATTTCCAGCTTTCGAAGTGAGTTCAATACTATATCACTTTCAAAACCATATCTAACCACTTCTATTTTGAAATCCATTTTCAAAACACTATTCCCAATGTTTGTAAACCAATTTAAAATCTCTCAAGATTTTAAAATTCTCATATATTTAATTCAAATCCATTTACCAACACTTTACCAATTTCCATGATTTTTAATTTCAATTCTGATTTGAATTTCAGATTTAATTCATCTGCTTTCATATATTTTACTTATATGAATTCTGATTGGTTATTTACATAACCATTTAATTTATAATCTTACTTGATTATAATAATAACAACCAATATATCCAATATATTATAATCATTTCAATATCAATCTTTGTTTATATCAAAATATATTTTGGGTAAAATTATTTCATTACCCTTCTTTTCAAAACATACAGTGTCGGTTCATCGTATTCGAGTGTTTATAAACCTCTACCGATACAGTGGATCAAACTGATCGACCAGAATCCATAAACAACTCAACCAATAAATCTACACAATATAAAACAATTTTTATATCAAATAACAAATACGTTCACTCGTATATATACACTCAAACTCAATCTAGGGTGTTACTAACCCCATATCTACTGCGTCACGCCACAGAGCCAAGGTAATTCACTTAACCTTAAGCTCTGATACCAACTGTAACGACCCGGTTTTTAGCGACTTTGGTTATCGACATAAACTCAATGACGACTAACCAAACATCGAAATATACCGGAAAGTTAATAGAAGAAATTAGAGGGTGAGAATAGATAAGATAGAAACTTAGAATAGAAGAAGAAGAATAACACAACATCAGAGTAATACGAACCTCACAGCAGAACGAATAATATATATTATATATCATAACTTTGAAATATAAATCTGTACTTGAATATACATATCATTCCCAAAGTACAACACTTACAACACAGCCGAAATAAACAATAGCTATATGATCCTGAAGCCTCTTGCTCCAACTCTTCAAGTATCTGTAAATCCAGACTACTTGACTGCCTGTACAAAATTGGGCACCCAAGAGTTTAGGGAAAACAAAACAAAATAAACTCCGGGTCAGTCATGGGACTGGTATGAGTAAAATAGTTTAAAACAGTTTGAACAAGTAAACGATATCTCATAAGACCACACCGTATAACGAAACGGGTTTTTCCCTTATGAGAATCCAAAATATCTTTATATCAAAAACCCTTTTGATATTATAATAATGTCTATCAACCACAATATAATAACCATATAGCAAAAACGCTTTCATTTCACGTTCTACATATATAGTATACAATCAAAACCGCAAGCACATATTGGGTAATGGATTTCCAACTATGTCAAGGTATGGAACCACCTTTCGCTCGTGTACCTCTATAAAGGAAAACACTGGGTTCAACAAGAACATCTTGCAACCCGGCCACACATGACCGACCACTCATTTCGCTGAGTGTATCGAACGTACATCACCAACGGTTGGGATCAATAACTGTTTCCCGAATGGGACAGCATCGACAATAGATTTTTAGAAGTAAATGAAACTCTAGATCAGGTGATTATACACCCTAATATGTGCGACCTACATAGCCATGCTGCCTGCCCGATTTCTGTCATTTCCGGATGTGAGGCTAGAGGCCACGCTTATCTCTGACAGATCACACATTTATTCACTTTGAATGTCACATCGTCATACCCGCCAAATCACAAATTGATTTCCCGAAAAATACCACGGGTATGCAACTAAGAGAAACGAATTCCTCCTCCACCAAATGTAAATACGTTCGAAGAGATCAACTTACGTGATCCTTTAGATATACTCTGTCAGACATTCTTCCATACAGGTCGTCCTAGGACTGGATAAACCGAAGGCACTATTCAGTACATCCGTCTTAGGCAATTGTTATCTAAGATTTATACAACAGCCGTTGCACTTTACTCCGTCTTCAATTATCTTTGGCATATATGATTCGCAACGCTTATGCCAATACGGAGTGGTTCTTCGGATAATAATCCAACCGGTCTCTCCATATTAACAACGTAAAAATGGTCAAAAACTTCGATAGTCGGTGAGTTAACTATCAAAGAAAAACAGGTGTGCAAACAACGATATTATTTCCAGACGGAAATTATATCGATCAATCATCATTCAACATTTATCTCTTTAGTTCATTAATTTTCTTATCTCATGTTTCCATATATTTTAAATTCTTATCTTCTATTATCAGAAAACATTTCTGATTCTTATTTGGAAAACATTTCCAAACTCCTTCATGATCAAACCTTACCATTCCTTAGTTAAGAAGGAAGTCAATCAAGTTGGGGTATAATTACCTCTTAGACCTTAACTGAACAACGTTTTAACTTCGAAATAGTCAAAGTTTATCTTTTAAACCTTTAACAACTTCCTTACATCTCTCTCGGATTCAATTTACGAATCCACTTCTTTTATAAAAGCATTTGTTATAACGTTTAATCACTACTTTCGAATTATCTAACTTCAAATTATAACTTCCATTTATAACTTAATTCGAATAATTAAACAAACACTAATTCATTAACATATTCTCTTGATTTAAAAAAAAAGGGAAAGCATAAGTACTTTCCCGAATTCGATATAATTGAATTCGACGTATAACTCTCTTTCGAGAAATCTCTATTTGATTAACTCTTCTTCGAATAACCTATATCCGATTATCTCTCTTCGAATAACTTATATTCGATAACCCTCTTCGAATAACTTATATTCGATTAACTCACTTCAAATAACTTATATTCGATCAGCTCACTTCGAATAATTTATATTCGATCTCTTTCTTTCGAATATGCTATATCCGATAATCTCCTTTTGATTAAACTATAATCGATTACTCCTTTCGATTTAACTAACATCGATTAACTCCTTTAACTCTATTCGAATAAACTATATTCGATTAACTCCTTCAACTCTATTCGAATAAACAATATTCGATTAACTCCTTTGGATTTACTCATTTGGATTAACTCGGTTTGATTAACTCATCTTGACTAACTTAACTTAATTAACTCGACTTATTTAACTCAACTTATTTAACTCCTATCGAATAACTAATATTCGATTAACTTATATTCGAATAACTAATATTCGGTTTACTCGACTTGACTAACTCGACTCGACTAACTCGACTCGACTAGCCATATTCGACTAACTCGACTAACTTGGTTTGACTAACTCGATTCGATTAACTCCTTTCAAATAACTACATTCGACTAACTCCTTTCGATTAACTATAATCGACTAACTCGACTCGACTAACCATGTTCGTTTAACTTGACTAACGCAACTAACTTTCAAATACCATATTCGATTTACAAACTTTCGAATACCATATTCAATTTACTCGTTTCGAATATCTAAATTCGATTAACTCCTTTGAATACTAAATTCGATTAACTCCTTCGAATACTAAATTCGATTAACTCCTTCGAATACTAAATTCGATTTAGCTCCTTCGAATACTAAATTCGATTTAACTCCTTCGAATACTAAATTCGATTAACTCCTTCGAATACTAAATTCGATTAACTCCTTTGAATACTAAATTCGATTAACTACTTTTCATTAACTCTATTTATTTTTCCCAATAAATATTCTTTTATTCTATTTATTTTCTAAATAAATATTCCTTTAATTTAATTCTATTTATTTAACAAATAAATATCTCTTTTATAATCTATTTAGTTAACAAATAAATATTTCCTTTATCTTTCTATTTATAAGTGTTTTACAAATATCTCCTTTTCGATTTCATTTGTAAAGGTTTTACAAATATTTCTCTTTCGATTTCACTTGTAAAGGTTTTACAAATATTTTTCTTTCTATTTCTGTTTCACAAATATGTCCTTGTATATTTGTTTTCACAAATATTTCCTTGTATATCTTTATTTATTTTCTAAATAAATAATTCGTTTATGATATCCTATTTATTTACTAAATAAATAATTCATTTAATATTTCCTATTTATTTAACAAATAAATATCTCCTTTATAAAATCTTATGATTTTATAAATATTTCCTTTTTATAAATATTTCATTTATAAAGATTTCCCTTTATTTATAATTCCATTTATAAATATTCTCTTTTATAAAATCTTATGATTTTATAAGCATTTCCCTTTTTATAAAATCTTTTGATTTTATAAATAAATTCCTTCTTTAAAAGCTTTGGATTTTTAAAATAAATCCCTTTTATAAAATCTTCTTTGACTTTATAAATATTTTCTCCTTTATAAAATCCTTTGATTTTATAAATAATTTATTTTCAATATTCACTTACAAAATTCCCTTTTCAACATTCCGGTATGCTAGGGTATTTAACATATCAAATCATATTGACCAATATCGTCCAAACATACATAATCGACAATAGATTATATATCACATCATATATTACAATATATGAACAGAACAGTATTATAAATAATGAGGAACCCAGTTGGGTCCCTCCAACCTGTTTCCCTGCATCACAGATGTTAAACGAGCACGAATATAAAATATTCTGTTAAAAAGAATCAATATTCGATTAACGATTTATATATATATCGTTATCTATGATTTCAATCAATACACAAACAATTCAACCAAACAGTTAACGCACAACAATCAATCATCATTTATCAGTTCTAAATATACGTTATAAAAATAGAACTGTTCAGAGTTGGTGAGTTTTACTCACTTTGGCAGTTCATCGTTAAAGAACGATAAACTGTTGTTTGATTTGAATCAAACAATTTATTTCGCTATAAGTTCATACGAGTTCCACTCCGCTTCCAATCAGTTCCGTTGGGTAATGCCCGTCTATACGATCCTATTGGTTCTGACCGTTCGTTAATCTGACACTGTATGGTCAAGATATCATATACACAAGTTAATACATATTTTGATTTAAATTTCAAACCAGTTATTATTTAAAACAAAAGAATGGGCCTTAACCTTTGAACATGGCCAAACCGTCCATACTTAAACCCATCCACTCCAAAGCATTTCCTTCCCCAAATCGATTTTCACAACCGAACTTTTCTAGGGTTCCACTTCTGCGTTGACCTCCCCTTTGACCGTTTCTCCCTTCCACCTCGGCCACCGATCAGGGCCGCCACCACCATTCCACTCAGCGTTGAGAACTCTACCCAATCGCCACCCCCATCTCCAACTCGAGGTCCATTCAAAAATTCAACCTGCTACCTTCCCTCTGACACTGTAGGTGACGCGTTCCACTTCCGACGATCAGAGGTTACTCCAGTGTCACCCGAAACCTGCGCCTCGACCCTCCGATCCATCCTGTCACCTTCCCTTGCCCCAAAACTCCCACGCCGACGATGAAAGTCAACCGTAAGCTCACTGTAGCAAAAATCGAGCATCCCAGATCTCGATCGCACAACATATGAAGGGTACCGGGTTGAAGCTCATACTGTCTTGAGTTCAGAAATATAATTGTTGGGATTTTATGTGGTGTGGGTGATTTTTATTTGATTTTCATTGGACTTGGTTGGTTTTAGAAAAATAATGGCATATGAGATTTCGTATGTATTTATAAATGAGGAAGCTTAGTTGTTGAGGTATCGAGTGGTAGAAATATAACATGCGTATGTCTTGATTTAAACCATTCATTGATTCTTGGAAGAGGATGCTCCACGTTTGGCATTTTGCTTCGGTGGTGGCTGAGAAAACAACAATGCGTGGCCTCTTTTGATCCAAGAAAGGGTTGAGATATTTTAGGGTAGGTTTTGGGTATTATAAAATTTAACGTACCTCATTTCATGAAATTCCTTTCACCTACAGACTGAAATAAAGATACCGTTGTATTCGGTAAGGTGCCACGATCCCAGAAATATAATAATATCGGTAGTTCAACTCATTTTGTGAAACCCCAAAATCACTAATACAGGGTGCAAAATACTACAAATAAAAAGTTGCTTATTTAGTTAATTAAAAATTACAGTAAAATTATAAAAATTAAATTATCGTTATGTGCCAAAAGAACCTTGTCTAAATTCAAACCCGATATTCAAATATACTTAAATAACCGTTATGGCCACGAACGAATATATCGCTGTTTTTCTAAATATTTGATTTGGACATAACTAAAAATCTACACGATGAAATCCCGATTTTTCTCTTCCACTAGGAAAATATACTTCACCAGCTCCTAACGTTTCTTGTTTCATAGAAATCCGATTTAAAACGGCTTCTGTATATTCGTTTAAAGTTCGAATCGCCAATTCGCGAACTGCCGCGCCATTTCGGGCTCGATTATAATTATATTATAATTAATACGTTCAACTGTCGTTTACATAATATATTCGTTATCGTAATTCAATTTTAAACTGAATTATATATTTTGAATCTCCCAATTCACCTCATATCGCCATTTCAGCCAATTCTGATTATTTCAGAATTAAATATATTATTTAATTATTATTTTAATTAAATATTCACTATTATTAAATTCAATGACCATTTGAATTCTAAACCACTATTTATATAATTAAATAAGTTAATTATATATCGCAGAAAAATACGGGTCATTGCAACATTGAAATATATAACCGGTGTGTTTATAGTTAACCACGAAAAATATATAGAATGAGAGATAAGTAGTTAACATGATGCCGAGATGGATAGTCTTCAGAATTTGTGTAGTTATGAGTTCATAGTCATCGTAGAAAAACTATAAGGTATGTGTTGGATAACCTACATCTAATGGATGAGTTGCCCATAATTAAAACGAAATTCAAAGGGATATATAATAAAATGGTAAGAGATATGAAATCTCCATGATTTTATGATGGGTGATTATCGAAAATATGATGTGTAATCATTTCAAATGTGATGCGTAGTCATTTGATATTAAGACGGATAGTCATTTGAATATGATGGGTAATCATAAATATGTTTAGATAGTCCCTTGAATATGTTGGGCAATCGCAAATATATTAAGATGGATAGTCACTTGAATATGATAGGTAATCATAAATATGTTAAGATAGGTTGATAGAAAGAAAACGATGATCGAAATTCCATTTATTGGACATATGCACATGATTTATTATTGTTCCAACTGTTGTTAGTGAAGGAGCACAAGTAATGGTTAATATGTTATCAAGATACTAGTAAGGGGAAAACCCATCTGGTGAAGTGGCATGGTCTCACCAGATATTTATTTGCTTGATATGATAGCTTATTATTCACATAAGACAATTGACTGACCCAAAGTTTTTGTTCTCCCTTAACTCTCGAGTACTTATTTGGTTGACGATAGAGATTTTCCAAGTATCCAGTTAGACAAATAAGCTTCTAAAGATGTACAAAAGACAGTTCTAGCTATTTCGGAGTCTTTTTACCGTGCTTTTTGTTTGTTGATGTAAAAGTAAAGTTGTATTACTGTCTAAAATTTATACTCCAATCAACCAAGGAGCATATTCATATATCGTTCTTAGGGTATTTGAATAATTATATTTCTCTTAATGTGGACTTATGCATAAGAATATGTAATAGAAAACGTTAATTAATGAAATGAGTTTTGTGGTTTTACATATTTCTATGTCTTTGATATTTTGAGATAACAACAAATCTCATTATATCATCGAGGAATAATATTATTGATAACTGCAGCTTAAGAAATGCTTACTTTCAGACCTCATTATGAGGGATGTTATATGAGATCTCGGTATTTGATGTAGATCTAACATCTAATTTGAAGTTCGAGACAATTTAAGATGAAATTCAGTGCGAATCGATGAATTGATTGGAGAATTAGGGAAAATCTACGATTTGTGGCTAATATGAAATGAGAGGGAACTTTCAGATGGTCTCTCTCACCTTATATTTGTAGCCAAAATTGATCTGACTAATGAGTTTGCTAATTCATCTCATTAATCCTTCTCTAATTCTTAACGGTGATTTTGAAAACTTAAAATTGCCATATCTTCATAACCACTTATCTGATTTTCCTGTATAACCATGCTATGGAAAGATAAACCACCATCTCGAAGAAATAAAATAGGTTAAAACATTTAATTTGGCTCCTTTTGAAAGTTATAGTTCTTAAGGGTAAATGGTCACATAGACTTCAGAAGAAAAAAAACATGGTTGTGTAAAACATCCCTAAAAAAATATTCTAAAATATTAAAGTCGTACAACCTCAGATGAATTCAATCAAATTATTTTACGATCCTCTAATACATAAAACACGGACCGTTACAAAGGTGTTTTATTTCCACCATCGAACTAAATTTCGTCAAAAGCAAGATATTGCAAATGCTTTTCCAAACTACAATGATAAAACAATACAGTTTTGCAAATTCATTTGATTTTGAAAACTTTTTTCCATAAAATGCGAACTTAATATACCTATTACCGTTTCAACAAAAAAATATATATTACATACTATCTTAGAAAACATTAATAAATACCACAAAAAATTCAACATTGAACTTAACAAGATTACAACATAAATAAATGCATTGCATGCTTTTAAACGCAATAACGGAAAAAGACATTCGATTCTTATGATGATTTTTTCAACAATAAAAAATTAGGTGGGTTTAGTTTATGTTATATTTCATGTTTTAAATTTTTAGCACATGTTTCAAAAACAAGAAGAGTTAAGAGAGAACGGAGGGAATAAAAGAAAGGTTGAGGAGAGGATGAACGGGATGAAGGGATAACAGAAGGTAAATTACTTCATGTTTCTTCCATTACTTCGCAAAATACGGAAAATAAACAAAAATTTAAAACATGAAAGGCTGTCAACGGATACCTGAAAATCCGAAATTCGTCCGCATCCGCATTTGAAAAGAAGATAAATATATGGTATCTGAGAAAATGGATGCAAATGCGGATATAGGGACATCCACATCCAAAAATTATTCATCCATTTTTTAATGATTATAGTTTAAATTATGCGTATTTTGGCATAATAAAATATGTTAATTTCTGATTTTATTAAGTTGAAAGTCTATATAATACGTAATAAACGCATGTTAATTGCTCAAAATTATTTATTATCATCAATTTATTTCTTTTTTTGCACTTTAGTAATCAAATTGGATTGAAGAACCTTCAAGTTAAACTAATTTTTTTCATTTATGTACCATGATTAATCGATCTTTGGCGGATTGGATAATCATCCAATATCCGTCCGTATCCGCGGATGCGAATATCCGATATCCGAGAAGGATTTAGGATGCAAACGCAGATATGACACTTTCCGCATCTGAAAGCTTCTGTTGACAGCCTTACATACATGTATTACTTGCATTTTAGTATGAATGAAAAACCAAAATTCAAAAGGGTAAGCTAAACACCACCTTAGGTTTTACTAACCTTTTTAATTTAATGATGCTTTATCATTAATTAATGATAAAAGAAGTTGTTATTGTTTAAATTAGATCTATTTTCGAACTCATTTATTTTTCAAAATATTAAAATTACTAGTGTATAACACATGCGTTGCATACATTAATGTTGTTAACAATAATAGTTGTATTTTAGTTATTATTAAAAACAATATATTGTATTGTTGAGATAAGTCCCGCATCGGGGAATTTATAAACTAAGTTCTGTATAAATATTAAGAGTTCACCCTTCACATTGCCAGTTGGTTTTGTGATAATTTGGGGTTATCTAACATGGTATCATAGCCTGGTTTAATTCGTGTGCACATAACTGTCACATTTTCCATGTCACCCAATAAGATCCATGTGTTAGGCTCAGGATATGCCATACGTGCAGGGACGTATTAAGACAAGTCCCAAGTTGGAGAATTTATAAAATAAATTATGTATAAATATTAAGAGTCCACCCTTCACATTGCTAATTAGTTTTTTGATAATTTGGGGTTATCTAACATGTATACAACTTCTGATAATCCAATTGTGATATATCAATTATAAATTAAATGATATTCAATTATTGCTAACTATATAGATCTCCAGAAACTTAAGAGAAAAATAAATAGACTAAATTTCTTAATAATGTAGATGTAAATACTTCACATTATGTGATATATATTTATTACATGTATAAGTGAATAAACAACTTTATCATTCTTGTTAATATGGTTTTCACGTGTACATTCAACTCTCATTTTCTGTAAGAATTAATAAATTAATGAGTGAATATTAAATAATCTAAGTTATTTAAACAATCTGATTTTGTAATCCACACAACTAATTCAACATATGGAGTTGAATGCAAAAGGATAAAGAAAAACTAAGGAAAGAATTATGCGTATTTATAATTGAGAAGCGCTTGTATTTATTATTTAGTTTTGATTTGTAAACAGATTTATATTTATAGTCAACCATATATTTCATGTTATTGTAGGGGTCGTAGTTACAATTTAAACAATTGCAACATAATATTATGTAGCATTTAGGTGAGTTGTGATTTGGGTAACATGTTGATAGAGGGAATGTTAGTCTATTTTTTGTCAGTTAATTTGTGCATTCACATTTAATGCTGTAAAATATAAATTTATCTTTTAAAAGTTGTTATAAATAAAATTATGTTTCGCAATGAATAATTTTTTATGGATAAATGAATTAGAATTAAAAAACGATATTATATTTAAGTATACATCATGTTACTCCATTTGACTAAAGAAGTTTTTTATTAGTCTTTAATTATATAGGAACATTGCATGTATTATGATTATCGTATTTTAAAGTATTAGATAAATTAATGAATAATAGTTAATAAATTTTTTAAATAGATTAATTTTAAGATTTACGAAATTAGTTAGATATATGGACTTAAACGTAAGATATTAAAAGAGAACTGATAAGGGTTCTATTTAGTTGTAAAAAATATAAACTTTAAATGTTAAAGTTAATGAAATTATGTATTTTAGTATGTGATTAGTTTGTGACTGAGTTATAATAAAATAAATTTGTATTATCACTCATATATATACACACACACACAATATGCGTTATGCATTATATATATATTGTTTTTCATCAATTTGTTGACGTATCTATAATATGCATATAGAATTTTTCTATTTCTAGGGTTAGTTAATAAATATAAGTTGACTAATTTTATCAATTAGTTTAAATTTTGGATCATTTAATTAATTTAAATGTGTGGATCTTAATGTAAAATATAAGGAGGAAATCGAGAAACATTTGTAGGTAATTGTATAATTTTTAGAAAGTAGATATATGAATGTAAACTAGCGTAAGAGATTAGTAAGTAATTGTAAAATGATACATTTTAGAAATTTAATAATAAAATATATGAAATTAAAGAGAATGGAGATAACTCCTAAAATTAGCGAGAGAGCTAAAAATTCTTATTGTGTACTGTTATTTAGATTTCTTTACCTAGTTTTGAAAATGCACATGTTGGATGCTTTCTTTACTTTTTGGGGATTGTCATAGGGACTCCACTTTTGGTTAAGGGAGAGTGGTAATTTTAAGGGGACTCCTTAAACTTTATTTGTTAAGGGGAGGGGTTTGAATTTTAAAAACAAAAAAATAGACTAAACTACCCCTGACTATCACGTGATTTGGTAAATCTTAAACTTTGATATTCTCCACAGTTCGATCAAAAGGAAACCACACTCACAAAAAACGGTCATACAAAACTGTTTTTCAAACTAAAAGACGACAACCCAAGACCATTTAACATTGACAGTAAACACTTCATTATTGCCATAGATTGTCGTTTTCCTTACCTAACTTGACCTGGTATTGTTGTTTAACAGTGACAGTACACACTTCGTTTACAATGCCGGCCTTGCATGCCCTAGGCAACATTACCCAGGGAGAAAAGAGAAACACATTGGCTGAAAAAGTTCACTATCAGGAATCAAACCCTATACATCAACAACTCATGCACAAGAGCAACAGCTTGACTACTACTTGTTCCCATCATTTGTTGCCCTGTTGTATTCATATATAAGTAATTTTGAAAGCATACAAGACATTTTGATTCTCCGTCTACCACCTTCGGTGGGGTTGCCCTGGGCTGGGGCCTTGGTTGCCTACCCTGTAACACCCCTTTCAAAAAGATAACACAAAGATCTTTTAGAACAGTGGTTTGTGCGTGGTGTTGCTTTCGGGGAGGTCGTGGGTTCGAGTCTCGAGGTTATCACAATTGGTATCGGAGCCAATACCTAGTCGGAATTGTGCATGTAATGCTGTGGATGTCAGTCAGCGTGGTACTGATGCGGGTTACTTGTACAACGCCTGGGTGGTGAGTGATATGATCCAACAAGGACGTTGGGCTCTTTAAGGGGGGTAGTATGTAACACCCCTCTCAAAAAGCTAACACAAAGTCTTTTACCACAGTGGTTTGTGCGTGGTGTTGCTTTCAGGGAGGTCAGGGGTTCGAGTCTCGAGGTTGTCACATACCCCTTGGGACGACCCTGTTCATTAATCAACTATAAAACATGGTGTTCATCCATTGATTAAAATTATGATCAACGCTGCTTTGTTGTCGAACGGATACAATTCCTTAATCATTACTAGCACACGAGTATGTCCTCATCTCAATTATGGATTTCGACTATACATATTCATCAAAATTTTCGTTTATTCGTCTATTTTAAATTAAACCATCCAAAATCAATATGATATTACATTTACTTACCTAATCCGATGTCTTCTAATCACCCACACAACTTTCTTGTGTCTCCATTACATTAATTATTTCCATTTTTTATTTCATAACCAGCATTAAGGTATACTCATTAATTAGGGTTTAGATTTTAAGGTTTACATTAAGGAGGATTTTAGAGTCAATATTAGAATTTTTATTTATATGTTTAAGAGAAGGCTAATTTATATTATTCCTCTCATAAGAATTGTACAATAAATTAAAAACTAGTCTAAACCCGTATTTCGCATACTAGTTTGTTCTATATATATTTTTAGTTTGAAATTTAATTTGCTTAAAAAATTCTTATTCATGTGAAATTGATTCACTAACCACAACTGACAATAACTGGGGGAATGTTGATATACTAATAGTACTCTTTATTGATAAAACGTAATTTAAAATAAAATGAAAATATTATTTGCTAATAATTGTAGGAAATTAATGCAAAGTGGCACATGGCTAACCATAAGTTAACATGCATATAAAAAACAATAAATTACGGCTCAAGCTCATATTTCATACTTTTATTTCTCACACAGAATCCAATATAATAAATGCATTTGTAAAACACCTCTAACAAATAGGAAAGGCAATTAGAAACATTGAGCGAAAATACTTCATTATCAATCCACTTTATACCTCTTTAAAGTAAAGAATGCACAAATGTTATAAAATCTCCTTTGTTGAAGTAGAAACTACTTGCAAAAGCATCCATATTTTTCTTATTTTCTTTTTCTCAGTCCAAATTAAGAAATAATTAGTTACATGTACGATGCTAGATGAATACTTGTATTCCTTCCTTCATGCTTTGAATTCCAAGGCCACTAAGTTGCTAAATCTGGGAAACACCAACAACGAATGTGTTGTAGCTTGACTTTTCCTTTGCTTTTATAAACATCACTGTCATACACAATCAACATTTAAACTATGTTGCATGAAGGAAGAACATTTAAAAATAATCAGCTTATTAAGAAAAACGTTTCATAGATCATCATAATAAATACATATAGATAACCATGGTCATAATTAACACAAAAATATTCACTTTTGTAAATACTTGTTCCATTGCATTAGATTAGCTATGCAAAATGCTTGAGACTTCCAAACCATCAAACATCTAAGAAGACATAGTATTCAAAAATATAAACAACCTCTATACTGCAACTAATCTGAAACCAATCATTCTCCAAATCAGTGATTAAATTTACTCAACAAACATTGAAGAAGCATGAGATTTCATACCTTTAAACCAATGTGGGAATTGTCAAAACTCAAAAGTATTGATCAATAATGTAGGGAAGTGATTTGTATACACCAATGTGGATAACTATCATTTGAGACACATGGTTCTTTTTGGAGCTATAAAAATGCATATGACTCAAATTACAAAAAAAGGGATCGAAAAATAGGTAAACAACAGTAAAACATCAAAGATTAGAT
The DNA here is from genome assembly GCA_030737875.1 of Allium sativum. NCBI lineage: Eukaryota > Viridiplantae > Streptophyta > Magnoliopsida > Asparagales > Amaryllidaceae > Allium > Allium sativum. The sequence continues at coordinate 617,825,978 of CM060918.1, read as the reverse complement.
AAACATGGTTAGTTGAATATGTAAGAATGAACTAATAACTTCTAACATGATTTACTAGTAGTCCCAAATATTGACAATATTAATATTAAAACCTCATTCAAAGTTTAGACATTTGAATGTACATCTAGAAATGCATGTTAAGTTGCTAATATGTAAATGAACGGTGAATTGGGTACAATATTTTCAATACAAAACCAAGAGCAACAAACCCAAAATATTCCTAGATTTATAAAATTTATCAGATAGGAATATAATATAAACTAAAGAAGTCCGAATGTAATTGTAAAGTAGTATGCTTTCAAATATATATTAGGGCATTGGTTAACTTGTTATAATAGATACATCGATGAGAAACTACATGGGTAATATGAAATTTTAATGTAAAATGTTCAAGTTAATTAGATAATATTGAGAAAAATAATTCCATATTGTGTGGTACAAATTTTCAAAAACTAAGAAAACTGAAAACTATTTATTTACAGTTTTACCATAGGTTAGTATGAAAACAGAACATTGCTTATGGCACGGTGAATTAAAAATTAAACCATTTCCAACTATTAAAAATTTAAACCACCCTAAGAATAAAATAAAAGCAAAGCTTCTAAATTCAATAATATTAAACAAATTATTTCTACATTTCGGAACATCTGATATAGGTTTAAAGTTCAAAATTTATGACATATAGAATGGTTGAAGTTAAGAGGTTCTAAAGCACAAAATTGGCTAACGATCAAATTTATAAAGGTTTGACAGTTTATATGACCAAAAATTTCATGCTTCAAAATTTGAAGCTTTAAATTTAAAAATTCAAAGGTTGAATGTCGAAATCTAGTAATAAAAAGTTTCAAAAAGGAAAAAGAAAATTCAAAACTATTGAAAGAGAGATTAAAAATTAAATTATAGTGCTTTCAGAGTTGATAACCATACATGGCAAGTACTAAGTTAATAAAGTACATTTTTTGCTTTAAAGCTACTTAAATTAAGTAAAATCCAGAACAATGATTCTAAAATCTTAAAGTTCAAAAATTGAACTCCAACCCCATATTCAAAGCTATTGAAATAGAATTTCAAATGAAAGTTTTTTATTTCAACAATATTAAAAGCAATAATTATGCAATTTTAAATATAACATCTTTAAATTTTAAAAATTAAATTCAGTGATATTATACCTAATAATCAAACCTTTTGAAATATCAAATTTTAGGTCTACAGTTCAAAACTGTTGACACTCAAATGTTTAAAGTTCAAAAGGCCTAAGCTCAAAATTTTCCGATGATCAAAATTTATAAAGGTTTGAGTGTGAATCTGCCCAAAAATTCCATTATTGAAAATTTTGAAGCTTCAAATATAAAAAACTAAGAGAGAAATGTTGAAATATACCTACTAAAAGTATAGAATGAGAACCACAGAAGTTGCACCACAAGAAACATTGTTATTTTCGATAGGGGGTGGCGACGACTTTCGTCGGTCAGTTTCCGACGGCTCTCAACGGGCCATCAGCAGCCGTCGGAAACTATCGAATATAATCGAATTATACCAGCAATCGTTCCCTTACTTCCCTAATTCCCCTACTCATTCTCCTTTTCCAGCATACGGGTTTAAAACCCTAACATCCTCAAATTCAAATTTTTGGTCTCCAAACACTGATTTCTACGCATAGGATCCTCCCCGGCTTCAATTCATACCTTTAGAACATCTAATTTAAGGTACAAGCTCGCATAAAAATTAAGTTTTTACCTAAATCTATATTTTCTTGTATTAGGAAATTAAGGTTATCTACTGATTGTAAGTGTTTCTAATAGCGTTGTAGTGAATTATACCATCCTATTATGTGCATATTTTATGTGATATAGTGAAATTGTAAAGTTTATGTTCGATGTTTAGTTATTCGTGCATATGTAACGACCTACCATTTTGACTGTGCCGAATTGAAAAAATATGTCAACTCGAAACGTCCAAAACAATAGATTGTTATTAGCTTCTGAGGTAAATAGAATAAATCACAGATCACAGACACAGATACAGAGCAATATAATATCTCGCAGCGGATATTTAAAATACAATAGTAATTTATGAAGCTACTAAATAAATTTTACATCAAAATTTACATAACTAATACATCGGAAGTCTAATACAATAAAGAATTGATAACTGTCTGAAACAGAATGGCAGAAATAACTGAACGACTAAAATAACCGATCAACAGGTAGATATAGGTTAGCCAAAAATCCAATATAAGCTCCAACTCCAAAGATGAATTTCGAAACTGGAATACTCGATCTGACCCGAGCAATAATGCAAAACAAAGCAACTCGGATCAGGACTGACATTCTCATGGAAGTAAATCAACTCAACTGAAATGTTCGATGAAATGCAATCAATAACTTAAAGGATGTTTGGGATCACCATCCTCTAAGGATCCGTCAAACTAATACTATATAGTATAATATGCTATATACAATAGTGTCTATCAGTAAAGTAAAATATCAAAATAACGTAAACAGGATTACCATGATTACCTTTACACCGTTTATATATTCCCATAGTATATACAGTACCATAATTCCTCTGTAAACTGGAGGTTGATCAGAGGGCAGTTCCATATAAAATGGTACAAAACAAAATCATAGTGAGATCGTATAAGGCATGTGACAAGGCACGCAAGGAATGCCAGGGTGGATTCACCGTTTGCACAGCCGGACAGGTGGTAACGCATAGTACCAACAACCGCCCACCTCGATACACACTCCCATAATCAAAAGGGCCCAAATTGAATCTCAACAGTAATAGAATAATATCGAAGAAGTGTGCTCGATAAGAGGTATGACCTCACTTGGTCCGTGCATAGCTCCTGTTTTAGCCACATCAAGCTGACTCAAGGTAGTCAGGGTCTTGTAATTAATATGAAATAAAAATGGAGTTGTTCGCCAAATCATCCCCTTCATTTTAGAACTCCACTGCGTACACAGTTGTTAAAGTGGTTTTCAGTATTGGCAGAGAGTATGACAATAGCCGATCCCGGTCTCTTTAACAACCAATCGTTTACATTTTTCACACCGTGGTCATTATTTTATAAATCACTTTATAAAATAGTTTATACGAAATCTCATACTTCAATTCGAAGTCAAACTTAAATATCTAGCTTCGATTATATTAAATTACGAAAACATCTCATGAGAATCGCTCAAATCAAATCGATTCAAAACCATATCGAAAAGATTTCAAAATATAGTATAAGCAAATACTATACTATTTTACTTCGATTTTATATAAGTTTTCCGACAAAATCGCATAACAACTTTCAAATCCCAAATCGACTTATAATTAAGTTATACCTTAAATATCTCAATTTCATTTTAAATCGATATCAAAACCTTTAACTTCAATTATAATTTTGGTTCGGCTTATATTCGCAAAAATTCAAGTTTGAAACCATTCAAATGATAAAAAATAAATTCCTTTATAAGAAATCGTTTCAAGTCGATTTATTTGAATCCAACACTTTGGTTCGAAATTCGAAATATGAGATTCACTTCAATTTAAACAAAACATATCGATTTATGTAATTCAAGTCATATAATTCGAAATCGTTATTCATAAACATAAACAATTCATATAATTTGGTTTTACCCCCTTAAAGCATTCATTTTAGTCGATTAATGAAATTCGACACTTACGTTCAAATTTCCTTTTATATAATTCAAAACGAAATCTTAAACTTCAATATAAACCAAATCGTCTTATAACTATAATTCAAGTCATATAGTTCAAAACCATTACTTCTACATTTCAAATCAAAATCTTATATTTCCATTCAACCAAATTACAATTTAAAACCGTTCTTATACATTGATTTAACAAATTCTTAATTCAAACCAAACGATATAAACATCAATTTCGCATATAACATCTATATATTCCAATTCATAATTAATCACTTAAAATTGAATTTAATTCTTATCGATTATAAATTCAAAATAAATCAATTTACCCAATTCACATTCATTTCTTATCAAGGTTCATAATTTAAACCAAATCGAATTCAATTTCTTAAATTTATCAATTCAAGTTCATCTCTACTAAATTTCATATCGATTCCAATTCATAACTTAATATGAGTTCATTCATTATTCAAATATCGTTATATAAATTTACATCTTTAAACTTCGAATTTAATCGTGAAATCTAACCTGTCCATCTTGACTTTATTAAAGTTTATAAAATATATATATAAGAAAATTAATTTTGAAAATAGTTGTATATATATATAAGTTTATAAAATTCTAAAATAAATTAGAAATAGATTATATGTTCAAAATAATATAAAAATAGATTTAAAGAAATATTTATAATAATATAAAAAGGTTAAAATACTTACAGGAATAAATTATATGGTTTAAAATAAATAAATTTATAAGTAAAATCTTAAATAAACATTTAGATCCCTATTTATAAATAAATCATTTTAAAACACATAATATAAAATATACAAAATAATTTAAATTTAAATAAAATATAAATATAAAATATAAAGCCTTAAGTAAATATTTTAAAATAAAACTCATTTTACTTTGAAAACATGACCGACGGTGTCCGTATATAGTTTTCTACCCTACGGTTAAGTGATACGGATATTTATCATTTCAACCCGCAATTTATAAAATTTCTATGGGTCTATCATTTCAACCCGCGATCCCAAATTCAGTAAAAATCGTTCAGGTCTATCATTTCAACCCATAACAATTTTTCCCTATTCTAATGTTCGTTCGAGTATGTATCATTTCAACCCTTAGTGATTTTCCTAAAACTAGGGTATCAACAATCACAACAACCATCACATAGCATCAATCACAACATATATATCATCAGTGCAACTACGTGTCATATGAATATATTGTGTCGCATGTGAAATGTGCATACGTATAAAATCAAACAATTTCTATTAGCAACCTATATATTTCATATAACAGTTCATTATTGATCTAACATCCATGAAAAATGTAAGTCAGGTGTGAAATAAACTCACCTTACATGGTTGAACGTAGATTAACAAAAGCGGATACGGACTGGTCACCAAACTTGCTACCATGTAGCTCGACGGATAAAAGCTAACGAGTTCTGATCTCAAGATCGATTTATAATTCGCGGTGCGGTCCTCAAGCTACGAGTCAATACATATGCATGCACTATGAAGCAACATGGTAAAACTTCATATTACAAAAGTGGGTTGTTCAAACAATGACGTTAGGAAATAGTCGGGTGAATACACATGACAGTTTGTTGACAGTGATGGATGGATCTGAATTTCCATTCGATGGCTACAGTAAGCACGAATACATACAATTAAATTGATATATATATATATATATGTATATATATATAATATTATACATGCGTAGAAAATAATAGTACCAAAGAAAATCACGGTCAAAAATAATCTGCTCACAACCGAAGTAGAGGAACGCTACACGCTGACAAAGAGGGTTTTGGTGCTCAGGTGGCTCGCATGGGCGGAGGGCGTTCTAAAAGGAGACGTTGTCGATCCTTCCTCTTGTTCTTTTATATGTGAAATGACGGAAAGAACATGTGGAAGGGAGAGGGGTGTAGGCCGACGTTCGTTGGTGGCGGTTGCACAGGCTAGTCGGTGGAGGAGAATGATGCGGTGGTAGGGAATACGGGAAGATCTCAATGGAAATATTAAAGGAGTATGATGGGGAGGCAAATGGGTTTAGTGGAAAGGAAGTAATGGCGGCTACAGGTTTCGGTTTTGTGAACAGTGGAATAGGTCTGTAGTTGATGAATGTAATATACGTATCACATTATCACGCTTTGCATAAAAATAGGATCATTAATGGAATGATTCAAAATTTCTTTTTTTTCAAATGAAGGTTTCGCATGGTACATGAAAGCAACTATTCAGGAAGTTTCGCTTATCACAACATGTAAAAAGAATGAATAGTGAAACGTAAGTACAAGTTGCTTACATGGGATTTATGTGGATGTTTGTAAAAAGAAGTGTCCATACTAAGCTTTGGAAGAAATAACAATAATTGGATAGCTTAGTAAAAAAAATATAAGTTTTGCAGACCCAGAATGACTAGAAAAATATGTAGAATCAGAAAAGGGACAGGTCGAACTCAAATGTCACTGTTTCAAAAATGAACTGTGTAAGTATTTTCACAATTTCAGCGTGAACTGAACACCGAAAATGACAAATGAATATATTGTGGAAATCAGCGCGACGAGATGGACACAACGGTATAAAATTTGCAGTGTCAGGATGCTCCGTTCAAAAATGCATTACGAACCCCTTTTAACGTAAAAATGCGAATGGAAAACGGAGGTCAAAACATCAAAATTCCGCAAAATGAATTTCGCCGTAGGATTACTGACAGCAAATAGAATATTTTTCATGTTTGTCCAAACTGGTTCCGGAGAGATTTTAAAATCGCTAAAATTTGAACTGTTATGCGCAGCTTTGCATTGAAAAATGCGCGACTGACAAACATTCAATTTTTTTCAATGAAATTTTCACAGCTGCTATATCTCACTGTACGCATTTCAAATTTCAAAACCCCGTTACGAAAAATCATAGAATATTTTCAAAATAAAAATATCGATTTAAATCAGAATTTAAATCGTTAAAAATAATGGATTGTTACAATCTCCCCTACTCAAAACTTTTCGTCCCCGAAAAGGGACGAGACAGAGAAACAGTAATTAAATAATTTAATATATTTGAATCAATGGTTTATATCTATTATCATACATATATGTAATTTGAAATATATATAAATCAGAAGTTAAAATATTTCAAACATTTCAAAACAGTTCAAAGTATTCACTCGACGTCTCGATTGGCTATATATATCTATCCCACTTTCGAAACCCGAAAATAGATATTGATGATACTACAGTCATCACCAAAATCAATTTCAAGCGAATAGAGTGTGACTCTATATCTATCTAATACATATATGATTTAACATATACGTTGTTCAGACGTATACCCAAATCACTAGGTATTCGATAGGCTAACTTTAACGTCAAATAAGTACTCCAAACATCTTTTTATATTTGAAACAGAATATATACCAAATTTCCAAATAAATATTATAAATAATATATTTCAAATCATTAAAATTCGAAATAGGGAAAATTATATCTCTCCCCCACTCATTTATTTACTAAAATTTAAATACAATTCTTAATAAATATACAACAATATTATTAAATAAAATATATAACAGAATCATTCTATACTATATTTAAATATTTTCAAATTCATGTTATCAATATTTAAACTTATAAAACTTAATTAATTCTATAAGTCAACACATAAATACGTTACAAATAAAATCTTTACAAACCATTGGTATTACAAAATTATTTACAAATATCAAATTAAATAATACATTAAGAAGATCTTATATAATAATATCTCTCAAAATATAAATTTCGAACCAATATATAATAAGGACGGACTGGCTAGAAGACTTATACTCTTTTTCTACTTCTTACCTTGAAATGGACAAGGATAAGATATAGAATTCGACGAACGAAGGAACCTAATCAAAGAGGATCAACAAAGGAAGATGGATTCAAAATGGAAGGGAAATTTCATAAAAGGATTCAAATATTAAACGAAATTTTATATTTGAAAATATTTGTTTTTAAACATTTAAAACCATTTATACTTTAAAAATACGCTCTCTCTCAAAAAGGATTCCATCCGCTCATTCTAGGGTATTACTACCATATCTCTAATGAGCATTTACCTCATAAGCTAAAGCTTTGATAAACCAAAGCTCAGATACCACTTTGTAACGACCCGCCATTTTGACCGTGCCGAATCGACAAAATATGTCAACTCAAAACGTCCAAAACAATAGATTGTTATTAGCTTCTGAGGTAAATAGAATAAATCACAGAATCACAGATCACAGACATAGATACAGAGCAATATAATATCTCGCAGCAGATATTTAAAATACAATAGTAATTTATGAAGCTACTAAATAAATTTTACATCAAAGTTTACATAAATAATACATCGGAAGTCTAATACAATAAAGAATTGATAATTGTCTGAAACAGAATGATAGAAATAACTGAACGACTAAAACAACCGATCAACAGGTAGATATAGGTTAGCTAAAAATCCAATATAAGCTCCAACTCCAAAGATGAATCTCGAAACTGGAATACTCGATCTGACCCGAGCAATAATGCAAAACAAAACAACTCGGATCAGGACTGACATTCTCATGGAAGTAAATCAACTCAAATGAAATGTTCGATGAAATGCAATCAGTAATTTAAAGGATGTTTGGGATCACCATCCTCTAAGGATCCGTCAAAATAATACTATATTGTATAATACGCTATATACAATAGTGTCTATCAGTAAAGTAAAATATCAAAATAGCGTAAGCGGGATTACCATGATTACCCTTACACCGTTTATATATTCCCATAGTATATATAATACCGTAATTCCTCCATAAACTGGAGGTTGATCAGAGGGCACTCCATATAAAATGGTACAAAACAAAGTCGTGGTGGGATCGTATAAGGCATGTGACAAGGCACGCAAAGCATTCCAGGGTGGATTCACCGTTTGTAGAGCCGGACTGGTGGTAACGCATAGTAGCAACTACTGCCCACCTCGATACACACTCCCATAATAAAAAGGGCCCAAATCTAATCTCAACAGTAATAGAATAATATCGAAGAAGTGTGCTCGATAAGAGGTACGACCTCACTTGGTCCGTGCATAGCTCCTGTTTTAGCCAAATCACTTGACTCAAGGTAGTTAGGGTCTCATAATTAATATGAAATAGAAATGGAGCATTCGCCAAATCATCCCCTTCATTCTGGAACTCCACCGCAAACACAGTTGTTAAAGTGGTTTTCAGTATTGGCAGAGAGTATGACAATAGCCGATCCGGTCTCTTTAACAACGAATCATTTATATTTTTCACACCGTGGTCATTATTTTATAAATCACTTTATAAAATAGTTTATATGAAATCTCATACTCGAATTCGAAGTCAAACTTAAATATCTAGCTTCGATTATATTAAATTTCGAAAACATCTCATGAGAATCGCTCAAATCAAATCGATTTAAAACCATATCGAAAAGATTTCTAAATATTGTAACACCCCATGTCCATTAATGTCACTCACAAAGGGAATGCATCAATGTCCATGAAGCGTTATTGTTGTATAGAACAGATAAATTACAAGAATAAATAAATAAAACAACACAGCGGAAGTTAAAACTTATTTCATAGCATCATAACTCAAAACAAGCTTACTTAAGTAGTCTCCAAAACCATTACAACAGGATCAATAGTCTTTTCCAAAAACTTCAAAGTACATAAAGAAGCAAATACTTAAATAACATAAATGCATAAATCCTCACTGAGCAAAAGCAAAGCCATAAAGATGAGAGAGTCCAAAGCGATACATCTACTCTCTTCAAGCAACTGAAAGAAATCGGCACTAAGATGTAGTATTCCCTCCTTGCAAACCTGAGGGGGGGAAGGAAAGAAAAGAGGTGGAAACAAAACGGGTCAGACATAAAGTCTAGCGAGTCCAGTAATTTTAACAAATAATAGGTAAGGTAAATGATCAAGACATATATAGGCATCATGATATGGCTGTAACATCGATAAGGTAGATAAAAGGGATGGACAAGATGATTCCGTTCCTAAGTACTAAGACAATCCTACACCTTGGCTAAGCGAACAACCCTCCAAGTACTAACCCCAAAGACCGAAGTCAACATCAGACTAGCACCCAAAAGACTATCCAACTCAACCAACATGTATTTCGTTACACCGCACTTTTTCTAAGTTACACCACATTACTTAGTTACACCGCACATCTACTAGTCTCTATTTACTAAAGGTTGATCCCTTCCCACTAACTGTACCCACATGACAAACTTGGTAGTTACTTGTACCTAGCTGCTATCGTAGGTGCCGGCTTGCTCCTACCACCGCTAAGGTACCCTTACCCTACCCATTCGATCGGCTCCCTAAACCCCGTAGGCACCCGTGCTGGCCCCATAGTGGGGTGTATCACTCCCCAAAGTGGCAACCCTGATGCCAACATAAAATGCACGGCCATACCTACACAATGCAACAACATCTTACCTACCAGCCCGGACCCATGCACGCACATGAACCCGTTGGGCTCGCGTTGCCACCGCTATTCACGTTTTGACCTCTTACATTCAAGTCCAGTAAGCGTGCCCCAACCCCGGCCTAGTACCGGGCCCAATTAGATACTCAAACGGGTTAATGGTTGAAACGGGTCCCCCATCCGACACAAGCCTCCCACCTATGCTTGGTCCCCACTAGTTTTTTCTCCCACTTAACCATTTTAATTTAAATGTCCATGTCTTACACATGCTATGGTTAAGTCCATACTTACATGTCATAATTTACATGTCTTATCTTATTCCAATTAAGTCCATATTTACATGTCATAATTTACATGTCACCCCACTTAACCCTCTAACCATACCCATGTCTTATTATGGTTAGTATTCCTTAATTCATTCCATATGACGAACGGTGCATGACCTCCCACATTAGACCGAACGCTTTGTGGCCGCTGGATTTGCCGGGCGGTTCCGGGCAGTCTTACGCCACAAACCGGGTCTAACCTCGTGTCATTAACCATTGCGCCTACAATTCATTCCTTTGACCTCTCACATTAGACGTCCAATTGTGGCAGCTGGATTTGCTGGGCGGTTCCGGGTAGTCTTACACCACAATTGCGCCTAACCTCGTGTCAAAGGTTTATTAATAATCGTATTTCACCCATACCCAATTTTCATGTCATGTATATCCAATTAAACATATAATCATGTTTATAATATTGCCTATTCCAAATTGTCACTAATTACATATTAATTAGCCTCAATTACAAATTTACAATTATAGGCAATTTCATCAATTCCATGTAATTCATACCCAAATATTCCAATTTCACATATTATCCAATTATCCAAAATATCCAATAATATCCAATTTTCCATATTTCACATATTCCCATCGTTCCCACGTATTTGCATTTGCGGGTATTTTTAACATAGGCTCGAAGGTAGCCTAGATCCAAAAATAAAAGGAATAGGGATAAGAAGAGAGAATCAAATCACAGAAAATTGGAATTAACACAACATCATGAAATAAAGGAGCATGTACACTGGCATAGAGGCATAATGATAGATTCAACATGAATAAACTGATAAAGGTATGAACATTACATAGAAACATAGGCATATGATGACATGAATCAAAAAGGTGAAGACTTGGATGAGATTTAAATTACATACATATATATGAATCCTCTTTACAACTTTATCCTGTTACTTTTAATCCCATTATATTGTGAAAATCACCGTACTCACCTTTCGTGGTTAAAGAATAGAATTATGCACTAAAATTGGTGTAGAAACGTTGCGGTGTTGCTGATTTACCTTCTTGAATTGTTGTAGAAGCTCTAATCTTTCATTTGAGTTGAAGTTGAATACTTGATATTTGATTTAGAGGCGGCGGCTAGGGTTTAAGAGAGAATTTGACAGCATAATGGTGTTATAGATAATATTTATGAATTAGGGTTAGGTCTTAGGGTGTATATATAGGTGTAGGAAGTTATTTAGGCCTTAGGATTAACCCTAGAACTGATCTGGACCACTCAGATGCCATATCAGCCCTTAGGACGAATCGGGCCACTGGTTAGCAGCCAAACACCCTAGATTGACCTCTAGTCGACCCAGCGGGGCTCAGATCGACTCCAAAAATGGTGTGGTTTGGCTATACCCCCTCCCGATTCGCTGTTTTGAAATTTTTTTGAATATTTATTTATTTAATTTATATATATATATATATATTTCTCTCATATGCATACAAACTTCATGGCTTAATAACTTCTTCATAAGGTATCCGTTTTGTGCAAGCCAAATGTCTATCTTGACCCAAAATTTTGAAACGAACATAATAGTGCAACCCATTTCACTTAATTCTTTTCTAAAAATTAAGTATACTTTAATTTGTGAATTTTAATGTTATAAAATTATGGGGTGTTACATTCTCCCCTCCTTAAAGGATTTTATCCCCGAAATCTCCAAGTTAAGAAGAATGTATCCTACTATCCAATCATCCATCTACTCAGCCATCAACCACTAGCAACCATGATCCTTAAAAGATTTCTAATGCTTTTCATGTACATATACATAGTGTGTGTATATGTCCGTATACTAATACAAAATCAGGCGGTCCACTGATTCAGTCGACCTCCTTAATGCAAATAATGATAGTGTCATGTATCCATTATGTATGCAAAGAACCCTATACAAATCATTACTACATGTGTGCACAACCATTCACTTAAATGCAACATCCATATGATACACACATTCAATGTACATTCATTTTACTAAATACATCCATTTATATGCAATATGCAATATGAAAGTGACTGAGCCGATCTAGTGCCTAAAGTGTGTGTATATGCATCCATGAGCAACCACTAGCAAACACTTGCATCCACATGCATCCACCATACATAACATGTCTCAAACACATGTTTCAACCATAGGACTACCCTATCTAATGGTCAAAGAAACTAGTGAGAGGACATACTAAAGATAGAACAAGTGAAAGCTAAGCGATAAAGGAGAGATTAAAAGACATACCCTCAAAAAGAAAAGGGTACAATGAACGCATCTTCTCTTCCGTCTCCCAAGTAGCGTCGCTCTCATCATCTCCCCATTGCACTTTGACTAGTTTGACCTCTCGATTCCTCAACTTCTTAATCTCCGACCCAAGAATGCATGTAGGAGCTCGTCGAATCATCGCATCACGCTGTATTTCCACCTCTCTAAGCAAGCTCTTCCAAAACTCGCTAATAAAGATAGGATCGCTCACTATGCTAGAAGGAACACCGTGCAAACGAACTATCTCTCGAATGTATACGGAGGCTAACCATGGAGCAGTCCTCTTACTCTTCACGGGAATGAAATGGGCGCTCTTAGTAAGTCTGTCTACCACGACCCAAATCCCCGTATTACCCTTCCTTGATCTTGGTAACCCATCAACAAAGTCCATCGAGAGACTCTTCCACTTCCATTGTGGGACCTCCAATTGGTGAAGCAACCCACCGGGCTTCTTTTGCTCTACTTTTACTTGTTGACACACCAAGCATTTAGCGACAAACTCGGCCACATCCCTCTTCATACCGGCCCAAAAGTAAACTCGTCTCATGTCCATGTACATCTTGTCCCCGCCAGGATGAATGATCATCTTCGAACGATGTGCATCATCAAGAATGGTCATCCTCAAGTTCTCGTCTCGTGGTACACAAAGTCTACCGTCCCTACATAACCAACCCTTATCATCTAGGGTATACCTACTGAGATGGCTCGATGACTCCCCCCTTATGAGCTTCTCTACTAACTCAACCAACTATGGGTCATTTCGTTGTGCCTCACCAATCCGTCCCAAAAGCGTAGGTCTGACCTCTAAGGATGCTAGCAAACCGGGTACAAAGTCAATGGAAGGTCTAAATTCAAACGTAGAGATGAACTCTAAGCTTCGCCGCTCAACACACAACGGACTCAAGGACAACCTTCTCCTACTTAAGGCATCTGCCACCACGTTACCCTTGCCAGGGGTATATGCTATCTTGAAATCGTAGGACGCTAAGAATTCCATCCACCTTTGCTGCCTTAAGATCAAGTCCTTCTGAGAGAACAAGTATTTTAGCGATTTGTGGTCTGTGAACAATTCGAATTTCTCGCCAAGAAGATAATGGCGCCAAGACTTAAATGCGAAAACAATAGCGGCCAACTCTAGGTCATGTGTAGGGTAGTTTCTCTCATGCACTCTCAACTGCCTTCCTCCATAGGCTATTACCCTCCCCTCTTGCATTAAGACTGCGCCTAGTCCTGTCCCACAAGCATCGGTGTAAACGGTAAATGGCTTACTCCCATCTGGCAACACTAAGACTGGGGTTGTGGTCAAAGCTCTCTTTAAACGTTGGAACGCATCATCACAATCTATGTGCCACGTGAAAACTAGGTTCTTCTTCGTCAAGCGTGTCAATGTGGATGATATCTTTGTGAAGTCCTTGATAAACTTCCTATAGTAGCCAGCCAACCCTAAGAAACTCCTCACCTCGGTAGCAATTTTAGGGACCTTCCAATTTTGGATGGCCACCACCTTCGCGGGATCCACAGCTATCCCTTCTTTGGAAACCACGTGCCCTAAGAATCGCACTTCCTTCCTCCAAAAGTGACATTTAGAAAATTTAGCTTTAAGGTTATGCGCTCGAAGGGTCTCCAACACTTCCCTAAGATGTAAGGCATGCTCTTCCTCGCTCTTAGAAAAGATCAAGATGTCATCCATAAAGACCACCACAAATTTATTAAGGTACTCCCTAAACACCTTACTCATCAAGTCAACAAAGTATGCGGGGGCGTTTGTCAAACCGAAGGGCATCACAAGCCACTCATAGAAACCGTCTGGAGTCCTAAAGGCAGTCTTGTCTATGCTATCCTCATCCACTCTCAATTGATGGAAACCAGTGGCTAAGTCCAACTGCGAAAACACCGAGGCGCCAACTAACTGATCGAAGAGATCGTCCATCCTCGGCAGTGGGTGCCTATTCTTCTTAGTAAGCTTATTAAGTTCTCTATAGTCTACACAAAGTCTAATGGACCCATCCACCTTCGTGGAAAATACTACTGGAGCACCCCACTCCGATATACTACGTCTTATGAACCCCTTCTCAAGCAACTCCCCTACTTGCTTATTGAGTTCCCTCCTCTCACGAGGAGCCATGTGGCGTACTGGCAGAGATACGGGTTTTGCATTGTCTACAAGATAAATATGAAAGTCTATCTCACGTTTTGGGGGTAGACCCCTCACCTCATCGAAGACATCAACATATTCACGGACTATACGAACAGAATGTAAATCATTATTGGATGCATCAAGTGACTCCAGATAACTAAGCATCACCGATCCTCTACGGTCATAAGAAATATCAAGGGTCTTTCCACTACGAGTCAACAATTTTACTACCCTTCGTTCATAATCTAGGATGGCACCATATCTGGCTAGCCAATCCATCCCTAGAATCAACCCATAGCCCATGAAACCAAGCACAAAAGCATTACATTCAAAACCAACGCCTAAGATAGACAATCTCAAATCCCTACAAACCATGGATAAATGAGCCGACCCACCAATAGGATTTGAGACTACAATGGGATCCACAACGAGACTAGTATTTAAGTGCAATGTTTCAACTAATGATTTAGAGATAAACGAATGTGATGCGCTAGAATCGAATAAAGTACGGACAGGATGATCAAACAAGAAAATCAAACTTTCGACAGAAATTTTTCTACCTTCTTCCTGCCCCGGAGCCATGAGAGCTTGAACCTGCCCTCCCGAAGTAGAACCTGCCCTCTGCCCTTGCTTCTTAGGACAATCCTTGACAGCATGGCCTGGATCACCACAATGATAACAAGCTAACTTCTTCTTCTTCCCACAGCCTTTCTTCAAATGGCCGGGGATCCCACAGTTGTGACACTTCCTCTTTTCTTTACCACCTTTCTTTTGTTGTTGGGCTTTCTTTGGATCCTCCTTCTTATCTTGCGGCCTAAAAGTACTTACACCCTTCTCTTCTTCATGCATGTATGCCATATCAACAAGCTTTTCATACGTAGCCCCCATTAGAATGTGGGACATAGCCAAACTGTGAAGCGGTTCATTTAGGCCCTTTGCAAACCACAAGGCCTTCTTGTGAGGCGTATTCACCAACTCTAGCCCAAATCTTGCCAACTTATTAAATTCGGTCACATACTCCTTCACGGTCAAGTTTTTCTGCTTTAATGTCAAGAACCTCTCCATGTACATACTCTCCTCAGCTTGAGAAAGGAATTTCAACTCAAACCTTCCCCTAAAATCTGCCCATGTCTCTATAGCACGCTCTCCATTAGTAACCTCCCACCAAAATGAAGCTTCATCCTTCATCAACCAAGCAGCCAATTGGACCTTCTTACAATCGTCCAAATCGAAAATGCCAAACAGATCCTCCACTTCTTTCAACCAATTTCTAGCTTCAACGAACGTTTCAGACCCACTAAAAGGTTTCCACCCATCGAACGGAAGTCTTTACGTATCTTGGAGAAAGCATCTCCACACGGAGGAATGACTGGAGCTGGGGGAGGAGGAGGAGGAACGTCGGCCGGACCCGCGGCAGCGGCCCTAGCCTCGAGATATTGAAGAAACCAACCGGGTACATGAACACCCTCTGGTATCTCAGATGCTCCAGACATGCTAAAAAGAAAAAGAAAGTTTCAAAACAAGGGAAGCGAAAGAGAGATGTATGGCTTGCGGGGATTATGCTCTTTAAAGTAAACTTTCCTTGAAAATAGCTTCTTTAAAACAAGTTTTTGAAAACATTTTCTATGAAAATAATAATTTTGAAAACACTTTTCAAAACTTTTTATCTGTTCTTGTAACCATAGCTCTGATACCACGTGTAACACCCCATGTCCATTAATGTCACTCACAAAGGGAATGCATCAATGTCCATGAAGCGTTATTGTTGTATAGAACATATAAATTACAAGAATAAATAAATAAAACAACATAGCGGAAGTTAAAACTTATTTCACAGCATCATAACTCAAAACAAGCTTACATAAGTAATCTCCAAATCCATTACAATAGGATCAATAGCCTTTTCCAAAAACTTCAAAGTACATAAAGAAGCAAGTACTTAAATAACATAAATGCATAAATCCCCACTGAGCAAAAGCAAAGCCATAAAGATGAGAGAGTCCAAAGCGATACATCTACTCTCTTCAAGCAACTGAAAGAAATCAGCACTAAGCTGTAGTATTCCCTCCTTGCAAACCTGAGGAGGGGGGGAGGAAAGAAAAGTGGTGGAAACAAAACGGGTCAGACATAAAGTCTAGTGAGTCCAGTAATTTTAACAAATAATAGGTAAGGTAAATGATCAAGACATAAATAGGCAACATGATATAGCTGTAACATCGATAAGGTAGATAAAAGGGATGGACAAGATGATTACATTCCTAAGTACTAAGACAATCCTCAAGTACTAACCCCGAAGACCGAAGTCAACATCAGACTAGCACCCAAAGGACTATCCAACTCAACCAACATGTATTTCATTACACCGCACTTTTGCTAAGTTACACCGCATTACTTAATTACACCGCACATCTACTAGTCTCTATTTACTAAAGGTTGATCCCTTCCCACTAACTGTACCCACATAACAAACTTGGTAGTTACTTGTACCTAGCTGCTATCGTAGGTGCCGGCTTGCTCCTACCACCGCTAAGGTACCCTTACCCTACCCATTCGATCGGCTCCCTAAACCGTGTAGGCACCCGTGCTGGCCCCACAGTGGGGTGTATCACTCCCCAAAGTGGCAACCCCGATACCAACATAAAATGCACGGCCATACCTATACAATGCAACAACGTCTTACCTACCAGCCCGGACCCAGGCACACACATGAACCCGTTGGACTTGCGTTGCCACCGCTATTCACGTTTTGACCTCTTACATTCAAGTCCAGTAAGCGTGCCCCAACCCAGCCTAGTACCGGGCCCAATTAGATAATCAAACGGGTTACTGGTTGAAAAGGGTCCCCCATCCGACACAAGCCTCCCACCTATGCTTGGTCCCCACTAGGTTTTTCTCCTACTTAACCATTTTAATTTAAATGTCCATGTCTTACACATGCTATGGTTAAGTCCATACTTACATATCATAATTTACATGTCTTATCTTATTCCGGTTAAGTCCATATTTACATTCATAATTTACATGTCACCCCACTTAACCCTCTAACCATACCCATGTCTTATTATGGTTAGTGTTCCTTAATTCATTCCTTATGATGAACGGTGCATGACCTCCCACATTAGACCGAACGCTATGTGGCCGCTGGATTTGCCGGGCGGTTCCGGGCAGTCTTACGCCACAAACCGGGTCTAACCTCGTGTCATTAACCATTGCGCCTACAATTCATTCCTTTGACCTCTCACATTAGACGTCCAATTGTGGCAGCTGGATTTGCCGGGCGGTTCCGGGCAATCTTACGCCACAATTGCGCCTAACCTCGTGTCAAAGGTTTATTAATAGTCGTATTTCACCCATACCCAATTTTCATGTCATGTATATCCAATTAAACATATAATCATGTTTATAATATTGCCTATTCCAAATTGTCACTAATTACATATTAATTAGCCTCAATTACAAATTTACAATTATAGGCAATTTCATCAATTCAATGTAATTCATACCCAAATATGCCAATTTCACATATTATCCAATTATCCAAAATATCCAATAATATCTAATTTTCCATATTTCACATATTCCCATCGTTCCCACGTATTTGCATTCGCGCGTATTTTTAACATAGGCTCGAAGGTAGCCTAGATCCAAAATAAAAGGAATAGGGTTAAGAAGATAGAATCAAATCACAGAAAATTGGAATTAACACAACATCATGAAATAAAGGGGCATGTAAACTGGCATAGAGGCATAATGACAGATTCAACATGAATAAATTGATAAAGGTATGAACTTTACATAGAAACATAGGCATATGATGACATGAATCAAAAAGGTGAAGACTTGGATGAGATTTAAATTACATACATACATATGAATCCTCTTTACAACTTCATCCTGTTACTTTTAATCCCATTATATTGTGAAAATCACCATACTCACCTTTCGTGGTTAAAGAATAGAATTATGCACTAAAATTGATGTAGAAACGTTGCGGTGTTGCTGATTTATCTTCTTGAATTGTTGTAAAAGCTCTAATCTTTAATTCGAGTTGAAGTTGAATACTTGAGATTTAATTTAGAGGCGGCGGCTAGGGTTTAAGAGAGAATTTGACAGCATAATGGTGTCATAGTGAAGCGACCCGAACTTCCCCGGTCTCCAAAGAGAAGAGAAAGAACGGATTACTGTGAGGACAAGACAAATCAGAACGCAGACGGAAGAACATTTCATTACTTATTACAACAATTCCATCAGAATACAAGAATATACAGAGTATGAATAAATAAAATACATTCGATAAATATCAGAGATTACAATAATTTACAGAGCAGCGGAGAATAATACAAAACACAACCGAAGGAGATATACGGATACAAAGCTTTCCGGATATCGTTCCAGCTTTAAACCAGGATCCTGTGAATATAAATTTGCAAAACCAAAACTACTAGCTGCCCGTGTCGAAATAAGGGCACCTAGAGTTTAGGTTAAAACAATAAACTCCAGGTCATTCATGGGACTGGTGTGAGAACTAAAACAGTTATTAATCTTTATTTTAAAGTTCGGTAAATCAAGGGACCACGCCGTATAACACGGAACGGGTTACCTCCTAAGAACACCAGTGCATAAAACAAACAGCGCAATGCTAAATAAAGAAAAATGAAGCTGTTATAAGACCAAGGTCCCATCACGCAATGCAAGGCAAACCAGAGGATAGGGTTTTTACCTTATAATAGCCAAAGCATGCTTGATACGTAAAAAACACATTATTTGATATTACTATAAGTGTATAGTGTATAAAACAACTTCACATCATAAGTATCAATCATAGGCGGCATAAGCGCCCCATCTCACTATGTCGCCATATATAGGATTACAACTAAAATTGAAACGTCACGTATTGGAAGTTGGATTCCCATATGTGAACCGAGGCTAGGGATCGTCCTCTACCGAATTCGAGACAATCTAGCCCATGTCTCCGTAACAGCCACAACTGCCCCTTGGATCGTCAGGGCCGGTCCACCGATGTGGATTATAGTACCTGAACAATACGTCTCCCCGCCCTATGGGGCGTAAATGAGCCAACGAATGACTCCATCGGACCCGGATCGTCTGATCTAACTGAGGCGCCACGCAACAGCAACAACCACATAAGTCAAACTCGTCAGGGCGTGTAAAACCACTGACGCCACTTCTAGCTAGAAGGAAACGCATGCCCTCCCTGATGTCCTCTCCCGTTTCTGGTTCACAACCGGGGTGTGAGGCTCGCGAATTAACGCTACACAAAGCTACGCCACAAAGGCCGTGCTTTGATTATTAACCACAAGACTCTGCTTTTCAATAGAAGCCTTGATCTTTTGCATCTTAGCATGCCACACAGGCAAACCACTTTTTGCAACCGATATCAGTCACACAGAATGAAATTGTAACAACCCGAAAATCTGGGCCAGTTAAAAAATTTTGTTTTGGCAATTTTAGCGAATTTTGATTATTTAAAATGAATTATTTTAAATAATATCAACGAGAAATTTATTTTGAATATAATTCGAACGTATATATTTATACGCGTCGTCGTTTGAATATAAATATTTATATATAATTATAAATAAAATTGAAAATGGCGCGGTAGTTCGATAATTCGATTTCAAACTTCAATTGAATGTACAGGGTGCAAAACAATTCGAATTTTAGTGAAACCAAAAACATTAGAATCTAATTGATGATATATTTCCAACGAATCCGAAAAATCAAAATTTCATTGCGGGAATCCAAAGATATGTTCAGTTGAAAATTCTGAATAGTCGTTATGGAATTCAGGCCCTTAAAAATGGGAATTTTGCAAACGACCTCAGAATTCGACGAAACCACTTTTGTTCGATCCGGGATGTAAAGTTATTGCTAGATTTCAAATTTCATAATTTTCTGAATCAATATGTGAGCGTGGCAAAGGAAAACGCGTTTGACCAGTTTCAGTTGATTTTAATCGACTGGAAAATGGCCATTTTTCCAACGGTCTCAGAATTCGATGAAACTAGTTTTGTTAGGACCGTATCGTCAATACGAAGCTAGAAAATATTTTTCTAGAATTTTTAAAGTTCGTATGCGACCCCGGTAATTTGAAATGTACGTTTAAAATTCAATATAGTGATTTAAATGTAAATTCAACGGAAACTAATCGAAACGATCAAATCAACCTATGATACATATCCCATTTTGTTCGGAATGGGGGTAAAACGCTAGGGACGACAGGCGGTAGGCTTCGTTTCGAGGTCGATAGAAAAAGTTACTTTATGTGAATAAAATATTGAAATTAAATAATATAAAAAAATAAAAAAAATATCTTCCTCCCCTTTAACCCGCTCTGGCCCCCCCTTTTCATTTTCAACCGATTCAGTATAAAAAAAAAAAAAAAGAAGACGGAATCGATCGCGCCCCTCCCTGAGTCCATCGTCGTGTCCTCCGGGTGGTGCTCCACCGCCGAGCCACCCCGCGCCTCCATCCCCAGCTCCCCGTCGCTTCTCTCTCTCCCTCCTCTCGCAACCTAGATCGACGCTTCCCCAAAACCGCACGAACCCAAACCCAATCGAGCCGCCACTCATGACGTTGAAAGGCGACGTGGAGGAGCACCTCAAGGTGCTGGCCGATGGGATTCCGACCTCCTTGGTGAAGTGCGACGTCGGCAATCTCAAATCGAGCACAGTTGGGGTTCCAGAATTATTTCAACAGTAAAAAATTTAGTTTTTATTCTATTCTATTTTATTTTGTTTTACTCATAAAATCAGTTTATAAAATAAAATCAGTTTTTTTTAAATAAAATAAGTATTGTGTTATAAAAGAATGATGATGTATAAAAATATGTAAAGGCGAAAACTTTATTTTTATAAAGGCGAAAACTTTATTTTTATAAAGGCGAAAACTTTATTTTTATAAAGGCAAAATCTATATTTTTATAAAGGCGAAATCTTTAAAGGTGAAAAGGCGAAATCTTTATGTGATAGAGAATATAGAAATATCATCTTTGTATGTGTAAAGGAATAAAAATTCGATTTTTATATATTGAATAGCATAGTAAAAATTCGATTTTATATATTGAATAGCATAGTAAAAATTCGATTTTTATATATTGAATAACATAGAAAAAATTCGATTTTTTTATATATTGCATAACATAGTAAAAATTCGATTTTTGTATATTGAATAACGAAGGAAAAAAATTCGATTTTTACATATGTAGAGAATACGGGCAACGAAGATGACGAAGAGACGAGAACAGCGAAGACTTCTACATTAGAAGAGTCGTGGAATCGGGATAGCTATATGTGAGAACTTCTCACCTTTCAATTTAATTTTCTAGTTATATATGTATACTAGGATGCAGACGGTGTTTAGTAGCACCCGACACCCGTCATCCACAGACCATGGATGGCTTGTTTGTTAAATTGTTTGGTTGGGTAGTTGGTTAGATTATTTGGTTTAAATTGAACTATGTGGTGAAATGAATGGATTTGATTGATGTGTGAATGGCGTGGGCCTTCACTAGACCGGGGATAAGGCTAGGCCTCATCCCGTTTCTAGTATCGTGCCGTTATGCCGCCGAAATTTTCTAAAATATGTTAGAAAAATAAGAATAGCATTTTATTTAAAGAATGAACTGAATAGAAATTCATATGTTAAAATAAAATGTTTTATCGTTAAAAATATAATTTTTAACGTGAATGTGAATATAGTGAATGTGACTAAATAAAATATTCATTTACAAACCGGACGGTTTGTTTATGTACACCTATTTGAAGGACATTGATTGGGTCGATAAATTTCACACATCGCCCAACTGCACAAATAAAATCTGTGTTTGATTGTTTGAAAACCCCACACGGGTGTTGGGATGAAATTTGAAGTTCACTCATCCTGATTGATTAAATATGTCGATCGATTGATTGACAGGCTGTTATAAGCGTTAGATATCTATACTTGATGCTTATACAGTGTAGTGCACTTTGGTTGATGGTTGATTATTTTTCAATGCTATTATATACGTGTGATGTATGAAAATCCATATAATTAACATTATATGGTGATTGATTGGGCCTCATTCCAATAAAGAATATTATAAAATAAAGGTTCATGTGTTGACAGTACTCATCCATTGAGATTAGTCATGTGTTGAACGAAATATTTTAATAATAAAATTTACATCTTTATCAATATAAAATAAAGGTTCATGTGTTGGCAGTACTCATCCGTTGAGATTAGTCATGGGTTGAACGAAATATTTTAATAAAAATAGTCACACGTGGACGGTACTCATTCGTTGAGATTAGTCGTGTGTTGACAAATAGAAATATTTTGATAATACGAAATATTTTGATAATAAGAAATATTTGAAATAGAATATTTGAAAATAGAAATATATGAAGCCGTGTTGATTAGATTGACGCCATTTTGACGTGAACGATATTTATATCGATTTTATTCATTTAAAAACGAATGTTGAAAAATGATTTCGAAATGAAATGAATATAAAATGATTTCGAAATGGAATGAATATAAAATGATTTCGAAATGGAATGAATATAAAATGATTTCGAAATGGAATGAATATAAAATGATTTCGAAATGAAATGAATATAAAACGAATTCGAATTGAATATATATAACGAATTTGATTTCAATTGAATAGCAAACGAAACGAATTCAAATTGAATTGAACAGATAACGAATTTGAATTCAAATGGAATAGATAACAAATTGGAATTTAAATGGAATAGAAAACGAATTTGATTTAAGTCGAGTAGAAAACCAATTTGAATTGAATCAAATAGAGAACCAATTTGAATTGAATCGAATAGAAAAGGACTTTGAAATTGAATTGAATTGGAAACGAATTCAAATTGAATTGAAAGCGAATTGAAATGAATTCAAATTGAATTGAAATTTGAAATGAATAGAAATGAATTTTAAAACGAATTTAAAAGGAAGAATTCAATTTTGATTTGAATTGAAATGGAAGTTGAAATTTTTTTGAAACGAATTTTAAAACTATTTATATAATTTGTTTTAAATAGAAATCGACGAAATATATATTATGTATATAATATAATGGCCTGAATAGAACGCGCCGCGGCAATTCGTGAATTTCGACCATTTATTTCAATCGGACATTACGGGAGATCCGACCGTCGGATTCTCCTAAAACAGGAACCGTTGGGTTCGTATCGAAAAGAGCTTTCTAACGAATATTAGAAATTTGAAATCTAACGGTTGGATTTGGAGATACGTCCAGATCAAATTCGAAAAAGGTCGCTGTAAGTGCAGTTCGATGGCCGTTGATGGAAATCGACTGTACGGGCCTTGATAAAATTATTAAAAATAGTAATAATTTGTGTAAGATCATAAGAAATGATTTGGGAAAAATTAGGGTGAAAAACTCCATATTTGAAAAGATAAAAATAGATTTTTTTATCGAAATGAACTAGTTTTGAACTAGAATTATAATTCTATTTATTTTTAAATAAATAAATTGAATTGGAAAAGGGTTTTAAAAATAACCAGAATTTCCAATGATTGCATTGGAGTGGATTTGAATCAAAATTGTCTTCGGAATATTTCGATGTTGGAATTCGTGATTATACGGATGTTGTTATGGAAATTTGAAAGATATATATTCAAATCGTTATTTCCAATACGACATTTGTTAATCGTAGAATTTGATATTGAATATAAGCCGATATATTTTCTATTCAGAGCCTTGTATTGATTATCAAATGTGATTTGGGTTTGTCGTGAATGGTGTCTTCACTAACACTGTTCTTGAACCCAGTTGAGAAAAGATTAAATCTTTTTATTTAGATTTAATGAAGTTTACCAATTAAATAATATTTAATTGGAATGGAATTGATATTGATTTTTGGGTTTATCGTGGACAGTGTTTTAAATAACACTCGTTCTTTAACCCGATAATTAATGAATGTGACTTTGGGTTTATCGTGAACCGTGTTTTAAATGACACTGATTCTTTAACCCAGTCAAAGATTAAAACTAAGTAGAGTTTTAATGAATCTTTAATTAGATTGAAATAATCGAAATGGAGTATCACCAGTTTTGCTCCAGGCGATAGTTAAATCTTTAATTAGATTTGAATGTGAAATGGTAATTGAATTTACCGATAACACCGTGGTGTTAGATATGAAGTACTACCAGTTTTACTTCATGGGATGAATAGGTTGGGATTGGGAAATTAAAACAAATGATTACTTCGGTAAGGTTCGTTAATCCCGACTAGTTTGAATTGATATTCAAAAAATAGATTAAAGAACAAATTCAAGGAATTTATCTTGGATAAAATTAATGGGAACCTTTCCCTATGAATGTGAAATTTAGAAACTAACAGTCGGTTAGCCAAGCAGAATGGTTTTCTGGATATTGATCTGATGTTGGTTTCGGCCTTCGGGATTAATATTTGGGGAATTATTCTCTTGATTAATTTACGGTTAGCGACTGATGAATTGGAATGAGGCGTATGTTGTGTTTGTGTAACACTTATTTAAAATATACGCGAGTTATTCGGAAAGACCGGGTTTATCCCATTCTGAATAACTTATACGACGATAAGTCGAAGATGAAGACGATGGTCGAAGACTGGAGGTCTTCACGTCGTTTGGGTGATTACTGATGATCTTGATTGGGCTGTACACCCAAGAAGATGGAAACAGTTAGTGATCGTCCAGACGTACTTGGAGATCGATGGATATGCGGGGTACTAGGTGCCTCCGGTTTCGTTCAGACCCAGAACGGACTTGTAAATGGACTGTGTGTCTGACATTGGATTTTAGTCCGTGTGATTGATCTCTATTAAATATATATCTGTTTGGCGGCGGAGAATTTATTCTCTTGCTTAACGCCCTTCTCTGAGACGTACGAGCTCAGGGGTTATATATTGATGGATATCAAACGCATGGAGTGAATTGCCTGTGTGGCATGCCTAAGTGGCAATTGATCGAGGCTTCTGTTGACAAGCAAAGTCTTGTGGTGATGATCAAAGCACGGCCTTTGTGGCGTAGCTTTGTGTAAAGTTTGATTCGCTTGTTTCACACCCGGTATGAACCAAAAACGGGAGAGGACCTCAGGGAGGGCATGCGTTTCTTTCTAGTTAGAAGTGGCGTCAGTGGTTTTACACGCCCTGACGAATTTGACTTTTGTGGTTGTTGCTGTTGCGAGGCGCCTCAGATTGATCGGTCGTTCTCGAACCGATGGAGTCATTTAGTTGGCTCACCTACGCCCCATAGGGCGGGGAAACGCATGTTCAGGCATTTTAATCCACATCGGTGGACCGACCCTGACGATCCAAGGGCCCACCTGTGTCTGGGTCCTGAGACACGGGCTAGAGCGTCTCGAATCGGTAGAGGAAGATCCCTGGCCTCGGTTCATAGATGGAGATCCAATTTCCAAATACGTGACATTTGCGGTTTTATTTGTAGAGCCTAGTATGGCGACATGATATATGGTACCCATGCCGCCTATGATTGATACTTATGATTTGAAGTTGTTTATACACTATGCACTTGTAATAGTATCAAATGATTTGTTTTAAACGTATCAAGCATTCTTTGGTTGTTATAAGGGAAAACCCTATCCCCCGGCTTGCGTTGCATTGTGTGATAGGACCTGGGTCTTATAACAGCTTCATTTTTCTTTATTTAGCATTGCGCTGTTTGTTTTATGCACTGGTATTCTTGGGAGGAAACCCGTTCCGTGTTATACGGCGTGGTCCCTTGATTTACCGAACTTTAAAATAAAGATCAATAACTGTTTTAGTTCTCACACCAGTCACATGAATGACCTGGAGTTTATTGTTTTAACCTAAACTCTGGGTGCCCTTATTTTGGCACGGGCAGCTAGTAGTTTTGGTTTTGCAGATTTATATTCACAGGATCCTGGTTTACAGCTGGAACGATATCCGGAAAGCTTTGTATCCGTATATCTTCTTCTAGTCGTGTATTGTATTATTTTCCGCTGCGATGTATTTAAACGTAATTTAAATCTCTGATATTTCTGTCTAATATTCATTTATACTCTGTATATTCTTGTAATCTGATGCACTGTTGTAATATACAGTGAAATGTTCTTTTGTATGCGTTCTGTTGTGGCTTGTTCTCGAACTATCCGCGTTTTCCTTTACGGGGAAGTTACGGGTTTTCACAGTTGGTATCAGAGCTTTGGTTTACAGAGCTCGAGAACAAGACACATTAGAACCATACGAAAGGATTCATCAGATATTGGATTAGTAATATCCAATTAGAATGACTCGTTAGAGATAGGATCAGTAGTATCCTAGAACGAGTGTGAAGAGTATATTTTTCAAAAGAAAACAGTTTTGTTTTGAAAATTTAAATCGCTTTATACGTATTTGATTATTTATTTATTTATAATTTGGACAATCGAGTATATAAAGATTTCGCGTATATGCGTCATGAACGTATAGTCGAAGTTTTAATATACTGGATAGATATTGAATCACATTCTAGTCGCTCGGAGATGGTACTGATAATTGTCATGACATCATCAGTATTTATGTTCGTGTTTCGAAGGTGTGATTTCTATATATTTCCATTAGACTGGTGTGAGAACCAAAACCAAAACTAGATAGATTTATTTGTTGTGATTTGGCATCAAAACATGATTTTCTTTATATATATATCAAAATTATGAATTTGAAATGTTAAATTCACTAATTGATTGATGTTTGTGTTGTTTGTTTATTTGGTTGATAATTTTGAACCATTTAGCCTAATTGAATCAAATATTGAATTATATTGAAAATTGGTCGCATTTGCTTGCATATACAAGTACTTTCATTGAACAGGTCATAGCAAGGAGGCTAGAGCAGAGAATAAAATTTGTTTGCCCGACAAATAGGTACATGTTTACTACATAATTTACTGTTTTGTTTGGGTGATGATGATTTTATGAGCCTATTGGCTAGCCGCTTGGCTTTTTCTTTTTCTTTTTGAGATCTGAAGGACCGGGGAAGCTATTTGAGATTTCCCGATGCTCCCATTGCAGGGGAGGTTATGGCGAAATTTTTCGAAAATTTAGGGTGTTAGCCAAATTTTTAAAGAATTTGAAAATTCTCAGAAACTGAAAAGTTGGAGAATGGAAGCCATATCAAACGTAGAGTTGATTAATCAAACCACTTTCGACTTTTTTCCTTTTCGGGGACGAAAAGTTTTAAGTGGGGGAGATTGTAACAACCCGAAAATCTGGGCCAGTTAAAAATTTTTGTTTTGGCAATTTTAGCGAATTTTGATTATTTAAAATGAATTATTTTAAATAATATAGACGAGAAATTTATTTTGAATATAATTCGAACGTATATATTTATACGCGTCGTCGTTAGAATATAAATATTTATATATAATTATAAATAAAATTGAAAATGGCGCGGTAGTTCGTTAATTCGATTTCAAACTTCAATTGAATGTACCGGGTGCAAAACAATTCGGATTTTAGTGAAACCAAAAACATTAGAATCTAATTGATGATATCTTTCCAACGAATCCGAAAAATCAAAATTTCATAGCGGGAATCCAAAGATATGTTCAGTTGAAAATTCTGAATAGCCGCTATGGAATTCAGGCCCTTAAAAATGGGAATTTTGCAAACGACCTCAGAATTCAACGAAACCACTTTTGTTGGATCCGGGATGTAAAGTTATTGCTAGATTTCAAATTTCATAATTTTCTGAATCAATATGTGAGCGTGGCAAAGGATAACGCGTTTGACCAGTTTCAGTTGATTTTAATCGACTGGAAAATGGCCATTTTTCCAACGGTCTCAGAATTCGATGAAACTAGTTTTGTTAGGACCGTATCATCAATACGAAGCTAGAAAATATTTTTCTAGAATTTTTAAAGTTCGTATGCGACCCCGGTAATTTGAAATGTACGTTTAAAATTCAATATAGTGATTTAAATGTAAATTCAACGGAAACTAATCGAAACGATCAAATCAACCTACGATACCTACCCCATTGTGTTCGGAATGGGGGTAAAACGCTAGGGACGACAGGCGGTAGGCTTCGTTTCGAGGTCTATAGAAAAAGTTACTTTATGTGAACAAAATATTGAAATTAAATAATATAAAAAAATAAAAAAAAATATCTTCCTCCCCTTTAACCCGCTCTGGCCCCCCCTTTTTCATTTTCAATCGATTCAGTATAAAAAAAAGAGGAAGAAAGAAGAAGGAATCGATCGCGCCCCTCCCTGAGTCCATCGTCGTGTCCTCCGGGTGGTGCTCCACCGCCGAGCCACCCCCGCGCCTCCATCCCCAGCTCCCCGTCGCTTCTCTCTCTCCCTCCTCTCGCAACCTAGATCGACGCTTCCCTCAAACCGCACGAACCCAAACCCAATCGAGCCGCCACTCATGACGTTGAAAGGCGACGTGGAGGAGCACCTCAAGGTGCTGGCCGATGGGATTCCGACCTCCTTGGTGAAGTGCGACGTCGGCAATCTCAAATCGAGCACAGTTGGGGTTCCAGACTTATTTCAACAGTGAAAGGTTTAGTTTTTATTCTATTTTATTTTATTTTGTTTTACTAATAAAATCAGTTTATAAAATAAAATCAGTTTTTTTTAAATAAAATTAGTATTATGTTATAAAAGAATGATGATGTATAAAAATATGTAAAGGCGAAAACTTTATTTTTATAAAGGCGAAAACTTTATTTTTATAAAGGCGAAAACTTTATTTTTATAAAGGCGAAATCTTTAAAGGTGAAAAGGCGAAATCTTTATGTGATAGAGAATATAAAAATATCATCTTTGTATGTGTAAAGGAATAAAAATTTGATTTTTATATATTGAATAGCATAGTAAAAATTCGATTTTATATATTGAATAGCATAGTAAAAATTCGATTTTTATATATTGAATAACATAGAAAAAATTCGATTTTTTTATATATTGCATAACATAGTAAAAATTCGATTTTTGTATATTGAATAACGAAGGAAAAAAATTCGATTTTTACATATGTAGAGAATACGGGCAACGAAGATGACGAAGAGACGAGAACAGCGAAGACTTCTATATTAGAAGAGTCGTGGAATCGGGATAGCTATATGTGAGAACTTCTCACCTTTCAATTTAATTTTCTAG
This sequence comes from Allium sativum, assembly GCA_030737875.1. Classification (NCBI taxonomy): domain Eukaryota; kingdom Viridiplantae; phylum Streptophyta; class Magnoliopsida; order Asparagales; family Amaryllidaceae; genus Allium; species Allium sativum. The sequence continues at coordinate 617,795,957 of CM060918.1, read as the reverse complement.
TTATATATGTATACTAGGATGCAGACGGTGTTTAGTAGCACCCGACACCCGTCATCCACAGACCATGGATGGCTTGTTAGTTAAATTGTTTGGTTGGGTAGTTGGTTAGATTATTTGGTTTAAATTGAACTATGTGGTGAAATGAATGGATTTGATTGATGTGTGAATGGCGTGGGCCTTCACTAGACCGGGGATAAGGCTAGTCCTCGTCCCGTTTCTAGTATCGTGCCGTTATGCCGCCGAAATTTTCTAAAATATGTTAGAAAAATAAGAATAGCATTTTATTTAAAGAATGAACTGAATAGAAATTCATATGTTAAAATAAAATGTTTTATCGTTAAAAATATAATTTTTAACGTGAATGTGAATATAGTGAATGTGACTAAATAAAATATTCATTTACAAACCGGACGGTTTGTTTATGTACACCTATTTGAAGGACATTGATTGGGTCGATAAATTTCACACATCGCCCAACTGCACAAATAAAATCTGTGTTTGATTGTTTGAAAACCCCACACGGGTGTTGGGATGAAATTTGAAGTTCACTCATCCTGATTGATTAAATATGTCGATCGATTATAAGCATTAGATATCTATACTTGATGCTTATACAGTGTAGTGCACTTTGGTTGATGGTTGATTATTTTTCAATGCTATTATATACGTGTGATGTATGAAAATCCATATAATTAACATTATATGGTGATTGATTGGGCCTCATTCCAATAAAGAATATTATAAAATAAAGGTTCATGTGTTGACAGTACTCATCCATTGAGATTAGTCATGTGTTGAACGAAATATTTTAATAATAAAATTTACATCTTTATCAATATAAAATAAAGGTTCATGTGTTGGCAGTACTCATCCATTGAGATTAGTCATGTGTTGAACGAAATATTTTAATAAAAATAGTCACACGTGGACGGTACTCATTCGTTGAGATTAGCCGTGTGTTGACAAATAGAAATATTTTGATAATACGAAATATTTTGATAATAAGAAATATTTGAAATAGAATATTTGAAAATAGAAATATATGGAGCCGTGTTGATTAGATTGACGCCATTTTGACGTGAACGATATTTATATCGATTTTATTCATTTAAAAACGAATGTTGAAAAATGATTTCGAAATGAAATGAATATAAAATGATTTCGAAATGGAATGAATATAAAATGATTTCGAAATGGAATGAATATAAAATGATTTCGAAATGGAATGAATATAAAATGATTTCGAAATGAAATGAATATAAAACGAATTCGAATTGAATATATATAATGAATTTGATTTCAATTGAATAGCAAACGAAACGAATTCAAATTGAATTGAACAGATAACGAATTTGAATTCTAATGGAATAGATAACAAATTGGAATTCAAATGGAATAGAAAACGAATTTGATTTAAGTCAAATAGAAAACCAATTTGAATTGAATCAAATAGAGAACCAATTTGAATTGAATCGAATAGAAAAGGACTTTGAAATTGAATTGAATTGGAAACGAATTCAAATTGAATTGAAAGCGAATTGAAATGAATTCAAATTGAATTGAAATTTGAAATGAATAGAAATGAATTTTAAAACGAATTTAAAAGGAAGAATTCAATTTTGATTTGAATTGAAATTGCTTTTGAAACGAATTTTAAAACTATTTATATAATTCGTTTTAAATAGAAATCGACGAAATATATATTATATATATAATATAATGGCCTGAATAGAACGCGCCGCGCCGCGGCAGTTCGTGAATTTCGACCAATTATTTCAAACGGACATTACGGGAGATCCGACCGTCGGATTCTCCTAAAACTGGAACCGTTGGGTTCGTATCGAAAAGAGCTTTCTAACGAATATTAGAAATTTGAAATCTAACGGTTGGATTTGGAGATACGTCCAAATCAAATTCGAAAAAGGTCGCTGTAAGTGCAGTTCGATGGCCATTGATGGAAAATCGACTGTACGGGCCTTGATAAAATTATTAAAAATAGTAATAATTTGTGTAAGATCATAAGAAATGATTTGGGAAAAATTAGGGTGAAAAACTCCATATTTGAAAAGATAAAAATAGATTTTTTATCGAAATGAACTAGTTTTGAACTAGAATTATAATTCTATTTATTTTTAAATAAATAAATTGAATTGGAAAAGGGTTTTAAAAATAACCAGAATTTCCAATGATTGCATTGGAGTGGATTTGAATCGAAATTGTCTTCGGAATATTTCGATGTTGGAATTCGTGATTATACGGATGTTGTTATGGAAATTTGAAAGATATATATTCATATCGTTATTTCCAATACGACATTTGTTAATCGTAGAATTTGATATTGAATATAAGCCGATATATTTTCTATTCAGAGCCTTGTATTGAATATCAAATGTGATTTGGGTTAGTCGTGAATGGTGTCTTCACTAACACTGTTCTTGAACCCAGTTGAGAAAAGATTAAATCATTTTATTTAGATTTAATGAAGTGTACCAATTAAATAATATTTAATTGGAATGGGATTAATATTGATTTTTGGGTTTATCATGGACAGTGTTTTAAATAACACTCGTTCTTTAACCCGATAATTAATGAATGTGACTTTGGGTTTATCGTGAACCGTGTTTTAAATGACACTGATTCTTTAACCCAGTCAAAGATTAAAACTAAGTAGAGTTTTAATGAATCTTTAATTAGATTGAAATAATCGAAATGGAGTGTCACCAGTTTTGCTCCAGGCGATAGTTAAATCTTTAATTAGATTTGAACGTGAAATGGTAATTGAATTTACCGATAACACCGTGGTGTTAGATATGAAGTACTACCAGTTTTACTTCATGGAATGAATAGGTTGGGATTGGGAAATTAAAACAAATGATTACTTCGGTAAGGTTCGTTAATCCCGACTAGTTTGAATTGATATTCAAAAAATAGATTAAAGAACAAATTCAAGGAATTTATCTTGGATAAAATTAATGGGAACCTTTCCCTATGAATGTGAAATTTAGAAACTAACAGTCGGTTAGCCAAGCAGAATGGTTTTCTGGATATTGATCTGATGTTGGTTTCGGCCTTCGGGATTAATATTTGGGGAATTATTCTCTTGATTAATTTACGGTTAGTGACTGATGAATTGGAATGAGGCGTATGTTGTGTTTGTGTAACACTTATTTAAAATATACGCGAGTTATTCGGAAAGACCGGGTTTATCCCATTCTGAATAACTTATACGACGATAAGTCGAAGATGAAGACGATGGTCGAAGACCGGAGGTCTTCACGTCGTTTGGGTGATTACTGATGATCTTGATTGGGCTGTACACCCAAGAAGATGGAAACAGTTAGTGATCGTCCAGACGTACTTGGAGATCGATGGATATGCGGGGTACTAGGTGCCTCCGGTTTCGTTCAGACCCAGAACGGACTTGTAAATGGACTGTGTGTCTGACATTGGATTTTAGTCCGTGTGATTGATCTCTATTAAATATATATCTGTTTGGCGGCGGAGAATTTATTCTCTTGCTTAACGCCCTTCTCTGAGACGTACGAGCTCAGGGGTTATATATTGATGGATATCAAACGCATGGAGTGAATTGCCTGTGTGGCATGCCTAAGTGGCAATTGATCGAGGCTTCAGTTGAAAAGCAAAGTCTTGTGGTGATGATCAAAGCACGGCCTTTGTGGCGTAGCTTTGTGTAACGTTATATTCGCGTGTTTCACACCCGGTATGAACCAAAAACGGGAGAGGACCTCAGGGAGGGCATGCGTTTCTTTCTAGTTAGAAGTGGCGTCAGTGGTTTTACACGCCCTGACGAGTTTGACTTTTGTGGTTGTTGCTGTTGCGAGGCGCCTCGGATTGATCGGTCATTCTCGAACCGATGGAGTCATTTAGTTGGCTCACCTACGCCCCATAGGGCGGGGAAACGCATGTTCAGGCATTTTAATCCACATCGGTGGACCGACCCTGACGATCCAAGGGCCCACCTGTGTCTGGGTCCTGAGACACGGGCTAGAGCGTCTCGAATCGGTAGAGGACGATCCCTGGCCTCGGTTCATAGATGGAGATCCAATTTCCAAATACGTGACATTTGCGGTTTTATTTGTAGAGCCTAGTATGGCGACATGATATATGGTACCCATGCCGCCTATGATTGATACTTATGATTTGAAGTTGTTTATACACTATGCACTTGTAATAGTATCAAATGATTTGTTTTAAACGTATCAAGCATTCTTTGGTTGTTATAAGGGAAAACCCTATCCCCCGGCTTGCGTTGCATTGTGTGATAGGACCTGGGTCTTATAACAGCTTCATTTTTCTTTATTTAGCATTGCGCTGTTTGTTTTATGCACTGGTATTCTTGGGTGGAAACCCGTTCCGTGTTATAGGGCGTGGTCCCTTGATTTACCGAACTTTAAAATAAAGATCAATAACTGTTTTAGTTCTCACACCAGTCACATGACTGACCTGGAGTTTGTTGTTTTAACCTAAACTCTGGGTGCCCTTATTTTGGCACGGGCAGCTAGTAGTTTTGGTTTTGCAGATTTATATTCACAGGATCCTGGTTTACAGCTGGAACGATATCCGGAAACCTTTGTATCCGTGTATCTTCTTCTAGTCGTGTATTGTATTATTTTCCGCTGCGATGTATTTAAATGTAATTTAAATCTCTGATATTTCTGTGTAATATTCATTTATACTCTGTATATTCTTGTAATCTGATGCACTGTTGTAATATACAGTGAAATGTTCTTTTGTTTGCGCTCTGTTGTGGCTTGTTCTCGAACTATCCGTGCTTTCCTTTACGGGGAAGTTACGGGTTTTCACAGAAATCCAATGTCAGACACACAGTCCATTTACAAGTTCGTTCTGGGTCTGAACGAAACCGGAGGCACCTAGTACCCCGCATATCCATCGATCTCCAAGTACGTCTGGACGACCACTAACTGATTCCCTCCTCTTGGGTGTACGGCCCGATCAAGATCATCAGTAATTGTCCAAACGACGTGAATACCTGCGGTCTTCGACCACCGTCTTCATCTTCGACACCACGTCGAATCAGTTATTCAGAATGGGATAAACCCGGTCTTTCTGAATAACTCGCGTATATAATAAACAAGTGTTACACAAACACAACATACGCTTCATTCCAATTTAGAATATTCTTTTATTCAAATATTCTTATATTTTGGGAAAGGTTCCCATTAATTTTATCAAAGATAAATTCTTTAAATTTATTCTTTAATCTCCTTTTTGAATATCAATTCAAACTAGTCGGGATTAGCGAACCACACCGAAGTAATCATTTATTTTATTTCCCAATCCCAACCTATTCATCCCATGAAGTAAAACTGGTAAAACTTCATATCTAACACCACGGTGTTATTGGTAAATTCAATTACCATTTCACATTCAAACCTGATTAAAGATTTAACTATCGCCTGGAGCAAAACTGGTGATACCCCATTCTCGACCATTTCAATCTAATTAAAGATTCATTAAAACCCCACTTATTTGTAATCTTTACAGAAATCAATATCCTGTCTTTAACTGGGTTAAAGAACCAATTTCATTTAAAACACGGTTCACGATAAACCCAAAATCACATTCCATTAATTATTGGGTTAAAGAACCAGTGTTATTTAAAACACCGTTTACGATAAACCCAAGAATCAATTCGAATTCCATTCCAATTAAATACTATTTAATTGGTACACTTAATTAAATCTAAGTAAAAGATTTAATCTTTTTCTCAACTAGGCTTAAGAACAGTGTTAATGAAGACACCATTCACGACAAACCCATATCACGTTTGATATTAAATACAAGGCTCTGAATAGAAAATATATCGGCTTATATTCAACATCAAATTCTACGACCAACAAATATCGTATTGGAAATAATGATATTAATATATCTTTCAAATTCCCATAACAATATCTGTATCATCACGAAATCCAACATCGAAATATTCCGAAGACAATTTCGATTCAAATCCATTCCAATTCAATTATTGGAAATTCTGGTTATTTTCAAAACCATTTCAAATCCAATTTATTTATTTTAAAAAAATAAATAAATTATTATTCTAGTTCAAAACTAGTTCATTTCGATAAAAATCTATTTTTATCTTTTCAAATATGGAGTTTTTCATCCCAATTCTTCACAAATCATTTCTTATGATTTTACATAAATTATTACTATTCTTAATAATTTTATCAAGGCCCGTACAATCGATTTCCATCAACGGCCATCGAATTGCACTTACAGCGACCTTTTCCAAATTTGATTTGGACATAATTCCAAATCCAACCGTTAGATTTCTAATTTCCAATATTCATTAGAAAGCTCTTTTCGATACGAACCCAACGGTTCAGGTTTTAGGAAAATCCGCCGGTTGGATCTCCCGCAACATCCATTCGAAGTCAATGATCAAAATTCACGAACTACCGCAGCGCGGCACGTTCTATTCAGGCCATTATATTATATATATAATATACATAATATATATACTTCGTCGATTTCCTTTTAAAACGTATTATATAAATCATTTTAAATTCGTTTTCAAAACGATTTCAACTTCTTTTCAAAATCAAATCAAAATTGAAATTTTCCTTATAAATTCGATTTAAATTCATTTCAAATTGATTTCAATTCAAATCGATTTTTAATTCAATTTCAGTTCGTTTTCAATTCCATTCAATTTCAATTCGAATTCATTTCTATTCAATTTCAATTCGAATTCATTTCTATTCAAATTCAATTCAAATTCATTTCTATTCAATTTCAATTCGAATTCATTTCTATTCAATTTCAATTCGAATTCATTTCTATTCAATTTCAATTCGAATTCTAATTCTTTTCGAAATATCAGATTTTGAAATCACTTTCGATATTCATTATAAAATGAAAAAAATCGATATAAATATCGTTCACGTCAAAATGACGTCAATCTAATCAACACGGCTTCATATATCTCTATTTTCGAATATTCTATTTGAAATATTTCTTTTTTTTCTTCAAATATTTCTATTCAAAACTGGAATGAAGCCCAATCAATTACCATAGATTTTATTTCTATGGATTTCCATACAACGCATGTATATATCAACAATGACGAATAATCAACCATCATCCAAAGTGCATTCTACACTGTATAAGCATCAAATATAAATATTTAACGCTTATAACAGTCTGTCAATTGATCGACATACAACTAATTATTGGGATTAGTTTATGTCATATATCATCCCAATACCCGTGTGGGGTTTCAAACCATCAAACACATATTTTATTTGTGTAGTGGGGCGATGTGTAAAATTTATCATCCCAATCGATATCAGTCAAATCAGTGTATATAAACAAATCGTCCGATTCGTTTATAAATATTTATTTTAAATACACGTTAAAAATTATATTTTTAACCATAAAATATTTTCCACTATAAAATATTTTATTTCATTTCACAACACATCACACAATCAACTACACATCAAAATCAAACAAACAAGCATACAAGCCGTCCATGGTCTGTGGACGACGGGTTTCGGGTGCTACTAAACACCGTTTGCATCCTAGTATATATTTTAACTAGAAAAATGAAATTAAAGGTGAGAAGTTCTCACCAAAGCTAATCCATTCACCACGATTCTTCTTATGTAGGAAATCTTCACCATTTCGTCTTTTGTCACTTTTGTTGTCCGTATTCACTACATATATAAAAATCACATTTTTATTTCAACGCTATAAAAAGCATATTTTTATTTCACTATATATATAATAAAAATCAGATTTTTATTTAGTATACATAAATAAAAGTTATATTTTTATATTCTCTACCTTATAAAAATTATATTTTTATTATCTCTACTATATAAAAATCATATTTTTATTATCTCTACTATATAAAAATCATATTTTTATTATCTACATCATATAAAAATTATATTTTTATAGCGCTACCATTTATATAAAAATCATAACTTCATAGCGTTAAAGATCATAGCTATTTGTTTCTAAAAATCATAACTTCATAGCGTTAAAGATCCTAGCTTTTTGTTGTTAAAAATCATAACTTCATAGCGTTAAAGATCCTAGCTTTTTGTTTCTAAAAATCAAATCTATTCTTTTCTAAAAATCTATAGATTTCAGATTCATAAAACAAGTAAATTACGATTTATATAACCAATAAAATCAGATTTAAAACTAATAAGATCTAAATTATAAAACTTACAGTAAGAAATTCAGATGGAAGGGGAAAGCGGGCACTGTTTCTCGCTGGTGCTCACGCGGTTCAAGGAGGAGAGGGGGAGGACTGACCGTCGGTGGTGGGCCAGACGGTGGGTGCTTCATCACCGGAGTTGCGGCTGTGGGTGGTGGGCTTTGGAGCGCTGGAGGCGGCGAAGGATTAGGGTTGGGCGCAGTTTCAATTGGAGTTTGCATGCTGGGGGTTCAACCATCGAGGAGGGATCGTCGGGGAGTGGGGTTGCACGACTAGCGTTGGCGGCGGGGTGCCCTAGCTCCGGAGGCGGGACTAGACATCGAGCGGCGACTGGGAGGAATCGTGATTTTTTTTCCCTTTCTTTTTTTTTCAATTTTTTTATTTCGATCTGTTATGAATAAAGAGGGGAGAGAGAATGGGATATGAGTTGACCAAATTTTATAGTTTAATAATATTTTAATTCATCATTTAATTGTTTAACACCACAAACTCCTATCGAATCCCAACGACTGTCGCCCCCAGCTAATTACCCCCATTCCGAACACAACGGGATATGTTTCGCAAGCCAGTTCCATCATTTCGACCAGTTTCCGCTCAAATCAAAATTTAAATCTATATATTCTATTTTAAATGTACATTTCAAATTACCGGGGCCACATACTAACTCTAAAAATTCCCAAAAAATATTTTCTAGCTTCGTATTGATGATACGGTCCTAACAAAACTAATTTCGTCGAATTCCGAGACCGTTTGAAAAATGGCCATTTTATGGTCGACCGAAATTGACTGAAACTGTCAAAACACGTTTAACTGTGCCACGCTCACATATTAATTCAGAAAATTATGAATTTTGAAACCTAGCAATATTTTGACATCACGGATCCAACAACAGTGGTTTCGTCGAAAACCGAGGTCGTTTGCAAAATTTCCATTTCTAAGGGCCTTTATATATATTAAAAAATATATAAATTCCACAGTGGCTTTTCTGAATTTTAAACTGGACATATCTTTCAACTTTTAAAGTGAAATCTTAGTTTCTTAGACCCGTTAGAAAGATATGATTAAACAGATTCAAATATTTTTTGTTTCGTTCAATTCCGACTTAAAACGAATTCTATATATTCAATTGAAATTCGAAATCGAATTTTTGAACTACCGCGCCATTTCAGGCTCGTTATATAATTAAAATAAAATTATTCGTTTTAACTTCGTTGAAAATAAATTTTCCGTCGTTATTATTTAAAATAGTTCATTTTAAATAATCAAAATTCATTAAAATCGCCAAAATAAAAATTTTAAACTGGCTCGGATTTTCCGGGTTGTTACAATCTCCCCCACTTAAAACTTTTCGTCCCCGAAAAGGAACGAAGCCAAAAGTTGTTTAACTATTCAACTCAACTTTCAATATTTTCTTTATGGCTTAAGTTCTTCAACTTTTCAGTTTCTAAGAACTTTTCAAATTTTTCAAAAATTTGGCTAACACACTAAATTTCCGAAAAAAATCGCCATAACCTCCCCTGCACCGGGGACTTCGGGATATTTCATATAGCCTCCCATGGCCTTCTTCAACTCAAGAGAAAAAGAAAAAGCCAATCGGCTCATAAAATCATCATCACCTAAACAAAACAGTAAATTATGGTAAACATGTACGTATTTGTCGGGCAAACAATTTTATTCTTCTGCTCTAGCCTCCTTGCTATGGCCTGTTCAATGTAAGTACATGTATATGCAAGCAAATGCGACTAATTTTCAATACAACTCACTATTTGATTAATTTGGCTAAAGGTTCAACTTTTAATTAATCAACCAATAATCAAACAACACAATCAGTAATCAATTAGTTGATTAGCTTTTCAAATTCATAACTTTGATATATAGACAAAAAATCAGATTTTTGATGCCAAATCACAACAATAGGCCCTATATAATTTTGGTTCTCACACCAGTCAATAGGAAATATATAAACATCACACCTTCGAAACTCGAACACAAACTGCTGATGCTACGTAGTCATCAACAGAATCATCTCTGGGCGACTAGAGTGTGACGTTATATCTATCCAGTATATTAAAACTTCGAATACACGTGGATCAGACGTATACGCAAAATCTATATATACAGGATTGTCCAAATTCAAATATAATAAATAATCAAATACGTATAATTGAAATTAAATTTTCAAAACAAAAATTGTTTTCACTTTAAAAATATACTCTTCACACTCGTTCTAGGATACTACTGATCCCATCTCTAACGAGTCATTCCCGTTGGATATTACTAATCCAATATATGATGAATTCTTTCGTATGGTTCTAATGTGTCTTGTTCTCTGAGCTTTGTAAACCAAAGCTCTGATACCAAATGAAGCGACCCGAACTTCCCCGGTCTCCGAAGAGAAGAGAAAGAACAGATTACTGTGAGGACAAGACAAATCAGAACGCAGACGGAAGAACATTTCATTGCTTATTACAACAATTCCATTAGAATACAAGAATATACAGAGTATGAATGAATAAAATACATTCGATAAATATCAGAGATTACAATAATTTACAGAGCAACGGAGAATAATACAAAACACAACTGAAGGAGATATACGGATACAAAGCTTTCCGGATATCTTTCCAGCTGTAAACCAGGATCCTGTGAATATAAATCTGCAAAACCAAAACTACTAGCTGCCCATGTCGAAATAAGGGCACCCAGAGTTTAGGTTAAAACAATAAACTCCAGGTCAGTCATGGGACTGGTGTGAGAACTAAAACAGTTATTAATCTTTATTTTAAAGTTCGGTAAATCATGGGACCACGCCGTATAACACAGAACGGGTTACCTCCCAAGAACACCAGTGCATAAAACAAACAGCGCAATGCTAAATAAAGAAAAATGAAGCTGTTATAAGACCCAGGTCCCATCACACAATGCAACGCAAGCCGGAGGATAGGGTTTTTACCTTATAATAACCAAAGCATGCTTGATACATCAAAAACACATTATTTGATATTACTATAAGTGTATAATGTATAAAACAACTTCACATCATAAGTATCAATCATAAGCGGCATAAGTGCCTCATCCCACTATGTCGCCATATATAGGATTACCACTAAAATCAAAACGTCACGTATTGGAAGTTGGATTCCCATCTGTGAACCGAGGCTAGGGATCGTCCTCTACCGAATTCGAGACAATCTAGCCCATGTCTCCGGAACAGCTGCAACTCCCCCTTGGATCGTCAGGGCCGGTCCACCGATGTGGATTATAGTGCCTGAACAATACGTCTCCCCGCCCTATGGGGCGTAAATGAGCCAACGAATGACTCCATCGGACCCGGATCGTCCGATCTAACCGAGGCGCCTCGCAACAGCAACAACCACATAAGTCAAACTCGTCAGTGCGTGTAAAACCACTGATGCCACTTCTATCTAGAAGGAAACGCATGCCCTCCCTGATGTCCTCTCCCGTTTCTGGTTCATAACCGGGGTGTGAGGCTCGTGAATTAACGCTACACAAAGCTACGCCACAAAGGCCGTGCTTCGATCATCAACCACAAGACTCTGCTTTTCAACAGAAGCCTTGATCATTTGCATCTTAGCATGCCACATAGGTAAACCACTCTTTGCAACCAATATCAGTCACACAGAATGAAATCCAATGTCGGACACACAGTCCATTTACAAGTTCGTTCTAGGTCTGAACGAAACCGAAGGCACCTAGTACCCCGCATATCCATCGATCTCCAAGTACATCTGGACGACCACTAACTGATTCCCTCCTCTTGGGTATACGACCCAATCAAGATCATCAGTAATTGTCCAAACGACGTGAAGACCTCCGGTCTTCGACCACCGTCTTCATCTTCGACACCACGTCGAATCAGTTATTCAGAATGGGATAAACCCGGTCTTTCTGAATAACTCGCGTATATAATAAACAAGTGTTACACAAACACAACATACGCCTCATTTCAATTCAGAATATTCTTTTATTCAAATATTCTTATATTTTGGGAAAGGTTCCCATTAATTTTATCAAAGATAAATTCTTTAAATTTATTCTTTAATCTCCTTTATGAATATCAATTCAAACTAGTCGGGATTAGCGAACCACACCGAAGTAATCATTTATTTTATTTCCCAATCCCAACCTATTCATCCCATGAAGTAAAACTGGTAATACTTCATATCTAACACCACGGTGTTATCGGTAAATTCAATTACCATTTCGCGTTCAAATCTGATTAAAGATTTAACTATCGCCTGGAGCAAAACTGGTGATACCCCATTCTCGACCATTTCAATCTAATTAAAGATTCATTAAAACCCCACTTAGTTTTAATCTTTACAGGAATCAATATCTTGTCTTTAACTGGGTTAAAGAACCAATGTCATTTAAAACACGGTTCACGATAAACCAAGAATCACATTCCATTAATTATCGGGTTAAAGAACCAGTGTTATTTAAAACACCGTTCACGATAAACCCAAGTATCAATTCGAATTCCATTCCAATTAAATACTATTTAATTGGTACGCTTAATTAAATCTAAATAAAAGATTTAATCTTTTTCTCAACTGGGCTTAAGAACAGTGTTAATGAAGACACCATTCACGACAAACCCAAATCACGTTTGATATTAAATACAAGGCTCTGAATAGAAAATATACCGGCTTATATTCAACATCAAATTCTACGACCAACAAATATCGTATTGGAAATAACGATATTAATAAATCTTTCAAATTCCCATAACAATATCTGTATCATCACGAAATCCAACATCGAAATATTCCAAAGACAATTTCGATTCAAATCCATTCCAATTCAATTATTGGAAATTCTGGTTATTTTCAAAACCATTTCAAATCCAATTTATTTATTTTAAAATAAATAAATAAATTATTATTCTAGTTCAAAACTAGTTCATTTCGATAAAAATCTATTTTTATCTTTTCAAATATGGAGTTTTTCATCCCAATTCTTCACAAATCATTTCTTATGATTTTACACAAATTATTATTATTCTTAATAATTTTATCAAGGCCCGTACAGTCGATTTCCATCAACGGCCATCGAACTGCACTTACAGCGACCTTTTCCAAATTTTGTTTGGACATAATTCCAAATCCAACCGTTATATTTCTAATTTCCAATATTCATTAGAAAGTTCTTTTCGATACGAACCCAACGGTTCCGGTTTTAGGAGAATCCGCCGGTCGGATCTCCCGCAACATCCATTCGAAGTCAATGGTCGAAATTCACGAACTACCGCAGCGCGGCGCGTTCTATTCAGACCATTATATTATATATATATATATATACTTCGTCGATTTCCCTTTAAAACGTATTATATAAATCGTTTTAAATTCGTTTTCAAAACGATTTCAACTTCTTTTCAAATTCAAATCAAAATTGAATTTTTCCTTATAAATTCGATTTAAATTCAATTCAAATCGATTTTTAATTCAATTTCAGTTCGTTTTCAATTTCATTCAATTTCAATTCGAATTCATTTCTATTCAATTTCAATTCGAATTCATTTCTATTCAATTTCAATTTGAATTCATTTCTATTCAATTTCAATTCGAATTCATTTCTATTCAATTTCAATTCTAATTCTTTTCAAAATATCAGATTTTGAAATCACTTTCGATATTCATTACAAAATAAATAAAATCGATATAAATTTCGTTCACGTCAAAATGGCGTCAATCTAATCAACACGGCTTCATATATCTCTATTTTCGAATATTCTATTTCAAATATTTCTTTTTTTTCAAATATTTCTATTTCAAATATTTCTATTCAAAACTGGAATGAAGCCCAATCAATTACCATAGATTTTATTTCTATGGATTTCCATACAACGCATGTATATATCAACAATGACGAATAATCAACCATCATCCAAAGTGCATTCTACACTGTATAAGCATCAAATATAAATATTTAACGCTTATAACAGTCTGTCAATTGATCGACATACAACTAATTATTGGGATTAGTTTATGTCATATATCATCCCAATACCCGTGTGGGGTTTCAAACCATCAAACACATATTTTATTTGTGTAGTGGGGCGATGTGTAAAATTTATCATCCCAATCGATATCAGTCAAATCAGTGTATATAAACAAATCGTCCGATTCGTTTATAAATATTTATTTTAAATGCACGTTAAAAATTATATTTTTAACCATAAAATATTTTCCACTATAAAATATTTTATTTTATTTCACAACACATCACACAATCAACTACACATCAAAATCAAACAAACAAGCATACAAGCCGTCCATGGTCTGTGGATGACGGGTGTCGGGTGCTACTAAACACTGTCTGCATCCTAGTATATATTTTAACTAGAAAAATGAAATTAAAGGTGAGAAGTTCTCACTAAAGCTAATCCATTCACCGCGATTCTTCTTATGTAGGAAATCTTCACCATTTCGTTTTTTGTCACTTTCGTTGTCCGTATTCCCTACATATATAAAAATCACATTTTTATTTCAATGCTATAAAAAGCATATTTTTATTTCACTATATATATAATAAAAATTAGATTTTTATTTTGTATACATAAATAAAAGTTATATTTTTATATTCTCTACCTTATAAAAATCATATTTTTATTATCTCTACTATATAAAAATCATATTTTTATTATCTCTACTATATAAAAATCATATTTTTATTATCTCTACTATATAAAAATCATATTTTTATTATCTACATCATATAAAAATTATATTTTTATAGCGCTACCACTTATATAAAAATCATAACTTCATAGCGTTAAAGATCATAGCTTTTTGTTTCTAAAAATCATAAATTCATAGCGTTAAAGATCCGAGCTTTTTGTTGTTAAAAATCATAACTTCATAGCGTTAAAGATCCTAGCTTTTTGTTTCTAAAAATCAAATCTATTCTTTTCTAAAAATCTATAAATTTCAGATTCATAAAACAAGTAAATTACGATTTATATAACCAATAAAATCAGATTTATAACTAATAAGATCTAAATTATAAAACTTACAGTAAGAAATTCAGATGGAAGGGGAAAGCGGGCGATGTTTCTCGCTGGTGCTCACGCAGTTCAAGGAGGAGAGGGGGAGGACTGATCGTCGGTGGTGGGCCAGACGGTGGGTGCTTCATCACCGGAGTTGCGGCTGTGGGTAGTGGGCTTTAGAGCGCTGGAGGCGGCGGAGGATTAGGGTTGGGCGCGGTTTCAATTAGGGTTTGCGTGCTGGGGGTTCAACCGTCGAGGAGGGATCGTCGGGGAGTGGGGTTGCACGACTAGCGTTGGCGGTGGGGTGCCCTAGCTCCGGAGGCGCGACTGGACATCGAGCGGCGACTGGGAGGAATCGCGATTTTTTCCCTTTCTTATTTTTTCAATTTTTTTATTTCGATCTGTTATGAATAAAGAGGGGAGGGAGAGTGGGATATGGGTTGACCAAATTTTATAGTTTAATAATATTTTAATTCATCATTTAAATTTTTAACACCACAAATTCCTATCGAATCCCAACGACTGTCGCCCCTAGCTAATTACCTCCATTCCGAACACAACGGGATATGTTTCGCAAGCCAATTCCATCGTTTCGACCAGTTTCCGCTCAAATCAAAATTTAAATCTATATATTCTATTTTAAATGTACATTTCAAATTACCGGGGCCAAATACTAACTCTAAAAATTCCCGAAAAATATTTTCTAGCTTCGTATTGACGATACGGTCCTAACAAAACTAATTTCGTCGAATTCCGAGACCGTTTGAAAAATGGCCATTTTCTTGTCGACCGAAATTGACTAAAACTGTCAAAACACGTTTAACTGTGCCACGCTCACATATTGATTCAGAAAATTATGAATTTTGAAACCTAGCAATATTTTGACATCACGGATCCAACAACAGTGGTTTCATCGAAAACCGAGGTCATTTGCAAAATTTCCATTTCTAAGGGCCTTTATATATATTAATATATATATCGACTTTTTTGAATTTTAAACTGGACATATCTTTCAACTTTTAAGTGAAATCTCAGTTTCTTAGACCCGTTAGGAAGATATGATTAAACAGATTCAAATATTTCTTGTTTCGTTTAATTCCGACTTAAAACGAATTCTATATATTCAATTGAAATTCGAAATCGAATTTTCGAACTACCGCGCCATTTCAGGCTCGTAATATAATTAAAATAAAATTATTCGTTTTAACTTCATCGAAAATAAATTTTCCGTCGTTATTATTTAAAATAATACATTTTAAATAATCAAAATTCCTTAAAATCGCCAAAATAAATTTTTTAAACTGGCTCGGATTTTCCGGGTTGTTACACATAGATAATATTTATGAATTAGGGTTAGGTCTTAGGGTGTATATATAGGTGTAGGAAGTTATTTTGGCCTTAGGATTAACCCTAGAACTGATCTGGACCACTCAGATGCCATATCAGCCCTTAGGGCGAATCGGGCCACGGGTTGGCAGCCAAACACCCTGGATTGACCTCTAGTCGACCCAGTAGAGCTCGGGTCGACTATAAAAATGGTGCGGTTCGACTATACCCCCTCCCGATTTGTTGTTTTGAACTTTTTTTGAATATTTATTTATTTAATTTTTATATATATCTATATATATATATATATATATATATATATATTTCTCTCATATGCATACAAACTTCATGTCTTAATAACTTCTTCATAAGGTATCCGTTTTGTGTAAACCAAATGTCTATCTTGACCTAAAATTTTGAAACAAACATAATAGCGTAACCCATTTCACTTAATTCTTTTCTAAAAATTAAGTATACTTTAATTTGTGAATTTTAATGTTATAAAATTATGGGGTGTTACAAATATAGTATAAGCAAATACTGTACTATTTAACTTCGATTTTATATAAGTTTTCCGACAAAATCGCATAACAACTTTCAAATCCCAAATCGGCTTATATTTAAGTTATACCTTAAATATCTCAATTTCCGTTTAAATCGATATCAAAACCTTTAACTTGGATTATAATTTTGGTTCGGCTTATATTCGCAAAAATTCAAGTTTGAGACCATTCAAATGATAAAAAAAAATCCTTTATAAGAAATCGTTTCAAGTCGATTCATTTGAATCCAACACTTTGGTTCAAAGTTCGAAATATGAGATTCAATTCAAAACTAACACTTCAATTTAAACAAAACAAATCATGTTATGTAATTCAAGTCATATAATTCAAAATCGTTATTCATAAATATAAACAATTCATATAATTTGGTTTTACCCCCTTAAAGCATTCATTTTAGTCGATTAATGAAATTCCACACTTAGGTTCAAATTTCCTTTTATATAATTCAAAACGAAATCTTAAACTTCAATATAAACCAAATCGTCTTATAACTATAATTCAAGTCATATAGTTCAAAACCATTACTTCTACATTTCAAATCAAAATCATATATTTCCATTCAACCAAATTACGATTTAAAACCATTCTTATACATTGATTTAACAAATTCTTAATTCAAACCAAATGATATAAACATCAATTTCGCATATAACATCTATATATTCCAATTTATAATTAATCACTTAAAATTGAATTTAATTTTTATCGATTATAAATTCAAAATAAATCAATTTACCCAATTCACATTCATTTCTTATCAAGGTTCATAATTTAAACCAAATCAAATTCAATTTCTTAAATTTATCAATTCACGTTCATCTCTACTAAAATTCGTATCGATTCCAATTCATAACTTAATATGAGTTCATTCGTTATTCAGATATCGTTATATAAATTTACATCTTTAAACTTCGAATTTAAATCACGAAATCTAACTGTCCATCTTGAATTTATTAAAGTTTATAAAATATATATATAAGAAAATTAATTTTGAAAATAGATGTGTGTGTATATATATATAAGTTTATAAAATTCTAAAATAAATTAGAAATAGATTATAAACATATATAAGTTCAAAATAATATAAAAATAGATTTAAAGAAATATTTATAATAATATAAAAAGGTTAAAATACTTACAGGAATAAATTATTTGGTTTAAAATAAATTTATAAGTAAAATCTTAAATAAACATTTAAATCCCTATTTACAAATAAATCATTTTAAAACACATAACTTAAAATATACAAAATAATTTAAATTTAAATAAAATATAAATATAAAATATAAAGTCTTAAGTAAATATTTTAAAATAAAACTCATTTTACTTCGAAAACATGACCAACGATGTCCGTATATAGTTTTCTACCCTATGGTTAAGTGATACGGATATTTATCATTTCAACCCGCAATTTATAAAATTTCTATGGGTCTATCATTTCAACCCGCGATCCCAAATTCAGTAAAAATCGTTCAGGTCTATCATTTCAACCCATAACAATTTTTCCCTATTCTAATGCGTTCGGGTATGTATCATTTCAAACCTTAGTGATTTTCCTAAAACTAGGGTATCAACAATCACAACAACCATCACATAGCATCAATCACAACATATATATCATCAGTGCAACTACGTGTCATATGAATATATTGTGTCGCATGTGAAATGTGTATACATATCAAATCAAACAATTTCTGTTAGCAACCTATACATTTCATATAACAGGTCATTATTGATCTAACATCCATGAAAAATGTAAGTCAGGTGTGAGATAAACTCACCTTATGTGGTTGAACGTAGATTAACAAAAGCGGATACAGACAGCTCACCAAACTTGCTATCATGTAGCTCGACGAATAAAAGCTAACGAGTTCTGATCTCAAGATCGATTTATAATTCGTGGTGCGGTCCTCAAGCTACGAATCAATACATATGCACGCACTATGAAGCAACATGGTAAAACTTCATATTACAGAAGTGGGCTGTTCAAACAATGACGTTGGGAAATAGTCGGGTGAATACACATGACGGTTTGTTGACAGTGGTGGATGGATCTGAATTTCCATTCGATGGCTATAGTAAGCACGAATATAGACAATTAAATTGATATATATATATATAATATTATACATGCGTAGAAAATAATAGTACCAAAGAAAATGACGGTAAAAAATAATCTGCTCGCAACCGAAGCAGGGGCACGCTACACACTGACAAAGAGGGTTTTGGTGCTCAGGTGGCTCGCATGGCAGAGGGCGTTCTAAAAGGAGACGTTGTCTTCACTTTGCTGGTTGCGTGACCCTTCCTCTTTTTCTTTTATATGTGAAAGGACGGAAAGAACGTGTGGAAGGGAGAGGGGTGTAGGCCGATGTTCGTTGGTGGCGGTTGCACAGGCTAGTCGGTGGAGGTGAATGATGCGATGTTGGGGAATACAGGAAGATCTCAATGGAAATATTAAAGGAGTATGATGGGGAAGCAAATGGGTTTAGTGGAAAGAAAGTAATGGCGGCTACAGGTTTCGGTTTTGTGAATAGTGGAATATGTCTGTAGTTGATGAATGTAATATATTTATCACATTATCACGCTTTGCATAAAAATAAGATCATTAATGGATTGATTCAAAAAAAAAATCTTTTTTTTTCAAATGAAGGTTTCGCATGGTACATGAAAGCAACTATCCAGGAAGTTTCGCTTATCACAACATGTAAAAAGAATGAATAGTGTAACGTAAGTACAAGTCGCTTGCATGGGATTTATGTAGATGTTTGTAAAAAGAAGTGTCCATACTAAGCTTTGGAAGAAATAATAATAATTGGATAGCTTAGTAAAATAAAATTATAAGTTTTGCAGACCCAGAATGACTAGAAAAATATGTAGAATCAGAAAAGGGACAGGTCGAACTCAAATGTCACTGTTTCAAAAATGAACTGTGCAAGCATTTTCACAATTTCAGCGCAAACCGGACACCGAAACTGACAAATGAATATATTTCGGAAATCAGTGCGACGAGACGGACACAACGTATACAATTTGCAGTGTCAGGATGCTCCATTCAAAAATGCGTTACGGACCCCTTTTAACATAAAAATGCGGATGGAAAACGGAGGTCAAAACGTCAAAATTCCACGAAATGAATTTCGTTGTTGGATTACTAACAACGAATAGAATATTTTTCATGTTTGTCCAAACTGGTTTCAGAGAGATTTTAAAATCGCTAAAATTTGAACTGTTATGCGCAGCTTTGCACTGAAAAATGCGTGACTGACAAACATTCAATTTTTTTCAACGAAATTTTCACAGCTGCTATATCTCACTGTACGTATTTCAAATTTCAAAACACCGTTACGAAAAATCAAAGAATATTTTCAAAATAAAAATATCGATTTAAATCAGAATTTAAATCGTTAAAAATAATGGGTTGTTACAGCATATGTCCCCATACCGTGGTTTTCGCCATTATATAATTGTGGTTATTTGTGTGTGTGTGTGTGTGTGTGCACCACTGTGTACGTGCGATTCTTGTATTGTGTCAGTTGATATAGGAAAAACTGAATGCACGAGTTAGGAATAGTGCCTTGTGCACATCTAATTGGCTAATGTCCGGTAAAGTGTTTTCGGCCTCGTCCGACGAGTGTTGTACAAGATCGTTGTATAAATAGTCGTTTTTGTCAAAAAAAAGACCATTTATATATTCATCTGGTACAATATTTGTTGGATTTGTCCTTGTATTGGACAAGTTATAAACGCAGTAAGCATTTATATTTTGTATACTACTTTGTTTCAAACGATTAACAAAATTTTGGTTTAACTTTTCTTTTTGTTTCCTGCGTACATGCATTTATGTATAACGCAAGAAACGAAAGGAAAATGCTACCGAAATTTTTTTGAATCGTTTGAGATGAAGTATTATACAAAGTGTAAATGTTTACTGTGTTTGTAATGGGAAGTAGATGCCTAACCATGTAAAAAAAGTTACATTAAAAAATTAATTAATTTTTGAACTTGTGACTAGATTTCTCAAATAGGAAAAACGATTAATTATTTTGTAGATCGGAGAAGTTGGATGTACCAAAGAAGAGGACATAGCGGTTCCATAAAAGAAGATTTTTATAATGATATAAATGTCTTTGTTGAATTCGCTTTAAGTAATAACAGAGGCAATCAAGAAATTTGTTGTCCCTGTAGCAAGTGTTAGCATTTGAAGTACTTATTACCCGATGTTGTGAAAGTCCATTTATGCAAAAACGGATTCGTATCTGAGTATTATTTTTGGGATCGTCATGGAGAAATTGTAGCGCCAAACACTTCTGTAGAGCCTGAGGTAGAAAGAATTATTAATGAAAATGTTAATATGACCCATGTTGAGAATATGGTTGAATATGCAGCTCGATCAATATTTCTTATGGTTGCAGTTGACGACGATGATGGAAATGCTGAAGAAACGATTATTGAAGCTATTTTTTTTAATGATTTACTGGATGCTGCTAAGAAACCTATTTGGAATGGTTATAAAACCGAATATTGAAGCTATTATACAAGCTGCAAAAAGGCACATGCCACCTAATAATTTGATGTGTG
Organism: Allium sativum; assembly: GCA_030737875.1. NCBI lineage: Eukaryota > Viridiplantae > Streptophyta > Magnoliopsida > Asparagales > Amaryllidaceae > Allium > Allium sativum. The sequence continues at coordinate 617,774,263 of CM060918.1, read as the reverse complement.
AAAATCACTATAAAGTTAAGAAACTTATGTCGGCATTTGGTTTACCATATCAGAAAATAGATATATGTGTAAAAGGATGCATGTTGTTTTGGAAAGATGATGTAAACCGTAGAAATTGTAAAATATGTAATCATGAAAGATTTTAACTAAGAAAGAGAAGGGAAAGGAAGTTCTGTACAAACGTATGCATTACTTACCCATTACTCCAAGGCTTAAAAGATTATATGCATCTTCGGTAACTGCATCTCATATGAGATGGCATAAGGTGAGATCAGAGGAAGAAGGTACGTTGACTCATCCAGCCGATGGGGAAGCATGGAAGAATTTCGATAAAACTTGTCCCAATTTTGCAGCAGAGAGTCGTAATGTGAGACTAGGATTACGTACAGATGGTTATTCACCATTTTCTCAATTTGGTTCTAAATAATTATAATGGCCCATTATCATCACACCTTATAGTTTACCTCCATTGATGTGTATGAAAACACAATACATGTTTCTTACCGTTTCAGTTTCTGGACCGATGATCCGACACAAGGAATTGATGTTCATTAAAACCACTGATTGATGAATTAAAAACATTGTAGAATGAAGGAGTAAAAATATACGATGTTTCAAGGAAGTTTTTTTTTTGCATGTTTGCTTCTTTATTGTGGACTATAAGTGATTTTCTTGTTTATGCAATGCTTTCGGGATGGAGTACCGGTGGTCATCTAGCATGTCTATATTGCATGGAACAAACATGAGCTATTTTTTTACCGCATGGTAAGAAAATTTCATGGTTTGACTATCATCGATGTTTTCTACATGTAAATCATCCTTCCAGAGCAGACAAGAAAAACATTTTAGCTAATAGAACAGAAAACAAGCAACCACCAACGATATGATCAAACGAAGAAATATATGAACTGGTTAGAGATTATCCAAAGATACAAGAATTTGGAGTTCAAATAGAAATTGAAGGCAAATCGACGGTTCACAACTAGTGCATACAATTTTTTTATTAGGAATTGCCATATTGGAAATTTCTTTTGCTTATCATAATATTGATGTGATGCACAATGAGAAAAATGTCTTTGATAATGTATTTAACACAATTTTGAATGTCAAAGGGAAGACTAAAGATGATTTGAAATCAAGGCGTGATATAGAAGAATTATGCAAATGTCTCAAGCTTCATATGAATCCAAATGAAAATAAAAACCCAAAGCATGTTATGAATTAGATAATAATCAAGTTAAAATTCTGTTACAATGGGTTGAAGGGTTAAGATTTCCTGATGGGATTTCATTGAACCTTCGTAGATATGTTGACTATAAAAATGGTAAATTGAGCGGAATGAAAAGTCACGTCTGTCACATTATGATGGAGCATTTATTTCCCGTTTTGTTCAAAGGACTATTTCCCTTAAAAGTTTGGAAGGTAGTAACAGAGCTTAGTATGTTTACAAAGAGCTTTGTTCGAGTATGTTAAAAATGCAACATTTACGTAAACTTGAAGCAGATATTCCTATATTTCTCTACAAATTAGAGAAAATATTTCCGCCAGGTTTTTTAATGTAATGGAGCATTTACCTGTTCACCTACCAACTGAAGCACGACTTCGAGGTCTTGTCCAATATGGATGGATGTATCCATCTGAGAGGTATGAATAAATATGTTACCTAATACTTTAAATTGCACATAAAATATAAAATAATGCAAATTATTTTTGCATAGATATCTGAATCATATGAAGAAAAAGGTAAGACAAAAAGCACTAGTTGAAGGTTCGATATGTAAATCTTATATCGAAGAAGAAGCCACGTTTTTTTCTCTCTCATTATTTCGGTGATCATGTGAACATATCATTTAAAAGTATTTCTCGTAATGACGAAGGAGACGTACATGAATCGTCTCAAACAGTGTTATCTATTTTTAGACAACATGGTCGAACTCCTGAGAAATGTGTAGACATCTGGCTAAACGATAAAGATGTTCATGTAGCACACACTTATGTTCTTCTAAATTGTGCTCAAATTGCACCATTTATTTGGTAATTTGAAATATCATTTAGTGCTTTATTCATTTCTATAGTGCTTGCGTGGGTATAATCTAATGTAATATTTTTTTTATATATACAACCTTTATGAACGTAAACATCCAAATGGAGATCTCAGTAAAGGTTTTTCTACTTGATTTACAAATTACGTTTACGAACCCATAAATTGTGTTGATTATGAAGGGTTGAAACATCTTGAATTGGGACAAAAAAGAATGGTCAAGACATATCCAATATATTTTGTTAATGGATATAAATTTAACATCATAGAATACGGCACTGAGAAATTAAGAACAATACAGGTGTATTTATTAAAGGCTGTGATGATCCAGAAAATCACATAAATGATTTTTATGGCATTTTAACAAAAAATTTGCAATTGACATATTTCTCACGACCCCTGGAAGAGGTATTTCTATTTAAATGCAATTGGTTTAGCAGTGTTCCAAGTTTTGAGATTAATGTGCACAAGGATTATAATCTGATTAAAATAAAGCACACATCACATTATCACAAATATGATTTTTTGTACTAGCCAAACAAGCGTTTCAAGTTTATTACGCTCCTTATCTGTCTCTAAAAGGAGATAAAGAAAGCAGTTTGTAAAACAAAGGCCAGATTTACTTTTGATCGGAAGAATATTCCAAATAAAGAAGCCTATCAGGCAGATCTCGAGAAGAACGATGAAGTAATAATTGGAGACGATCATGCAGATTTTGGACCTCTGATCGATGAATCAAATGTTTTGGTAGAAGCATTCGAGAGTGCGGAAGAAGACATCGAAGAATCTGAGACCGAATCTGAATCAGAAGACGATGATGACTGATGTAGTTGATTAGTATTATCTTTTAGTTGTAATGTAATTATGGAGGATACGACGTATATTTTGCAATTCATATAACTCTGTTAAATATTTTGAATATTATGATCATTATTTACATCTTTTATGTCATATGTAGTTTTTTCTATTTATTTATCTTAAAACTGCAATATAATATGTTGCTTCTTGGAATATGACACCCAAGCTAATACATGTATGTCATCGAGAGAGAACTCTTCAAGTGTTTGCTACCAGGGCTCGATTGTCCTAGTAAGTATTTTCTTATATATATTTTTCCATTTTAATTTTTTTTAATCACTGATATACTGTACATATTTTTATACAGATGTAAACAATTTCATTTTGTTTATATGAGACCCAAGCTAATAAATGTATAAACAATTTCATTTTGTTTTATGCCATTTATTTAGAAACTTATATTGTTTGTGTAAGTTAACTGTAAATTAATTTCAATATAATGTTATCATTATCTTTTAAAATGATTTGTATGAGACAGGTATGTCATGGAGCAGTATTCTTCAGGCGTTTGCTATTTGGCGGTTGTCTTAGTTAGTATTTTCTGGTATATATTTTTCCATTTTAACTTTTTTAAACGCTGATGTACTGTACATATTTTAACACAGGTGTAAACAATTTCATTTTGTTTATATGAGGTCCAATCTAATACAAGTATAAACAATTTCATTTTGTTTTATGTCATTTATTTAGCAACTTATATCGTTTGTGTAAGTTAACTGTAAAATAAATTTCGTTATTGTTATCTTTTAAAATGATTTGTATGAGACAGCTGTAACGACTCGGATTTTTCAGTTATTTAAATTCGAATATTTAAATTTGTTTTAAATATTATATTAGAAATATTAATGGGATTTAATATTGAATTCGTTTATTTAAACGACGACTGAACAATTAAATTTAAATTTAATATAAAACGAACTCGAAATTCATAGATTAGTTATGGTGGCAAAGAACCCATCCTGCATCGGTTCACTCTGTGGCTCATAGTAGCAATGAATTAGAGTTTACCTTTTCGTTAAGTTTTCTACCTTCATGTCTATTTCGTACTTCTTGCCATTGTGTATATCAAGTACTAATTAATTCATCAGAAAACGTTAACAGTGGATCTAACTGTTTCCCCTTCCTATTGTTAAACGCCCTACTCGCAACTGTAGATTGATTTGTACTTCAACTTGATTTTGCTAAAGAGTTTAACTGATGCCTTTCCCCATGCAATTGCTAAATTATTTAGCCATACATTGTACCAAATAGGCTATCAATAAACTTATTTACATGCTTTGCTACTTCCACCATGATTTCCATTACACCATGAGCTACATTTCTGCGAGTCAAATAATGTTCTATTTCGAAATCATTTGTTAAACTACTCCATGTGAGGTGGACATTTCAAAATGCTATCTTGACCTATCCTAATTCTTGACGACCGAAAGTATTATATCCTTCAGATGTCAACCAAGATGGTAACATATTTGTAATAACATAAGCTTAACTTTGCTGTTTGAATTGAACGTATGCCTAGTAGCCTAGCCTATGTTACTTCGCTATTAAGTCTTAAGATAAAATATACATTAGTGTACAGACAGCCTACCCTAAAAATCACGCTCAGATCCTATCCTTTCTATCACGTGTTTCATCAAATGAAAATGAAAGAACAACACATGCCTTCCTCGCAAGTATGGGCGCAGGAAGCCAATCACACTATTGAAAAGGAAAACACATAGAAATGTACCCCAGGTAAAACCTACCAGCTACCCTATCTATATTTTTGCAAAGCTTCAGCTATCCACCATGCTTGCGTAGAAATGAAAACTCATGCACTCCTTTTAAAAAAGGGAAGAAACGTCAACATAGATAGATGAAGGAAACCCAGCTACCCTGCACTCTATACTCATCTACACAGCATGCTCGCCAAGGATTTATTCATATAAATAGGCAGCAGTCCGTCCTCCCTCTCCAGAAAATCACAATACAGAAACAAAAAGGAAAAATGGCAAATGATCATTTGAAAAATCACTGCGATGTGTATCCTTCACTAAAAATCTCTCTATACTTATATCTAAATTCGTAACACAATTTTCTCCAACCTCGTACAGAAATTTAGGGGTTTGCAAACATTTTTGTTCGCATTTTTATTTCGACAGGGACCTGGGTATAAGGTTCATCATGGGAAAGGAGCATCGATTCATGAATTTGAGTGTGAATTCGAACTCAGCATAGATATTTGGGTTGGAGTGCATTATCTGGCGGGGTTTGGTATGAATTAATGTCGCAAGTTTTTGCTGGAGCAGGGAATGAGGAAGGCCGACGGGTGTCTCTGGAGAAGGTTGTATGTTTTCTTTTGGGGGTGAAGTGATGTCGGGGATTGTTGCGTTAGTAGAGGAAGATTACGAAAAGAAAATAAAAATATATAAGAAAAATGATGAGAAACATAAGGGGTGGAGGAGTAAGAAAATAAAGCTTCAGGAAGTACTCATACGGAAAGAAATAGGCTTGGATGTAGGTTATACAGGAGCGTGGCGACTGATGGGCCTTTGTTTGGGCTTTCGGTTTATAAATAATTTTTTTTTTAAAGAAATGGTAGCGGAAATGTCTGAAAAGAACATAACGTGGTTTGCATGGAACGTTTGAGGACGAGGATGCGGTCTAAAAAAAGCAGCAGCCGGTCGAAATGTGGTAACAACAGGTGGATCACTAATATGCCAAACTATTGTTTTAATTTGCTTAATCCTACTGTGTACATGCCTAAACTTATACTAATGTGACAAAGGTTTAATTCATACCGTGATTTACCTAAAAACTGCCTAATTATATGTGTACCGCAAAACATAGGTTTAAGAAATTAAGGTAGTGTTTGGTTTACCATTTTACGTTTTGGGTTTTCGTCCATACAAAAATGTGCACAACGCATGTAAATCATGGAAAACAACAATTTTAGAAAACAAAGTTAACACACAAAATAAAAAACAACTTTTATCCATTTTTCATGTTTTGAGAAATGAGAGAAATATGGAGACCAAATCCTCATTTCATGATTGCTACATCCCCTCCGCGGTTCTTTCCATCTTGCTTTCATTCTACCATTCCTCCTTCTACACCTTTAAAGTTTTGTAATTAATTTTGAAAACTAAAAACCCAAAACTCATTTTTAACCAAACACACCCTAAAATGCCTTATCATACTTTAACATGTCAATTATTTATCTAAGAATAGAATTAGTAAATTCAAAATTTAATTAATTTAATTTAAACCAATACGTATGATTATGTAACGATCTCCTATATCATCAGGGCTCGACAAATCAGAAATGTTGAAACTATATCGTTGAACGCTTCATTATGGAGTTGGTTCGATCAGAGTTGGTAGCTACCAAAGGTTTTAATTAATTAAACACATGTTTAATTAAATTAAATTAAAAACAACCCGTTTGACAACGAATGGAAACCCAAGGTGAGTTAAACTCACTCAGTTGTCTCACTTATAATTTTTATAAGTTGGGTTTATTGTTTGTGTGCTATATTTGCTATTTATTGACTGGTTGATGATTGTTTTCTGAATATTTTAATATTGTTTAAATTAAACGGTTGTTTAATTTAAATGAAATAAAATCGTTATTTATAATGATTAATTCCAATGAAGATAACTTATCTTGTTGGTTATGTTTATAATAATATAAACGTTTAAAATTGGATAGGATGCTTGAATTGTTGTTAGTTCACCGTTATCAGTTGAATTAATTATCCATGTTTATTATAAATTGTCGTATTGAATGCAGGGAGGAACAGGTTGGAGATATAACAACCTAGAATTTTGGAACCAATTTAAATTTTTATTTTAGAAATTTTAAGGGATTTTGAATAGTCAAAATAATTTATTTTAAATAATAACGATAAAAAATTTATTTTAATTATAAAAGGAGTTAGAAATAGCATAGTAGTTTGAAAATTTGAATTTGAACTTTGACTGACTGTACAAAATGAAATTAAATCGGATTTCAGTAAAACCAAAAATATAAGAATCTATTCAAAAATATCTTTCCAACGAATCCGAAAAATTGAAATTTCATAGTGGGAATCAAAAGTTATGCCCAGTTAAAATTCAGAATAGTCGCTGTAGAATATATATATATTTTTTAATATTAAAAATAGCCATTTTACAAACGACCTCCATTTTCGATGAAACCACTTTTGTTGGGACTGGAATGTCAAATTATTGCTAGGTTTAAATTTTCATAATTTTTAGAATTAATATGTGAGCGTGGCAAAAGAAAACGTGTTTTGCCAATTTCGGTCAATTTCGACAGCCCAGAAAATGACCATTTTTCAAATGGTCTCGGAATTCGACGAAATTAGTTTTGTTAGGACCATATCATCAAAACATAACTAGAAATAATTTTTTTGGAATTTTTAGAATCCGTTTGTGGCCTCGGTAATTTAAAATGTACGTTTAAATTAAATATGTATTGTTTTATATTTCAATTAAAAAAACATATTGTAACAGCCGAATTGGGTTACGAAACTTATTCCATTGTGTCCAGAACAGGGGTATTTAGCTAGAGGCGACAGTCGTTGGGTTTCGTTTTATAACAATTTGGATTTTCTCGATCTCCGAAGAGAAGAGAAAGCCCATATTGCTTTGAGAACACGACACATTGGAACGCAAACAGAAGAACATTTCATTGTTTATTACAACAATTCTTCAGAATACAAGAATATACAAAGTATGAATGAATAAAATACATTCGACAGATATCAGAGATTACAATAAATTACATTGCAGCGGAAAATAATACAAAACACAACTGAAGGAGATATACAGATACAGAGCTTTTCGGATATCATTCCAGCTGTCAATCAGGATCCTGTGAATATAATTCTGCAAAACCAAAATTACTAGCTGCCCGTATCAAAATAAGGGAACCCAGAGTTTAGGATAAAACAATAAACTCCAGGTCAGTCATGTGACTGGTGTGAGAACTAAAACAGTTATTTAAAACATTACTTTAAAATAAAGTAAATCAAGGGACCGCGCCGTATAACACGGAACGGGTTTCCTCCCAAGAATACCAGTGCATATAACAAAACAGCGCAATGCTTTTTGGAAAAATGAAGCTATTATAAGACCCAGGTCCCATCACACAATGCAACGCAAGCCGGAGGATAGGGTTTTCCCTTATAATAGCCAAACATGCTTGGTACGTTAGAAACAAATCATTTGATACTATTATAAGTGCATAGTGTCAAAACAATTTCAATCATACATATCAATCATAGACGGCATGGGTACCATATATCATGTCGCCATACTAGGATCTACAATCAAAACTGCAAATGTCACGTATTGGAAGTTGGATTTTCATCTGCGAACCGAGGCAAGGGATGGTCCTCAACGGATTCGAGACTTTCTAGCCTGAGCCTCAGGATCAGAGCTCGAGTGACCCTTGGAGCGACAGGGCCGGTCCACCGATGTGGATTAAATTGCCTGAACACTACGTTTCCCCGCCCTTTGGGGCGTAAATGAGCCAAATGACTCCATCGGCTCCACACAATCACCGATATATCTGAGGTGCCTTGCAACAGCAACGAGGGGTCAGCCAAATGATTCGAGGAGGGGTCAGGCATCGCGTAGGCGCTCGAGGTGGGGTCCTCCGATCGGACTCCGGTGGAACGTTCTGGCGTGCGGCGGTGACGTTTAACGATTGACAAATGGGTTCCTGTGATGGACGGGATTAGAGAAGGTGAAGGTTAATTGAGTAATTATTAATTAATTAATGTAATCAAATCTTTAAAGTGTCATATCTTATTCAGATCTAATCGAAATCGAACAATTTTCGAAGCGTTGGAATCGTGTTGAAACATACGACGTGAAGGATCAGACCAGGGCCAAAACAGAGCACGTTGAAATTCAGACAAATCGATGTGAGATTTCTATTTTAAAATAAAATTAATTATTTATTTCACTGTGAAATTTATATTCATTTTATATGAAATTCATGTTGATGTTGTATATGTTTATTGCAATGTAGATTTGTTTTGTGATTGCGATGAACCACTGAATTGAGTTGTGTATTCATGTTTGTCAGAATTTTGTATATACAATAAAAACCATATTTTTATTGTATATATAGAATATATAATGTTCATGTGTGTCAAAATTTGTGTATAAAATAAAAACCATATTTTTATTTTATATATAAAAATAAAGATGTTCATGTTTGATTTAAATAAAAAGAATAACATGTTAATTGAAATAAAAATAACCTTTTTTTGTCAAAACATGTTAGTGAAACAAAATTATCATTTGTGTCAAAAGGATTTGATGAAACAAATTATACCACTTTGTCAAAACCATCTAGTTGAAACAAATATATTCCTTTTGTCAAAACCATCTAGTTGAAACAAATATATTACTCTTGTCAAAACCATCTAGTTGAAACAAATATATTACTCTTGTCAAAACCATCTAGTTGAAACAAATATATCACTTTGTCAAAACCATTTAGATGAAACAAAACATATCACTTTTACGTAATATTGTTTTCATTAGAAAGAGTAGAATTAAAAGATTACATTTTATGTAACATTGTTTTCAATAAAAAGGATTGAAATAGAAGATTTGATTTTTATTGTCATAACGATTACAATAAAAAGAATAGTTTTCAAAAGAAATGTTTTCATTGTCAATATAGAATAGTTAAACAAAAACATTCATTTTTGTTAATTGGTATAGTTGAAACAAAAACATTCATTTTCGTCAAATTAGAATTGTTGAACAACATATACACTTTAATCAAATTATAAAAGCTAAAACTAAAATTGTCACTTTTATCAAATTATAAAAGTAGAAACCAATTTGTCGCTTTTGTCAAATTATAAAGGTTGAAACCAAATTTGTCACTTTTATCGAAAGATAATAGTTGAAACCGAATTTGTCACCTTTTGTCAAATGTAATAGTTGAAACGGAATTCGCATTTTTGTTAAAATATAATGGTTAGAACAAAAATTACATTTTTGTAAATTAGAATTGAGTTAGAACAAAAATTACATTTTTGTCAAATAGATTTAGGTTAAAACAATAATATCATTTTTGTAAAATAAAAATTGTAAACAAATAAAATTATCATTTTTATTTTGTTAGGTTGAATAGAAGAATGTAAACAAACAAACACATCACTTTTATTTGTTTTGTTGAATTAGAATTGCCGACAAAACAAACATGCCACTTTCATTTGTTTTGTTGAATTAGAATTGTCGACAAAACAAACACATCACTTTTATTTGTTTTTTTGAATTAGAATTGCCGAAAAAATAAAGTTATCATTTTTATTGTTTTGTTGAAATAGATTTGTCGACGAAACAAAGTCATCATCTTTATTGTTTTGTTGAAATAGATCAGTTGAGTCAAACTATATATTTTTGTCAAAATATACACTTTTGTCAAGATAGATTAGTTAAATCAAATACACATTTTTGTCAAAATGAACATTTGTGGCCTAATAGATTAGTTGAACCAAAATAGTTATTTTTGTCAAAATATAATAGTTGGAAAAAAAATTATGTTTTGTTAAATATGATGGTTGAAAACCAAAATTACATTTTCGTTAATCAGATTTGAAATGAAATAAAAATCACATTTTTGTTAAATAAAAGTGTTAAACACAAATAGCATTTTTGTTAAATAGGTTTGTGTTACAACAAAAAATATTCATTTTGATAAAAAAGAATTGTTAACAAAGTGAATGAATCACCTTTAAATCATTTTGTTGAAATAGAATTGTCAACAAAATGAATGTATCACTTTCTATGCATTTTGTTGAAATATAATTTTTATGCAAATATAAGAATCATTTTTATTTGCATAATATACATTAGAATTTATATGCAAACATAAGAATCATTTTTATTTGCAAAACATACATTAGAATTTTATGTAAATTAAAGTGACATTTTATTCTTAATTTATATAATAGAATTTGTATGGAAATCCAAGTGACAGATGTATTGTCAAATTTTACATTAGAACTTGTATACGGAATAAAGAGGCATTTCATAGGCTATGATTTGAAACTATACATACAAATAAAGCATTTCTTTTTATTTGTTAAAAGTTTAAAATAGAAATTTGCATACAAATAAAAGAAAATAAGAATTATCTTTTATTTGTCATCAGCAATAATGTCATATAAATAAAATACATTCTATTAGACATTAGAAATGTATAAGGAAATTATACGTGTAAATTACATTTTTATTCGACATTAGAAATAAAACAACATGTTTTGTTCATTATCATCAACATGTTAGCGGAATTAGAATTGGTTAAATTCATTTAATAATTATTTATTTATATGAACTGTTGTTGGCTGAAAACCCCACACGGGTATTGGAATAATATTTGACATACACTAGTCCCAATTTTTAGTTGTATGTCAATCGATAGATTGATAGGCTGCGATGAGCGTTATTATTTCATTTTAATGTTCACACAGTTGTGAACTTCACTCTGGATGTTGAATGGATGATTTGATGATTATCTATCATTTGTTGTCATATACATGCGATGTATGAAATCCATATAACCGAAATTATATGGTAACGGATTGAGTCGCATTCCGATTCAGGATATCCTTTAAATAAAGAATATTTTAAAACAAAGAATATTGAAATGTAAAGGATATTTTTATATAAAGAATCTTTTTATATAAAGAATATTTTTAAATAACGAATATTCTAAAATAATATTCAACGACGGATAAAATGATGATTTCTATGCCCGTTTTTGGATGGACAAAAGATAAAATATATTTTTATCGAAATGAAAGATTTAATGAAGTCTTCCAATTAATTAACATTTAACTGGATATAGATTTAAGAATTGGATTTTGGTTTGTCGTGGATAGTGTCTTAAATAACACTGTTCTTAAAACCCCGTATAAAAGGAACAAATCTTTTAATTTAGATTATTAGAGTTTCCAATAATACTTAGCAATGGAAATAAATTAATATGTGAATTGGGTTTATCGTGAACTATGTTTTTAAATGACATTTGTTCTTTAACCCAATTAACAGTGAAAATATGATTTAGAATTTATAAATCTTTTTATTAAGATTTAAAAGGAAATTTTCCAAAGTTAAGTTTTACAATTTAATATATTAATTTGGAATTGAGTGGAAATTCTATTTGAGAATATAGGTTCCTGTAAAAGAAGATTGATACTATATATGGAATTTAAAAGGCTTTGTCGTTATTCCATTTATATTATTGGCCTGATACAGACGATTATATATTGATTTGATCTCCGTGAAAATTCCATATTTAATGGAAGATGATTCTGGGTTTATCGTGAACAATGTTTTTAAATGACATTGATTCTTTAACCCAGTTAAAGACAAGATTAATTTCTTAAAAGTTGAATAATCATAAAGCAATGATTTTTCATATTAAAACCAAATTGGAGTTGTAATAAATCTTTAAAAAGAAGATTAAAGAATAAATTTAAAAGAATTTATCTTTGATAAAATTAATGGGAACCTTTCCCTAATGATATGAATATTCTAAAAAGAATATTCTGAATTGGAATGAGGCGTATAATATATCTTTATAACACTTGATTTTTAATTATAAAATACGCGAGTTATTTGAAAAGACCGGGTTTAACCCATTCTGAATAATTACTACGACGATTAAAGTCAAAGACATTGAAGACGGTGGATGAAGACCGGCGATCTTCACATCGAATGGATGACTACTAATGCCTGGCATTGGGTAGCTCCCAGTAAAGTGTTAAAGTGGTAGTTTGTCTGGACGTACTTGTTGATTGTCCGGATATGCGAGCAACTCACTTCCGTATTGGACATACAGGACGAGGAATAAGGTGTCTCCGATTTCGTTCAAACCCAGAACGGACTTGTAAATGGATGTGTGTTTGACATTGAATTTCATTCAATGTAAATTAAATTGATTTCTATTTAATATATATCTGTGGTGGCAGAGAATTTTTTCTCTTTCTTAACACCCTTCTATGAGACGTACAAGCTCAGATGTTATATATTGATAGTTATCGATCGCATGGCGTGGATTGTCAATGTGGCACGCCAAGATGCAAATATTCAAGGCTTTTTTTGAAAAGCAGAGCCTTGTGGTTGATGATCAAAGCATAGCCTATTTCGGTATAGCTTTGTGTATAGTGTTACCTCGCGAGCCTCACACCCCGGTATGAGTCAGAAACTGAGCAAGGGAACGCAGGGAGTGCACATGTTTCTTTCTAGCAAGAAGTGGTGTCAGCGACTTACCAGCCCTGACATTTTACTTATGTAGATGATGAAATTTTCGAGGCCTCAGATTTATTGGTCGCCAATGGCCAAAACATAGGTTCAATAGGACCGGGAGGCGTGTGTTTAGGAATTGCCAATCAACTAAAGTATTTGTGGACCGGCCCTTCAGTATCCAAGGGTTCGCCAGTGTCTGAATCCTGAGACATCGCTAGAGTGTCTCGAATCGGTAAGGGGATCGTTCCTAGCCTTGACTCATGATGGAAACCCAACTTCCAATACGACACTATGCGGTTTTGATTGTTGAACTAGTACGGCGACATAGTAGGACAGGGTACTATGTTGTCTATGATTGATACATTATGATTAAAAAATGTTTTTTTGAAACGTATATACACTAATAATAATATCAAATCTGTTTTTCTTTGTATCAAGCATTTTTGACCATTATAAGCTAAATCTCTATCCATTGTGCGATGGGACTTGAGTCTTATAATGGTTTCATTTTTCTAAAAAGCATTGCGTTGTTTAACAATTAATTTTATTTATGCACTGGCAATCCAATGGAGTAAACCCGTTTCGCGTTAGCGACGTGGTCCTGTGATTAGCCTTATTATTAGACAAATTAGGAAAGATTTCTCATACCGGTCCCATGACTGACCTGTAGTTTGTTTCACTTTGCAAACTTGGGTGCCCTCTTTTCCACACGGGCAGTCGAGTAGCTTATTTTTCAGACATATTGAGCAAGAATCTGGATCGAAGCTTAGAGCTTTGTCCAGAACATTGATAGACTTCCGCTGTATCAGTTTATTGTTTCCACTGCACTGTATTAAATTCATTGTAATTTATCTTCCGCTGTATTATATTCAATGTACTCTGATATTCTGTACTTTGATGTAACATTATTATGATATTTATAAAAGTTTTCCATTATTTGTTCTGATGTGTTGTATTCCCAAAGTTAGCGTATTCGGGTTTCCAACAGTCTTGGTCGATTTAGCGATCGATAAGGTCCGGGCGAAATCCGGGTCGTTACAATTAATATCAGAGTTCTGGTTAGCTCAAATCTTTGGGGTACAACTCATTAGAACTGAACAAAAGACTCATCAGAGATTGGATTAGTAATATCCAATAAGAATACCCATTAGAGATAGGATCAGTAGTATCCTAGAATGAGAAAACTCATTAGAGATGGGGTTAGAAATGCCCTGGAATGAGCTCAGAGTTATAAGTTTATAATTAACGTATTTGTAATTATATATATAATCCGATTTTAGAAAATATGATTTTTAATATATAAAAGATATACATTTGAAAAGTTAATCAACTAATAAAAATTGTTGAAACAATAAAAAAAATGAAAATTGAGTTGGTTAGTTACACAACATTTAGCTCCGTTCCTTTTCGAGGACAAAAAGATTTTAAGTGGGGGAGATTGTAGCAACCGGCAATTTTGGAACCAATTTAAATTTTTTATTTTAGATATTTTAATTGATTTTGAATAGCTAAAATAATTTATTTTAAATAATAACGACAAAAAAATTATTTTAATTATAAAAAGAGTTAGAAATAGCACGGTAGTTGGAAAATTTGAATTTGAACTTTGACTGACTGTATAGGATGGAAATTAAATCGGAATTCAGTAAAACCAAAATAATTAGAATCTATTCAAAAATATCTTTCCAACGAATCCGAAAAATTGAAATTTCATGGCGGGAATCAAAAGTTATGCCCAGTTAAAATTCAGAATAGTCCCTGTAGAATTTATATATATATATATATATATTAATATTAAATATAGCCATTTTACAAACGACCTCTGTTTTGGATGAAACCACTTTTGTTGGGATCGGAATGTCAAATTATTGCTAGGTTTAAATTTTCATAATTTTTAGAATTAATATGTGAGCGTGGAAAAAGAAAAAGTGTTTTGCCAATTTTGGTCAATTTCGATTGACTAGAAAATGGCCATTTTTCAAACGGTCTCGGAATTCGACGAAATTAGTTTTGTTAGGACCGTATCGTCAAAATATAACTAGAAATAATTTTTCTGGAATTTTTAGAGTCAGTTTGTGGCCTCGGTAATTTAAAATGTACGTTTAAATTAAATATATTTTGTTTTGTGAAAATTAGGCTCACATCCCTAAAATGAAACTTAATTCACACCACATCCAGTCAATGTTTACTTGCGTTTCCGGTCCCTATTTTAAGGTGCCGCCCAGAATTTCCAGCCCCTTCCGCCTCCTGCCATGCAACGTTACGTGTTTTTCCATTTCTGACCCAAAAAAAATGCGCTATGATATAAAAAAAATTCAAAAAATAGGAAATATTCCCAAAAGCATTCGCCAAAAAAATAAGTTGCATACTTCTGTGCAACTATTGCCTATAGTAGCATACATACATGCATATATTCATATAGTGTATTTGTGTTGAAAATCTGGACCAATATATGCATACATATATATGCAACTATTAGCAAATAACTGCATACATGTATGCATACAAAGTTGAACTGAGATTCACGTGTAACGAAGAGTTGCATACATGAATGCAACTATTCTGTATATATGCATGTATGTGTGCAAAAAATTTAAAAGGGAAGTTGAACTGAGGTTCACGTATTACAAAAAGTTGCATACCTGAATGCAACTTTTCTGTATATATGCATGCATGTGTGCAACAAATTTAAAAGGGACGATGACTTCTTAATATGCGCATGAATGTATGCATGTGTTATGTATAAGAGCATAGATGCGTGCAACAATGTCTGAAAATGGCGAATGCTCGGAAAAACAGACCAGATTTGAATATATGCACAAAAGGATGCGTATAATGTTGTTTAGCTGCATACATATATGCATTTATACTGCAGTTGGGCGAAAGGCTGAAATATAAGCATGAATGTATGCAACTATTTACGAATAGGTGCATCTTTTGATGCAAAAACCTGCCGTTTTGCTGATTTTGTGTTATTTTGGGTTTTGATGTGGCTTTCGATTGTTTTTCCACCTGAATTTTTTGGCGTGAACATGTTTTATTTAATAATGAATTTTCGTGATTTTTTTATATTGTTTTATATTTTTTACCTATTTTTGAAAAATAGGGACCTAATTTACATGAAAAGTTGGACCGGATGTGAGCCTAATTTTGAAACTTAATAAGGACCTATGAAAAAACAGACCCTTTTGTTTTATATTTTAATTTAAAGAAAAACATATCGTAACATCCGAATTAGGTTACAAAACATATTCCATTATGTCCGGAACGGGGGTATTTAGCTAGGGGCGACAGTCGTTGGGTTTCGTTTTGGAGTTCGGATGGTTTAACCATTTATTTCTGGATTAAATAATTACTTAAATTTTCCACCGCCAAACAGATATATATTTAATAGAAATCAATCACACAGAATAAAATCCATGTCAGACACACAATCCATTTACAAGTTCGTTCTGGGTCTGAACGAAACCAGAGGCACCTTGTACTTTGCATATCCATCGATCTCCAAGTACGCCTGGACGATCACCAACTGATTCCCTCCTCTTGGGTGTACGGCCCAATCAAGATCATCAGTAATTATCCAAACGACGTGAAGACCTCCGGTCTTCCACCACCATCTTCATCCTCGACACCACGACGAATCAGTTATTTAGAATGGGATAAATCCGGTCTTTCTGAATAACTCGCGTATATAATAAATAAGTGTTACACAAACACAACATACGCCTCATTCCAATTTAGAATATTCTTTTATTCAAATATTCTTATACTTTGGGAAAGGTTCCCATTAATTTTATCAAAGATAAATTCTTTAAATTTATTCTTTAATCTCCTTTGAATATCAATTCAAACTAGTCGGGATTAGCAAACCACACCGAAGTAATCATTTATTTTATTTTCCAATCCCAACCTATTCATCCTGAAGTAAAATTGGTCATACTTCATATCTAACACCACGGTGTTATCGGTAAATTCAATTACCATTTCACGTTCAAATCTAATTAAAGATTTAACTATCGCTTGGAGCAAAACTGGTGATACTCCATTCCCGATCATTTCAATCTAATTAAAGAATCATTAAAACTCAACTTAGTTTTAAACTTCCCAAAAATCAATATCAATGATTATTTAACTTGGGAAAATCACATCCTGCCTTTAACTGGGTTAAAGAACCAATGTCATTTAAAACACGGTTCACGATAAACCCAAAATCACATTCCATTCAATTATTGGGTTAAAGAACAAGTGTTATTTAAACACCGTTCACGATAAACCCAAAAATCAATCCCAATTCAATTCCAATTAAATAATTTTTAATTGGTACACTTCATTAAATCTAAATAAAAAGATTTAATCTTCCTCTCAACTAGGTTTAAGAACAGTGTTAATGAAGACACCATTCACAACAAACCCAAATCACATTTGATATTATATACAAGGCTCTGAATAGAAAATATATCGGCTTATATTCAATATCAAATTCTATGACCAACAAATATCGTATTGGAAATAACGATATAAATATATCTTTCAAATTTCCATAACAATATCTGTATAATCACGAAACCCAACATCGAAATATTCCAAACACAATTTCGATTCAAATCCACTCCAATCCAATTATTGGAAATTTCTGGTTATTTTCAAAACCATTTCAAATCCAATTTATTTATTTAAAAATAAACAAATTATTATTCTAGTTCAAAACTAGTTCATTTCGATAAAAATCTATTTTTATCTTTTCAAATTGGGGGTTTTTCATCCCAATTCTTCACAAATCATTTCTTATGATTTTACACAAATTATTAGTATTCTTAATATTTTTATCAAGGCCCGTACAGTCGATTTCCATCAACGGCCATCGAACTGCATTTACAGCGACCTTTTCCAAATTTAATTTAGACATAATTCCAAATCCAACGGTTAGATTTCAAATCTCTAATATTCGTTAGAAAGCTCTTTTCGATACGAACCCAAGGTTCCGGTTTTAGGAGAATCCGACGGTCGAATCTCCCGTAATATCCATTCGAAGTCAATGGTCGAAATTCGCGAACTGCCGCGGCGCGGTGCGTTCTATTCAGGCCATTATATATATAATATATATATTATGTATATTTCATCGATTTCCTTTTAAAAAGTATTATATAATTCGTTTTAAATTCGTTTTCAAAACGATTTCAACTTCATATTCAATTTCTAATCAAAATTGAATATTCCACATCATCGATATATAAATGATAATATTTTCAAAATGTTATATTTTGAAATCGCTTTCTTTTCTATATTCATTATAAAAATGAACAAAATCGATATAAATATCGTTCACGTCAAAATGGCGTCAATCTAATCAACACGGCTTTGTATATCTCAATAACTTCATTATTCTATTCAACAAATGAATATTTTCTATTCAACACATGAATCTATATTTCTATTCAACACATGAATTTATATTTCTATTCAACACATGAATATTTATTTTCAATTCAACACATGAATTTATTTTATAAATTGGAATGAGGCCCAATCAATTACCATATAAAGTTAATTATATGGATTTTCTACAACACATGTATATAATAGCAACGGTAACCAATCAACCATCATCCAGAGTGCACCACACAACTGCACAAGCATTAAATATAACTAATTAACGCTTACACAGTCTGTCAATCCATCGATTGACATACAACTAAACAATCGGGATTAGTGTACATCAAATCTCATTCCAATACCCGTGTGGAGTTTCAAATCAACAAACACAGATTTTATTAGTGCACTTGGGCGATGTGTAAAATTTATCGTCCCAATCAATATCAGTCAAATCAGTGTATATAAACAAATCATCCGATTTGTTTATAAATATTTAAATTATATACACAATAATAATTCTATTTTTAACTATAAAATATTTTCCACTATAAAATAATTTATTTCATTCTACATCACACAATCAAATTCCACAGCACAGCAATCAAACAAATAAGTCATCCATGGTCTGTGGACGACGGGTGTCGGGTGCTACTAAACACCGTCTGCATCCTAGTATATATTTCAAACTAGAAATAGAAATAAAAGTGAAGATTTCTAACCGACTAGCTAAACCAATACACCACGACTCTTCATATGTAGAGACCTTCGTCGTGCTCGCCTTTTGTCAATTTCATTGTCCGTAGCCACTACATATATAAAAATCACATTTTTATATTGTTGCTATGTATATAAAAACCACATTTTTATAATCACCCTATATGGATAAAAATCACATTTTCATACCGCTACTATATAGATAAAAATTCTATTTTTATACCGGTGTTCATATAATAAAGATTATATTTTTATCACACTATTCTCTATATAAAAATTATATTTTTATCACTTTATTTCAATAAATAAAAATTATATTTTTATTTCTACTTCATATGCATTTACAACGCTTCTTTCTCTATAAAATTATATTTTATAATTTACACCATATCAAAATCACATCTTTATTATTTCTACTATATAAAAATCACATCTTTATTATTTCTATTATATAAAAATTATATTTTTAATCTTCTACATCATATGAAAATTATATTTTTAATTTCTATACTGTATAAAAATTATATTTTTATATAATAAAAATCACTTTTTGCTTTGATTAAAAATCACTTCTTTTACATGCTACCAGTATAAAAATCATACCTTTATTCACTATACATATAAATAAAAATCCTATTTTTATTGGAAAAAAAAACATTTTTATCTACATATAGGAATTAAAAATAGAAATAAAACTTACATTCGTTGTCGGAGTGGCAGAGATGGCTCGGGGAGAGCTGAAACAGGCCGGGATGTTAATTACGCGCAATGAAGACGATAAAAATTGGATTTTTATCCAGTGGGGGACCCACGGTCGGAGGTGGGTGGCGTGGAGGGGCGGCTACGCCTGCTGATGGCCAAGGGAAGGTGCGGTGGTCGGGTGTGGGGCCAGTGTGCTGGGCAGCACTGGTTTTCGTTGGGTTTTGGGTGACTGGGCTCGCTTCGAAGGGAGCAGGAGGAGAGGAACGGCTGAGCAAGCGGACGTCGCCTCAGAAGGGGGCGGCGCGTCGTGCGGCGGTGGTAGAGGGGGCCCGCGCTGTAGTCGATTAGGGTTTTTTCTGTCGATTTGAATAACTGAAGGGGGAGGAGAGAGATAAGAGGGAGGAGTGTATATATTATAATATATATATATTTAATTATTTTAATTCAAAACGTAACTTTTAATTTCGACCTCTAAACGAGACCCACCGCCTGTCGTCCCTAGCTAATTACCCCCACTCCAAACCCAACGGGATATGTATCATAAACTGATTTGGCCATTCCGATCAGTTTTCATCAAAATCAACATATAACTCTATATACTGAATTTGAACGTGCATTTCAATTTACCGGGGTCACATACTAACTCGAAAAATTCCAGAAAAATATTTTCTAACTTCGTATTGATGATTCGGTCCTAACAAAACTAATTTCGTCGAATTTTGAGGCCGTTTGAAAAATGGTCATTTTCCAGACGATTAAAATCAACTGAAACTTGTCAAACGCGTTTTCCTTTCCTACGCTCACATATTGATTCGAAAAATTACGAATTTTGGAATCTAGTAATAACTTGACATCAAGGATCCAACAAAAGTGGTTTCGTCGAAAACCGAGGTCATTTGCAAAATTTCTATTTTTAAGGGCCAGAATTCCATAGCGACTATTTTGAATTTTCAACTGGGTATTACTTTTGATTCCCGCTATGAAATTTCAATTTTTCGGATTCGTTGGAATGATCTTCCTAAATAGATTCAAATATTTTTGGTTTCACCAAAATCTGGTTTACTTTGAATCATGTATATTCATTTGAAATTTGAAATCGAATTATCGAACTACCACGCCATTTTCAATTCCTTTTATAATTAAAATAAAATATTTATATTCTAACGACGATCTATATAAATATATACGCTCGAATTCTATTCAAAATAAATTTCTCATTGTTATTATTTAAAATATTTCATTTTAAATATTCAAAATTCACTAAAATTGCCAAAATAAAAGTTTTAAATTGGCTCAGAATTCCGGGTTATTACAATCTCCCCCACTTAAAACTTTTCATCCCCGAAAAGGAACGAAGCCGAAAGTTGTTTAACTAATCAACTCAACTTTCATTATTTTCTTTACGGATTAAGTTCTTCAACTTTTCAGTTTTTAAGAACTTTTCAAATTTTTCAAAAATTTGGCTAACACCCTAAATTTTCGAAAAATTTCACCATAACCTCCTGCACCGGGGACTTCGGGATATTTCATATAGCCTCCCATGGCCTTCTACAACCCAAAAGAAAAAGAAAAAGCCAAGTGGCTAGCCAATCGGCTCATAAAATCATCATCACCCAAACAAAACAGTAAATTATAGTAAACATGTACCTATTTGTCAGGCAAACAATTTTATTCTTCTTCTCTAGCCTCCTTGCTATGACCTGTTCAATGTAAGTACATGTATATGTATGCAAATGCGATAAATTTTCAATACAACTCACTATTTGATCAAATTGGCTAAAGGTTCAACATTTTAATTAATCAACCAATAATCAAACAACACAACCATCAATCAATTAGTTGATTAGCTTTTCAAATTCATAACTTTGATATATAGTTAAAAATCACATTTTTGGTGCCAAATCACAACAATAAGCCCTATCTAATTTTGGTTCTATTGACCCGCCTTTTGGCAAGGCCGTCAACCCATGGACCCATCATAGGTTCGTTCAGGGCTCGGGCATGGGCTTGGACAAGCCCGGACATTCTTGGCTCGTGGCTCCTTGGCTCGTGGGCTCCTGGATAGAAGTATTTCAGCTTGAAAGACCTAGGCTGTATGGTTTTGAGATCAGCTTACACTACCACAATGACTTGGTCATGAGATCTATTTCATAGCCTACTTATTTGGTCCAACTACCTATTCTAAAGCCTATAAACTCAGATCTAGCTACGTTTATGATGCCACATATTGAAGGGAACTTCTCCACGTAATCAAGACTCGGCTCCATTACCCGCTATTCACATGGATCAACCGACACATGGCACCTCCAATTATTGAAGCCTACTGCCTATAAATACACAAAGCAATACAGCAAATAGGAGATCTTCATCTTCTTCGGCTGAGATTAGAGCCTAACTTTTTGGCCAACACATGACTCAATCATGGCCGCCAACCACTTTCACCTCAAAAACACTTGATATATTCATCAAAAAACGACTATGTAATAGAGATCCTGACGATCTCATTCATTGTATCTCCGAATTTATGATATTATTATGAGATTATAAAGTGGACGTAGGCTTGTTAATGCCGAACCACTATAAAATATTGTTGTCTTGTTTTTTTTCGTTTTTTCTGATATTTCTTCATATATCATGCTCATGTCTGACTTTTGGCCGTTGATGACCACTTTTTGGCGTCAACAGTTTGGTGCTTTCACTGAGAAATGAATTTTCAACGTCTTAAGGGTTTTGCTCAACTGTTGGATCACCAAGTCCAAGACAAAATCCTAATTTCAGTCATCTTCAGCAGCCATGATTTCTAATACTTCTGCACATGCTTTGGAAAGCCAAAGAAGCCGCATCGGCATAAAAAAAACTGATTTTTTCCCAGTTCTGGGTTCGACCTGACTAGAAGACCAGCTAGTAATAATTGCATAATGGAAAGCTATCTGTATGCAGCTTGGCTCGAAGAAGATCTTGGGTCTGGGTGAGATCGGTTCGAACAACCATCGTCATAGTAATGTTTAAGCTCTCTAGGTCGACCAACTTCAGATCGACCGACTCCTTTGAAGCTCTCCAGGTCGACCGACTCGATGAAGCTCTCCAGGTCGACCGACTCCTCTGAAGATCTCCAGGTCGACCTACTTCGAAACAACTTTTCCAGATATACCGGTCCGGATAACTAGTCATTTCTAAAGTCTTGCACATCGACCCGAGACAAATTCATTTTCAGACAACATGCATTTTCCAAATCGTTTCAGAAAAGGCTCCATTTTCCAAAATCGAAAAAATTGTGCGGTGCTCACATTTTCGACCTAACCGGCTACGTCGATCGCCGCCAGAACTGTGGGGCCCCGGACCCCCACCGACGCTGAGCCCGGTCCCGCTTGACGGCTCGCCTTCGGCTCAGAGCACGGCTCGCCTTCGGCTCGGCATATATTTTAGCCAATAATAATTGTAAAGATTTATCATCCAAGATTCGACGGATGGTCCGAGAATATCAGCAACAAGATGGCAACGATTGGGATTCTTCCAAGAGCCATCACCCCTATTTACTGAGGTTATTCAATCCTTATCGACTGTTTCAGTCTTGCCCGAAGATCGACGAGTTAAAAGTTTGAAACGTCTAAGCTTGGATGCTGATTGATTGTCTATATATCAGCTCTCATTCCCTGACGTGGAATCAAAGACATAACTGCGGATAGATGAGGCATGTCTACATTCCTAGCCTCCATATCCCACTTCCTGCATGGAAAAGGCAAAGCTTCTATAAGCCTGGATCCACTGATCTCATGCTGATCACCGTCTTGGCACCACCAAGATGAGATGCCACTATTAGCGGTTCTGATCTGACTAACTGACCCTAATTCTTTGCCCTTTATGTGGGGACAAGAAGGCGATTCAAGGGAATCATAACCTCATCATTCACCCATAAAGGCCGCTCGACCGCCTTTATTATCCCAATAGCTCGATCAAGGTGTAATCATTCTTGCATTGCCGCCACATAAGGATCTGAAAAGACTTCCTCCATCAACTAAAACTTCAGCAGTCGTCAGAGATAGGACAAAGCAGAATGGACTGGCAAAGGATATGCGATACCATTCTCATTCTGAATAATATTCATTCCATTAACAGGATTATTTGTTACCCATATTTCTTATCTTTGCATGCTTTATGAGTTACTGATGTGACTAACCCGTTCAAATTCGTATATGAATGATGCAGGTACCCGAGGTTTGGTACCAATCACCCCTTCTATATTTTGATCGGAGGAACGTAAAGTTTGGCGAACGTGATTCAAATATTCACCCGCTTACTCTTGGCCCGACGCCAACAATCTGACATATATCAGCCTTCGATTCACCAGGAAAGACGTAGAGATGTATTCGGGTGTGACATAACAATCCAACAGATCGACGACTCCATCCCTTGATCCGACGGGAAGAGCACAACAATGACCGGGACACGATCCATGAACAACATAATAACTTTTTCCTTCGATGTGGGGGCAAAAGAGAAATATTAAGATAAGGATGAGTATGACTCGACCGCTCTCCAACGACGTCTTTAACTCTTTCCCATGCTTCCGGCGGGAGGAGTCTAAACTCAACGGGGACGTGAACTGACCATCCTTGATGGCGACCTTTGTCTTTGACGAGGGAACAAAGGGACGATGCCAAGGCAAATGTGACCCGACTGTTTGCCCGACTAACTCTAATCCTCAGAGCTTGGATATGAGTATAAACCTAGGACGAGTGTGACGGGCGTGCCAAGATTTAAGACCACTCGATCCACAACTCTAACCCAGACTGACTTTGGGAGAGTATAAAGGATGAGCCACGACGTCCATAACTCTAACTCTCACGACTTGAGAGAGAGTATAAATCTGTTGGGTTAGTGTGAATGGTGCACCATGACATAAGACCACTAAACCCATAACTCTAACTCTCACGACTTGGGAGAGAGTATAAAGGACAATGCTGCGACGTGCATGCAATCTTCAATTCCCTCCGACTGAGGAGAAGATTATAAAGGACTTACGGACCGGACATCCGAATGACTTAACCCGGTTCCCATCAACGCTGGGGGCACGGGCATAGATTTCTGAATTAACTTCAAACACGCTTCGGACGCGACCCGTGTTTCAAAGTTAAATGGAGGCTACAGACACTATACCTCCAAACTACGACACCTGACACTTTGACATTTAATAATTCTATGCTAGATAGATTAGCACTCAACATTTTTTCATTTCGAGCTACAATTGCTTGTGACTTAAAGATTGACTTAGTAGCTTGCAAGACTAAGCTAACTATTCTTTTTTGAATTGCAAGATTATGTACAAATACAAAGCAAAGACACGAGGGACACACTCGCATACAACAACAAAGAGGTCTGTTCGAAGGAATGACGTCGACTTCTAATGCTAAGCTTCCCACACGACTCAATGCAATGACCGACAGGAGACCTTGAGAGTGGGATGTTCAATAACACATCACATAATTTAAGGCAACAACTGAAAGAGGGCTCCGAGAGTGATATCTAGAATCGACACACATACCAAGTGCAGCGACAAGTTTTCACATTGCAAGTACACTGAATAGAAGATGCATCAGCTCGAGCATTTGGAAGGCCGCAAGTGGACCACGAAAGGGTGTAGAGTGTCCATCCATTGACTGATCCCAAACTACTTCCCAATTGGAAGGGGAAGAAAGAGAGCATTCAAAGTGACTACTATCTGACCTCTCGCAGTCCAACTTCGATCCTCAGAGCTTGGATGGGAGAGCAGAAACCAGTATGGGTTGAATACCAACAAATCATTTTGCATCCTATTCTAACTCACGACATGATGAGGAAGTATGAATCCTAAGAAGACATGGATTTGGAGTCCGCTACTCAGTCAAGCCCCCAATGACTAGGGACGAAGAGTGCGAGCCATGAAAAGCATGAATCTATTACTCGACTACTCTATGCACATTTTCAACTTCTTAAAATTTCGCAGGATCTCAAACTACAGCCAAAAATGATGACCTCAATAGAACTATGCATGAAGAGCAAACTCAACAAGAATATGATGACCATTTTGGACTACAGTGGAACATAAACAAAGGGGATCGACCTAATTGGCTCGAATGATAAGAGCAACTAAGTTCATTAGCGCTCTATGAGCCGATCCTCATTTTCTAACTAAAGTGAAGGAACAATGACTAGACATGTGTGATTCGACTACTCGTATATTCAACTCTAACTCTCGCTAACTCAAAAGAGAGTATAAAACGACTTGTGTTGGCTAAGACTACCAAACCTGCTACTCTAATCAGAAACAACGACGGAGAGTATAAAGGCTTAACGACTGGACGCGCGACTGACTTAGCTCGACCCCCACTAACGCTGGGGGCATGAGCACTGGCTTCGTTTGTTCCCCACCGACGTTGTGGGCATAAGCGTCAGCTTACAGACTGTCTTTGAACACGTCCTTGACTTGACACGTGATTCAAAGGATATATATTATACCTTCGGACCATGACACGACTTGTCTTACTCACACGTTCAAGAGAGACTGCTTATGTGTTCGACATGACTGGACTCACTCATTCTAGCGAGATTGCTTATGGGTTCGACATTACTTGACCTTATACTTGACCATGTCCTTGACTCGCATAAGAAGATGACACCATTTGGCGAAGACTCTTTACGAACAACCATGTACAGAAACCAACGACCCAGCTTGACTTATGATGATATCACTCGACCTCTTGACTCGACGAGGCGTAAATGATTACATGTTCATCTCAACTACTTCCACCTCGAACTTTGGCTCGATAGGTACCACAAGTGGCGGTGTGATACATGACATGTTGTTTGCACAGAGAAAAGGAAAAAGAATTCAAGATTCAAGACTATTCTCAAAGACATGACAATTCAACATTGCTTTCTCGAAGATGAATGACATTCCAAAGAGATGCAGTTCGGCTTATTCAAAGTACATCTTGTCTGCCACACGATGTACTTTGGGGGGCAAAGTGTTGACCCGCCTTTTGGCAAGGCCGTCAACCCATGGACCCATCATAGGTTCGTTCAGGGCTCGGGCATGGGCTTGGACAAGCCCGGACATTCTTGGCTCGTGGCTCCTTGGCTCGTGGGCTCCTGGATAGAAGTATTTCAGCTTGAAAGACCTAGGCTGTATGGTTTTGAGATCATACAACAATGACTTGGTCATGAGATCTATTTCATAGCCTACTTATTTGGTCCAACTACCTATTCTAAAGCCTATAAACTCGGATCTAGCTACGTTTATGATGCCACATATTGAAGGGAACTTCTCTACGTAATCAAGACTCAGCTCCATTACCCGCTATTCACATGGATCAACCGACACATGGCACCTCCAATTATTAAAGCATACTGCCTATAAATACACTAAGCAATACAACAAAGAGGGGATCTTCATCTTCTTCGGCTGAGATTAGAGCCTAACTCTTTGGCCAACACATGACTCAATCATGGCCGCCAACCACTTTCACCTCAAAAACACTTGCTATATTCATCAAAAAACGACTATGTAATAGAGATCCTGACGATCTCATTCATTGTATCTCCGAATTTATGATATTATTATGAGATTATAAAGTGGACGTAGGCTCGTTAATGCCGAACCACTATAAAAATACTGTTTTCTAGTTTTTTCTCGTTTTTTCTGATATTTCTTCATATATCATGCTCATATCTGACTTTTGGCCGTTGATGACCACTTTTTGGCGTCAACGGGTTCTCACACCAGTCTAATGGGAATATATAGAAATCCCACTTTCGTCACTCGAACATAAATTATATTGATGTTTCAAACCACCATCAGAACATCCACGAGCGACTAGAGTGTGATTCTATATCTATCGAGTATATTTGAGGCTTCAATACACGTGGATCAAACATATACTAAAATCTCCATATACTTGATTGTCCAAATTCAATATAAAATAAATAATCAAATACGAATAATTGATTTAAATTCTCAAAACAATTTTTTTTTCTTTTTATATTTCAAAAATATACTCTTCACACTCGTTCTAGGATACTACCGATCCCATCTTTAATGAGTCATTCTCATGGATATTACTAATCCAATTTCTGATGAATTCTTTCGTTTGGTTCTAATGTGTCTTGCTCTCGAGCTTTGTAAACCAAAGCTCTGATACCAACTGTAGTAACCCGTAACTTCCTCGGTAAGGAAAGCCCGGATACTTCGAGAACAACACACAAAGGAACGCAGACAAAAGAACATTTCATTGTATATTACAACAATTCCGTTAGAATACAAGAATATACAGAGTATAAACAAATAAATATTACATAGAAAATATTAGAGATTACAATACATTACATAGCAACGGAAAAATAAAAAAAAACACAACTAGAAGTAATACACGGATACAGAGCTTTCCGAGTATCGTTCTAGCTGTAAATCAGGATCCTGTGAATATAAATCTGCAAAAACCAAAACTACAAGCTGCCTGTGTCAAAATAAGGGCACCTAGAGTTTAGGTTAAAACAATAAACTCCAGGTCAGTCATGGGACTGGTGTGAGAACTAAAATAGTTATTAACCTTTATTTTGAAGTTAGGTAAATCAAGGGACCACGCCGTATAACACGAAACGGGTTTCCTCCCAAGAAAACCAGTGCATAAAACAACAGTGCAATGCTAAAGAAAGAACAATGAAGCTATTATAAGACCTAGGTCCCATCACACAATGCAACGCAAGCCGGAGGATAGGGTTTTACCTTATAATAGCCAAAGAATGCTTGATACGATAAATTTCATCTTTTATAATTACTATAAGTGTATAGTGTCAAAACAATTTCAAATCATAAGTATGAATCATAGACGACATGGGTACCATATATCATGTCGCCATACTAGGCTCTACAATCAAAACCGCAAAGTCACGTATTTGGGAATTGGGTTTCCATCTATGAACCGAGGTAAGGGATCATCCTCACCGGCTTCGAGAGTCTCTAGCCCGAGCCTCAGCGTCAGAGTGCATCGACCCTTGGAGTGACAGGGCTGATCCATCGATGTGGATTAAAATGCCTGAACACTACGTTTCCCCGCCCTTTGGGGCGTAAATGAGCCAACAAATGATTCCATCGGCTCCACATAGTTACCGATATATCTGAGGCGCCTCGCAACAGCAACAACCACATAAGTCAAACTCGTCAGGGCGTGTAAAACCACTGATGCCACTTCTGATTAGAAGGAAACGCATGCCCTCCCTGAGGTCCTCTCCCGTTTCTGGTTCACAACCGGGGTGTGAGGCTCGCGAATCAACGCTACACAAAACTCTGCCACACATGCCATGCTTTGATCATCAACCACAAGACTTTGCTTTTCAACAAAAGCCTTGATCGTTTGCCAGTTAGGCATGCCACACAGGCAATTCACTCCATGCGATTGATATCTATCAATATATAACCCCTGAGCTCGTACATCTCAGAGAAGGGCGTTAAGCAAGAGAATAAATTCTCCGCCGCCAAACAGATATATATTTAATAGAAATCAATCACACAGAATAAAATCCATGTCAGACACACAATCCATTTACAAGTTCATTCTGGGTCTGAACGAAACCAGAGGCACCTTGTACTTTGCATATCCATCGATCTCCAAGTACGCCTGGACGATCACCAACTGATTCCCTCCTCTTGGGTGTACGGCCCAATCAAGATCATCAGTAATTATCCAAACGACGTGAAGACCTCCGGTCTTCCACCACCATCTTCATCCTCGACACCATGACGAATCATTTATTCAGAATAGGATAAATCCGGTCTTTCTGAATAACTCGCGTATATAATAAATAAGTGTTACACAAACACAACATACGCCTCATTCCAATTTAGAATATTCTTTTATTCAAATATTCTTATACTTTGGGAAAGGTTCCCATTAATTTTATCAAAGATAAATTCTTTAAATTTATTCTTTAATCTCCTTTGAATATCAATTCAAACTAGTCGGGATTAGCAAACCACACCGAAGTAATCATTTATTTTATTTTCCAATCCCAACCTATTCATACCATAAAGTAAAACTGGTCATACTTCATATCTAACACCACGGTGTTATCGGTAAATTCAATTACCATTTCACGTTCAAATATAATTAAAGATTTAACAATCGCCTGGAGCAAAACTGGTGATACTCCATTCCCATTCATTTCAATCTAATTAAAGATTCATTAAAACTCCACTTAGTTTTAAACTTCCCAAAAATCAATATCAATGATTATTTAACTTGGGAAAATCACATCCTGCCTTTAACTGGGTTAAAGAACCAATGTCATTTAAAACACGGTTCACGATAAACCCAAAATCACATTCCATTTAATTATTGGGTTAAAGAACCAGTGTTATTTAAAACACCGTTCACGATAAACCCAAAAATCAATCCCAATCCAATTCCAATTAAATATTATTTAATTGGCACACTTCATTAAATCTAAATAAAAAGATTTAATCATTCTCTCAACCAGGTTTAAGAACAGTGTTAATGAAGACACCATTCACGACAAACCCAAATCACATTTGATATTATATACAAGGCTCTGAATAGAAAATATATCGGCTTATATTCAATATCAAATTCTATGACCAACAAATATCATATTGGAAATAATGATATAAAAATATATCTTTCAAATTTCCATAACAATATCTGTATAATCACGAAATCCAACATCGAAATATTCCAAAGACAATTTCGATTCAAATCCACTCCAATCCAATTATTGGAAATTTCTGGTTATTTTCAAAACCATTTCAAATCCAATTTATTTATTAAAAAATAAATAAATTATTAGTCTAGTTCCAAACTAGTTCATTTCGATAAAAAATCTATTTTTATCTTTTCAAATTTGGGTTTTTTCGTCCCAATTCTTCACAAATCATTTCTTATGATTTTACGCAAATTATTACTATTTTTAATAATTTTATCAAGTCCCGTACAGTCGATTTCCGTCATCGGCCATCGAACTGCACTTACAGCGACCTTTTCCAAATTTGATTTGGACATAATTCCAAATCCAACCATTAGATTTCAAATATCTAATATTCGTTAGAAATCTCTTTTCGATACGAACCCAACGGTTCCGGTTTTAGGAGAATCCTACGGTCGGATCTCCCGTAATATCCATTCGAAGTCAATGATCGAAATTCGCGAACTGCCGCGGCGCGGTGCGTTCTATTCAGGCCATTATATATATAATATATATATTATATATATTTCGTCGATTTCCTTTTAAAACGTGTTATATAAGTCATTTTAAATTCGTTTTCAAAACGATTTCAACTTCATATTCAATTTCTAATCAAAATTGAATATTCCATATCATCGATATACGAATGATAATATTTTCAAAATGTTATATTTCGAAATCACTTTCTTTTCTATATTCATTATAAAAATGAATAAAATCGATATATATATATATATATCGTTCACGTCAAAATGGCGTCAGTCTAATCAACACGGCTTTGTATATCTCAATAACTTCATTATTCTATTCAACAAATGATTATTTTCTATTCAACACGTGAATCTATATTTCTATTCAACACATGAATTTATATTTCTATTCAACACATGAATATTTATTTTCAATTCAACACATGAATTTATTTTCAAAATTGTAATGAGGCCCAATCAATTACCATATAAAGTTAATTATATGGATTTTCTACAACACATGTATATAATAGCAACGGTAACCAATCAACCATCATCCAGAGTGCACCACACAACTGCACAAGCATTAAATATAACTAATTAAAGCTTACACAGTCTGGCAATCCATTGATTGACATACAACTAAACAATCGGGATTAGTGTACGTCAAATCTCATCCCAATAACCGTGTTGAGTTTCAAATCAACAGACACAGATTTTATTTGTGCAGTTGGGCGATGTGTAAAATTTATCGTCCCAATCAATATCAGTCAAATCAGTGTATATTAACAAATCGTCCGATTTTTTATAAATATTTATTTTATATACACGTTTAAAATCCTATTTTTAACTATAAAATATTTTCCACTATAAAATATTTTATTTCATTCCACATCACACAATCAAATTCCACAACACAACAATCAAACAAATAAGTCATCCATGATCTGTGGACGACGGGTGTCGGGTGCTACTAAACACCGTCTGCATCCTAGTATATATTTCAGCTAGAAATAGAAATAAAAGTGAGGAGTTCTCACCGATAAGCTAAACCAATACACCATGACTCTTCATATGTATAGACCTTCGTCGTACTCGCCTTTTGTCAATTTCATTGTCCGTAGCCACTACATATATAAAAATCACATTTTTATATTGTTGCTATGTATATAAAAATCACATTTTTATAATCACCCTATATGGATAAAAATCACATTTTTATACCGCTACTATATAGATAAAAATTCTATTTTTATACCGCTACTATATAGATAAAAATTCTATTTTTATACCAGTGTTCATATAATAAAGATTATATTTTTATCACACTATTCTCTATATAAAAATTATATTTTTATCACTTTATTCCAATAAATAAAAATTATATTTTTTATTTCTACTTCATATGCATTTACAACGCTTCTTTCTCTATAAAATTATATATTATAATTTCCACTATATCAAAATCACATCTTTAGTATTTCTATTATATAAAAATCACATCTTTATTATTTCTACTATATAAAATTTATATTTTTAATCTTCTACATCATATGAAAATTATATTTTTAACTTCTACATTATATAAAAATTATATTTTTATATAATAAAAATCACTTTTTGCTTTGATTAAAAATCACTTCTTTTACATGCTACCAATATAAAAATAATACCTTTATTCACTATACATATAAATAAAAATCCTATTTTTATTGGAAAAAAACATTTTTATCTACATATAGGAATTAAAAATAGAAATAAAACTTACATTCGCTGTCAGAGTGGTGGAGAAGGCTCAGGGAGGGCTGAAACAGGCCGCGATGTTAATTACACACAATGAAGACGACAAAAATCAGATTTTTATCCAGTGGGGGACCCACGGTCGGAGGTGGGTGGTGGAGAGGGGCGGCTACGCCTGCTAGTAGCCAAGGGGAGGTGCGGTGGTAGTGTGTGGGGCCAGAGTGGCGGGCGGCACTGGTTTTCGTTGGTTTTGGGTGACTGGGCTCGCTTCGAGGGGAGCAGGAAGAGGGGGAACGGCTGAGCAAGCGGACGGCACCTCAGAGGGGGGCATCGCGTCATGCGGCGGTGGTAGAGGGGGCCCGCGCTGTAGTCGATTAGGTTTTTTTTTGTCGATTTGAATAACTGAAGGGGGAGGAGAGAGATAAGAGGGAGGAGTGTATATATTATAGTATATATATATATATATATTTAATTATTTTAATTAAAAATGTAACTTTTAATTTCGACCTCTAAACGAGACCCACTGCCTTTCGTCCCTAGCTAATTACCCCCATTCCGAACCCAATGGGATATGTATCGTAAACTCATTTGGCTGTTTCGATCAGTTTTCGTCAAAATCAACATATAACTCTATATATTGAATTTGAACGTGCATTTCAATTTATCGGGGTCACATACTAACTCGAAAAATTCCAGAAAAATATTTTCTAACTTCGTATTGACGATTCGGTCTTAACAAAACTAATTTCGTCAAATTTTGAGGCCGTTTGAAAAATGACCATTTTCCAGTCGATTAAAATCAACTGAAACTGGTCAAACGCGTTTTCCTTTGCCACGCTCACATATTGATTCGAAAAATTATGAATTTTGGAATCTAGCAATAACTTGACATCTCGGATCCAACAAAAGTGGTTTCGTTGAAAACCGAGGTCGTTTGCAAAATTCCTATTTTTAAGGGCCAGAATTCCATAGCGACTATTCTGAATTTTCAACTGGGCATAACTTTTGATTCCCGCTATGAAATTTCAATTTTTCGGATTCGTTGGAAAGATCGTCCTAAATAGATTCAAATATTTTTGGTTTCACCAAAATCTGGTTTATTTTGAATCCTGTACATTCATTTGAAATTTGATATCGAATTATCGAACTACCTCGCCATTTTCAATTCCTTTTATAATTAAATTAAAATATTTATATTCTAACGACGATCTATATAAATATATACATTCGAATTCTATTCAAAATAAATTTCTCATTGTTATTATTTAAAATATTTCATTTTAAATATTCAAAATTCACTAAAATTGCCAAAATAAAAGTTTTAAATTGGCTCAGAATTCCGGGTTATTACAGTGATGATGGGGTTTAGGGGGCGGAGTCAGTCGGATTTTGATGGCAAAGTCGAGGGCTTTGGGCGTGGATATCTGGACGATGGCGCAACCGAGTTTCACGCAATTCGAGGAGGGGTCAGGCATCGCGTAGGCGGTCAAGGTGGGGTCCTCCGATCGGACTCCGGTGGAACATTCTGGCGTGTGGCGTGGAGGTTTAACGATCGACAAATGGGTTCCTGTGATGGACGGGATTAGAGAAGGTAAAGGCTAATTGAGTAGTTATTAATTAATTAATAAATGTAATCAAATCTTTAAATTGTCGTATCTTATTCAGATCGAATCGAAATCGAACGATTTTCGAAGCATTGGAATCGTGTTGAAACATACGACGTGAAGGATCAGACCAGGACCAAAACAGAGCACATTGATATTCAGACAAATCGATGTGAGATTTCTATTTTAAATAAAATTAATTATTTATTTCACTGTGAAATTTATATTCATTCTATACGAAATTCATGTTGATGTTGTACATATTTATTGCAATGTTGATTTGTTTTGTGATTGCGATAAACCACTGAATTGAGTTGCATATTCATGTTTGTCAGAATTTTGTATATACAATAAAAACCATATTTTTATTGTATACATAGAATATATAATATTCATGTGTATCAAAATTTGTGTATAAAATAAAAACCATATTTTTATTTTACATATAAAAATAAAGATGTTCATCTTTGATTTAAATAAAAAGAATAACATGTTAATTGAAATAAAAATAACCTTTTTTGTCAAAACACGTTAGTGAAACAAAATTATCATTCGTGTCAAAAGGATTTGATGAAACAAATTATATCACTTTGTCAAAACCATCTAGTTGAAACAAATATATTCCTTTTGTCAAAACCATCTAGTTGAAAAATATATTACTCTTGTCAAAACCATCTAGTTGAAACAAATATATCACTTTATCAGAGCCATTTAGATGAAACAAAACATATCACTTTTATGTAATATTGTTTCATTAGAAAGAGTGGAATTAAAAGATTACGTTTTATGTAATATTGTTTTCGATAAAAAGAATTGAAATATAAGATTTGATTTTTATTGTCATATTGATTACAATAAAAAGAATAGTTTTCAAAAGAAATGTTTCCATTGTCAATATAGAATAGTTAAACAAAAACATTCATTTTTGTCAATTGGTATAGTTGAAATAAAAACATTCATTTTCGTCAAATTAGAATTGTTGAACAAAATATACACTTTTATCAAATTATGAAAGTTAAAACTAAAATTGTCACTTTTATCAATTTATAAAGTAGAAACCAATCTGTCGCTTTTTGTCAAATTATAAAGGTTGAAACCAAATTTGTCACTTTTATCGAAAGATAATAGTTGAAACCAAATTTGTCACCTTTTGTCAAATGTAATAGTTGAAATGTAATTCGCATTTTTGTTAAAATATAATGGTTAGAACAAAAATTACATTTTTTAAATTAGAATTGAGTTAGAACAAAAATTACATTTTTGTCAAATAGATTTGGGTTAAAACAATAATATCGTTTTCGGAAAATAAAAATTGTAAACAAATAAAATTATCATTTTTATTTTGTTAGGTTGAATAGAAAAATGTAAACAAACAAACACATCACTTTTATTTGTTTTATTGAATTAGAATTGTCAAAAAAACAAACATGCCACTTTCATTTGTTTTGTTGAATTAGAATTGTCAACAAAACAAATACATCACTTTTATTTGTTTTGTTGAATTAGAATTGCCGCCAAAAAAGTTATCATTTTTATTGTTTTGTTGAAATAAATTTGTTGACAAAACAAAGTCATCATCTTTATTGTTTTGTTGAAATAGATCAGTTGAATCAAACTATATATTTTTGTCAAAATATACACTTTTGTCATGATAGATTAGTTAAATCAAATACACATTTTTGTCAAAATGAACATTTGTCGTCAAATAGATTAGTTGAACCTAAATAGTTATTTTTAGGAAAAATATAATAGTTGAAACAAAAATTATATTTTGTTAAATATGATGGTTGAAAACAAAAATTGCATTTTTGTTAATCAGATTTGAAACGAAATAAAAATCACATTTTTGTTAAATAAAAGAGTTAAACGCAAATAGCATTTTTGTTAAATAGGTTTGTGTTACAACAAAACTATTCATTTTGATAAAATAGAATTGTCAACAAAGTGAATGAATCACCTTTAAATCATTTTGTTGAAATAGAATTGTCAACAAAATGAATTAATCACCTTCTATGCATTTTGTTGAAATATAATTTATATGCAAATATAAGAATCATTTTTATTTGCATAATACACATTAGAATTTATATGCAAACATAAGAATCATTTTTATTTCCAAAACATACATTAGAATTGTATGTAAATTAAAGTGACATTTTATTGTTAATTTATATAATAGAATTTGTATGCAAATCCATGTGATAGTTGTATTGTCAAATTTTACATTAGAACTTATATACGGAATAAAGAGGCATTTCATAGGCTATGATTTGAAACTATACATACAAATAAAGCATTTCTTTTTATTTGTTAAAAAGTTTAAAATAGAATTTTGCAAAACAAATAAAAGAAAATAGGAATTATCTTTTATTTGTCACTAGCAATAATGTCATATAAATAAATTACATTCTATTAGACATTAGAAATGTATAAGGAAATTATATGAGTAAATTACATTTTTATTCAGCATTAGAAATAAAATAACATGTTTTGTTCATTATCATCAACATGTTAGCGGAATTAAAATTGGTTAAATTTATTAACCAATTATTTATTTATATGAACTGTTGTTGGCTGAAAACCCCACACGGGTATTGGGATAATAATTTACATACACAAGTCCCAATATTTAGTTGTATGTCAATCGATAGATTGACAGGCTGCGATGAACGTTATTATTTCATCTTAATGCTCACACAGTTGTGAACTTCACTCTGGATGTTGAATGGATGGTTTGATGATTATCTATCATTTGTTGTCATATACATACGATTTATGAAATCCATATAACCGAAATTATATGGTAACGGATTGAGTCCCATTCCAATTCAGAATATCTTTTAAATAAAGAATATTTTTAAAATAAAGATTATCTTTCAATAAAGAATGAATTAAAATAAAGAATATTGAAATGTAAAGGTTATTTTTATATAAAGAATCTTTTTATATAAAGAATATTTTTAAATAACTAATATTCTAAAATAATATTCAACGAAGGATAAAATGATGATTTCTATGCCCGTTTTTGGATGGACAAAAGATAAAATATCTTTTTATCGAAATGAAAGATTTAATGAAGTCTTCCAATTAATTAATATTTAACTGGAATTAGATAAAAGAATTGGATTTTGGGTTGCCATGGATAGTGTCTTAAATAACACTATTCTTAAAACCCCGTATAAAAGGAACAAATCTTTTAATTTAGATTATTAGAGCTTTCCAATTATATTTAGCAATGGAAATAAATTGATATGTGAATTGGGTTTATCGAGAGCTATGTTTTTAAACGACATTGATCTTCGTGAAAATTCCATATTTAATAGAAGATAATTTTGGGTTTATCGTGAACAATGTTTTTAAATGACATTGATTCTTTAACCCAGTTAAAGACAAGATTAATTTCTTAAAAGTTGAATAATCATAAAGCAATGATTTTTGATATTAAAACCAAATTGGAGTTTTAATAAATCTTTAAAATGAAGATTAAAGAATAAATTTAAAAGAATTTATCTTTGATAAAATTAATGGGAACCTTTCCCTAATGATATGAATATTCTATTAAAAGAATATTCTGAATTGGAATGAGGCGTATGATGTGTCTTTATAGCACTTGATCTTATTCGGAAAGACCGGGTTTAACCCATTCTGAACAATTACTACGACGATTAAAGTCAAAAACATTGAAGACGGTGGATGAAGACCGGCGACCTTCACATCGAATGGACGACTACTAATGTCTGGCATTGGGTAGCTCCCAGTAAAGGGTTAAAGTGGTTGTTTGTCCAGACGTACTTGTTGATTGTCCGGATATGCGAGCACCTCACTTCCGTATTGAACATACAGGACGAGGAATAAGGTGTCTCCCGTTTCGTTCAGACCCATAACGGACTTGTAAATGGGCATGTAAATTAAATTTATTTCTATTTAATATATATATATATGTTGTGGTGGAGAATTTATTCTCTTGCTTAACACCCTTCTCTGAGACGTACGAGTTCAGAGGATATATATTGGTAGTTGTCGAAGGCATGGAGTGAATTGTCAACGTGGCACGCCAAGTTGCAAATGATCAAGGCTTTTGTTGAAAAGCAGAGCCTTGTGGTTGATGATCAAAGCATAACCTATTTCGGCATAGCTTTGTGTATAGCGTTACCTCGCGAGCCTCACACCCCGGTATGAGTCAGAAACAGAGCAAGGGAATGCAGGTAGTGCACACGTTTCTTTCTAGCTAGAAGTGGTGTCAGCAACTTACCAGCCCTGACATTTTACTTATGTGGATGATGGAATTTTCGAGGCCTCGGATTTATTGGTCGCCAATGGCAAAATTATAGATTCAATAGGACCGAAAAGCATGTGTTCAGGAATTTCCAATCAACTAAAGTATTTGTGGACCGGCCCTGCAGTATCCATGGGTTCGCCAGCGTCTGAATCCTAAGACATTGCTAGAGTGTCTTGAATCGGTAAGAAGATAGTTCCTAGCCTTGACTCATGATGGAAATCCAACTTCCAATACGAAACCATGCAGTTTTGATTGTAGAACTAGTATGGCGACATAGTAGGATAGGGTACTATGTCATCTATGATTGATACATTATGATTAAAAAATGTTTTTTTGAAACATATATATACTAATAATAATATCAAATCCGTTTTTTCTATGTATCAAGCATTTTTTACATTATAAGGTAAAACTCTATCCTCCGGTTTGCGTTGCATTGTGTGATGGGACTTGTGTCTTATAATGGTTTCATTTTTCTTAAAACCATTGCGTTGTTTTACGGTTTATTTTATTTATGCACTGGCAATCCAATGGAGTAAACTCGTTTCGCGTTAGCTGTGTTGTCCTGTGATTAGCCTTATTATTAGACAAGTTAGGAAAGATTTCTCATACCAGTCCCACGACTGACCTGTAGTTTGTTTCACTTTGCAAACTCAGGTGCCCTCTTTTCCAAACGGGCAGTCGAGTAGCTTATTTTGCAGATATATTGAGCAGAATCTGGATCGAAGCTTAGAGCTGTGTCCAAAGCATTGATAGACTTCCGCTATATTAGTTTATTGTTTCCGCTGCACTGTATTAATTCATTGTAATTTATCTTCCATTGTATAATATTCAATGTACTCTGATATTCTGTACTCTGATGTAACATTATTATGATGTTTATAAAATTTTATCGTTATTTGTTCCGATGTGATGTATTCCCAGAGTTAGCTTATTCGGGTTTCGAACGATCTTGGTCGATTTACCAATCGATAAGGTCCAGGCAAAATCCGGGTCGTTACAGGAGGGATCCAACTAGATTCCTCAAATTTATTGTTATTTTCATATGATCATTATATGAATTATTGAACCCATATGATGGGATTATTGATTTGGGTATTGATTGTTGAATCCAAATTCAATGTTTGTTTGGATATTAAACAATGTGCAATATTGGTTGAGGAATTAATAACAGATGGCCTATTAATATACACTGTTTTATGTAAATTGATTTGTCTACCAGTAAATCAATAGATTTGAAGTTAAAAATTTATTTCATAACTAAAAATGAATTTTGAAAGATATTATTTTACTGAAGTTTATAAAAAGTAAATAAACTGACCATATATATATATATATATATATATATATATATATATATATTGATTGTGAACCACCCATCGTCATTTTTGTAACAAAATCTACCATGTGCGAAGCACGTGCCTCATCTAAAATAATAAATGATTTATAAAGTAAATTCTTATATTAATAAGATTGATAAGCAAGTAAGCAGGAATTAATGTGACGATTAATTATAAAAATGTTTTAAGAAACAATTAAAAGTAGATTATATTGAATTGGTTATTATTTTACTAATTGAATAGGATTATTTAAATTAATTGAATTTAAATGGGAAGATGAATCGAGATTTGATTAACGAGTTAATCATGTTGAGCAACTCAACTGTGTTAACAAAAATGGATTTATTAAATTAATTAATTTATTTAATGGAAATATTTATTGGTTAAGTAAAAAATTTTAAATGTTGATATTTAATTATCATTTATTCAATAATCAAAGTAAAGATCTCGGGATTTAAAAGGAATAATGGAAGTTTATGAAACAATAAGGCCTATTTGAAATAAAATGATATTTCAAATTATACTAATGATAATATGAGTTAAGACTAAATTGTAATTTTAAAGTGAACTCTTATTTGGAATTCCATTTAATTGGATTTTATTAAATCCAAGTTGGACGGAGTTTTAAAACCCAAGCTTATCTTAATATAGTATTGAAACATGGTTATTAAAAATGGAATTTGAATGAAATATAAGCCAGGATTTGATTTTAAGAATTAGAACTTAAATGGAGATCAGTTGGGATAAATGGCTTTCTAAATGTTGATCTGATGTTGGTTTCGGCCTTCGGAGTTAATATTTAGGAAATTATTTTCTTACTGATTTATGGTTAGAAACTAATGAAGGTATGAAATGGGATATAAAAACAGGAACCCAAATTTGAATTAAAGTGGTCAGACAAATTAAGTGATTAAGATGTGATTTAAATTCACCACAAAAGTAAAGAGATAAGTTTTCATGAAGATATAACTAAAATGGGATTTGTTTTGATATTGGAAATGAATATGGGGTTTTTATATTAAAACCGATATCTATCTTAAGATCAGAACGTTGTTGATCAAGGTCTGAGAGGTAGTTAAAATACCCCAACTTGAACTACTTTTGGATTATCGGAGGATGATATTAGTTGTATGGTGAAAGTGCTAGAAGTTATTTATTTTAGGAAATAATAGTGTAACGTTATTTGAAGAACTTGGAAATATATAGGATGGGACTCTGAAATAAAAGGAAATAAATAGGCTTGAGAATGTGAATGATATTTCCAAAATAAAGGAAAAGGGATTTGTGAAAATACAATGATATTTTCAAAGTAAGGAAATGAGATTTGAAATGAGTTTATTCTAAAAAGGAAAGTGACGATTATAGTGTTCAAATAACGAAACAAAGGAGATATCGTAACGATTGTTTAAAATGATAAGTTAAAGGGTTTCCCTATCATAGATAATAAGTAATGTTGTGGCAATTTTTTGGAATTATAGTAAACGGGGAATTTGGATATGAAATTAGATAGGGTTTTAAGTTATTTTTCTAAGTATATAAATAAATGATTTGAGAACATTGATATATATTAAAATTGATATACTATTTTAAAGGCCAAGTGACGCTATAGAATAGACCAATGAATTTATTTATTTTTATGGTTGTGTATTATGATAGTTAAATAACAGACTATCAAAATCACACCCAATGCGTTGTGATACGGAAAGACGGGGATCTAGTGTATATCCGAAAGCATTCTGAATCAGCAACTACGTAAACGAAGAAGATATCTGACGCTGATCGAGACGGAGCAATTGAAGACCTTAAATCTTCATGAGCGGGAGAACTATTGTTGAATTTCTCTAGCTGATCCCTAGAGATATATATTTGATAATGATTATGTCGTGATTGAAATCTATGGATTGCAAGGACTACTCGCTACTGATTTATAGGGTGATTCCTAGGATGCGGTAGGAGGGTGCCTTCGGTTCGTCCTGTTCTTGGATGACTTGTATGGACGATATGTGATTCAAGAGTGAATGGTGGCCAGGTGTACCAAAAATCGATTGTAACCTCAAGCCTCATTAATCGGGAAATGACAAAAATCAGGCAGGCAGCATGGCTATGTGGGTCGCACCCATTAGGGTGTATAATCACCTATCTAGAGAAATTCCCTTTTCTTCTTTAATCTATCGATGTTGTCCCTTTTTGGGAAACGGTGGTTTGAGCCCAACCATTAGTGATATACATTCGATACACTCAAGCGAAATGAGTGTTCGGTCATGTGTGGGCCGACTGCCGGGTTGCAAGACGTTCTTGTTTGTCATAGTCGGAGTCCAATCTCCAATAAGAGCCCACGGTTTTGATTGTATACTATAAATGTGGAGCTTGAGATGCAAGCGTTCTGCTAGATTGTTATTTACTTGTATTTAGACATTATTATAATATCAAAATATATATAAGATTTCAAAATGTTTTGGGTTATCAAAAGGTAAAAGCCGTCCGTATTTATATGTGGATTTGGTCTTACAATTATCCTTTTCTTTCGAAAAGGTTTTAACTTTAAAATCAAGTTGGATGACATTATAAACTTAGCGAGTTATTCTCATTCTGGTTCACCAGACTGACCTGGTATTTGTAATGCCTGGGTTAGACCGGATTGTACATGTTCAGGTTATCAAATGCCATGAAGTCCAATGACGAGCTGAAGGTGTTCAGACGTGTGATATTATCTAGTAGTATTCTGTTGTGTGATGTATATGAGGACAGATTATTATAATTGTCCCGGTGTATTGATGTACTCTGATGATTGTAAGTTTTATTTCAAAGCTCTCAATAAAGTTTATTTATATATTGTATTTTTTTCGGCTACGATGTGAGACTCTGTGTCGTGTTTATTATTCTTCTTATTCTTTTATTCTAACTTTCTTTCTTATCTCACCCTCTAACTTCTTTCTTCTAGCTTTCTGGGGATTTCGGTACTTGAGTTTTGGACACGAGTTGTATTAGTGTCAAGATCCGAGTGTCGAAATTCCCAAGTCGCTACAACAGGTATGTCATCGAGCGGGATTCTTCAGGCGATGTATTTAACATGAAATAGAGACCGAGGTGGATATGTAGACCCATGACTCATAGGCCGAGGCGAAGGTAAGCGTACTAATTTATTTAAATATCAATAATATTTAACAGATAAGCAATGCATCAAAAAAACCTAGATGAATATGTTTTTGTGGATTTTTTGAGTTAGAATTGGTTTTATTTTGATATTTGTTTGGTATATGGTATGTTGGGATTATATATGGTTGTCGTGCTAGTGGTTTGTTTGAGAAATGCAGTTGGAAGGCTAAATTGCAGCTGAAATAAAAAAAAAGTGCAGGTTTTCTGATGGCTGCCGATGGGCAACGACAGCGTACAGGTAAATAACTCTGCAACGGTTCTGACGGCTTACAATGTTTATTTGAGAAGCATGAGTAATGAGTTTCGACAGCTATCGACCCTCGACGCAAGCTGTCAGAAACCGATACAAACCGTTCCAAGTCATCAGAAACGTAAACGACAGGCTCTGTCGAAAGACGTTGGAAATTTTGATTTTCGACATCCCTGAAAGCGACGGCAGCCGACGGTTTTCAGCCGTTGGAAATAGCCTGTTTTCTTGTAGTGTTGAAGCTGCTAAAAAGGAAAAATCAAAATTTCAAATTACAATGCTTTCACTCTACGTTTCAAATCACTGAAACCACAATGTACA
Organism: Allium sativum; assembly: GCA_030737875.1. Classification (NCBI taxonomy): domain Eukaryota; kingdom Viridiplantae; phylum Streptophyta; class Magnoliopsida; order Asparagales; family Amaryllidaceae; genus Allium; species Allium sativum. Next base: position 617,730,418 of record CM060918.1, on the reverse strand, counting down.
TAATTACATATTTTATTTTTAAAAGGTTTTTAAGGTGAGTAACAATGAGAAAAACAGCTCTACACTTTCAAATATCATGCTTCTTAATTCTATAACAGAATGAAAACAATTTCCTCATATTTCTACTTTAGATAGAACATGAAAAACAAAATCTTGCTTACATCATAGTGAATCAAAATTAAACTAAGGTCCTACTCAGACTTATGGCTCCATAAAGAAGAAGCATGATAAACCTCATTATTCGTATGAATAATGATGCTAACCGTACAACATTGGAAATGGCAAAGAATAATTTTTGAATCAATAAATGTTAGGAAACATTTTTGGCATACATCAAAGAAAATCTACACTATAATAAAGCAAGGATTAAAAAATGTAGAAAAACGATGGATAAACTCTTTATGAGTAAAACCCTTATTTGAAGCTATTTTAAAAGAATTTTAGATGCCAAATCTTTTCATTTTAACAATATTAAATACAATAAGCATACATTTTGAAATATAGAATTTTAAACTACCGAATACAAAATAAAACCAAGCTTCTTAATCTAATAAAATTAAATAGAATAATTCTACGTTGTGAAATATCTAAACTTCAAATTTACAGTTTGAAATGTGTGACAGTTAAAAGGTTTTACACTCAAAATTTGTCAACGATATCAATTTGTAAGTATTTTACTATTTACTCCCCAAAATCTTTACGGATCAAAATATCGATGCCATAAATTTGAAAATTCAAAAGCTAAATGTTGAAACCTAATGACCAAAAGTTTTAAAATGAGAAAAACAAAACTTAAAGTGAAAAAACTTTAAATTAAATAATATTAAGAACAATGGTTCTACATGTTTAAGTTTGAAATTAGACGCTAAATTATTAGAATGAAAACCCAAAATTTGAAGCTACTCTTATAGAATTTCAAATGCCAAAGCTTTTTAAATTTGCAAATGTTAAGGAAAATAATTAAACAATTTAAAGTACAACATTTTTAAAACTTAAAAAGAAAATCAATCAAAGCTAAATTCAGTTATTCTATACCATGAAACATCAAATTTATGATTTAGATATCTTAATTGACGTCATTCAAATGTTCAAAGAAGGCATAACTCTTTTAATATGCCAGTGATCAAATTTTATAATGATTTAAGTACTTACAAGCCAAAAATTACAGCTCAATGTTGTGAAGCTATGAATTTAAGAAAACAAAACAACCAAAAGTTGTAGAAAGAGAAACATAAAATTAAAAGCTACTAAAAAGGAAAAGTTAATTTTGAATTTCAAAGCTTAAATGAATAAAGTACATTTCAAACAATGGAACAAAAATCATGTTAATTCCACAAAATTATCCTACAAAATATAAATTCAAATTGTTTTTAAAAGAAATTGATCTTTAATCAAATACTACTTTCATTGCTTTTTAATCTATTTGCCTTTTCAGGATAACTATTAATCTTAAGTATAGAATGAAATGTTTATGTTACATATGATAGAACAGACAAATAACTAGATGTCGCAACGAACAGACAAATAATAAATATGTTTCAGGAAATCATAGGAAAGTGGCAATTAACAGGGGTTTCATGCCACTTAGCAAATTAAAATATATCGCTGATAAGTTAATATTTTAGGAAAACTAAAATTTCTTAAACTATTTTGAAAAACAAAGTACATGTGACGACCCCAAACCCTGTACTTACGACGGTAAGGGTAATCTTTGGAATATAACACATAAACAGATAATGGCAGAGCAGAATTAAATAAATACACCAAATAATGCACAATAGAATATACTGGATAAACATAATCATCAGAGTTACACAGTATACAGGATCATACTTAGTACAAATACAGTTCAGCTATACATAAATGTCTACAGCGGAAAACAAACATAATATGTACAATAGGAGCTGAACAGCATAAAAAGAGATAAATGATGGAATCCATCTTCAGCTCCAGCTATCCAGATAAAGACAGCTAAAACCGGAATACAAGGCTGCCCGTGTAGAAAAAGGGGCACCCGAGTTTGAAAGTGAAACAAACTACGATTCGGTCATGGGACTGGTATGAGAAATCCACTCAACACATTTAAAATATGGCTAATCACAGGACCACGCCACTTTCGTGGAACGGGTTTACTCCATTGGATTGCCAGTGCTTTAAAATAAGTAAATCTTTAAACATCGCAATGCTTTTTATAAAAATGAAGCCATTATAAGACTCAGTACCCATCACACAATGCAACGCAAACCGGAGGATAGAGTTTTACCTTATAATGGCCAAAATATGCTTGATACGAATAAAACAAAAGCATTTATATTATTACTAATGTTTATATATTTCAAAAGCAATTTCAAATCATAAGTATCAATCATAGACGGCATTAATGCCCCATACCACTATGTCGCCATATATAGGTATACAATCAAAACCGCACAGTCACGTATTTGGAAATTGGATTTCCGTCATAAACCAAGGCAAAAGATAGTCCTTACCGACTTCGAGACGCTCTGGCCCGTGTCTCAGGACCCAGACATAGGTGGGCCCTTGGAGCGACAGGGCCAGTCCACCAATGTGGATTAAAATTCCTGAACACTACGTTTCCCCACCCTATGGGGCGTCAATGAGCCAACGAATGACTCCATCGGTCCCGGATCGACCGATATAACCGAGGCGCCTCGCAATCCATCATCCACATAAGTAAAATGTCAGGCCGTGTAAAAACACTGACACAACTCCAAGCTAGAAGGAAACACATGCCTTCCCTGAGGTCCTTCTCCCGTTTCTGGTTCATACCGGGGTGTGAGGCTCGCGAATTCACGTTATACACAAAGCTACGCCACATAGGCGGTGCTTTGATCATCAATCACAAGACTTTGATTTTCAACAGAAGCCCTGATCACTGCATCTTAGCATGCCACACCGGCAATTCACACCATGCAACTGATGGTTATCAATCGCACAAAATGAATTCCAATGTCAGACACATAGTCCATTTGCAAGTCCGTTCTGGGTCTGAACGAAACCGAAGGCACTAAATACCTCGCATATCCTTCGATCCCCACGTACGTCTGGACGATCACCACTCATTATCCATATTTCGGGATGCCTCCCAATCAGGACATCAGTTACCATCCAAACGAGGTGAAGATCGGTCTTCAACCACCGTCTTCATCTTCGACTTCTTATCGTTGATTCAGTTATTCAGAATGGGATAAACCCGGTCTTTCTGAGCAACTCGCGTATATAATAAACAAGTGCCACACAAACACTACATACGCATCATTCCAATTCATTAGTCACTAACCATCAATCAGTAAGAGGACGATTTCCTAAATATTAACCCCGAAGGCCGAAACCAACATCAGATCAAAATCTAGGAAACCATTCGACTTAGCAAACCTTCAGTTAATTTCTAAATTTCACAACCATATCATTTATAATATTTTATAACGATTTATCGCTATTTTTATTAATTTTAAAATAGCCAATTTATTCAAAATGACGCTTCGGGCCATAACGCGGCCGTGGCGCTGTTTTTCTTCATATTTGATTTACACATATCTAAAAATCTAACCGTTGGATCTTCACAGGATTTTCTTCATTAGAAAGATCTTTTCAAAACGAATCCAACGGTTCCAGTTTCGGGAAAATCCGATGGTCGGATCTCCCGGTACAATTGTTTGAGGTTTCGATTTCAAAATACGAACTGCAGCGTCGTTATTCGATTTAATATAATTATATTTTTATATATATATATATATATATATAATCGATTCTGGCGCTATTTTTCTTCAGATTTGAATTAAACATTCCAGACAATCCGACCATTGGATTTTTACAAAGTTGGTGCCGTTGGAAAGGTATTTCCAAAGCGAACCCAACGGTTTCGGTTTTGGGAAAATCCGATGGTCGGATCTCCTGCACTAATCATTTGAAATCACGGTTTCAAAACATGAACTACAACTTCGTTATTCGATATATTTCTATTCTATTTATATATATAAATATATATATATCGATTCTTCGCTTTCAAAACTATATGATATTCATACTTTTGATAAAAATGATATTTTTATCTAACTGTCTTCTATTTCAACACTTCACTATGTTTAACAATTCATGTATATAATAAAAATGTGATTTTTAATGTAAAACAATTTATTTCAAAACACGACTATTTTATATAGTTCATATAGATGATAAAAATATGATTTTTATTATAAAACAATTTAATTCAAAATATGAATACCATTCAACACATGAATTTCAATTCAACGAATGAATTTTGATTCAACACATGATTTTTTTAATAGTTTATATATATAGATAAAAAGGTGATTTTTATTGTTAAAATTTTTTATTTAAAACACGAATACCATTCAACACATGAATATGATTCAACGAATGAATTTCTATTCAACACATGAAGGTTTTCAGTAGTTTGTATATATAGATAAAAAGGTGATTTTTATTGTTAAAACAATTTATTTAAAACATGAATACCATTCAACACATGAATTTGATTCAACGAATGAATTTCTATCCAACACATGAAGGTTTTCTATAGTTTGTATATATAGATAAAAAGGTGATTTTTATTGTTAAAACAATTTATTTAAAACACGAATACCATTCAACACATGAATATGATTCAACGAATGAATTTCTATTCAACACATGAAGGTTTTCTATAGTTTGTATATATAGATAAAAAGGTGATTTTTATTGTTAAAACAATTTATTTATAACAAGAATACCATTCAACACATGAATATGATTCAACGAATGAATTTCTATTCAACACATGAAGGTTTTCTATAGTTTGTATATATAGATAAAAAGGTGATTTTTATTGTTAAAACAATTTATTTAAAACACAAATACCATTCAACACATGAATATGATTCAGCGAATGAATTTCTATTCAACACATGAAGGTTTTCTATTCAACAGACGAATATAGTTTCAACACAGGAAAATAATTCTAACACATGAATATCATTCAATATTTTGGCAGCATAACGACAGGGTAGTTAAAACCGGGACCGTCCCTAGTACGGGTTCTCGCTCTACCTTAAAGCCTCGCAGCTTTTGACAACGGGGAATCATGCATCTAGTTCGCACGCAGGCGGCATGTATATTTTTTCCATTTCCACAAACTAATCCTATGTGGTTTCAACCAAATATTTCACAACCACAAACGGGTATTTTTCAACCACAATCAATCAATTTCAACCACAAACAATTTCAATCAACCATTCGCTATCAATCAATTTTCACACCAATCACAACCAATAAATATCGTCCATGGTTTGTGGACGAGGGGCGTATATATATATATATATATATATATATATATATAGCATTTCACTTCTATTTCAACACATATATAATTTTGACAACGCATATACAACTTATACATCGAACGTACAACTTATACAACGCTTATACAAGAGGTGTACAACGCTTATATAACTCATACAACGACTATATAATTTATACATCGTCGTTTTCCATATCGTTTATAAATTAGAAATCTGACATTGGGTTCCACTCCACAAAAAATAGCAGAAGGCTCAGAAAAATATGCGGTCTCTTCTATAATGTAGAGGACGTCCACACGAGTCCACTGTCTCTTGTTTCACTGAATTTCATCAACAAACGAAAAGATATGATTTTTACAGTGGAATTAAAAACCGTAGCGCTTAAAACTGCTATAATATAGTTTATATTAAAAACAGCCGTACCTCACTTTGAATGTTCCAAACTAGGTTTTAGATTTTTGCAAAATCCGTAGCTCGATGTTCAGATCGGTCGGCGCCACCCTCTAGGCCTTGGAACGGCGCTCAGATCGATGAAGGTTTGGTGGCACTCGGTGGTCGGAGGAAGCGGCGGCGGCGGCTTCAAGTCGTGATCTTCCTGGCGCCGATTCTCCCAAACTACACAACGAAAAAATCCCAACCAGGTATGGATTTGAAGAGCTCAGGGAGATCTTCAAAAAGTTCGGCTGTGGCATGAGCTAACTCGGCGTGGATTGTGAGAAAAAGAAGAGAGAAGGATTGAAGAGGGTTCCGCCTTTAATTGACTGTCGGGGAGAGAGAAAAGGAATTTTCTGACCAATGAGATTTTTTTATTAATTTATATATTTTTAAATTTCTAAAATACCCCTTGTCACACACGAACACCAATTCAAACCCAACGACTATCGTCCCTAGCGTTTTACCCCCATTCCGAACACAATGGTATATGTTTCGAAGGCCCACTCGAATGTTTCAGTCAGTTTTCCTTCAATTTAAAATATATAACATTCAATATTCGATTTGAACGTACATTTCAATTTCCCAAGGCCACAAAATGATTCGAAAAAATTCCAGAAAAATAAATCTAGCTACGTTTTGATGATACGGTCCCAACAAAACTAGTTTCGTCGAATTCTGAGACCGTTTGCAAAATGGCCCATTTCTGGTCGATCCAATTTAACTATAATTGACCAAAACACATTTTCCTTTGCCACGCTCACATACTAGCTTCAAAAATTATGAAATTTGAAACCTAGCAATGACTTCACATCCCGGATCCAACAAAAATAGTTTCATCAAATTCCGAGGTCGTTTGCAAAATGACCATTTTCACGGGCTATAAAATTTCCATAGCGACCTTTTTGAAAATTCAATTGGCCATAACTTTTGCTTTCCGCTATGAAACTTCGATTTTTCAGATTCGTTAGAAAGGTATTCACTAATAGATTTAAATATTTCTGGTTTCACTCAAATCCGTTTTGTTTTGCACCCGGTACAGTCAGTCAAAGTTTGAATTCAAATTTTGAAACTACCGCGCCATATCAGGCCTTGTTTATAATTAGAATTAATTATATTCGTTTTCAAACGTCGATTCAAACTCACTTTTCATTGCTATTATTTAAAATATTTGATTTAAATATTTAAAATCCACTATTTTAGCCAATTAAATTTTTTTAAATTGGTTCAGATTTTCCGGGTCGTTACAGTACTTAAAATTAAAATTACTAAAACTAAAAAAGCAAAATTAAATTATCGTTGAAATACATTTTTATCAAAGAAACAATTTCCAAAATTGAATATCAGAAAATTTAACATTAAAAGTTAAAAAAGTACAGTAGTTCATAAAGCATAATAATTTTGAACTATTATGTAAATAATAGATGAACATGATATATAAATGTTTCTATCAAATAAAATGAAATAAATACAATGGTTCTTCATTTGGAAAGCACATAAAAAATATACTCACATCCACATATCCACGTAACCAATACAAAATTTAACTTCGATGTAACAATTTAGCGACCATCAGTAATCAAAGTCAGATGAAGAATGCAACACTATTATTAGGTTAAAAATATGAAATATAAAAACGTACCACAACCGTGTAAAAAAGATGTCACAAAATCAATTTTGGAAGGGAAAGGTGTAAGAAACTAAAAGAAATAGAAAGCTACAAAAAAGTTTGGTAAACATACCTAAACAAAATGCACTAATTTCTATTTGGTGATAAGTTGCATCACTTTTTTTTTGGCATAGATGACCGGCTTTTATAGTGTTTCGTAACACTCTTTTAACATGACTAATAATAAAATTACAATATAGTATAGGTGACTGTAGTTAGCAGTCGGCTAATTCGGTTTTTAAGGTGGACCGTCCACCGCTAACAGAGTTTAAAATGTTCCGTCCACTCAACCTAATAGACTTACAACACTAGAGCTAGCTTAACTTAACTAGACTACAATAACGCTCAGCACAGGGAGGATATGACCTATCAGTTTTCATACTACACAAGGTAGTGATTACATTGAATATACAACAACAATTGACGTATAAATTAGTTATAGTCAAAGAACTGTTACATAAAGCTACAATGTAAACAGCTGGATAGAAGTGTATGCATAGTTGTAGCAACAGTTCCCTCGAGCTCCACACCAATGTGCACAGCTCGGACGTGACTAAAAGACTTCAAGGAGAACTCAGAAGCTCCATCGACATGCCCAAAATTCACAGTAAACAAAGAAGGTAGGAGAAGATAACACTGTTGAACATGACTGCAAAAGCATCACCAGAATCAATAGTGAAAATTGGACCAGCACGACAATCTCATTACCCAAATTTGAGCCTGAAAATTACATGAACCATACTACAAGACTAAGAACAGAACTAGAGTAAAACAATCACCACCTAAAAACCACCTATGGTCAGTGCGTCGCATCTCGTGTATATGCGATATCCAAGCGATGATAGACGTTAAACTCCAGCCAATACTAGCCAAACAGACAACAATTTCATAACAAGAAATGAACCCCATTTCACCGAAAGGATAATACCAAACACCCAAGCAACTTCCATTAATCATAGAAAATACACCGACAAGTAACATTCTACTGACAAGACGATGATTAGCTTACATTGAGTACTCTACCTAGGGAAAAGAACCATCATAGACCAAAGGACGAAACGTGAAACCTTTTCACACATGTAGAGGTTGTGGTTCACCAAGGACCTCCATGTCAGTGATGTAATCTCTACCAGAGTGTAGTTCGCCAGTTGAAAAATGAGCAGGGCTCGTAGTTGCCTGAAGTGGCCAAGACACAGAGGAGAGAGGATGTCAGATGCGCACATTGGGTTAGGGAAGCTGCTTAAATGAGGTAGCGGAATTTGGGGAGAAAAGGAGTTCAAATCGATTTGCGAGAAAGCTTCAAATCTGAGATAAATGATGTAAACGTGAAACCACCATGCAGAGCAAATGCAAGAAAGGGATCCGAGGAGATCTGAGAGAAGAGGTCTGTGGAGAATAAAGAGGTAATGAAATCAAAGAAGAGAGAGAGAGAGACGAAGAAGAGAATGGCAGATTTCTTGTTGCCATTAACAGTGGTTTCACACGCATGAAGTTTTTTTGGTTGCATCACTCATGTAAAAACATAATAAATAACTATGGTACAGGTGAGGAAAAATATCAATTGTTTATGGAATTCTACTCTTTCACTTATTTTATTTATTTTGAGCATTGATATTGACACTCCATTTTCGGTTAAGGGGAGGCCAAATTTTAAGGACACTCCACTTTTTTTTATTTGTTAAGGAAGGGATCAATGTTAGTGACTATTTTTTTTACTTTTAACGATTTTACCCTTACTTATAAAAATTACTCACCATAAAGGCAAATTCTATTTATACATCGAAAATTCCGTAACATACACCATTTTTTTTTCTGTAAAATTTTATTACTAAATTACACCATTATTTTTTCTATAAAATTTTATTACTAAATTACACCATTATTTTTTCTATAAAATTTTATTACTAAATTACCCTTTTCTCATAGTTGCATTTTTAATACTTCTGCATATAAAAAGTCAAATTATTCTTAATGTATTGAAATTTGATACAAACTAGATATGTTAATAAATTATTTAATCATGAAATCTAAAATTTCAATTAAGAAAACATTCATAAATAATGGTCTAATTTAGAAGTGTTGATTTATTTTGTAAAATTACAGTAATTTTGTTGAAATTGAATTTTTTTGATAAAGTTAATAAAAGTTGCAATATTATTACAAGAAATATATTTCATTTTGTAAAATTTTACTCAATTTGATGCAAACAGTTTCTAATTTTTGGTAATTGTTTTTAAAGTTTGAAAAAGGAAAGAAAAAGAAGATGAGAACATGGATATTTTAGTAAAAGAAACGGTGTATGTAAAGTAATATATGGTGTATATTAGTTTATTATAATTTTGGTATATGTTTAGCAATTTTTCGTGTATAAATAGAATTAGCCAATCGTAAAATCATAAGTCTTATAAATCATAAAAACCCAAATTAAGCCTAAATGGATAATAATGTAAAAGTACATTTATTTGTTAAGGGACTGCTTTCCTCCTTGGTACTCCCCTTAAAAAAAATTAAAAATAAAAAATTGGCCTCCCCCAACAATATCTGGAGTGTTAACAACAATGCCCTTTATTTTTTTGAAAAAGAAAAAAGTCTAATTACTGGTGGTATAACTCTGGAGACCACAAGAAGCTGTACTAATATTTGAAAGACAACTTTTAGCCTATACTCTTTCTTTGTGAACTCATGCGACGCTAATGTGACTGTAATAGTGTAAATGGCAAGTTGATTTTTATAACAGGAAGAAAAAGTCATGTGTATTTATTAGTAAAAAACCTGCATGTTAGTTCAATGAACACAAAAATCAAAGGTTGTCGGTTAAAAATTAAAAAAGTATTCGCAAATGTTAATTTTGCTTATTGCCATATAAGTAGAGACAACATATAAACATGTATTATGCAAAACAAAATAATATATTCATAAATGTAGTGTGGCGGTGATTCGATAATTGTAAATTAACAATACACAGAAAATAGCGAAAGATAAAGGAGAAGTAGGGATTATGGTGTAAGCCATGTTAACATAAAATAATACATTACTTCATTTTTATATGAATATGCATTCAATCGTCTAAGTTACTGCATATTATAAGGCAATTGAACTACATGGCAATTGAACTACATACGTTGAAGCTTCCAAGTCCATGACCTTAGGTGTTTCTTCAAATTTATAGTTATTATATACCCATAATCTGTGCATAAACAATGACATAAAACGTTTTAGAATTGAGCAATCAAATAAAATCAATTGAATGCGACGCATTACCCAAATAAACCTTTGTAGAAAGCATTTCCACTGGTATGGTAATTATCTCTGCAAAAACCAATTTAGATGAGGAATTAGCGTCATCGTCACATCTAATTTCTTCTAAAAATATGACATCACTATTTATTGATTCGGAGGCAATTTTTTAACCCACAAATCTGAAATGCATTTATAATGAGCTACATCAAAGGTTTGGAATGTATGTAACCAAATAACACAATCACAGGAGGGTAAGAAACTTGTTTATGCTCCGTCTATAATTTTACAATTATCAATATCAATTCTTACCACAATAGTTTAGTATCTATTAATTTCTGCTGATTGAATAACCATAAAAATTAGATGCATTCACTCTAAATGGTAGTAATAGAAGAGGGAAATTTTTCAAAAAATTCTATCCTTTGTTGTCTTCTTGCATATTAATTATAGTTAACTGATGTTTCATTTGCAAGAAGTGAGAAAAAACAGCAGTTATCATGCATACAAAATTACATGATAAAGAAATAAAACATAAAACATCCAATTCTGGTCACATAGACCTGCTTTGCAATTGAAAAGGTAGCGGTGGACTTCATAAATTCATTTGTATGTAGCAAATGTCTATCAACTTGTAAATGTATCTTAGAGGTAGGAAGAAACATTGTTAATAATTTGACAGTTATGTTTGTAGTAGGCCTATACTTAAAAAAAGTTGGATCAAATATCAAATATGCTTGAGACATATAAATAATTAGGAACATAGGAAGTGTATAACTATATGAGAGATTTGATTAATAATTAATTAATTTCCAAATCTAAAAGCTCTTCATACATTAAAACCGAAGGTCTTTTACATAGTTAGAAGATTTTATTAGGTAGGATAACGTAGAACATTTTGCAGAGTTCATTTTGATATGGTTTGTGATATTTATCACATGGATATTAAAGTGGAGATATTGGAAGCTGCTGGATTTTAGGATCTATTGACCGAGTTTTATGGATTTGTTGAGATATTTTAGAGAAAGTCTTATTTTGAACAAGTTTTAAGGAGTATTTATTTCTAAGATATTTTAGGGCCCAATTGGGTATAGATCTAGTCTTTCCATTTGTCTATATAAGCATTTCATTAGGGATAGATTTATTTGTACTTTTGAGGGAGGAAAACTTATTTTTATTTTAAGTGATTGAGATATTTTCTCAATTTTAGGTCTTTCTTTATAATTAATTGGTGAAATAATAAAGGTTTGTTTGGTAGAATTTGCTTGTTATTGTTATTTTCTTCCCTCTTTCAAAATCTAATCGTGTAGTGATCTTGTGGAAACCTAACAATTGGTATCAGCGCCTTCTATACAATTTTTTTGGAGAGGGTTTGAATATGGATAAAATAATTATTGAAAAGCTTAATGGAAGAAATTGGGGTTTAGGAAGACAAAGATTACCTTTATCTTAATGATCTTTATCAGCCACTGGAGAATAATGGGGAAAACCTAACAATCTATCTGAAGCAAAATGGGAGACTTTGGATAGGAAGTTGTTGCGTCCATTCGATGTTTTTTGGATAATTCAGTGTTTCATATTGTTGTTAATGAAACATCTTCTTATGCAATATGGAAGAAATTGGAAGGGTTTATGCAAAGAACTCCGCAACAAATAAGGCTCTTCTTATGAGAAGATTGGTGAATTTAAAGCTTAAGGAATGTGGATCAATTGGAGAGCATCTTAATGATTTTCAGGAAATTGTGAATAAATTGACTGCTGTGAATTTCAAGGTGGATGATGAAACACAAGTCTTAATGATGATGAGTTCATTGCCAGAAAGTTGGGAAACACTTGTGGTTCCGTTGAATAACTCAAATTCCGATGACTTTGTTTCAATGGGTTTTGTAGTTAGTAGCTTGCTTAATGAGGAGATGCGGAGGACGAGTCTTATGGAAGGAAAAGATAAGGAGGCAACGGAAATTGAAACTCCAAGTGAAAAAGCCTTTATTGCAAGGAGGGTTAGTCAACGAAATATCGAAAGACAATCGAATAGATCGGACATAAGAATGGAATACATTTGTTTTTACTGTGACAAACCCGGTCATCGACTGAGATTTTGTCATAAGCTTAAAAAGGATAAGGAGAAGATGAAAGCATTGGAAGAAGAGACTGATGAATAAAATAACAATGGTAATGAGGTGAATTTTGGCGAGGAGATTGAAGGAAATGTTTTATGTGTAAATAAAGGCAAAAGCAAAGATTGGATACTTGATTCAGGAGCTTATTTCCACATGTGCCATCAAAAGGAAGCATTTATTGATCATGAAGAACAAAGTAGTAAAGTGGTATCTGCCTGTTAAAGGCGTACGTTCGGTTCGATTGAAGATGAATGATGGAAAGGTGATGAAGTTAATTTGAGTTAGGTACATCCCAGAAATTAAGAAGAATCTTGTTTCAATTGGACAGTTGGAACAAAAAGTTTGCAATTTCTCGATTAGAGGTGGAGTTACAAGGGTTTGGAGGGGTAACAAGGAGATTCTGCGCGCAAAACGGGGAAATGATAATATATATAAATTGCTTGGAAAAACGGTGGATAATGTTATGAGTTCTCAAATTGGATTAGGTGAGGTGAGTTCATCTGAATCAAGATGGAGCCATCAACATAAGGTCACAAAGTTTACATGGAGGCCATTGTGGTATTACAAGCAATTTTGAGATCTTTTATGCGTGGTGTATCTCATTAGGGAAATGCATATTTTGGGGGTGGTTTTTAGATTTGTTGAGTATTGGAGTGATTTCATATCAAGGTTAAGTGTTATGGTTTGTGATATTTATCACATGGATATTAAGCGGAGACATTGGAAGTTGCTGGATTTTAGGATCTATTGACCGAGTTTTATGGTTTTGTTAAGATATTTTAGGGAAAGTTTTATTTTGAACAAGTTTTAAGGAGTATTTATTTCTGAGATATTTTAGGGCCCAATTTGGTATAGATCTAGTCTTTCCATTTGTCTATATATGCATGTCATTAAGGATATATTTATTTGTACTTTTGAGGGAGAAAAACTTATTTTTGTTTTTAGAGATTGAGATATTTTCCCAATTTTAGGTTTTTCTTTATAATTAATTAGTGGAATAATAAAGGTTTCTTTGGTGGAATTTGCTTGTTATTGTTATTTTCTTCCTTCTTTCAAAATCTAATTGTGTAGTGACCTTGTGGAAACCCTAAAACATTTGATGTAACATTTGTATTAAGGTGAAGAAAAATAAAATGCAATAAGCTAACCACTAATAAATCAAAATGCATAACTCATTGTGTACCTGTTCTGTTTGATAGATTTACAAAACACCATTGATTTTTTTTATGTCTAGCTGTCTATGCTTTGTGATATGACCAAAATGTGTATTATTCGATGGCTACTACCTTGCAACCAAGTTTGAGATATTGCAAATAATGTAAATGAATCTAGAGCTGAAGCTACCATGATTTCAACTGGGATATCTGAATAGAAATAAAACATAAAGTATGTTTATAGTAATACTTCTTTCAAGTAATGTTTACTCAAATATGTCAAAGTCAATCTTGCATGTTAAATGTAAACGTTGTGTCTTAGATATTTAATGAACAATGTGTTTGGTTCAAAAAAACCTTTTTTAATTAGCATTTATCGTCCACTTCTACCTAGATAAACTCAATCTGGAATTTGCCTAATTGTCTCATTAACATGAATATATGTACAATAGTAAATAGATAAATATAAAAGAGATATGCTTTATGCATCGTTGGGAAAAAAATAGAAAGAACTTGAGAGCGGTTCAACTAAATCGATAAATTAGCTTATAAGTACCAACCAAGATATCTGATCAGAAGTAAACATAAAGTAAGTTTACAATTCTACTTCTTTTAAGTAATTTTTTTTCCAAACATACCAAAGATAATAATATATATGTAAAAAGTAAATGTTGTGTTTTGGGTATTCAGTGGAATAAATGTTTTGTAATAACCCGGAAATCCAGGCCAATTTAAAATTTTTATTTTGGCAATTTTAGTGAATTTTGTTTATTCAAAATGAATTATTTTAAATAATAACGACGAAAAATTTAGTTTGAATGGAATTAGAATGTATATATTTATATAGCTCGACATTAGAATAGAAATAATTATTTATAATTATTAAACGAATTGAAAATGGCGCGGTAGTTCGATAATTAAATTTCAAACTTCAAATGGATATACCGGGTGCAAAATAAACTGGATTTTAGTGAAACCAAAAATATTAGAATCTATTTGAGAATATCTTTCCAACGAATCCAAAAAATGGAAATTTCATAGTGGGGATAAAAAGTTATGCCCAGTTGAAAATTCAGAATAGTCGCTATGGAATTCTGGCCCTTAAAAATGGCCTTTTTGCAAATGACGTCGGTTTTCGATGAAACCACTTTTGTTGGATCCGCAATGTCAAATTATTGTTAGGTTTCAAATTTCATAATTTTTCGAATCAATATGTGAGCGTGGCGAAGGGAAACGTGTTTGACCAGTTTTAGTTGATTTTAATCGACTGGAAAACGGCCATTTTTCAAACGGTCTCAGAAGTCGACGAAATTAGTTTTGTTAGGACCGTATCGTCAATACGAATTTAGAAAATGTTTTTCAGGAATTTTTCTAGTTAGTATGTAGCCCCAATATATTGAAATGTGCGTTCAAATTCAATATATAGAGTTATATTTTGATTTTGACGAAAACAGATCGAACTGATTGAATCATCTTACGATACATATCCCATTGTGTTCAGAATGGGGGTATTACGCTCGGGATGACGGTCATTGGAGTTCGATTGGAGTTCGAACATGAAACGAGTAAATTAGTAAATTAAAATATTATATAATACATATAGCCTCCTATAATTGGTCAAAGCCCTTCATTTACTTCCCCGTGGTCAAAGCGGTCAAAAATCCGCCCCTCCTTCTCAAATCAGAATCGCGACCTCACCCACGCTCACCCCGCCGCCTGCGCCTGCTTCCGACCACCCCACAGCGCCGCCTCCCCTCCCCCTCTCCTCCTCCACCGTTCCCTGTCCTCCTCACGTATCGCGAGCCCCCGTTCCTCAAATCGAACACAGCCCCCTGAACCCTAAACCGCCACCACCTGGACCCTCTCCCTTGCCATTTGCCAACTCCGACGCCGCACATTCACCCCCCCTTCCGACGACCTCCGACGTTGATGAATCCTTCCCCTTTTTTTCAAAATAAAGGTAAAATTTACTTCATTTTATTTCAGTTTTGGTTTCATTACCTATTTTCTTTAAAATTGAAAATTAAAGTGATGATTTTTCTTAAGAAAGATGCAAGTTTTATATTAAGAAAATTTAGATTTTTATGATATGAAGGTTTAGATTTTTATTGTAAACAAAGATTTGATTTTTGATGTAAAGAAAGGTTCGATTTTTAATTAGTGAAAGAAGTGATTTTTATAGCGATGATATAAAAATTCAATCTTTGTATAGGAAGTAGAAATATAAAAATATAATGTTTATATAGAAAGAAGCGTTGTAAAAATATATATGAAGTTGAAACAAAAATATGATTTTTTTTATATTATAGGAAGAATAAAAATATGATTTTTTATATCATAGAAAGAATAAAAATATGATTTTTATATTGGTAGAGTATTAAAAATATGATTTTTAATGTATAGAACATCATATTAAAAATGTGATTTTAATATGAGCAGCGTGAAAATGAGGTTGGGATTTCAGGCGAGTCAGCACTGTTCTGAAATTCAGAAATAGAGAATGGCGGATTGGAACCCTCGGTGAGAACTTCTCACTTTTAATTTAATTTTCTAGTTAAAATATGTACTAGGATGCAGATGGTGTTTAGTAGCACCCGACACCCGTCGTCCACAGACCATGGACGGCTTGTATGCTTGTTTGTTTGATTTTGATGTGTAGTTGATTGTGTGATGTGAAAAGAAATAAAATATTTAAGTAGTTAAAAATATTTTAAAGTTGAAAATAGAATTTTGTATATGAAATGAAATAAATAGTTATAAACAAATCGGATGATTTGTTTATATACACACATTTGACTGATATTGATTGGGACGATAAATTTTACACATCGACCAACTACACAAATAAAATATGTGTTTGATTGTTTGAAACCCCACACGGGTATTGGGATGATATATGACATACACTAATCCCAATAATTAGTTGTATGTCGATCGATTGATTGACAGACTATTATGAGCATTAAATATTTATATTTGATACAGTGTATAATGCACTTTGGATGATGGTTGATTGTTTATCATTGGTGATATATACATGCGTTGTATGGAAATCCATAGAAATAAAATTTATGGTAATTGATTGGGCCTCATTCCAGTTTTGAAATAGAATATTTGAAGAGAAATATTTGAATAGAAATATTTGAAAAAGAAGTATTTGAAATAGAATATTTGAAAATAGAAATGTGAAGCAGTGTTAAGTAGTCACACGCCATTTTAACACGAACGGGAATTTTGTCGATTTTATAATGAATATTGAAAGTGATTTCAAAATCGAATATTTAGAAATGAATTCGAATTGAAATTGAATAGAATTGAATTCGAATTGAATTGAAAATAAAATGAATTCGAATTGAAATTGAATTGAAACGAATTAGAATTCGAATTGAAACGAATTAGAATTCGAATTGAAACGAATTAGAATTCGAATTGAAATGAATTAGAATTCGAATTGAATTGAAAATAAAATGAATTCGAATTGAAATTGAGTTGAAACGAATTAGAATTCGAATTGAATTGAAACGAATTAGAATTCAAATTGAATTGAAAATAAAATGAATTCGAATTGAAATTGAATAGAATTGAATTCGAACTGAAATTGAATAGAAATGAATTCGAATTGAATTGAAAACGAACTGAAATTGAATTAAAAACCGATTTTAATTGAAATCAGTTTGAAATGAATTTAAAACGAATTTATAAGGAAAAATTCAATTTTATTTGAATTTGAAATGAAGTTGAAATCGTTTTGAAAATGAATTTAAAGCGATTTATAAAATACGTTTTCAAAGGAAATCGACGAAATATATATTATATATATAATATGATGGCCCGAATAGAACGCAACGCGCCGCGCCGCGGCAGTTCGCGAATTTCGACCATTGACTTCGAATGGACATTGCGGGAGATCCGACCGTCGGATTCTCTTAAAACTGGAACCTTTGGGTTCGTATCGAAAAGAGCTTTCTAATGCATATTAGAAATTTGAAATCTAACGGTTGGATTTGGAACTATGTCCAAATCAAATTTGGAAAAGGTCGCTGTAAGTGCAGTTCGATGGCCGTTGATGGAAATCGACTGTACGGGCCTTGATAAAATTATTAAAAATAGTAATAATTTGTGTAAAATAAAAAAATGATTTGTGAAGAATTGGGATGAAAAACTCCATATTTGATAAGATAAAAATAGATTTTTATTTAAATGAACTAGTTTTGAACTAGAATAATAATTTATTTATTTTTAAAATAAATAAATTGGATTTGAAATGGTTTTGAAAATAACCAGAATTTCCGATAATTGAATTGGAATGGATTTGAATCGAAATTGTCTGTGGAATATTTCGATGTTGGATTTCGTGATTATACAGATATTGTTATGGAAATTTGAAAGATATATTTATATCGTTATTTCCAATATGATATTTGTTGGTCGTAGAATTTGATATTGAATATAAGCCGATATATTTTCTATTCAGAGCCTTGTATTTAATAACAAATGTGATTTGGGTTTGTCGTGAATGGTGTCTTCATTAACACTGTTATTAAACCCAGTTAAGAAAGAGATTAAATCTTTTTATTTAGATTTAATGAAGTGTACCAATTAAATGGTATTTAATTGGAATTGAATTTGAATTAATTTTTGGGTTTATCATGAACGGCGTTTTAAATAACACTGGTTCTTTAACCCGATAATTAATGGAATGTGATTTTCTGTTTATCATGAGCCGTGTTTTAAATGACATTGGTTCTTTAACCCAGTTAAAGGCAGGATATTGATTTTTGTGAAGATTAAAACTAAGTGGGGTTTTATTGAATCTTTAATTAGATTGAAATGGTCGAGAATGGAGTATCACCAGTTTTGCTCCAGACGATAGTTAAATCTTTAATTAGATTTGAACGTGAAATGGTAATTGAATTTACCGATAACACCGTGGTGTTAGATATGAAGTATGACCAGTTTTACTTCATGGGATGAATAGGTTGGGATTGGGAAATAAAATAAATGATTACTTCGGTGTGGTTCGCTAATCTTGACTAGTTTGAATTGATATTCAAAAGAAGATTAAAGAATAAATTTAAAGAATTGATCTTTGATAAAATTAATGGGAACATTTCCCAAAGCGTAAGAATATTTGAATAAAAGAATATTCTGAATTGGAATGAGGCGTTGTTGTGTTTGTGTAACACTTGTTTACTACATACGTGAGTTATTCAGAAAGACCAGGTTTATCCCATTCTGAATAACTGATTCGACGATTAGTCGAAGATGAAGACGGTGGTTGAAAACCGGAGGTCTTCACGTCGTTTGGATAATTACTGATGATCTTGATTGGGCCGTACACCCAAGAGGAGGGAATCAATTAGTGGTCGTCCAGACGTACTTGGAGATCGATGTATATGCGGGGTACTAGGTGCCTCCGGTTTCGTTCAGACCCAGAACGGACTTGTAAATGGACTGTGTGTCTGACATTGGATTTTATTCTGTGTGATTGATTTCTATTGAATATATATCTGTTTGGCGGCGGAGAATTTGTTCTCCTGCTTAACGCCCTTCTCTGAGACGTACGAGCTCATAGGTTATATATTGATGGATATCAAACGCATGGTGTGAATTGCCTGTGTGGCATGCCTAAGTGGAAATTGATCGAGGCTTCTGTTGAAAAGCAAAGTCTTGTGGTTATCAAAGCACGGCCTGTGTGGCTTAGCTTTGTTTAACGTGAATTCGCGAGCCTCACACCCCGGTTGTGAACTAAAAACGGGAGAAGGACCTCAGGGAGGACATGCGTTTCTTTCTAGCTAGAAGTGGCGTCAGTGGTTTTACACGCCCTGACGAGTTTGACTTATGTGGTTGTTGCTATTGCGAGGCGCCTCGGTTTGATCGGACGATCCGGGTGCGATGGAGTCATTTGTTGGCTCATTTGCGCCCCAAAGGGCGGGGAAATGTAGTGTTCAGGCATTTTAATCTACATTGGTGGACCGGCCCTGACGATCCAAGGGTCACTCGAGCTCTTATCCTGAGACATGGTAGGCTAGATTGTCTCGAATCGGTAGAGGACTATCTTTTGCCTCGGTTCACAGATGGAAATCCAACTTCCAATACGTGACTTTGCGTTTTTGATTCTAGAGCCTAGTATGGCGACATGATATATGGTACCCATGCCGTCTATGATTGATATTTATGATTGAAATTGTTTTGACACTATACACTTATAATAGTATCAAATGATTTGTTTTAACGTACCAAGCATGTTTGGCTATTATAAGGGAAAACCCTATCCTCCAGCTTGTGTTCCATTGTGTGATGGGACCTGGGTCTTGTAATAGCTTCATTGTTCTTTATTTAGCATTGCGCTGTTGTTTTATGCACCGGTATTCTTGGGAGGAAACCCGTTCCGTGTTATACGGCGTGGTCCCTTGATTTACCTAACTTTAAAATAAAGATTAATAACTGTTTTAGTTCTCACACTAGTCACATGACTGACCTGGAGTTTATTGTTTTAACCTAAACTCTGGGTGCCCCTATTTTTCGCACGGGCAGCTAGTAGTTTTGGTTTTGCTGATTTATATTCACAGGATCCTGTTTTACAGCTGGAACGATACACAGAAAGCTTTGCATCCGTGTATTACTTCTAGTTGTGTTTTGTATTATTTTCCGCTACGATGTATTTAAATGTAATTTAAATCTCTGATATTTTCTGTGTAATATTTATTCTCACTCTGTATATTCTTGTATTCTAATGGAATTGTTGTAATATACAATGAAATGTTCTTTCATCTGCGTTTTATTTTGTCGTGTTCTCAAGATCATCCGGGCTTTCCTTACCGGGGAAGTTACGGGTCTTCACAGTTGGTATTAGAGATATGGTTTACAAAGCTCGGAGAACAAGACACGTTAGAACCAAATGGAAGAATTCGTCAGAAATTGGATTAGTAATATCCAACGAGAATGACTCGTTAGAGATAGGATCAGTAGTATCCTAGAAAGAGTGTAAAGAGTAGGGTTTTGGAAATAAAAGTGAAAACAAATTTTGTTTTGAAAATTTAAATCAACTATTCGTATTTGATTATTTATTTTATTTTATATTGAATTTGGACAATGCAGTATATAAATATTTTGCGTATACGTCTGATCCGCGTGTATTCGAAGTTTTAATATATTGGATAGATATAGAATCACACTCTAGTCGTCAGGGGATGATACTGATAAATGTGATCACATTACCAGTATTTATGTTCGAGTGACGAAAGTGGGCTTTCTATAGATTTCCAATTGATTGGTGTGAGAACCAAAATTAGATAGGGCTTATTGTTGTGATTTTGCATCAAAAATCTGATTTTTAGACTATATGTCAAAGTTATAAATTTGAAATGATAATCAACTAATTGATTGCTGATTGTGTTGTTTGATTATTGGTTGTTTAATTAAATGTTTAACCCATAGCCAATTTGAACCAAATAGTAAATTGTATTGAAAATTTATCGCATTTGCATGCATGTACATGTACTTACATTGAACAGGTCATAGCAAGGAGGCTATAGCAGAGAATAAAATTGTTTGCCCGACAAATAGGTACATGTTTACCATAATTTAATGTTTTGTTTGGGTGATGATGATTTTATGAGCTGCTTGGCTTTTTCTTTTTGATTGAAGAAGGCTATGGGAGGCTATATGAAATATCCCGAAGTCCCCGGTGCAGGGGAGGTTATGGCGAACTTTTTTGAAAATTTAGGGTGTTAGCCAAATTTTTGAAAAATTTGAAAAGTTCTTAGAAATTGAAAAGTTGAAGAACTTAAGCCGTAGTGAAAATAATGAAAGTTGAGTTGGTTTGTAAAACAACTTTCGGCTTCGTTCCTTTTCGGGGACGAAAAGTTTTAAGTGGGGGAGATTATAATAACCCGGAAATCCGGGCCAATTTAAAATTTTTATTTTGGCAATTTCAGTGAATTTTGATTATTTAAAATGAATTATTTTAAATAATAACGACGAAAAATTTAGTTTGAATGGAATTAGAATGTATATATTTATATAGCTCGACGTTAGAATAGAAATAATTATTTATAATTATTAAAAATGGCGCGGTAGTTCGATAATTCGATTTCAAACTTCAAATGGATGTACCGGGTGCAAAATAAACCGGATTTTAGTGAAACCAAAAAAATTAGAATCTATTTGAGAATATCTTTCCAACGAATCCGAAAAATGGAAATTTTATAGCGGGGATAAAAAGTTATGCCCAGTTGAAAATTCAAAATAGTCGCTATGGAATTCTGGCCCTTAAAAATGGCCATTTTGCAAATGATGTCGGTTTTCGACGAAACCACATTTGTTGGATCCGCGATGTCAAATTATTGCTAGATTTCAAATTTCATAATTTTTCGAATCAATATGTGAGCGTGGCGAAGGGAAACGTGTTTGACCGGTTTTAGTTGATTTTAATCGACTGGAAAATGGCCATTTTTCAAACGATCTCAGAATTCGACGAAATTAGTTTTGTTAGGACCCAATCGTCAATACGAAGTTAGAAAATATTTTTTGGGAATTTTTCTAGTTAGTATGTGGCCCCAGTAAATTGAAATGTGCGTTCAAATTCAATATATAGAGTTTTATTTTGATTTCGATGAAAACTGATCGAAACGATTGAATCAGCTTACGATACATATCCCATTGTGTTTCGAATGGGGGTATTACGCTGGGGACGACGGTCATTGGAGTTCGATTGGAGTTCGAATATGAAACGAGTAAATTAGTAAATTAAAATATTAAATATTATATAATATATATAGCCTCCTATAATTGGTCAAAGCCCTTCATTTACTTCCCCGTGGTCAAAGCGGTCAAAAATCCGCCCCCCTTCTCAAATCAAAATCGCGACCTCACCCACGCTCACCCCGCCGCCTGCGCCTGTTTCCGACCACCCCACAACGTCGCCTCCCCTCCCCCTCTCCTCCTCCACCGTTCCCTGTCTTCCTCACATATCGCGAGCCCCCTTCCTCAAATCGAACACATCCCCCTGAACCCTAAACCGCCGCCACCTGGACCCGCTCCCCTACCACTTGCCGGCTCCGACGCCGCACCTTCACCCCCTCCCCCCCCCCCCCCCCCGGCGACCTCCGACGTTGATGAATCCTTCCCCCTTTTTTCAAAATAAAGGTACAATTTATTTCATTTTATTTCAGTTTTGGTTTCATTATTTATTCTCTTTAAAACTGAAAATTAAAGTGATGATTTTTCTTAAGAAAGATGCAAGTTTTATATTAAGAAAATTTAGATTTTTATGACATGAAGGTTTAGATTTTTATTGTAAACAAAGATTTGATTTTTGATATAAAGAAAGGTTCGATTTTTAATTAGTGAAAGAAGTGATTTTTATAGCGATGAAATAAAATTTTGATCTTTGTATAGGAAGTAGAAATATAAAAATATATTGTTTATATAGAAAGAAGCGTTGTAAAAATATATATGAAGTTGAAATAAAAATATGATTTTTTTTATATTATAGGAAGAATAAAAATATGATTTTTTTATATTATAGAAAGAATAAAAATATGATTTTTTATATTGGTAGAGTACTAAAAATATGATTTTTAATGTATAGAACATCATATTAAAAATGTGATTTTAATATGAGCAGCGTGAAAATGAGGTTGGGATTTCAGGCGAGTCAGCACTGTTTTGAAATTCAGAAAATAGAGAATGTCGGAGTGGAACCCTCGGTGAGAACTTCTCACTTTTAATTTAATTTTCTAGTTAAAATATATACTAGGATGCAGACGGTGTTTAGTAGCACCCGACACCCGTCGTCCACAGACCATGGACGACTTGTATGCTTGTTTGTTTGATTTTGATGTGTAGTTGATTGTGTGATGTGATGTGAAAAGAAACAAAATGTTTAAGTAGTTAAAAATATTTTATAGTTGAAAATAGAATTTTTAACGTGTATATGAAATGAAATAAATAGTTATAAACAAATCGGACGATTTGTTTATATACACACATTTGACTGATATTGATTGGGACGATAAATTTTACACATCGCCCAACTGCACAAATAAAATATGTGTTTGATTGTTTGAAACCCTACACGGGTATTGGGATGATATATGACATACACTAATCCCAATAATTAGTTATATGCCGATCGATTGATTGACAGACTGTTATGAGCATTAAATATTTATATTTGATGCTTATACAGTGTAGAATGCACTTTGGATGATGGTTGATTATTGGTCATTGGTGATATATACATGCGTTGTATGGAAATCCATAGAAATAAAATCAATGGTAATTGATTGGGCCTCATTCCAGTATTGAAATAGAATATTTAAAGAGAAATATTTGAATAGAAATATTTGAAAAAGAAATATTTGAAATAGAATATTTGAAAATAGAAATGCGAAGCCATGTTAAGTAGTCACACGCCATTTTAACACGAACGAGAATTTTGTCGATTTTATAATGAATATTGAAAGTGATTTCAAAATCGAATATTTAGAAATGAATTTGAATTGAATAGAACTGAATTCGAATTGAATTGAAAATAAAATGAATTCGAATTGAAATTGAATTGAAACGAATTAGAGAATTCGAATTGAATTGAAACGAATTAGAATCCAAATTGAATTGAAAATAAAACGAATTTGAATTGAAACTGAAACGAATTAGAATTCGAATTGAATTGAAACAAATTAGAATTTGAATTGAATTGAAAATAAAATGAATTCGAATTGAAATTGAATAGAATTGAATTCGAGTTGAAATTGAATAGAAATGAATTCGAATTGAAATTGAATTGAATTGAAAACGAACTGAAATTGAATTAAAAATCGATTTGAATTGAAATCAATTTGAAACGAATGTATAAGGAAAAATTCAATTTTTATTTGAATTTGAAATGAAGATGAAATCGTTTTTAAAACGAATTTAAAACGATTTATAAAATACGTTTTCAAAGGAAATCGGCGAAATATATATTATATATATTATATATATAATATAATGGCCCGAATAGAACGCAACGCGCCGCGCCATGGCAGTTCACGAGTTTTGACCATTGACTTCAAATGGACATTGCGGGAGATCCGACCATCGGATTCTCTTAAAACCGAAACCTTTGGTTTCGTACCGAAAAGAGCTTTCTAACGAATATTAGAAATTTGAAATCTAACGGTTGGATTTGGAACTATGTCCAAATCAAATTTGGAAAAGGTCACTGTAAGTGCAGTTCGATGGCCGTTGATGGAAATCGACTGTACGGGCCTTGATAAAATTATTAAAATATTAATAATTTGTGTAAAATCAAAACAAAATGGTTTGTGAAGAATTGGGCTGAAAAACTCCATATTTGAGAAGATAAAAATAGATTTTTATTTAAATGAACTAGTTTTGAACTAGAATAATAATTTATTTATTTTTAAAATAAATAAATTGGATTTGAAATGGTTTTGAAAATAACCAGAATTTCCGATAGTTGAAATGGAATGGATTTGAATCGAAATTGTCTGTGGAATATTTCAATGTTGGATTTCGTGACTATACAGATATTGTTATGGAAATTTGAAAGATATATTTATATCGTTATTTCCAATACGATATTTGTTGGTCGTAGAATTTGATATTGAATATAAGCCGATATATTTTCTATTCAGAGCCTTGTATTTAACATCAAATGTGATTTGGGTTTGCCATGAATGGTGTCTTCATTAACACTATTCTTAAACCCAGTTGAGAAAGAGATTAAATCTTTTTATTTATATTTAATGAAGTGTACCAATTAAATGGTATTTAATTGGAATTGAATTTGAATTGATTTTTGGGTTTATCGTGAACGGTGTTTTAAATAACACTGGTTCTTTAACCCGATAATTAATGGAATGTGATTTTTGGTTTATCGTAAGCCGTGTTTTAAATGGCATTGGTTCTTTAACCCAGTTAAAGTCAGGATGTTGATTTCTGTGAAGACTAAAACTAAGTGGGGTTTTAATGAATCTTTAATTTGATTGAAATGGTCGAGAATGGAGTATCACCAGTTTTGCTCCAGACGATAGTTAAATCTTTAATTAGATTTGAACGTGAAATGGTAATTGAATTTACCGATAACACCATGGTGTTAGATATGAAGTATGACCAGTTTTACTTCATGGGATGAATAGGTTGGGATTGGAAAATAAAATAAATGATTACTTCGGTGTGGTTCGCTAATCCCGACTAGTTTGAATTGATATTCAAAAGAAGATAAAAGAATAAATTTAAAGAATTTATCTTTGATAAAATTAATGGGAACCTTTCCCAAAGTGTAAGATTATTTAAATAAAAGAATATTCTGAATTGGAATGAGGCATATGTTGTGTTTGTGTAACACTTGTTTACTACATACGCGAGTTATTCCGAAAGACCGGGTTTATCCCATTCTGAATAACTGATTCGACGATTAGTCGAAGATGAAGATGGTGGTTGAAGACCGGAGGTCTTCATGTCGTTTGGATAATTACTGATGATCTTGATTGGGTCGTACACCCAAGAGGAGGGAATCAGTTAGTGGTCGTCCAGACGTACTTGGAGATCGATGGATATGCGGGGTACTAGGTGCCTCCGGTTTCGTTTAGGCCCAGAACGGACTTGTAAATGGACTGTGTGTCTGACATTGGATTTTATTCTGTGTGATTGATTTCTATTGAATATATATCTGTTTGGCGGCGGAGAATTTATTCTCCTGCTTAACGCCCTTCTCTGAGACATACGAGCTCAGAGGTTATATATTGATGGATATCAAGCACATGGAGTGAATTGCCTGTGTGGCATGCCTAAGTGGAAATTGATCGAGGCTTATGTTGAAAAGCAAAGTCTTGTGGTTGATGATCAAAGCACGGCATGTGTGGCATAGCATTGTGTAACGTGAATTCGCGAGCCTCACACCCCGGTTGTGAACTAAAAACGGGAGAAGGACCTTAGGGAGGACATGCGTTTCTTTCTAGCTAGAAGTGGCGTCGGTGGTTTTACACGACCTGACGAGTTTGACTTATGTGGTTGTTACTGTTGCGAGGCACCTCGGTTTGATCGGACGCCGGGTCCGATGGAGTCATTTGTTGGCTCATTTGCGCCCCAAAGGGCGGGGAAACGTAGTGTTCAGGCATTTTGATCCACATCGGTGGACCGGCCCTGACGATCCAAGGGTCACTCGATCTCTGATCCTAAGACAAGGTTGGCTAGATTGTCTCGAATCGGTAGAGGACTATATTTTGCCTCGGTTCACAGATGGAAATCCAACTTCCAATACGTGACTTTGCGGCTTTGATTGTAGAGTCTAGTATGGCGACATGATATATGGTACCCTTGCCGTCTATGATTGATATTTATGATTGAAATTGTTTTGACACTATACACTTATAATAGTATCAAATGATTTGTTTTAACGTACCAAGCATGTTTGACTATTATAAGGGAAAACCCTATCCTCCGGCATGCGTTGCATTGTGTGATGGGACCTGGGTCTTATAATAGCTTCATTGTTCTTTATTTAGCATTGCGCTGTTGTTTTATGCACTGGTATTCTTAGGAGGAAACCCGTTCCATGTTATACGGCGTGGTCCCTTGATTTACCTAACTTTAAAATAATGATTGACAACTGTTTTAGTTCTCACACCAGTCACATGACTGACCTGGAGTTTATTGTTTTAACCTAAACTCTGGGTGCCCCTATTTTTTGCACGGGCAGCTCGTAGTTTTGATTTTGCAGATTTATATTCACAGGATCCTGATTTACAGCTGGAACTATACTCGGAAAGCTCTGTATCCGTGTATTACCTCTAGTTGTGTTTTGTATTATTTTCCGCTGCGATGTATTTAAATGTAATTTAAATCTCTGATATTTTCTGTGTAATATCTATTCTTACTCTGTATATTCTTGTATTCTGATAGAATTGTTGTAATATACAATGAAATGTTCTTCCGTCTACGTTCTATTTTGTCGTGTTCTCAAGATCATCCGGGCTTTCCTTACTGGGGTAGTTACGGGTCTTCACATGTTTGGTTGAAAAATAAATTTGTTTAATTAGCCTTTACCATCCACTTTTTGTCTAGATAAACTCAATTTGGAATCTACCAAACTGCTTTATAAACATAAATACATGTATAGTCATAAGTGGATATATATATATATATATATATGAAAAGAGATGGTTCATGCATCAATGGAGAAGAAAGACATGAAAGAACCTGAGAGCGGCTCAGCAAAATCGGTAATTTATTTTCTAAGCCCATACCAAAGCATCAGTTTGATGATTGCAATTTTTGAAATGAAAAATTGGATCAAGGGAAGGAAAAACAGTATTCATGTCAATCTCATATCAAAGAACTACACTTTTATTTCGGTCTGTTGTTACTTCAAAAAAAAGAAGGTCTTTGGTCAATTGGAAATAACCAAATAATGGTATCAGGTTGTATTTGTTGTATTTTTAACGTATACCATGAATTGGTATGTATAAGCCTTCGGACTTATATTCATAATGATTAATTTTCCAATGGCTATCTTGACTACCTCACTGAATTCGTCTATTACAATAACCAGTTCAAAGGCTAACCCTTTATCACATCATAGTTGATAAGAAAAGTATGTAAACTACACTCGAACAATAAGTAGAAACCTAAAAAAAATAGAAGTTTGCAAGGAATGGAACTATAGCTAAATAGCCGGTTTGTATGTAATCAATAAGGACAAAGACACCCATGAAGGAAGGGACCAATTACATGAATTTTATTATAATACCGAATCAAAAAACATTAACTAAAAGGCAAATAAAATACACTTATGCCAAACAACAAAGAAATAACATAGGGATGCACAGATAAAAAAATAGAATTTCTTACCTTTAATAGGATAAATAGCCAGACAAATAAAGAAGCGCGACACTGAATTGACCAACAAAATAGTAGGATGACCAATAGAATCAACATGAGCTACGGTAGAAAATCTGCATAAAATAGCGTTAAGGAAATATTTGGGAACCGTTGTACAATGAAGGACGACTTTCAAAACTAATCGTGATGACCGGTGAAGCATCATTTTTCAATCAGATATTTAGTTCCACCAAATCCCCAATTTTAAATTAGGGGTAGGAAATGAGATGGTGCAAGAAATCGGAGGATGAAATCTTTGTTGGGACGGTTCAGTGCCTATAATACGAAGCGCGACACTGAATTGACCAACAAATAGTAGGATGACCAATAGAATCAACATGAGCTACGGTAGAAAATCTGCATAAAATAGCGTTAAGGAAATATTTGGGAACCGTTGTACAATGAAGGACGACTTTCAAAACTAATCGTGATGACCGGTGAAGCATCATTTTTCAATCAGATATTTAGTTCCACCAAATCCCCAATTTTAAATTAGGGGTAGGAAATGAGATGGTGCAAGAAATCGGAGGATGAAATCTTTGTTGGGACGGTTCAGTGCCTATAATACACTTGGCATAATCTTTTGCATTTCAGTGTAAAATGAATTGTGAAAATTAGAGGAGGCTTCAAAGATATCTATCTTAAACTCAGTTTTGATAGTATAGTATAGATTTTATTTAGTGTGGTGCTAAGGGCACCCCAATTTACTTCCTATTACGACTACTAAAAAATACCATAAGAATTATCATTATAATCTTCCTAATACCTCACGTAAAAAATAGGCGCTACCATAACATCGTTACCTTATTTATCTCTCGTCTCTTGTTCGTTTATCTTTCATTCCATTTTGAAACCCTAGTTTTTCTATCGACCGATCAATGATAAATTGTTCGACGCCGCAACAATACTGAGAAAGAAAAAAGCTACAGACACATTGTTACCTTAACCCCAGTCAACTCAATCAAGTAAGTTTAGGGCTTCAAACGATACAAATTTGAATTTTTCCGCGAGATAGCTGAAGTAGACAATGGTTGTTGTTGATTATGGTTTTCAGATTAGGGCTGACTATGTGATTAGTTGGGCAAATACTAGTTGAGTGAGAGATTAGAATGGGGAGGTGATGTGGTATTAGGAAGTATACAAAATTTAATCAGTTTAATTTTGGGGATTGTTATTGACACTCCAATTATTATTAAAGGGAGGACTTTTTTTTAAATTTTAATTGTTAAGGAGAGTATCAATGAAGAGAGCAACCCCTCAATAAATAAAATTAATTTTACTGTAATACCCTTTTAAGCTTAATTTCTTTGTTCAATTCATTTCTAATTGGTAATCAAAACCATTAGTCATTGAAAAAGAAAACCCTAACCATTACTCTAATTCATCAAACGATTAACTATAAAATTGATTTGGTGTACCTTTGCAACACCTTCTCCACTATAATTTTGGATCTGCTTGTGAGGAGCGTTCTACGTTCTTCATTCTGGCCGTTAATTCGCTTCTGATCGTGATGAAGAAATGTAATCGCGTGCAAATTTGAGTTTGCTCGAAGTGTTAGCTCTAAAATTGGTTTTTTAATTGATTTAGAGTTTTGCATATTTGTTTATTGGGATGAGTAATATTGGAAAGGGAAAAAAAATTATAAGGACAAATTAATTTAATATTTTATCCATAAGGGCAGCACAATTATATTTTATCCAGAAGGACAATTGATAGCACAGCCCAAAAAAAAACCAGTTATTTCATTTTCTGTCTTAATAGTCGTAACCCTTACTTCTCTCCGCCGTAATTAAGAAATGACTACAGAATCGCGATCGTCGAATTCTCCGCCTACGAATTCTCCTAAATTAGATCGAAACCGGAGCGACTATACTGATAGCGAGTTAATGGAAAAAGTAATGGAAAGGAATTTTGAAACCCTAGTTGAAGTTGCGGAATTGTACGAAGCTGGAGTCGAAACCCTAAGTGTTGATGGTCAGAAGCAAATTAACAATCTAGTAATGGTTAAAATAGCAGTTGAAAGAGGAAATGATATTGTTGATTTCCAATTTGTCGATCAAAGAGGATTTGATGGAAAAAATGATACTGAAAATGTACAAACAAGTAAAGAACGAATTGTGGTTGAGAACCGCAGTGATACAATCGAAGGTAAAAATGATGAAGAATTTATGTTGGTAGAAAAAAATGATACTGTCGACGCTGAAACTATAGAGAAAGTGAAATTTGGAATGGGTAGTTGTACTCTGGATCGAAAAAATGATGGAAAAAAAGTGAGAAAAAGTGATAGAGTAGTAAGTAAGGAGACTCGGTCGAAACGGTTTACTGATCCAAAGTATGTGGAAGAAAAGTTGAAGAAAGAAGTAAAAGTCAATAAAAAAAGGTATGTGTTATTCATAGTAAGAATTT
The DNA here is from genome assembly GCA_030737875.1 of Allium sativum. Lineage (NCBI taxonomy): Eukaryota > Viridiplantae > Streptophyta > Magnoliopsida > Asparagales > Amaryllidaceae > Allium > Allium sativum. Next base: position 617,699,184 of record CM060918.1, on the reverse strand, counting down.
TCAGTAGTGTTTGTTTAAATTTTGTAACAATAATTATTAATTTGTGCAGGTTAAAGAAGGAAGAAAAACCAAAATATTTGAAGATAAGGATGAGGGAAACACTGAAGAAAATTCTGTAAGTTAAAAATGCTAACTTCAATGATATATAAATGATAACTACAATGGTATTAAAATGATAATTTGAGTAGAGATTTTTATTTAAAATGATACTGTATATGTGCTAAAAATGATACCTTGATTCTGAAAGTAATATTTAACTTGATATTAACTTAGTGCAAGGAAAAATGATAATGTAGAATGTAAAAAGGATAATGCAAACTATAAATGTAAGGGTTAATTAGACTAATTTTTTTTTAAATGCGTTAAATACAATTTTGTCATTGATAAATATTATTATTCTCTACATTAATTTTTTTTGAATGATAACTAGGATGATGATTTTGAGAATCCAAGGCCTCGAGAAATTAAGTCAGGTATTTCAATGGAGAGAAAAGAAGAGTTAGTCGTAGGTGAAAGAACTAATTGTGCAACAGCTTATAGATGTCGGATGCAATCGTCTTACAAGACGATCTGTTTGTTGAGAGACAAGAAAGCATAGACATGCAAGCAAATTGACATTTTGAAAAGAACACCGTTTTATGAATTTTTTTCTGTTTTTTATGAGAAAAACATTTCACTGACAGAGTGCATGAAAAAAGCAGAAAATTTGGATGTAGTATATTCATGCTACTCAGTGGAGAAAAAATGTTTTGTGTTTGGAGAAAGTAAAATGGAAATTCGGCCAGAAGATATAAGTCTATTATTTTACATGCCTTTAGAAGGTTCTGATATAGACGACACACCAACAATGACTAGTAGAACTATACCGACAGATTGCAAGAAATTCGTGTCAAGAAATTTTGGGAAAGCGACTATAATTACAAGGAGTTCAATTGAAAAAAGAATTAAAGATGAAGTAGGGAAGAAAAATAAGGAGTTTGAAGAGGACTTGCCACTCCTTATGATTATGTTAATACTGCTTACATTTTTCTTTCCCAATAACCAGCAAAAGTTTAGGTGGGTTTTTATTCCAAACATTGTAGATGTGAAAAAGATGAGTTCAGTGTCATGGCCAAAAACCATTCATTTGAGTTTTAAAAAGTTTGTAAAAAGCTACGTAAAAAATCCGCGGGATATGGTCGGCTGTTCTGTTCTATGCTTCCTTTGGTAAAAAATTTCATACAATCTTTTTTCTGTATACCCAAACAAGTATTATTGAATTCAGATTTAACATTGGTTTTTATTTATATGCAGTATGTGATGTATGAGAAGGTAAATCTAATTGCCCAGAGGAAGAAGTTTGAGAACAAAATACCTCGATTTGCTAGGTGGGATCTGAGGAAATTAAGTAAAATAGTTCAGAAGGAATTTTTGGACACTTTTAAAGCTGGACAGGTAGAAATATCAATATTTCAGTGTTAATTTTGTACAGAGTTAATTTTAATTTTGTTACCATGTGTAAAATAGTGAAGAAGTAACATTGGTTTATATGTTTAATTAGCTGGTTATCTTTTCTATTTATTTGTAGGGTTCATTTTTGTGTTGTTACCATGTGTAGAATTTTTTCTGGTTTGTATTTTATAATTTTGTAGAGGTCATTCTTTATTTATGTTACTTTCAAAGTCCATGAGTATCTTTTTTTCTTCAATGCAATTATCATTTTTGTTTTGAATTTTTAACTTCAGATTCTGGTTATCATTTTTTATTTATTTTAGATATCATTTTTATAATTTATATCACTAAACATTTTCTAGATATCATTTTTTTAAAATTGTAGTTATCATTTTCTGTGTTTTTTTTAATCAAACAACATTTCTGCACAAATACAAATTATTAAACAAAAATATTGTTGTCAGTTCAACTTTTCATAATTCAATTTATTGACTACACTCTTTGATGTAATGATTCAGTGGTTTATTCTTTCTCATTTATTGTAACAACCCGTATTTGCAATAACCTGTTATAACGTAAATCGAGGCAGAATTTAATTTATAAATCTGAATCAAGGGAAACGGGCTGTGCCATTGCGTTCGTCTCGGAAAAATACGCGAAATAGAGTCCGAGTTTTCGAAAATCGGAGTACGTATGACCCGATTAAGGCCTAACGAAGTTTTCAGAAAATTTCAAAGTAAAAACAGATTTCAAATTCAAGTTTGAATTTGGAAATTAGGTCAGATTGGGCTAGGCGGGAAAATTCCCAGCAGAGCACCCAAGTCGACAGCCCTGTCGACTTGGGAGTCGACTTGGTTGGACCCTAGTCGACAGCCCTGTCGACTTGGCTGTCGACTTGGTCCAGCCGGGCAGTTTTGCCTGGTGCATCATTTTGGGTTTGTGTTGAGTTTGGGGGCCTGATTCGGTTTTAAGGGCTGAGATTGGAACTAGGGTTTAATCCTAAGGCTAAAACTAATCCTAATCTCTATAAATAAGGCCCTAACCTAACCCTAAATCATCATTATTCATTCATACAACTAAACTATGGCAAAATCATTCCTCTTATGGCCTCCACTCTCTTCATAAAATTCCTAAATAAATTTCTATGAGAGATTTTCCATGCATACAAGTGTTTTCAAGCTTGTATGAGCATCATTAGCTTGCATTCAAGTCAAGTTTCTTTATTTGCATCATAAAGCAAGAGTTTTGATCATTTTGGCTTAAGGGTTTTTCTATTGAAGCTTGCATTTTGGGTTTAATTGATTTCATAAGGGCTTTGTCATATTTTTTTGACTTCCTAAGCATTGTAAGCCCTTTTCTACTTTCATATTTAAACTCTAAAGTTAATGAATGATGCAAGTTGTGTTTGATCATTATGATATGATATGCAAGTTTATCATGTTATGCAAGTTTGCTATGTTATGATATGCAAGTATATCATGTTATGTTATGCAAGTTTGCTATGTTATGATATGCAAGTTTGCCATATGATATGCAAGTTATGTTATGCAAGTTTGCTATGTTATGATATGCAAGTTTGCCATATGATATGCAAGTTATGTTATGCAAGTTTGGGTTGATCATTTTGCTCATGTTATCATGTTATGCAAGCTTATCTTGGGTTTATGAGCTTAAAGCTTCAAGCTTTATGCTAAAGGTTGCATTTTGGCAACATGTAAGTTATCATATCCCTTATGATAACTTGCATGTGAGGCTAAATGCGAACTTATGGCCATTTCTACATGTCATTTATCACCATGTATCACCAATATGCTAAGTTTGGTTTTATGCATGCTTTTGAGGCCTAAAAATGTAATATGCAAGTATATGAACATATGTACATTTCATATGCCACCATGTTAAACTTGTGGCTTCAACACTTTTATGTCATGATTATGCCAAGTTCCCTCTTTCAATCCTTTATGCGCTATTGCGATATGTAAGCGATGGGATTGCGTTTGGGGTTGGGTAAACTTAAAAGACATAAAAACATAAGATTGGGAATTTACCTATTAAGTTAGGTCTATCCATTGGGAATTTACCTATTAAGTTAGGTCTACCCAATTGCTTGAAAATTTGTAATATGTTTTGGAAACATGATGGACATGACACTTAGAGAAGATAAGTGTGACCAACTCGAGGTTGGGTTGAGTTTGTAGCATAAACCTACCCGGAACCGACCGGCTTAACTAGTTGCTACAAACAATAGGACCCAATGTGAGAAGTTGGCCATGTTGTACCTTGAACCCGAGGTTAGACCAAGTTGTGGTATAAAGCTACCCGGAACCGACCGGCTTAACTAGTAACCGCAACGAAGTCTAATGTGAGAGGTTAAGGCGCATTAATTAATTAATGCCTCATGATTAGGGTTAAGTCATGGTCCACTTAATACTTAACCAATTTGGGCTTGGTAGATTAATCAGGGTTAAGTCGTGAACTCATCGTTACACTTAACCAAGTTAATCCATGATTAGCAAGAGGGTTAAACCGTACTTAACCCACTAGAAAATCCTAGCAATGGGGGCCCACTCCAGCAGTAATCCTAAGTTTGTATCATTAAGACCCTAGGGACTAGGCTAGGGAGGGGGCACGATTACTGGACTGGAGGTAAGTGACCAAAAACGACGGCAGAAGGGTACGCCGGTGTAGTTCCGGGCGGACTATGGTCGTGCACACAGTCCGAAGCCGGGGAAAACATGCACGGGTACTAGTAGATCGAGACTGTGCACGCATGTTTATGGTGTCCAGGGGTTGACACCCTAGGGCTTGATACACCCGACGGGAGACCCTGCACAGTCTGACTACAATTATGTTTGGGTCGTATTGACACCAACACGTGACGAGTTAGGCTTATAGGGAGCCGATCGACTAGACCGTTTGGTTGGACCTCGTATTAGGGTCACTTCATGTTATTGGGCCAAAGCTTGGGCCAAGGGATCAATACTTGTTTATTCAAGTCATGTTAGTTTGCTAGTACACCTGTAGTGCAAAACCTTAAACCTGATTATGCGATGACACCTTTATCTACCTTGTTAGTTAATCATCATGCTAGTATGTTGTTATCCTTACGATCATCCCTGCTTCTCATGCCAGTTAACTTTATCAGTTTACATTGATTGTAGTAGGGCTTACTCGGTCTTTTTGACTGACCTATTTTTCTTTCGCCTCTTTTCTTCCGTTCCCCCCCCCCCAGGTTCTCAGGGTGGGAACGTTGGAGCTTAGCTTGGATTCCTGATCGCTTGCTTGTGGGATTTTAGCTCATGTACGGTCTTGACATGAAGCTAGCTATGGTTATCACTTATTTTGGGGATAGTACTTATGTATTTCAGTTTTTCAGTGATGTTGTTTTTATCTAGACTTGTGTATTTGGAAAGTTGACATTATGTTGTACCAGACTTGTTTTGAAATGATTTGAAATCTTCCGCTGTTTTACTTATCTTATTTACTCTGTTTACATATATACATATGTTCTTGTTCTGCCTTGATATATCATTATGCATGTTTACCTGATTCGAACGCCCCTCCAAAGTCAGAGTGCTTGCAAGAGCCACCCTGGCGGAGGTGGGGTGTTACATTTGGTATCAGAGCATATGGTTTACGAGAAGGAACAAAAAGGTTTTTAGAAAACTTTTGGAAAACTATTTTCAAAACCAAGTAAAAAGTATTTTCCAAAGAAAAGTCTAGTTTATTTTAAAGGCTATTCCCCAAAAAGCCATTAGCAAAATTCCTTCGTTTTTCTCTATTCTGAATCTGCCTTTTTCTTCGTTTTCAGTATGGCCGATAACTTTGCTATTCCGGAGGGAGTACACGTACCTGTTTGGTATAGGAGACTTTTGGAGGCTAGGGCGACCGAAGCCAGCCCCGTAGATGTTCCTCCTCCTCTAGTAGTTAATGTTCCTCCACCTCCTGTCGCTGAGGTTCCTCTTCCTCCTCCCCCTCAGCATCCTCAAGCTGACTTCGCAAAGACTTGCAAAGATTTCAAAGCAATGGGTGGCAAGAACTTTCAAGGCACTGAGACTTTTGTAGAGGCCAGAAATTGGTTGAAAGAGACCGAGGATTTGTTTGTTATCTTTGGGTTAGACGATCAGAGGAAGATCTTGTTGGCGGTTTGGCTTATGAAGGATGAAGCCGCTTATTGGTGGGAAGTCACCAATGGTACTAGGCCTGTTGAGACTTGGGCCGATTTCAGGGCAAGGTTCGTGCTTAAGTTTCTATCTTCTGCTGAGGAGAATCTGCAAATGGAGAGGTTCATAACTTTGAAACAAGGAGATATGTCTGTTAAAGAATATGTGAACAAGTTCAATCAGTTAGCTCGTTTTGGCTTGGATATGGTGAATACTCCTCAGAAGAAGGCCCTTCGTTTTGCTAGGGGATTGAATGAGCCGTTGCAGGGATTGGCTATGTCACATATTCCCCATGGGGCCACGTTTGAGAGCTTGGTTGATATGGCGTTACTTCAGGGAGATGTCAAGAAAGAGATCAAGGTGAATGATACTTAAGACAAGAAGACTGATTCCCAGTGGAAAGGAAATCAGGGTAATCCAAGTGGTCAGAGCAGTCAAGGCAATCAGAACAAGAACAAGAACAAGAGTCAAGGCAACAAGGGAAACAACAACAAGGGCAAGAACAACAAGGGGAAGTGCCATTATTGTGGTTCAGTTGGGCATCTTATTAAGGATTGTAAGAAGAGGAAAAGGAAGAATGGTGAATGCTTTTTCTGCGGTGAGACTGGACATTTCAGTAAGGATTGCCCGAAGAAGCAAGGGCAAGGCCAGGGTCAGACTCAGCGTGCTGGACCTTCAGGAGGGCAAGTTCATGCTCTCAATACCGCTCCAGTTCCCGATCGAGGTAGTATTTCTGTTGAGAGCCTTGTATATATTTCTGATTTTCCAGTTCGTACCTTGTTTGATTCTGGTGCATCGCATAGCTTTATCTCATCTGATCTTGTTGATAGTTTGCACCTTAGTACTAGCTTGGTAGAGGATCCCGTCTGTGTCTCAAATCCTATTGGGGGTTCCTCCCATCTGTCTATGATATGTGGGGATTTGAGGATCTCTATACTGAGTGTAGAGTTCTTGTGTAGTGCTTATGTTCTTGGTTTTAGGGGATACGGATTGATATTGGGCATGGATTGGTTGTCCAGATATGGAGCCATTCTTGATTGTGAGCATAGGGTTGTGAGGCTCGTGACTCGCCTCGGAAACACCCTAGAGATTTCTTATAATCCGAGAGGTCCCGTCATGTTGTGCTATCTTGAATCACTCGACTCGTCAATGGAAACTCTTCAGTCTGTGAGAGTGGTTCGAGAGTATCCGGATGTTTTCGATGAAGTTAGGGGGTTGCCCCCTAAGCGAGAGATTGATTTCCGCATTTATCTGGTGGATAATGCAAAGCCGGTTTCTTTGCCCGTTCGGCACATGGCTCCGCGTGAAAGGCGGGAGCTAAGTAAGCAAGTGAAGGAGTTGCTTGAGAAGAACTTCATTAGACGAAGTATATCTGAATGGGGAGCGCCTGTGGTATTTGCTACCAAGGCAGATGGTTCTCTCCGACTTTGTGTTGACTATCGAGAGTTGAATAAGCTGACTAAGAAGAACAGACACCCGTTATCGAGGATTGATGATCTCTTTGACCAGCTTGTCGGTGCTTTTGTTTTCTCTCAGCTTGATCTTGCTACTGGATTCCATCAGCTCAGGGTAGCTGAAGATAGTATAGACAAGACTGCGTTCAGAACTCCAGATGGATTCTTCGAATGGCTTGTCATGCCGTTCGGCTTGACTAATGCACCCGCATATTTCGTGGACTTGATGAGTAGGGTGTTCAGGGAGTTCTTGAACAAGTTTGTCGTGGTCTTCGTAGATGATATTCTGATCTTCTCTAAAGATGAGGAAGAGCACGCAAGGCATCTCGTGGAGGTGATGGATACGCTTAGAGCGCATCAGTTGAAGGCCAAGTTCTCCAAGTGTCACTTTTGGAGAAGGGAAGTTAGATTCCTTGGGCATATAGTATCTAAGCAAGGCTTAGCGGTGGATCCCGCTAAGGTAGTTGCAGTTCAGGATTGGAAGACTCCAAGGAATGCAACCGAAGTGAGAAGTTTTCTAGGTCTTGCAGGCTTTTACCGGAAGTTCATCAAGGACTTCGCGAAGATTTCTTCTCCTCTCACTAAATTGACGAAGAAGAATTTAGTTTTTGCTTGGAGCATAGAATGCGAGCTTGCTTTTCAGAAGCTCAAGAGAGCTCTCACATCAGCACCTTTTCTAGCTTTGCCCGATGGAGGGAAGTTATTTACAGTATACACCGATGCATGTGGCACGGGGTTAGGAGCTGTTCTGATGCAAGAAGGAAGAGTGATATGCTTTGGCGGTAGACAACTCAAAGTGCATGAGAAGAATTATCCCACTCATGACTTAGAGTTGGCAGCAATAGTATATGCACTCAAGGCTTGGCGCCATTATCTTCTGGGAGAAAGATTTGAGCTTTATACCGATCACAAGTCATTGAAGTATCTCTTTTCTCAGAAGGATCTGAATCTGAGGCAACAAAGATGGATGGAATTCTTGGCGTCCTACGATTTTGAGGTAGCTTATACCCCTGGCAAGCGGAATGTGGTAGCTGATGCATTGAGTAGAAAAAGGTTGACTCTGAGTCCTCTATTCGTTGAGATGAAGAATTTAGAGTATGTGGCAACCTTTGATTTCTCCTTGGCGATTGAGTCGATGACCGGTTCTTTAGCATCTCTGGAACTCAGACCTATCCTTCTTGATCAAGTTGGGGCTTCGCAGAGAGAAGACCCTCAGATAGTTGAGATTATGGATAAGCTGATTTGAGGAGAGGCGTCTAGTCATCTCGCTCGATATTCTATTGATGACAAGGGTTGGCTGAGGAGAGACGGAAGGTTATGTGTTCCAATGGTAGAAGATTTAGTAAGAAAAGTTCTTGAGGAAGCGCATCGCTCTAAGTTGACTATACATCCGGGCGGAGATAAGATGTATAAAGATATGAAGCGCTTTTTCTTTTGGCCTGGGATGAAGAAGGATGTGGCAGAGTTTGTCTCTAGATGTATCATTTGCCAGCAAGTTAAGGCCGAGTCGAAGAAGCCCGGTGGGCTATTGCATCCTCTAGAAGTTCCACTATGGAAGTGGGAGAGTATTTCCACGGATTTTATCGATGTGCTACCAAGCTCAAGGAAAGGGAATACGAGCATTTGGGTTATTGTGGATAGACTTACGAAGAGTGCTCATTTCATTCCGGTGAAGAGCAAGAGGACCGCATCTTGGCTAGCATCTGTATATCTTCGTGAGATTGTGAGACTACATGGAGTCCCTTCTAGTATAGTCAGTGACCGTGACCCAATCTTTACAAGTCAGTTCTGGAATAGCTTGCAAGAAGCTATGGGCACGAGGTTGAATCTAGGTACGGCTTATCACCCACAGACGGACGGTCAAACCGAAAGGGTGAATAGGGTACTCGAGGATCTGTTGAGGCTTTGTATTCTGGATTTTGGTGGTACTTGGGAAGACCATCTTCCTCTTGTTGAGTTTGCATATAATGACAGTTATCAGGCAAGCGTAGGGATGGCACCATTTGAAGCTTTATATGGGAGGCCGTGCAAGTCGCCTACATGTTGGTGGGAGACTACAGATGAGCTTATACTTGGGCCTGATATGATCAGAGATACATCCGAGAAGGTCGAGTTGATTCGGAGACGGATGAAAGCGGCCCAAGACCGACAGAAATCCTATGCTGATAAGCGAAGAACTGATTTGGAGTTTGATGTTGGGAATATGGTTTTCGTGAAGGTTTCTCCTTTGCGGAATGTGGTCCGATTTGGAGCCGTTGGGAAGTTAGCACCGAGGTTTCTTGGACCATTCCCTATTATAGAGAGGATCGGGCAGATGGCTTATAGAGTGGAGTTGCCCGAGAAACTTGCCGGAGTACACGATGTTTTTCATGTCTCGCATCTCCGGAAGTGTTTACATGAATCAGCAGAGGTTGTTGAGCCAAGTGTTCTGAAAGATGTGGAAGTGGAGAAAGAGGCTACCTTGAGGAGAGCTCCGATTCGTATCTTGGGGACGGAGACCAAGAAGCTAAGGAATCGAGAGGTCAAGTTGGTGAAGGTTCAATGGGGTGAAGACGAAGAAGACGCAACTTGGGAAACCGAGGAGAAGATGCGTGGGCTTTATCCATTCCTTTTTGAGGGTACACTCTCAATCTCTTTTCTTTGTTAGCATATCTTTCTTTTTGCTATCCATGTTTATCTAGTTTTTCGTGTTAATCTTGTCATGAGAACCTGAGGTAGAAACCCTTTGGATGAAACATGTGTTTGAAACATGTTATGCTTGATGGTTGCAAGTGGTTGCAAGTGTTTGCAAGTGGTTACTCGTGGATGCATTATACACGTTAGGCACTAGATCGGCTCACACACTCCTCATATTGCATATGCATGAGTGTTTACGCATATTCATGGATGAAAATTTTTGTGTTATCACATGGATGTTGCATATGAATGTATGTTATGTGCACACATATAGATGTTATACATTATGTTAGGAATTGCATACATATGGATTCATTTCACTAACATAATTTGCATTGATGATATTTGCATTAGATAAGGACATATACACACACCTTTGCATATGTTCATACAACATTTAGAATCTTGTAAGGACAATGATTGCTCGTGGATGATGTTTTGAGTAGATGGATGATTGGATGGTAGGATACGTTCTTCCCAACTTGAAGATTTCGGGGACGAAATCCTTTAAGGAGGGGAGAATGTAACAACCCGTATTTGCAATAACCTGTTATACCGTAAATCAAGGCCGAATTTAATTTATAAATCTGAATCAAGGGAAACGGGATGTGCCATTGCGTTCGTCTCGTAAAAATACGCGAAATAGAGTCCGAGTTTTCGAAAATCGAAGTCCGTATGACCCGATTAAGGCCCAACGAAGTTTTCAGAAAATTTCAAAGTAAAAACAGATTTCAAATTCAAGTTTGAATTTGGAAATTAGGTCAAATTGGGCTAGGCGGGAAAATTCCCGCCAGAGCACCCAAGTCGACAGCCCTGTCGACTTGGGAGTCGACTTGGTTGGACCCAAGTCGACAGCCCTGTCGACTTGGCTGTCGACTTGGTCCAGCCGGGCAGTTTTGCCTGGTGCACCATTTTGGGTTTGTGTTGAGTTTGGGGGCCAGATTCGGTTTTAAGGGCTGAGATTGGAACTAGGGTTTAATCCTAAGGCTAAAACTAGTCCTAATCTCTATAAATAAGGCCCTAACCTAACCCTAAATCATCATTATTCATTCATACAACTAAAATATGGCAAAATCATTCCTCTCATGGCCTCCACTCTCTTCATATAATTCCTAAATAAATTTCTATGAGAGATTTTCCATGCATACAAGTGTTTTCAAGCTTGTATGAGCATCATTAGCTTGCATTCAAGTCAGGTTTCTATATTTGCATCATAAAGCAAGAGTTTTGATCATTTTGGCTTAAGGGTTTTTCTATTGAAGCTTGCATTTTGGGTTTAATTGATTTCATAAGGGCTTTGTCATATTTTTGTGACTTCCTAAGCATTGTAAGCCCTTTTCTACTTTCATATTTAAACTCTAAAGTTAATGAATGATGCAAGTTGTGTTTGATCATTATGATATGATATGCAAGTTTATCATGTTATGCAAGTTTGCTATGTTATGATATGTAAGTTTATCATGTTATGTTATGCAAGTTTGCTATGTTATGGTATGCAAGTTTGCCATATGATATGCAAGTTTGCTATGTTATGATATGCAAGTTTGCCATATGATATGCAAGTTATGTTATGCAAGTTTGGGTTGATCATTTTGCTCATGTTATCATGTTATGCAAGCTTATCTTGGGTTTATGAGCTTAAAGCTTCAAGCTTTATGCTAAAGGTTGCATTTTGGCAACATGTAAGTTATCATATCCCTTATGATAACTTGCATGTGAGGCTAAATGCGAACTTATGGCCATTTCTACATGTCATTTATCACCATGTATCACCAATATGCTAAGTTTGGTTTTATGCTTGCTTTTGAGGCCTAAAAATGTAATATGCAAGTATATGAACATATGTACATTTCATATGCCACCATGTTAAACTTGTGGCTTCAACACTTTTATGTCATGATTATGCCAAGTTCCCTCTTTCTATCCTTTATGCGCTATTGCGATATGTAAGCGATGGGATTGCGTTTGGGGTTGGGTAAACTTAAAAGACATAAAAACATAAGATTGGGAATTTACCTATTAAGTTAGGTCTACCCATTGGGAATTTACCTATTAAGTTAGGTCTACCCAATTGCTTGAAAATTTGTAATATGTTTTGGAAACATGATGGACATGACACTTAGAGAAGATAAGTGTGACCAACTCGAGGTTGGGTTGAGTTTGTAGCGTAAACCTACCCGGAACCGACCGGCTTAACTAGTTGCTACAAACAATAGGACCCAATGTGAGAAGTTGGCCATGTTGTACCTTGAACCCGAGGTTAGACCAAGTTGTGGTATAAAGCTACCCGGAACCGACCGGCTTAACTAGTAACCGCAACGAAGTCTAATGTGAGAGGTTAAGGCGCATTAATTAATTAATGCCTCATGATTAGGGTTAAGTCATGGTCCACTTAATACTTAACCAATTTGGGCTTGGTAGATTAATCAGGGTTAAGTCGTGAACTCATCGTTACACTTAACCAAGTTAATCCATGATTAGCAAGAGGGTTAAACCGTACTTAACCCACTAGAAAATCCTAGCAATGGGGGCCCACTCCAGCAGTAATCTCAAGTTTGTATCATTAAGACCCTAGGGACTAGGTTAGGGAGGGGGCACGATTACTGGACTGGAGGTAAGTGACCAAAAACAACGGCAGAAGGGTACGCCGGTGTAGTTCCGGGCGGACTATGGTCGTGCACACAGTCCGAAGCCGGGGAAAACATGCACGGGTACCAGTAGATCGAGACTGTGCACGCATGTTTATGGTGTCCAGGGGTTGACACCCTAGGGCTTGATACACCCGACGGGAGACCCTACGCAGTCTGACTACAATTATGTTTGGGCCGTATTGACACCAACACGTGACGAGTTAGGCTTATAGGGAGCCGATCGACTAGACCGTTTGGTTGGACCTCGTATTAGGGTCACTTCATGTTATGGCCAAGGGATCAATACTTGTTTATTCAAGTCATGTTAGTTTGCTAGTACACCTGTGGTGCAAAACCTTAAACCTGATTATGCGATGACACCTTTATCTACCTTGTTAGTTAATCATCATGCTAGTATGTTGTTATCCTTATGATCATCCCTGCTTCTCATGCCAGTTAACTTTATCAGTTTACATTGATTGTAGTAGGGCTTACTCAGTCTTTTTGACTGACCTGTTTTTCTTTCGCCTCTTTTCTTCCGTTCCCCCCCCCCCCCCAGGTTCTCAGGGTGGGAACGTTGGAGCTTAGCTTGGATTCCTGATCGCTTGCTTGTGGGATTTTAGCTCATGTACGGTCTTGACATGAAGCTTGCTATGGTTATCACTTGTTTTGGGGATAGTACTTATGTATTTCAGTTTTTCAGTGATGTTGTTTTTATCTAGACTTGTGTATTTGGAAAGTTGACATTATGTTGTACCAGACTTGTTTTGAAATGATTTGAAATCTTCCGCTGTTTTACTTATCTTATTTACTCTGTTTACATATATACATATGTTCTTGTTCTGCCTTGATATATCATTATGCATGCTTACCTGATTCAAACGCCCCTCCAAAGTCAGAGTGCTTGCAAGAGCCACCCTGGTGGAGGTGGGGTGTTACATTTATTCTTCTAAGTATGTAACATATGAAAATTCCATAGGTATCATTTTTATAACAATTCAGTTATCATTTAATTTCTACCTATGTTTATTCAATTTTTGATGATCATTTTATATATATTGTAGGTATCATTTTTTTGATTTCTTACCAACTTTACAGTTTCTAGTTATCATTTTCTAGCTATTCTACTTATCGTTTTTTTACATTACATTAGTTCACATCATTACGACACACATACAAAATACTGAGAATGAAAAAAAATTGATATAAATTCAGTGTTTTCCAATCCAATTCAGCAATGTGGCAATTATGCAGATTGATTCATATAATGCATATTCTTGTGTAGGTAATGGAAATGGGAAAATTTGAGCTGCATGAGGCGCTTCTGTTAGAGTGTAAGGAAAGTTTGGAAAGAAGAGCTACAATAAAAGGAAAAGCTGCGCAAACCAAAAAAAGAACGCGTAATCAGCAGGTCCAAGTAGTGGAGAAATTTGATAAGGACATGGAAAATAGAGTTCTTAACTACCGCATCACAGAATTGGAGAAGGAAAACAAAGAATTTAAAAGGAAGTGGATGGAAGAAAGAAATTTGAGAAAAAAAGTAGAAAAGGAGATATGTAAACTTAAAGACCAGATGAAAGAGCAGAAAGCTGAAATGCAACACGAGAAAACGGATGATAGAGTTGATTTAGAACAGACACTGGGTGATACGCATACAGAAGAAAACTTGAAAAGTAATCAAATAAGTAAAAATGAGGTGAATAATGAGAATCAGGACCAAGATAAAATGAACAATGGCATGACGAATGATGACAAAAGGACATATGGAGAAGAAAACATGGCAGCTGAAATAGAGAATGAAACTACGCCAATCACAGTTAATGATTCTGTCAATGATAGTTGGAGTCAAAAGAAGAGTGTACAGTCAATTTACAACATTGATCCTCCGGATTTTAGTTTTAATTTGACTGCAGAGATTGCAAAGATGAAAACCACAGAAGGGAATTCGGAGAAAACAGTTAAAAAGACTTAAAAAAAATCAGCTTCCAAGCCAAAAAGTGCAAAACCACCTTCATACATACTGAGAATGAGAGCAAGAAGAAGAACACAAAAAAGAAAAGAGGATTTTGAATATTATGTAAAAGCAACGAAGAAAGCACGGGTAACATAGAAGAAGGAGAATGAAGGTTCTAGTGAAGAAGAAAAATGAGGAGTTACAACTTTCATTGATTCCATTTGATGATGAAAAATGCAGGGAAAAAAAGGTAAATGAAGATAACGTAGATCAGGAACATACTGTTAGGCTAGAAGAGCCAATAAATGTTGAGAAACCTTCATGGAAAGACTTGCACTTGTCAAAATGCAAAAAAGTGACTAAACATCTTGATGATGAGGAAGGTAGAATTGTAAGGAAATTTTATTCAATGTCAATAGCTGAAGAGAAGTAAGTATAATATTTTCATCTGTACTTGTACAACGTAGAAATAATTTTATTAACTATTTGACTTGTAAATAATTGATAGTCCGATTGCTTGGGAAGACGATGATCCAGCAAGGGGAGGTTGTATTGTTACAAAGGATATGCTGACAAAAGTGATGAGAGGTTCGTTCACAGATAGGCAGGTAAACATGTGTAAAAAAATGTGGTAATAATTGCATTGTTTAAAAAAAATGATTACCAAATTTCTAATTTTTTATGTGATCATTATAATGAATAAGATAATGATACCTAATTAAATATAAAAATGATACTCAGAAAATGTAAAACATAGATTCAAATTATGTCGTACTAAAACAGATAAATTTGAAGACATAAATCTGTTATAAGATGTTGAAACATGTTTATTTACTGTATGTATTTTATTGTTTTCATTGTATTTTCAGATAATCGACTGGTGCACCTAGAAATGTGATTTAGTTGATAACCATTACGCAATGTCAGCACTTATCACAGTAAGTTGAATCACAAGTTTAAAAAAAATATTTTTGTAGTATTCATGTCTTCAATAATTATTAAATTAAAATGTACACTGAGCAGAAAGCATTTATGAAGGGCAGGAGTTCAATTATTAAAAGTTTGGTTACTCCTTTCTTAAAAGAAGCAGCTTTGAACAGTTATATAGAAAAAATTTACTTCCCATTACATTTTGACAACCATTGGACGCTGTTGACATTAGCATATGCAAACATGCAATGGGTTCACTATGATTCTTTGAGATCAAGAAGATCAAACAAGTTCAATAATCTTCATTTAAACAAAGCATATGAAGTGAATGTCTTTATTGATAGTGAGTTACTACTAAAAAATGTTCATTACAACGAAAGAAAGTTGAAGAAATTCTGCAACAACTTTGGGTAGAGAATAAAATCGTAGATAAGAAGATTGTTGATGGAGAGATTTTTCAAGAATCATGCGCACAGCAGCATTCTGGCAGGTTAATTATTATTTTCATTTTTTTTTGATTAATTTGGCCAGTACAAAAAAAAAATAGTAGTTTGTAATGTTAATTGATTGTAACAGACATAAATCAATATTAAATGCACAAGAAAAATAACTGACATTTGTTCTTTACAATTTGTAAACATTGTTAATTTTCATTTATGTAGAGTGGACTGCGGGATATTCGTCATCGTAAACATAATTTCAGACAACAGAGCTGAAATTCTTCTAAAGGTCTCAAAAGAGAAAATGGATAAAATAAGAGCACTGATTGTGCGTGAAGTTATATCCAATCATGCATGCTGTTGGAATTTGGTTCGATTCATCACTGAATTGACAAAGAAGACTAAAAAAATGAATGAAACAATGAGTGAAACAGTGCTGTATATTGTAGTTGGTTAGAAAACAGTGTATTTTCTTCTAGATTGAAAAATACGCAGATGTTAACATTTTGAATTTCAAATACGGATGGGTGGTTGTGTGAAATACTAATCTTGCATGAATACGTGATGATAAATCTGCATACTTGACACATTGCTGAATTCGATTTGAAAAGACTGAATTTATATCAATTTTTTTCATTCTCAGTCTTTTTTATGTGTGCAGAATTAATGTGAACTAACCTATTGTAAAAAATGATAAATACAACTGCCAGAAAATGATAACTAAAAACTGCAAAGTGGATAACAAATCAGAAAATGATAACTACAATATATATAAAATGATAACCAAAATCTGAATGAATATTGGTACAATTTAAATGATAACTGAATTGTGAAAAAAATGATACCTATGGATTTTGCATATGTTAAACACTCAGCACATTAAATGGGATTGAATAAAACAGTGAATCATTACATAAAATAGTCTGCTCAGTAAATTGGATGATTAAAACTTGAAATGACAATAATATTTTTGGCTAATAATTTGTGTATGTGCAGAAATGGTGTTTAATAAACAAAACTCAGAAAATGATAACTACAATAAAAAAAAGATATCTACAAACTGTGTAGTCATATGGATTTAAAAAATGATACCTAAAATAACAAAAAAATGATAACCAAAATCTGAAGTTAAAAATAAAAAATAAAAAAGATAACTGTAGTAAAGAAAAAAGATACCCATGGAATTTTGAATTGAGATAAATTAAAAATGACCCCTAAAAAATTATAAAAATGGTATCAAATAAATTTCTACACACGGTAACAACACAAAAATGAACACGACAAGACATAGAAAAAATATCCAGTTAATCAAACATACAGAATAACTAATTAAATAGATTCATGGAAGAGATAAAAACTAATATTAAACATGCAGATCGAATCTCACTGATCAGAACAACAACAAAAAAACAGAATGCCAACAACACATCAATGAAATAATCAAACTTAAACAAAATAAGCGAAGAAGATTTTTTATTAAAAATGTAGATAATTGCGTACATTTGCAGTTCAGCAAACAATATATTGTAAACGCATTCAAGTTTACTTGACAAGTTTATATGAGATACAAATGATACCTAGAACAAATGTAATGAATTTCATTTTTTATTTTTGGAAGCTTGACAATTGTGCTTATTATGACCATATTCATTGCATACTACATCTGTTTTGCTTGTTCTGGAAATATGCAAATCCTCCTTTCTTTTTGATGAAGGTCTACCGGCACCACGTTTATCCTTTGGTGGCTTAATTATTGCTTCATTACTTGAATCAACATCAGGTTTGTCATATGTAGGCATAGGATTAATTGTATGACTATATGAAGATCGGTAAGCTTCCACAGTGAAATAGTGCTCAATGAAATCATACACATTTAATTTCATTTTATTAATACATTTTATAGCATGAGCACATGGAAAACCCATCACTTTCCACTGGTTACAGCTACACGTCCAGTCTTTTAGATCAACACGATGAGAAATTGGTGATTTCACTTCAAACAGGTGTTCAGAAGCCTTGAATACATCCAAACCAAAACCTTCTTCAACTAAGTCTTCTAATCGATTTTCCATGGTTGGACACAAAATGGTAGTCCATAAACGAGATTCTTCTCGGCATTTAGCCATTTGTTCCATGATTTTTATTCGTATCCCGTCCAAACAAGATGTAATTGGTAAGGCCCATTCTTCTAAAATCCAGCTGTTGAAACTTTCAGCCACGTTAGAGTTGTACTCACCATACCTTTTACCACGGGAAAAAAAAATCAGCCCATTTATCGGAAAGTTTGTCTTTCAAAAAATTAACCGCTGCAGGACCACCAAATTGTAAAAACTTAGAATGAGCAAGTTGAAACTCAAGAACACTAGATGCTCGAGAACATGTCCGGAACAATTCCACAATCGAAATGTGTGCATTTTTGGACTTAACAGCAGACAGCAAATTTTGTTCCATGTGAAGGTAGCAATAACTATGATATGAAGTGGGAAAAACATCGTGAACACCCGAAATCAGACCTTGATGTCGATCGGACATAAAAACCAAATTACGATCTTCGTTGAGCATTTTCTTCAAATTATTTAGAAACCAGCTCCAATTATCCACATTTTCTATTGAAACTATGGCCATAGCTAAAGGGAAGAAACCTGCATAAAAATTAAGAATAAAAATTCAATAGGAAATCATTCTTTTTAAAAAAAATGATAATTTCAGACATACGATAAAGCTAATTAAATATTGTATAAATCAAAATGATACCTGCAAACAACCAAAACTGATGGTTAAAAACTGTTTGAGAAAAAAATGATACCTAGATAGGAACTAAAATGATACCTACAAAGTGTATACTAAAAACAGAGAAGAAAATGATACCGTAATGCCAATAAAAATGATAACTAAAATCTGTATATCTAAACAATGATACTGTAAAAAATAATAAACTGATAAATCTGAAAATGAACTGGAGAAAACTGATCACATAGAATCCAAATGGTATCATATGTATATGTAAATCATTTAAATTTATAGTAAAATAATACCTTGGTTGTCATTCTTAGCTGTAGCACCCATTAAAACTCCTGGCCTACCTTTAAAATGGGTACCATCTAAAAATATCATAGACCGACAATGTTTGAAGCCAAGAATGCAAGAACGAAAACCAACAAACACTCTCTCAAACTGATTTGTAGAAGATTTAACATTCATGGCGACATAAGAACCAGGATTGTGAGTCTGTAGTGCACCTAAATACCAAGATAAATCATTGTACGACATTGCATCATTGCCGTACAGTACCAATAAAGCTAGATGCTTTCCTTCGTAAGCATAAGAGTAAGATAAATTCAGATTAAACTCTCTTCGAAAATCATCAATGATGTCTTTCGATTTCTTAATAGGATGATCTCTAATTTCATCTATTATCAATGATTTAACAAATGAGCTTGATAGAGAAGGGTTACTCAAATTTGTTAGACCACCCCCGCAAGAATGCTCGACAACCAGATTTCTGATGAAAAATCTATTTAGTTGGCCAACATCACAAGAAGCATGCACTTTAAACAAACAACCAGTAGAAAACAATGAGCAAATAGCAGTGATCCTAGTAGCACTGTTCTTAAGAAAGTGGTATTCATGACCTGATTTAATTTTAAAGGCCATTAAAAATTCTCTAAACTCCTTGGCACTTCCGAAACAAAAACCGGTAAAATCAGTAAATTTTAATGTAGATCCTCTTTTCATCAAATCTTTTAAATAACTCTTCCTATGAACGACAATGTTTGCACCCAAACATTGATCAGAAGACGAAGGAATTAAAACATTAGTAGAAAGTGCAGAAGAACCATCAATCACATTTTCTAACAGAAATTGCTTCAACTTAACATCAAAACAGAAAAAAGCACTCTTCTTATGTAATTCAAATAAAACGATACTTTGAAGATCATAGTCACTCTCAACAATTTTAATTCTATCCTCAATCACAAAGTTAATTTCAATGGACTTGGGAGTAAGTTGAGACCAATACTCACATATTTCGTTTTTCAAAGCGTCCAATGAGCAGTTAATCGACAACCGAGTACTAAAAGAGGTATCGTTGAAGACAAGTATGATAATGAGAGTACCGTCACCACTGGAACAAAAAAGTAATGTGAAAAAAATAGTTAGCCAAGTAAAAAGATGCAAACAGTTACCGTAAAACAATTAAACAGGGGTAATACATTAAAAATGATACCTAAAAAAAAATATTAAAATGATACCTACAAACTGTTGCACATTCAAATGAAAGAGAAGAAAATGATACCCTAAAAAATACTAAAATGATACCTAAAAACTGCTATAGTCAATTTTTTTTAATACATTGCAAACAATCATAGTAACATTTATACTAATGAACGCAAAACAAGTTTTAATCTAAAACAGATTTAATTCAGCGATGCATTCAGAAAAAAATTACAACCTAAAAAAAAAACTAGAATAAAAGTAACGAAAAAAAATTAAAAATCTGAAAAAAGTAAAAAAAAATAATACCTGCTTGTAGCACAAGTAGAATCCATGAATTACCAATAGAAACACTAAAAACCTATCGCAAACAGTGAAAGAATCGTATGATAAACTCAAAACGAATAGAGAAAATCAGCAGTAAATGTAATGTGATTTTGATTTTCCTGTCTGATTGATGAGAGATCAATTTTCTGTCTGAGAATTGTGCGTTAATTTAGAATTTCAGATCTCTTGGAATTTATGCGATCAAATAAAAAAATTTGATTCGAAAATCTGAAGGAATAAGAATCGCGATCAATGGCGGCGAGATCCAAATTTTCTTCGACGAAAAATAGTGCTTGAAACAAGGAAATAGGGCGCGTGATTTAGGGGTTAAATGTTTAATGGATTACATGAAATAGGGCACGTGAGACAAGAAAAGGAGTGTGCTGTCCTTTTGAGTAAAATTTAAATGGGTTGTCCTTATGGATAAAAAAGCCTTTAGTTTTGTCCTTGTAATTATTTTCCTGTTTTAAAAAATAATATTGTAAACTATTTTTCTTAAAATGATACTTAAATAATAAACTCCTTTTGAAACAATTTATAAATCACCTGCAAGTGTATATATAAACATGAAATACCCCTGAAATAAATAAGTAAATATTCACACTGAAACTTTAATTTGGGGTACGGATCAACAATGATATTGGATTTTCTACAGCAAGAGAACGCGTACATAAATTACTTAGAAACCAGTTTACAAAATCACTGGATATCAATCACCGGAATCACTAAAGTTCTCAAAAACTAAGCGTATAATGCAGTAGAAAAACACATGCATAGGAGAGATATAAGGGTTGACCTTGCTTGTTCTTGGGTTGTCCTGGGGGTCAACCCATGGAGAGGTTTAGTCGACCTCTAGAACGAGATTCACTATAGGTTGAAATCCAGCTTAGATTGCAACTTCCAAACAAGTTTCGAACAACTTATAGAATCCAGAATGGTCTGAAAATTGGTAAGCACACAGTAGAACAATATGCTTATCAACCAGAAAAGGTTCCATAAGATTCTGACATGAAACACAAAAGTTACATAGCCACAATATGGAATTAAGCACGGATTGACTACGAAAATCAAGTTACAATACCTATGATTTTATAGAAAATACCACATACTGAACACTTACAGAGCTTGACAAGTTACAAGATGTGATATAAACTCACAATTAGGATGAATTCAAATATTAATTGCAAATATTTGAGGGAAAGACAGAAACTTCTAGGCTTGAGAAGGCCTTGTAGTACCTATAGATTTTACAGTAACATGCAAACTGAAAGTCATAAGACAGTAATTTTTTTGGGTATTAATGAAATAAACTCCTGAATTTCTACTGAGATCATCTATAACAGTTGAGCTTGAATGTTCTCTTCTAATTTGAATTGAGATTTGGAGTTTTTGTTTAAAGTTTAAGGAGGATTTTGAGCTTTCTCTTTACTATAACTAAGATGTAGGAGGACAGAAGAAGTTTTTCTTAGAAACTTTTTACGTACAGTAAGTTTAGTCCCTTCCAGATATTTTCTTAGATAAGCAATTAGGAAATAGGACTCATTAGGTTCCAGTTAAGTTAATAACAATAAACTTATGCCTACTTATACTAATTTACACCTTTTAAACCCATTTTTACACTAAGTTAACATGTTTTAAGCCTTTATAACTCATTTCTACATCAGTTCTTCACAACTCAACATTGTTTCATTCTTTTAAAATTTGTACAAGATTGTTCTAAGCCTTATTAAAAAAATTTAACACAAAATATTGATTTTTCAACAATATTTATATTTTTATATTTTATTTACAACTTCAAAACACATAATATTACACTAAAAATCATTGTACACATATATATTGCAATTTGTTACAATATAATACAATATAAATCTTTTAAATTCTTATTTGATCAAAAATTGCACATTATAAAGTTCTCTCAAATTTATACCTCAAATTGCATATGTTTTCCCAAAGATCATTATTTAATCACTTTAATGAGTAAATAATAATTTTCCCTAAATTTCCTAGGTTAACACAAACCCAATTTCAAATTCAACTTAGGTAATCATTTAAATTATCTCCTCCAAATATTTAATTTTCTCAAATAATAAATTATAATTTATTATTTTTATTATAGGTAATCGCAAATCGAGGGTTGTTATAGACTTCCCTCTTATGAAAATTGTGTCCTTATAGTTTCCCTAGAGAAGAGATGTATTCAACTTGATTTATCTCATCAACAAGGAAATGGATAAGAAAATATATAAGCCTAAGTTATAATTTCTTACCCTTGGCCACAATATGATAGGAAATCAAGATACGATTGCTCGATGAATTCTCTAGTTTTCCAGGTGCACTCATTGGATAACTGGGCCATTGAATCTTTACAAGTGGCATATTCTTGTTCCGAAGGCGTTTAACCTCAGAAGTAAGAACACATGCGATGTGTTGCACATTCAACAAATCAGGCGAGACCTCAAGTTCCTCTAATACACAAGTATCAATCACAGTGTCCAAATCACGTAAACACTTCAGCAATTGAGATATGTAAAACCACTACTATAAAAGGTGGCTACAACATCGGTTTTTTGCCGACGTTTGAGTGTTTTACGACTGATGTCGTTGTGAGTGTAGAGAAAGGCCAGGATCTTTTACATCAACTTTTGGCTGATGTCTAAGATGACTTCATACAACGTTTTCTTTACAAAACAATACAATATACCATCTTTTACATTGGTTTCTTTTAACCATCTAATGTAATAGATGGTCTATTACATCACTTTTTCTAATCTGATGTGATAGGTTCCCTATTACATCAGTTTGTTCAAACATAACTGTTGTGTATACAGTCTGTTTATTTCAAATAAATATTTAAACTAGAATATGAATAACAAATAAATATCTTATTCGAACAAATATCTATTACATGAATAGTATACATTTCAGTTTCAACTATTTGTACATACACATTCAGTTCATATACACATACATTTCATATTTACATTTTACATCTCATTCGTTACAAACACTCTCTCACACACATAGACGTATACACTTGGATTTGTCTTCTAGCTTGTATCCAATTGTCTAGTCTTCATTACCTATCACACAAATGTCAAAAGCGGTAATTTGGAAAATAAAATATAGCTCGAACTAAGAATAATATATTTATTATATTATTTCCTTAGGAATTTTGGTTGTTCGTCATCATCTTTTGATTCTATAATATATGTTCTTATCATTTTTGACCAAGTATAGTATCTATCTAATTAGCTAATATATAGTGCAGTATCTGTATATATCAGTGTTCACACGGACAAGCGAATCACAAGAACAAAATGCAGTGTGCATAAGCAATGAACTAGAGCAAGCTCGAGTGTCAAAGCATTGCACAGTTTCGTGGCAGCGTGTATTGTATGTATGCTAACAATCTGTATATACACGTACAAGAATGTATATGTATACACACATAGTTGCAGCAAAACATAGTACATATACAAAGTGCATCAACAGCTGGACAAGTGCACATGGGCCAGAAATAAAATCAAGAAGGGAAGTTCATAAGGATTATGCACACACTGGACAAGCATAAAAACAAATGTCAAAATGTAAGCACTCAGGTGGAAGTGCACAAACATAGACACTTGTATAAGCAACAAACTAAAATAGAGAAATAGTCAAGTGTCAAAGCAAGGAAGTGGCAAAAGCGAAAAATGTGGTGACACATATAAATACATTCACACATGTACACACATATGTATGCATGTATATACATAGGAACTGTGGATGAGTTTAACACGGCCATCATGTACAAAACATAGCCATAGTACATCAGGAAAGGTAAGAGTGTAGTAGACAACAAGAAATAACAAAATGAAGTGGAAGTAGAGCATATGCAACACAGCCATGAAAAAAGTGGCAACTGCATGCACGAATAGGGAACAATTTATGCAAGAACAAAGAGAACCTACTGAATAAAACAGTGGTACAGTAAGTGCAAAACAAAGCCAAGTATATCACAATGCAAATGTCAAGGGAGTGGAATCAGTCAATTTTACAAATCAAAATCAGCCGAATATACAGGGTTTTAAATCCTATATGTAACTCGCTTTCATCATCGGCATAATTGTGATTCGAGTACGAGCATAAATAGTTAGTATTATCTTAAATTATTAGTCAACAAAACCAAAACTTGAATCATAGTAGCTTGAGTAAGTCAAACTAGAAAAGGCACAAAGTTGAATCATATATCGAGCATAGCTAAATACTCGATTAGCAGCCTCAAATATCACAAGATCGCATAAGAAAATTTAACATCATTTCCTCATCATCTAATCAGGCAAATTTTCACTTGCCACTAGCCCAAAAAAATACTCAAGCCAGCTAAAACCAACTTCTAGTCAAACTGTCTCCAGCATCTGCTCATCATTGACTATTGCAAAAGGCGTCCAAAGCAGCCTTGATCATCACTACAGGCTTATCAGTGGAATAGATATCAATGAATAACAACGCTAACCCAGAGCACCACAAGCCCCTATTCTTCAAGCATCATCTTATAATCAACATGGAGAATAACAAGAAGATTCACTTGCTATTAATATGGGAAACATCTAGATCAAACTATTTAAACATTGCCCAAGTTCATCTCCTATACGGAAGCATCCACTAGAGTCCACCAAGTACACATTCATTTTAGAGAAACTTACAAAAATTTTAAGCCATATTTAATACCTGGAGCCTGTAGTAAGAATACTGATATAATACACTGCTCAGTCCATGATATATGCCAAATTCGCTACAATAGTACCTCGGCTTAACAACCCATTTACAATGCTCGGTCGATGATAAAGTAAAGAAAAAGGTAAGTAGCTATCACCATAGCTGACATTCACGTGTGTGCCAAGCGGTTGATGTGCCTTGTGTCATGTGTCAAACCATCAACAAAATTAATATCTGTACAAACAACCATAACGTAAGTCCAATAGTAAATATAACCGCGTGTGAACTTACTATACATACCATTGGTATGTACATATTTCTCAGTTTTTTTTGTGTTAATGCACAAAAATTGTTATTAACAGTCAATGATATGGTGATTATAGATTTATGACAATGTCTAGCGTGGATAATTTGCAGAACAGTAAGTAAAAAAGTGCAAGTAATATAACTCAAAACGCAAGCCGAAGGAAATAACCCAATACAAAACTGAATAAGAAAAGGAAAAAGGAAGGAATCCAATTATAGGATATCGGTTTGGAAAAGCAACTATTCCCACTTCCATTAGTTGTTAACTCCCAATGAAGGTAAGACCGTCGTTGACGGACTAAAGTAGAAATCGAACATTAAAAAATTGGCAACAAATTATGGAAATATCATATAACAAACACAAACATGGCCTACAAATAAGGAACACAGAGCATATGTTGTTTCAACCTTGTGCAGAAGGAAAGTTGAATTAGGGACAAATCAAAAGGTAAAGAGGAGTTAAAAAAGTGAAGAGAAGTTACCTTCTGTCGGTGGAGCAGCGGTGGAAGATAAAGCATAAAGCATTGTAATTGAGATAGGCAATGACGATAAAGAAGGGAGGGTTAGCATATGGGAGAAATTTAGGGCATAGTGCTTTGCCTTATCAGCAATATAGCAGCGGATTTTGGATCGAAAAAGAAAGTAGAGAAAGGAAATTTTATTTGGATTTTGTTTTTGTATAAAGGGTTTTGAATCAAGGGTTAAAGAGGAGGGGAGGAAGCGCAAAAATACATTTTAGTAGCAAATTCAGGCAGGATGCAAGATTAGCTTGGGCCTTGCCTATTAATTTCAAGGATAATGCTATAAGCTTTTTCCTTTGAATTCAAAAACGTTCAAAATTTTGAAATAGAGTAATAGACATTGGCTATTTTAATAAGTGATGTATTTGAAAACTTTTAACATCGATGAAAAATATCATTATTAAAAATTCCTTTAACGTTGGTGGTTTTAGAAACCAATGTTAAAGCAACGATGCTGTAACCACCTTTTCTAGTAGTGAACACGACATAAACACAAAAAAACAAGCTGGAAGTGCTATTCGATACGCTACTAGACCGATAAGCTCAGAGATAGGAAACGACCTTGTGTACCGGGGAGCCAATTTCCCAGTCCAACTGAAACAGGTCCTTTTAAAGGAGAAGCATGGATATACACAGAATCATAGATAGAGAAATCAAATGGCTTCCTAGATAGTCCGTATAGGATTTCTGACGACTTTAAGCCTCATTTATTCTCGCCCAAATTAGAAAAATCTTCTCAAATGCTTCACGAATGGTGTCGGGGTCCAATATAAAATTTCCTTGGACTCTAACCAACATGAAGGTGATCGTCATTACATTTCGTATAAGGCCTCAAAAGAAGAAACACTAATGCTGAATTGATATTTGTTGCTGTAACAACCCAGAGTTTTGACAATAAATAGTCATTTAATTAGAATCTAAAAAACAAGAATTTTTGCAAATGATGGAATTTGACCATGAAAATTTAACCGATGCGTTCATCTCGGAATTCTGGTTAACTTTCATGTTTGGGGTTTCGTGAACGGAGTCCGTACGAAAAAGTTATGAACGAAAAAGATAGCGGACAGAAAATAAATAAAACAGAATAGTATATATATATAGAAATAAATAATTACCCTAGCCACCTCACCACCAGGTCGACCAAGCGATCGACAGGGGTGGTCGACCGCTGGCTGCGACCGCTTGGTCGAGTCAGGCAGTGACAGCTAGGATTTGGCTATATAAAATAATATATGAATGGACGGATGTTTATTAAATCAAATCTAATGGTTCATGGCCAATTCCACTCCTCAAAATAAAGGGATAAGACCTCATTCTTTACTACACAAAATTGTTGGCAACAACAAAGCTCTGCTATTTTCCTCCTTTTCCAAACCTGATTTCTTAAATAAAAATATATTCTTATACAACAAATTAAATCCAAATCACATAGGACTGAGAGGATTACCAGATCCAATGGAAAAGAATGTAAATTGGCGCTCAACAGTAGATTCTCCCCTCTCTTCATATTTTCTTATATCTCTACAGATCTGGAGTTTTCCCCTTTTCAGATAAATTGTAGATTTATAAGAATTTGAGAATTGTGGCCTAAAAGATTCAAATTTCGGATTTGGATGCTTGCAGGTGAGTGGGAAATTTATATATACATTTATATTAATATATTTATCTCGTTTGTATTAGATATCAAGTTTATATGCCTATATTCATTAGATCTGCTTATAATATAATTGTAATTGAATTATCACCTGTCAGACCCGATTATAAAAATTGTCAAAACTTGTGAATTGTAAATTGTGGCTATGCATAACATTAATTGTAGGATTCTTAAATTTGTGTACACATATTCCTACAGTTATGTTGTAAAATATATTGCAGTTATAGAAAAGCACTATAGATCTGAAAATCAATCCCATAAAACACCAATTAGATGTAGTTACATGCCAGATCTCTAGTTCAATGTTGAATGATAAAGCATGTGAATTTGGGTAAAAGGATACAGTTGGTAAATTATGTGATTGTAATATTGAAAGAATTTTACCTATTTGTATTTAATGTTGTATTTTGGCTTAATTATTGCAAATATATCGTTTTTCTCTTTTTGAACAAAAAGATATCATTTTGAATTCACAAGAAATATGACAAAAAGATTCAAAAAGGAAAAGTGGTGCAAACGAACGTGTAAATACAAAAATAAATATTTATGCGTAGTTTACATCAACTATTCCAAAAATATATATGTATATATATATTTCTTGTGAATTTGAGGTATGCTATTTTGCTAATCATGCATAATTTACAACAACCATGGCTAATGGTCCTTTTGTAAGATTTGAAACCTTTTGGCAACATTGAATGCAAAAAGGAATGTTTGGTTATTTATTAAACCAAATCATTAAATTTAAAAAGAATAATAAGAAGAATAAAAATAATAATTACGTTGACCGCACGTAAATATAAAATATAAATATATACGTATTATCCGTCCAAAGCAGCGTAATATGATAAAATATACATTGTCCTGAATGTTTGGACAAGGTTCAATTATGGAATTATATGCAAATTTAATCCATATTGAATTAATATACCTTGGGTGACCATAGGTAGCCATCAATATAATTAATTGCTATAAATAGGACCACAATCAATAAACAACAATTGTAACCATTGTTGATTGGGGAAAGTAAATATAATAGGATAATGGTTATAATTCATAATTTAAGTAGGATAAATGTTGTACACCCTAAATAGGAAATTTGAATTATAAATGCATTTAGACACGAGGTTAAGCTTAACTTGTGGTAGAAGCCGGCCCGGAACCGACTGGCAAATCCAACATCCACAAGTGGTCAGCTTAATGTGAGGAGTCCAATGCATAATGTAAATGTACTAAGACACGAGGTTAAGTTCAACTTGTGGTAGAAGTCTGCCTCAGAACCGAACGGCAAATCCAGCATCCATAGGTGGTCAACCTAATGTGAGAGACCTAGTGCATGGATATATATATATATATATAACAGTCAACCAATAAATAAATAAATAAATAAGAATAGTAATTTTATGTTGGCGTACAACTAGTAGACACTTTAGGACTAATAAAATAAGGATATCTAGAGTTAAGGGTCGCCTTAAAAAAAATATGATCGTTATGGTCATAATTGGCAATAAACTTAGTCCAAATAGGGAAATATTTAAATAAGTATCCTAGGACAAAGAGGATATAACTTTCCTTATTTACAATTAGTTATTATAGAACTTAGAATTAAAAGTTAGAATTAGACTAGGTAGGTTAGTGATGTGAAACATTATTAACTATATGAACTTGTGACGATAATTAATCGTGTGCGTATAGTATTTCCGCGGAGAGATACTAAAAGGGAATGACTTAATAACACAACCCACTTTATCCAAATAAGGAAAGGTATTAAAGGCTAATAGGGTACGAACCTAATAACCTTCGTGTATAGTCCGCTTCTAGGGTCTTAAGCGGCTGGGATTAAAGATTCCACCAAGGAATAGGTCTTTCAGTTTAGGGGTCTTAAATGTAGGTGTGTGTGTGTGTGGACCTACCCAAACCTGGAAACCAAAACGTTAAATATGGAAACCTATCCTACAGGAAGTAATATGCAACTAAGGGGGTTATCTAATAAGGTCAGCTAGAAGGTATAGCGAGCGATAAAATACCATATCTCACCTTATGCGGGGAAAGGGTATATGCGTGAATGACAGAAGCCTTAACTAGTAGGGCCTATAGATAATGCCATCTAGTTTATGTTAATGTTAAATAAATCTCCAAGGAGTAGTAAGTGACCAATAGGTCCACCTAGGATCTTAAGTGATCAAGAAGAATCCACCCTATATATCATTAGTAGTACGACACTAAAAATGAGGGATGAGTGCATGAAAGTACATATATTGAAACTTTGTAAGTAGGAGTCTATCCTCGATTAATTAACCAGCCATGCTCTTGTATAAAGGCTTCACAAATATATGCGTAAACGTACTATCGCGATATTATACTTTGGGAATACTATTTGGAGAAGAGTAGTAAAGTCGTGCATAACCATTTACAAGGTTAACTAGAATCACTAACCTTGGTAGGCATACATCTTGGGTTGAACCAAACGGGATATTTCTGTGTATTATAATCTGTGTTGTACATTTCATGTTCACCAGAATCTTATTGTTCTGACCCTCCCTCCTCATTACAAACACCCAGGTTTTCCAGAGAAGTTCGGGTTCTCATAGGTGTTTAAGTTTGGCTTTTGGTTCTCGTTCTCTATCATGCTCGGTATTGGCAAAGTGACTTACTCTGAAAAAGGTAGTTACTTGAGTTAATACTAGTTTATCCTATTTTGTTTCGGCTGTGAGTTACCTTATCGTGCTCCGATTATGCTCATGCTCGTTTATTGCAGGTACCTAATTTAATGCTCCATGCTTGGATGTGTTTGAATTTCAATTTTTTGTTGAAATTTGGGTGCAGAAAAGTGTGGGGTGTTACATCTGGTATCATAGCATAGGTTAAACGATCAGAGGAATTAGTTAATTTAGGACCCGCGAGAGAACGTAATTCGATTTTACTTTCCGTTTCTCTTTGTCTTTCTTACTCAACTAAAATTTATTTCGACGATGAATTAGTCATGGGTCTGATAATAAAAATGGGCTTTATGCAACGAAGAGCTGAAATATGTTAAGTTCGGATTTCTAACCAATTATGTCTTACCCCACAGTATGTTGGCAATCTTGTCGTGAAGAGCATGAGGACGATATATGGTGGATTTCGTTGATTCGAGTTTGGAAACTGGACGAAAATCTAGCTACAACCGAGATAGTTGCGATTTTTGGTTTCGTCAGTAGTTCCGGTTAAGACCATTTCTTGATCATAAACGGAAAAAATTCACATTAACATGTTGTATCCATTTCGAAAATATAAGTACGAGGTATATCCATTTGTTAGTTCGTTGGATTTCCGAATCTACTTTTGTTAAAATATCCATTTGAGTTCTTAGCATTGTATTCGAGGAAATTTTATTTTAAAACTATCTGGAAAAATAAAAATTGATTTTAAAAAGTTTTGAATGACGATTTTGGAAAATGATTTTATGAAGGTCTAGTTTTATAAAGATATGATTTTTAGATTTTAATCTGTTCGTGTTTCAAAATTACTAGGGCCATTTGGTAATTTTAATAAATAGAATCTGATTGGTAGGAAGGAAGAAGTTAAAAGAAATAAAGAATATGCCACTAAACTCCAGAATAATAGATTTCCATTACTTATGATGTCTACTATCCCTCTCCCTATATATATTGGATAATTTATTGAAATTATCATAATTGATCATTAAATATTTTAAAGCACCAACATTTTTGAACACAAGTAGTTTTTTCAGCTTTTAATATAAACTGGAATATAAATAATACTAGTGATAGCAAATTGGGTATATAAGAATGAAACCGTTAGAATATAATAAATTCTATTTTTTGGAAAAGTTTCAAATTTTTTCTTCGAAAAGGCTAAGAAAATCCTTCATCCTTATTTTGGGGTATCTGATTTCGCGAATCGTATGTTTTTTGTCAGCTAGGTAAGTGGAAAATCCGTTTTAGTTTATATTATGGAATTCTAGCTGAATTATTTTTGGAATTCGTTGGTTCGTTGTGTAGTTGTAGCATCGTTATTGAGACTATAAATTCTTGGTGTTAGTTTAGAGTTTAACTATGGTCTTTGATCCCGTCGTGATGAAGATAATCGTTTTGGGGATTGCATTAAATCTTGAAAGATAACACGGGACAATTAATATTTTAATCCGGCCTAATAAGGTCAAGGTTCAATCTTTGTGTAAAGTCATTTGATAGTTGACCGTTTAACGTTATGCAAGAATTGTCAACTAGTCGATGAGTTTTGGTACTACTTGGACCTAGGACTCAACCATAAAAGTTGCATCCAAATTACCCACCTTGACTTCCTTTTTTGTCATTTCTTCCTCATCTATCTGAACCATTTCTCTATCCTTCTTTTCTTGCTTCCTCGTCTCTTCTTTTCTCGCAAAAGTTTGTGCATTAGATCTTGCCTCACTAGTACTTTAAGATCTAATTTCTTCTCTCCTACCATTTCTTAGTCCATAATACCTAATTGCGCCATCTGACTTTGCTCGTACCATTTATGTCTCATCCTTAGGGAAGAGTTCATTTGGCTGGGTTAGAATGAGAAAAAAGGCCTCACCGTTTTAAGGCTAAGAAAATTTGTCGAGACAGTCGGACTTGCACTGGCCAGTTGCTTTGAGATCTTAGAATCAGGTCTGTTGTTTATGCTACATCCGCCTTTGCTATACCTTGATTGAATAGGTTCTTTCGAAGGCGATCATCGTTTTGGAGATGAAGATTAAGCTATATTTGGATGTTTTTTCTAAGGAGAATCTCGAAGAGATTTTAGAAGAATCCATGTTTTACGCGGACTCAAATGGTCTTTTGTTTGACCGGCTTGGGATGTGACGATCCCAAAACCCCGTGACACGGTGTTAAGGATAATCATTGGAATATAACACATTAATCATCATTAGCAGATCACAGATAATAGCATAAACAGAAAATAGAATAATTTACACACATATGACAGCGGAATCATATAGATAACATCACATCAGAGAAGCACAGTACAGGATACAACTTAGTGCATAATGATACATAATTAGTCACCATCGCCTGAGGCGGAATCATACATAAAGAGTACACAAAAGGAATATCAGTCTACATCGCCAGTGGCGGAATCATAATATAGATACAATAATGGCGGAGAAAATCCAAGTCAGCGCGGTGTAGTCAAGCCTCGCCATGAGCCAAAAGGTGCGTCAGAAACCTGTAACTAGGCTGCCCGTGTGAAAATAAGAGCACCCAAGTTTGCAAGGTGAAACAAACTACGAGTCAGTCATGGGACTGGTATGAGAAATCTATTCAACTTATTAACAACAATAATAAGGCAAATCAAAGGACCATGCCACTTTCGCGGAACGGGTTTACTCCAATGAGTGCTAGTGCATGATGTAAAGTACATGATTAAATCAACGCAATGCTTTTTCTAAAATGAAGCCATTATAAGACTCAGGTCCCATCACACAATGCAACACAAGCCGGAGGATAGAGTATTTACCTTATAATGGCCAAAGATGCTTCATACGAATAAAACAAAGGTGTTTGATATTATTACTAGTGCATATATGTTTCAAAAGCGATTTCAATCATAAATATCAATCCTAGGCGGCATAGCTACCATCTACTATGTCGCCGTACTAGTAATACAATCACAACCGCACATATCGTATTGGAAATTGGATTCCTTCATGAGTCGAGGCAAGGGGCAAGCTCCTCTCCGTTCGAGACACTCTAGCAAATGCCTCGGGACCGCACACAGCAATCCCCTGGATCCTCCAAGGCCGGTCCTCTCTTACTTTTGAGGATTAATTATTCCTGAACACACGTTTCCCGGTCCTTACAGACCTATAATCGAGGCGCCTCGCATTCCAACAACCACACAGGTGAAAAGTAGATATAAATGTCAGGGCTGGGAGGTCACTGACACCACCATAGCTAGAAAGAAACGTCATGCACTCCTTGGGTCCTTCTCCCGTTTTTGACTCATACCGAGGTGTGAGGCTCACGAATTCACGTTATACACAAAGCTACGTCACACAGACCATGCTTTGATCATCAACCACAAGACTTTGCTTTGCAACAGAAGCCTTGATCATATGCCACTTAGGCGTGCCACACAGGCAATCCACTCCATGCGACTGATTTCTGTCAATACATAACCTCTAAGCTCGTACGTCTCAGAGAAGGGCGTTAAGCAAGAGAATAAATTCTCCGCCGCCAAACAGATATATATTTAACAGAGATCAATCAACACAGAACAAAATCCAATGTCAGACACACAGTCCATTTACAAGTCCGTTCTGGGTCTGAACGAAACCGGAGGCACCAATTCCTCGCATATCCGTACAATCAACAATATGTTTGGACGGCTACTACTTCAATTCCTTCATGGTAGCTACTCCAATCACGAGTATCAGTAGCGCCCATCCATCCAACGTGGAGATCGTCGGTCTTCAGTCGTCTTCGACTCTTCGACTTCTCAACGTCGATCGATTATTTGAAATGAGATAAACTTGGCCTTTTCAAATAACCCACGTATATTTAGATTTTCAAACCAATTAATCACAGGGTTGAACTATTCAACATTCACATTTCAGTTGTTTAGTTATAATTTTCACGTCAAATACATTCAACCATCACATATCAAGCAAACACAACAAAATTGGTTTATTTTCACTCTATATCGTCTATAGCACTTAATAACGATATATCGCCATTTTTATTTAATTTAAAACGGCCATAATTAATTAAACGACGTTTCAGGTCGTTTCGATGCACTGGCGCTGCTTTCCACTAATTTTGTTTTACACATATAGGAAAATCTAACCGTTGGATCTTCACAAATTTTACATCATTAGGAAGGTCTTTTCAAAACGAACCCAACGGTTCCAGTTTTGGGAAAATCCGACGGTCGGATCTTCCACACTAACCATTTGAAGTTACGATTTCAATTTACGAACTGCAGCGTCGTTATTCGATTTAATTTAATTATATTTATATATATATATATAAATATAATCGTTTCTGGCGCTGTTTTTCCTTAATTTTGAATTAAACATTCCAGACAATCCAACCGTCGGATCTTCACAAAGTTGGTGCCGTTGGAATGATATCTCCAAGGCGAACCCAACGGTTGAGGTTTCGGGAAAATCCAATGGTCGGATCTTCCGCATTAGTCGTTTGAAATCACGGTTTCAAAATATGAACTGCACGGCCTCGTTTCGTTTTAATTCTATTTATATTTATATATTTATATAAATATAGTCCATTCAATAATTCCTATATCGTTTTCACTTCAAATATTTTTCTATCTCCCTAAAATTTTGGAAAATTTCGCCATAACCTCCCCTGTACCGGGGGCAGCGGGAAATCGCAAATAGCGTTCCCGGTCCTTCTAATCTCAAAAAGAAAAAGAAAAAGCCAAGCGGCTAGCCAACAGGCTCATAAAATCATCACCCAAACAAACAGTAAATGTGTACCTATTTGTCGGGCACAAAATTTTATTCCTCTTCTCTAGCCCCTTTTTGCTTTAACCTGTTCAATAGATATGCATGCACATATATACAATTTCTAACATTTATCATTTTCTATTCAACTTCATATTTGACTTGCTTTGGTCTAAAAATACCATTCATTCTAATATCACATGCATAGGCTAAAATCATATCATTAGCTAGTTAATGTATATTTCAACTCATGCACGTTTATTCGAACCAGTGGCTATTTTTAACACTTCACATTTCAAAGATGATAATTTTGGCGAACTAAAGTAGATTTCAACACATAACTATTTTATTTAGTTCCTATGCATGTTAAAAATAATATTTCTATCACAAATATTTATTTCAACGTCCGCATATCTTTAGCATATCACACATATGATAAAAATGATATTTTTATCATTTAAAATATTTATTCAACCAACGTATGGTTTCAACACTTCATAGTTTCAATAAAAATGTAATTTTTATCGTTCAATCTTTTTATTCAACACATGCATCTAATTCGCACGCAGGCGGCATGTTTAAATTTATTTCATTTCCACAAACTAATCCTATGTGGTTTCAACCAAATATTTTCTAATCACAAACGGGTATTTTTCAACCACAATCAATTCAATATCAACCACAAACCATCCCAAACAACAATTTGCCGTCAACCAATTTTCACAACAATTTCAACCAATAAATATCGTCCATGGTTTGTGGACGAGGGGGCGTATATATATATATAATATATAAATATTTATATATAGCAATTCACTTTTATTTCCACACATATATATATATAAAGAAATTGAAGAGTGAGAATTTCTCACCAGTAGCTATCCAATAACACGACTCTTCCATTTCTAGAAATCTTTGTCTATTTCGCCTTCTTGTCGCTTTCGTTGCCCGTATTCTCTACATAAGTAAAAATCGAATTTTTACTATGTTATTCAATATATAAAGATCATATTTTAAAAACAAAGATTATATTTTTAATATTCTTATGATGTAAAAAAAATATTTTTATTACTTTAAAAATACAAAAATCATGTCTTGCTCCTTCTACCTAATAAAAATCCCGTCTTTTCTCTTTTTTTTAAAATATGATCTTTATTTTTGCAAGTTCGAATCTTTTTCTATTAAAAGATTAAACCTTTTTCTATTTCAAAATTTAAACCCCTTTTTCTATTCTAAACCTTAAGATAAAATCAGTTTTTATATCTTTAAAAATCAGTTTTTAAAATTCTTAAAAATTCAGTTTTTATAATTCTTAAAAATCAGTTTTAAAAATTACTAAAAATCAGTTTTAAAAATTCCTAAAAATCAGTTTATGCAACTTTAAAAAAACAGTTTTTACATTGTTTAAAAATTCAGTTTTTACAAAAAAAAAAAAATCAGTTTGTAAATTCGAAAATAAAAATAAAAATAAAATAAAATGGCTCACCGATAGCTTGCGAAGGGGAGGAGGGAAGAAGAGGGCGGCTCGGCGGCAGGGTTGGTGGTCGGTGGTTCAGGGAGGTGTCGCGAGGATGTTCGTCGGTGAAGGCGGGGTCTTCGGGGTCTTCGCTGGAAGGAGGAGGTCGTGCGGTGGGGGGCGGCGATTTGTTCGTCGGCGGCTTCGAGGTCAGGGGGGCGGCGCGATTTAGAATTAGGTTTTCTTCTTTTTTTTTTCTCTTTCTGAATAATGAATCGGGGGGGCAATGAAGAAGAAAAGGAGGGAATATATTTTTTTTATTTTATTTTTTTATTTAATTATTTAATTTTGCACAAGGGTTGACTTTTACATACGACCTCGAAACGAGGCCCACCGCCTGTCGTCCATAGCGTTTCACCCCCATTCCGAACACAATGGGATATGTATCGTAAGCTGGTTTGATCGTTACAATCAGTTTCCGTTGAATTTACATTTAAATCCTTATATTGAATTTTAAACGTACATTTCAAATTACCGGGGTCACATACTAACTAGAAAAATTCCAGGAAAATATTTTCTAGTTTCGTATTGACGATACGGTCCTAACAAAACTAGTTTCGTCGAATTCTGAGACTGTTTGAAAAATGGCTAATTTCCTGTCGATTAAATTCAACAGAAACTGGTCAAACGCGTTTTCTTTTGTCACGCTCACATATTGATTCGAAAAATTATGAAATTTGAAACCTAGCAATAGTTTGACATCCCGGACCCGACAAAAGTGGTTTCACTAAAATCCGTTATATTTTCCACCCTGCATAGTCAGTCAAAGTATGAATTCAAATTTTCAAACTGACTTACTATTCTTAACTCACTAATTTATTGAAATATTCAATTTCAATGCTTCAAATTGCTTTGAAATAATCAATTTAAAAATTTTAAATTGGCTCGTATTTTCCGGGTTAGTACATGGGAGGTTTTGCAGCTAATCCCTTTTTCTTAATGTCGGGTTCTTGTGTTTAGGGATCTATGTTTGAACTACCCATGTAGACGTATGACCCATTTAGCACATCGTTCTAGAAATGGGAAGTTATGACTAATTTGTCTCATAATGCGGAATTTAATATTGTTCTTGATCGATGGCGTAATCATCATTTAGTACTACATCATATTCAATTCAGCTTGTGTTCTTGTGTGTTGTCTCGTGGAGTTACTTTATGTAAACACCTATTCATTTTTGTCTCTAGACAATATTAGGTGGGTTTCCATGAGAAGAAGTTTTGTGGTAGGTTCCTTCTCTCATCATAAATTCTCTCTTAGTAGAGATGGTGGTGTGGAAACCTCCAATAACACCAGCAGTGTTTGTAGCACGAGATTAAGCATTATGTTACCACGATATGGTTAATTAAAGATCATAAAAAATGATTTGAGCTCCAGCCGCGGAGCAAGACATCTCGTAGTTTATAGCCATTGTTTTGAGAGTTTCGGTGTTGTTGTTTTGTCGTCTTCTTTGTTGTTTTTCCCTTTCCAGCATTAAGTTCTTGGCTTTGTGGTGATTCATGCTTGTAACTGTTAGTGTTATTTAAATCGCACGACTTAGGTTAATGAGATTTCTATGTATGAAATGTTTATGTCATTCACACATGCTTGTTTAAATGAAATCTCATCTTTCTTATCTAAACTAATAGTTGTCCCAGAGCTAGAAAGAATAGAATTCTGTATTAGATAAATTTTAGTAAAGGACCATTCCACGTCACGGATATATAAATAAATAAATAATCGCTCCTTATTAAAGCTAAAATTTATTTTGGTTTTTTGTGTGATTTTAGTTTTTGCAATTTTTTGCAACTGACTTCCTTTTCCGCTGACATGTGACTTGAATTGTTTATGTAAAGGCCTATAAATCCATACCCTTTGAGTTGACAAATTACAACCCACGTCCAACCCAAATTGCACGAAATTATGAATCTTTAATAGAAAGAAATTACAGGATGAGAAGTAGAAAGAAATGTTAAAATACAAGAAAAAGAAGAAGACATCACATCCGAATCTCATAGCGGAACGAATAAAAAATAACATTTCAACATAACTTTAAAGAAACAGATCTCTAATAAACGATATGTGTATATAGAGATTTGTTTTTTTAAAGTTATATTAAAATGTTATATTTTATTCGTTCCGCTGTGAGATTCTGATGTGATGTCTTTTTCTTCTATTCTAACATTTTTTTTCTACTTCTCATCCTCTAATTTGTTTCTATTAAAGATTCGTAATTTCATGCAATTTGGGTTGGATGTGGGTTGTAATTAGTCAGCTCAGAGGGTACGGATTTATGGGTCTTTACTGTTTAAGTTTTCGCAAAATACATTTTAAAGCTTTTGGAAGCATTGTTTGAAAAATAATAATTGATTTACTTTCTTTTATTTCGGTTTGTGCAAAAACGCGAAATTTGGATATGACAAATTGTGCATATTTAAACATCTACTTTACATTAAGGTAGATGATATGAATGGCGCAAAGTGCAAATTACCAAAATTTTGATTTTCATATGAATATCATATGGAAAGTAAAGCTATATTAAAAAGGAATTTTCTAAATAAACAGAGTTTTTAAGCGAAAATTTAATTTTACGAATTTTTTTGATTTTGGGTCACATGAATAGCGTAACGAAGATGTTTTGATGATTTGTATGTGCGTTTAAGCGGTACAATAGGGCCGAGATACGATAAAAACGTTAACGATAGCAAGAAAAATGTTGTTTTGTCCTTAGAAACGTTGTTTCCATACCTTTTCAAAGATGCGCGCGGGTTACTAATTAACTCATTTTACATTTTAGAACTTGTTTTAAGCCTCCTTTATAGTCTACAAATGAAATTTTTTGGGTAGCTGAGGTGAAAATTCTACTGTAGGGCGGAAAATGAAAAAGTTGTAAGCGGGAAAAATGTTAAATTCTTCGCTCTATTTCCTTTTTTCCGGTTTAGGAGAAATTAAATAGGAAACAATTAGACTGTGTGACGTTTTGGATGGTAGGGTTCGGATGCATAATTGGTTTCTTCACACTTATATTCGTAATTGTGTGAAGTTAATGGATGAAAAAGAGTTTTCAAATTTTGTATTCATATAGAACTGCCAGTATATTTAGGATGTTTTGCATCATGCTTTCAAAAGTGTTTAAAAAATCTAAATGCATATATATATATATATATATATATATATATATATATATATATATGGCCCGATTTAGAATCATCATGCATGCATGTTTTTTTGGTTGAATGCATTATTTACACCATGCACATATACACATGGTTGCAAAATGGATGTACACAAATTGGTTGTGTAGGATAAGATAACTAGGTGTTAGAATTTCGAGACGAAATTCCTTTAAGGGAGAAAGAAAGTAACAACCTGGAATTTTAATAATAAATAGGTATTTAATTAGAATTTCAAAAATAGGAATCTTTGCAAATGATAGGATTTGACCACAAAATTTAAGCGATGCGTTCGTCTCGGAATTCTTGTCAACTTTCATGTTTGGAGTTTCACGAACGGAGTCTGTATGAAAAACGATAACGGACGGAAAATAAATAAAACAGAATAATATATATATATATATAATTACTCCAGCCACCTCACGGCCAGGTCAAGCGCTTGATCGAGCCAGGCAGTGATGGCTAGGGTTTGGCTGTATAAAATAATATACGAATGGACAGATGTTTAATAAATCAAATCTAATGGTTCATGGCCAATTCTCCCTCTCTTCCTATTTTCTTACATCTCTACAGATCCGGAATTTCCCCCTTTTTTAAATGAATTGTATATTTATAAGAATTTGGGAATTGTAGGCCTAAAAGATTCAAACTTCGGATTTAGATACTTGCAGGTGAGTGGGAAATTTATATATACATTTATAATAACGTATTTATCTCGTTTGTATTAGATCTCAAGCTTATATGCCTATTTTCATCAAATCTTCTTATAATATGATTGTAACTGAAGTATCACCTATCAGATCTGATTATAAAAATTATTAAAACTTGTGAATTGTAAATTGTGGTTATGCGTAATATTTATAGTAGGATTCTTAAATTTGTGTACACATATTCCTACAGTTATGCTGTAAAATATATTGCAGTTGTAGGAAAGCACTGTAGATCTGGAAATCAGTCTCATGAAAACACCAATTAGAAGTAGCTACATTCCAAATCTCTAGTTCAGTGTTGAATAACAAAGCATGTGAATCTGGATAAAAAGATACGGTTGGTAAATTACGTGATTGTAATATTAAAAGAATTTTAACTATTTGTATTCAATGTTGTTGGTGTTTGGCTTAATTGTTGTAAATATGTCGTTTTCCTCTTTTTGAACAAAAAGTTGTCATTTGGAATTCACAAGAGATATGATAAAAAGATTCAAAAAGGAAAAGTGGTGCAAACGTACATATAAATATAAAAATAAATATTTGTGCGTTGTTTGCATCAACTATTTCAAATATATATATATACACACACACACACACACATATACATATATATTTCTTGTGAATTTGAGATATGTCTATTTTACTAATCAGGCATAATTTACAATAAGCATGGCTATCAACCTTTTTGTAAGAATTGAAACCTTTTGGCAAGATTGAATGCAAAAAGGAATGTTTGGTTATTTAGTTAACCAAATCATTAAATTTAAAAAGAATAATAAGAAGAAAATAATAATAACTACGTTGACCGCACAATTCCTATTATAAATAACGTATTTATCATGGGACTGGTGTGAGTAAACGATTAAAACAGTTTGATTTTGACTTTCAAAAACTTTTTGAAAGAAAAGATAATCGTAAGACCGATCCACACATAAATACGAATGATTTTTACCTTACGATAAGCCAAAACATTTTTGAAAAAAAAACAATGTTATTATGATATTATGATAGTGTCTAAATACAAATAAATAGAAATTTAGCAGAACGCTTGCATCTCACGCTCTACATATATAGTATACAATCAAAACCGCGATCGCTTATTGGAGACTGGATTCCGAATATGACAAGGTATGGAACCACCTGCCGATAGGGTATCTCTAGAGAAGAATACACTGGGATCAACAAGAACGTCTTGCAACCCGGCCCACACATGACCGACCACTCATTTCGCTTGAGTGTATCGAATATATTGTCACCAACGGTTAGGAGCTACCCACCGTTTTCCGAAAGGGATAGCATCGAATAGAATAAATAAGCAAATGGAATTTCTCTAGATAGGTGATAATACACCCGAATGGGAGCGACCCACATAGCCATGCTGCCTGCCCGATTTTTGTCATTTCCCGGTTGTAAGCCTTGAGGCTGAACTTACCCTTGGACATAACGCGTCTTCATTCGCTTTGAATGCTACATCGTCAAACTTGCCAAATCACAAATTTATTGCCACATAAATACCACAGGTATAAAGCTAAGAGAAACGAATTTCTCCGAGGCACTATCCTGTAAATGCATCTTAGGAAATTTCTACCTAGGATCAACAAAACAGTCCTTGCATAACACTTGTCTTCAATGGTCTTCAATAATCTCTGATTCAAAACGTATATATCGAATCGAAGTAGAATTTAGATTCCGGTCTCTTTGAAACGATAACGAAAAAGGTCCAGATTTGATAGTCAATGATTTAGCTATCAAATAAAAATAAAATAAACAGATTAATTTCCACTGGATCTGCTAAGCCTTATTTAAATAATCTTTGATTAATATAATACAAATAATAAATTGAATATATATTTATGTTTAAACATAAGTATTAATTAACTTAGAAAGTTCTATTATCAATCTTACGTGATAATACCACACTCGAATACCCGTTTCATAGTTGAAGACGATATTCAACTCTAACACACATTCTAAACACAAACTAATACGATCTATTAGATAATAGTGAAATCGATCAAGTTGGAGAATTTTAAACACCTCTTAGACCTTGAATCGGAATCATTCTTATCGTCCAAATTCGTAGCAGTTCGATATCCAAAATATTCGAAAAACCATCATTTGTAAATCCAATTGATTCCCAAATCTTAAACCATTTCAAACAACGTTATTGTTATGAACTATTCATTAACTTAATAAATCAGCGCATTTATTCCAATTTAGACAACTTGATTTCCTATTCCTTTCGATTATTAAATTAACTTTAGAACTTACTTAATTAAAAGATCAATTCTCTATTTGACTACACCATTAAATTATCCAAAATCTGTAAATTTAGAAACATTGTCAAATTTTTAAACAACCTTTTATTTAAACCTTTTTCTATTAAATTAATTTAAACAAATAAATTTAAAAATTAGTTCTTATTTAAACAGTTGATTTAAATAACCTGCTTAACTGATTAAAATAAATCTTTTCTTTTTGAACTAATTAACAACATAATTAATTTAAATAAATCCATTTAATTGTTTCTTAAGAACAATTTAAATTCAATCATCAAAACTCGAGTATATTTCTGCATGACTTTACAGAAAATGGCTTAGCAGCTCCAATGGTATATATAATAGTTTCACCGACATTCAAGTCATTAACCCAATTTGCACAAACAAACATGAAATATAACGCAATATTATCATTTGATAATATAATAACTCAACAACATATATTTACTGATAAAATATATCAAATTGATAAAATAGCAGAACGGTGTTTGGTTCTGCTAGTAGGGTGTTCAAACAATTCAGCCAATCAAATATATACATAGTGGAATGGTGTTTATTCCCACTAGCAGGTGTCGAAATGTAATTACGATTAACGTAATTAAACACAACAAAATTAATTTAATAATTATTTGAAAAGATAATTCAAGATTTACTACATTATAAGTCATTACCAATCAATTCGTAAGCGCTAACCAAATTTACGTTCGATTTATTTTAACGATTTTTATCATTAAAATCATTTTTAAGTAATCAATTTATTTTGGTGGAATTGTTTAAACACGATACTACGTCGAGTTATTTACACTTAACGTTGCTCGACTCAAATACACACACATGAGCCAACCTGTTCGACATATATTATATATAATCACTCATAATAGAATTTTACCTAAAATACTTTTTTTTCCAATTAAAATGACCAATCCCACTAAGATCAGCCCACGTACATTTGTCTCTTTACTTATATATATATATATATATATATATATATATATATATATATATATAAACATAGTTGTATATAGTTTTTAATATAAAATTTAATTGAAACATTTGTTTTATTTTTCTGCTGGGCCGAGGCCCATTACCCATTAAGTGATCTCCCTTTCACGCATCTAGGGCTGGCAATTAGAACCGAGAACTGAAAACCCGAACCGAACCGACCAGAAAAGACATGAACCGGAACCGAACCCGATGGGTCTCGGGTCGGGTCTAGATGATGAAAAATACCATCAAGACCCGATCAAACCCGACCCGTGTAGACTCGACCCGAAAGACCCGACCAAAATACATTGAAATATATGTATTTTTAGTGTTATTATTCAATCGGACCTGAATCAACATGACCCGACCCGAGCTTCAACCCGACCCAACCCGAACCGAAGCTCGGTTCGGACGGGTCCAGATTTTTGAAATGTATAGTTTAGACCCAACAAAACCCGATCCGCCTAGAATCGAGACCCATCGGGTCAG
Source organism: Allium sativum (assembly GCA_030737875.1). Lineage (NCBI taxonomy): Eukaryota > Viridiplantae > Streptophyta > Magnoliopsida > Asparagales > Amaryllidaceae > Allium > Allium sativum. Next base: position 617,655,223 of record CM060918.1, on the reverse strand, counting down.
GTCTGGGTCCATCGGGTTGGGTCTAATTGCTACCTCTACACGCATCACTGGTTCCCCCTTCCACGCATGAAGCCAAACCGCTGATGCTTTCCCCCTTTCCAGTTTCTTCATTTAAGTTTTCATCCCTGTTCTTTTTTTTAATTAATGGGTAAAGCCCAAAACCTAATACCCGAGATCCATGTAAACATGGTTGTACCCAATCCTCTTTGCTGATTCTTTCTACTGCTTCCTTTCCTTTCTTTACACGTTCTTTTACTTTCTGACTTTCTTTAGTTTCTTCTCTTATCCATGTTCATTACATTCTTTGAACGGAAACAGCTCCAAGCATATCAAACCCCCCTTCTACCTATTTTAATACCTTATTATTATGCTCAGTAATTCCCAGAAACAAAACCGCATGCACCAAGCATAAGTGTTGTGTCCATTCTTCCTATCTTCCCATCTTGGCTTTCTTTCTACTTTGTTTTCTTTTGTATTTCATTATTATTATTGTTATTATTATTATTATTATTTTCTTCTCATTTACTTATTTCTTCCTCACTTTATTTGCTGCTATCTTCATTTGCTTAGTTGGTTATTGGATTAAACACACCACATGAAAGATCACACTACTTCCCTCCTGATGATTCCTCTCCATTTCTTGCCTTATACCCAGGCAAATAATCTTGCTAACCCATGCTTTCTTTCTTCATTGAACTTGTATTATTATTTTCAAATGTACCCGGTGGTTCCTACTTTCTACTTTCATAAATCAGAAATTGAACAGTGGATAATTTGAGTTTGTAAACATACGTGTTGTATAGCTTGACATTAATATATGTAGAGTTGTTGTATGATTATATAAAGTTAAGTTTGCAAAATATATCTTGTGCATGTTCGAACATATATGTAAAAAAATTTGGTCGTTAGTTTAGCTCTTCAACAGCAAATAAATCCCAAAGAAGAATTTGTTTTTATTCCTTTTAAACTTCTGTTTTCTTTTTTTCCATTTGTTCCTTAATTTAAAAAAAAAAAAACCCATGTAGAAATGATGCTCATCAGCAAAGCATCATTTCCCCACTTACCATTTACCCACGCAGGTGTCATATTCCCGGTACGAAAACGCTACCACACTCCCTAGTCTACCACACTCCCTAGTCTTCCCATTTCTTCCCCTTCAGTATTTCCTTTATCTTGCATTTTCTACCATTTCTTATGTTTAAACACAAACAGCGCATCACGTGCACGTTGTGCACTTGCACAGTCTATTCCCTCACCAAAGACTCACCCCTACCTTCTCCGCAAGTCACTCCACCACCCAGTGTCACCACCGACCGACCACTTAGCCTCTAGAACTCCTCCTCCCCAAAAACACCCTTTCCGCCAATGTTTTATTGAAAAACAGAAATAAATATGTAAGTTCAGTTATTCATAAATATTAACTAAAAGAAACTCGTATCCCAGCTAAGACTAAAACAACTAACATTGACAGACAGATTAACCAGGTTTTCTAAACAATATGCATGTTTCAGAGAACTTTATATGAACCGATCTTAAAACCATAAGTCGTCACAAATTACTAATTAAATTTTCTCATTGAATAAACAGGCGCCTACTGCTAATGCTACTACAGCTAATCCCACAGCTGCGATGGAAAGCGAATCTATAGATACCTTTAATGATTCCTACTTTAATGCTGCACCTAAATGATAGCCTATGAAAACTAAACCAGTTCCAACTAATTCAAGTGCAGCAACGTTCTGGACGTTTGGCTATGGAGATCGTAGTTCCTAGTAAAACAAAAATACTATTTACTGGTGCTAATAGTGAGGTGCATTCTGGATTCAAGGTATTTGGTTATCAGACAAAACAGAGGCCAAGTTCATTGATAGCTACAGGTTATATATATTTGTTTCAATGTTCCCTTTCAGTATTTATTTTAGATGATAATTGTTTAAATACCCTATGTACAGATGCCTAAATATATGTTCATATACATCAATTAGAAATAGATGGGATTGAGATGAAGGGTTTACTCACAGACAATCTGCGTCCACTGTCCAAAATTTTAGACTACAGTTTTTTGTTCACTGGTTTGCAACACAGATTTTGGCAGTTGTTTTCATTTTTAGAATTTGCTTCACGTATTTGATAACTTTCAAGCATAAATATATGTGTAGTCAAACGATAACCTAACCATATTCACATCTATATACTCATTAATTTAACTTAAAAAAAACAGTGTTTACTCACGAATCTTGATCACAGTCCTCAGGTTTTACACTTTTGTTCTCCGGCTTTGGCTTTTGGTTGTCTGCCGTTCTCCCTGGGTTTGGCTTGCTTCGGATTTGTTTTGCTCTTGAGTTTGTGTCCTTAACTTCAAACTTTTTGTGTGACTGATAAATGGTGGTATGACATTGTATATATAGTGGAGGGAAATCAATATAAAATTACCTAGCTACAGGCTAATCATCTAGGCCTTTCATGGGATGGACATGCTACAAGTTAGAAGCTAGAAAGCGGGTTATGTTAAGATATTTCACATATATACTCTTCCAGTAATAAGATATGCACTGCTGTATGCTTAGCACTTAAACAATTTCAGAGTTGTCACTTCCCTGTGTTATGGTTTGGCTGCCGTGTAGAGTCTATAGCTGGTTCTAGGATTGGAAAGGAAGGTAGCTGCCATGCTTAGCTGATTGGAAGAGAAGGCAGTTTTGTGTACTAGCTATGCATTACTTAGCTGGTTCTATACTGCTCTTGATTGAGATTGAAATGTATTTTTGAATAGATGGGAAGGCACGGCCATGTGATGTTTGAGGTGCTTATTTATGAACAGAATATGTATGAACCATTGTTATCGTAACCGGACCGTAGGTCGAGCCGTGATGGTCCAAGGTCGAAGGTTTTGAAGGTTCAACCGATCGAACCGTAAGAGCCGTACACACAAAAAATATAAGTAAAATTAGTGTTTGAATGCAAATAACATTAGTATCCGATGAGCGCTTGCAATAAAAATAATGGTAGTTGATACAATTAATCTCATGCAAGTCACTCTTTCTCATAAATTAGCCATTTATTCATTATATACTCAATAAATTTACTGCGGCTATGTACGGTTTGAATACAAAAATGTTCAACCATCAGCTATAAGTCCCACATTCTCAAAGAACAAGTAAATCTTCCTAGGTCCCATTGTAAATATATCCCTTTCCCGAATGTGTGATGTGCAGTTAGCACGGAACGTGCGGTATTGCCTCCAACTGCTTTGCTGTTTGGTATATTAGAAAATTAATTTTTCTTCTTTCGGTCCAGTTTTTGGTCTGCAAAGCAAATAATACCCGGTTTTTTTGGGTTGAACTGCGGTTTCTGGGGTTCAATTGTAAATGAGGTTCAATTAGATTCCGAACCGGACTGGCTAACGGTTCAAGGTTTTCACGGTTGAACCGCCGGTCCGGTCCGGTTCTTATTACAGTGGTATGAACTGTTATAAAAAGCAACTTTGATAGCTAAGTATTTCAATATATAAAGTGTTTATATATTTATATGGTTTTAAATGGTACATCCTAGTACACTAGCATGCATTTAGACTGAATGTTTTAGATCTTAAGGAGTCAAATCTCTTGTTGATGTATCATTTCTTTCATATGACGTAATTGAATTTTTATTTATAATATCCTCATTAATTATGTAAAAAAAACACAATTTTATAACAAAATGTAAAAACAAATTTAAATACAAACAAAATATTGAAACAACATTACTTGTACCAATTAACAAGTACAAATACCCACATAACATTTTTAAATAATATTTACATTCAATATTTTTTATATTTTTAACAAGAGTTTTAAAACACATTAAAACACAAAGAAAATGATACAGTATTATTTACTGCTTGTTTTACATTGGTGAAAATATTTTAAAACATTTTTATATATTATTTATGAAATTTCCTAATATTTGTTATTCACAAATTTATTATTTTGACTTAACTACTGCATTCATCCATAATAAACTGTGTTATAAACTGTGTCAAAAACCGGGATGTGACAAGACACTTTGGGACTGATAAAATAAGAATATCTAGAGTTAAGGGTTGCCTTTGTAAAAATATGACTGTTATGGCCATAAATGGCAATAAACTTATGGATAAGAATGAAACGGGATTTACGGATATTGAATTATCGTTTAAATACTAAGTCCAATTAGGGAAATATTGAAATAAGTATCCTAGTGTAAAAAGGATATAACTTCCCTTATTTACAATTAGTTAATATAGAACTTATAATTAAAAGATAGAATTGGACTTGAGAGGTTAGTAATATGAAACATTATTTGTTGTTTCAGAAAATTTTTGATTCAAGGCAACTATGAAATGGAGATCAAATCAAAGAGTTAGTATGTATGTGTGTGTGTGTGTGTATATATATATATATATATATATATATATATATATATATATATATATATATATATATGTGTGCTTAATAGCGTTAGATCAAATTTTAAAATCTATCCTCATGATATAACACATATGCACGTATTTTGATAATATATATAAACAAATGGATGAAAAACAGGCATGACTGGACAAAATATGCTGAGCCAGTCAACTGGTCGAGCATATTTTTGCCAACTAACGGCTAGTTTCTACAAATTTTAAATATATACGAATTTCGGTATTTTTAACCAGTTGACTGATGATTTACATACCAGTTGACTGATTCGAAACAATAACAATTTTTATGTAGAGACATTAATCTTTCGTGAAGCGTTTTCTTTCATTTCTGAAATGAAATGGGTGCATCTCTTTGATAAAACTCTTTATGAAGGATCTCTTCTTTTCAACTATTATATATACACTACGAATTTAGTTTTCAAAAAAAAAAAAAATCTTTCCAAATCTATTCTGTTTTCTTATCTACATTTCTAAGCACTCTTGCATTCCAAAAAGATTGCAAATATTCAAATTACTTGTTGAATCATTGAAATTATTTCATATCTCTTGATTCAATAGAAATATACTTCCTTCAATCTTCATATGCACATTATATACTTGAGGATAAGATTATAGGAATGATGTACTCAGTCATTGGCTATTCAGTGTTGTTCAACAACACAAGCAGAAGTTAAACTCTTATTATTTGTTAAAAGTCCCGTGCCGGTGCTCAAGCGAGAAATTCTTGCTGGGCCTTGGATTGATCCTTGTTGGGGATCAGATTGTTGTCAACATGTTCCTCTGGGTGAAGAGAGGGCGTTGATAGTAGAATTCCAGAAGGAGTCTGAGACTAAATGTATGACCGGAAGTTTGAACCAGTATAAAATTCCTAGCGTCATTTTTCTTACTGCATTTACTTATCTGTGATACGTTATATTGCTGAATATTTACTTGCATCACTATTGTACTAGACAAGTTATTATATTATTCGCTTCCGCATATTCCATATAGAAAGATCCTACTCTATGTCACACGACTTTACAATTGGTATTAGAGCCTGGCGTTCTAGAGATCGTAACATCCTAGAACAAATGGCAATAAAGAAGTCTAGTCAAGGGATTAAAAAGTGGAAGAGTAACAAAGCAGAATCAACGGAGCAAGAGAGTAAATGTTTTATGGCTAAAGTCAGATCACAATCGGTATGTGTAGATTCATTATATAAAGATCTTCTGTTAAATAATGAAATTCCAAATTAATGCAGTTACTGAAAGATTTTAAAAGTTTAGGTAAACTTAATGCAGTTATTTTAGCCAAGTTTAAAAACCGTGAGCAAGGAAATTCCAAATTAAAAGAGGAAAACAATTATTTAGTAAAACAAGCCAATTTTTTTGAAAATACCTTAGAAGAACTTGTTTTTCAAAAAGATTTCCTTCTAAAATAAAATGAGCAACTAGAAGATAAAAACAATGTTCTTTTAGAGGAAATCAATTTTTTACAAAATAAAATTACATTTGTAGAAGATTCTTTAAATAATTGTAGTTCTTTAATTTAATCTCTTAAAAAGGAGAATGAAGCTTTAATTGAAAAGAATCTAGAATTATCCAAAAATGTGAGTTTTTAAAGGTAAATAATAATATTTTGCAAAATGAAATTTCTGACTTAAAGGAAAATTTTGAAAAATTACAATATTTTTTAGACAATTCAGAATCTCAAAGTTTTTGTCTCGAAACTGAGAATGGTACTTTAAAAAGGAAGAATTCGAAATTAAATAAGGAAATTGCTGATTTAAAAAATAACAAAATTTCTTTTGAAAACGTGAATAGCGACTTTGGAATCAAATTTGATAAATGTACTAGTAAGTTCGCAAAATTTAATAAAGGTCAAAATGATTTAAATTTGATTTTATCTAGATCTCAATTTTTACATGAGAAAGTGGTTTATATATAATAAAAATAATTAGAGAAATAGTATTAGATATGCTTTTATGTAAAAATATCACTGCTAGTATTAATGCACATCCAAAATCCAATTATTATAGTTTTTCGAATACTTCAATGACTAGAGATATTTATCATAAATCTAGAAGTACAAAAGGAAATACTAATAGAAGTTGTTTAAGTATTTGGGTTCTGGTAAATTGGAAAAACAGAGAAAAATAAATTGAAGATTGCTTTAATTCAGTAGTTAATAATGAAAATTTCATTTTTAAAGGTTCTATTTAACCCTTGTGGGTATGGTTACCTTCTATCTAATCCCTGGACCCTAATGAAGGAAGTGGATATACATATCATATTTTTTGCAGGTACACCACAACAAAAAGAAGGCTATTTTTGGTGTCTCTAAATGTATGTGAAAACAAAATTCAAGTTATCGAAATGCACATGATCCAATATCTCAGGACGGTACTTCAATTATTTATACGAACGATTACTACTCTTTATCATGATACTTATTCTTTTTATTCGATGGCAAATGGGGAGAAATATGTAATCATTATATCATTATATACACTAACATTTTGTTATAGGAAACAATAAGTTTATTATATACGTAACAAAATGTTGTAGATAAGCTTTTTAGTTAGGGGGAGATGAATATGTACAAGCATACATTCAGGGGGAGCAATTCATTATCTCAACAAAAATGCAAGGTGTTGTCATCAATCAAAAAAGGGGGAGAATGTTGATTCAAAAGATTTTTTTGATTCAAGACAACGACGAAATGGGGATCAAATCAAAGAGTTAGTTTACATATACATGTGTTTAGCAGTTTTAGATCAAATGTTAAAATCTATCCTCATGATATAACACATACGCATGTATTTTGATTATATATATATATATATATATATATAAACAAATGGATGAAAAACAATCATGACTGGACAAAATATGCTAAACCAGTCAACTGGTTACTGTCGAACTAGTCGACTGGTCGAGCATATTTTTTCTCAGTAACGACTAGTTTCTACAAATTTTAAATATTTATGATTTTCAATATTTTTAACCAGTTAACTAGTGATTTACAGACCAATTGATTGATTCGAAACAACAGCCATTTTTATGAAGAGACATCATTCTTCATAAAGGGGTTTCTTTTCATTTCTGAAATGAATTGGGTGCATCTTTTTGATAAAACTCTTTATGAAGGATCTCTTCTTTTCAACTATTATACATACACTGCAAACTTAGTTTTCAAAAAAAATCTTTCCAAATCTATTCTATTTTCTGATCTACATTTCTAAGAACTCTTGCATTCTAAAAAGCTTTCAAATATTCAAATTACTTGTTGGATCATTGAAATTATTTAATATCTCTTGATTCAATAAGTAATATACTTCCTTCAATCTTCACATACGAATTATATACTTGAGGATAAGATTATAGGAAGGGTGTACTCAATCGTTGGCTATTCGGTGTTGTTCAAGAACACAAGTAGAAGTCAAACTCTTATTGTTTGTTAAAAGTCCTGTGTCGGTGCTTAGGCAAGAAATCCTTGTTGGGGCTTGGATTGATCCTTATTGGGGTTTAGATTGTTGTCAACTTGTTCCTCCGGGAGAAGAGAGGGTGTTGATAGTAGAATTCTAGAAGGAGTCTGGGACTGGACGTAGGACGGGAAGTCCGAACCTGTATAAAATTCCTGGTGTCATTTTTCTTACTGCATTTACTTATCTGTGAAATCTAAAATTGTTGAATATTTACTTGCATAACTATTGTACTGGACAAGTTATTATATTATTCACTTCTGCATGTTCCATATAGAAAGATCCTACTCTAAGTTACATGAATTTACATTATTAACCTTAGGAACCCGTGACGATAATTAATCGTGTGCATATAGTATTTCCGTGGAGAGAGACTAAATGGGAATGACATAATAACGTAGCCCACTTTATCCAAATAGGAGAAATGTATTAAAGGCTAATGGGGTACGTACGAACCTAATAACTTCGCATTTAGTTCGCTTCCCAGGTCTTAAGCGGCTGGGGTTGAAGAGTCCACCTAGGAATAGGTTTTTCAGTTTAGGGGTCTTAAATGGCAGGTGTGTTAGGCCTACCCAAACCTAGAAACTAAAACGTTAGATATGGCTACTTATCGTACGAAAAGTAATAAGCGACTAAGGGGGTTATCTAATAAGGTTAGCTAGAAGGTATAGTGAGCGATAAAATATCATCTCTCACCTTATTTGGGGCAAGGGTATATGTGTGAATGACGGAAGCCTTAACTAATAGGCCCCATAGCTAGTGCCCTCTAGTTTATGTTAATATTAAATAAATCTTCGAGGAATAATAAGTGATCAATAGGTCCACCTAGGTTCTTAAGCGATCAAGAAGGATCCACCCTATCTATCACTAGTAGTAAGACACTGAATAATAAGGGATGAGTGAATGAAAGTGTGTGTGTGTGTATATATATATATATATTGAAACTCCATAACTAGGGGTCTAACCTCAATTAAATAACCAACCATGCTATGGTATAAAGGCTTCACAAATATATGCGTAAACATTCTATCTTGATATTATACTTAGGGAAGAGTAGCAAAATCATGCGTAAACATTTACAAGGTTAGGCTAGAATCACTAACCTTGGTAGGTATGCATCTTGGTTTCAACCAAACGGGATACATCTGTGTATTATAACTTGTGTTGTACATTTCTAGTTCACCAGAATCTTGTTGTTATGACCCCCACCTCATTACAACCACCTAGGTTTTCTAGAGAAGTTCGGATTCTCACAAGTGTTTAAGTTTGGCTTTCGGTTCTCGTTCTCTCCCATGCTCGGTATTGGCAAAGTGACTTACTTTGAAAAAGGTAGTTACTTGAGTTAATACTAGTTTATCCTTTTTTGTTTCCGCTGTGAGTTATCTTATCGTACTCTGATTATGCTTACACTCATTTATTGCAAGTACCAGATTTACACGCTTCATGCTTAGATGTGTTTGAATTTCGATTTTTGTCGAAATTTGGGTGCAGAAAAGTGTTGGGTGTTATAGTTGTTATAAGTAAACTCGATGAGAGGAAGGCGATCCTCTCAAGAACCACCAAAGTCCAATATACATGCATGAAGTAAGTGCTCTAATATATGGTTCACCCGCTCGGTCTGTCCATCCGACTTCAGGTGGTATATGGTACTAAACTTATGTTTTTTTCCAAATCTTTCTTAAGACTCTACCAGAAATGACTAGTGAATAATGTATCATGATCACAGGCAATAGAGCTAGGAATATCGTGTAGTCGCAAGACGTCCTTAACATACAACTTGAAAGGAGAGATGCCATCTTATTAGATTTAATAGGAATGAAATGTGCAGACTCAATAAGATGATCCACTATTTCCCAAATGCTACTATGCCCCAACCATGAATGAGGTAAGCCACCAATAAAGTCCATAGGTATCTAATCTCATTTCCACAATGGGGCCTCCGAAGGATATAAGCATACATCTCATTTCATGTCATCCCAGTAATAAAAGTGAGGCATATAAGCATATATCATACTGCTGCCATAATGGATAAAATACTTAGTAAAGTGGAACTCAGCTAGAATGTCCCACCTAAGATAAAAAAAATAGAAGGCACGATTAATTGGATATTTTTACAAAGACAACCATGCATATCAACATTGAAATCCCTCAATTCATCATCATGGGACTCAAATTGGCAATGCCGAATAAGAGATACAAGATTTGGATCGTGTCACTGTGCCTTGGCAATACGATCTAATAACATGGGTTATGCATCCATGCTGAATAATAAAATTAGGGAATCCAAAGATGAAGTGCGATCTCGAATATCATAATAGGATAAATCCTATAAGACGTTCTACTCTGCTAACATCATGGAAACTACAGCTGATTGCTGGTGGTTCAATGCATTAGCAACTCAATTTCCCTTTCCCAAGGTGTACTAAATATCAAAATCATATGAAATGAGGAATGCAAGCTAACGCTGTAGTCGCATGTTAAGCACCTTGTGGGTGAATACGTACTTGAGATACATATGATTAGTATAGGGAATGAAAACCACTCCTAATAAATAATGATGCCATGTCTTGAATGCAAAGACAATAACAGCTAACTCCAAATTGTGGGTAATATAACGAATCTCATTCGAATGTAATTGCCTAGAAGCGTAGGCAATTACCTGATCATGTTGCATAAACACAACACCAAGTCCACATTGACTGACATCGATGTAAACGATAATTTATTGGTTCCCCTCGAGAACCACTACAATAGATGCATAAGTAAGAAGCTCCTTTAATATACGAAAATAACCTCCACTTTTGTCGGAAAAAATAAAACGTACGCCTTTTCTTGTAAGGCTAGTGAGATGAAGCACGATGCGGGAAAAGTCCCTTATAAATCGGCGGTAATAACCCGCCAATCAAGGAAAGTACGGATATTTGAAACGTTCTTAGCCCTCAACTAGTTCTGAAGGGCTTTGATCTTAGAAGGATCGACTGAAATGCCATCACTGGATACAACATGGACAAGAAACTTGATTTGACTTTCCAAAAAATGGCACTTTGAGAATTTTGCTTTGAGTTGATGATGAGGGAGTATACTCATAATAATTCTCAAATAATAAGCATGGTTAGCTTCAGACTTAGAATGCATAAGGATATCTTCAATAAAAACCAAGACGAACTGATCGAGATATTCAATACTTGATTCATAAAATTGACGAAGTAAGCTGGAGCGCTCGTCAAACCAAATGGCATGACAAGCCTCTCATATGAACCATATTAAGTGCGAATGTTGTGAGAGGAACGTCGTCTTCCGCAACCCAAAACTATTGGAAGCCTATGGCGAGGTCAAGCATAGAAAAGACCTTAGAGCAACAAATTAATCGACTATGTCATGTATCGTTGACAATGTATAATGGTTCTTGATGGTCAGTTCACTAAGCTTGCGATGGTCGATGCAAATCCTAAGAGTGCAATCAAACGTTTTCACAAATATCACTGCGGCGCTCCATGACGAAGGGAAAGACTGAATAAACTATTTAGTTTCAAGCTCCAAAAGTTTCTTCTTGAGTTCCTCGTTCTCTTAAGTCGACATCCTAGTAGGAGGCTGACTAACTGGTCTCGCACTCGGAATGAGGTCGATGCGTAACGCAATATCTCGATTGGGTGGCAAACCCGAAAAAGGGTCGAAGATATCAACAAAGTCATAAAAATGACAAAAATCCAAGATATGTCATCCTTGTCTCGGGACTCAAGAGCGTATAAAAATACTTCGGACTCGTAGTCGATGTCGCGAAGAATAAGAGATAAGTGATTGGGAGAGTCGGGATGTCAAAGATATAAAATTCTCCCAGAACATTAAATCCTGGCTTTGTATCCAATAAGCCAGTTCATACCTGATATCATGTCAAACCCAGGGAAATGAATCACGTGCAGATTCACATGGAAAGAAAAGCCACCAATAAGTATCAAAACATCCTCACATAACATAGCACGGATAGCGAACCCTGATAGGATTTACAATTCATAAAGAAGCCATCAAACAAGTCACATCCAAGGAAATAACATCAATTAGTTCTTTCAATACAAATGAATACTATGCATCTGTATCAAATAAAATTAAAATATGTCAATCAAAAATAGTAACAACCCTCAAGGATAGAAGGAGACTACCTCAAGCCTGAGATGAACCACAAGAGACATTTACTACAATATGATTCCCAAAACTAGAATTCTTTTTCTTCTTAGATCACGAAGAAATTAATGCTCCTCTTGCTTACAATAACAACATCTGTTGTGTTTGGTACAATCTCTAGCCAAATGATCATAGGACCAGCAATTGTAACACTCCAAAGTCCTAGACTAAAGGGTGCTACATGAGAATATGAATTAGAGTCAACCGAGTTCTTTTTCTTGATGCTGGAAAGGCTTAGGCTTATGGAAGGGAAAACACTTCATGTTTAGATTTCTCCGAACCTCTAACTCGTCACTGCTATCCTCCTCATTTTTGACTGCTTCAAGATGAAGGGATGCATCAACAAGCTCCTTAAAAGGCAACTTAAGTTGCAACATCAAGGATTTCTTTAGGTACTTCTTAAGGTCCACAATGAATTTGAGTATCTTCTTGTAGATGTACTAATATGCTCGAGACCGTACTTGGACAATGCCTCAAAAGACACAACATACTAAAAAACAATTAACTTCCCTTACTTCCGATCAAGGAATCATCGGGGTAGGATTTTCTTCTCGGAAGCAGGCACGAACTTGAGCTCAAAGCGCCCTCTAAACTACTTCCACTCTAAGGTGGACTCATAAACCTCAGTCACAAACAACTCATACCAGTCCAACATACGTTCTAGCAACATACTCGATGTAACAAGAATGCGGTGGAAGTCGGATATCTATATGCAAGTAAAGATATGCTCGCATGTACGAAGCCACCCCTAAACCTCCAATACTGATTCAGAACCTTTGAACGACTTGCCTCCAAGATGAGAAATTCACTAAACATATGCGTAAATGTGGATTTGCACAGAGGAGAAGAACGATCTAAAGCAAGAGGCTGAGTGCTCGATACAAACTCCAAAATCTAACCAGTAGACATATAAATGCCCTTGGGTGTGAGCTTTTGGTCTACCCAGCATCAGAGACATCTTCATTATCATGTTCGGCCATTAGCTGAAAGATTAAAAGGAGTTAAGGATTATTCATAAAGGCAAGATATTATCAATCGAATTCAATATGGAATACTATGGAATTTAAAAATTATATTCCTCGGTTTATTCCTACTTATATCTATCCTCAAAGGATACAAAAAGATTAAGGACACGATTAGAAATGACTTTGATTAGGGATGATGTTACACTCATGTTATACTTTGATGTATTATAGTATGCATATTGTTCTGCATTTACCATACTTGGTTCTGAATTCAGCTCTTATACCAATGTAATGACCCGGGATTTTGACGACTTTGGTTATCGACATAAACACGATGACGACTAACCAAACATCGAAAAATACCAGTCATTAATGAAAGAAATTAGAGGGTGAGGATAGATAAGATAGAAAATTAGAATAGAAGAAGAAGAACACAATATCAGAGTAACACGAATCTCACAGCAGAACTAATAAATATATTTCATAACATAACTTTAAAATACAAATCTGTACTTGAATATACATATCGTTATCAAAGTACAACACTTACAACACAGCGGAAATAACTATAGCTATATGATCCTGAAGCCTCCTGCTCCAAGCTCTTCCAGTATATCTGTAAATCCTGACTACTTGGCTTCCCGTACAAAATTGGGCACCCAAGAGTTTAGGGAAAACAAAACAAAATAAACTCCGGGTCAGTCATGGGACTGGTGTGAGTAAAACAGTTTAAAATAGTTCAAGCAGGTAATCGATATCTCATAAGACCACGCCGTATAACGGAACGGGTTTTTCCCTTATGAGAATCCAAATTATCTTTATATCAAAAACCTTTTGATATTATAATAGTGTCTATCAACACAATATAATAATCATCTAGCAGAAACGCTTTCATCTCACGTTCTACGTATATAGTATACAATCAAAACCGCAAGCACGTATTGGGTAATGGGTTTCCAACTATGACAAAGTATGGAAACACCTTTCGCTAGTGTACCTCTAGAGAGGAATACACTGGGTTCAACAAGAACATCTTGCAACCCGGCCACACATGACCGACCACTCATTTCGCTTGAGTGTATCGAATGTATATCACCAACTGTTGGGATCAGCAACCGTTTCCCGAATGGGACAGCATCAACAATAGATTTTTAGAAGTAAATGAAACTCTAGATCAGGTGATTATACACCCTATTTCGGTGCGATTGACTTAGCCATGCTGCCTGCCCGATTTCTGTCATTTACCGGATGTGAGGCTAGAAGCTATGCTTTATCATCACACCAGATTCTCTTTGAATGCCACATCGTCAAATCCATCAAATCACCGATTGACATCCTCAACCATACATTATGTGTTAGCTAAAAGAAGTTTCCTTCACCGCTTCCACTCTTGGTACGGTTGGAGAAATCAATATACGTGATCGTCTGGAAATACTCTGTCAGACATCTGTCCATACAAGTCATCCAGGAACAGGATGAACCGAAGGCACTATTCTTTAAACAGGATAGCCCTTGCATAACTCCGTCTTCAATTTCCTTTGGCATATATGATTCGCAACGCTTATGCCAATACAAAGTGGTTCTTTGGATAATAATCCAACCGGTCTCTCCATATTAACAACGTTAAAATGGTCAAAACATCGATAGTCTGTGATTTAACCATCAAAGAAAAACAGGTGTGCAAACAATGATATTATTTCCAAATGGAAATTTATATTGATCAAACATCATTCAACATTTATCTCTTTATTTCATTAATTTACTATCTCATGTTTCCCTATATTCAATATTTCTTATTTTCTAAATTTGGAAAATATATGTTATTAACAATGGAAAACATTTCCATTTCTTGTTTTCTTTATTAGAAAACATTTCTGGTTTCTTATTTGGAAAACATTTCCAAAGCTTCTTCATTGGACTTAGACAGATGTTTAAACAAAACATTGCGATGCCAACTCAAACCATTTCCTTTAATTACTAAATTCACTTAACCATCCTTTACTATCGAACCTTAACCATTCCTTAGTTAAAAATGAAGTCAATCAAGTTGGGGTAATACTACCTCTCAGACCTTAACTGAACAACGTTTCTAACCTTGAAATAGACAAAGTTCACCCTTCTAATTCATTAACAAACTTACTTACGTAACTCTCTTTCAAATCTTTTCTATTCGATAAATTCTTTCCTTCGATAAGGTATATTCGATAACTCTATTCAATTTATTTTGTTCACTTAACTCTTTTGATTTAACTTTAACTCTATTCACTTAACTCCTATCGAATAAACTATATTCGATAACTCTTTTAATTCTATTTGAATAAACTATATTCGATTAACTCCTTTTACTTTAACTCTAATCGATTAAACTAACTTCGATTAACTCCTTTTACTTTAACTCTAATCGATTAAACTAACATCGATTAACTCCTTTTACTTTAACTCTAATCGATTAAACTAACATCAATTAACTCCTTTTGTAACAACCCGCTATTTTTAACGATTTAAATCGATTTTTATTCTGCAATTTCTTGTAACGGGAATTTAAAATTTGAAATGCGTACAGTGAGATGTTGCAGCTGTGAAAATTTCGTCGAAAAATTTGACTATTTTCGATCGCGCAATTTTCTGTTCAAAGTTGCGCATATCAGTTCAAATTTTAACGATTTTTAAATATCTTCGAATCCAGTTCGAACAAAAATGAAAAATATTCTATTCATTGTCAGTAATCCAACAGTGAAATTCGTTTTGCGAAAGTCGGACGTTTTGATCTCCGTTTTTCGTCCGCATTTTATGTTAAAAGGGGTCCGTAACGCATTTTTGAATGAAGCATCCTGACACTGCAAATTATACACCGTTGTGTCCGTCTCGTCAAGCTGATTACCAAAATATATTTATTTGTCAGTTTCGGTGCTCGGTTCACGCTGAAACTGTGAAAAGGCTTGCGCAGTTCATTTTTGAAACAGTGACATTTAAGTTCGACGTGTCCCTTTTTTGATTCTACATATTTTTCTAGTCATTCTGGGTCTGCAAAACCTATAATTTTATTTTACTAAGCTATCCAATTATTATTATTTCTTCCAAAGCTTAGTATGGACACTTCTTTTTACAAACATCCACATAAATCTCATGCAAGCAACTTGTACTTACGTTACACTATTCATTCTTTTTACATGTTGTGATAAGCGAAACCTCCTGAATAGTTGCTTCCACGTACCATGCGAAACCTTCATTTGAAAAAAAAGGGAAAAAAATGAATCATTCCATTTATGATCCTATTTTTATGCAAAGCGTGATAATGTAATACATATATTACATTCATCAACTACAGACCTATTCCACTGTTCACAAAACTGAAACCTGTAGCCGCTATTACTTCCTTTCCACTAAACCTATTTGCCTCACCACCTGAAACCGCCCTTTGACAGCACCGAACCCGCCTTGATCCTTCCCACCGCTGCCGAAAGCCTTGCCAAACCCTGTGCCGACGACCTAAGCCTTCACGGAAGCCACCTACCCTGGTCTCGGACCAACCTTAAGCCTACAAGGTCCGAACCCAAGACCAGCATTCGCCTTCTCCTTGCCTCGGAATAGTGTTAACCCTTCTTTCTCGAACCCAAAATCCGTGATTTTTCCCTTTTTCCTCATGACTCTCGTTCGCCAGTCCGTGACGGCTTTACCTTGTGTCATCCCTCTCCGGCCTGCTTGCGTGTGTGAGTAGAGTAGGGGTGAGTTTGTCTTATTTTTATTTTTCTTTCTTTCTTTTTCTTTGTTCTTACATGTACTGTTAATATGAAGGTTGGGGAATATTTTAGTTTGTGGGTTATTTATATGGAGTGAAAGATGTTAAAATATGTAGTGTGTGTTTTGTGTTTGTTGTATGTGTGAGTGTCGGTGTGTTGAGTTGTTATTATTTTGTGTGTAATTGGCGTGAGTGTTAGTTGTTTGTGCGGGTAGATTTCAATACATGTATATATTGTTTTGTTTTATATATTTGTAAATGTATGCATATATATATATATATATATATATATATATATATCGTATTTTGGTGTGAATTTCTAAGATCTATTTAGTTTGAATTTTATGTATATATATAATGATTCGGTGTGTTTTATAAATTATAATTTATAAAAATATTTTGTAAATTTATGGTTTATATATTTACATAATTTATAGTATATATATTTTTATTGTATTGTGTGGTGTGCTTTAAATATAAATTATATATATGATTTTAATATGTGTTTATGTCTATATACATGTATAATTTATAATTTATATATATTGAGGCATGCGTCGATAATTAAATATATATACATATATATGCTATAATTTATGTGTATATTTTTATATATATAAAAATAAATATACAATATTTTTGTAAAATTTCGTTGTGTTTATTTTGTGTGTCAAGTTTGGTATTGAGTTCCGAAACCCGTCCAAAATCCAAATAGCCGTACCGATCCATTTAAATTCCCTGGTGTTAGATCAAAATTTGGACCTAACACCCAAATTGTTCTGAATGTTATAGAATTTCAAATGAAGAACGAGAAAAAGAAAAATAACACACAGAATTTATAGTGGTTCGGCGTTAACGAGCCTACGTCCACTTTATATATTATTGATTATGCTTTGAAAGCTAATACAACAAGGATTTCTCTCTATACTCTCGTACTTTGACAATAATGGCGAATTCTGTACTCAATATTGCCAAAAAGCTCCCAAAAAGTGCCAAGCTCCGGGCTATTTATAGCTGATTTTGTCAGGCGGATCGTGGACACGTGGCACGAATCCCGAGAACATCGGATCGCATCGCCACCGTTGGAGAAACAGTCAAATTAGCCGTTGTGGACAGGTGTCGTGTTCTGCTTGAAAATCGGATTGTGCAGATGGGGAGAATCGGTCCAAGTGACGGTTAGGGACACGTGTCGCCAGATCCGTGCGATTCGGATCGCTAAAGACTAGCTCGCGCTTGAACGGGTCAGAGGGTTCGCCATGCACCAGGGGATCGGATCGGTTCGCTCTGGGCAACAATATAAGTTTGGATCGGATCGCCTGGATGTGTCGTTCGCTGATGAGATGGGGCGATCCGTCGAGACGCGATCCTCCGTGGGCGAGACGATAGTGTGCGATCCGACGGTGGTCGAGACGATGGTGCGCGATCCGATATTGGGCGAGACGATGGTGCGATCCATTCCTCCATGTCCTTAGATATCGTGGTTTCATGCTGTCTTCTTATGAATGATCCTGGATGGCTTGGTCAAAAAGCTAGCCAACATTTTGCCCCCTCGAAGTATGTTTTATCGATGATGGAACATGCTTCGAAACTATAGAATCGCCTTTTCAAAGTGAGTCGCGAATCAGAGAACGATTCTCCTTCTGGGATTTTTTCTGGATTTATCGACTCGTTTCGCAGGCTCGAATCGTGGTCCGTTAGAGGGATATTCGTTCCGCTCTTGGGTGTGTACTTGGGCCTCGGAACGAAACGGGCTCCTCCTCGAGTCGTGGTGGGCTTTTGGTTCGCGGCCCATCGGTCTTTCGTGGATCGAATAAGACAAAGAAAGGGAGACAAACGGTCGCCCTCTTTGCCTATATAAGCCGACCCTCCCCTCTTCGCTTTCCTTCTTCTTTCTTTTTGCCGTACCGTTTCGCCTGCTCCGTCGAGGAACGAACCCCAGTATTTCGAATCTTCAAATACCCGATCGCTTTCCCAATTTTTAGAAAGGTAATTCCACGGAAAACATCCTTATTCGTAAACGCTGCTGTTACACGAACTTTTTCGAATAATTTGTGGGAAAAACGATGGAAGTTTGCGATTTTTGGGGAATCCATCGAGACGCCATGGCTGATAGGCGTAGAGCTCGGAGTTCGAGGGTGAGAAGAAGAGATGGAAAACGAAGGAGGAAGAAGAAGAGAGGAGGCCGGTTCGGATCGTGGGCAAGTAGAGGAAAAGATGAAGGCGACTGGCGAGACGGAAGATCGTGGTGGCAGCAAAGGCGCGTATCGTGGGGGTTGCAACGATTCGTGAAGGAGCGACCCCTTTGGCCTGCGATCCGATGGGGGCGATCCCTTTGCCTTGCGATCCGAAAAGGGGCGATCCCTCTGCCTTGCGATCCGACTCATAGCTAGCGATGCAAAGAGATTTCAAACTTTAATCAACGCCTTGTCACCATAAAATTCTGAACAGTTAGGATAGAGCCTTGACGTTGGACTTTCTGGACCAAATGACCGCACAATTTGACTGCATATGACGACTAATATTTTGATGATCTTGATTGCTTCCACGCTTTATTTTTAATGCGCACACACAAGCACACACACCGGCACTTGCACACATGGAGGACGGGTAGTGTTAATCTTATTGTTCATATTTTCTCGTCCTAGCAGCAATGTCGAATGATCACTCTTCTTCAAGATCCGCAGCAGAAGCGGAATCCGAGATTCCTGAGCAATACAACCCGGAAATTCCTCCCACTAATCCTGGAGGTGAAGATACTGGATCTGAGTACGAGGCCACAGAATCAGATCAATCCGAAAGAACTTCATCTAGCGAAGAGTCCGAGATAGACGAACGAGCTCCCGACGAGATTCCTGGCGCTCTCGGGATAGATAAATTCTCCGATTCTCTGGCATCTAAGCTCGACGATATAAAACTTAAGAGAATCTGCTTGAGACACGGAATTCCTTGGGATGACGTCTTGACACGCGGTAGCGAAGATAGACCCCACCTAGCTCCGGAAGGATATATGGCAATTAGTCGGACCATGTGCTTGGTTGGAGCTATTCCTCCGTTTCCTTCGATCGCTATCGAAACTTTAAAGCAACTGGGTATTGCTCCGATGCAGCTCCATCCTAATGCTTACGCATCCCTATACGCCCTATATGTTGCGTACGCGGAGATCCTATACGCCGAACTTAAATTCAGAGATTTGACATTCTTCTTTCTTTTCAAGCACCGTTCTTCGGCAACTCCAAACTTCTCCTTCTTTGAATCGGTGGCGAATAGGAAGGTTTTGTACGATGGGTATAGCAATATAGGGGACCCTAAATCTGACTGGTTTTATATAAAGAGACAGGCCGGATGCTCACGAAGATGGCTCAAATCAAGTAAACTTTAAGCTTCTAATCGAATATCTTGTTCAAGAAGTTTAGGCATTAACATTCTCCCCCCTTTTTCTTTGTTTCGAATAGATCATGTCTTCCCGAAAACAGAGGGTCCACTATACAACAACCGGTTGTCCATTCTTTTACAAAGCAGATCCGACTTTCTAAGGATCAAAAAATGCATTACGGACGACAATCTTCATAAGCATCGTCTTCTAGACAGAAGATTTGGACTTGGCACCGGCGGCAAACCTTATAAGTACGTGCCCCCAACAGAGGGAAAGGGAACTTCACAAGCGGTAGAAACAACTAAATTTCGCAAGAGTCCTTCTCCGATAGTCATCTAAGACGATGAAGACTTGAACATATACAGAGGGGATGAGGCCCGCGGTGACGTGTCGAAGGAAATTCCTATCTCTGCTCCAATAGAAACCGTTGCTGCCGATGACTTGACAGAAGAGCAGTTATTTGACGAGCTGAATAAAATCCCTCTACCCGATGATGTATATACGGAGAAAGACTTCGGAGAGGGGCCTTTTTTCCCTGCTTCTGAAGAGGCGATCGCTTCAACTAGAGGACGAGAAACTGGTCAGATGAGCCTGTCTTCAGGCCCGGCTCTGTTAGGGGGAATTATATGGGATGCACACATCACACACGCTGTCTGACCCTGCACTCTTATACGTGGGCATTCAAAGTTTTAATATACTCTTTTCTTTTTTGCAGGAACGATGTCCCGTAGGAAATCTTACTCTTATCGTTCTCTTCGTGAGGGCACACCCAGCCTTCGTCCGGATACTGAGCGCTCTCGTGGTCCTTCTCATAGGCCGACTTCCTTGCAACCTCGGTCTCCACCTAAACCGATCTCTACTAAGCCTTCAAGTCATCCGACAATTCCGTCAGGGGGAAAGAAACTTCCAAAAGAGTTAACTCCTTCAAAGAGTGCGCCTTCCCACAGCCGGTCGTCCAAAAGGCATCACGAATCTAATGATAGGGACAAAGATTCATCCAAAGAGACTGAGAAGGAGAGAAGTGATATTGTCCCCACCAGCCAACCAGAATTAGCTGTCCCCGGATCACGGGATTACGTCCATGGTCCCGAGATCCAAGGTAGGCTGGAAAAGTTGCGGGAACAATTTCCAGGCATATTCTTTGATAGGATGGTGTTTGTTCCTGCCTTGGAACCGGTTCCTAAAAATTGGGATAATGAAGTTATCGGCCACATCCGCCACGTGGCCAGGCAATATGAGATGATGAAAAAGCACGCAGTTAACCTTTCAGAAGTCATCCGATCACTCGAAATAGAAGCACACAGGTCGAAGGCGAAACTTGAAAATAACGAAAGGGCTAGGACAAAATTGGAGAAGGACCTGGAAGATGCTCAGTCCCAGCTTGCTTTAGCACGGAGGGACGCTGAAAATTATAAGACTGAATTAGAAAATGCCAAGCAGCGCTTTCATTCAGAACTGGACTCCAATAGCCAAGAGAAAATGGCCTTAAAGAAGGAGGTTGAAGATCTCAAAATGGCCAACATCGAGTTGAAAACAGCACAAGGCCATTTTGAAGTTGAGAAGGCTGCTTGGGAGGCGGAAAAAGCGAGTTTAAAAGAGAGTTTGGCTCTGGCTAAAGCAGAAAAGGTAATTTTGAATGACCAGGTCTCGGATGCGGAGAGAAGGGCAGCCCTTGCCGAGAAGAACATTGAAAGTGCCATTGAATTGGTCATTGCTTCTAACAACAAGCTCCTCGAAAGAGAGAAAGAGATCGAGGGGTTTGAAGAGATGATTTTCGATTTCCTTGGTCAGGTTCTCAAGACTCGCAACATCTCGTGGATCCCGGATTACCATGTTACTTTGGCTAATTTATGGGATGCCATTGTGGAGGGCGAAAAACATAGATTGGGGGTCGAAGAAATCGATGAGGATGAATTGATGAAGAGCATCCTAAGAGACAATGAGCCTGAGGACCTGGCAGAGGGTCGTCGCCTGATTCTGGCGGAGATGGAAAAGGAGAGAGCCCTGGCTAAGGGTAAAGGCAAAGCTGATGAGGGCTCGAGTTCGGCTGTGGAGCCCAAGACCTCCGGGGTTGAGGAATACCATCCCGATGATCCATTAATCCCTTTAAGTCGAACTCCCATGGTCATTGGAGCCTCTGCAACTACTCGAGAGGGAGCATCTGCTGAAGGTATCTCTCTCTTTTCCCCACAATTTGTTAAAGCAATTGTGAATTGTCGTTGTCTGGTAGAACAACCAATTGAATTAGTAACGTGTGTTCCTTGTAATACAGGTGGCGAGACCGTCGACGTGGGTGCTGGAAAAGAAAAAGAAGTGGAGAAGGAGGCTGTCTTGCCAGGTGCTGGTATTGATGTACCAAAGCAGGCCGAGGTCACAACAGCAGAAAAAAGCATTCCGGCGCCAGGCACTGATGTACCCAAAGATGCTGAGACCATTGAAGCTTTGAAAGATATGGATGGTCGCCATGTAGATGACGAAGAAGACATTATCGGCGCCAAAAAGACCGACGATGATGACGAGGAAACCTTGGCCAGCCGAAAAGCCAGGCAGGAGAAAGAGTTGGCTTCGAAGAAGGTGGGAGATGAGGCTTTGGACGTAGTCCCTCTTGCAGAATTCGATCCCAAGACTGGGATGATTGTGAAGATTCAGCCCAAATCCATCAGTCGACAGCTTCACTTTGCAAACCCCGATGACTTCCCGGCTTCCCTTTCTGATAGAAGTAAGAGAAAAGAGGTGGAAGAGGAGTCTTCAGGGGAGTCGGATGTTCCCCTCATAGATAAAAGGAAGAGGAAGAAAGGGGATCCATCTGATGCCGACAAGGAGAGGCTGGAGAGGCAAAAGCAAGAGAAGAGGCCAAAGCGTAAATAGGATGCTTGTTGATATTTTGTCTTTAGGTTTCTTCACTGGCCAGGAAATGTAATTGTGAGACTGGCCTCACTTTCTTTTCTAGGTTATTTTTCACTTTGTTGGTTCGTAGTACATAAATAAAAGTTTATCTTTTTTTGCATTCTTATATACCTGTATTCAAATAAACTTTCCATGCTTAGTCATAGGCCATCTAATAATAATTAAAAATCAGTCAAACAACAGATAGCCAAGGAAAAATTTTCATGCTGCGTTGCTGTTTTAAAGCTCAGCATATGTATATGAGTATATGTGCCCCCCATCAGTTGTTATCATAGCGCCTGACGAGGGTTTACTTAAAATTGGTTTGCCTTGTTGGTAGGTCGCCCCCTATTTCTGAATATGGGGGACTTAGAAGATTTCATAGGATAATTGTCCTTGTGGCACCGAATTTCTGACACCTTTCTCAGTACTTAATTACAGACTCCTTTATACTCTCCTGACGGTTGCCAAGGTTAGAGTTTGAATTCAGTAGTTCAGTCGGTCCCCGATCCTTTAGCAGGGAAAAAGTTCTTTCTCAGCGCTCAATCGGAGATGCTTTTATATCTCTCTCTCTGGAGAGTTAGAGTTCGAGCTCAGCGATTCATTCGCTCCCCGATCCTTCAGCGGGAAAGTAGCACTTTCTCAGCGCTCAATCGGAGACGCTTTTATACTCTCTCTCTCTGGAGAGTTAGAGTTCGAGCTCCGCGACTCATTCGCTCCCCGATCCTTCAGCGGGAAAGGAGCTCTTTCTCAGCACTCAATCGGAGACGCTTTTATACTCTCTCTCTTTGGAGAGTTAGAGTTCGAGCTCAGCGATTCATTCGCTCCCCGATCCTTCAGCGGGAAAGGAGCTCTTTCTCAGCGCTCAATCGGAGATGCTTTTATACTCTCTCTCTCTCTCTCTGGAGAGTTAGAGTTCGAGCTCCGCGATTCATTCGCTCCCCGATCCTTCAGCGGGAAAGGAGCTCTTTCTCAGCGCTCAATCGGAGACGCTTTTATACTCTCTCTCTCTCTCTGGAGAGTTAGAGTTGGGACTCAGCTGTTCCAACGCTCCCCGATCCTTCAGCGGGGTAAGAGTCCTTTCTCAGCGCCAAATCATGGACGCTTTTATATTCTCCTGGCGGTCGCCAAGGTTAAACTTTTGCTCAGGCGGCTCCGATCATGGTACACCTCCATGCCTTGTGGACGTCATCTTCGCGTCCTTTATACTCTCTCTCAGCTCTGGAGAGTTAGAATCACGGATCAAGCGATCTGCAATCATGCACGCTCATCAAACTCGTTCTAGGTTTACGTTTTAACCCAAGCTCCGACGATTAAAACCTGTCGGACAAGCAGTTGGAGCATTTGCCAAGGCTTTGAGTTCCTCCGAACAGTCTACGGGAGGAATGGTTGGCAACAGACTTCGGGTGCCTGCATCATTCTATTGATTTTCACAAAAATAAATAGGCAGATAAGTAAAGATGCAATAAAGGTAAACGACACACAATATTTTATAGTGGTTCGGTCGAATCATGACCTACGTCCACTTTATAATCTCTTGCTTTAAGGAATCAGACTATTATGGGCAAGTCATGCCCTGTACATAGTTTTTTATCAAAGCAAAAGAATAAATTTGAAACTTTCATGTTAAATATGGCCGTAAATGTTGGGCATTCCAAACTCTGGGGATTTCCTTTTCATCTACGGTTGCTAGCTTGAAGGTTCCATTATCAAGCTTTCTCAGAATGGAGTACGGTCCTTCCCACTTTGCTCCTATATGAGTTGGGGGTGGGAAGACACGTTTCAGAACCAAGTCTCCGGGTTCCCATGTTCGGGCTCGAACCTTTTTGTTGTAATATCGGGCGACCTGTTGTTTGCATCTCAAGGCATGCAGGTCTGCTTCATCCCTCTTTTCTTTGATCATATCCAGGGACTCAAGGAGCAATTCATTATTGGTCATTGGATCATAATAAGTCACCCGGTGAGAAGGTACCTTTATCTCAACCGGAATGACTGCTTCCGTTCCAAAAGCAAGGGAGAACGGGGTATGTCCTGTTGCCGATTTATATGTTGTCCTATAGGCCCAAAGTGCTAAGGCCAATTCATCAGCCCACATGGCTCTAGCCCGCTTCATTCTTCTTTTCAGAATGGACTTAATTACTTTATTTGCCGCTTCGACTTGTCTGTTCGATTGCGGGTGCGCCACAGAGGTGTATCGATTCTCGATGTGGTATTTTTGGCAGAAATTCCCGAATTCAGCACTGTCGAACTGAGTTCCATTATCTGTTATTACAATATTTGGAATCCCAAATCGACAGATGATGTTTCTTACGATAAAATTGATCACTCGTTTAGTTGTGATCGTAGTTAGTGGTTCAGCCTCGACCCACTTAGTAAAATAATCTACGGTCACAATAGCGAACTTTGCTCCGCCCCTCGCTATGGGGAGACTTCCAATGATATCAATTCCCCACATAGCAAAAGGCCATGGACTCATCATTGTTTTTAACTGACTAGGAGGCGCTCTAGGTATCTTTGAAAATCTCTGGCACGCATCACACCGTCGTGCATATCTTACTGCATCCTTGTTTATGGTAGGCCAGAAATAACCATGCCGCAACACCTTTTTTGCCAAAGTTTGCCCTCCAGTGTGGTCGCCACATTCGCCTTCGTGGACTTCTTGCAGCACACGTTTGATGTCATCGTGGGCTACACATCGAAGGAGGGGCATCGAAAACCCTTGTATGTAAAGAACTCTGCCTTGCAGAACGTATCGGGCGGCTTTACGAATCACTTTACGCCTCTCGCTTTTCTTGGTCGGAAGTGTTCCATCCATCAGGAAATTCTTTAGAGGGGTCATCCAGGACTCCCTTTCTGGTTCCGTCTCTAGTACTAGGTCGATTTCCATCTGATCTATGCTAGGGGACCGAAGTACTTCAACGGGGGCTAGCCCAGTCACTTCAGGATCGTCAGAACTAGCCATCTTTGCCAACTTGTCTGCCTGCTGATTCTCTGACCGCGGAATATGAGATATGCTGTAGTGTTCAAAATCATTCAGCAGTTCTTTCGCTTTCTTTAAGTATAAAATCAACCTTGCACTTTTAGCTTGGAATCTTCCAGTGACTTGATTCACAACTAACTTGGAGTCGCATAAGATGTTCAGCTTCGTGACTTCTAGTTCCTTTGCAATCTTTAATCCAGCTATTAGAGCTTCATATTCGGAATCGTTGTTAGTGGCATGAAACTCCATTCGAATTGCATAGGTTATCAATCGTTTCTCGGGGGTTTCAAGCACTATTCCAACGCCGGATCTTTCGTCGTTCCTAGCGCCATCAGTATACAATCTCCAGGCATTGGGATTGAAAAGTAACTTTGAAGGATCAACTTCCTCATTTGCTATATCTTCCTCAGGGACAGTGAACTCTGCTATGAAGTCGGCTATCACTTGCCCCCGAATAGACCGTCTGGGCTGAAAGTTCAAATCAAATTGACTTAGCTCAATATTCCACTTGAGTAACCTTCCAGATGCCTCTGGTCTTTGTAGAACTTGCTTGAGTGGATGATCGGTGTATATGGTGATAGGATGTGCCTGAAAATAATGCCGAAGCTTTCTAGAGGCGATCAGTAAACTATACGCCAACTTCTCTATCCGTGGATAATTACGCTCTGCTGCTGTCAATTTTTTGCTCACATAATACACAGGTCTTTGAACCTTATCCTCTTCCCTTACCAATGCTGAGCTGATCGCATGGGATGACACTGCCAAATACACGAATAAATCCTCGTGATCTATTGGCTTAGATAAAATCGGAGGTTTCTCCAAGTGCCTGAGCAAATTCTGAAACGCTTCTACGCAGTCAGGTGTCCATTTAAAATGGCGTTTTCCTCGCTTTATTAATTCGAAGAATGGGATGCACTTATCCGTAGCCCTGGAGATAAATCTGCTCAATGCGGCCACTTTTCCAGCAAGGCTTTGCACATCCCTAATTTGCCTGGGTTCCTGAATGTCTCTGATTGCCGTGATCTGATCTGGATTAATCTCAATACCGCGGGAACTGACAATGAATCCCAAGAATTTTCCAGAAGCAACACCGAACGAACATTTGGTTGGGTTGAGTTTCATTCCGTACTTTCGAAGAATGCCGAACATCTCTGCCAAGTCAGTAGTGTGTTGAGAAGATTGCCTGGACTTAACCAACATATCGTCGACGTATACTTCCATTGTTTTCCCGATCTGGTTATAAAACATTCTGTTGACTAATCGTTGATATGTAGCGCCCGCATTCTTCAAGCCAAAGGGCATCACCACATAACAATATAATCCCAGATCAGTGATAAAACTAGTGTGCTCTTGATCTGGAACATGCATCGGAATCTGGTTAAATCCTGAATAAGCATCCATAAATGAGAGAAGCTCATGACCTGCCGTTGAGTCTACCAGCTGGTCAATCCGGGGCAACGGGAAACTATCCTTTGGACATGCTTTGTTCAAATCTGAGAAGTCAATACACGTTCGCCACTTCCCGTTGGCCTTCTTTACCAGGACTGGATTCGAAATCCAGTCTGGGTAGGTCGAGTCTCTGATAAATCCATTACTCTTTAGCTTTCCAACTTCTTCTTTCAAGGAAGCGGACCTCTCTGGGCCCAGCATTCGCCTTTTTTGCTTCACTGGAGGATGTTTAGGGTAAATGCTCAAGGAATGGCTCATGATTGATGGCGATATCCCACACATGTCCGCGTGGGTCCAAGCAAATACATCCAAATTGTTTTTTAAGAAATCCGTCAATTCTTTAGCAAGATTCGGACTTAACTGGGATCCAATCTTAAGGACCTTCTCCGGGTCACTGTCATCGATAAGTACATCCACAGTTGTCTCGTTGGGAGTCGCCATTCTGCCCCCGGGTTCTTGATCCTCTCTGGGATCTATATCCTCGGGCATCTCTCTGGGCGACTCCCCAACAGCTATCCTCTTTGGTTGCTATAAGGTCTCCGCCCCCGAAGGGGGAGAGGTGCATTTAGTTTCGATATCTCCTCCATTACGAAGTAACTTTAGTTCGGCAACATAACATGCTCGCGCAGCAACTTGATCCCCTCTGACGATACCAATGCCAGCTTCTGTGGGGAATTTCAATAACAAGCACCAGGGGGCTATACAGGCTCTGAACTTTGCGAGGGCCGGTCGGCCCAAGAAGGCATTGTAGGGTGATTCAACATCCAAAACCACAAAGGGAAGGATTCTCACTCTCTGGCGTTCTCCTTCCCCAAGTGTAACTGGTAACTCTACATAACCCATTGGAGCGGTGGATGCTCCGTTGAATCCACGGATCCATCCTTGGCAGGGCTTCAAGTCTTTTATTTCGAGATTCATCTGGTCAAAGGTCTTTTTGAAAAGAATATTGACGGAACTCCCGTTGTCCACTAGAACCTTATGAACAATGGCTGGTCCAATGGGTACTGTAATTACAAGTGGATCTTCAGTTGGAGCATGGACTCCAATGCTTTCTCGTTCTCGGAAAACAACATCATCGGTCATCATCTTTTGCTGCTTCACCGGGATACTGTCCTCGGGGTTGCTACATTCCCCTACCTCGAGGTGTTGTTTGGATGCATTGACGTATTGATCTAATGCTTTGGAACTGTGCCCAGCGAGATAAAGTCCTCCGATCACGGTATTGATAACAATATTCTTTCCTTTTTGCTGAGCAGTCGGCCTAGCAGCAAGTTGATTTTGGTTCTGATTCGGGTCCTGCACTGCTTGCCCCCTGTCCCTGGGCGTTACTCTGTATTCATCTAACTTTCCTTCTCGAAGCAGCCTTTCGACTACATCCCTTAGGTGACGACATTCATTCGTCGAATGGCCGTGAATCTGATGAAAGAGACAAAACTTCCCTGTTTCACGCTCTTTCTCTGTCGACTCTCTGGGAGGTGGCCTCTTATTCTGGAGGACTTCGTACGCATCCATGAAGATATTTTCCAGAGTATCACTTATTGGTGTATAACTTTCAAAGGCCCTGGGACGAGTCCTTCTCTGGGAGTCGTTCCCTCGGTTCCTCTTCCGGTTGTTGCCGTTACCATTATTATTGTTGTTACCTGGCTGACGACCACCCTGATTCTGATTTCCAACGTTAACTTCAACTTTCCCTGAGCTGTCTCCCGTCTGTTTGATGTCGACATTGCTCTGAATTTCCTCCTTATCAGTTGTTTTAGCCTTTCGGTTAGCATATACCTCTTCCCGGCGTAAATGTACGTTGGCTTTCTCGTAGAATAATTCTCTAGTGTGGGGCGGTTTGCCTGCCAGGTACCTCCCGAATTCAGTGTCCTTATCTACTCCGTCAATTAGTGCTGCGACAACGGTCGGTTCATGGGGATCTTTAACCTCAGTAGCGGCCAAATTGAAACGATCCAGGTACACCTTTAAACTCTCGCCTGGTCGCTGCTTAACAAGGAACAAATCGATCACACTTTTTGTCTTCTGTGCGTAGATACGAAATTGTTCTATGAACTTCTCACTCAGCTCCCTGAAGCTAGAAATCGATCTCGCCGGCAAGCGAGTAAACCATAACAAAGCTACGTCCTCCAGGAATATGGGAAACGCTTTGCACTTAACAGCGTCAGAGGCTGCGGCAGCGGTCATTGACCAAGAGTATCTCATCAGGTGCTGGACAGGATCAGATCTTCCCGCATATCGGTTCATTTGTGGCATGTTGAAACGCCTTGGAAAAGTCGCATCCAAAATATCATCAGTGAAAGGGGTGTGACTGCGGTCGATCCCCCAATCTTCATTTCGTTGTCCACGGCTATCTGCCAGAATCTGGTGGACCATGGATGCGACATTTGCACTGGTCAAAGGAGGTTTGGGGTCAGTGCCTCTGGCTCGGCGGGGTTCTCTGATCTCTCTTCGGGGAGTAGTCACAAAATCTGGAGCTCGGATAAGGCTTCGTTGCCCCCTATTATCATGAGTATGCGTGCGGCGACGAGCTTGAGGTAATCTCTTACGTACGGGACTGTCCACATCCCGAGCCCTGGGAGCTGCGGCTTGATTGTTCACATTACGGTTTGAGGGCCCCGCCCCCAGCGCTTCTTCTTCCTGTGATGGGAGGGTTCCGAACCGAAGCTGTTCTATGTTTTCGGCTCTCTCATACGGTCGTCGTGGAGGTCTCGGTGATTCCTCAGACGAAGAGGAATATCCTGGAGTGAGTGGACGAACCGGCGGTGTTCCTTGTCTCGCAAGCTCATCAAGTCTTCTGTCCATAGCAGTCAGATTTTGTCGCAGGACGGAGCTTTCTTGCCTTTGGGCAGCCAACTCATCAAACAACCTCTCCCACATTTCAGAAAAGCGTGAGAGATCCCCCTCAGTAACGGGAGCAGCAGGATCATATTGGTCATCATCACTCTCTCTTATGTGCAAAGAGCTCGAGCCGGGCCGAGCAGAGGGGCCAGGACAATAGGAGCGGGTCATAGGTTCCTTTCCAGGTCGAGTTGTGGTTTGATCATCAATTCGAATAGCTGCGGTTCGTGGATGGCGACTCGCTGCGCCCCCCTGAGGTCGACTCGTGGTCGTGGTACGCGGAGGGTGCGAGACGTTCCCTCGGGATCGAGTAACAACCCCTTCAGCAGTCTGTATCGTCTCGTTCTCATCGACTCGGAACCTGATGTCTTCGTCGGATCGGTTCGCCCCCCGCGCTCCGCGATCCAGAGTTTCTTCATTGCCCAACTCGTGGACACTCTCTTCAATTGTTTCGTTGGTCTGCGAAGCTTTAGATCTTTTTCCAGCCATGATATCCGAATCGCTGGAGTCTTCAAAGAAGTGAATAGTGAAACTTTAGGATCGTTTTCTCAGTGAAAGCACCAAAATGTTAGATCAAAATTTGGACCTAACACCCAAATTGTTCTGAATGTTATAGAATTTCAAATGAAGAACGAGAAAAAGAAAAATAACACACAGAATTTATAGTGGTTCGGCGTTAACGAGCCTACGTCCACTTTATATATTATTGATTATGCTTTGAAAGCTAATACAACAAGGATTTCTCTCTATACTCTCGTACTTTGACAATAATGACGAATTCTGTACTCAATATTGCTAAAAAGCTCCCAAAAAATGCCAAGCTCCGGGCTATTTATAGCTGATTTTGTCAGGCGGATCGTGGACACGTGGCACGAATCCCGAGAACATCGGATCGCATCGCCACCGTTGGAGAAACAGTCAAATTAGCCGTTGTGGACAGGTGTCGTGTTCTGCTTGAAAATCGGATCTTGCAGATGGGAAGAATCGGTCCAAGTGACGGTTAGGGACACGTGTCGCCAGATCCGTGCGATTCGGATCGCTAAAGACTAGCTCGCGCTTGAACGGGTCAGAGGGTTCGCCATGCACCAGGGGATCGGATCGGTTCGCTCTGGGCAACAATATAAGTTTGGATCGGATCGCCTGGATGTGTCATTCGCTGATGAGATGGGGGCGATCCGTCGAGACGCGATCCTCCGTGGGCGAGACGATAGTGTGCGATCCGACGGTGGTCGAGACGATGGTGCGCGATCCGATATTGGGCGAGACGATGGTGCGATCCATTCCTCCATGTCCTTAGATATCGTGGTTTCATGCTTTCTTCTTATGAATGATCCTGGATGGCTTGGTCAAAAAGCTAGCCAACACCTGGCCTCCTCAAAAATAAAATATAGAGTGATATGGTGTTGAATTCATTCGGGATTGTGCATTGAAGTCGCTGTTTCAACTCGGTGTCAAATTCGTCTGTTGTTTCCAATCTGTGCCACGAAAGGTGAGTTTATCTCACACCTAACTTACATTTTTCATGGATGTCAGATCAATAATGAACTGTTATATGAAATGTATAAGATTGCTGTTAGAAATTGTTTGATTTGATATATATGCACATTCCATATGTGACACGATATATTCATATGACACGTAGTTGCACTGATGATATATATGTTGTGATTGTTGTTTGTGATTGTTGATAATCCTAGTTTACGAAAAATCACTAAGGGTTGAAATGATACATACCCGAACGGACATTAGAATAGGGAAAAATCGTCATGGGTTGAAATGATAGACCTGAACGATTTTTACTGAATTTGGGATCGCGGGTTGAAATGATAGACCCGTAGAAATTTTATAAATCGCGGATTGAAATGATAAATATCCGTATTACTTGACCATAGGGTAGAAAACTATATATGGACACCGTTGGTCATGTTTTCGAAGTTAACTGATTTGAGAATTTTATATTAATTTAAGATTTTATATTTTATAACTTTAATAATAAACTCAAGATTGATAAGTTAGATTTCGCGATTTTCGAAGTTTAAGATGTAAATTTATATAACGATATTTGAATAATGAATGAACTCATATTAAGTTATGAATTCGACTTGATGCCAACTTTTAGTAGAGATGAATTTGAATTGGAATATTTGTGAAGTCATAAGAATGATTTAAAATTGTATGAACTGTTTAAATTGAAATATAAGGTTTTGACTTGACTTTATGTAATAAATTGAATTTTTCGACTTGAGTTATAAATTTTGATATAATTCATTGAAATTGAAATTTGAATGTAAGATTTGATTCAAATTATATTAACTGAATTATATGAACTATTTGAATTTATAAATAACGATTTCAAATTTCATGACTTGAAATTGCAGACCACGATATGTTTTGTTTAAAATAAAAATGTAAATCTTTGACTTGGATAATACATTTTGAATTCGAACCAAAATGTTGAATTCATATGAATCGATTTGAAATGTTTCTTATAAAGGTAGAAATTGAATTATTTGAATTGTTTTGAACTTGAGTTTTTGCGAATATAAACCAAACCAAATTATTATTCAATTAAATAGTATAGTATTAATTTATACTATATTTTGAGATCTTTTCGATGTGATTTCGAAATCGATTTGATTTAAGCGATTTAAGTTAGTTGTTTTCAAAATTGAATGTAATCAAAGTTAGATATTTAATTTTGATTTCGAATTCGAATATGAGATTTCGTATAAACTATTTTATAAATTGATTTATAAAATAATGACCACGGTGTGAAAAATGTAAACGTTTGGTTGTTAAAGAGACCAGGATCGGCTATTGTCATATTTTCTGCCAATACCGAAAACCACTTTAACAACTGTGTACGCGGTGGATTTCCAGAATGAAGGGGATGATTTGACGAACGACTCCATTTTTGTATTTCATATTAATTACGAGACAATGACTACCTTGAGTCAGCTTGATGTGGCTAAAACAGGAGCTATGCACGGACCAAGGGAGGTCATACCTCTTATCGAGCACACTTCTTCGATATTATTCTATTACTGTTGAGATTCGATTTGGGCCCTTTTGATTATGGGAGTGTGTATCGAGGTGGGCGGTAGTAGCTACTATGCGTTACCACCAGTCCGGCTCTACAAACGGTGAATCCACCCTGGCATTCCTTGCGTGCCTTGTCACATGCCTTATACGAGCCCACTACGATTTTGTTTTGTACTGTTTTATATGGAGTGCCCTCTGATCAACCTTCAGTTTACGGAGGAATTACGGTACTGTATATACTATGGGAATATATAAACAGTGTAAGGGTAATCATGGTAATCCCGCTTACGCTATTTTGATATCTTTACTTTACGGATAGACACTATTGTATATAGCGTATTATACTATATAGTATTAGTTTAACGGATCCTTAGAGGATGGTGGTCCCAAACGTCCTTTAAGTTACTGATTGCATTTCATCGAACATTTCATTTGAATTGATTTACTTCCACGAGAATGTTAGTCCTGATCCGAGTTGTTTTGTTTTGTATTATTGCTCGGGTCAGATCGATTATCACAGCTTTCGAGATCCACTCTTGGAGTTTGAAGATTTTTGGGTTTTTCTCACCTATATCTATTGATCAGTCGATCCAGTTTTAGCTATAATTGTCGTTCCTGTTTCTTATAGTTATCATTTATTTATGTATTAGATAATTATTGTATTAGACTTCCGCTGTATTATCTTTGTAAACTTTGATGTAAATTTTTAATTTAGTAGCTTCATTGAACTACTATTGTATTTTGTAATTTAGGCTGCGAGGTATTATATTGCTCTGTATCTGTGTCTGTGATCTGTGATTCTGTGATTTATTCTACTTACCTCAGAAGCTAATAACAATCAGTCGTTTTGGATGATTCGAGTTGACATGTTTTGTTGATTCGGCATGGTCAAAATGGCGGGTCGTTACAATTGGTATAAGAGCTTTGGTTTATCAAAGCTTTTGTTTATGGGGTAAAAGCTCATTAGAGATAGGGTAGTGATACTCTAGAATGAGTGAAATTGGTTGCAGAATCCTTCTTTAGAGAGATCGTATTTTAAAGTATAAATGGCTTTAAATGTTTAAAACAAATATTTTTGAATATAAAATTTCGTTTAATATTTGAATCCTTTTGAAATTCCGTTCCATTTGAATCCGTCTTCCTTCGTAAATCATCTTTGATTAGGTTCTTTCGTTCGTTCAGTTTTTAACTCGAATTCTATAACTTATACTTGTCCCTAACAAGGTGAGAAATAGAAAAAGGGTTTTCTAGCGAGTCTATCCCTATCAAAATATTGGTTTAAAATTTGTATTTTTAAAGGGTATTATAATATAAGATTTTCTTGATATAATTTATATTCGTTCTGGTAGTAATAATATTTTGAAAATATTTGATGTTAATATGTTATAAATTTTATATAAGATTTAAAGATGTAGATTTTGTAAGAAAATAATTTTATCTTGTTTGAAATCTATAATGGTATTGTTTATAAATGTATATATGTGTACATATAGGAATTTATAAATGGGCTTATAAAAATTTTAAATTTGTGTTGTATATATATGTTAAACTTATGGAACTTTGACAAGTTTTATAAGTTTGAATATTGGTAACAAAGGTTTGAAAATATTTAGTATTGTATAAAATAATATTGTTATATATTTGATTCAATAATAATATTGTTTGTATATTTATTTTCGATTATGGTCGAATTTTAATAAATAAATGAGTGGGGGAGAGATATAATACTTCCTTACTTAAAATTTTAGTGATTTGAAATATATTATTTTAATATATGAATAGAAAATTTTGGTATATATTCTGTTTTAAATATAGAAAGATGTTTTAAGTACTTTTTTGACGTTAAAGTTGGCCTATCGAATACCTAGTGATTTGGGTATACGTCTGATCAACGTATATGTTAAATCATATATGTATTAGATAGATATAGAGTCACACTCTAGTTGCTTGAAAATGATTCTGGTGATGACTGCAGCATCATCAATATCTATTTTCGGGTTTCGAAAGTGAGATAGATATATATCGCCAGTCGAGACGTCAAATGAATACTTGAAGCTGTTTTGAAATATTGGAAAATATTTTAACTTTTGATTTATATATATTTCAAATTATATATATGTATGATAGTAAATATGAATCATTAGTTTAAATATATTAATTATTTAATTAGTAGTTCTCTGCCTCGTTCCTTTTCGGGGACGAAAAGTTTTGAGTAGGGGAGATTGTAACAACCCGCTATTTTTAACGATTTAAATCGATTTTTATTCTGCAATTTCTTGTAACGGGAATTTAAAATTTGAAATGCGTACAGTGAGATGTTGCAGCTGTGAAAATTTCGTCGAAAAATTTGACTATTTTCGATCGCGCAATTTTCTATTCAAAGCTGCGCAGATCAGTTCAAATTTTAACGATTTTTAAATATCTTCGAATCCAGTACGAACAAAAATGAAAAATATTCTATTCGTTGTCAGTAATCCAACAGTGAATTTCGTTTTGCGAAAGTCAGACGTTTTGATCTCCGTTTTTCGTCCGCATTTTATGTTAAAAGGGGTCCTTAACACATTTTTGAACGAAGCATCCTGACACTGCAAATTATACACCGTTGTGTCCGTCTCGTCAAGCTGATTACCAAAATATATTTATTTGTCAGTTTCGGTGCTCGCTGAAACTGCGAAAAGGCTTGCGCAGTTCATTTTTGAAACAGAGACATTTAAGTTCGACGTGTCCCTTTTTTGATTCTACATATTTTTCTAGTCATTCTGGGTCTGCAAAACTTATAATTTTATTTTACTAAGCTATCCAATTATTACTATTTCTTCCAAAGCTTAGTATGGACACTTCTTTTTACAAACATCCACATAAATCTCATGCAAGCAACTTGTACTTACGTTACACTATTCATTCTTTTTACATGTTGTGATAAGCGAAACCTCCTGAATAGTTGCTTCCACGTACCATGCGAAACCTTCATTTGAAAAAAAAAAGGAAAAAAAAATGAATCATTCCATTTATGATCCTATTTTTATGCAAAGCGTGATAATGTAATACATATATTACATTCATCAACTACAGACCTATTCCACTGTTCACAAAACCGAAACCTGTAGCCGCCATTACTTCCTTTCCACTAAACCTATTTGCCTCGCCACCTGAAACCGCCCTTTGATAGCACCGAACCCGCCTTGCTCCTTCCCACCGCTGCCGAAAGCCTTGCCAAACCCTGTGCCGACGACCTAAGCCATCGCGGAAGCCACCTACCCTGGTCTCGAACCAACCTTAAGCCTACAAGGTCCAAACCCAAGACCAGCATTCGCCTCCTCCTTGCCTCGGAGTAGTGTTGACCCTTCTTTTCTCGAACCCAAAATCCGTGATGTTTCTCTTTTTCCTCATGACTCTCGTTCGCCAGTCCGTGACGGCTTTACCTTGTGTCATCCCTCTCCGGCCTGCTTGCGTGTGTGAGTAGAGTAGGGGTGAGTTTGTCTTATTTTTGGTTTTCTTTCTTTCTGTTTCTTTTGTTCTTACATGTACTGTTAATATGAAGGTTGGGGAATATTTTTGTTTGTGGGTTATTTATATGGAGTGAAAGATGTTAAAATATATAGTGTGTGTTTTGTGTTTGTTGTATGTGTGAGTGTCGGTGTGTTGAGTTGTTATTATTTTGTGTGTAATTGGCGTGAGTGTTAGTTGTTTGTGCGGGTAGATTTCAATACATGTATATATTGTTTTGTTTTATATATTTGTAAATGTATGCATATATATATATATATATATATATATATATCGTATTTTGGTGTGAATTTCTAAGATCTATTTAGTTTGATTTTTATGTATATATATAATGATTCGGTGTGTTTTATAAATTATAATTTATAAAAATATTTTGCAAATTTATGGTTTATATATTTACATAATTTATAGTACATATAGTTTTATTGTATTGCGTGGTGTGCTTTAAATATAAATTATATATATGATTTTAATATGTGTTTATGTCTATATACATGTATAATTTATAATTTATATATATTGTGGCATGCGTCGATAATTAAATATATATATACATATATATGCTATAATTTATGTGTATATTTATATATATATAAATAAATATACAATATTTTTGTAAAATTTCGTTGTGTTTATTTTGTGTGTCAAGTTTGGTATTGAGTTCCGAAACCCGTCCAAAATCCAAATAGCCGTATCGATCCATTTAAATTCCCTGGCCTCCTCAAAAATAAAATATAGAGTGATATGGTGTTGAATTCATTCGGGATCGTGCATTGAAGTCGCTGTTTCAACTCGGTGTCAAATTCGTCTGTTGTTTCCAATCTGTGCCACGAAAGGTGAGTTTATCTCACACCTGACTTACATTTTTCATGGATGTTAGATCAATAATGAACTATTATATGAAATGTATAAGATCGCTGTTAGAAATTGTTTGATTTGATATATATGCACATTCCATATGTGACACGATATATTCATATGACACGTAGTTGCACTGATGATATATATGTTGTGATTGTTGTTTGTGATTGTTGATAATCCTAGTTTACGAAAAATCACTAAGGGTTGAAATGATACATACCCGAACGGACATTAGAATAGGGAAAAATCGTTATGGGTTGAAATGATAGACCTGAACGATTTTTACTGAATTTGGGATCGCGGGTTGAAATGATAGACCCGTAGAAATTTTATAAATCGCGGATTGAAATGATAAATATCCGTATTACTTGACCATAGGGTAGAAAACTATATATGGACACCGTTGGTCATGTTTTCGAAGTTAACTGATTTGAGAATTTTATATTAATTTAAGATTTTATATTTTATAACTTTAATAATAAACTCAAGATGGATAAGTTAGATTTCGCGATTTTCGAAGTTTAAGACGTAAATTTATATAACGATATTTGAATAATGAATGAACTCATATTAAGTTATGAATTCGACTTTATGCCAACTTTTAGTAGAGATGAATTTGAATTGGAATATTTGTGAAGTCATAAGAATGATTTAAAATTGTATGAACTGTTTAAATTGAAATATAAGGTTTTGACTTGACTTTATGTAATAAACTGAATTTTTCGAATTGAGTTATAAATTTTGATATAATTCATTGAAATTGAAATTGAAATGTAAGATTTGATTCAAATTATATTAACTGAATTATATGAACTATTTGAATTTATAAATAACGATTTCAAATTTCATGACTTGAAATTGCGGACCACGATATGTTTTGTTTAAAATAAAAATGTAAATCTTTGACTTGAATAATACATTTTGAATTCGAACCAAAATGTTGAATTCATATGAATCGATTTGGAATGTTTCTTATAAAGGTAGAAATTGAATTATTTGAATTGTTTTGAACTTGAGTTTTTGCGAATATAAACCAAACCAAATTATTATCGAATTAAATAGTATAGTATTAATTTATACTATATTTTGAGATCTTTTCGATGTGATTTCGAAATCGATTTGATTTAAGCGATTTAAGTTAGTTGTTTTCAAAATTGAATGTAATCGAAGTTAGATATTTAATTTTGATTTCGAATTCGAATATGAGATTTCGTATAAACTATTTTATAAATTGATTTACAAAATATTGACCATGGTGTGAAAAATGTAAACGTTTGGTTGTTAAAGAGACCTGGATCGGCTATTGTCGCCAATACCAAAAACCACTTTAACAACTGTGTACGCAGTGGATTTCCAGAATGAAGGGGATGATTTGGCAAACGACTCCATTTTTGTATTTCATATTAATTACGAGACAATGACTACCTTGAGTCAGCTTGATGTGGCTAAAACAGGAGCTATGCACGGACCAAGGGAGGTCATACCTCTTATCGAGCACACTTCTTCGATATTATTCTATTACTGTTGAGATTCGATTTGGGCCCTTTTGATTATGGGAGTGTGTATCGAGGTGGGCGGTAGTAGCTACTATGCGTTACCACCAGTCCGGCTCTACAAACGGTGAATCCACCCTGGCATTCCTTGCGTGCCTTGTCACATGCCTTATACGAGCCCACTACGATTTTGTTTTGTACTGTTTTATATGGAGTGCCCTCTGATCAACCTTCAGTTTACGGAGGAATTACGGTACTGTATATACTATGGGAATATATAAACAGTGTAAGGGTAATCATGGTAATCCCGCTTACGCTATTTTGATATCTTTACTTTACGGATGGACACTATTGTATATAGCGTATTATACTATATAGTATTAGTTTAACGGATCCTTAGAGGATGGTGATCCCAAACGTCCTTTAAGTTACTGATTGCATTTCATCGAACATTTCATTTGAATTGATTTACTTCCACGAGAATGTTAGTCCTGATCCGAGTTGTTTTGTTTTGTATTATTGCTCGGGTCAGATCGATTATCACAGCTTTCGAGATCCACTCTTGGAGTTTGAAGATTTTTGGGTTTTTCTCACCTATATCTATTGATCAGTCGATCCAGTTTCAGCTATAATTGTCGTTCCTGTTTCTTATAGTTATCATTTATTTATGTATTAGATAATTATTGTATTAGACTTCCGCTGTATTATCTTTGTAAACTTTGATGTAAATTTTTTATTTAGTAGCTTCATTGAACTACTATTGTATTTTGTAATTTAGGCTGCGAGGTATTATATTGCTCTGTATCTGTGTCTGTGATCTGTGATTCTGTGATTTATTCTATTTACCTCAGAAGCTAATAACAATCAGTCGTTTTGGACGATTCGAGTTGACATGTTTTGTTGATTCGGCATGGTCAAAATGGCGGGTCGTTACAATTGGTATAAGAGCTTTGGTTTATCAAAGCTTTTGTTTATGGGGTAAAAGCTCATTAGAGATAGGGTAGTGATACTCTAGAATGAGTGAAATTGGTTGCAGAATCCTTCTTTAGAGAGATCGTATTTTAAAGTATAAATGGCTTTAAATGTTTAAAACAAATATTTTTGAATATAAAATTTCGTTTAATATTTGAATCCTTTTGAAATTCCGTTCCATTTGAATCCGTCTTCCTTCGTAAATCATCTTTGATTAGGTTCTTTCGTTCGTTCAGTTTTTAACTCGAATTCTATAACTTATACTTGTCCCTAACAAGGTGAGAAATAGAAAAAGGGTTTTCTAGCGAGTCTATCCCTATCAAAATATTGGTTTAAAATTTGTATTTTTAAAGGGTATTATAATATAAGATCTTCTTGATATAATTTATATTCGTTCTGGTAGTAATAATATTTTGAAAATATTTGATGTTAATATGTTATAAATTTTATATAAGATTTAAAGATGTAGATTTTGTAAGAAAATAATTTTATCTTGTTTGAAATCTATAATGGTATTGTTTATAAATGTATATATGTGTACATATAGGAATTTATAAATGGGCTTATAAAAGTTTTAATTTGTGTTGTATATATATGTTAAACTTATGGAACTTTGACAAGTTTTAT
This sequence comes from Allium sativum, assembly GCA_030737875.1. Classification (NCBI taxonomy): domain Eukaryota; kingdom Viridiplantae; phylum Streptophyta; class Magnoliopsida; order Asparagales; family Amaryllidaceae; genus Allium; species Allium sativum. The sequence continues at coordinate 617,614,408 of CM060918.1, read as the reverse complement.
AAGTTTGAATATTGGTAACAAAGGTTTGAAAATATTTAGTATTGTATAAAATAATATTGTTATATATTTGATTCAATAATAATATTGTTTGTATATTTATTTTCGATTATGGTCGAATTTTAATAAATAAATGAGTGGGGGAGAGATATAATACTTCCTTACTTAAAATTTTAGGGATTTGAAATATATTATTTTAATATATGAATAGAAAATTTTGGTATATATTCTGTTTTAAATATAGAAAGATGTTTTAAGTACTTTTTTGACGTTAAAGTTGGCCTATCGAATACCTAGTGATTTGGGTATACGTCTGATCAACGTATATGTTAAATCATATATGTATTAGATAGATATAGAGTCACACTCTAGTTGCTTGAAAATGATTCTGGTGATGACTGCAGCATCATTAATATCTATTTTCGGGTTTCGAAAGTGAGATAGATATATATCGCCAGTCGAGACGTCAAATGAATACTTGAAGCTGTTTTGAAATATTTGAAAATATTTTAACTTTTGATTTATATATATTTCAAATTATATATATGTATGATAGTAAATATGAATCATTAGTTTAAATATATTAATTATTTAATTACTAGTTCTCTTCCTCGTTCCTTTTCGGGGACGAAAAGTTTTGAGTAGGGGAGATTGTAACAACCCGCTATTTTTAACGATTTAAATCGATTTTTATTCTGCAATTTCTTGTAACGGGAATTTAAAATTTGAAATGCGTACAGTGAGATGTTGCAGCTGTGAAAATTTCGTCGAAAAATTTGACTATTTTCGATCGTGCAATTTTCTATTCAAAGCTACGCAGATTAGTTCAAATTTTAACGATTTTTAAATATCTTCGAATCCAGTACGAACAAAAATGAAAAATATTCTATTCGTTGTCAGTAATCCAACAGTGAATTTCGTTTTGCGAAAGTCAGACGTTTTGATCTCCGTTTTTCGTCCGCATTTTATGTTAAAAGGGGTCCGTAACGCATTTTTGAACGAAGCATCCTGACACTGCAAATTATACACCGTTGTGTCCGTCTCGTCAAGCTGATTACCAAAATATATTTATTTGTCAGTTTCGGTGCTCGCTGAAACTGCGAAAAGGCTTGCGCAGTTCATTTTTGAAACAGAGACATTTAAGTTCAACGTGTCCCTTTTTTGATTCTACATATTTTTCTAGTCATTCTGGGTCTGCAAAACTTATAATTTTATTTTACTAAGCTATCCAATTATTACTATTTCTTCCAAAGCTTAGTATGGACACTTCTTTTTACAAACATCCACATAAATCTCATGCAATCAACTTGTACTTACGTTACACTATTCATTCTTTTTACATGTTGTGATAAGCGAAACCTCCTGAATAGTTGCTTCCACGTACCATGCGAAACCTTCATTTGAAAAAAAAAGGAAAAAAAAATGAATCATTCCATTTATGATCCTATTTTTATGCAAAGCGTGATAATGTAATACATATATTACATTCATCAACTACAGACCTATTCCACTGTTCACAAAACCGAAACCTGTAGCCGCCATTACTTCCTTTCCACTAAACCTATTTGCCTCGCCACCTGAAACCGCCCTTTGACAGCACCGAACCCGCCTTGCTCCTTCCCACCGTTGCCGAAAGCCTTGCCAAACCCTGTGCCGACGACCTAAGCCTTCGCGGAAGCCACCTACCCTGGTCTCGAACCAACCTTAAGCCTACAAGGTCCAAACCCAAGACCAGCATTCGCCTCCTCCTTGCCTCGGAGTAGTGTTGACCCTTCTTTTCTCGAACCCAAAATCCGTGATGTTTCTCTTTTTCCTCATGACTCTCGTTCACCAGTCCGTGACGGCTTTACCTTGTGTCATCCCTCTCCGGCCTGCTTGCGTGTGTGAGTAGAGTAGGGGTGAGTTTGTCTTATTTTTGGTTTTCTTTCTTTCTTTTTCTTTTGTTCTTACATGTACTGTTAATATGAAGGTTGGGGAATATTTTTGTTTGTGGGTTATTTATATGGAGTGAAAGATGTTAAAATATGTAGTGTGTGTTTTGTGTTTGTTGTATGTGTGAGTGTCGGTGTGTTGAGTTGTTATTATTTTGTGTGTAATTGGCGTGAGTGTTAGTTGTTCGTGCGGGTACATTTCAATACATGTATATATTGTTTTGTTTTATATATTTGTAAATGTATGCATATATATATATATATATATCGTATTTTGGTGTGAATTTCTAAGATCTATTTAGTTTGATTTTTATGTATATATATAATGATTCGGTGTGTTTTATAAATTATAATTTATAAAAAGATTTTGCAAATTTATGGTTTATATATTTACATAATTTATAGTATATATAGTTTTATTGTATTGCGTGGTGTGCTTTAAATATAAATTATATATATGATTTTAATATGTGTTTATGTCTATATACATGTATAATTTATAATTTATATATATTGGGGCATGCGTCGATAATTAAATATATATACATATATATGCTATAATTTATGTGTATATTTATATATATATAAATAAATATACAATATTTTTGTAAAATTTCGTTGTGTTTATTTTGTGTGTCAAGTTTGGTATTGAGTTCCGAAACCCGTCCAAAATCCAAATAGCCGTACCGATCCATTTAAATTCCCTGGCCTCCTCAAAAATAAAATATAGAGTGATATGGTGTTGAATTCATTCGGGATCGTGCATTGAAGTCGCTGTTTCAACTCGGTGTCAAATTCGTCTGTTGTTTCCAATCTGTGCCACGAAAGGTGAGTTTATCTCACACCTGACTTACATTTTTCATGGATGTTAGATCAATAATGAACTATTATATGAAATGTATAAGATCGCTGTTAGAAATTGTTTGATTTGATATATATGCACATTCCATATGTGACACGATATATTCATATGACACGTAGTTGCACTGATGATATATATGTTGTGATTGTTGTTTGTGATTGTTGATAATCCTAGTTTACGAAAAATCACTAAGGGTTGAAATGATACATACCCGAACGGACATTAGAATAGGGAAAAATCGTTATGGGTTGAAATGATAGACCTGAAAGATTTTTACTGAATTTGGGATCGCGGGTTGAAATGATAGACCCGTAGAAATTTTATAAATCGCGGATTGAAATGATAAATATCCGTATTACCTGACCATAGGGTAGAAAACTATATATGGACACCGTTGGTCATGTTTTCGAAGTTAACTGATTTGAGAATTTTATATTAATTTAAGATTTTATATTTTATAACTTTAATAATAAACTCAAGATGGATAAGTTAGATTTCGCGATTTTCGAAGTTTAAGACGTAAATTTATATAACGATATTTGAATAATGAATGAACTCATATTAAGTTATGAATTCGACTTTATGCCAACTTTTAGTAGAGATGAATTTGAATTGGAATATTTGTGAAGTCATAAGAATGATTTAAAATTGTATGAACTGTTTAAATTGAAATATAAGGTTTTGACTTGACTTTATGTAATAAATTGAATTTTTCGAATTGAGTTATAAATTTTGATATAATTCATTGAAATTGAAATTGAAATGTAAGATTTGATTCAAATTATATTAACTGAATTATATGAACTATTTGAATTTATAAATAACGATTTCAAATTTCATGACTTGAAATTGCGGACCACGATATGTTTTGTTTAAAATAAAAATGTAAATCTTTGACTTGAATAATACATTTTGAATTCGAACCAAAATGTTGAATTCATATGAATCGATTTGGAATGTTTCTTATAAAGGTAGAAATTGAATTATTTGAATTGTTTTGAACTTGAGTTTTTGCGAATATAAACCAAACCAAATTATTATCGAATTAAATAGTATAGTATTAATTTATACTATATTTTGAGATCTTTTCGATGTGATTTCGAAATCGATTTGATTTAAGCGATTTAAGTTAGTTGTTTTCAAAATTGAATGTAATCGAAGTTAGATATTTAATTTTGATTTCGAATTCGAATATGAGATTTCGTATAAACTATTTTATAAATTGATTTACAAAATATTGACCACGGTGTGAAAAATGTAAACGTTTGGTTGTTAAAGAGACCTGGATCGGCTATTGTCATATTCTCTGCCAATACCAAAAACCACTTTAACAACTGTGTACGCGGTGGATTTCCAGAATGAAGGGGATGATTTGGCAAACAACTCCATTTTTGTATTTCATATTAATTACGAGACCCTAACTACCTTGAGTCAGCTTGATGTGGCTAAAACAGGAGCTATGCACGGACCAAGGGAGGTCATACCTCTTATCGAGCACACTTCTTCGATATTATTCTATTAGTGTTGAGATTCGATTTGGGCCCTTTTGATTATGAGAGTGTGTATCGAGGTGGGCGGTAGTAGCTACTATGCGTTACCACCAGTCCGGCTCTGCAAACGGTGAATCCACCCTGGCATTCCTTGTGTGCCTTGTCACATGCCTTATACGAGCCCACTACGATTTTGTTTTGTACTATTTTATATGGAGTGCCCTCTGATCATCCTTCAGTTTACGGAGGAATTACGGTACTGTATATACTATGGGAATATATAAACGGTGTAAGGGTAATCATGGTAATCCCACTTACGCTATTTTGATATCTTTACTTTACGGATAGACATTATTGTATATAGCGTATTATACTATATAGTATTAGTTTAACGGATCCTTAGAGGATGGTGATCCCAAACGTCCTTTAAGTTATTAATTGCATTTCATCGAACATTTCATTTGAATTGATTTACTTCCACGAGAATGTTAGTCCTGATCCGAGTTGTTTTGATTTGCATTATTGCTCGGGTCAGATCGATTATCACAGCTTTCGAGATCCACTCTTGGAGTTTGAAGATTTTTGGGTTTTTCTCACCTATTTCTATTGATCAGTCGATCCAGTTTCAGCTATAATTGTCATTCCTGTTTCTTATAGTTATCATTTATTTATGTATTAGATAATTATTGTATTAGACTTCCGCTGTATTATCTTTGTAAACTCTGATGTAATTTTTTTATTTAGTAGCTTCATAGAACTACTATTGTATTTTGTAATTTCCGCTGCGAGGTATTATTTTGCTCTGTATCTGTGTCTGTGTCTGTGATCTGTGATTCTGTGATTTATTCTATTTACCTCAGAAGCTAATAACAATCAGTCGTTTTGGACGATTCGAGTTGACATGTTTTTTGATTCGGCACGGTCAAAATGGCGGGTCGTTACACCTTTTAACTTTAACTCTAATCAATTAAACTAACATCGATTAACTCCTTTTAACTTGATTCGAATAACTAATATTCGATTTACTCCTTTTAACTTGATTCGAATAACTAATATTCGATTTACTCCTTTTACTTTAACTCTAATCGATTAAACTAACATCGATTAACTCTGATCGGTTTATTCTAATACGAATAACTAATATCTGTTTTAACTTTATTTCGAATAACTATATTCGATTTAACTCCATTCGCTTGACTCTAGATCACAGCGATCACAATGGTTACGCCTGAATCCCTCAGGAAACATCCGGTTGCCGTAGGCTATCTGCAGCCCTGCGAATTTCGCTAGCAGACATGCAAAATGGTAACTTATCCTATATAACTATGTCTGATTTACTCCTTTTAATAAACTACGTTTGATTAACTCCTTTTATAATCCTATTTATTTCCTAAATAAATATTCCTTTATTCTATTCTATTTGTTTTATCAACATTTTTCCCTTTTATAAAACTCTATTTGTTTTATAAACATTTTCCTTTTATTTACTTTCGAAATATTTCCTTTTTATAAAATCTATTGATTTTATAAAATCCCTTTATTTCAGTATACATTGAAATAATTCTTTTTACATCCCAGGGTCTTTTCTAATATTAAAAATATCGAATAACAATGATCAATATCATTTCAACACACATAATCCATAACAGATTATATATCACATCATATATCACAATATATGAAAAACAATAAAATAAATGTTGAGGAATCCAGTCGGAGTCCTCCAACCTGTCTCCCTGCATCCACAGATGTTAAACAATATAGATAACATCACTTTCATTTCAATATGATATATTCTATTAAACAGAATCAATATAGAAATTCAACTAACTGACTAGCAGTTCAATCAAACAGTCAACACATAGTCAATCATCCAATATCTAACAGTTCTAAAAATACAACATGAAATTATAAACTGTTCAGAGTTAGTGAGATTTACTAACATTTGCAATTCATCGTTAAAGAACGATAAACTGTTATTTGATTTGAATCAAACAATTTATTCCGCCATAAATTCAAACGAGCTCCACTCCACTCCCAGTCAGTTCCATTGGGTAGTGTCCGTCCATACGATCCTGTTGGATCTTGTTTCGCTCAATTCTGATTACGTATATTAATGTTATGACATTTACAAATTATAACATGAATTTAAATAAAAACTTAGAGATTTAATTTCCCTATTGGGCCTCACCCTTTATTTCCTTGGCCCATGAACAAATATAAAACCCGCTGACCCGCTTATCCTTTCTTCCTGAAAATCCCGTTCAGACTATTTCCCAGATCCCAAATACTTATCCTCTCAGACAACTTCGAACACCGAACCCCCTCTACCGCAGCTACCTTCACCAATCACCGGATCCCTCTCCGATGCCAGCAGGTGCTCCCTGCTTCACTAGACAGACCCCTACCTCGATCGAGCCTGACCATCATCCCTCAGCAAAAGGGATCTCTAGTCTGAACCCATCTGCCATGGCGACGCTTCTTGCCAAACTCCATCGAGCATCCCATGAATCCTAGCGAAGGTGAGAACCCCTTCTTTGATTTCCGTCCTCAGGCTGAAACCCGTGCTCTAGAACTGGCGCGTCACTTTCAGTTCTCAAATCCCTCCATTCTTCGAACGCAACCTCCATTCCATCCCCTAAACAACCTCAAACTTGCATACAAATCTCGGCTTAATCCCCCAAACCCAAATCGATGCACAGAAACTCAATACCCAAAACCCTAGCTCGACTATAGAAGAACGCAGCACACACAAGGGACTTCGAGCCCTATAAAAGCCATACGATATTGTTGCTAACCCTGATACGATTTCATCTATGTAGGTTTTGTGATTTTTAGCATTTTATTTTAATTTATGAGGATTGAACTATTTTCGTGGAAGAAGAAATTAAGTGGCGGCTGCGTTTTTGACTAATGAGGAATGAGATTTAGGTTAGGAAAGAATAAGTTATTATATAGGATAATTTATATAATTTAATATTTGAATATTATATTAATTTATAATCAACCGCTGTTTGTATTCATTTTATAAAATTCATGCGACCACATACGATACCCAAAAATCAGGAAACTGGACATGCACCTTCAGTTCGACATTACGGTCCCAACGAAACTTGTTTCGTCGAATTCCGACTTCGTATGCTCACACAACGTATTTTTAACCATCGAAATCTGACTGTTTTTCACTCTAAAAATCCATACGGCCACATACTGACTCTAAAAATCACGAAACTGGAAATCTAACAACTATTTGACATTGCGGATCCAATAAAATTAGTTTTGTCAAATTCCAACTTCGTTTGCAAAACCAGCTATTTTTAAAGCTCTGAATGACCCATTTAAATATATAAATATATTTAAATATAATCAAATTTAATATTTAAAAATAAATATTATCGTCTATATTCAAAGTGGAATACCATACAGTCTACTGGGATTTATAACTCGATATTTCAAATCTGGGTCAACCCGATATTTGATTTATATTGAAATTCCTTTTAAAAATATAAATAATTCCTTTATAAATTATAAAGGAATTCCACAGCGACTTTTCTAAAATTTGATTTGGACATACCTCAAAATATACACGACGAAATCCCGATTTTTCTCTTCCACTAGAAAGATATAATCCACGAGCTCCACACGTTTCTTGTTTCACAGAAATCCAGCTTAAAACGAATCCTGTACATTCAGTTGAAGTTCAAATCGCCAATTTACGAACTGCAGCGCCATTTCGAGCTCGTTTATAATTGTATTATAAACTATATGTTCAACTATCGACGATTGAATATATTCGTTATCCAAATTCAATTCCAAGCTGAATTAAATATCACAGATGATCCGGTTCACACCATATCGTCATTTCGGCCAATTCTGATTATTTCAGAATTAAATATATTATTTAATTTATTATTTTAACTAAATATTCATCATTATTTAATTCCACGACCATTAAATTCACTGTATCACTATTAATATGTAACAACCCGAAAAATCTGAACCAATTTAAAATTTTTAAATTGGCTAAAATAGTGGATTTTAATATTTAAAATAAATATTTTAAATAATAGCAATGAAAAGTGAGTTTGAATCGACGTTTGAAAATAAATATAATTACTTTGAATTATAAACAAGGACTGAAATGGCGCGGTAGTTTCAAAATTTGAATTCAAACTTTGACTGACTGTACCGGGTGCAAAACAAAACGAATTTGAGTGAAACCTAAAATATTTAAATCTGTTAGTGAATACCTTTCTAACGAATCTGAAAAATAGAATATCATAGCGAGATGCAAAAGTTATGGCCAAATGAATTTTCAGAAAGGTCGCTATGGAATTTATATAGCCCGTGAAATTGGCCATTTTGCATACGACCTCGGAATTCGACGAAACCACTTTTGTTGGATCCGGGATGTGAAGTTATTGCTAGGTTTCAAATTTCATAATTTTTGAAGCTAATATGTGAGCGTGGCAAAGGAAAATGTGTTTTGGTCAATTAAAGTTAAATTGGATCGACCAGAAATGGGCCTTTTTGCAAACGGTCTCAGAATTCAACGAAACTAGTTTTGTTGGGACCGTATCATCAAAACATAGCCAGATTTATTTTTCTGGAATTTTTCGAATCAGTTTGTGGCCCTGGCAAATTGAAATGTACGTTCAAATCGAATATTGAATGTTTTATATTTTAAATTGTAGGAAAACTGACTGAAACATTCGAACTGGCCTACGAAACATATTCCATTGTGTTCGGAATGGGGGTAATTAGCTAGTGATGATAGTCGTTGGGTTTGGATTGGAGGTCGTGTCAGAAAGCCCCTTTTAAAACCTCCTGGCCAATCAGATTTTTTATAAAAAAAAAACAAAAGAAAAAAAGGCGGGTGCTCTTCTCTCTCCCCGACGTGAATGACGATAGCTGCCTCCCTCCTTCTCTCTTCTTTTTCTCACAATCCACTCAATAAAAACCCATGGTCCTTTGCAACTTTTTGTAGTACTCCTCCCCACCTTCAAATCCATACCAACCTCGCCCCTTATCGTTGAGTGTAGTGGGCGAATCACCTCTCCAAAGTTGGAGACTTTCCGCCGCCGTCGTGGGTGACAGGGACCACCGGAGTGGGCCCCCTTCCAGGCGCAGGTGCGCCCCTCAGGCCTCTTCGACGCAGCACCCTCCGATCGTCGTGATACTATGCGGATTTGCTGAAAATTGGATCCCTAGTTTTGAACATTTCAGAAGGTATACGGCTGAGTTAATTTTCAACTGTTTTAACACCTTTAAACCGTTGCAAACTTTGAAAAATCATATCTTTTTCATGTGTTGACGAAATTCAGTGAAACAAGAGACAGTGGACTCGTGTGGACGTCTTCTACCTTCTAGAAGAGACCGCATATTTTTCTGAGCCTTCAGCTATTTTTGGTGGAGTGGAACCCAATGTGAGATTTCTAATTTATAAACGATATGGAAAACGACGATGTATAAATTATATAGTCGATGTATGAGTTATATAAGCGTTGTACACCTCATGTATAAGTTGTACGTTCGATGTATAAGTTATATATGCGTTGTAAAAATTATATATTGGTGAAATAGAAGTGAAATGCTATATATAAATATATATAAATATATATACGCCCCTCGTCCACAAACCATGGACGATATTTATTGGTTGTGATTGGTGTGAAAATTGATTGATAGCGAATGGTTGATTGAAATTGTTTGTGGTTGAAATTGATTGATTGTGGTTGAAAAATACCCGTTTGTGGTTGAGAAATATTTGGTTGAAACCACATAGGATTAGTTTGTGGAAATGAAAAAATATACATGCCGCCTGCGTGCGAACTAGATGCATGATTCCCCATGGTCAAAAGCTGCGAGGCTTTAAGGTAGAGCGAGGAGCCGTACTAGGGACGGTCCCGGTTTTAACTACCCTACCGTTATGCTGCCGAAATTTTGAATAATATTCGTGTGTTAGAATTATTTTCCTGTGTTGAAATTATATTCGTCTGTTGAATAGAAAACCTTCATGTGTTGAATAGAAATTCATTCGTTGAATCATATTCATGTGTTGAATGGTATTCGTGTTTTGAATAAATTGTTTTAACAATAAAAATCACATTTTTACTCTATATATACAAACTATAGAAAACCTTCATGTGTTGAATCGATATTCATTCGTTGAATTGAAATTCATGTGTTGAATGGTATTCGTGTTTTAAATATAAAAATCACATTTTTATCGATTTATATAAACTATAGAAAACCTTCATGTGTTGAATCGAAATTCATTCGTTGAATTGAAATTCATGTGTTGAATGGTATTCATATTTTGAAAGAAATCGTTTTATAATAAAAATCCCATTTTTAACATCAATATGAAATGTATAAAATAATCTTGTTTTGAAATAAATTGTTTTATAATAAAAATCCAATTTTTATCACCTATATTAACTATATAAATTAGTCGTGTTTTGAAATAAATTGTTTCACATTAAAAATCACATTTTTATTATATACATGAATTGTTAAAAATAGTAAAGTGTTGAAATAGAAGACAGTTAGATAAAAATATAATTTTTATCAAATTTATGAAAAGAATATAGCTTTGAAATCGAAGAATCGATATATATATATATATATACATAAATAGAATTGAAATATATAGAAAAACGAAGCTGCAGTTCGTATTTTGAAACCGTGATTTCAAACGATTAGTGCGGGAGATCCGACCATCGGATTTTCCTGAAATCGCAACCGTTGGGTTCGCTTTGGAAATATCTTTCCAACGGCACCAACTTTGTAAAAATCCAACGGTTGGATTGCCTGGAATGTTTAATTCAAATCTGAAGAAAAACAACGTCAGAATCGATTATATATATATATATATATATATATAATTATATTTAATCGAATAACGACGCTGCAGTTCGTATTTTGAAATCGAAACTTCAAACGATTATACCGAGAGATCCGACCGTCGGATTTTCCCGAAACTGGAACCGTTGGATTCATTTTGAAAAGACCTTTCTAATGATGTAATTTTTTTGAAGATCCAACAGTTAGATTTTCAGATATATGTAAATCAAATCTGAAGAAAAACAGAGCCACGGCCGCGTTATGGCCCGAAGCATCGTTTTGAATAAATTGACTGTTTTAAAATAAATAAAAATAGCGATAAATCGTTATAAAATATTATAAACGATACGGATGTGAAATTTAGAAACTAACTGAAGGTTGGCTAAGTCGAATGGTTTCCTGGGTGTTGATCTGATGTTGGTTTCGGCCTTCGGGGTTAATATTTGGGAAATCGTTCTCTTACTGATTTACGGTTAGCGACTAATGAATTGAAATGATGCGTATGTGTATTTGTGTAGCACTTGTTTATTATATACACGAGTTGCTCAGAAAGACCGGGTTTATCCCATTCTGAATAATTGAATCGACGATAAGAAATTGAAGATTAAGGCGGTGGTCGAAGACCGGAGATCTTCATCTCGTTTGGATGGTAACCGAGGTCCTGATTGGGAGGCATCCAGAAATATGGATAATGAGTGGTGATCGTCCAGAAGTACGTGGTGGTCGATGGGTTTGCGAGGTATATAGTGCCTCCGGTTTCGTTCAGACCCAGAACAGACTTGTAAATGGACTGTGTGTCTGACATTGGATTTTATTCTGTGTTGATTGATCTCTATTAAATGTACATCTGTTTGGCGACGGAGAATTTATTCTTTTGCTTAACGCCCTTCTCTGAAACACACGAGCTCAGAGGTTGTATATCGATGGATATCAGTCGCATGGCATGAATTGCTAGTGTGGCATGCCTAAGTGGCAAATGATCAGGACTTCTGTTGAAAAGCAAAGTCTTGTGGTGATGATCGAAGCACCGCCTGTGTGGCGTAGCTTTGTGTATAACCTGAATTCGCGAGCCTCACACCCCGGTATGAACCAGAAACGTGAGAAGGACCTCAGGGAGGGCATGCGTTTCTTTCTAGCTAGGAGTTGTGTCGGTGTTTTTACACGGCCTGACATTTTACTTATGTGGATGATGGATAGCGAGGCGCCTCGGATATATTGGTCGATCCGGGACCGATGGAGTCATTCGTTGGCTCACTTACGCCCCGTTGGGCAGGGAAACGTCGTGCTCAGGAATTTTAATCCACATCGGTGGACCGACCCTGTCGCTCCAAGGGTCGATGCGTTCTGATCCTGAGGGGCGGGCTAGAGCATCTCGAATTCGGTAAGGACTATCTTTTGCCTTGGTTCATGACGGAAATCCAATTTCTAAATATGTGACTGTGCGGTTTTGATTGTATATATATATATATATATATATATATGGCGACATGATATATGGTACCCATGCCGCCTATGATTGATAGTTATGATTCAAATTGTTTTTGAAACATATAAACACTAGTAATAATATCAAATGCTTTTGTTTTAGTCGTATCAATCATATTTTGGCCATTATAAGGTAAAACTCTATCCTCCTGTTTGCGTTGCATTGTGTGATGGGAACTGAGTCTTATAATGGCTTCATTTTTATAAAAAGCATTGCGATGTTTAGAAGAAAGATTTGTTTGTAAAGCACTGGCGATCCGATGGAGTAAACCCGTTCCACGAAAGTGGCGTGGTCCTGTGATTAGCCATATTTTAAATGTGTGGAGTAGATTTCTCATACCAGTCCCATGACTGACTCGTAGTTTGTTTTCACTTCCAAACTCGGGTGCCCCTTTTCCTACACGGGCAGCCTTGTATTCAGTTTAGCAGGCTTGTTCTGGATAGCTGGAGCTGAAGATGGATTCTATCATTTATCTCTTTTTATGCTGCTCAGCTCCTGTTGTACACTTTGTTTGTTTTCTGCTGTAGACATTTATGTATAGCTGAACTGTATTTGTACTAAGTATGATCCTGTATACTGTGTAACTCTGATGATTACGTTTATCCAGTATATTCTATTGTTCATTATCTGGTGTATTTATTTATTTCTGTTCTGCTATTATCAGTTTCTGTGTTATATTCCAAGGATTACCCTTGCCGCCGTCAGTACAGGGTTTGGGGTCGTCTCATTTGGTATCAGAGCCTTGGTTAAGCTTAGTTCTGAAATATAACATATTAACGAACTCGTCAGAAATAGAACTAGTAGTGTTCTAGGACAAGTAACTCATTACAGATAAGATCAGTAATATCCTAGTATGAGTAAAGCAGAATGAAATACACCCCAATAGACACATTTACATTTGAAGTATATGTTTCTATGTTTTAAAATATCTTTTCTGTGACCTGACACTTGATCTGCTATTTGCAGAAGTACTAGAAAATGAGTGTCAGAAACAGAAGGAATGCCGAATCGGATATTGAGGCCCTATTAATCAAGTATCGAAATATGGGTGGAATACCATTCTCTGGTGAAGAATCTATTATGAAGACACAGGCTTGGATTCGTTCTGCTGAGAAAATCTTTGATGGTTTAAAGCTGAGGGATGATCAGAAAAGATTACTGGCATCCCGGGCACTCAAAGATGAAGCTTTGTTCTGGTGGGATTCGGTTATTGAGAATAATCCAGAAGGTGAAATCACCTGGGACAGATTCAAAGTGATTTTCTTGGAAAGATTTACTCCTCCCGAAGCGACTGAGCGATTATGTGATGAATTTTCTTATCTGATACAAGGAGATATGACCATTCCAGAATACCATAAGAAATTTAATGAACTTTCTCACTTTTCTCCCCATCTAATCCAAAATCCGAAGAGGAAGAATTTGAGATTTATCAACGGGCTTCAAAGAAAATATCAGAACAGTGTAATGAGGAACGTGAAGCTCCCCTTTTCTGAAATGATATACATGGCTTACCAGTACGGGGATATCGACAAGAAAGGTATGTTACGGTACGAAGAGGAGGTCAGCTCTAGTAATAAAGTTGAGTCCGAAACTGATCTTCCTGAGGCCAGTAAGATGTCAGAAGTCAGTAAGAAGCCGAGTGCCAAGAGGAAAAGGGCTAAATCTGACAAGGACCTGGTAATGACTGCTACATGCTCAAGTTGCAATAGGCAAGGACATTTGGCGATAAGTTGTAAATCTTGGAACAAACGAGGAAAGGATAAATTTAAATCCAAGGACAAGTTCCTAGAGAATAAAAAATGCTGTCAATGCCATCAGACTGGACATCTTGAAAAGGACTGTAGGCAATTTAAGGAATCCAAGCAGTGCATGTAAATGAAGTGGTAGTAGTACTTGCATCTTCGTCTGCTTAGGAAAGGTCTGATGTGTTAGAAGGCACGCTCAATGTCAAGAACATTCCAATTAAAGTACTGTTTGATATAGGTGCGTCGCGAAGCTTTATTGCAAAGAGTGCAGTCAAGAAGTTGGATTTGAAATTGAAGAAGCTCAAAGAACCAATGACTGTCCAAAATCCAGTTGGGGGTTCCATCGATCTCAGTTGGGTTTGTGGGGGTGCCTGTCTCTTTTTCCTGCTATAAATTCCCTACTATCTCTATCGTCATGAATTTTAATGAATTCGATCTTATTCTGGGATTGGATTGGCTAACCAGATATGAGGCAGAGGTTAGATGCGCCGAGAGAGTGGTTAAGGCAAAGGCCCAATCAGGGAATTATATAACCATACCATGTGAAGGCCCGAATTCAAATAGAAAGGACTTCTGGGCAGCTTTGGATGTTTCTCCTGTTCAGATAGAAAATATCCCTGAAGTCACAGAGAATATTCCTGACCTCATCAAAGACATTCCTGTCGTCAAGAATTATGCGGATGCGTTTGAAGAAGTTGTTCACTTACCTCCACAGAGAGAAATAGATTTCAAGATTGCTTTGATTCCAAATGCGAGGCCGGTAGTTCACGCTATTCGAAGAATGTCCTTGAAAAAGAAAGAGGAATTAGACAATCAAACACGACAACTCGTATGGAAGGGTCTGATCCGGCCTAGTTTCTCTTATTGGGGTGCAGCAGTGGCGTTTGTCCCAAAATCTGACGATACTCTATGGCTATGTGTGGATTATCGTGATTTGAACAAGCAGACAATAAAGAACAAATATCCATTGCCGCGAATCGATGATTTATTGGATCATCTGAATAGAGCACAAGTATTCTCAAGGATGGACCTAGCTACAGGCTTCCATCAGCTTCGAATTGCCGAAGAGTGTGTTCCAATGACAGCATTCAGAGGTCCAGACTTATTCTACGAGTGGTTAGTAATGCCGTTCGGCTTATGTAATGCTCCAGCATACTTCATCGATTTGATGAATAAAGTGTTCAGAGGAGTTTTGAATAAATTTGTTCTGGTTTTTATTGACGATATTCTAATCTTCTCTAAATCAAAAGCCGAACATGAAAAGCATTTGGAACAGGTTCTGGAAATTCTGAGACGGAATGTATTGAAAGCCAAACTATCCAAATGCATATTCTGGCAAGATGATGTAAAATTTCTAGGCCATGTCGTATATAAAGAAGGAATTGCTGTGGATCCAAGTAAAATCATAGCTATTCAAAATTGGAAACAGCCCAGTACCCCTACAGAAGTCCGCATTTTTCTCGGATTGGCTAGTTATTACCGGAAGTTCGTTAAAAACTTTTTGAAGATATTTGGTCACTTAACGAAGCTTACAAAGAAGCACTCTAAATTCAAATGGACTCCAGAAAGTGAAGAGGCTTTTGAAGAGCTAAATTTAAGATTAACGACTTCTCCAGTGTTAACAATTATAGACGGCAATCAGGATTTAAAAGTCTGGGCAGATGCCTCTAGAGAAGGACTGGGTGCAGTTTAATGCAAAGAGGTCAAGTGATCGCTTATGCTAGCCGTCAGTTGAAGCCGCACGATAAAAACTACGTAACTCATGATCTGGAGTTACTGGCTATCGTATTCTCTTTGAAAATCTGGAGACACTATCTTCTGGGTGAGAGATTTGAACTGTTTACAGATCACCAATCGCTAAAGTATCTGTTCACCCAGAAATACTTGAATCTGAGGCACCAACGCTGGTTAGAGTTCCTTGCAGCATAAGATTTTGAAATTATATACACTCCAGGGAAAGTCAATGTCGTGGCAGATGCATTAAGCCGAAAGAATGAAATGATCGCCAGTTTTATTATCACGACTTCATTGATAGATATAATATCTGCTCTTCAGAAGGATGATCACTTCATTCAGAAGATTAGAGAGATAATTCAAAAGGGCGAACCCTCGAGTTTCCAAGTTGATAATGAGGGGATTCTAAGGCTGAAAGGTCGAATTTGTGTTCCTAACATTCCTGAGCTCCGAAAGGAAGTACTAGATGAATGCCACAAGTCAAAACTTAGTATCCATCCGGGAGTAAGCAAAATGTACAATGACATCAAACACACTTTCTGGTGGAAGTCGATGAAGAGGGACATTTCTTTATATGTTAGCCGATGCCCTACTTGCCAGCTAATCAAGAGCGACCAACAGAAACTGGCTGGATTATTGCAACCGCTTGACGTTCCAGGCTGGAAGTGGGAACATATCTCCATGGATTTCATAGATGGTTTTCCCAAAACTAGAAAAGGAAATGACAGTATTTGGGTGATCGTAGATCGCTTCACGAAGACCGCCCATTTTATACCTGTCAGATCAAACAGAACTGCTCAGAGTCTGGCGCAGATTTACTTCAAGGAAATTGTTAGGCTGCACGGAGTGCCGCTCAGTATAGTCAGTGATAGAGATACAATATTTACTAGCAAATTCTGGGAGGCATTTCAAGTAGAGCTGGGAACAAAACTGAACATGAGCACCGCTTATCATCCTCAGACAGATGGTTAGACTGAGATGGTGAATCGTATTTTAGAAGATCTATTGCGGGCTTGTGTTCTAGATTTCGGTGGATCATGGGAAGACCATCTGCATTTGGTTGAATTCTCATATAATAACAGCTACCAGGCGAGCGTGACAATGTCGCCATTCGAAGCATTATATGGTAGACCGTGCCGATATCCTGCTTGTTGGGTCGAACCCGGTAACAGACTTGTGTTAGGGCCTGATATGATCTGAGATGCTACCGACAAAGTCGATTTTATCAAGAAACGATTACTCGCTGCTCAAAGCCGACAAAAGCGCTATGCCGATAAGAGAAGAAGAGATATATCGTTTGCTGTTGGTGACTATGTATATTTGAAAGTATCGCCGATGAGAGGAGTTATCCGGTTCGGTAAAACTGGGAAGTTAGCGCCCAAATTCATTGGTCCATTTCCTATTCTGGAACGGATCGGAACTCTCGCTTATAGGGTTAAATTGCCTAATTGGTTGCCTGGAGTTCATGATGTATTTCACATATCTCAACTTCGAAAGCACGTTCATGATCCAGACTTGATCGTGGAAGAAGCAGCTCAACAGGATATTGAAATTACTCCAGAATTAGCTGTGAGAAGAGAGCCGCTCAAGTTTATCGGCAAAGAAACAAAAGAACTGAGGAACAAGAAGGTACACTTAGTCAAAGTGCAATGGAGGGGAGATCCGCAAGATTGTACTTGGGAAACTGAGGAGAGCATTCAGAAAGCCTATCCTAAGTGTCGAGTAGACATCTCTGATTGACTCCGGTGCAAGGTACATTTACCATACTCTGCATTACCAATTAGTTCTCTACTTTGTTGTTATTTTCTTTCCATGGATGTGCACTTTTAATTCTATAGTCTGAATGATTTTAAAAGAGTATAGAAATTGATTAGTATATTTTTGAAAAGTTAAAAACAATTTGATTGTTGTTTGTGTTGTGTGATAGTAGATTTGATTAATTAAAATTATTAAAACGATAGTTAATTTAATCAATAATAGAATGAATGGTAGAATTTATTCGATTATATCACACATTGAATTGATTAAAAAATAGATAGAAATATATACATGTGCATTATATATGTTTGAACAGGTAAATGGATAGCTGTTGAGTAAAGATTTTATTTACATGCCCGACAAATAGGTAAACCTTAATGAGTTGGATGCGAAATATTATTATATCAACTCATGTGAATGCCATTGGATGTGGAGTGTTGGTTATTCTGTGTGTAATAATAAATGTCGCCATAGGATAGTAACAATTAATTTTGAACTACATTACATGGCATACTTCTGGAAGATAGGCATACTTCATCATATACCACATAAGCATTTGGAGCTTGTGTGACGAGGTGGAAGATTTACCATACGAGCGAAAGGCTTGTATGGCGATGACTATATCTTACAGGTTGAACTGATGACCGATATGGACTATTTAAATTGTAACGATAAAATTGCCAGATTAATAAAAACCCCACACGGGTCTAGAGTTGACAATAATCACGTCTCTCTAGTTATTAGATACGACACATGGACTATTTATTTCCCACACGGGACGAGGTGACGAGGATTTATCCTCTGGAGCATTTAAAATACACACTCCCTCAGGCTTTGACAGGGTGACGAGAATTTATTCTCTGGAGTTATTATCTATACACGCTCCCTTGTAAACATCAGAATATATCACTATAAATATGTGTATGCTTATTAGGATTTATTGGGTACCTAATGCGGCCCAATAGATTTCCAAACCTCTCCCCGTACAAAGGAAGTTATGGCGAAATTTTTCGAAAATTCCGGGTGTTAGCCAAATTTTTGAAGAATTTGAAAATTCTCAGAAACTGAAAAGTTGGAGAATGGAAGCCAGATCGAACGTAGAGTTGATTAATCAAACCACTTTCAACTTTGTTCCTTTTCGGGGACGAAAAGTTTTAAGTGGGGGAGATTGTAACGACCCGGAAAATCTAAACCAATTTAAAATTTTTAAATAGGCTAAAATAGTGGATTTTAAATATTTAAAATAAATATTTTAAATAATAGCAATGACAAGTGAGTTTGAATCGACGTTTGGAAATAAATATAATTACTTTGAATTATAAACAAGGCCTGAAATTGCGCGGTAGTTTCAAAATTTGAATTCAAACTTTGACTGACTATACCGGGTGCAAATCAAAATGGATTTGAGTGAAACCAAAAATATTTAAATCTGTTAGTGAATACCTTTCTAACAAATCTGAAAAATCGAAGTTTCATAGCGAGATGCAAAAGTTATGGCCAAATGAATTTTCAGAAAGGTCGCTATGGAATTTATATAGCCCATGAAATTGGCCATTTTGCATACGACCTCGGAATTCGATGAAACCACTTTTGTTGGATCCAAGATGTGAAGTTATTTCTAGGTTTCAAATTTCATAATCTTTGAAGCAAATATATGAGCGTGGCAGAGGAAAATGTGTTTTGGTCAATTATAGTTAAATTGGATCGACCAGAAATGGGCCTTTTTGCAAATGGTCTCTGAATTCAATGAAACTAGTTTTGTTGGGACCGTATCATCAAAACATAGCCAGATTTATTTTTCTGGAATTTTTCGAATCAGTTTGTGGCCCTGGCAAATTGAAATGTACGTTCAAATCGAATATTGAATGTTTTATATTTTAAATTGAAGGAAAACTGACTAAAACATTCGAATTGGCCTATGAAACATATTCCATTGTGTTCGGAATGGGGGTAATTAGCTAGGGACGATAGTCGTGGGGTTTGGATTGGAGGTCGTGTCAGAAAGCCCCTTTTAAAACCTCCCGGCCAATCAGATTTTTTATAAAATAAAAAAAAAAGAAAAAAAGGCGGGTGCTCTTCTCTCTCCCCGACGTGAACGACGATAGCTGGCTCCCTCCTGCTCTCTTCTTTTTCTCACAATCCACTCAATAAAAACCCATGGTCCATTGCAACTTTTTGTAGTACTCCTCCCCACCTTCAAATCCATACCAACCTCGCCCCTTATCGTTGAGTGTAGTGGGCGAATCACCTCTCCAAAGTTGGAGACTTTCCGCCGCCGTCGTGGGTGGCAGGAACCACCGAAGTGGGCCCCCTTCCAGGCGCAGGTGCGCCCCTCAGGCCTCTTCGATGCAGCACCCTCCGATCGTCGTGATACTACGCGGATTTGCTGAAAATTGGATCCCTAGTTTTAAACATTTCAGAAGGTATACGGCTGAGTTAATTTTCAACTGTTTTAACACCTTTAAACCGTTGCAAACTTTGAAAAATCATATCTTTTTCGTATGTTGACGAAATTCAGTGAAACAAGAGACAGTGGACTCGTGTGGACGTCTTCTACCTTCTAGAAGAGACCGCATATTTTTCTGAGCCTTCTGCTATTTTTGGTGGAGTGGAACCCAATGTGAGATTTCAAATTTATAAACGATATGGAAAACGACGATGTATAAATTATATAGTCGATGTATGAGTTATATAAGCGTTGTACACCACTTGTATAAGCGTTGTATAAGTTGTACGTTCGATGTATAAGTTATATATGCGTTGTAAAAATTATATATGTGTTGAAATAGAAGTTAAATGCTATATATATATACGCCCCTCGTCCACAAACCATGGACGATATTTATTGGTTGTGATTGGTGTGAAAATTGATTGATAGCGAATGGTTGATTGAAATTGGTTGTAGTTGAAATTGATTGATTGTGGCTGAAAAATACCCGTTTGTGGTTGAGAAATATTTGGTTGAAACCACATAGGATTAGTTTGTGGAAATGAAAAAAAATATACATGCCGCCTGCATGCAAACTAGATGCATGATTCCCCATTGTCAAAAGCTGCGAAGCTTTAATGTAGAGCGAGGAGCCGTACTAGGGACGGTCCCGGTTTTAACTACCCTGCCGTTATGCTGCCGAAATTTTGAATAATATTCATGTGTTAGAATTATTTTCCTGTGTTGAAATTATATTCGTCTGTTGAATAGAAAACCTTCATGTGTTGAATAGAAATTCATTCGTTGAATCATATTCATGTGTTGAATGGTATTCGTGTTTTGAATAAATTGTTTTAACAATAAAAATCACATTTTTACTCTATATATACAAACTATAACAAACCTTCATGTGTTGAATCGATATTCTTTCGTTGAATTGAAATTTATGTGTTGAATGGTATTCATGTTTTAAATATAAAAATCACCTTTTTATCGATTTATATAAACTATAGAAAACCTTCATGTGTTGAATCAAAATTCATTCGTTGAATTGAAATTCATGCGTTGAATGGTATCATATTTCGAAAGAAATCGCTTTATAATAAAAATCCCATTTTTAACATCAATATGAAATGTATAAAATAATCTTGTTTTGAAATAAATTGTTTTATAATAAAAATCCAATTTTTATCACCTATATTAACTATATAAAATAGTCGTGTTTTGAAATAAATTGTTTCACATTAAAAATCACATTTTTATTATATACATGAATTGTTAAAAATAGTGAAGTGTTGAAATAGAAGACAGTTAGATAAAAATATAATTTTTATCAAATGTATGAAAAGAATATAGCTTTGAAATCGAAGAATCAATATATATATATATATATATAGAATTGAAATATATCGAAAAACGAAGCTGCAGTTCATATTTTGAAACCGTGATTTCAAACGATTAGTGCGGGAGATTCGACCATCGGATTTTCCTGAAATCGCAACCGTTGGGTTCGCTTTGGAAATATCTTTCCAACGGCACCAACTTTGTAAAAATCCAACGGTTGGATTGTCTGGAATGTTTAATTCAAATCTGAAGAAAAATAGCGCCAGAATCGATTATATATATATATATAATTATATTTAATCGAGTAACGACGCTGCAGTTCGTATTTTGAAATCGAAACTTCAAACGATTATACCGGGAGATCCGACCGTCGGATTTTCCCGAAACTGGAACCGTTGGGTTCATTTTGAAAAGATCTTTCTAATGATGTAAATTTTGTGAAGATCCAATAGTTAGATTTTCAGATATGTGTAAATCAAATCTGAAGAAAAACAGCACCACGGCCGCGTTATGGCCCGAAGTGTCGTTTGGAATAAATTGGCTATTTTAAAATAAATAAAAATAGCGAGAAATCGTTATAAAATATTATAAACGATATGGATGTGAAATTTAGAAACCAACTGAAGGTTGGCTAAGTCGAATGGTTTCCTGGGTGTTGATCTGATGTTGGTTTCGGCCTTTGGGGTTAATATTTGGGAAATCGTTCTCTTACTGATTTACGGTTAGCGACTAATGAATTGAAATGATGCGTATGTGTATTTGTGTAGCACTTGTTTATTATATACGCGAGTTGCTCAGAAAGACGGGGTTTATCCCATTCTGAATACTGAATCGACGATAAGAAATCGAAGATGAAGACGGTGGTCGAAGACCGGAGATCTTCATCTCGTTTGGATGGTAACCGAGGTCCTGATTGGGAGGCATCCCGAAATATGGATAATGAGTGGTGATCGTCCAGACATACGTGGTGGTCGATGGGTTTGCAAGGTATATAGTGCCTCCGGTTTCGTTCAGACCCAGAACGGACTTGTAAATGGACTGTGTGTCTGCCATTGGATTTTATTCTGTGTTGATTGATATCTATTAAATATACATCTGTTTGGCGGCGGAGAATTTATTCTTTTGCTTAACGCCCTTCTCTGAAACGCACGAGCTCAGAGGTCGTATATCGATGGATATTAGTCGCGTGGCATGAATTGCTATTGTGGCATGCCTAAGTGGCAAATGATCAGGGCTTCTGTTGAAAAGCAAAGTCTTGTGGTAATGATCGAAGCACCGCCTGTGTGGCGTAGCTTTGTGTATAACCTGAATTCGCGAGCCTCACACCCCGGTATGAACCAGAAACGGGAGAAAGACCTCAGGAAGGGCATGCGTTTCTTTCTAGCTAGGAGTTGTGTCGGTGTTTTTACACGGCCTGACATTTTACTTATGTGGATGATGGATAGCGAGGCGCCTCGGATATATCGGTCGATCCGGGACCGATGGAGTCATTCGTTGGCTCACTTACGCCCCATAGGGCGGGGAAACGTAGTGCTCAGGAATTTTAATCCACATCGGTGGACCTGCCCTGTCGCTCCAAGGGTCGATGCGTTCTGATCCTGAGGGGCGGGCTAGAGCGTCTCGAATTCGGTAAGGACTATCTTTTGCCTTGGTTCATGACGGAAATCCAATTTCCAAATACGTGACTGTGCGGTTTTGATTGTATATATATATATGGCGACATGATATATGGTACCCATGCCGCCTATGATTGATAGTTATGATTCAAATTGTTTTTGAAACATATAAACACTAGTAATAATATCAAATGCTTTTTTTAGTCGTATCAATCATATTTTGGCCATTATAAGGTAAAACTCTATCCTCCGGTTTGCGTTGCATTGTGTGATGGGAACTGAGTCTTATAATGGCTTCATTTTTATAAAAAGCATTGCGATGTTTAAAAGAAAGATTTGTTTTTAAAGCACTGGCGACCCGATGGAGTAAACCCGTTCCACGAAAGTGGCGTGGTCCTGTGATTAGCCATATTTTAAATGTGTGGAGTAGATTTCTCATACCAGTCCCATGACTGACTCGTAGTTTGTTTTCACTTTCAAACTCGGGTGCCCCTTTTTCTACACGGGCAGCCTTGTATTCAGGTTTAGCAGGCTTGTTCTGGATAGCTGGAGCTGAAGATGGATTCTATCATTTATCACTTTTTATGCTGTTAAGCTCCTGCTGTACATTATGTTTGTTTTCCGCTGTAGACATTTATGTATAGCTGAATTGTATTTGTACTAAGTATGATCCTGTATACTGTGTAACTCTGATGATTACGTTTATCCAGTATATTCTATTGTTCATTATCTGGTGTATTTATTTATTTCTGTTCTGCTTTTATCTGTTTCTGTGTTATATTCCAAGGATTACCCTTGCCGCCGTCAGTACGGGGTTTGGGGTCGTCTCATAATATAATTAAATAAATTAATTGTAATACCTCTGCCAATGCGGGTCATTACAATCTTTCCCACTTAAAATAATTTCGTCCTTGAAATTGCTAAAAGGTAGTGGACGACCCTATCGACTGGTTAGAACATATTTGTTCACTTCTTAACTTCAGTTTCATTTGAAATAATTTAATTTCAATTAAATTATTAATTAATTCTTATCAACGAAAATTTTCAAAAATCCTGAAAATTTTCTAACACCTTAACTTTTCGAAAATTTCGCCAGCACCTCCTTTGTACTGGTCAATAGGTCAAACCACCACTCGCCTCTCTGGGCCATCTCCATCCCAAAAGAAAATCAAACAGCCAAGCGGCTTGCCAATTCGGCTCATAAATCTTATATTCAATAGAAATATAAACTTGTACCATTTGTCAGCATATCATTTTATCCTTTCCACCTGTTATATTCAGCGGATACAAGGGTCATCCAATCAAATTCCCATATGCTTTTATCCACAACACAACCATTCTCTTATATTCGAGCCAAATATCATTTCAACTCGAGTTTCTTCTCGATTCCCAACTCTTAACTTGATTATCACATTACACTTCAAATTTGAATCTCACAATCCAATTTGTCTTGATATCATTCTAATTCAATCTCAGTTACCACTTTACTGGCTTTACTTTAATTCAATTTTGCTTTCACAAATTTCTGTTAAATTTATTTTAAATTCAAACAGTCTTTTCCCTGGGAGTTTTCAAACAGTTTACTCTTTTCAAAAAATCAAATTTTCCTTTTGAACATGTCAGTGAGCCCTTAATTAATATTCCATTAGTTAAATCAATCCTCTATTTCTTTATCAATATTTGTTAACCAAATATTTTCAATAACCATATTGGCCTTTTTGTTATTTGGAGAACATTTCCGAATATCGCCTTCCTTTATTTTCTAAACTTTAGAAAATATATGCTATTTATAATTGGAAAATATTCCAATTACTTATCTCTTTTCCGATCTCGTTTATTTCTATACTTAGGAAATATTCTTTATTATATTTCCAAGCTTACACTTATTTGGGTTAAAACGGATGTTGTGTAAAACATCGTTACGACAACCCAAATACTGTATTCAACTAACTCTTATTCAACATTGATCTTCGAGCCTGAAATCTTATTATTTACTTGTTAATAATCAAATCAATCAAGTTGGGGTATAACTACCTCTCATACCTTGACTGAATAACATTTATAACGTCAAAACAGATATGACTACTTACTCGAATAATCAATACCATACAACAACTTATTCACTTTTAAACATGTATATGCTTCCTCTTTCTATTCTTACTAGATTTTATTCTTAGTCTTCCTTTTTGATTTTACTATTCTATTTCTAAATTTGTTTCCTTATCGACTTCTATATATATATCGATACGTTGATTTCTAACTATCAAATTATCTTGAAAATATCCTAACTCCTTAAATTCCCGGAAAAATTCGCCATAACCTCCTTTGTACCAGGAGCATCGGGATATTTCAAATAGCCTCCCATGACCCTCACCAATCCAAAAGAAAAAGAAAAAGCCAAGCGGATAGCCGATACGGCGCATAAAATCTCATATATGAATTAAATACATACCTTTTCGTCGAGCATTCCATTTATATACCTTCATACCTTATCCATACCTATCTCATGTATATTTATACCTGCCCAATCTATTTTAACTATACCTGATCGTTTTAACTCAATTCGTTAATTAATTTGTTAATTAACTCTTTAGTCTATTTCACTTTTATATTTGAACATGACATGTTCAAATATATTTTAACTTGCTTATTAACTAATTTGAATCCAAATTTCAAATTTAAGTTCTATATTCAATTTCGAGTATACATTTACAAATCCAATTCACCTTTCAAAGTTCAACTTCAAATTCAAAACTCGATTAACTAATTCCTCTGCGACTTAGTTAATTCTATTCAATTTGTATTCAAATTTTTTTTATCACTTCTATTATTCAAATTCTATATATCAAATTCTATTCAAATTCTACAGTTTAAATTCCATTTGAATTCTATATTCAAATTCTATATATTCAAATCCTATATATCAAATTCTGTAGTTTAAATTCCATATATCAAATTCTATTCAAATTCTATATATCAAATTCTATATCACTTCCATTGAATTTCATATATTCAAACTCCCTTTGAATTTCTATATTAAATATCTATTTCAATTCCATTGAATTTCATATATTCAAACTCCCTTTGAATTTCTATATTCAATTCTATATTATAAATCCCATTTTGAAAGTCAACACAACTTGTCTTTCCCAAAACAAATTCAAAACAGTATCTCTGGTAGTAATTCGTCACTTACAACTCAAAAATGAATACTGTTGATGTAGCTGTCATCATCAGAATCTATTTTCCAGCGATCGAAGTGAGTTCAATACTATAAAACCATTTCTAACATTTCCACTTTGAAATTCATTTCAAAATATAATTCACACTGCTTGTAAAATAATTTAAAATCTCCCAGGATCTTAAATTTTCCTTATTTTTAATCCAAATCCATTTACAAACATTTATCAATTTCTCCAGAGTTTTAACTCAATTTCTGGTTTAAAATTTCAGATTTAACTCATCTGATTTCATGTATTTCACTTATATGAATTCTGATCGGTTATTTACATAACCATTTAATTTATAATCTTACTCGATTATAATAACAACCAATATATCCTATATGTATCAAAATATACTTTGGGTAAAATTATTTTAATTTACCCTCTTTTCAAAACATATCGTGACGACCCATCGTATTCGAGTGTTTAGTAACTCCTACCGATACAGTGGATCAAACTGATCGACCAGAACTCATAAACGACTCAACCAATGAATCTTCACAATATAAAACCATTTTTATACCAATAACAAATACGTTCACTCGTATATATACACTCCAACTCAATCTAGGGTATTGCTAACCCCATCTCTACTGAGTCACGCCACAGAGCCAAGGTAATTCACTTAACTAAAGCTCTGATACCAACTGTAATGACCCGAGATTTTGACGACTTTGGTTATCGACATAAACACGATGACGACTAACCAAACATAGAAAAATACTAGTCATTAATGAAAGAAATTAGAGGGTGAGGATAGATAGGATAGAAACCTAGAATAGAAGAAGAAGATGAACACAATATCAGAGTAACACGAATCTCACAGCGGAACGAATAAATATATTTCATAACATAACTTTGAAATACAAATCTGTACTTGAATATACATATCATTATCAAAGTACAACACTTACAACACAGCGGAAATAATTATAGCTATAAGATCCTGAAGCCTCCTGCTCCAAGCTCTTTCAGTATATCTGTAAATCCTGACTACTTGACTGCCCGTACAAAATTGGGCACCCAAGAGTTTAGGGAAAACAAAATAAAATAATCTCCGGGTCAGTCATGGGACTGGTGTGAGTAAAACAATTTAAAACAGTTCAAGCAGGTAATCGATATCTCATAAGACCACGCCGTATAACAGAACGGGTTTTTCCCTTATGAGAATCCAAATTATCTTTATATCGAAAACCTTTTGAAATTATAATAATGTCTATCAACACAATATAATAATCATCTAGCAGAAACGCTTTCATCTCACGTTCTACATATATAGTATACAATCAAAACCGCAAGCACGTATTGGGTAATGGGTTTCCAACTATGACAAGGTATGGAACCACCTTTCGCTAGTGTACCTCTAGAGAGGAATACACTGGGTTCAACAAGAACATTTTGCAACCCGGCCATACATGACCGACCACTCATTTTGCTTGAGTGTATCGAATGTATATCACCAACGGTTGGGATCGGCAACCGTTTCCCGAATGGGACAGCATCAACAATAGATTTTTAGAAGTAAATGAAACTCTAGATCAGGTGATTATACACCCTACTTCGGTGCGACCGACTTAGCCATGTTGCCTGCCCGATTTATGTCATTTACCAGATGTGAGGCTAGAAGCTACGCTTTATCATCACACCAGATTCTCTTTGAATGCCACATCGTCAAATCCATCAAATCATCGATTGACGTCCTCAACCATACATTATGTGTTAGCTAAAAGAAGTTTCCTTCTCCGCTTCCACTCTTGGTACGGTTGGAGAAATCAATATACGTGATCGTCTGGAAATACTCCGTCAGACATCCGTCCATACAAGTCATCCAGGAACAGGATGAACCGAAGGCACTATTCTGTAAACAGGATAGCCCTTGCATAACTCCGTCTTCAATTTCCTTTGGCATATATGATTCGCAACACTTATGCCAATACAGAGTGGTTCTTTGGATAATAATCCAACCGGTCTCTCCATATTAACAACGTTAAAATGGTCAAAACTTCGATAGTCTGTGATTTAACCATCAAAGAAAAACAGGTGTGCAAACAACGATATTATTTCCAAATGGAAATTTATATCGATCAAACATCATTCAACATTTATCTCTTTATTTCATTAATTTACTTATCTCCTATTTCCCTATATTCAATATTTCTTATTTTCTAAATTTGGAAAATATATGTTATTAACAATGGAAAACATTTCCATTTCTTGTTTTCTTTATTAGAAAACATTTCTGGTTTCTTATTTGGAAAAGATTTCCAAAGTTTCTTCATTGGACTTAGACAGATGTTTAAACAAACCATCGCGATGCCAACTCAAACCATTTCCTTTAATTACTAAATTCACTTAACCATCCTTTACTAGCGAACCTTAACCATTCCTTAGTTAAAAATGAAGTCAATCAAGTTGGGGTATTACTACCTCTCAGACCTTAACTGAACAATGTTTCTAACCTTGAAATAGACAAAGTTCACCCTTCTAATTCTTTAACAAACTTCCTTATGTAACTCTCTTTCAAATATTTTCTATTCGATAAATTCTTTCCTTCGATAAGGTATATTCGATAACTCAATTCAATTTATTCTGTTCACTTAACTCTTTTGATTTAACTTTAACTCTATTCACTTAACTCCTATCGAATAAACTATATTCGATAACTCTTTTAATTCTATTTGAATAAACTATATTCGATTAACTCCTTTTACTTTAACTCTAATCGATTAAACTAACATCGATTAACTCCTTTTACTTTAACTCTAATCGATTAAACTAACATCGATTAACTCCTATTACTTTAACTCTAATCGATTAAACTAACATCGATTAACTCCTTTTAACTTTAACTCTAATCGATTAAACTAACATCGATTAACTCCTTTTAACTTGATTCGAATAACTAATATTCGATTTACTCCTTTTAACTTGATTCGAATAACTAATATTCGATTTACTCCTTTTACGTTAACTCTAATCGATTAAACTAACATCGATTAACTCTGATCGATTTATTCTAATACGAATAACTAATATCTGTTTTAACTTTATTTTGAATAACTATATTCGATTTAACTCCATTCGCTTGACTCTAGATCGCAGCGATCACAATGGTTACGCCTGATTCCCTCAGGAAACATCCGGTCGCCGTATGCTATCTGCAGCCCTGCGAATTTCGCTAGCAGTCGTGCAAAATGGTAACTTATCCTATATAACTATGTCTGATTTACTCCTTTTAATAAACTACATTTGATTAACTCCTTTTATAATCCTATTTATTTCCTAAATAAATATTCCTTTATTCTATTCTATTTGTTTTATCAACATTTTTCCATTTTATAAAACTCTATTTGTTTTATAAACATTTTCCTTTTATTTACTTTCAAAATATTTCCTTTTTATAAAATCTATTGATTTTATAAAATCCCTTTATTTCAATATACATTGAAATAATTCTTTATACATCCCAGGGTCTTTTCTGATATTAAAAATATCGAATAACAATGATCAATATCATTTCAACACACATAATCCATAACAAATTATATATCACATCATATATCACAATATATGAAAAACAATAAAATAAATGTTGAGGAATCCAGTCGGATTCCTCCAACCTGTCTCCCTGCATCCACAGATGTTAAACAATATAGATAACATCACTTTCACTTCAATATGATATATTCTGTTAAACATAATCAGTATAGAAATTCAACTAACTGACTAGCAGTTCAATCAAATAGTCAACATACAGTCGATCATCCAATATCTAACAGTTCTAAAAATACAACATGAAAATATAAACTGTTCAGAGTTAGTGAGATTTACTCACATTTGCAGTTCATCGTTAAAGAACGATAAACTATTATTTGATTTGAATCAAACAATTTATTCCGCCATAAATTCAAACGAGCTCCACTCCACTCCCAGTCAGTTCCATTGGGTAGTGTCCGTCCATACGATCCTATCGGATCTTGTTTCGCTCAATTCTGATTAAGTATATTAAAGTTATGACATTTACAAATTATAATATGCATTTAAATAAAAACTTAGAGATTTAATTTCCCTATTGGGCCTCACCCTTTATTTCCTTGGCCCACGAACAAATTTAAAACTCGCTGACCCGCTTATCCTTTCTTCCTGAAAATCCCGTTCAGACTACTTCCCCGATCCCAAATACTTATCCTCTCAAACAACTTCGAACACCAAACCCCCTCTACCGCAACTACCTTCACCAATCACCGGATCCCTCTCCGATGCCAGCAGGTGCTCCCTGCTTCACTAGACAGACCCCTACCTCGATCGAGCCTGACCATCATCCCTCAGCAAAACGGATCTCTAGTCTGAACCCATCTGCCATGGCGACGCTTCTCGCCAAACTCCATCGAGCATCCCATGAATCCTAGCGAAGGTGACGACCCCTTCTTAGATTTCCGTCCTTGGGCAGAAACCCGTGCTCTAGAACTGGCGTGTCACTTTCAGTTCTCAAATCCCTCCATACTTCGAACGTAACCTCCATTCCATCCCCTAAAAATCCTCAAACTTGCATACAAATCACGGCTTAATCCCCCAAACCCAAATCGATGCACAGAAACTCAATACCCAAAACCCTAGCTCGACTGTAGAAGAACGCAGCACACACAAGGGACTTCAAGCCCTATAAAATCCATACGATATTGTTGCTAACCCTGATACGAGTTCATCTATGTAGGTTTTGTGATTTTTAGCATTTTATTTTAATTTATGAGGATTGAACTATTTTCGTGGAAGAAAAAATTAAGTGGCGGCTGCGTTTTTGACTAATGAGGAATGAGATTTAGGTTAGGAAAGAATAAGTTATTATATAGGATAATTTATATAATTTAATATTTGATTAATATATTAATTTATAATCAACCGCTGTTTGTATTCATTTTATAAAATTCATGCGACCACATACAATACCCAAAAATCAGGAGACTGGACATGCACCTTCAGTTCGACATTACAGTCCCAACGAAACTGGTTTCGTCGAATTCCGACTTCGTATGCTCACACAGCGTATTTTTAACCGTCGAAATACTGACTGTTTTTCACTCTAAAAATCCATACGGCCACATACTGACTCTAAAAATCACGAAACTGGAAATCTAACAACTATTTGACATTGCGGATCCAACAAAATTAGTTTCGTCGAATTCCAACTTCGTTTGCAAAACCGTCTATTTTTAAAGCTCTGAATGACCCATTTAAATATATAAATATATTTAAATATAATCAAATTTAATATTTAAAAATAAATATTGTCGTCTATATTCACAGTGGAATACCATACAGTCTACTGGGATTTATAACTCGATATTTCAAATCTGGGTCAACCCGATATTCGATTTATATTGAAATTCCTTTTAAAAATATAAATAATTCCTTTATAAATTATAAAGGAATTCCACGGTGACTTTTCTAAAATTTTATTTGGACATACCTCAAAATATACACGACGAAATTCCGATTTTTCTCTTCCACTAGAAAGATATACTCCACCAGCTCCACACATTTCTTGTTTCACAGAAATCCAGCTTAAAACGAATCCTGTACATTCAGTTGAAGTTCGAATCGCCAATTTACGAACTGCAGCGCCATGTCGAGCTCGTTTATAATTATATTATAAACTATATGTTCAACTATCGACGATTGAATATATTCATTATTCAAATTCAATTCCAAGCTGAATTAAATATCACAGATGACCCGGTTCACACCATATCGTCATTTCGGCCAATTCTGATTATTTCAGAATTAAATATATTATTCAATTTATTATTTTAATTAAATATTCATCATTATTTAATTCCACGACCATTACATTCAATATATCACTATTAATATAATTAAATAAATTAATTATAATACCTCTGCCAATGCGAGTCATTACAACCAAGTTGTGACTCCTTACCTCAAAACCATATTAATAAAGAGCCTTAATAGGTAATGCCTCTTGCTAATACAGATAATAGAACGGGTTAGGTGTGACCATCCGTAAATCTTGTATTAAATAAGTATAAAGTATGTCAATATTGTGCTTTTTTCAAGTGGACTGATATACTTAATTCTTGCTTAATACAGTACTATCGTAGCAACGAATCAGTTTAGAATAAAACACAATAGTAATATATGTCACAGATCATTGAATAACAAGAACAAACATATATACATATACATCATGTACATTTCAAAAGTGACACACATAAGTGGCTATATAAACCACAATATATACTACATTATGTCCTATAAAGAATATATATACACATATATCAGAGCATGCTAATAACTAGAGGAAAAGCTACAAACAAATTACGCTTAAGGATCCAAAATGATCGATAGAGAAGGATATAAAAGATATAGCTAAGAAAGAACTAATGATAATCTAACCTGCAAATAGCTCTGACCCATGTACATAAAATACACATGTCAGTGTAACTTGAACAAGGTGATAGTAGACAATAAGTAAGGCTTAATGTCATATAAGGGAATGACTCCTTTAATATCAAAGGAATAATATACACTCAGATTTTCATATAATACATGTGAATAGATCACCGAATCATCTTATAAGTAACTCGTGTAAGTCAAATACATTAACATAGATGTTTCCATCGATAAAGATGACTCTAGTCATAAGACTATGATTTATAAGGTTTAAAAATCATATAAACTACAAAATAGAAACCATAGAAATCCAAAAGTCATAGAAATCACAAAACATGGGAACTCCATTAGGAGTTCAAAATCTAGAAATATAATCACCGTATATATAGATCTATGGATAACTCTAGGCTATATTTTTTTTCTTCTGAAAATGGTATAGCCCTTATTGAGGCATTACAACCTAAAAGGAGAATACACACACACACACACACACACACACACATATATATATATATGATAAACATCTATTAATGGTGAAAACTTTTAGAAATCAAAGACTCTAGAAAACTATAAATAATAAAATCTAGATATTGTCACAGAATAGATCCAAGTCATAGGTGGTAAGTTGAAGCAACACTACACTTTGCATGTCACATATGGTCAAACCCTGCTAATTAATATATCAGGTACCAATCATAGACGACTTGAAGGCCTAGTTAATGATGACCTGAAAGCCTAGCACAAATGACCCAAAGGTGTAACAGGATGACCCAAAGGTTTAGTACCAGTAATTTTCTAGAGTGTGTCACAAACTCCCAAATATAAACCCAAATAGTGAAAACAATACATTTCATATCCACAGTATCACTTATCAATTTACTGTCCATTATTTAATTCCACATTAAAATTGGTAATCCAACATCAAAATAGCTTTGATCGAACAAGTCTCGAATTAGCCGATATAATAAACCAATGTATCTCATACCATGCGATTTACTACATCATTCAAATGATAACCTCGCCTTCTTGAAGGGCGCAGAACGTATATTTTTATATAAGAAAGTATACAACAGAAAATTGTATTTTTAAACGATTTCATAAAATATTAGGAAATCTTGGTTGTTGAAAGTTTCTTATTATATGAAATATTCATATATTTTACTTTTGAAATAATGACGATTTTACAAAACAATATTGTAAAATATTTTTCTTAAAATGATACTTATATGTATTGAACTCCTTTTAAAATGATTTATAAATTACATGCTAGTGTACATAGAAACACGAAGTATTTTTGAAATAAACACACAAATATTTACGTTGAAACTTGTTAATCTTGAGTACAAATCAATAATGATATTGGATTTTCTACTGTAAAATAAAGCCTACATAAATCACTTGGAAACTAGTTTAAAATGTCGTAGGAAATCAATCACTGAAATCACTAAATTCTCAAGAATTAAGTGCATAATGCAACAAAAAAACACAAGCATAAGAGAGCTACAGGAGTGGACCCATACCCACAGGTTGACCTAGGGGTTGACCTTACTTGCTTATGGGTCGACTTTGGGTTCAACCTATGGAGAGGTTTGGTCGACCCCTAGTATGTGTTTCACTACAAGGTTAAAATTCATCTCCAATTGCAACTTCTGGACCGGTCTTGAACATTTTATAGAGCTTAGAATTATCAGCAAATTGACATGCACAAAGTAGAACAACATGACCATTAATTGAAAAAGGCTTCATAAGATTCTAGTATAAAACATAGAAATTACACAGCCATAAACACAGACTTAGGCATAGATTGACTGTAACTCTGAAACTTTGAAAATCAAGTTACTATAACTATGATTTTACAAAAAATGTCGCAGATTGAACATTTATAAAGCCTGACAAGTTAGAAGTCGTAAGATAAACTCACCTTTTGCATGTATTCAAGTATTATAGCAAAATTCGAGGGAAAGATAGCAACTTCTAGGCTTGATAAGGTCTTGTAGTACTTATAGATTGCTTTATAGCAACATGCAAACTAAAAATCATAAGATAATGTAAACAAGATTTGAGATTAATGAAATAAACTCTTGATTTTCTACTGAGGTTACCTATAGCAACTAAGCTTGATTGTTTCCTTCTAATCTGAATTGAGAATTTGAGTTTTTGTTTAAAGTTTGAGGAGGATTTTAAGCTCTCTTTTTACAGTAACTAAAATATAGGAGGAGAGAATAAGTTTTTTTCAGAAGTATTGTTCGTACATTAAGCTTAGGACCTTCCTCTCCTGAGGTAAATAATCTAGGAATATGATTAATTAAGGTCCCAATTAAGTTAAATGTCAATTAATCTAGGCCTACTTGTACTAATTTACATCTTTTAAACCTATTTGTACACTAAGTTAACGTGCTTTAAGCCTCTTTAATTCATTGTACATCAATTCTTCACAACTCAACATTGTTCCCTTCTTATAAAATTTGCATAAGATTTTTTAAGTCTTATTAATTTAGTTTAATAAAAAAATATTGATTTTTCATTAATATTTATATTTTTATATTTTATTTGCAACTTTAAAACACACAATTTTACACTAAAAATCATTGTACATACATATATTGCAACTTTTTGTAATATAAAACAATGTAAATCTTTTAAGATCTTACTTGATCAAAAAGTACATATTATAAAGTTTTCTAAACTTTATTTTGCATATTAAATTTTATTTACTTTGATTTAACCACATATTCAATTTATTTCTTCTTTATTAATTGTATAATTCAATTTGACCTCAAACTGAATATATTTTTCCAAAACTCATTATTTAATCACTTTATTGATTAAATAATAAGTTTCTTTGAGTTTTCCAAGTTAATAAAAACCCAATAGAATATTCAACTTAGATAATTATTTAAATTGCCTCCTCTAAAAATTTATTTTTCCTAAATAATAAATTATAATTCTCATTATAATTTATTATTGTTACAAGCAATTGCAGATCATGGGTTATTACGGTTGGGTTAGTTGATTGAGCTTGATGACAAGTTGACTATTTGCATTAAGTTTGGCTGAATCTGGCAGCAAGTTTCTTGTCTACATTTGGTCTCAACCAACGAGACTTCAAGTCGGAAGTTATAGGAGTAGTTCCAAGGACAGGTTCTGCTCTGGTGGATTTATGCGAAATGGTTCATCGATATGCTATGTTTAAGCAGTTGCTTGCGAAGAAGGGGCAGTGGATGTAGTGTCAATTTGGACCAAGTCAAGTTCTCCTTATTTCCAATTTGGGAAACTCATAGCATTCACCTAGGCCAAGTGGGGTCTTTACCTTGGAGCATGCAAGTTGGTATAACCTAGTTTTTGGCCTACTAAGCGACATGGATTTGAGTATTATGGAGAACGAATTTTATCGTATATTCAATGCATAGAGTGAGTTACTGTGAGGATGGATGATGAATGCTATATTTGTTTGATTCCTATCACCTTAGGGATGTCACACGATATAGACATCACTGGTGTACATATCTATACAGCCATAGTACTCTATCATAAGGTATTCTCATGATACTAATGTCATTTAGTAGTATATATTTTTAAGTGCTAACTTCTTGGATGTAGGGATATGTTAGGTATGATCCCTCATACCTATATTACGTCTACTATTACGAATTTTATGGTACTTCGAGGTTGTTTATTGCTCACACTAGACTGCTTTCTGACTTGAGGTTTTATGATTTGCTTCATGTTATCTTGGATTCTCTTAAATAAGTAGACTAGATAACAGGTGCGTAAATATTTTTTGGAGCTACATAGACGAATTAGCAAAAGGTGCCTTCTCATATTTATACTTGTATTGTTATTTTATTCCATTGTGTGACACTTGGAGCCTTAATAATGTTGACTGTCTATTTTTAGAGGTAGTTTACTATTTGAATTTATTGTTACCACTTGTATAGACTCAATTACTGTTTTTTATAACTATCTAAGCCTGCTTACTTTGATTATATGGTTTGTATAATATTGCTGTTTCACATCTTTATATCTACAATTGCTATTATATCTTAACCGATGGGCTCCAAGGTATGCGACTGGTTCAACAATTGTGTTTTGCGTTTCTTTCTTTTCTCTTCCCTTCCCTTACTTTCTCTTCCCTTTTATTTCTTTTCTTTAGATTCTTTCCTTTGACAACTGTTTCATCGACCGAGTGTTTGCATGGTGCGATATTAGGTTGTGTAAGTAGTACTAATGTAGAGCAATCATTACATAAAGCGTAATAAATAAATAAATATTGGTACTTGTATTAGTATAGTTAGAACAACTAGCTATTAACAGCATCGTAAATCATATGACTAAGTGGTTAAAATATATAAGATATAACAGCTATAAAAATTGTGAACAATGATTGTAAAATTAGTAGGAAAATAAATAAACGGTTAATAAGGAGTTGCATAAATTATATAGGGACACAAGTGCATTGAATGGGATTGATTGCATAATTTAAGGAGACAATTGTGGGAAAATAAAATAGGCATAGTAAGTTGAATTTGAAACAGATAATTAAATATCATTAGTGATCATCCTATATGAAAAATAATGGACATTTATTATGAAAAATTGACCTTTATAATGCATAAGAGAAAAATAAATAATGTACTCAGTAAGCATATAAAATCGAAATAGGTTTGCAGCAAATAATTAGGGGAATACTAGTTAAGAATATAGGAGCAACATAATTTTCATAGTAGATAATTATATAGTATCAATAGTACGTT
Source organism: Allium sativum (assembly GCA_030737875.1). NCBI lineage: Eukaryota > Viridiplantae > Streptophyta > Magnoliopsida > Asparagales > Amaryllidaceae > Allium > Allium sativum. Next base: position 617,576,782 of record CM060918.1, on the reverse strand, counting down.
TAGGCCAAGCATGATTTATAGGCCTAACCTAATATTTCAATCCAGGATAATTTTCTTGGTATAATAAAAATTAGAGTGCGAGGTCATCAAAGTTACACAATAGAAATTTTCCCCTCACCTAGAGGCTAGTAGAAATTGTGTACACGCACTACTAATATGGGACATCTCCTATCACATAGGACCTATGGGAAGAAATATACGTCCATGTATAGGTATGAGAAAATATGCCAGGAATTCATCTTATATTTGAAGTATTAAATGGTTTGGTACCTTTAAGGAAGTCAAGATATTTATTTTAGGATAGAAGCAGTGGCGTACGCATACATTTAGGTGAATGGAGGTGGAACTGCCAAAAAAAAGTTTTAATCATATTTTCATTGAAAATTAACACATTTGAACCATAAAACCATATTAATATTCAACTTAGGCAATGTAACAACCCTGCTTTGGAGATTACCGTAAGTATTAAATTATAATAAGGATTATAATTTAATATTGTAATTAATTAAAAAGTAGAAAATTTTGTTTATGGTGATAAACAACGAATTCGGAATTAATAATGAATTAATTAAATTAATTGGAAGGAATGAGGAAAACGTTGTTTTTTTTAAATAAACAATAAAAATTGAATTGGTTTGAGCTAATGAATTGTAATAAAATGATGAACATGAGTGGAATAAAGTTCTTACTTTATTTCGTGAATTTATGCATATAGTTGATTGATTATATTCGATTTAATATTTTAATCTTGGCAATATTGCGATTTATTAAACACAGGAATTGATTAAGTAAAATAATAATTCTTGAGGTTTAATATGATAAGCAAGAATGAAATAGAGTTTTTACTTTGTTTCATGAATTTTGAATGTATTGATTGAGATACATTAAATTAAATTTAATAATTAGTGCAACATTGTATTATTTGCCAATATTGTCATTTTATTAACTAAAACTCAAGAGAATTGATTAATAAAGTTATTAATCATAGTAAATATGATTAATAACAATAAGAAAATAATTTTCTAAGATATAATAATAATGGACATGAGTGAAATAAAGTTTCCACTTTATTTCATGAATTTGAATGTAGTTATTGACAATATTTGATTAAGATTGGATAATTTGTACAATATTGTGTTTGTGCCAATATTGTCATTTTATTTAATTAAATAGATAGAAGAATAAATTATAAAAATAATTAATCATGATTAATATGATTAAAATAGTGAGAAATGATGTTCAAACATGCATTTGTTATGTTTTTGGGTGCATAAGATATTTAATTTAACCAATTATATTAGAATTTGCAATTTGTTTTTCCAAATATGGGAAAAATGGTCAAAATGGGTAATAATAATAATAACAATAAATAACAATAAAAGTGTTAAAATTATGTTTTATCTTTTTATTCGGAAACTAGAGGATAAGACGAATCTAACGCCTCACAAATTGTTAAAATCGGATTTAATTTGAGAGAGATATGAATAAAAGAAATTGAGTACAGAAACATAAATTACATAACACAAAAATTAAATTAAGTCATATTGGGTTTAGGGCAAATGGATCCATACCCATTAGCCCATCAGACTATTCTGGAATAGAACGTACTGTTGTTTTCCTCTTCCTTATTTCCTTCTTCCTCTCAGAAACTTAAACCTGAAGCTCTAAAACAAAAGAAAATGGCTGCCTTGCTTCTCTCTTGCCCAAATTGCCATCTATTTAGCCAAATTAGAAGATTGCTAGCCTAATAATTAAATCAAGGTAATCTCTAACATAACTCCTTCTCTGATTTGAGGAGAATCCCTGATTTTATTTACTGTAATCTTTTATTTACTGCCTTTCTCTTTGCATGTCCTTCTCCAAGCTTGAGCAGGTGCTGAAGCTTCTCTTTCACGCTAAAGACCTTTTCTTTTGCTCCAAAATCTTCGAATCTCACTGCAATGGTAAGTGTATATCTTACAGCAACGAAAGATTCACATGCCTGATCAAAATTTGGGTTCGTTGGTTTGATTTGATCATATAATCGCTGTTCATATTGATTATTCTGGTTGAAAATGTCTCAACTTCGGATGCGTGTATCTTGCTCATCCGGTGTCAGATCGATGCGAAACCTTTTTAGTTTGTACAGCATTCATCAAAGCTCATTTCTACAAATTTTCATGTTGTTTCCAGTTCATTTGGACCTTCTTATTTGCTGATAAAGTTGCAAAACCGAGAGGGTAATTGCACAGAAAATAATGGTTTGCTGATTAGTATTTTCATCATAACTTTCGCGTTTCAAATCGAAATTCAGAAATTCTTTTTCTCAATTTGGGGAGTATTCAATAGGGATCATCTCTGCAAACTTTCTTCTTGTTTTGAGTCCGTTTGGACCTCTTTAGTTTCTGTTAAAGTTGCAAAACCGAGAGCGTAATTGCATAGAAAATAGTGGTTTGCTAATTAGTATTTTCATCATAGCTTTTGCGTTTTAAGTCGAAATTCAGAAATTCTTTTTTCAGTTTGAAGAGTATTTAATAAAGATCATTTTGAAAATTTTCATCTTGTTTTGAGTCCGTTTGGACCTCCTTATTTGCTGTTAAAGTTGCAAAACCGAGACGGTAATTGCACAGATAATAGTGATTGGCTGAATAGTATTTTCATCATAACTTTTGCTTTTCAAATCAAAATTTAGAAATTCTTGACGTTCTGGAATCCTTATGAAATATGCAACAACTTTTATTTTTATGTTTTATAAGATTTTGTTGTTTACATGGAGAAAATTGATGTTTTTGCGTCTGGCCTGTCATTGACAGCCACCATATATGTCTATTTTTGTCCAAGTTCGATGATTTCAATTGCATTTTTTTTCCTTGATGGAGATTGAGGATAAAGCATATTAAAAACCTTAAAATATGGTATTTTCTCTCTCAATTTCTTTCATAAATTCTTATAAATAGTTTTAAAACAATCCTAATTTCCTTAGAAAAATATTTTAAAGCAAATTTTACTTATTTTAATTATTTTCATGAATTATCGAATGTGGAAGAAAGAGAAATAAACGATTTAGCAAATCCAGGAGGTATGGGACTCGTGTATTCGCTTTATTGCCTAATCTCTGACTTTTTCGATTGATTTGATTTTTTGAGGAATATTTTGTTCCTCCTAGATTGTTGTATACCATTTTATGGTATATCGAGATTTACCTAGAGTATTTTTCTCATATTAGATCATTCAACTAATACGGGAATGTACTCCGAGATTTTAGATTCGAATTATATATATATATATATATATATATATATATATATATATATATATAAAATGACGGACTGTCACGATTGAAATACTTTCGCCAATGAAATGAGGCAAAGCATTTGATTTGTTAAGATTTTGAGATTTATATCGATTGTTTTTACTTGTCGATGATATGAGACATGTCATAGTTTATTATATACTCATCGTTAAATAAACACAATAAGTCTAGAATTGTGTATTCGCCGATGAAATGAGGCGATATGATTTTCTTGATTCATGATTTGTTTTCATAATGTGGAATCGACGGAAGATTAGTAAACCATTAAGAAAAGATAGTATGGGATGTGTATCGCCTTCTTTTGGGTTTCTATTCGTGATGTTGAGGTACATTCAAGATTTTGACTAGTAGTATGGACCACGAGTACTCGGGGTATTCAAGACATAAGATTATTTCCCCAACCACGATTTCATGATTTATATTACTTGGGTCTTTGATGTCACCGATTGGGATCTCTGTATTATAGACTATGTAGTCGTCATGAATGTCAAGATTTTCTAGATTATTTTGACTTCTATGGTCCGATCATCACGAGTTATAGTACCACAATATAGTACTAGTGATGATTTAAAAGCACGTGCAAATTCTTTTGATGATGATTCTTACCTATTTGGTGTTATTTGATGATTTCATAGCCTTCATAAGAATAAGGCGACATTATTGATGATTTCTGATGTTTTGAATCATATCTTGACGTTTTAGATGTTTATGAAGTTTTGATGATTTTCTTGGATGTTTACTCATGATTGTTCTTAAAACCTAACATCCACTATATTGAATGATATCGAAATGATTCACATGACAATTTCATGTACACGACGCACTTTATTCTTATCCGTTAGGAATAACGGATGGAATATTTTACCCTTAAACTTATTGTCATGAGCCTTATCTACTGATAAGTTTTAGTTGCCTAACCCGCGTGTTTTTTCACTCGAGTCAGACCGAGTTGCAGGTTAGACTGGATACTTGTCCTTTGGATCAGTTTTAGCTTTTGTGGGACACATGCTCCTTTTCTCTAGCTTCCTTTGATCATCGATAGTCTATCTTGTTGTTTATATTTTGGGATGACTGTATATATATATATATATATTCTTTTTGGTACTCTGATAAAGGTCATGTGTATGATGTATCTATATGACCATGTATGGGACATGTATATGTGTATTTATATATATATATATATATATATATATATATATATGTGTGTGTGTGTGTGTGTGTGTGTGTGTGTTGATCTGAGTTTTCTATTCTGTGATAGATTGCTATTATTCCGCATATGTATCTCATTATTTTTGAAATGGTTTAGTAGCCATCTTAGTGTGCATTAGTTGTGGATTAGACGTGTCATCCACTAAGTGAAAAAAAAATCTTACACAAATACTGACATGTCTAGTTCTTAGCTAGTGTATGCTATGTTGGTCACCCTTATCAATCCCTATTCTCTGCATTAGTAGATGAAATTATTTGTTAATTCTCTTTACTAACGTGGGTCTCGGGGTGGGGCGTTACAGCTTGGTATCAGAGCTTCGTTTCAGAAAAATAATGTTATATATACAGAACAACACACGAAATACCATGCATAAAGTATAATACATCTACATGTATCATCCCATAAATCACAACTCGTCTCATTTTGTTTATCTTCATCCTAGTTCATTATTTATTTGTGTCCCTATCCTTTCTCAAATTTTTTGGGATAGATAGAAAGGCGTATGTCTAGGAATATATTATTCCGTAATACTTCGAATTAATTCGATGATCCCTTACCTAAAAATAATAATTTTTCTTCAAAATTATTGTATTCAAGCTCTTTCACTCATTCGTATCGAGAAAGTCATGAATGATGTTTGATGATCCATCTTGAGGATTATCCCTTATAGTTTGTCCTCTCATGCTATTAGCATGGAAATCTTCTATTCCCAATCTTTTCTTGGTTTTGTTGTGACTCACTCTAACCTTGAGGTATATCTCTATTTACTCAAGAAGTTCCACGTAGATTCGGCTCGAATTTTCCGAGGGTTGTCAAATCGAATGCTTCGCATTCATTCGAATCAAGAGAAGTCCTGGATGATATTCCTTTTTAGTCTTAACTCTTAGTTTCATTGAGAATCATAGAGTTTATCGCTTGAGATCGATCTATTCGGGTAAATCAACATGGAGATTTCTATATCGAATTTTCTCGAATTCTCCATAGCTAGGTTGTGTGATTTGAATTCATCTAGTCTCATTCGATGATTTATAGGATACCATGTTTATCCTAATTCTTATGAACTTACTTTTGGAGGATTGATTTTCATCTCTTGGCTCTTCAGCTTACTCTTGTGTATCGAGATAGTGATGTTGTATCTCAAATTCATTTGTCGATGACCATGTGTTTGAGTATAGCTGGGTATATCATCCAATGGTATACCGAGCCCAGGTTGTTCTCCCTTCCACCTTTGAAGCCTTATGACCTCTCTTCCACAAGAAGGACCACTATGGAAGTGTGACAATGATTTGATCTTATCCGTTTGAATTAACTCTTTGATGATCTAGATGTTCTCCTAGTGTGTCATTGATTAGCGACTAGAAAATCGTTAAGTGAGAACATGCGGTATGGGACATACGTTACTACTTTGCGGATTAATAGTTCAGAGTTAATGGCGCATAATTATGTGTATGTTTTGTGACGAAATTACTATGAGGGTGTCAGCAACCCAGTCATGAGAAAAGAAACTGCTATGAGGGTATCATCAACCCAGCCATGAGAGGCGAAACAGCTATGAAGGTGTCAACAACCTTGTCAGGGACTTCGACCATTTATGGATGGCACGTGCGACATGCTTCGACACGTGGTAATGCGCCAATCCGATATTTCTTGTTTGATTGTTTCCTCATGGATTTGGAATCCTACCCAAGTCTGTAATGCTTAGTTACTTCATAATAATGCGAAGATCTTGAATTGCGGTTGTCTTTCCTATTACATTACTTCTTCTTGAAGGATGTTCACAAACAAGAATGATCTCCGTGTTTATTCTTATCACTTGTGTTCTTTTATCTGTATCTTTGAGTTTTGGGAATCCGGGAGAAACCTAGTATTGGAATATCTTATATAATATAATCCATATCATGATGTCTCTTGAATTGACTTAGTTATCAAAATCTATCTTTGCTTGGCCTTTTCATTTACTCTTTAAATCCTCCGTTGTAGCTTGGTCTTGGATCTGAATTTGGTTGAATCTTAATTTGATCCTCCTAAATCTTGTTAATGAAATTAATAAAAACTTGAATTCAAGATTAATTATAGTAGATAACTTACATAATAGAATTTATAGAGGTAAAATTGATAGTTATCAGAGTGCGCAGCGAAAGCCGGCTAATGGCCTCGGCTGTGCCTAATTGAATGAATTAATAAATATGAATGGATCCATTGAATGAATTTATTGATGTAAAATGAAAATATGAATGAGAATAAATGGTAAAGATATCCTAAATAGGTTAATAATAAAAATATTTTGTGTGGAACTGTCCGTGGAGTATTTTAAGGATTCTGACCGATACGTCTGATCAGTGCTATCGATAGGAATTTCTTAAATTCTTTTATGAGACACTCTAATACAGAATATGGATAAATAATTATAAGAGGAACTATTAATAAATATATATAAGATGGAATTTTTGAGATTATAAATAATCATAAGAACCAAACGATGTATAATGCTGTTTAAATTGGAGAAACAATATAATATGAGCTAGGATGGTAAAATAAAAATATAAGATGAAGAAAATATTTTTCGTTGTGTATAATGGTGTACATGTGTATGGAATAAGGTTACGACTTAGTTTCATAAATATTTGAATATAGAAATCCCACTGTATTCAATTAACATGTGCAATATGGAAAAATTATGATTTATTGTCGTGGTTACATTTTCTTTGTTAATGCAAAGGAAAATATTAATTAATTAATCAATTACAACCTAAGTTTCTTGAGACTAATTAAGAATTCTTAGTAAATTGAAATTTCTGATGACGGTTGCTATGTGTGTCGGTATGATATGCTTCCTAGCTCTCATTGTTGAAGAACTGTTTCGAATATCGATCGCGTAGTTTTGATGATTTTGAGCTACTCATCTCCTAGAATGATTGTGGCATCTTTTGTCATATCCTCGGAAGAGTAGCTAATCTGATTATGTTATGGATTTTTCTAAGTAGCTTGAGCTCGCCTTTTCCCCAAATTAATTTATAATTTAGGGCAGTATTGCACCCTTTGTTTGAAGGCCAAGTGCCTTCGGATCTAGAGAATTCCGTTGTTAGGATTCAATGGTTTACAAATCCCAATGATTGCATATGGGAAACCAAAGAATCTATCGAGCCTTCTTTTTCGGATTATCTTTCTTCGTTGATGACCGTGAGAATTTATTTTCTCAAGCTATTTCTTCATTCCTTTTATTGATTCGTTTCTTTTGATGAATCATTGCTTTGTTATGGACATTTTCCAAGAAATTGCGTGACCCAATTTTGTTAAGGTGGAAATCTGTAACAACCCTACTTTGGAGATTACCGTAAATATTAAATTATAATAAGGATTATAATTTAATATTGTAATTAACTAAATTGATTAGTAGAAAATTTTGTTATGGTAATAAACAACGAATTTGGAATTAATAATGAATTAATTAAATTAATTGGAAGAAACGAGGAAAACATTGTTTATTTTAAATAAACAATAAAAATCAAATTGGTTTGAGCTAATGAATTGTAATAAAATGATGAACATGAGTGGAATAAAGTTCTTACTTTATTTCGTGAATTTATGAATAAAGTTGATTGACTATATTCGATTTAATATTTTAATCTTGGCAATATTACGATTTATTGTCAATATTGTCATTTTATTATTAAACACAGGAATTGGTAAAGCAAAATAATAATTCTTGAGGTTTAATATGATAAGCATGAATGAAATTGATTTTTTATTGTGTTTCATGAATTTTGAATGTATTGATTTAGAAACATTCAATTAAATTTAATAATTAGTGCAACATTGTATTATTTGCCAATATTGCCATTTTATTAATTAAAACTCAAGAGAATTGATTAACAAAGTAACTAATCATATTATGATTAATAACAATAAGAAAATAATTTTCTTGGATATAAGAATAACGGACATGAGTGAAATAAAGTTTCCACTTTATTTCATGAATTTGAATGTAGTTATTGACTATATTTGATTAATATTGGATAATTTGTACAATATTGTGTTTGTGCCAATATTGTCATTTTATTTAATTAAATAAATAGAAGAACCAGTAATAAAAATAATTAATCATGATAAATATGATTAAAATAGTGAGAAATGATTTAATGATGTTAAAACATGTATTTGTTATGTTTTTGGTTGCATAAGATATTTAATTTAATCAGTTATATTAGAATTAGCAATTTGTTTTTGCAAATATGGGAAAATTAGTTAAAATGGGTAATAATAACAATAATAAATAATGAAAGTGTTAAAATTATGTTTTATCTTTTTATTTGGAAACTAGAGGTTAAGATGAATCTAACGCATCAAAAATTGTTAAAATCGGATTTAATTTGAGAGAGATGAATAATAGAAATTGAGTATAGAAACATAAATTGCATAAAAAAAAATGAAGTCCTATTTGGTTTAGGGCAAATGGATCCATACCCATTAGCCATCAGACTATTCTAGAATAGTACGTACAGTTGTTTTCCTCTTCCTTATTTCCTTCTTCCTCTCAGAAACTAAAACCTAAAGCTCTAAAACAAAAGAAATGGCTGCCTTGCTTCTCTTGCCCAAATTGCCATCTGTTTAGCCAAATTAGAAGATTGCTAGCCTAATAATTAAAAAAGGTAATCTCTAACTCAACTCCTTCTCTGGTTTGAGGAGAATCCCTGATTTTGTTTACTATACTCTTTTATTTCATGCCTTTCTTTTTGCATGTCCTTCTCCAAGCTTGAGTTGGTGCTGAAGCCTCTCTTTCATGCTAAAGACCTTTGCTTTTTGCTCCAAAATCTTCGAATCTCGCTGCAATGGTAAAGTGTATATCTTACAGTAACTAAAGATTCACTGTACAAAATTTGAGTTCGTTGGTTTGATTTGATCATACATTCGCTGCTCATATTGATTATTCTGGCTGAAAATGTCTCAACTTCGGATGCAAATATCTTGCTCATCCAATGTCGGATCAATGAAAAACCTATTTCAGTTTGTACAGCATTCATTAAAGTTCATTTCTGCAAATTTTCATCTTGTTTTGAGTCCGTTTGGACCTCCTTATTTGTTGTTAAAGTTGCAAAACCGAGAGGGTAATTGCACATAAAATAGTGGTTTGCTGATCAGTATTTTCATCATAACTTTCGTGTTTAAATCGAAATTCAGAAATTCTTTTTTTCGGTTTGTAGATTATTCAATAGAGATCATCTCTACAAATTTTCATCTTGTTTTAAGTCCGTTTGGCCTTCCTTATTTTCTGTTAAAGTTGCAAAACCGAGAGCATAATTGCACAGAAAATAGTGGTTTGCTGATTAGTATTTTCATCATAACTTTTGCATTTCAAATCGAAATTCAGATTTTTTTTCAGTTTGGAGAGTATTCAATACAGATCATCTATGAAAATTTTCATCTTGTTTTGAGTCCGTTTGGGCTTCCTTATTTGCTGTTAAAGTTGCAAAACCGAGAGGGTAATGACATAGAAAATAGTGGTTGGTTGAATAGTATTTTCATCATAACTTTTGCATTTAAAAACGAAAATTTGAAATTCTTGATGTTTTGGAATCCTTATGAAATATACAACAACTTTTATCTTTTAAGTTTTGTAAGATTTTGTTGTTTACATGGAGAAAATTGACGTTTTTGCGGCTAGCCTGTCATTGACAGCCACTATATGTATCTATTTTTGTCCAAGTTCGACGATTTCAATTGCATTTTTTTCTTGATGGAGATTGAGGATAAAGCGTATTTTCAGTTTCTCCCATAAATTCTTATAAATAGTTTTAAAACAATCCTAATTTCGTTAGAAAAATATTTTAAAGCAAATTTTACTTATTTTAATTATTTTCATGAATTATCGAACATGGAAGAAAGAGAATTAAACGGTTTAGCAAATCCACGAGGTATGGGTCTCGTGTATTCACTTTATTGGTTAATCTCTGACTTCTTCAATCGATTTGATTTTTGAGGAATATTTTGTTCGTCCTAGATTGTTGTATACCATTTTATGGTATATCGAGATTAACCTAGAGTATTTTCCCCATATTAGATCATTCAACTAATACAGGAATGTAGTCTGAGATTTTAGATTCGAATTTCATATATATAATGATGGACTATCACGATTGAAATACTTTTGCCAATGAAATGAGGCAAAGCATTTGATTTGTTAAGATTTTGAGATTTATATGGATTGTTTTTACTTGTCGATGACATGAGACAAGTCAGAGTTTATTATATACTTATCGTTGAATAAACACGATAAGTCTAGAATTGTGTATTCGCTGATGAAATGAGGCGATATGATTTTCTTGATTTATGATTTGTTTTCATAATGTGGAAACGATGGATGATTTGTAAACCATAAGGAAAAGATACACGGTATGGGACGTGTATCACTTTCTTTTGGGTTCCTATTCGTGATGTTGAGGCACATTCAAGATTTTGACTAGTATTATGGACCACGAGTGCTCGGGGAATTCAAGACATAAGATTATTTCCCCAACCACTATTTCATGATTTATATTACTCGGGCTTTGACGTCACCGATTGGGATCTCTATATTATAGACTATGTAGTCGTCACGAATGTCAAGATTTTCTAGATTATTTTGACTTCTATGATCCCAATCATCACGAGTTATGGTACCACAGTATAGTAGTAGTGATGATTTAAAAGCACGTGCAAATACTTTTGATGATGATTCTTACCTATTTGGTATTGTTTGATGATTTCATAGCCTTCGTAATAATAAGGCGACATTATTGATGATTTCTAATGTTTTGAATCATACCTTGATGTTTTAGATGTTTATGAAGTTTTGATGATTTTCTTGGATGTTTACTCATGATTGCTCTTAACCTAACGTTCACTATATTGAATGATATCGAGATGATTCACACGACAACTTCATGTACACGATGCACTTATATTCATATCCGTTAGGAACAACGGATGGAATATTTTACCCTTAAACTTATTGTCATGAGCCTTATCTATTGATAAGTTGTAGTTGCCTCACCCATGTGTTTTTCACTCGGGTCAGACCAAGTTGCAGGTTAGATTGGATATCTTGTCCTTTGGATCAGTTTTAGCTTTTGTGGGACACATGCTCCTTTTGTCTAGCTTCCTTGGATCGATGATAGTTTACTTTGTTGTTATATTTTGGGATGACTATATATATATATATATATTCTTTTTGGTACTCTGATAAATGTCATGTGTATGATGTATCTGTATGACCATGTATGGGACATGTATATGTATATATATGTGCTGATCCGAGTTTGCTGTTCTGTGATAGATTGTTATTATTCTCCATATGTATCTCAATATTTCTAAAATGGTTTAGTAGCCATTGTAGTGTGCATCAGTTTTGGATTAGACGTGTCATCCACTAAGCGAAAAAAAAAATCTAACACAAATACTGACATATCTAGTTCTTAGCTAGTGCATGCTATGTTGGTCGCCCTTATCCATCCCTATTCTCTGCATTAGTAGACGGAATTATTTGTTAATTCTCTTTACTAATGTGGGTCTCGGGGTGGGGAGTTACGGGCATGAAAAAATATTACAACATAAAATGTTAACAGATATATCTTTCTTTTATATTTTGAATAATAATCGTTGATTTTAATGGCTTTTAATATACCTCCTTCAATAAGAATTATTAGTCAGTTATTCATTGCATATCTCTTTATCTATTATGTAGTGAAATATTGACAATTTTTATATTAAAAAATACTCACAGCGATAGCGACGGATGAAAAATCATCCCAACTTCAAAGAAAGTACACAACCAAAACCGATGTTTTTTCCTTTGAATTTTTTTAATACAAATTCACTGATTCCCCACATTGAAAATTTAATTGTTTGACTACAAATTTCGGATGTAGTTGCCAAACTGATCAAGTTGCATTTGACCATTTGGGAAGAAAAATTATAGATCAAACTATATGGTTTACCATTCCTTACATTGCCTGGTAGCGGGATGACTGGAAAGTCTTCGCTGCTCGTCTTCCATCGATTATCAGTTAAAACTTAAAACCCTAGAAGCCATGTAAGGTTTTGCAGCTTCCTGAATCTTGCAGGAATTCTTTTTTTCTGTTACAATTTGGAACCCGTCTTCATCGACCAATGGTGCCAAAGGGGAAGCTAAGGAAGCAGATGACGGCTGGTTAAAGGGAGGAGGAGGGGTTGAAGACGTCGATTTCTGGTTGATGGCCGATTTACAAGAGGAAGGAGCATCGATAGAAGCTAAGGTTTTGGGGTTAGTTCGAATTGCAGGGACATCAGGCGGGTTCGGAGGAGGAAGGGACGCTGGAGGAAGAGTCAAAGGTGGGGAAAATGGTGGCTGGAAGGTAGGTAAAGGCTGCGAATGATTTTGCGGCGAACCGCCTTTGGGAAGCCATTTTTGCGATGTTGCGGTCTAAAGTTGTCCAGTTTCACATTAAACCGAAGAAGTATTAAAAAAAAATCCAGTACGGGCGGTGGCCCCCACTCGTCCTATTGTAAGCCCGCCACTGGATAGAAGGTATTAAAAAACTATTGGGTTTACCTCCTTCATATATAAGAAGTTTTAAATAACATATAACTGCATCTAAAAGGGAAACAAAGTCCGTTTAACTTTTAGCAAAAGGAAATAAGTAATTAGATGAACATTTTCTTAACTTATATTAAGTAAGTCTTAATAAGATCCCAACTGTGGGATGCCAGCGAGCTATGTTAGTATTACTAGTAAACCACTATTTAATAGTAGGGATAGCATATAGTCTTCGACTCGAACAATTCTGAGCAGTCATTAGCAAAGATATATGTTATGCCTTGATGGATTTTGCTTCCTCTCAGTGTAGAATTTGTATGGGATGTGCAAAGACCTCAAAGTTTTATTTATTGTTTATTTGTCAGAGGTGAACTAGTTAACCTTTAGATAAGTCTTTGAGATATGTTAGTAAAATGGTAAACTAAATCATAAAGCCATATCAAAGAGTCATCGATCTATGTAGCTAAGGCTGGATTGATTAGTAGTTACTTTATCGAGGGTCCGCTTATGTGTTGAGGTATTAAGTGGTTGTTAGTGTCTACCTCTCACTCATTTAAGAAGTTTAAGTGGTCGAGATTTTCTTTGTGTGGTATAACACGCACACATCTAGAAGAATGATTGATATATTGTATTCATATATGGAATCAAATGCGTAAGCACTTAGTAGTAGACATAATACTTAGATTGAAAGAAATCAACATAAATTAGTGTGATGCATAGGGTATGTAATTTACTAGTCAACATAACATTATTAGGACCCTTTCTTCATTACAACACACATGACAGATTTTAGACAGACCACTGATGCATGACGAGAATGATAAATGTGGAAGTCTTCTCATTCATGCTCTACATTAAGAAGGCAGCTAACTATCTAAGGAATGATATTAATTACATGGTGGTAATTTTTGAAGGTATCTATCTTTTATTATACTTTTCAATTCTGCCATGAGTTTATGTTGATAGCTCATTGACATAGTTATGTTTATTTCAATTTCAAACCCAACTATCCATAGCCTATTGGACATGGTTTCAATTTGGTCGAAGTTTGGGCCTATTAAGGCAAGGATTATCACATTTGGTATCATAGTTTAGTTATTTAACCATAGGAAATAGAGTACGATGAGTGAACATGTTTTAAATTTTAACTTATAATTGTATATACATATATTTGTATTTTTACCTATAATTATATGTAAAACATGCTAATATTTATGAATTCCAACAATAGAAATAGTTGTGATCATGTTCATAAAAGATAAATAAGGCAACTGTTAGTTGGAACAATTAATAGAGTTTAATTTATGCACCTGCCATGATTCCCCTTACTATGATGTACTATAAGGAACTAACCAAGAAGCGCATGAGCGCAACATATAAAAGGATCTCTAAAGCTGATGATTCTTAAGTCCATTTTTGGGCCTAGACTACTATATGATTTGGGATTTCAATGGATTGCCTTTTACAGATGATACATTTCATCTAGACAAATTATAAGTTACAACTTGAATGTTTCAAGCATTGAAAATTAAAATGAAAAAAAAATGAACTAAACAAGTTCCCACAACAAGGTGTGCATTAATTACGAGAAGAGAATAACCAAAATTTTAATATGTAATCTTAATTAGACTTAATAAGAAGAGGTTAGTAGTAGAAGGAAAGAGGAGAAGTCCAAAAGAAATGGTAATTAAAGTCTATTTCCCAAAACAACCCTATATGAAAGAATTTGATAAAAATATTTTTGAATTTATTTCTAAACATTTAAGTTCGGTTTCAAAGGATTCATCGATAAGTTGTTATCTTATTAAGAAATTTTGGAAATTTCAGATTAAGTGACTATTTAAATATTCATTGTGAAAATTTTCAAAACTGGCTAGGTTGAAATTTTTAAATATAACAGTTTTTTGGTAAAAGGATATTTCGGCTTTGAAACAAATGGAAAAGTAATCATATGTTTGGCTCAATATTGAATGGAGAGAAGAGAGTTGAAGGGTGGAAATAGCCAATATTGAAGATATGAAGAATATTTTCGTGCAAAAAAAATATATGAAGAATAGAAGTTGAAACAAGTCATATATACACATGTTAACAATAAAAATCCCAATGACTAAAGTAGGAGGCAACTGCATTATAACAAGCCAATAAGGAAAACTGAAACGACCTATAATTTAACCACTTATTTGAATATTTTTAAGAATTCAAATAATGAACTCTGTAACTCAAACAAATCTATCTTAATAATAATTAAGGACAGAGAAATAGTTTTCAAAATTTATTTACAGAAATATTTAGTTCGAAAAAATAAAAAATGTGATCAAAAATTGTTTTTAGAGTTTTCGACTTCTCATCAACTAAATATTGTCTGAAACATTGTAAACCCTTTACATAAGTATAAACAAACATTTATAAACAAATTACAGTTAGAAAGCATAATACATATTTATATATAACTTAAGAGTATTAAAAAGTGCGATGTGAAAATATTATATGTTTAAATTATAATAAACATACGTCACATTAAGAAAAACTAAGTACACAAGCCATAATGCATATTGCTCATCAAAATTAAGAAAGGGAGACCAAGTCACGTGGGTGAAGGAGGGATGAGACATGGATAGTGATGTGGCATGATACTAGTGAAGGTTACATACTTTAGGGGTAGTTAGTAATTTGTTCAGTTCATTTCATATAAAATCATGCAGGTAGCATGGCTAGTTAGATCGCATCCAAGCAGGTTATATTGTCACTGATCTAGAGAAATTTCATTTCATTCTTCTTTCGCTTCTGTATCTCCCGGGAACGATCATGTTAGTACTGGCCATTAGTGACAATATATTCGATACACTCAGGCTGAATGAGTGGTCGGTCATGTGTGGCCGAGTTGCAGGACGTTCTTGTTGAACCCCAGTGTATCCCCTCTAGAGTACACTGATCGGAAGGTGGTCCCATACCTTGTCATAGTTGGAATTCATTCTCCAATAAGCATCCTACAATTTTTGATTTTATACTATGTATGTAGAGCGTGAGATGCAAGCGTTCTTCTCTTTGGTCATTTATTTGTGATTTGATAGACACTATTATAATATCACTTCATTTTTGATATATCAAAAATGTTTTGGGTTATATTAAGGTAAAATTCGTCCGGGTTTATGTGTGGGCTGGTCTTACTATTATCCTTTTCTTTCAAAAAGGATTTTCAAAGTTAAGTAAGTTTTTTGCCATGTGAATTTACCACTGATAGTATTCCAGACTGATCTGGGTGAATTTTGCTTTGCATCAAATATGCTCCGGTCAAACCGAGTTTATTTCCAGGTTTGATTTCACTTAGAGTTTTCAGAAGAGGAGCTGAAGTCGAAATGTATTCCACGTATTTGCTGGTATTAGTTATTTCCGCTGTGTGTATTAATGGATATGAATATATCCTCTGATCATGTAATCATATATAAATAGTTTCCTTTTGAATAAAGTATTGTTGTTATATTACATTTTGTCCATTCCGCTATGAGACTCTGATCTTCTTATTCTTCTATTCTAACATTTATTTATTTCTTCTTTCATCCTCTAACTACTTTCTATTAACAGTCTACTTTTTTGTGCAATTTGAGTTGACATGGGTTGTTAAAAATTGACCTAAATTGTACAGAAAAGTGGGTCGTTACATATTAGTTGATTTATTAACTACCGGTTTAGCTTTCCTCATTCTGTATCATCACTCTATGATGATGTGTTACTCATTTGAGCATTGATATCCTTTGTCAGGAATAACCAAAACAAAAGAGTGAGTAAAATCCATGTCATGTGGTGGTTCTCCCATTAGAGTATTATCTCATCTACTCTAGGTTGATTTTGGTTTTAGTGCACTAAGATGTGAAATAGATGGATACTCGGTACCAAACGAGGTCCGACTTGGACATGTCTGAAAATCTTTAGAGTTCTCATGTACATGGACTGGAGGCATACTTTCGGTTAGGGAGGTGCACTCTCTTATTCATTGGAATTTTTCTTTTCTCATTTCTTTGATTCCAAAGTTTTAATATAAGCTTATACCTAAATTTGATTAGGGGTATTAATGATCACATCATGATGCTTAATGTTTATATTTTTTGTGGCAAGTGGATGTTGATATTGTAAGGGTAGATATGTTCCACATATAGCGACATGGTCTCACACATTTATTATTTGTTCCTACCCTTTGTTTATATTATTTTTTCTAATACAGAACTTGTGTCTAACCCAAGTTTCCCCCTAATCTCTCAAGTACTCAATATCTAATTATGTAGTTTTACAGTAGCAAGTTTCCTGGGGGTCTTTAAAGATGATGATCGAGCATGAGGCCCTCTTATCTATTTTGCTACTTATTTCTGATGTACGACTTTGTATGTAAGGACCCGGGGGATTTGCGACCTTGGTAATAGACATACACCAATGTCGACTGTTCAAGCATCGGTAATACCAGATAGATAATGAAAGAAAATAAAGGGTGAGATAAGAAAGAAAGAAAGTTAGAATAGAAGAAGAAGAAGAACACCAATACAACAATATCAGAGTAACACGTATCTCACAGCGAAACGAATAAAATATAGCATAGAACATAACTTTGAAATACAAGTATGTCCTTTGTATATCATCATTAGAGTATAACACTTACATCACAGCGGAATAAACAATACCTAGAAAATGCTGTTGAAGCCTCCTGCTCCAAGCTCCATCTAGTGTATCTGTAAATCCTGACAACTTGACTGCCCGTACAAATTTGGGAACCCAAGAGTATATGGTAAAACAAAACAAACTCTGGGTCAGTCATGGGACTGGTGTGAGTAAACAATTTAAAATAGTTTGAGAAAATAAACGATATCTCATAAGACCACATCGTATGATCACAAAACGAGTTTTTCCCTTATGGGAATCCAAAGCATTTGATTTAGCATCAAAAATCCTTTTGCACGAAACAATGATCTTTTATATCAAAACTCTTTTGATATTATAATAGTGTCTATCAACCACAATATAATAATCATCTAGCAGAACGCTTTCACCTCACGTTCCACATACATAATATATAATCAAAAACCGTGGGTGCTCATTGGGTAATGATTTCCAACTGGCAAGGTATGGGACCACTTTCCGACAGTGCATCTCTAGAGAGTAATACACCGGGTTCAACAAGAACATCTTGTAACCCTGGCTAAACATGACCGGTCACTCATTTTGCTTGAGCGTGTACTGAATGTATTATCACTAACGGTTGGGATCAGCAACCGTTTCCCGAAAGGGACAGCATCGAAATAGATTATAGAAGTAATTGGAATTTCTATAGATCAGGTGACAATGCACCCTAATTGGCAGCTAACCACTTAGCCATGCGACCTACCCGATTTTATACCATTTCCTAGTTGTGAGGCTAGAGGCCATAACATATAGATCACACCTTTATTTACTTTGAATGTCACATCGTCATACCCTCCAAATCACAAATTGATTTCCCCAAACATACCATGGGTATACAACTAAGAGAAACGAATTCTTCTGCCACTAAACATAAATACGTTTGAAGAGATCAACTTACGCGATTTATTAAATATACTCTGTCAGACATTCTTCCATACATGTTGTCCTGGGACTGGACAAACCGAAGGCACTATTCTATAAACCCATCTTAGGCAATTTCTACCTAGGATTGCCAAAACAGCCCTTGCATAAACTCCGTCTTCAATTATCTTGATCGTATTTGATTCGCAACGCTAATGCCTATATGGAGTGGTTTTCAGATAATAAATTTGATCCCGGTCTCTCCGTATTGACGATGGAAAAATGGTCAAAACTTTGATAGTCAGTTATTTAACTATTAAAGGAAGACATCCATACACACAATGATCTTATTTTCAAATGGGTATTTTATCGATCAATCATCAATCAACATTTTTTTCCTTTTTAAATTAATTTATCATTAATTCATTCATTTCCCCATTTCCATATATTCGTGGATTCTTATTTTCTAAGCTTAGAAAATATACGTTATTAACATTGGAGAGCGTTTCCATTTCTTATTCACACATCATTATCCTTCGCCATTCATCAGTCCCTAACTGTAACTAGTAAGAGAACAATTCCCTGAATATCAACCCCGAAGGCCGAAACGAACATCAGTTCGATACCCAAAAGCTTTTCAACATTACTAATCTCCGATCAGTTTCTAAATTCCTTAACTTTGTTTCTTATATTCTTATCAAATCATTGCTTACGCAACTCTTAGATTCTGTTAACGAATCCAATTCTTTTATGAAAAAACATTTGTTCTACGATAACATTAAAACCCCTACTTTCGAAATATTTAACTTTAAATAAAACCTTTATAACTCAATTTAAATAAATAAATAAATAAACGATTTATTAAACAAATAAATCTTGATTTAAAAATCTAAAAGTAAATAGTAATTTCCTACATTCGATATAGTTGAATCCCAATGTATAATTCTCTCTTGAAAAATCTCTATTCGATAATTCGCTTTCGAATAAACTATATTTGACAATCTCTCTTTCGAGTAAACTATATTCGATTAACTATATTTGAACAACTAATATTTGATTAACTCTATTTGAATAACTAATATTCGATTAACTCTATTCGAATAACTAATATTCGATTAACTCTATTTGAATAACTAACATTCGATAACTCTATTTGAATAACTAATATTCGATTAACTCTATTCGAATAACTAATGTTCGATTAACTCTATTCAAATAACTAATATTCTATTAACTCTATTTGAATAATTTATATTCGATTAACTCTATTTGAATAAATAATATTCAATTAACTCTACTCGAATAACTAATATTTGATTAACTCTCTTCTTATATTCCTATTTCAAAACCCAATTTCCTTTATAATATTTTCATTTTGCAAAATATTTACTTAAATCTCTTATTCACATCAAATGTGAAAAATATTTCTTTTATCAAATCAAACAGTTTGATTTTGCATTTAAAAACAATATCCCAATTCCAAATTCTACTTATACTTCTATTTATAGACTATTCGTAAAAATCTTATTTATAACTCCCTTTACACTGCTACATTCACATTCGATTTCAAATATCGATGTTGAAACCGATTTTACTTCTCTATATAATTTCAGACTTATTATATATTCCAATCAAATGATAAATATTATATTTAATTTATAAAATATTATTTATAAATTAATCTTCTCAATTTATTTGTTAAAACAGATTTCTATTTAATATCCACTTTAAACAATCTTCTCATAATTCTTTTATATCTCGTCAATTTCCTTTTATAATCATATTTATTTTCCAAATATTTCCTTTTATAATTCTATTTATTTTTCAAATAAATATTCCTTTTTTAATACTATTTATTTTCCTAATATTTCCTTTTATAATTCTATTTATTTTCCAAATAAATAATCCTTTTATAATTCTATTTATTTTCCAAATAAATATTCCTTTTATAATTCTATTTATTTTCCAAATAAATATTCCTTTTATAATTCCGTTTGTTTTCCAAATTAATATTCCTTTTATAATTCTGTTTATTTTCCAAATAAATATGCCTTTTATCTTTTATAAAATCCTTTGATTTTATAAATATCTTATTTTCAATATACACTCTGAAAATTCCCTTTTCACATTTCGGTATTCTTATGGTATTTAAAATATCTAATAACAATGCTAATGTCACATAATCAGTCACAGATTATATATCATGTTATATGTCACGTTATGTAAAAAAACAGTATTATAAATATGGAGGAATCTAGTTGGATCCCTCCGACCTGTTTCCCTACATTCACAGATGTTAAACAATATAATTAACATCAATCTCATTTCAATATGAAATATTCTGATAAACCGAATCAATATTTGATTAACGATATATATATATATATATATATCGGTATTTATAATTTCAACCAATGAATCAGCAATTCAACCAAATAATCATCACACAGCAATCAATCATCATTTATCAATACTAAATTACGTTTATAAAAAAAATATAAACTGGATAGAGTTCATGAGATTTACTCACATTGGACGTTCATCGTTAAATAATGATAGCTATTGGTTGATTTAGACAGACAATTTATTTCTCTATAAATTGTAATAAGCTCCATTTCACTTCCAGTCAGTTCCATTGTGAAGCCGTCGTCCATACGATCCTAACGGATCTAGTTTCGCTGAATTTGGATAACATACGAACACGTTATAGCATTTACAAATTAATATGCAATTTAAATTAAAAATTTAAACTAAATTATATTTTTAATTTACACTTAATTGAATTCCATGTTGGGCTTTACCACTCGATCCGACCCACATTCCCATCCAACCCGCTTCAATATATTGTGCTTCTTTCTTCCCTCAATGCAAATCGAATGCGCTACCTGTACATGGCCATTACCGAGTATTCCCTTGCAAATGCTCCTCTATCTCATTTCAAACTCACGCAATAATCATCACAAAATTTAATACGTGAATTTCTCTAACTCCACATACAAATGACTCCACTCGACATCACTAAACAAATCCGCATAACACCCCTTCCCAAACAAACACTACTACCCTCCAGTATAACTCCACACCATTACTGAACACCAAAACTATCACCATAATCTTCTTCCCTAACCCGTTTTAAAACATTTACTCCCTGTACGAAGAAAACCCAAGCTTGCTATACTTAATATCACTAACCACCGATTTAAACTAGGATTAGGGTAGGGTTCCCTTAATCCCATCTTACCGGAAACACGCTGAAGCATTCCCTCTCCATTACCGTGCTTGACTAAATTGGTTCTCCTCCCTTGCTTCACTATTTCCAAAACAGGAACCACCATGCTACTTTACGTCTCCTCAGCCACACATTGAACCTTCTATACTTTCAAACTTTGCCAAGCTGTTACCTTCCCTAACCCACCGTTCCTCCACAGTTGTAACCCAGCCCGAGCCTCGCACCCTCCCATTTGCCTCGCGTCTTCCCAGTCCAAATAGCGAAAATAAATACTAACAAATGAATCAAAATGCGTATGGCAATGAAGAGGAGGTGATGAAGATCGTGCGTACATATTTTATGGGATTTTTAAGGGAGTGTTTGAGTTAGACTATATCCTTAAACCCATTAGAACATTCGGCGGCAACTAGAAGGAGAAGAAAGCCTACTCGCATGAATAAACTAGGAGGACAGAAGTATGTTTCGTGAAAAAAAAGAATACATTTGCCTTGCGTGAATATATACATAGAAAAGTAATACTTAAGTACTAAGCAAGGTAGGCTGCTGTGATTTGATGAGCTAAACGTAGGTGTTGACAATTTTGTAGATTTTTATGTATATTATAGTATATATACTTCCAGGCGAAGTAAACTAGGTACTATGGCATCTTTAGACATTCATTTTAGGATGGCCTTGTTGCATGTTAACCATTTATTCGATGCTCAAACCATTCCATCTCGGTTCCTTTGACGTAGGAGTGCAACTGCTTGAGTAAGCTAGTTAGAAAGGCTACTCTTAGCAACTTCTTCTTGAACAATAATTCCACGTAACCATTCTGATATCATGCTATCCAAATAAAAATTATTATCTTTTAGCCCTCTCTCTTGTTTAATGTCGATCCTCTCTTGACTTGCTGCAGTTTCGATTTAATAACAATAATGTTGTTAATTGAGCCTTGATTCTAATGTTCACCTCTTTTTGAAATAATACCCAAAAAATCTAAATTCCCACTTTATAAAACTTCGTTCATAAACAAACCTTTATCAATAGAAATAAAGGTACTATCGTGTTGAGCAATGCGCCATAATCACAAAATTATAATAAAATTGACAAGTCAGTTTATTTTGTGAAGTCCCGAAACGCTGACAAAGGGTGCAAAATACTATAATTAAAAAGTCGCTTATTTTCGAAAATAAAAATTACAGAAAATTTTTATAAATTAAAATAAGTGTACATCTTAAAAATCTCGTCCAAATTCAAAATCGATATTTAATTATATTAAAATAATCGTTATGGTTTACAACCGATTCCATAGTGTAACGGTAAGGAATTTCGCTCGATCCTAATCGATCGTTAAACCGACCAAGACCGCTCGAAACCCCTGATCGTTTTGAGAACACGACAAAATAGAACGCAGACAGAACAACATTTCAGTGCTATTACAACAATTCCATTAGATACAAGAATATACAGAGTATAAATGAATGCTATACATTCGAGAAATATCAAAGATTACAATAAAGTACATAGCAACGGAAAACAATAGAAAACACAACTGAAAGTAATACACGGATACAGAGCTTTCCGAGCATCGTTCCAGCTGTAAATCAGGATCCTGTGAATATAAATCTGCAAAACCAAAACTACTAGCTACCCGTGTCGAAAATAAGGGCACCCAGAGTTTAGGTTAAAACAATAAACTCCAGGTCAGTCATGTGACTGGTGTGAGAACTAAAACAGTTATTAAAACTTTATTTTAAAAGAGAGTAATTCAAGGGACCACGCCGTATAACACGGAACGAGTTTCCTCCCAAGAATACCAGTGCATAGAAAAGACAATGCAATGCTTTTTCGAAAAATGAAGCTATTATAAGACCCAGGTCCCATCACACAATGCAACGCAAGCCGGATGATAGGGTTTTCCCTTATAATAGCCAAACATGCTTGGTACGTTTAAAACAAATCATTTGATACTATTATAAGTGTATAGTGTCAAAACAATTTCAATCATAAATATCAATCATAGACGGCATGGGTACCATATATCATTTCGCCATACTAGTTCTACAATTAAAACCGCAATATCACGTATTGGAAATTGGATTTCCGTCATGAGTTGAGGCAAGGGGCAAGCTCCTCTCCGATTCGAGACACTCTAGCAAATGCCTCGGGACTACACACTCTGGGTAACCCCTGGATGCTTCAGGGCTGGTCCTCTCTTACGTTTGAGGATTAATTATTCCTGAACACACGTTTCCTGGTCCTAACAGACCTAAAATCGAGGCGCCTCATCCAACAACCACATAGGTGAAAAGTATATAAATGTCAGGGCAGGTAAGTCACTGACACCACCAAAGCTAGAAAGAAACGTCGTGCTCTCCCTGCAGTCCTTATCCCGTTTTTAACTCATACCGAGGTGTGAGGCTCGCGAATTCATGTTATACACAAAGCTACGCCACAAAGGCCATGCTTTGATCATCAACCACAAGACTTTTCTTTTCAACAGAAGCCTTGATCAATTGCCACTTAGGCGTGCCACACAGGCAATTCATGCCATGCGACTGATGTCCATCGATATAGAACCTCTGAGCTCGTACCTCTCCGAGAAGGGCGTTAAGCAAGAGAATAGATTCTCCGCCGCCAAACAGATGTCTATTTAATGGAGATCAATCAACATAGAATAAAATCCAATGTCAGACACACAGTCCATTTACAAGTTCATTCCGGGTCTAAACGAAACCGGAGGCACTTTCCTCGCATATCCATCGATCTCCAAGTACGTCTGGACGACCACCAACTGATTCCCTCATCTTGGGTGTACAGCCCAATCAAGATCATCAGTAATCACCCAAACGATGTGAAAACTTCCGGTCTTCAACCACCGTCTTCATCTTCGACATATCGTCGAATCGGTTATTCAGAATGGGTATAAACCCGGCCTTTCCAAACAACCCGCGTATATAATAAACAAATGTTACACAAACACAACATACGCCTCATTCCAATTTAGCAGCCACTAACCGTAAATCAACAAGAGAACAATTCCCCAAACATTAACCCCGAAGGCCGAAACCAACATCAGATCAATAACCAGGAAATCATTCTTCTTGGCTAACCTACAGTTAGTTTCTAAATTTCACATTCTTAGGGAAAGATTCCCATTAATTTTATAAAAGATAAATTCTTTTAAATTTATTCTTTAATCTTACTTTGGATGTCATTTCAAACCAAATTTTGGTTTTCCAAACTAGTCGGGATTAGCAAACCACACCGAAGTAATTATTTATTTTATTTCCCAATCCCAACCTATTCATCCCATGAAGCAAAACTGGTAATACTCCATATCTAACACCACGGTGTTATCGTAAATTTAATTACCATTTCACGTTCAAATCTAATTAAAGATTTAACTATCGCTTGGAGCAAAACTGGTGATACTCCATTCTCGCTCATTTACCAATTTTGATAATTTAAATTATCAATTCACATTTCAATCTAATTGCAGATTCATTAAAACTCCCTTTACTGGGTTAAAGAACTAATGTCATTTAAAACATAGTTCACGATAAGCCCAAATCACATTCTATTTATTATCGGGTTTAAGAACAAATGTTATTTAAAACACCGTTCACGATAAACCCATAAATCAATTCTAATTCAATTCCAATTATATATATTAGAAATTCTGGTTATTTAAAACCCATTTCAAATCCAATTTATTTATTTAAAAATAAATGGGTTTTAATTTTAGTTCAAAACTAGTTCATTTCGATAAAAATCTATTTTTATCCTTTCAAATGTGGAGTTTTTCATCCCAATTTTTCCCAAATCATTTCTTATGATATTACACAAATTATTACTATTTTTAATAATTTTATCAAGGCCCGTACAGTCAATTTCCATCAACGGCCATCGAACTGCACTTACAGCGACCTTTTCCAAATTTGATTTGGACGTATCTCCAAATCCATCCGTTAGATTTCAAATTTCTAATATTCGTTAGAAAGCTCTTTTTGATACGAACCCAACGGTTCCGGTTTTAGGAGAATCCGGAGGTCGGACTTCCCGTAATGTCCGTTCGAAGTCAATGGTCGAAATTCGCGAACTGCCGCGATGCGGTGCATTCTATTCAGGCCATTATAAAATATAGATAATATATACTTCGTCGATTTCCTTTTAAAACGTATTTTATAAATCGTTTTAAATTCGTTTTCAATTGAATTCAATTCATTTTTGAATTCATTTCCTATTCAATTCAATTCGAATTCGTTTTCTATCTAATTCAATTCGAATTCATTTTCTACTCAATTCAATTCGAATTCGTTTTCTATCCAATTCAATTCGAATTCGTTTTCTATTCAATTCAATTCGAATTCGTTTTCTATTCAATTCAATTAGAATTCCTGTTATAAATATTCGATTTTTATCTCTTTTCAATATTCATTATAAAAACAAATATAATCGATATAAATATCGTTCACGTCAAAATAGCGCATATCTAATCAACACGGATTTATATTTTTTAATAACTTCGTTATTCCATTCAACAAATGAATCTATATTTCTTTCAATACATGACTCTATATTTTTGTCAACACATGACTAATCTCAACGAATAAGTACTGTCCACGTGTGACTAATTTTGTTATTTAATATATTTTATAAAAATTATGGTATCTATCGTTTGATTTCAAATCAGACTCCAACCGTAAATTAGTAAGAGAATGATTCCCTGAGTATTAACCCCGAAGGCCGAAACCAACATCAGATCAATATCTAGGAGACCACTCATCTTATCTATTTTCCAGTTAGTTTCTAATTTTATATATGATAAAGATGTAAATTTTATTGTTAAAATATTTCGTTCAACACGTGACTAATCTCAACGGATGAGTACTGTCAACACATGAACCTTTATTTTATAATATTCTTTATTCTTCAAATTGGAATGAGGCCCAATCAATCACCATATAAAGTTAATTATATGGATTCCATACAACACATGTATATAATAGCAACGATAAATGATCAACCATCATCCAAAGTGCACTACACTGTATAAGCATCAAATATAGATATCTAACGCTTATAACAGCCTGTCAATCAATCGATCGACATACAACTAATTATTGGGATTAGTGTATGTCATATATTATCCCAATACCCGTGTGGGGTTTCAAATCAACAAACACAGATTTTTATTTGTGCAGTTGGGCGATGTGCAAAATTTATCGTCCCAATCAATGTCCTTCAAATAGGTGTACATAAACAAACCGTCCGGTTTGTAAATGAATATTTATTTATTCACGTTCATGTTAAAAATTATATTTTTAACGACCAAATTATTTTATTCAACCTATGAATATATTCGGTTTATTTATTAAATAAAATGATATCTTTATTTTTCTAACTTATTTTAGAAAATTTCGGCGGCACAACGACACGATACTAGAAACGGGACAAGGCCTAGCCTTATCCCCGGTCTAATAATGGCCCACGCCATACACATATCAATCAAATCCATTCCATTTCACCTAACAATCAAATTCAAATCAAATAATCTAACCAACTACACAACTAAACAAACAAGTCCATGGTCTGTGGACGATGGTGTCGGGTGCTACTAAACACCGTCTGCATCCTAGTATATATTTATATAACTAGAAAAGAAAAGTTAAAGTGAGAAGTTCTCACCGAGGGTTCCACTCCGCCGTGCTTTGCTGTTGAACTGATGAACGTCTGGATTTGCTTGAAATACCAATGCAGTTCTTTTCACGCTGTTCAAATAAAAATTATATTTTTATTAAAAATTATATTTTATATTTCTACTCTTTATATAAAGATCGAATTTTTATATTATCGCTATAAGAATCACATTTTTACTTCCATATATATATAATAAAATCCGATTTTTATTTCGCTACATATATGAAGATCAAATTTTTACTATCTATATAATGTAAAAATCGTATTTTTATTATCGCCACTATATAAAAATCATATTTTTATACCACTACTTCATATATGAAAATCCAATCTTTTCATATAGAAAGATCTAATCTTTTTACAAATGAAAATCTCGTCTTTTTTCCTTCGCCAATATCTAGATAAAAATCCTATTTTTCTTGTCATTCATATAAATAAAAACCTCATTTTTATATGATATTCATATATAAAAAATCACATTTTTATATCACTTTCTTCATGATAAAAATCCATTTTTTGTTGAATATAAAAATCCAACCTTTTCGAATATAAAAATCGCATTTTTCTTTCTAACATAAAAATCCTATTTTCCTATGAATAAAGATCATATTTTTCTCGCTATCACCATAATAAAAATCTCATTTTATTATGCAACATTATATACTTTAATCGCTACTTGATTAGCAAATTAATTAATTATCTTAAGCAAAATAAGCTAAAAACTCACTGCCAAAGCCGGAGGAGGGTTGCTAGCAGCGGTGGATGTCGGGGAGGCGTCGCAGATGGCGCAGCAGACCGTGGTCAGTGGTGGCAGTTAGATCTGAAAAGGGGCGACGGCTCTTAGACGGTTTCCGTTCGTTCTAGGGGGGTCGCGGCGCTGGGTGGTCGGTGGAGGGCTCCTGGGTAGTGCAGGCGGTGGCTGGCCAGTGGGGGTCGGAAAAAGGGGTGGCGACGGTTGTTCCTGGTGCTAGGGTTTGGGATTTTCGGCCTTGAAGGGGAGAGGCGGTCGGAGATAACTGGAGGGGGGTTGCGACGGCCATGGGTGGCGAAGGGAGGCGGGGCGATGGCGGTCCGACGAGGGTAGAGGCGGATTGGATGGAGAAAAGGAGGAGCGACGGTTTTTTTTTTCAATTTCAATTTGATCGTGGACTGAAGAAATAAAAGGGGAAGGGGTAATGCATATTTATTTATTTAATTAATTTAATTCTTCTAAAAGTTGACTTTTTATTTCGACCTCAAAACGAGGCCCACCGCCTGTCGTCCATAGCAAATTACCCCCATTCCGAACACAATGGGATATGTACCATAAGCTGATTCGACTGTTTCGATCAGTTTTCATCAAAATCAAAATATAACTCTATATATTGGATTTGAATGCGCATTTCAATTTACTGGGGTCACACACTAACTCTAAAAATTCCCGAAAAATATTTTCTAGCTTCGTATTGACGATACGGTCCTAACAAAACTAGTTTCGTCGAATTCTGAGACCGTTAGAAAAATGGCCATTTTCCAGTTGATTAAAATCAACTAAAACTGGTCAAACGCGTTTTTCTTTGCCACGCTCACATATTAATTCGAAAAATTACGAAATTTGGAATCTAGCAATAACTTGACATCACGGACCCAACAAAAGTGGTTTCGTCGAAAACCGAGGTTGTTTGTAAAATTTCCATTTTTAAGGGCCTGAATTCCATAGCAACTATTCAGAATTTTCAACTAGGCATATCTTTTGATTCCCGCTATGAAATTTTGATTTTTCGGATTCGTTGGAAAGATATTATCAAATAGATTCAATTATTTTTGGTTCCACTAAAATTCGGTTTATTTTGTACCCGGTATGTTCAATTGAATTTTGAAATCAAATTATCGAACTACCGTGCCATTTTCAATTCCTTTTATAATTATAAATAATTATTTATATTCTAACGACAACGTATATAAATATATACGTTCTAATTATATTCAAAATAAATTTCTCGTCGATACTATTTAAAATAATTCATTTTAAATGTACAAACTTCGCTATAATTGCCAAAATAAAAATTTTAAACTGGCTTAGATTTCCGGGTTGTTACACATAGCGACTATTCAAAAAATTTATTTGGACACAATTCACAATCTACACGACGAAATCTCGAATTTTCTCTTCCATTAGAAAAATATAATTCAGCAGCTTCAAACATTTCTTGTTTCACATAAATCCAATTTAAAATGGATTCTGTTTATTCGTTTTACATTCAAATCGCCAAATTACGAACTACCGCGCCATTTCGAGCTCGATTATAATTATAATAAAATTTATAAGTTCAACTGACATTTATAAATAAATTCGTTAAAATAATTGAATTCTAAACTGAAATGTATGTTTATAAATTGTCCAATTCACACAATACTGTCAATTCAACTTAATTCCGATTATTTCAGAATTAAATATATTATTTTACTATTTATATTAATTAAACATTCAATATTATTTAATTCTGGTCACTTAAAATTACCAAACAATTATTTAAATAATTAAATAAATTATTTATTATCCGTTAAAATATGGGTCGTTACATTCTTTCCCCCTTAAAAGAATCTCGTCCCCGAAATTACTAAGGTAGAAAATGAGCCCTATAACTGGGTTAAAAATTATTTGTTTACTTCTTAAATTTCAATTTCACTGTACCAATTAAATTTCAATTAAAATATTAATTCATTTCGACTAACGAAAATTTTCAATAATTCTAAAAGTTTTCTAATACTTTAAAATTTTGAAAATTTTCACCAGCACCTCTTTAGCATGGCTCAATCGATACAAGCAACTTGCCAATTCGGCTCATAAAAATCTCATACCCATATAAAATATAAACTTGTGCCTTTTTGTCGGGCATTTCATTATATCCCTTCCATCTGTTAGCAATTCTGTATATTCCAATGTCATCCCAATCAAACTCCAATCAGTTTTTATACTCAGACCCAATCATTTGCTTATAACCCGGCTAAATTCCATTTCAAACTCCCATTCCAAATCAAATTCCAAACTCTTAACTTATCACTCAATTCCATTCCAGATTATTCTCTAATCAAATCCAGGTTTATTTAACTTAGTTTAAGTTAAATTCCAATTTATTTATTTACTTTTACCATCTCATTCTATTTAACTTCATAAGCTAAATTTTAATTTCCGAATTTAAATTCCAGATTTTTATTTCAAATTAATTTGAAATCATAATAACAATTCAAAACCTTTGAATTTCTGAATAACTTGTTTCCTCAAAACAACTCAAAACCAAAATCCTTGGTAGTAATCCGTCACTTAGAACTCGAAAATGAACACTGATAATGTGGCCAACATCATCAGAGTTATTTCCTAGCAATCGAAGTGAGTTCAATACTATATCACTTTTCAAAACTCATATTTAAATATTTCCATTTTGAAATTATTTCAAAATATCATGCACAATTCTTGTTAAACAATTTAAAATCTCCCAGGATTTTAATTTTTCCATATATTTAATCCAAATCAATTTATAAACCCTTATTCGAATTTCTAGAGTTTTAATTCTTATCCTGATTAAATTTCAGATTTAATCCATCTGATTTCATACATTACACTTATATGAATTTTGATCGGTTATTTACATAACCATTTAATTTTTAATCTTACTCGATTATAATAACAACTAACACATCCAATATATTATAATACTTCCAATATAAATCCTTTATATCAAAATATAATTTGGGGTAAAATTATTTCATTTACCCTCTTTCAAAACATACCATGTCGGCTCAATGCATTCGAGCGTATAGAAACTACTACCGATACAGTGGATCAAATTGATCGACCAAAACTCATAAAAACCTCAACCAATAATCTCCACAATATAAAACAATTTTTATAAAATCTACAAATACATTCACTTGTACCCTATCTCTATCGAGTTACGCCACAGAGCCAAAGTAATCACTTAACCTTCAGCTCTAATACCACTGTAACGACCCGGGGGATTTGTGACCTTGGTAATCGACATACACCAATGTCAACTTTTCAAGCATCGGAAATACTGAATATGTAACGTCCCAGATTTTTGAACGTTGATTCCGAATATTTAAATTCGTTTAAATAGTAATTTGGCGATATTTGCAGATTTTATATCGAAATTATTTTATAAAATCGAGTTCAGAAATATATATAATTTATAATATAATTAAAAAGAGCTCGAAAACGATGCGGCAGTTCGTAATTTTCGATTCAAACTTTAATTGAATATACAAGATCCGATATAAGTCGAATTTCTATGAAACAAGCAACATTTGAACCAATTTGATTATATTTTTCTAATAAAAGAGAAAAATCGTGATTTCATCATGTAGATGGTAAGATCTGCCTAGATTAAAATTTCCAATAGTCGCTATAGAATCGTTTATTGATCGTAACGGATTATTTGATATAATTGCATACAGGATTCAAATCTGGGCAAGATTCTTTTGAGACGTAGTTATAATTTAATTTTTAGAATTTTACTGTAATTTTTAATTTGAAAAATAAGCAAAAAAAATTATTTGGAGTATTTTGCACCCTATATCAATATTTTGGGATTTCACAATGTGAGTTAACCTACCGATATTATTATATTTTCGGGACCATGGCACCTCGCTGGACACAACTATATCTTTGCTTCTGTCTATAGCGGTCTATAAATAAATAAGCTTAATACTTAAGAAACCCTCACACCCTAAACTTCTGCACCATTCTTTATGTACACATGCACATGTGAATCGAAATTTCCCCTAGCCTATGCTAACATATATGACAACTGTGTATACTTCTCGACCAAAGCGGAAAGAAAACGTACACATCGTACAACCTAAGTGCCTACCTATGCCTAACCTAATACATCATTTACGCACCCAATATATATTGAAATGCACATGTAAGCAAATCTATAGGGTACAGACTAAGCATGCTGCTGTTGTACAACAAGAATGACATCTCTTTCCGTCTGCTAACCTACCCTACCCCTTAACAAATTTTCTTGCTTCCATTGTTTCAAACTGCGCACAGCAGCACCCACTATCCTAAGAAGATTACAAACTGCTACTATATATCTATGAAAGGAAAACACTTTGGTCTATTTTATCACCATCAGTTATCAGTGCACAGCCTTGTACTATCAAAACACACATGCCTTTCAATACAAAATCGTACAGTACCATGATTTTTTTTACATTTACTTGGCATCCAAACTATCGATGCCTTGTACCTAACGTTTCCTTCACGTCCACGTTACTTGGCAGCCACAGCACACCCCATCTATATAAACCATCGTTCTCTTCAGAGCTTTAAAACAAAAGCCATCTCCATCTCAACAATAAAACGTATGTATATTTATAATAGAGATTCTTTTGAAAATCATAATAAATCGGAAATTCAACCAAAATCAATTCCGTTTGGTTCGTTGAAATCACAAGCTTGAAAGCTTCACTCTCGTACACTCAGTTTTGGTGCCATCTTTTGGGCTGTGGGGTCAGTTTCGGACCAGCGTAGCTCTTGAGGGACCATGGCGAAGTACATGTGGCGTAGGTTGGGGGGAGTGGCGCTGGGAAGGGAGTCAGTTTCATAGAGAAGCTTTGAAGGTGGTGACGGAGATCGGTGCAGCGGTTTAAGGGAGTTTTAGTTGCATGGAGTATTAACTCGTATGGTCTGGTTTGAAGTAAAAGAAGGCGGTGAATGGGATGGGTTCGGGCATTTTAAAATCAGCCGTGGGTGGAGTTTCTTACGTGAGCATGAAGTTGTTGGAAGTATGGTTACAAGTGGATGCATGGGAAAGAATAGGGGCAGAAGGAGCTATTGCATGTAAGAAGAAAGAGGAGTGGTGATGGGTTCAATTCTTTACGTAGGGAACGAAAAGAATAGGCAGAGATGAAAACAACAGATGATGGAGCTGCATGAGCATGGGTTCGGAAATGCACGCATGAGTAAAGGAGCTGTAACAACCCGTAAAATTTGAACCAATTTAAAGTTTTTAAATTGGCCATTTTAGTGAATTTTAAATATTTAAAATAAATATTTTAAATGATAATGCCGAAAAGTAGTTCGAATCAATGTTTGAAAATGAATATAAAACGGATTAATAAAACTTTGACTGACTGTATCGGGTGTAAAATAAAACGGATTTCAGTGAAACCAAAAATATTTAAATCTGTTGGTGAATATCTTTCTAACGAATCTGAAAAATCGAAGTTTCGTAGTGGGAGTCAAAAGTTATGGCCAAATGAATTTTCAGAAAGGTCGCTATAAAATTTATATAGCCCGTGAAAATAGACATTTTGCAAACGACCTCGGAATTCGACGAAATCACTTTTGTTGAATCTGGAATGTCAAATTATTGCTAGGTTTCAAATTTCATAATTTTTGAAACTAATATGTGAGCGTGGCGAAGAAAAATGTGTTTTGGTCAATTACAGTTAAATTGGATCGACCAGAAAATGGCCATTTTTCAAACGGTCTCAGAATTCAACGAAAGTAGTTTTGTTGGGACCGTATCGTCAAAACATAGCTAGATTTATTTTTTGAGAATGTTTAGAATCAGTATGTGACCACGGAAAATTGAAATGTACGTTCAAACTAAATATTGAATGTGTTATATTTTAATTTGAAGAAAAACTGACTGAAACAGTCGAATGGGCCTACGAAACATATCCCAGTGTGTTCAGAATGGGGGTATCTAGCTAGGGACGACATTCGTTGGTTTTGGATTGGAGTTAGTATGTGAGGAGGGGTATTTTAGAGATTTTAAATATATATAAATACAAAAAAATTCTCATTGGCCAGTCAAAACCCTAGCCTCCTTTGAATCAGCCCAAAACTTCCCTTCCTCCGATCTCCCTCGATTCACAATGAAATTCGAAACCACTTAAACAAAAATGAAGTGCTAGACGAGATCTTTCCATCCATTCACACTTGATCGATTCTGGTGAAGTAGAGCGCCGCCATTTCAGTCGAGAACGCGCCGTCGTCGATCGAGTTTTGGGGGCCAAGGGGGTTCTAGTTCAGCAAACAGGGGCGACGCAGGTAGCTGCTGCGGTGGCGCAGCTCGAGGTGGCCTCCGATCAACTTGAAACAGACGGTGGCGATCACAAACCTAAACCCTAGATTTGAACGACGGTATCCAGAGGGGGGTTTTTAATTTGGAAAAGGTAGTGTTTTTAAGTGTTGTAAATTTAATTAATTACGTTTTAAAATTGTTTGATGTTTAGAATTACATATCTTTTTCATTTGTTGACGAAATTCAGTGAAACAAGAGACAATGGACTCTTGTGGACGTCTTCTACATTCAAGAAGAGACCTCATATTTTTCTGAGCCTTCTGCAATTTTTGGTGGAGTGGAACCCAATGTGAGATTTCCAATTTATAAACGATATGGAAAACAACAATGTATAAATTATATAGTCACTGTATGAGTTATATAAGCGTTGTACACCTCATGTATAAGCGTTGTATAAGTTGTATAGTTGTTGTATAAGTTATATATGCGTTGTAAAAATTATATGTGCATTGAAATGAATGGAAGTGAATTGAAATATATTTATATACGAATATATATATATATATATATACTCCCTTCGTCCACAGACCATGGACGATATTTATTGGTTGTGATATTGTTTGTATTATTTGGTTGATGTGAAATTTGGTGAATAATGCGAATGGTTGACATAATTGTTTGTGGATGAGAATGATTGACTTTGGTTGAAAAATACCCATTTGTGTTTGAAAACAAAATTAGAATAGGTTGTGGAAATGAAAGAAAACATGCTCGCCTACGTGCGAATTAGATGCATGAAATCCCCATTGTCAAAAACCGCAAAGTTTTAAGGTAGAGCGAGGAGTCGTACTTCGATACGGTCCCGGTTTTAACTACCCTGCCGTTATGCTGCCAAAATTTTCAATAATATTCATGTGTTAGAATTATTTTCATGTGTTGAAACTATATTCATGTGTTGAATAGAAATTCATGAGTTGAACGATATTCATGTTTTGGAAATAAATTGTTTTATAATAAAAATCATATTTTTATCATCTATATGAACTATATAAAATAGTCGCATTTTGAAATAAATTGTTTTATAATGAAAATCATATTTTGATCATCTATATGAACTATATAAAATAGTCGTGTTTTGAAATAAAAAAATTTACAATAAAAATCACATTTTTATTATATACATGAAATGTTAAAAATAGTGAAGTGTTGAAATAAATGTTTGTTGGATAAAAATATCATTTTTATCGAATGTATGAAATGAATATGGTTTTGAAATCGAAGGGGATTTTATTTATATATATATATAAATATAGCTAAAATGAATCGAATAACGAAGCTGTAGTTCGTGTTTTGAAACCGTGATTTCAAACGATTAGTGCGGGAGATCTGACCATCGGATTTTCCCGAAACCACAACCGTTGGGTTCGCTTTGGAAATATCTTTACAACGACACCAACTTTGTAAAGATCCAATGGTAGGATTGTCTGGAATGTTTAATTCAAATCTGAAGGAAAACAGCTCCACAATCTGAAGGAAAACAGCTCCACAATCTGAAGGAAAACAGCTCCACAAAGACGAAGATATGAAGACGATGCAAGACCGATGATCTTCACGTCGAATGGAGGGGTGCTACTGATGCTCATGATGGGAATAGCTACCTTGAAGGGGCTGAAGTAGTAGCCGTCCGAACGTACATGTGGATTGTACGGATATGCGAGGAATAAAGATCCTCCAGTTTCGTTCAGACCCGGAACGGACTTGTAAATGGACTGTGTGTTTGACATTGGATTTCATTCTGTGTGTTTGATAGACGTCAGTTGCATGGCGTGAATTGCCTGTGTGGCATGTTGAGATGCAATTATCAAAGCTTTTGTTGAAAAGCAGAGCTTTGTGGTGGATGATCAAAGCACTGCCTGTGTGGCATAGCTTTGTGTATAACGTAAATTCGCGAGCCTCACACCCCGGTATGGACCAGAAACGGGAGAGGACTTCAGGGAGGACATGCGTTTCTTTCTAGCTAGGGTGGTGTCAGTGACCTACAAGCCCTGACATTTATATTATTTTCACATGTGTGATTGTTACTGTTGCGAGGCGCCTTGGATATATCGGTGACTATGTGAAGCCGATAGAGTCATCCGTTGGCTCATTTACGCCCCAAGGGCGGGGAACCGTAGTGTTCAGACATTTTAATCTACATCGGTGGGCCGACCCTGACGATCCAGGGGCCCACCTGAGTCTGGGTCCTGAGACATGGTAGGCTAGATTGTCTCGAAGCGGTGAGGACGATCCCTGGCCTCGGTTCATGCCAGAAATCCAATTTCCAAATACGACACCATGCGGTTTTGATTGTATATATATATATGGCGACATGATATATGGTACCCATGCCGTCTATGATTGATATTTATGATTGTATCTAAAATTAGAAACTAACTGGAAACGAGCTAGGATGGATGGTTTCCTGGGTATTGGTCTGATGTTGGTTTCGGCCTTCAGGGTTAATACTTAGGGAATCGTTCTCTTACTAGTTTACGGTTGGATCTGATTAAGAATTAAACAAAAAATTTAGATTTTTAGTGATTTTTCTTTACGCATATTAAGCATATCTTGGTTGATATAAGGTAAAACTCTATCCTCCGGTTTGTGTTGCATTGTGTGATGGGACTTGAGTCTTATATCGGCTTCATTTTTATAAAAAGCATTGCGATGTTTAAAATATTTATTTGTTTTAAAGCACTGGCAATCCAATGGATTAAATCCATTCTGCGAAAGTGGCATGGTCCTGTGATTAGCCATATTTGAAAATGTGTTAAGTAGATTTCTAATACCAGTCCCATGACTGACTCGTTGTTTGTTTCACTTGCAAACTCAGGTGCCCCTTTTTCTACACGGGCAGCCTTGTATTTA
The DNA here is from genome assembly GCA_030737875.1 of Allium sativum. NCBI lineage: Eukaryota > Viridiplantae > Streptophyta > Magnoliopsida > Asparagales > Amaryllidaceae > Allium > Allium sativum. The sequence continues at coordinate 617,539,336 of CM060918.1, read as the reverse complement.
GGTTTTAGCAGGCCCTTTCTGGATAGCTAGAGCTGAAGATGGATTCTATCATTTATCTCTTTTTATGATGTTCAGCTCCTGTTGTACGTATTATGTTTTCTTTTCCGCTGTAGACATTTTATGTATAGCTGAACTGTATTTTGTACCAAGTATGATCCTATATACCGTGTAACTCTGATGATTATATTTATTTAGTGTATTCTATTGTACATTATCTGGTGTATTTAATTATTTTTGTTCTGTTGTTTTCTGTTTATGTGTTATATTCCAAAGATTACCCTTGCACCATCTCATCGGGGTTTGGGGTCGTAACAAACGTGGTATCAGCGCTTTGGTTAAGCTTAGTTCTGGAATATAACATATTAACGAACCCATCAGAAATAGAACCAGTAGTGTTCTAGGACGAATAACTCATTACAGATAGGATAAGTAATATCTTAGTATGAGTATAGCAGAATGAAATACACCTCGGTAGACACATTTACATTCAAGTATATGTCTCTATGCTTTATAATATCTTTTCTGTTGACCTGACACTTGGTCTTCTATTTGCAGAAGTACTAGAAAATGTGTGCCAGAAACAAAAGGAACGCAGACCCAGATATAGAAGCTCTATTTATGAAATATAGAAATCTGGGTGGAGCACTATTCTTGGGCAAAGAATCTATTGCTAAAACACAAGCTTGGATTAGTTCCACTGAGAAAATCTTTGAAGGTTTAAAGCTGAGGGATGACCATAAAATATTACTGGCATCTTGGGCACTCAAAGACGAAGCTTTGTTCTGGTGGGATTCGATTATTAAGGATAATCCAGAAGGTGATATCACCTGGGATAGATTTAAAGAGATTTTCAGTGAAAGATTTATTCCTCCAGAAGCAACTGAGCGGTTATGTGATGAATCATACTATTCGATACAAGGGGATATGAATATCCCAGAATATCATAAGAGATTCAATGAACTTTCTCATTTTTCTCCGCATCTGATTCAAGATCCAAAGCGGAAGAATCTGAGGTCTATAAATGGACTTCAAAGAAAATACCAGAATAAAGTAATGGGGGCATGTGAAGATTCCTTTTTCTGAAATAATATACATGGCCTACCAGTATGAGGATCTCGATAGGAAAGGTATGTTGCGAGACGAAGAGGAAGTCAGTTCTAGCAGCAAAAGAAAATTCGAAACTGATAGCCCAGAAACAAGTAACAGCCTGAGGCCAGTACGAAGTCTGAGTTCAGAAAGAAGCCTAGAGTCGATCAGAAAAAGGTTAAAGCAGTCGTATGTTTAAAGTGTAATAAGCAAGGGCATTCGATGAGGAACTGTGAATCTTCGAGCAGTCGGAAGAAGGATGGGTCTTAGTCTAGTAAGAAGGCTCGAGAGGGTCGTGGATGCCATAAGTGCCACCAAGTTAGTCACATTTTGAAAAATTGCCGACTATCACAGAAATCTGAAGTGGTTCAGGTAAACAAAGTAGTGGAAACCTCTGAGCCCTCAGCTAGTCAAGAAAGGCCAGATGTTTTAGAAGGCACGCTTACTGCTAAAGATATCCCAGTAAAGGTATTATTTGATACAGGCGCGTCACGAAGCTTTGTTGCAAAGAATGCAGTTAAGAAACTGGAATTGGATTTGAAGAAGCTCAAAGAACCCATGACGGTTCATAATCCGGTCGGGGGTTCCCTCGATCTTAGCTGGGTTTGTGGAGTTCCTATTTCTTTTTCTTGTTATCGGTTCCCCACTATCGCGATCGTTATGAATTTTACCGAATTCGATCTCATTCTGGGATTGGACTGGTTAACCCAATATGAAGCCGAAGTTAAATGCGCCGAGAGGGTTGTCAGGGCAAAAATAAAGTACGTGGAATACATAACCATTCCATGTGAAGGACCAAATTCTAATAGAAAAGACTTTTGGGCAGCTTTAGATGTTTCTCCTGCTTAGATAGAACCTGTTCCTGTCGTCGCGGAGAATATTCCGGTCGACATAGAAAATATACCAGTTGTCAAGAACTATGCGGATGTGTTCGAAGAAGTTGTTAGCTTACCCCCGCAGAGAGAAACTGATTTCAAGATCGCTTTAGTTCCAAATGCAAGGCCATTAGTTCATGCTATTCGAAGAATGATCTTGAAGGAGAAAGATGAGTTAGATAATCAAACTCGACAGCTAGTATGGAAGGGTATGATCAGACCTAGTTTCTTTGATTGGGGAGCAGCAGTGGTATTTGTCCCGAAGTCAGACGGTACTCTCAGACTGTCTGTGGATTATCGTGACTTGAATAAGCAGACATTGAAAAACAAATATACATTGCCGCGGATTGATGATTTGCTAGATCGATTGAATGGCGCACAAGTATTTTCACGAATGGACCTAGCTACAGGTTTCCATCAGCTTCGTATTGCCGAAGAGTGTGTTCCTTTGATAGCATTCAGAGGTCCAGACTTATTCTACGAGTGGTTAGTAATGCCGTTCGGCTTATGTAACGCTCCAGCTTATTTTGTCGATCTAATGAACCAAGTATTCTGAGGAGTATTGAATAAATTTGTTCTGCTTTGCATTGATGATATACTGATCTTCTCTAAATCAGAAAGCGAACACGAAAAACATTTGGAACAAGTGTTAGAAATTTCAGAAAGAATGTTTTAAAAACAAAATTTTCCAAATGTATATTCTGGCAAGAAGAAGTCAAATTTCTTGGGCATGTCGTGTCAAAGCAAGGAATTTCAGTGGATCCCAGTAAAATCACTGCTATTCAGAATTGGAAACAGCCTCGTACACCCATAGAAGTCAGAAGTTTTCTCAGGTTAGCCAGTTATTATCGGAAATTCATTAAGGATTTCGCGAAGACATCCAGTTCCTTAACGATACTGACTAAGAAACATTCGAGATTCAATTGGACTTCAGAATGTGAGGAAGCTTTCCAGAAGCTGAAATTAAAACTGATGGCCGCTCCAGTGTTAACAATAATAGATAGCAATGAGGACTTGAAAGTCTGGACTGACGCTTCTAGAGAAGGCCTTGGTGCAGTGTTAATGCAAAGAGGTCAAGTGATTTCTTATGCTAGCCGTCAGTTGAAACCGCATGAGAAGAATTACATTACTCATGATCTTGAGTTGTTAGCCATCGTATTCGCTTTGAAAATCTGAAGGCACTACCTTTTGGGTGAGAAATTCGAACTGTATATAGACCATCGGTCATTGAAATATTTGTTCACTCAGAAAAACTTGAATCTGAGGCAGCAGCGTTGGCTAGAATTTCTTACGGCATACGATTTTGAGATTTTGTACACTCCAGGGAAAACCAATGTTGTGGCTGATGCGCTGAGTAGAAAGAATGTAATAATCGCCAGTTTTATCATTACGACATCATTGATTGATAAAATATCTGCTCTTCAGAAGGATGATCATTTCATTCAAAGAATCAAAGAAAGAATACAGAAAGGCGAGACCTTGAGTTTTCAGATAGATGACGAGGGAATCCTAAGGTTGAAAGGCCGAATATGTTTGCTGAACATTGCTGAACTTTGAAGAGAAGTATTGGATGAATGTCACAAAGCCAAGCTTAGAATCCATCCAGGAGTGAACAAGATGTATAATGATATCAAACGCACTTTCTGGTGGAGATCCATGAAACGAGACATCTCCTTATATGTTAGCAGGTGTACTACTTACCAGCAAGTCAAAAGCGATCAGCAGAAGCTCGCTGGATTATTGCAACCTTTAGAAATTCCAGGCGGAAAGTGGGAACAGATTTCTATAGACTTCATAGATGGTTTTCCCAGAACCAGGAAAGGAAATGACGGTATTCGGGTGATCGTCGATCGTTTCACGAAGACCGCCCATTTCATACCTGTCAGATCGAACAGAACTGCTCAGAGTCTGGCGCAGGTATATTTCAAGGAAATTGTTAGACTGCACGAAGTTCCCATGAGCATCGTTAGTGATCATGACCCAATTTTTGCCAGTAAATCCTGGGAAGCATTCCATGCAGAATTGGGAACGAAACTGAACCTGAGCACCGCTTATCATCCTCAAACAGATGGTCAAACTGGGAGAGTGAATCGTATTCTTGAAGATCTATTGCGTGCTTGTATTATTGATTTTGGCGGATCATGGGAAGACCATTTACATTTGGCTGAATTCTCATATAATAACAGCTACCAAGCGAGCTTGAAAATGTCTCCATTCTAAGTATTGTATGGTAGACTGTGCCGATCCCCTGCTTGTTGGGTTGAACCTGGTAACAGACTTGAATTGGGGCCTGATATGATTCGCGATGCTGCGGATAAAGTCGATTTCATTAAGAAATGATTACTAGCCGTCCAAAGCCAACAGAAAAGCTATGCAGATAAGAGAAGAAGAGATATATCATTTGCTGTTGGCGACTATGTATATTTGAAGGTATCTCCGATGAGAGGAGTTATCCGGTTCGGTAAAACAGGGAAATTGGCGCCCAACTTTATTTGTCCGTTTCCTGTTCTAGAACGTATTGGAACTCTCGCATATATGGTTCAATTGCCTAATTGGTTGCCTGAAGTGCATGATGTATTTCACGTATCTCAACTGCGAAAGCATGTGTATGATCCAGATCTCGTTATAGAAGAAGCCACACAAAATGATATAGAAATTACTCCAGAATTGGCTGTGAGAAGAGAGCCGCTAAAGATAATTGGCAAAGAAACCAAAAATCTAAGGAACAAAAAGGTTCACTTAGTCAAAGTGCACTGGAGTGGAGATCCGCGAGATTGTACTTGGGAAACAGAGGAAAGCATTAAGAAAGCCTATCCTAAGTGCATGGTGGATATCTCTGATTAACTCTGGTGCAAGGTACATTTACCGTATTTTGCATTTCCATTATGTTCTCCACTTTGCTATTGTTTTCTTTGCATAGATGTAAACTTTTTAATTATATAGTCTGAATGATTTAAAAGAGTATATGAATTAATTAATACATTTTTGAAAAGTTAAAAATAATTTGATTGATGTTTGTGTTGTGTGATTGTGGATATGATTTATTAAATTATTAGAATGGTAATTAAATTAATCAATAAGAGAATGAATGATAGAATTTATTTGATTAAATCACACATTGAACTGATTAGAGAATAGATAAAAATATGTACATGCGCATTATATATGTTTGAACAGGTAAATGGATTAACTGTTGAGTAAAGATTTTATTTGCGTGCCCAACAAATAGGTAAACCTTAATGAGTTGGATGCGCAATTTTATTATTATATCAACTCCTGTGAATGCCATTGGATGCGGAGTGCTGGTTGTTCTGTATGTAATAATAAACGTCGTCATAGGATAGTAACAATTAATTTTGAACTACACTACATGGCATACTTCTTGAAGATAGGCACACTTCATCATATACCACATAAGCATTTGGAGCTTGTGCGACGAGGTTGAAGATTTACCGTACGAGCGAGAGGCTTGTATGGCGATGACTATATTTTACAGGTTGAACTGATGACTGATATGGACCTTATAAAATATAACGGTAAATTGCCAGATTAATAAAAACCCCACACGGGTCTGGAGATGACAATAAACACGTCTCTCTGGTCATTAAGGCACAAAAACCATTTATAGGGTGACGAGAATTTATTCTCTTGAGTTATGATCTATACACACTCCCCTGTGGACACCGGAATATATCACTATAAATATGTGCATGCTTATTAGGATTTATTGGGTACCTAATACGGCCCAATAAATTTCCAAACCACTCCAAATACAAAGGAGGTTATGGCGAAATTTTTCGAAAATTCAGGGTGTTAGCCAAATTTTTGAAGAATTTGAAAATTCTCAGAAACTGAAAAGTTGGAGAATGGAAGCCAGATTGAAAGTAGAGTTGGTTAATTAATCCACTTTCGACTTTGTTACTTTTCGGGGACGAAAATTTTTAAGTGGGGAGATTGTAACAACCCATAAAATCTGAACCAATTTAAAGTTTTTAAATTGGCTATTTTAGTGAATTTTAAATATTTAAAATAAATATTTTAAATAATAATGCCGAAAAGTAGTTTGACTCGATGTTTGAAAATGAATATAATTACTTTGAATTATAAACAAGGCCTGAAATGGCGCGACAGTTTCAAAATTTCAATTCAAACTTTGACTGACTATACCGGGTGCAAAATAAAACGGATTTTAGTGAAACCAAAAATATTTAAATCTGTTGGTGAATATCTTTCTAACGAATCTGAAAAATTGAAGTTTCGTAGTGGGAGTCAAAAGTTATGGCCAAATGAATTTTCAGAAAGGTCGCTATAGAATTTATATAGCCCGTGAAAATAGACATTTTGCAAACGACCTCGGAATTCGACGAAACCACTTTTGTTGGATTCGGGATGTCAAATTATTGCTAGGTTTCAAATTTCATAATTTTTGAAGCTAATATGTGAGCGTGGCGAAGAAAAATGTGTTTTGGTCAATTATAGTTAAATTGGATCGACCAGAAAATGGCCATTTTTCAAACGGTCTCAGAATTCGACGAAACTAGTTCTATTGGGACCGTATCGTCAAAATATAGCTAGATTTATTTTTCAAGAATTTTTAGAATCAGTATGTGGCCCCGGCAAATTGAAATGTACGTTCAAATTAAATATTGAATGTGTTATATTTTAATTTGAAGAAAAACTGACTGAAACAGTCGAATGGGCCTACGAAACATATCACAGTGTGTTCGGAATGGGGGTATCTAGCTAGGGACGACAATCGTTGGTTTGGATTGGAGTTAGTAGGTGAGGAGGGGTATTTTAGAGATTTAAAAATATATAAATACAGAAAAATTCTCATTGTCCGGTCAAAACCCTAGCCCCTTTGAATCAGCCGCCGCCACTTCCAACGAACGATCCAAATCGCCCAAAACTTCCCTTCCTCCGATCTCCCTCGATTCACAATGAAATTCGAAACCACTTAAACGAAAATGAAGTGCTAGACGAGATTTTTCCATCCATACACACGTGATCTATTCTGGTGAAGTAGAGCGCCGCCATTTCAGTCGAGAACACGCTGCCGTCGATCGAGTTTTGGGGGCCAAAGGGAGGTTCGGGTTCAGCAACCAGAGGCGGCGCAGGTAGCTGCTGCGGTGGCGCAACTCGACGTGGCCTCCGATCAACGTGAAACAGACGGTGGCGATCGCAAACCTAAACCCTAGATTTGAACGACGGTTTCCAGAGGGGGTTTTTAATTTGGAAAAGGTATCGTTTTTAAGCACTGTAAATTTAATTAATTACGTTTTTAAATTGTTTGATGTTTAAAATTACATATCCTTTTCATTTGTTGACGAAATTCAGTGAAATAAGAGACAGTGGACTCGTGTGGACATCTTCTACATTCTAGAAGAGACCGCATATTTTTCTGAGCCTTCTGCATTTTTTGGTGGAGTGGAACCCAATGTGAGATTTCTAATTTATAAACGATATGGAAAACAACGATGTATAAATTATATAGTCGATGTATGAGTTATATAAGCGTTGTACACCTCATGTATAAGCGTTGTATAAGTTGCATAGTCGATGTATAAGTTATATATGCGTTGTAAAAATTATATGTGCATTGAAATGAATTAAAGTGAATTGAAATATATTTATATATGAATATATATATATACTCCCTTCGTCACAGACCATGGACGATATTTATTGGTTGTGATATTGTTTGGATTATTTGGTTGATGTGAAATTTGGTGAATTACGCGAATGGTTGACAGAATTGTTTGTGGATGAGAATGATTGACTGTGGTTGAAAAATACTCATTTGTGGTTGAAAACAAAATTAGAATAGGTTGTGGAAATGAAAGAAAACATGCTCGCTTGCGTGCGAATTAGATGCATGAAATCCCCATTGTCAAAAACCGCAAGGTCTTAAGGTAGAGCGGGGAGCCGTACTTCGATACGGTCCCAGTTTTAACTACCCTGCCGTTATGCTGCCGAAATTTTCAATAATATTCATGTGTTAGAATTATTTTCATGTGTTGAAACTATATTCGTGTGTTGAATAGAAATTCATGTTTTGAATAGAAATTCATGTGTTGAACGACATTCATGTTTTGGAAATAAATTGTTTTATAATAAAAATCATATTTTTATCATTTATATGAACTATATAAAATATTCGTGTTTTGAAATAAATTGTTTTATAATAAAAATCATATTTTTATCATCTATATGAACTATATAAAATAGTCGCGTTTTGAAATAAATTGTTTTAAAATAAAAATCATATTTTTATCATCTATATGAACTATATAAAATAGTTGTGTTTTGAAATAAACTGTTTTACAATAAAAATCACATTTTTATTATATACATAAATTGTTAAAAATAGTGAAGTGTTGAAATAAATGTTTGTTGGATAAAAATATCATTTTTATCAAATGTATGAAATGAATATGGTTTTGAAATCGAAGAGGATTATATATATATATATAATTAAAATGAATCGAATAACAAAGTTGCAGTTCATGTTTAAAAAGCGTGATTTCAAACGATTAGTGCAGGAGATCCGACCATCGGATTTTCTCGAAACCACAACCTTTGGGTTCACTTTGGAAATATCTTTCCAACGATACCAACTTTGTAAAGATCCAATGGTTGGATTGTCTAGAATGTTTAATTCAAATCTGAAGGAAAACAGTGCCAGAATCGATTATATATATATATATATATATATATAATTAAATTAAATCGAATAACGACGCTGCAGTTCGTATTTTAAAATCGTAACTTCAAACGATTAATGCGGGAGATCTGACCGTCGGATTTTCCCAAAACTGAAACCATTGGATTCGTTTTGAAATGATCTTTCTAATGATATAAAATTTGTGAAGATCCAACGGTTAGATTTTCAGATATGTGTAAATCAAATCTGGAGAAAAACAGCACCACGGCCGCGTTATGGCTTGAAGCGTTGTTTTGAATAAATTGGCTATTTTTAAATAAATAAAAATAGCGATAAATAGAGATAAAATATTATAAACGATATGGAATGTAAATAAACTGAATTTGCTCGGTTTATGTGATAAGTGATGGTTGAATGTGTTTGACGTGAAATTACATTAAAGAACAAAATTGGTGATGTCGAATAATTTAACCATTGAAATGAATTGATTTGAAATTCTAAATATACGTGAATTATTTGAAAAGGCCGAGTTAATTCTCATTTCAAATAATTGATCGACGATTGAAAGTCGAAGATATGAAGACGATGCAAGACCGATGATCTTCACGTCGAATGGAGGGGTGCTACTGATGCTCATGATGGGAGTAGCTACTTGAAGGGGCAGAAGTAGTAGCCGTCTGGACGTACATGTTGACTGTACGGATATGCGAGGAATAAAGATCCTCCGGTTTCGTTTAGACCCAGAACGGACTTGTAAAAGGACTGTGTGTCTGACATTGGATTTCATTCTGTGTGATTGATAGACGTCAGTTGCATGGCGTGAATTGCCTGTGTGGCATGCTGAGATGCAATGATCAAAGCTTTTGTTGAAAAGCAGAGCTTTATGGTGGATGATCAAAGCACTACCAGTGTGGCATAGCTTTGTGTATAACGTAAATTCGCGAGCCTCACACCCCGGTATGGACCAGAAACGGGAGAGGACTTCAGGGTGGACATGCGTTTCTTTCTAGCTAGGGTGGTGTCAGTGACCTACCAGCCCTGACATTTATATTATTTTCACCTGTGTGGTTTTTGCTGTTGCGAAGCGCCTCGGATATATCAGTGACTATGTGAAACCGATGGAGTCATTCGTTGGCTCATTTATACCCCAAAGGGCGGGGAAACGCAGTGTTCAGGCATTTTAATCCACATCGATGGACCGGCCCTGACGATCCAGGGGCCCACCTGAGTCTGGGTCCTGAGACATTGTAGGCTAGATTGTCTCGAAGCGGTGAGGACGATCCCTGGCCTCGGTTCATGACGGAAATCCAATTTCCAAATCCGACACCGTGCGGTTTTGATTGTGTGTATATATATATATATATATATATATATATATATATGGCGACATGATATATGGTACCCATGTCGTCTATGATTGATATTTATGATTGTATCTAAAATTTGTAACGACCCGTATTCTACGCATCATAGGATCGTAGAATATTTATTTCTTTCACATATGAAGTCGTATGGTCATGTAACTTGAGGAGACGACTATTGGAGTCATTTCCCATGTTCATGATTTTTCCCGATTTTTAAATGACCATTTTACCCCTAGTTGGTACTGTTTTGGCAATAACTTTTGACTGGAAAGGAATTTTGACCTGAAACCACTTCCATTGGCTCCGGATGATGGTTTACAATTCCGTAGAGTGGTCACATTAGCCAAACGGACTCACCGTTTGGGAGATATGGCTGAAACAAGTTTCAGATGGTGAAAAACAGCTTAATTGGGCTTAACCGGGTAATTAGCAGCTAGGCCCAGAGGGGAATTTCGGGTTTAGAGGCATAGGAGGGCTGATTAGGGTTAGGAAATCACTTTCATTTCAGTTTTGTGCCGCCACAAACCTTCTTGAGACCTTAGTAATGGCTTCCATCCTCTAAAACCACTCCAAAACACATTTTTAGTGAAGATTAAGCCTAAACTACATCAAAACAAGGCAAAATAGCAACGGAGCAAGGTTGGAGCTGCTGCTATACATAGGAATTCGACCCAAACAGAGAGTATTTCAGATTTGGTGTTTTATTTTGTGGCAAAGGTGAGTGATTTGCATAGTTTTTGCACTAATTACGGTAATTAAGGGTAATTAGTGAAGATTAGCGAATTTATACACTAATAAATTCTGGAAAAATGTTTAGAAATTTGAAAATAATATTTTATGCCTCTGTTAGAAAATTTGGGCGATTTGATTAAGTTTTACTAAGTATGTGCTTAAACATATTAAGTGGAATTGTGGGAAAATGTGAGGTTTTAGCCACTTTTGATCCAACTTGATTCATTTGAATTGTTGTTTTGCTGTTTGTGGTTGCTATTACATGTTGCTATGACTCTATGGTGTGTTTTATGATTGATTAGAAGTGTTAGATTTGTCAAAAATGTCGTCGAATGGCGTAAACAAGTTGCTGGAAAAAGTTGCAGAAAATTGTGCAGGGTTTCGGATCGGATCGGACATGGGCTCGGATCGGATTAGAGACCTGGGCAAGGAACCCGACCCAAACTGGAACCTGGCGCAAAAGAAACTTGGCGAAAAAGGAAGGCCATGTTGGTTAAGTTGGGGATCAGATCGACTAAGGGACGAAGGGCTCGGATCGGGACTTGATACTTGGGAGAACTGGCAAGAGGGAAGGCCACGCTAATTGAACTCGGATCGGATCAGACGAAGAAAGAGGGATCGGATCGGAGCACGTGAAGAACGAGGGAGCGGATCGGAACGGAAGCACGAACTGGAAGGGATATGGCACCCGACCCGACCCGGAGGAGGACACCCGACCCGAAGTGGAATACCCGACCCGAACCGATGCGACGCTGTGGACCCGAACCGAACCGCTACAGGAGAAGACTACAGACCGACCCGAATTAGAGGACCCGACCCGAACCGTTGGCTAGGAGGAGAACCCGACCCGACCCAGTATTGACCAATAACCCGAGATGCAAAGGTAGTCCAATATGGGAAGTTAGAGCTCAGGATCCAGTTGGGAACCGATGAGTTCACTTCATGATTGGGCTTTGCTGCGGGACGTGTGCAAAGGGGCAGTCGATGTTTATGACTTTGGATCACTATGTATGGGAAGTACGTGAACGGATTCAGGGCTGCAATGGCCTAGGTACGACTAAAGGGCTATAGACCAATGAAGTGGGGTCATTTGTAAAGATTTGGTCCTGACTCCATGTGGTAAGCTTGGTAGTAGCAGTAGTTGTACAAGTTGAACTCCGTCACTACTTCGATGGGTCTAGTGATTGACAGTAGTGGACATCGTATGCTTTACGCACTGAGTGAGAGATGTGAGGATGGTTGATATGGATGATTTGTTTGCTATCATTATGACATGCACACCCCACCCCCGCATTATTTACACTATTTATTATGGCACCTTAGAGTATTGTACGGTATGTGGTACTAACTCTTTGGTTGCAGGTCCAGGTTCAGGTATGGTTTAGTATACCTGTTATTGTTCTGTTTAGATGCTTATCGCTCGTACCAGGCTTTATGTCTGACCCAGAGTTTTATGTATCCTCTTATTACTCTGGGTGCTCACACGAGCAGACTAGAGACAGGTTAGCTGGTGATGCACGAGTAGATGATCCGGAGACGAGCAGGAGGCTTCCACGTAATGTATACATAGTATTCTCCCTGTGTTGTTGAAGATCACTGCTTGGGCATTAGTGGTGTATCTTCTACTTTAGCTTTCTTTTGTTTAGAGACAGTAAAATTGGAAAGTTGTAATAAGCTGTATTTGGATTTCCGCTGCTCTGATGTTGATGTTAATTTTAGTTATCAGCTTATGCACTGTCTCACCTGTTTTATGTCAAGTATATTATTATTATATTTTACTCCATGCGCTGTGAGACATTCTACAGGTTCTTGATTAGTTAATTCCCTTCTTTTCTTTCTTCTGACGACCGTCCCGTGCTAGTCGGGCATGTGTACAGCGCACTTTCGAAGGAAATGCAGGCTGGTGCGGGGCGGGCCGTCACAAAACTAGAAACTAACTGGAAACGAGCTAGGACGGATGCTTTCCTGGGTATTGGTCTGATGTTGGTTTCGGCCTTCGGGGTTAATACTTAGGGAATCGTTCTCTTACTAGTTTACGGTTGGAGTCTGATTAAGAATTAAACGATAAAATTTACATTTTTAGTGATTTTACTTTAAGCGTATTAAGCATATCTTTGTCGATATAAGGTAAAACTCTATCCTCCGATTTGTGTTGCATTGTATGATGGGACTTGAGTCTTATATCGGCTTCATTTTTATAAAAAGCATTGCGATGTTTAAAAGATTTATTTGTTTTAAAGCACTGGCAATCCAATGGAGTAAACCCGTTCCGCGAAAGTGGCATGGTCCTGTGATTAGCCATATTTGAAAATGTGTTAAGTAGATTTCTCATACTAGTCCCATGACTGACTCGTAGTTTGTTTCACTTGCAAACTCGGGGGCCCCTTTTTCTACATGGGCAGCCTTGTATTCAGGTTTAGCAGGCCCTTTCTGGATAGCTGGAGCTGAAGATGGATTCTATCATTTATCTCTTTTTATGCTGTTCAGCTCCTGTTGTACGTATTATGTTTTCTTTTCCGCTGTAGACATTTTATGTGTAACTGAACTGTATTTTGTACTAAGTATGATCCTATATACTGTGTAACTCTGATGATTATATTTATTCAGTGTATTCTATTGTACATTATCTGGTGTATTTAATTATTTATGTTCTGTTGTTATCTGTTTATGTGTTATATTCCAAAGATTACCCTTGCACCGTCTCATCGGGGTTTGGGGTCGTAACAGGAGCAGGCCAATATTTCAGGTGTGGCAAGAAACAAGGCACCGGAAAAATTAAAGGTTTTTAAAAAGGTAATGAACATTAACCTTGATAAATATAATTAGTTTATATATGCCAAATGCAAGATCAAACTAATTAAGTAGTTATTTAGAGCTTTTGACGTTAACTTATAATATATTAATTTTTACAATGAATAGTAGAGGACTGCAAAACTTATAACGGTGCCTAATACAATTAATGTGCCTAACGATGTGTTAAACATGCCTAATCACATTAGACGTGTCCTAAGTATATCATACGTTATCAACAATATTTAACACTTCCTTTAAGGGTTTGAACTACCTGATCATGTATGAGCCTAGCTGGGCTCGTTTAGGACCCATTGTCATTGCGGTAACATTATTTTAAGAATTCTGAAGAATAGAAACCAAGTTCATGTATATTTTCCATATGAAAACTAATAATCAAATAATGCATATTATGACAGCATATACATATACTAATCTAAATCTGTATATCCTTGTGGAATACGTACAGATTACCATTTCAGTACGGTTGTTATTTTAATCTACTGGATTAGTCTCACTTTGCCTCATAGTAACATTGTCTAAAAATTCATTAGTACCAAAACATGTCTCGTTGGAAACTAGTTGGAAACTAAATGAAAACAATTATATACTATTCTGATTACTTGGCACCGTAGCATTGATATTATCATCAAATGAATAATGAACACGTCCTCCCAAATGCTTTAACCACGTACATCTGTCATATTTTACCTCATTAACAAAAACAGATGTTGTGTGCGAAGCACGGGCCTTGTTCTAGTCGTTAATATATATGCCTTAATACTGAACTAACATGCGTAACCCATATTTATATGTAACTTCAATTAGAGATTTACGTTAATAATTATAATAAAGGAATTTAGAATTGTTATTTAAATAAGAAAATAACATATGAAATGAACAATCGTGTCATACTATAGCGAGATCGAACATACCAGGCAACGATGGAAACATATCAACGAGCACAACATGATAAGGCTGGATTGATCAGAGTTGGGAATAGCTGCGAGTTACTAAAATGAATTATTTCAGCGTCGAATAGAAACCAAGGTGAGTTAATTCACTCAGTTTACCCCATTTATATTTTATATAAATCGGGTTTTTATTTCATGTGCAATGGTTGCTAATGGTTGATGATCTGATGACTGTTTACATGTGTGCTGAATATTTTTAATATTCACTGATTAAATTAACCGTTTGTTTAATTTAATCAAATTAAATCGTTATTTTAATGATTAGATTCCAAACGAGGTAACTTACCTTGTTGATTACGTTTATAAAAATATAAACGTATTAAATACATAATTAAACGCTTGATTGAATGGTATAAATTGTTCATTGACTGTTTTTGGTTGAACCATATGGTTGTGTTAAAATTAAGGTAACCCATTTGATGCAGGGAAGGACAGGTTGGAGGAATCCAACCAGATTCCTCAAATATATTGTTTATTTATATGTACTGCTAATCAATTGGATTGATTGTTGAATCTAAATTCAGCACTTGTTTGATATTAACCAATGGGTGGTATTGGTTGAAGATCGGCAGATGACCTGTAAATGAATCATTTTAAAAAATATTGATTTATCGTCATGTAAATTAATAGAAAGAAAGTTGTAAAATTTGTTTTATAATTAAAGACAAGTTGAAATCTATTTTATACAGATTATTTTAAAAGAAGTTATTAAAGGAAATAAATAATTATTTTTATCTTGTAATTATAAATGAGTATATAAAGTGAGATTAGTAGATTAATGAGTTTTCATAAGCAACTGAGCAATGATTATCAAAATGGTTAAGAGTGGAATTGATTGTTTCAATAAACAATTAAATGAGATTATTTAGATTATTAATGAAATCAAATCATTTCAATTAATTTTATTTATAAATTTAAAAGAAATAATGAAGTGGCAATGATTAACAAAGTAACCATGTTTTGAGATGACCAAGTCGACTACTTGGACAAGAATTGATTATTAAAAACGATTATTAGATTATTAATTGTTATTGAAGTTAAATATCATTTTAGAATAACCTTTGTAGAAAGATTAATTATTTTATTTATAATTGATAATGTAGTAAACTATTCAATGTAAATGATGTTAGACAAGTAACGAGGAGTTGACCTATAAAAGAGATTTTTAAAGTATATTATGAATATGAATTCTTAAAGTGACTCTATAAGATAATATTTGAATATATAATAGTATTTTCAAATGAAAGCAAGTTGCTATGATATATCGAGTCCAGAATCGTATAAAAAGGATAATGTTAACTTTGAAAGTGAATAATGTTTAAAAAGAACCAGATTGAAATGGAAATGGTGATAAAGGGGATTAGTTGAGTAAAGCCTTGTTTTTAATTAAAAGGAATTTTTAATAAGTTTTATTCACATGTATATGAGTTAGATTCGTGTTCATTTCCAAAAAGGAATTGTATAAAAAGAGAGTTTAAAATAAGATTTATGTGAGTTTAGATCGAATAGAAACCTTAGTGGATTGAACTGGGTCATAAAATGAAAACCCGACGATAAAGATTTAGAGATGAATATTTTAATGTGAAAGGAGTGTATTTGAATAAAACTAAGATATATAGTTATTTAAAAAGGATTCTAAATAGGTAGAGGTGTTGAGATACTATTTGAATGAGATTTTGTTTATAAACTTATATATATTCCAAAGATAAGAGTGTTGTCGACTCAAGGTCTGAGAGGTAAATAAAATACCCCGACTTGTAACGACTTCATGATTATTCAAGGATGATATTAGTTTATAAACGATGGTAAAGGATATTATAAATTAAATTTTGAAAAGCTGTAAAATTGAATAAATTTTATTTGGAAATAAGAATTTAAAAGCGGGATTCCAAGTATTGGAAGATATAGAAATTTAATTAACGAATGTTTAACTAAGAGGCCAAGTGATGCTGTATGCTGACTAGTGAATCCACATTATTTTTCTATGGATGAGGGTTGTTTATTTTGATAGTTAAATCACCGACTAGCAAAATCTGGCCAAATCGATTGTTGGTACAGAAAGACCGGGATCGAATTTATATTCGAAACCCATTTCGACTAGCAAATACGTAAACGTTGAAGATATCAGAAGATGGTCGAGATGGAGCATTAAAGACCGTGGATCTTCATAAGCGGAAGGATTACTGTTGAATTTCTCTGGCTAGCTACCAGAGGTTTTTAAACTGTGATTTGGTCGTGGTTGAGGCTTTGCGGATTGCAAGGACTTCTCGCTACTGATCCTTTGGATGTGGTAGGAGGGTGCCTTTGGTTCATCCTGTTCCTAAATGACATGTATGGATGATGTGAATGGTGGGCAGATGTTCCAAAAAAAGTCGATATAACCTGAAGCCTCATCAACTAGGAAATGACAAAAATCGGGCAGGCAACATGGCTATGTGGGTTGCTCCCATTAGGGTGTATAATCACCTATCTATAGATTCCTTTCACTTCTTTAATCTACTGATGATGTCCCTTTTCGGGAAACGGTTGATGATCCCAACCGTTGGAGATATACATTCGATACACTCAAGCGAAATGAGTGGTCGATCATGTGTTGGCTGGGTTGTAAGACGTTCTTGTTGAACCCAGTGTATTTGCCTCTAGAGCTACACTATCGGTAGGTGGTTCCATACCTTGTCATAGTCAGAATCCAATCTCCAATATGCGCCCGCGGTTTTGATTGTATACTATATATGTAGAGCGTGAGATGTAAACGTTCCACTAGATTGTTATCTATTTGTATTCAGACACTATTATAATATCAGAATAAGATATGATTTCAAAATTGTTTTGGGTTATAGTAAGGTTAAAACTGTCCGTGTTTTATGTGTGGGATGGTCTTACTATTATCCTTTTCTTTCAAAAAGATTTTGAACTTTAAAAACAATATGGATGTTATATAAACTTAGTGGGTTTCTCACTCTGGTTCACCAGACTGACCCGGTGTTTGTAATGCTCGGGTTAGCCAGGGTTACAGGTTCAGGTCATTGGATAATACGAAGTTTAGAAGACATGCTGGAGGAGTTCAGACGTATGGTTTTTATCTAGTATATTCCGCTGTGTGATGTATATGAGAACAAGTTGGTATAACTGTCCAAGTGTATTGATGTACTCTGATATTGTAAGTATTTTTCAAGCTCTCAATAAAGATTATTTCTATATTATATTGTGTTCCGCTACAATGTGAGATTCTGTTGTGTTGACTCTTCTTCTTCATCTATTCTAATATTTCTTTCTTTCTTATCTCATCCTCTAAATTCTTTCTATTGGCATCTGGGTTTCTAGTATCATTTGGGTTGGATTAATGTCGTTTAGTCAGCTCAAAGGGTACCGGAAATTTGGGTCGCTACAGAATAGTTAATGAAGGAAATAGAGGGTGAGATAAGAAAGAAAGAAAGTAAGAACAGAAGAAGAAGAACTCCAATACAACAATATCAAAGTAACACGAATCTCATAACGGAACAAATAAAATATAGTATACAACATAACATTGAAATACAAATCTGTCCTTTGTACATAAACATCATCATTAGAGTATAACACTTACATCACAGCGGAATAAACAATAGCTAGAAATGTTGCTGAAGCCTTCTGCTCCAAACTCCATCTAGTGTATCTGTAAATCCTGACAACTTGATTGCCCGTACAAATTTGGGCACCCAAGAGTTCAGGTTGAAACAAAACAAACTCTGGGTCAGTCATGGGATCGGTGTGAGCAAACAATTTAAAAAAGTTCGAGAAAAAAAACGATATCTCATAAGACCATGCCGTATAATCACGGAACGGGTTTTTCCCTTATGAGAATCCAAAGCATTTGATTTAACATCGAAAAACCTTTTGCACGAAACAATGATCTTTTATATCAAAACTCTTTTGATATTATAATAGTATCTATCAACCACATTATAATAATCATCTAGCAGAACGATTTTATGTTGCGTTCCACATACATAATATATAATCAAAAACCATGGGTGCTTATTGCGTAATGAATTCCAACGGGCAATCTATGGAACCACATTCATACAGTGAATCTCTAGAGTGGAATACAATGGGTTCAACAAGAACATCTTGTAAC
Source organism: Allium sativum (assembly GCA_030737875.1). NCBI lineage: Eukaryota > Viridiplantae > Streptophyta > Magnoliopsida > Asparagales > Amaryllidaceae > Allium > Allium sativum. The sequence goes on along the minus strand of CM060918.1, from coordinate 617,520,734 downwards.
CTAGGCTAAACACGACTGGACGCTCATTTCGCTTGAATGTACTGAATGTATTATCACTAATGGTTGGGATGAGCAACCGTTTCCCGAAAGGGACAACATCGAAATAGATTATAGAAGTAATTGGAATTTCCCTAGATCAGGTGACAATACACCCTAATTGGCACCTAACCACTAAGCCATTCGACCTACCTGATTTTATACCATTTCTTGGATGTGAGGCTAGAGGCCATAATGTATAGATCACACCTTTATTTACTTTGAATGTCACATTGTCGTACCCGCCAAATCACAATTGATTTCCCCAAACATATCACGGGTATACAGCTAAGAGAAACAAATTCATCTGCCAGCAAACGTAAATACGTTTGAAGAGATCAACTTACGCGATTTATTAAATATAATCTGTCAGACATTCTTCCATACATGTTGTCCTGGGACAGGACAAACCGAAGGCATTATTCTGTAAACCCATCTTAGGAAATTTCTACCTAGGATTGCTAGAACAGCCCTTGCATAAACTCCATCTTCAGTTATAATGATTGTATTTCATTCGCAACGCTAATTCCCATACGAAGTGGTTTTGAGATAATAAATCTGATCCCGGTCTCCCCGTATTGAAGACGGAAAAATGGTCTAAACTTTGATAGTCGGTTATTTAACTATCACAGGAAAACATCCATACCAATAACGATCTTATTTCCAAATGGAGATTTTATCGATCAATCATTAATCAACATTTTTTTCCTTTTTAAATTAATTTATCATTAATTTATTCATTTCCCCATTTCCATATATTCATGGATTCTTATTTTCTAAGCTTAGAAAATATACATTATTAACATTGGAAAACGTTTTCATTTCTTATTCACGCATCATTAACCTTTCCTATTCATCAATCCATGACTGCAAACTAGTAAGAGAACAATTCCCTGAATATCAACCCCGAAGGCCGAAACGAACATCAGACTGATACCCAGAAAGCTATTCAACATAACTAATCTCCAATCATTTTCTAAATTCCTTAACTTTATTTCTTATCTTCTTATCAAATCATTTCTTACGCAACTCTTGGATTCAGTTTACGAATCCAATTCTTTTATGAAAAAGCATTTGTTATACGATAACATAAAATCCCTACTTTCAAAATATTTAACTTTCAATAAAACTTTTATGCCTTAATTTAAATAAATAAATAAATAAATGATTTATTAAACAAATAAATCTTGATTTAAAAACCGAAAAGTAAATAGTACTTTCCTACATTTGATATAGTCGAATCCCAATGTATAATTCTCTCTCGGAAAAACTCTATTTTATAATTCTCTTTCGAATAAACTATATTCGACAATCTCTCTTTTGAATAAACTATATTCGCTTAATTCTATTTAAATAACTAATATTCGATTAACTCTATTCAAATAACTAATATTCGATTAACTCTATTTGAATAACTAATATTTGATTAGCTCTATTTGAATAACTAATATTCGATTAACTCTATTTGGATAACTAGTATTCGATTAACTCTAGTTGAATAACTAATATTCGGTTAACTCTATTCGAATAACTAATATTCGATTAACTCTCTTCTTATATTCCTATTTCAAAACCCGGTTTCCTTTATAATATTTTCATTTCGCAAAATATTTACTTAAATCCCTTACTCACATCAAATGTGAAAAATATTTCTTTTATCAAATCAAACAGTTTGATTTTGCATTTATAAACAATATCCCAATTCCAAATTCTATTTATACTTCTATTTATAGACTATCCGTAGAAATCTTATTTATAACTCCCTTTACACTGCTACATTCACATTCGATTTCAAATATCAATGTTGAAACTGATTTTACTTCTCTATATAGTTTCAGACTTATATATTCCATTTATCAAATGATAAATATTCCATTTAATTTATAAAATATTATTTATAAATTAACTTTCTCAATTTATCTGTTAAAATAGATTTCTATTTAATATCCACTTTAAACAGTCTTCTCGTAATTCTTTTATATCTCGTCAATTTCCTTTTATAATCATATTTATTTTCCAAATATTTCCTTTTATAATTCTATTTATTTTCCAAATAAATATTCCTTTTATAATTCTATTTATTTTCCAAATATTTCCTTTTATAATTCTATTTATTTTCCAAATAAATATTCCTTTTATAATTCTATTTATTTTCCAAGTAAATATTCTATTTATAATTCTATTTATTTCCAAATATATATTTCTTTTATAATTCTATTTATTTTCCAAATAAATATTCCTTTTATCTTTTATAAAATCCCTTGATTTTATAAAAAATTATTATTTTTAATATACACTTCGAAAATTCCCTTTTCACATTCCGGTATTTCTTATGGTATTTAAAATATCAAATAACAATACCAGTGTCATCATATCAATCATAGATTATATATCACGTCATATATCACAATTGTGAAAAAAAATAGTATTATAAATATTGAGGAATCCAGTTGAATCCCTCTAACCTATTTCCTTGCATCCATAGATGTTAAACAATATGATTAACATCAATCTTATTTCAATATGAAATATTCTGATAAACAAAATCAATATTAGATTAACGATTTATATATATATAATTATCTATAATTTCAACCAATAAATTAGTAATTCAACCAATCAATCATCATTTATCAATACTAAATTACATATTTAAAAAAAACTGGATAGAGTTAATGAGATTTACTCACATTGGACGTTCATCATTAAATGACGATAAATGTCGGTTGATTCAAACAGATAATTTATTTCGCTATAAATTGTAACGAGTTCCAATTCACTTCCAGTCAGTTCTATTGTGAAGTCGTTGTCCATACGATCCTAACAGATCCAGTTTTGCTGAATTTGGATAACATATGAACACGTTATAGCATTTACAAATTTATACGCAATTTAAATCAAAACTTTAAACTAAATTATATTTTTAATTTAAACTTTACTAAATTCCATGTTGGGCTTTACCACTTGATCCGGCCCACATTTTCATCCATCCCGCTTCAATATACTGTGCTCTTTTCTTCCCTCAACGCAAATCGAATGGGATGCCTAAACATGGCCATTACCGAGTATTCCCTTTCAAATGCTCCTCTAACTCATTTCAAACTCACACAATAATCATCACAAAATTTCGTATGCGAATTTCTCTAACTCCACATATATATGACTCCACTCGACATCACCAAACAAATCCGCGCAACACCCCTTCCCAAACATACACTGCTACCCTCCATTATTATGAACACACTTCACTTTTAACGACCCAACCCCCTTTTAAACTAATTATAAATTAAAACCTTGCTACTTCACTAATTACATTTTAGTTTTTTATGCTGCCTCATCCCTTTTCTTCTCGAAATTCCCTATATAACTCCACACCATCACCGAACACCAAAACTATCACCATAATCTTCTTCCCCCACCCGTTTTAATACCATTTACTCCCTGTATGAAGAAAACCCAAACTTGCTATGCTTAATATCACTAACCCTCGATTTAAACTAGGATTAGGGTAGGGTTCCCTTAATCCCATCTTACCAGAAACACACTAAAGCATTCCCTCTCCATTACCGTGCTTGACTGAATTGGTTCTCCTCCCCTACTTCGCTATTTCCAAAACAGTAACCACCATGCTACTTTCCTTCTCCCTAGCTACACGTTGAACCTTCCCTAATTTCAAACTTCGCCAAGCTGTTACCTTCCCTAATCCACCGCTCCTCCACAGTTGTAACCCAGCCCGAGCCTCGCACCCTCCCATTTCCCTCACTCCTTCCCAGTCCAAACAGCGAAAATAAATACTAACAAATGGATCAAAATGCGTATGGCAATGAAGAGGACATGATGAAGATCATGTGTATATATATTATGGGATTTTTAAGGGAGTGTTTGAGTTGGAATATAACCTTAAACCCCATTAGAACATTCGGCAGCAACTAGAAGGAGAAGAAATCCTGCTCGCGTGAACAAACCAGGGGGACAGAAGTATGTTTCGTGAAAAAAAAAGAATACATTTGCCTTGCATGAATATATACATAGAAAAGGAATACTTAAGTATTAAGTATGGTAAGCTGCTGTGATTTGATGAGCTAAACGTAGGTGTTGACAATTTTACAGATTTTTATATATATTATAATATATATATTTCTAGGCGAAGTAAACTAGGTACTATGGCATCTTTAGACATTCATTTTAGGATGGCCTTTTTGCATGTTAACCAATTATTCGACGCTCAAACCGTTCCATCTCGGTTCCTTTGACGCAGGAGTGCAACCGCTTGAGTAAGCTAGTTAGAAAGGCTACTCGTAGCAACTTCTTCAACAGCAATTCCACGTAACTATTCAGATATCATGCTATCCAAATAAATGTTATTATCTTTCAGCCCTCTCTCTTGCTTAATTTCGATCCTCTCTTGATTTTCCACTATTTTTATTTAATAACAATAATGTTGTCAATCAAGCCTTGATTCTAATGTTCACCTCTTTCTGAAATAATACCCAAAAAAAAATCTAAATTCCCACTTTAAAAACTTAGTTCACAAACAAACCGTTATCAACCGAAATAAAGATACTGTCGTGGTAAGCAATGCGCCATGATCACAAAATTATAATAAAATTGACAAGTCAGTTTATTTTGTGAAGTCCCAAACACTGACATAGGGTGCAAAATACTATAATTAAAAAGTTGCTTATTATCAAAAATAAAAATTACAGAATTTTTTTATAAATTAAAATAAGTATACATCTCAAAAATATCGTCCAAATTCGAAACCAATATTTAGTTATATTAAATTAATCGTTATGGTTTACAACCGATTCCATAATGACTATTCGAGAATTTGATTTGGACACAACTCACAATCTACATGACGAAATCTTGATTTTTCTCTTCCATTAGAAATATATACTTCACCAGCTCCGAACGTTTCTTGTTTCACAATAATCCGATTTAAAATGGATTCTGTATATTCATTTTAAGTTCGAATCGCCAAATTACGAACTGTCGAGCTCGATTATAATTATAATAAAATTTATACATTCAACTGACATTTATAAATAAATTCGTTAATATAGTTAAATTCTAAACTGAATTATATATTTTTAAATTGTCCAATTCACACAATATTGTCAATTCAAATTAATTCTGATTATTTCGAAATTAAATATATTATTCTACTATTTATATTAATTAAATATTCAATATTATTTAATTCTGGTCATTTTAAATTACCAAACCATTATTTAAATAATTAAATAAATTATTTATTATCTGTTAAAATACGAGCCATTACAATGTATGCATATTTTTAACCAGCATGTGTATAGGTAGGACGTATATTTTTCTAGTTAACAGTAGTAGTAGTTTCGTATAATTCTGATAACTCTATGTTAAGGAGTAACCTTAGGTACTAAACTATGGTTGTCTTATATTAGACCATCGAATTGTGAGTTATTCTATTTTGTTATATCCTATTCTTTTATTTTACCCTACGACAAGTCATCTTTCAAATACTTGGATAATGATACATGAACAACATGGATGTGTTAAGTGTCGATCTAGAGGATAAAAAGGTGGATCGTCGTAAAAATAATAAAAGAGGAAAAGCCTATGTAAGAAGATGCTACTCAAGGATAATACAGGTAGAAGAAATTTTAGGCAGCAACATCGTAAGAAAATTTATATAGAAATAGTATTCAAAATTTAATATAACTACTACTAATAAAGAGAATTCAATGAATATGATTCCCATGATGCCACTATGAAATACCAAAGTTACCCCATAAAACAATTTTATATTCACTAACAAGTACGTGTTCATATCTAATATATATACACTCAAACTCATTCTGTAATGTAACTAACTCTATCTCTAATGAGTTAACCTTACCAAAGCTAAGTGTTCACTCAAACTAACCTTTGATACCAAGTGCAATGGATGGTTTTCTTACCATTAAAGATAATACTTAAATTATCCTCGGCGCTCATGTGCCGATCATCCAATCGTTCGAAAGATAATTCATTTAGGCTAAACGAAAGAAGATATAGAACATAATCTCACAACATAATGAAGATAACTCACAAAATAATGGAAATCTATAATTTAATAGTAATTTTCACACAAATAAAGTTCGTAAATTTAATACATACATCAGAGAATTAATTTATAAATCAATCTGGACAGTTATAACAACCCATCCTTACAAATATTGGAGAATACAACAAACTTACACAAGGGAAGAACAAGAAATAAATAAGACTACATCTTGGCCCTTCAGCTCCTCTCCTGAAGCTTCAAAGAAAGTCAAATCTAAATCTAACCTGAAAATATACTCGATTTGACCAAGTATTAAAAGAAAATAACACCTAGATCAATCAGCTTAACCAGCGTGAGAAAAAACACAAATCATAGGTAATTTATTCTTTAAGTTATGGATTTTTAAAATCAAAGATATCTTGAAAGACCACCTGTAATAACCCGCATTGTCAGGGGTATTTTAATTAATTTATTTAATTATATATATCGTGATGTAGTGAATTAAATAGAGGTTTAATTAAATAATATGGAATATTTAATTAAATTAAATAATTAAATAATATATTTAATTTAGAAATAATCAAAAATATTGGGAATCACAATATTATGTGAACGGGGTCATCCCTAAGATTTTATTCAGCTTAGAGTTGAATTATATTGACGAATATACTCAATCGACGTCAGTTTGAACGTAGAATTATAATATAATTAAAACAGAGCTTGAAATGGCGCGGTAGTTCGCTGTTTGGCGATTTGAACTTCAATTGAGTATACAGGGTTCGTTTTAAATCGGATTTCTGTGAAACAAGAAACGTGTGGAGCTGGTGGAGTATATCTTTCTAGTGGAAGAGAAAAATCGGGATTTCGTCGTGTAGATTTTGATGTACGTCCAAATCAAATTTCAGAAAACTCGTTGTGGAATTCCTTTATATTTTGCGACGCTTTATTTACGTTATAAAAGGAATTTTCGATATAAACTGAATATCGATAAATATAAAATCTGAAATATCAAAATGTAAATTCTGATATGATATTATGGAGTTGTACGATATCATATGTGAAGATATAAGATAATATTTATTTATAAATATTTAATTTAATTATATTTAAATATATTTATATATTTAAATGGGTCATCCAGAGCTGTAAAAATAGCCACTTTTGCAAACGAAGTCGGAATTCGACGAAACTAATTTTGTTGGATCCGCAATATCAAATAGTTGTTAGATTTCCAGTTTCGTGATTTTTAGAGTCACTGTGTGGCCGCACGGATTTTTAGAGTGAGAAACAGTCAGTATTTCGATGGTTAAAAATACGTTGTGTGACCAAACGGAGTCCGAATTCGACGAAACCAGTTTCATTGGGACCGTAATGTCGAACTCTAGCTTCATGTCAATTTTCATGATTTTTAGGCATTGTGTGTGATCACACGAATTTTTAGAATGCAGAGAATAAATATAAATGAATATAAAAATGGAAAATATCCTAGGAAAATATCTTCAAAAATATCTGGCCTATAAATACACTTTAAAACTCTCCTAAACCCTAAATACTTTCTCCACAAAGTCAACAGACATTTCCGCCGCATCATTTCTTTTCTGGAAAACCATATCGTGAGTTTTCAAAATTTCAAAGAAAATAGAATTAAAATCCTATAAATGGTGAAACATGTATTATTGGAATCATCAGGGATCTATCTTGCTTCCTATACCAGTTTCGCTTAGTTCGACGCCCATTTCAGCGGTTCCAGTTTAACACAGTAGTTATAGGGTTCGTGAATGCGACAATACGATGAATCAATTGAGGATTCAAGGGATGTATTCGAGTTTGGTGTTGAAAACCGCACTTGGTTGCGGGAGCTTGGCGGATCTGATGGGTTTCGGCATCGATCTCGTGTGTAGTCGAGTTGGGAAGCTCGAAGTCGAGCCCGACTGTGTGGCTTCGAGTTTGATGATACGGTGCCTGGCGGGTGGAGAAGGGGAAGTCGAGATCATTGGTGGTGGTCTCGCTCAGGAGTGGTGGCCGAGTCAATGGGGAAGGATGGTCAAAATCTCGGTCAAACGTGGAGTTGGGGGTCTCTGTACTAGAGCTCGCGATATTTCGTGTTTGGGGGAGAAAGTCTGGTACGGGTTGATTAATACCAAGAAGATGGGCCAACAAGGTTAAAGCCCATTTATTCAATATAAACCCAAGTTTTTATTTAGTTCAAGTGTTGTACAAACTTGTATAAATCATATATTTATCATACATGATCAGAATTCAGAACGGTTTGTCGCGTTGGGATCCTATGGACGGGAGCAACACAACGAGACTGACTTGAAGTCCATCGGAGCTCGTTACAATTTATGGCGAAACAAATTGTCCGACTGAGTCAAATAACGCAAACCGTTATTCAACGGTTAACGCGTCAATGTGAGTAAAACTCACCAACTCTGAACAGTTATATTTTTATAATGTATTTTTAGAACTGTTAATCATCTGTTGATTGCTGTGTGCTAGTTGATTGATTGAACTGCTAGTCAGTTAGTGAAAATTATATATATATATATATATGTAATTATATATATATATAAATCGTTAAATATTTATATATTTATTCTGCTATCAGAATAATTTATATTGAACTGAAAGTGATGATAATCATATTGTGTAACATCTGTGGATGCAGGGAGACAGGTTGGAGGAATCCGACTGATTCCTCAACAGTTATTTTATTGTTTTTCATATATTGTTATATGATGTGATATAAAATCTGTGGGCGATTATATGTGCTTGGACGATGTTGAACATCGTGATTTGATATGATTGAATACCATAACATACCGAAATGTTGATAAGGGGATTTTCAAAGTGATATTGAAAATAGAATATTTATAAAATGGGATATTTATAAATAAGAGATATTTATAAAGTGGAATATTTATAAATAAGAAATGTTTATAAATTGGAATATTTATAAATAGGGGATATTTAAAAAGGAAATAATTACAAACCATTTTCTTTTTGAATGGAAAGGCCTGTGTGGCGGGTTTGGGGATTTTCCCGATGCTCCCGTTACAAAGGAGGTTATGGCGAATTTTTCAGAGAATTTAAGGAGTTAGAATATTTCAAGAATAAGTTTGAAAAGGAAATGTTTGTAAACCATTTACAAATAGAATTGAAAAGGAAACGTTATAAAAAGGAAATCATTTTTAAAGTGTAGAACCGTTATTTAAAAGTAAATCTTTTCAAATGAATAAAACGTTGTTAAAAAGGAAATCTTTATAAAGTGAATAAAGTAAATAAAGTAAATCGAATATGGTATTTGAAAGGAGTTAAATCGAATATGGTATTCGAAGGGAGTAAATCGAATATGGTATTCGAAAGTTAGTAAAACGAATATGCTATTCGAAAGGGGTTAGTCAAGTCGAGTTAGTTGAATAGAGTTAACTAGTTCAGTAGAGTTAACCAGTTCAGTAGAGTTAACCAGTTCAGTAGAGTTAACCAGTTTAATAGAGTTAACCAGTGAGTTAAGTAAGTCAAGTTAACCAGTGAGTTAAGTAAGTCAAGTTAACCAGTGAGTTAAGTAAGTCAAGTTAACCAGTGAGTTAAGTAAGTCAAGTTAACCAGTTGAGTTAAGTAAGTCAAGTTAACCAATGAGTTAAGTAAGTCAAGTTAACCAGTGAGTTAAGTAAGTCAAGTTAACCAGTGAGTTAAGTAAGTCAAGTTAACCAGTTAGAGTTAATTAATTAAGGTTGACGAGTTAGAGTTAATCAATCAGAGTTAATCAAATAGAGTTAAGTAAAATTAGAACTGACTAGAGATTAGTAAATTGAATGGTTTTCTAAGTGTCTATCTGATGTTGGTTTCGGCCTTCGGGATTTATACTTAGGGAATTTTTCTCATACTAGTTCACAGTCAGGGACTGATAGTTGGGGAAGAGTAGTGATTTGTAAATAAGCAAATGGAAAACGTTTTCCAGTGTTAATAACATATATTTTCTAAACATAGAAAATAAGGCAATGTGAATATATATATATAGATATATGTTGATGATTTACCGATATAATTTCCATCTGGAAATAATATCGTTGTTTGCACACTTGTTTTTCTTTGATGGTTAAATCACAGACTATCGAAGTTTTGACCATTTTAACGTTGTTAATATGGAGAGACCGGTTGGATTATTATCCAAAGAACCACTCTGTATTGGCATAAGCGTTGTGAATCATATATGCCAAAGATAATTGAAGACGGAGTAAAATGCAAGGGCTGTTGTATAAGTCTTAGATAACAGTGACTAAGATTGATATACTGAATAGTGCCTTCGGTTTGTCCAGTCCCAGGACAACTTGTATGGACGAAGGTCTAACAGAGTATATCCAATGGATCGCGTAAGTTGATCTGTTCAAACGTATTCACGTTTGGTGGCGGAGGAATTCGTTTCTCTAAGCTGTATACCCGTGTTACTTTTGGATAAATCAATTTGTGATTTGGCGGGTATGACGATGTGACATTCTAAGTGAATGAGGATGACTTGTGTTGATGAATGTCTGACAGAGTATTTCCAGAAAGGTCATGTACATTGATTTCTTCAACTATACCAAGAGTGGAAACGGAGAAGGAAACTTCTTTAGCTAACACGTAACGTACTGTTGTAGACGCCAATTAGTGATTTTCGATGGATCTGACAATGTGGCATTCGAAGTGAATCTGATGTAATGATAAAGCGTAGCTTCTAGCCTCATCAACCGGTAAATGACAGAAATCGGGCAGGTAGCATGGCTATGTAGGTCGTACCTATTAGGGTGTATAATCACCTGATCTAGAGTTTCATTTACTTCTAAAAATCTATTGTTGATGCTGTCCCATTCGGGAAACGGTTGCTGATCCCAACCGTTGGTGATATACATTCGATACGCTCAAGCGAAATGAGTGGTCGGTCATGTGTGGCCGGGTTGCAAGATGTTCTTGTTGAACCCAGTGTATTCCTCTCTAGAGGTACACTAGCAGAAGTTGGTTCCATACATTGTCATAGTTGGAAACCCATTACCCAATACGTGCTTGCGGTTTTGATTTTATACTATATATGTAGAACGTGAGATGAAAGTGTTTCTGCTAGATTGATATATATTCGTACTTAGACATTATTATAATATCAGAATGATATTGCTTGTCAAAGATGTTGGATTCTCATAAGGGAAAAACCCGTTCCGTATTCACGGCGTGGTCTTATGAGATATCATATATCTATTAAACTGTGTTAAACTATTTTACTCACACCAGTCCCATGACTGACCCGGAGTTTACTTTGTTGTTTTCCCTAAACTCTTAGGTGCCTAAATTTGTACGGGCAGTCAAGTAGTCGGGATTTACAGATATACTTGAAGAGCTGGAGCAGGAGGCTTCTGGATCATATAGCTATAGTTTTTTCCGCTGTGTCGTAAGTGCTGTACTCTGATAAGTGCTATTGTATACATAACTGTTATATTTCAAAGTTATGTTATATATTATATTTTATTCGTTCCGCTGTGAGGTTCGTGTTACTCTGATGTTGTGTTCTTCTACTTCTTCTATTCTAAGTTTCTATCTTATCTATCCTCACCCTCTAATTTCATTCATTAATTACCAGGATTTTTCGATGTTTTGGTTATCGACATCGAGCTTATGTCGATAACCAAAGTCGCTCGAAATCCGGGTCGTTACACCACCCCATACATAAACACGAACATGTTTTTATCATTTGATAGCCAAAACACTTTATAAATCCAATGATATTATTGTCTAGAATCCATAAATACATATATAAAAATAGTCAGAATGCTTTCATTTCACATTCTAAAATAATAGTATACAATCAAATCAGAAGGTTCGTACTGGAGAATGGATCCAATTACAAAAGGGAAAGGGTCAACCCACTACTTCTGTACATCTCTAGATAAAACGCACGGGAGGCTACGTTAATTTGCACCACAGCTACTCAGGAACATAAACATCCCTCACTGGACATCGCCGAATATGATCACGTCGGTTGATAAACAACCATATAGCATCCACGAAGTATACAAAGATAATCGACTCTAGATATGAAATGATCATATACTAGTGGGAGCAACAAGCCCTACCGCATGTCCCTGCTTTAGTTATTTACCAAGTGATGAGGTTAAAGGTTAGGTTTACCTTATAAATAGTAGAATATCTGGTAATGCCAATTGCATTCCATGGAGATATGAATTGCCAGCATTCATCCATATAATTTTTTTGGGCCTAGACAAAGAAAATTAACTCCATTTTTATTCATCTTCAAATATTTTTTAATTCGAAAGGTTTCAACTGGATCCATCGACCAGTGTGTAAAACCCTCCATGGAATCTAGTGGTATATTGATTCTACTTTTACGGCCAGCCTCTCGACTCGAAACCAAGCCATGACCAGGACTTAATAAACCTTCACTAGGACATGTAGGGGTAATAGTCTTTTGCTCGCCACCAAACATAAAACGTGAACCTCCTACCATGTGAAAGCTACATGGAAAGAAGGTCCGATGTTAGTATCCTCGAAACAAGGAATCACACTTTGCTTCCAATTTCAATAGTCGATTATTAAACTATCAAATATATAAACAACAACAACCATCTAAGAATTTAGTTTCCCATAATAATCACCCGTTCTCCTTAAAATGAAATTTTCATTTATAAAGTTTAATTCAAAATATTTGTATACTTAACCCATGACCTAATTATATTTGCATAACATTATATTTCCAATATGTAACGACCCACATTTTTAGTAAATTTTAAAATATGATTTGAAAATTATTTTAGTGAATTTTAGATATTTGGAATGATTTATTTTGAGAATTAATGACTTAAAATTATTTTAAAATAAAGTTTAAACATATAAATTTAAAATTTAATTAAAACGAGCTCGTAACTTCGTAAAAGTTCGAGAAATTTAGTTTTGAACTTTAAATGAATGTACATAATTCAAAAGAAGTTAGGCTTCTATTAAAAAAGAAACGTTTGAATATTTTGAGCTATATCTTTCTAACGAACGAGAGAAATCAAGGTTTTGTGTTATAAATTGTAAGTTATACCCAAATTAAAATTTCAAGAAGCCGCTATAAATTCGTTTATAAATTATAACGAATTATTTGATATAATAAAAAGGATTTATTATAAAATCGAATATTGATTTGACTGAATTTTGAAAACATCGAGTTATAAACCTGAGTAAGTTTATTTTAAAGGTATATGATATTCTATCTGGATATATACAATAATATTAATTAATTATTAATTAATTGAACTATTTTTGAATTTGTTAATATTTTATTGGTTTTATTTAAGCCTTAAAAATAGCTGTTTTTCAAACGACCTCCGTTTTTGATGAAACTAATTTTATTAGATCCAGAACGTCAAATTATTTTTAAGTTTAAAATTTCAAGTCAATTGGAATTCGTATATTAGCATGGTAAATTTAAACGCGTGTTCAAATTTAGTTAAAATTCAATAAATTAGTAATAAGTCCATTTTCCAAACGATCTCCAAATTCGACGAAACTAGGTTCATTAGAATCGTATTTGCAAAACATAGCAAGATTTCAAATTTTGTAATTTTTGGAGTTAGTATGTATTTGTGGAAAATTAAAATGTACGTTCAAATTCAATATTTAACATTATATTTTAATTTTGAGAAAAACTAATTAAAACAATTGAATTGGCTTATGAAACATATTCTATTGTGTCCATAATAGGGTATTTGCATAGAAATTATTTGTTGGGATTCGTCTGGAGTTCAGTACATTAAACTTCGTAATGGAGCAATGAACGAATTAAATAATAATATAAATGGGGTATAAATACCCTTAAGATGAAACCCTAGGATTCCTTTCTATACAGCCAACATTTACTCTAACCTAAAATGAACGGCAGCTGAGCTCCTAGCTTCCTCCCACAAAACATTTCAATCCGTGAATCGATACTCTAATCACCCCACAGGAAAAGTGACAAGCTCGTCGAGCTCTACGATGTAGGCGGTCATGATGGTGTTTGGCAAACTGTTATGGCCAGTATGGCACCGCAAAGTCATCTTGTCCGTGGGGTTTGTAAAAGCAGAGGGAGGCATCGATTAGCACGGATTTTTGGGCATTGGTCAATGATGTCAGGCTGCGCAGGGTGATGGCAACAGATCGTGGTCCGGTGGTCCACTGGTGGTGCGGCGAGGCAAAGAACATGGGAGCTTCTTCATATTCGAAACCTGGAAAAGATATAAAGAGAAAGAGAATCAGCCCCTTTTCTCTATTAAAAAAAGTAATTAGGTGGTTAATTTAAAATTAATTAAGGAATTAATTAGTTATTAGATAGGATTAACTTTAAATGTTAATAATTTATTCATATGTTATAAGAATCAGACAAACCAAGTATCGTTGGAATCGTCTTGGCAACCGCTATGCCATGGAAAAGATCTGGACAGATTCGGGAGTAGCTGAAATTTTGATTAAGTTAAGCACTTGGTTTAATTTAGTTAAAAAAATCATTATGTAATGATTTTGAACCGATCTATGTGAGAACTCTCTCACTCAACTGTTTTGTTATGTTATTATAATCGTATTTAAATATGTATTGATTGTAAGTGTTTGCAATGTATGGTTCGTGGTTAATGGATGATTTATTTTACAGTTTTATTATTAATACTATTAAACTGTGAATATAAGCGTTGTTGATAGAAAAACTTATATTATAATTATTGGTTGATGGATGGTAATTTATATGAATGTGCTTTTATTGTTGACACATTAAGTACACCATGAACATGAGTTTTGTAAATCGATTGAATTTCATTTTATTAGAATTTTAAATGAATTTTATATTTAAGCGAGATTTGACAAGCAGATAATATTCAGATTTTTAAACCCAAACTGACTTGAAAATGGAATGGATATGATTTCAAATAAACTTTTGAAATGATTAAATTGGAGTTGATAGAAATTTGGATTAAAAATAGCTTTTTTTGATTCAAATTGAATAGTAAAATCAAAATGTGGATTCAAGTTATGTTTAGAAACGAAGTATTCAACTCGAATGGATTCTTCTATTAATCTTATTTACTTTTATAATGGATGTCAAAAAAGTTGGAATTTCAAAATATTAAATTTTGATATTTTTTAATATTATAATAATATGGAATATTCAATTTTGATTTAAAATTGAATTGGATGTTGAAATCGTTTTTAAACAAGAGTATAAAGGTTTTATAAAATACGTTTTGAACGGAAATAAAAGAAATTTATTATAAATAATAAAATGGTCTGAATAGGACATGTCGCGCAGCACCGTTCACGAATTTCGACTATTAACTTCAATTAAACTCAATGGGAGATCCGACCGTCGGATTCTCTTGAAACTGGATCTATTGGGTTCGTAATGAAAATAGCTTCCAAATGAATTTTTGTTTTTGAAATCCAATAGTTTAATTTGAAAATAAGGCCGAATCTGTTTTGAAAAAGGTCGTTATGGATGTAGTTCCATGGCCGATGTTGGAAACCGACTGTAAGGGCCTTAATAAAATTATTAAAAATATGAATAAATTATGTTAAATCATAATAAATGATTTTAAAAGATTTTTGGATGAAATATTCCTAGATTGGAAAGATAAAAGATAATTTTATTTGGATAAATTGTTAATCAGCTATAATAAAAAATTGAAAGGAATTGTACTGATTTTAATATAACCATAGTATTCCAATATATATTGGAATGAATTTGAATGGAAATAAGCTTCGGATATTTCGATATTGGAATCCGTGATTATATGAATACTGTTTTGAGGAATTTGGAAGATAGAGATATCGTTATTCCCTATAATGTACCTACTGGTTTCAGAATTTGATATTGAATATAAGTCGATACATTTTTTATTCAAAGACTGGTATTTAATATCAAATTGGATTTTGGGTTTATTGTGAATGGTGTCTTCTATAACACTATTCTTAAACCGAGTTGAAAATGAATTTAGATTAATGAAGTCTTCCAAAGTGAAGTCTTCCAATTTAATAAATATAATTGGAAGTGAATAGAAATCTAATATTGGGTTAATCGTGAACGATCTTTTAAATAGTACTTGTTCTTTAACCCAGCCAAAAGGGTAGATATGATTTGGAATTTATAAATCTTTCAATTAAGATTTAATACAATTTTCCAAAGGGAAAATTTCGAACTTAATAAATTAAATTGGAATTGAATGGAATTCAATTTAGTGATAATCAAGATGAACCTCTTTGGGGGAAGACCTTTACTATTTGAGGAATTTAAAAGGCTTTATCATTATTCCTCTTATAGTATTAGTCGGATACGGAAATTTATATCGTTTGTACAATGTTATGATTTCCATGAAAGTTCCATTTTTAATGGAAGTTGATTTTGCATTTATCGTGAACCATGTTTTAAATGACATTTGTTCTTTAACCCAGTTAATGACATGATTTATTTCCTAAAGTTGAATAATCATTAAATAATGATTTTTGGAGATTAAAACTAAGTGGAGTTTTAATGAAATATTTAATTAGATTGTAAATGTAACGAAGTAATTAAATTTACCAAAAATACGATGAGTGTTCGATATGGAGTATCCCATGTTTTGCATTAAATCTTTAATTAAATTTGGAAAGGAAAGTGGTAATTAAATTTACCTTAACGCGATAGGTGTTATATATGGAGTATCCCCAATTTAGCTTCATGAGATAATTAATTCTTTAATTCGATTTGGAACGAAAAGTGGTAGTTAAATTTAATTTAACACGGTGGGTGTTAGATATGGAGTACCGCCATTTTTTTTCTATGGGATAAGTAGGTTAGGAATGGGATAACAATATGAAACAATATGTTTTGCGTATGGCTCGTTGATCTCAGTAAAGTTTATAAAACTTAATTTGGTTTAAGTGTGTGAAAGGATATTATATTTTTTTGCAATGATTTCTAAGGAAAAGATTTAAACAAGAAGTTTAAATGATATAAATTTTTGATAAGATAGATAGGGGTTAATTCCAAATATAAAGAAATTTGAATAGAAGGATATTTTGAATTATAATGAGATGTATGATACATTTATATATCACTTAATTTGGAAGATGCGATGGTTATTCGGAAAGATTGGTTTTAACCCATTCTGAATAACTGATATGACTTTTAAAAGTCAAAGGTATTAAAGAGGGTGGTTGAAGATCAGAGATCTTCACATCGTTTGGATTATTGTTGATGTCTCGATTAGGGTGTAGAACCTAAGATGTGTTTATAAGTAGTGGTCATCCAGACGTACTTGGATATCAACCGAATATGCAAGGGCCTCTCTCCTGTATTGGACATATGGAATGAGGAATAAGGTGCCTTCGATTTCGTTTAGACCCAGAATAAATTTGTAAATCGATGTGTGTCTGACATCGAATTCCGTGCCATATTGATTAATCTCTAGTAAATATATATCTACGGAAAATTTATTCTCTTAGCTTAACACCCTTCTCTAAGACGTATGAGCCTAAAGATTATGTATTAATAGACATCGGTTGAATGGTATGGAATGACAATGTTGCATGCTGATTGCTGATGTAAGATAGATCAAGGCTTCTTGTTGAGAAGTAGAGCTTTGTGGATGATGATCAAAGCATGGCTAATATAGTTTAGCTTTGTGTGTCGAGATGTGACTTCGACGAGCCTCACAATCCGCGAATGGACGATGTTGGATAATAAACAACATGTTGGAATCGGTTTTACTCGACTCCATCGTAAGTCATAGGCCTGTGAAAGCCCACATGAACACCCACACAACAACAGATGTTTCCTGGGGGAACGATGCGTAACCATTGTGTTGCAGCGATTCTAGGCCGACGACGGACAAAGGGAACAGATATTTCCTGCTGGATCCATGCATAACCATTGTGTATCTAGGGTCTAGAGAGAGGATTTAGGAGCATCTCGATAAAGGTGACTCCACTTATAAGGAATCCACATTCACCCCGATAAATGTGATGGTTAAGGAGCATTAGTTGATCTCGGAACTTTGGGTTTCGAATTAGGACCATTTTAGTCCTGGGACACCCATTAGCGGGGTCAAGAAAGCTTCAGTCATTGATGGAACCCAATTTCCAATACGAACCTTCGCAGTTTTTAATTGTAACCCATGTATGTAGTTGTAATACACTGCGTTTTCTATGATTGATATGTTTATTTATGAAAATGATTTTTACAATATGCATTAGGGATAATAAAAAAGGATTTTGCATATCAAGCATTTTTGGCTATTATAAGGTAAAACTCTATCCTCTTGTTTGCATTTCATTGTGTGATGGGATTGAGTCTTATAATAGCTTCATTTTACAAAAAGATTGCGATTGTTATTCATATGGAGGAAACTCATTCCGTGTTATACGCCGTGGTCTCATGATTTACCCAACTTTTAAAAAAAAAGTATAATAACTTTTTTTGGTTCTTACACCAGTCCCATGACTTACCTGGAGTTTATTGTTTCCCACCTAAAATCTAGGTGCTCATATTTTCCACATGGGAAGCTAGTAGTTTAGGTTTTGTAGTTATTTTCAGCACGATTCTGGATTGAAACTGTAACACCCCGTATTTTCTGTGATCGTATATGTTAAAAATCAGAGAATAATTAAATTTTAAGATAAGAATCAAGGGAAAAGGGTTGCTCCATTGCGTTCGTCTCGAAATTCTGCTTGGAAACGAGTCCGAGTTTTCGAGAAACGGAGTCCGTATGAGGGAGATATGGCCCTCCGAAGTTTCAGAGAATTTCAAAATCGAAAACAGCTCGAAATTCGAATTCGAAATTCGAATTCAAACCCAGAAGCGGGCTGGGCGGGAAATTTCCCGCCCAAGACCTAGGTCGACTGGGTGTTCGACTGGGTAGTCGACCTCCCCCCTGACCAGGTCGATTGGGTAGTCGACCTCCCCCAGACCAGGTCGACCATAGTGTCGACCTGGGGTTCGACCTGCTCTCGAAACCCAGTTTTCTTAACCTGGTTCATTCTGATGTATCCGGTCTCGTTTCTGTCTAGATTCGTCCACCTAATCCTATATAAACAGCCCCTTAGCCTCATTTTCTCTACACAATTTCATTCTCTCTATATTCTGCCTCTGTTCTAATCAAAAATAAAAATGGTGTCGCTACCCTACTGGAATCAAAACTTGGACTGATGAATCTTCTTCCAACCTGAATAGAATTAAAAGCTAAATCAAATCTCAAATCCAAGTTTAGAGCTACGACAACAATTAAAGAGGAATAATTCAGCATTTCTGCATAAACAACAGTTTATTATCCTTTCTTAAAACCACGAATGGCAAGTACAGTTATTTTCCGCTATAAACGTTAATTATGATTGTGACATGAATTGTAAATCTGAATTTGAGGTTATGTCCGTTCTGTTCTGTTTAGATCTATCTTATTCTGTATCTTTTTCTTCTTTCTGTTCTATAGCCAGGCTTCCACGAGCCTGAGACAAATCTCATAAGAGATTAACGCACGAACGCTAAAATGTTTGGGACAAATAATGAATGATGCATAATTGGACAGGACTGATTCGAGGACATGACATAAAATCTGAGGCATATAATTTGGACATGTGGCATATTTAACATATGACTTAAGATTGAGGCATAAAATATATTGGGCTTATGACTTGGGATTCGAGGCGTAGATTTAACCGTAAACATGAAACTAATTTAGATACATAGTACATGATGTAATCTAGATCTGTAGTTAATTTGAGAAATAAACATATGTTAGATCTAGATCTGTTCATACTAGGTATGAAAATATGTGATTTGGGAGAAGGGGAAATTATAGGACAACTTGAAACTTGGGGGCATAATGCATGTTTTAAATCAAGGTCTGATGTTAGAGTTTAAAGATAATTTACAACATGTTATGCATGAATGATAATGCATGTTGAGAACATACTACATGTTATAGTTTAAAAATCTAGATTTTTGGGACATATTCTTTTATGTAAAAATTCATGACCTGAAAAAAGAATATGTGACTTAGGCGTAGAGACCTATACAAAAGCAGGATAACTATTAATGTGAATGCGCCTAAACATGGGTTTTTGGATATCTGACATCATAGGCTATAATTTGGCATAATTCATATTGTTTATCGTGATCTATGGAGAATATTCTGTGCTGTGTAATGTTTGACTAAAAAATTAGGAGCAAGATGTGGTATTATGAATTATGACCATGATTTGGCAAGTGAGTTTAGGCTAAATTTATGATTAGGCAAGATATGATATATATAATCTGCTAAATCTGTTATCTGCTAAATCTGTTATATTGCCTAATCCGCTGGTTCTGTTATATTGCCTAAACTGCTAATTAGATTGAATTGCCTAAACTGCTAATTTTGTTAAATTGTCTTATCTGCTAAATCTGCTAAATAGCCTAATCTGCAAGATCTGTTATCTGTTTAATCTGTAGAATGACGTAATCTGTTGGAACTGAAATGCTGAAATTTGAAGTATGTGAATCTGTAGGCTCGATTTAAAATTGAGCAAAACTTGTTAATAGAACCTCGAATAAACTGCTATACTTGTACAGAAGTTTTATCTGTTAAATAAACAGAATTAGTTTGATATCTGAAAAATCTGTATTGGAATGAATTGGCTATGACACGAGGTTAGACTCTGTTTGCGGTAGAAGCCTGTCGGGGACCAACCGACCTAACCAGCGACCGCAAATTGTCAGTCTAATGTGAGAGGTCGTAGGCATAACTAAAATATGCTTAGACACGAGGTTAGGTCTGGCTTGTGGCAGAAGTCTGCCCGGAACCGCCCGGCATATCCAGCGGCCACGAGCTACCGACCTAATGTGAGAGGTCTGTGCATTAATATTTAATTAATGCAAATCTAGGATAAATATGACGTCTAAAACGTGTTGGGTGGATAAGGTTAAATCAATTGGACTAATGAATTAAACAAACCCGTTTCGTGAATCTGTAGGCCCAATTACAAAGTTAGACAAATCTGTAAGTCTGTTAAATCTGTATATCTGATCCGTTAATCTGAAAACTTGTCTGATCTGTGAACTAGTTGATCTGAACTCTGTATGTTAGAACTTGTAAACAAGTTAATCTGAAATCTGTTAGTCCGGGGACACAAGGTTAGGAGGGAAATTACTTGTGTCATCTGTTGTTTGGGACCCATATTAGTCAGTAACCCTTTCTGGTATCAAACTTTGACCCAATAGTAGGAAGGGTCCGGGCATGCTTACTGAACTAATTATAAGTGGTTCATTCTGATAATGGCGTGGGGTGTTGATGGTGCGTTCCAACCGGGTCATGTGCGTGCATGGATCCCGGTCTGCCTCTAAGGATGTAAGACGCCGTGACGTCTGTAAATAGGCCTATGCCAATTGGTTGTCGCTTTAGGGAGTGATACACCCTATTGTGGAGCCGACACAGGGTATTTATGTATTAGGGAGTCGATCGCTTGTGGTAGGATTTTAGGGTACACTTAGTTCTGTCTGTTTCTGTTGGTACTGTATGTTTCTGTTGGGTGGCAACACCTGTCTGTTTCTGCGTGGTACCGTCTGATTGGGTGGTAAAGGCCCATTTACTAGTGTACACCTAATTCTGTTGGATCTCGCTATATGGTGTTTTGATTATGACAACTATACATGTACATATATATTATTATCGATTAACTTTGTCTTGCAGGAAGATACTCAACAATAGATTCAAGAGCTATAATTGAAGATTAAATATGTTGTAAGAATCTGTTAGTCCTAGATTTATATGTTAAAGTCTTCCTTGGGGATACACACACATGCACGTTTTCAATTTATAAGATTTTATACAAGACATACACAAGGCATAGGCATGAAGCAGAAAACAGACGTCTAAAATTTTTAAATCAGACGTCTGTCTACTGAAAGAAAAATAAACTTACCACAATATTCAGACATCTGAATATTTTAATTCAGACATCTGAATTTTAATTCAGACATCTGAATTAAAATATTCAGACATCTGAATATTGGCTAAAATAGCCTATTTCTTTGCTGTTTGAGTTTTGTTCAAAAACAGACATCTGAATTTTTTAATTCAGACATCTGAATTAAAAAATTCAGACATCTGAATCTGGATCAAAATACACTATTTTCTTGCTGTTTCATTTTTAAATCAAAACAGACATCTGAAATTTGTATTCAGACATCTAAATACGAAGAGATGCAATTTAAAATGAAAAGTCACAACTTTCTAATTCATATCTCTTAATCAAATCTCTTCATGATTAGTTGTAACTTTTTATAGATTATAAATAGAGGCTTGATCAAAGTTGTTCCTAAGCGAATTTTATTCTGATTCTTTCTATCTTATTCAAAGCTCTCTAAGTTCTAAAAAGCTATATACTTTCATACTTGAGACGTTTAAACTTCCATATTCCTTCACGCACTTCACGATTATCATCAAGGAAAGGCTATAGGAAGGGTGTACTTAATATTCGACAATCCGTGTTATCAAGAACACAAAAGAGCCAACAATTATTCTGTACTAGTGAAGACCTCTTCAGTGGTTGAGGCAAGAAATCTCGTTCAGTGGTTCGAGTAATTGTGAACCTATTCCTTCGGGCGAAGTGAGGGTTTTAGTGTTAGTAAAATACCAGAAGTGAGTCTGGGACTGGACGTAGGACAGTGGTCCGAACCAGTATAAATCGACTGTGTGATTTACTGCTTTCTACTCTGCTATATAGATATTATATCCTATTCTGCATTCTATACGATCCTATACTGCTGCATAGCCTCTTTCAATTGGTATCAGGGCTTGGTATTCTAGAGATCGTAACAACATCCTAGAATAAATGGCAATAAAGAAATCTAGTAAAGGCATTAGAAAGTGGAAGAACAACAAAGCAGAAGCGACGGAGCAAGAGAGCAAATGTTTAATGGCTAAAGTGAGATCACAATCGGTATGTGAGGATTCATTATATAAAGATCTTTTATTAGACCACGAAAAATTATTAAAAGATTTTAAAAGTTTGGGTAAACTTAATGCAATTATTTTATCCAAGTCTAAAAATTGTGAGCAAGAAAATTCCAAATTAAAAGAAGAAAACAATTTTTTAGTCAAACAAGCCAAATGTTTTGAAAATACCTTAGAAGAGCTTGTTTTTCAAAAAGATTTTCTTCAAAAAGAAAATGAGCGACTAGAAGATAAAAACATTGTTCTTTTAAAGGAAATTGTTCTCTTGAAAAATAGAAATGAATCATTAGAAGATTCTTTAAATAATTCTAATTCTTTAGTTTCGACTCTTGAAATAGAGAATGGAGCTTTAACTGAAAAGAATTTAGAATTATCTAAGGAATATGAGTTTTTAAAGGTTAATAATAATACTTTGCAAAATGAAACGTCTGATTCAAAAGAAAATTTTGAAAAATTACACTCTTCTTTAGTTAATTCAGGATCTCAAATTTGTCGTCTCGAAAATGAGAATAGTACTTTAAAAAGGGAGAATTCTGAATTAAATAAGAAAATTGGTTTAAAAGATTGCAAGACTTCTTTTGAATATTTCAATCGCGACTTTGGAATCAAATTTGAAAAATGTACAAATAAGTTCGCAAAATTTAATAAAGGTCAAAATGATATTTTATCTTGCTCTAGACCTTTACACGATAAAAGTGGCTTAGGGTATAATAAAACTAATCATAGAACTAGTACTAGATATGCTTTCATGTATAACAAAAGTTTAACTGCTAGTACTAAAGCACGTGTAACTCGAAGATCAAATTTCTATAGAAATTCAAATGCTTCTATGACTAGAAACATTTATAATAGAAGTACAAAAAGAAATATTAATAGAAATTATCTAAGTATTTGGGTTCCTGTAAATTGGAAAAATCGAGAAAAATACATTGATGATTATTTTGATTCAGTAGTTAAAAATAAAAACTTTATTTTCAAAGGTACCATTAAACCCTTGTGGGTATGGTTACCTCCTCTCTAACCCCTGGACCATAACAGAGAAAGTGGGTACCAAAGTATATATATATAATATTTGTTGCAGGTACACCACAACAAAAAAGGAGGGTATTTCAATATCTCTAATATCTTTAAAAACTGAGCTTAAAGTTAAATCAGGGAATCTGGAAATATAATAATCACATACTAAGGGGGAGAAATTTTCATATATCACACATTCAGGGGAAGAAAATAAAGAGAAGACAACGATATTTATTACATTCCCTCATTCTTTTTTATAATGAAAAAGGGGGAGAAATTCAGGTGTATATTGATAGAGGAAGATATTATAAGAGGAAGATGTTATAGAAAGAATATATTTTTAAATTGTATAGTTGTCATCATCAAAAAGGGGGAGAATAATGTTAGAAACTCTATTGTTGGATTTTGATGACAACAACTACACAATTATACCAAAAAACCTCTAAGCTAACCTGTAGGTACATGGATATCAAAAAGAGAAATATATGATAATATATATTGACATATTGACAGGGGGAGTTACATATACAGTTGTCATTATCAAAAAGGGGGAGAATGTTGGATCTCGCTATATGGCATTTTGATTATGACAACTATACATGTACATATATATTATTATCGACTAACTTTGTCTTGCAGGAAGATACTCAACAACAGATTCAAGAGCTATAATTGAAGATTAAATATGTTGTAAGAATCTGTTAGTCCTAGATTTATATGTTAAAGTCTTCCTTAGGGATACACACACATGCACGTTTTCAATTTATAAGATTTTATACAAGACATACACAAGGCATAGGCATGAAGCAGAAAACAGACGTCTAAAATTATTAAATCAGACGTCTGTCTACTGAAAGAAAAATAAACTTACCATAATATTCAGACATCTGAATTTTAATTCAGACATCTGAATTAAAATATTCAGACATCTGAATATTGGCTAAAATAGCCTATTTCTTTGCTGTTTGAGTTTTGTTCAAAAACAGACATCTGAATTTTTTAATTCAGACATCTGAATTAAAAAATTCAGACATCTGAATCTGGATCAAAATACACTATTTTCTTGCTGCTTCATTTTTAAATCAAAACAGACATCTGAAATTTGTATTCAGACATCTAAATACGAAGAGATGCAATTTAAAATGAAAAGTCACAACTTTCTAATTCATATCTCTTAATCAAATCTCTTCATGATTAGTTGTAACTTTTTATAGATTATAAATAGAGGCTTGATCAAAGTTGTTCCTAACCGAATTTTATTCTGATTCTTTCTATCTTATTCAAAGCTCTCTAAGTTCTAAAAAGCTATATACTTTCATACTTGAGACTTTTAAACTTCCATATTCCTTTACGCACTTCACGATTATCATTAAGGAAAGGCTATAGGAAGGGTGTACTTAATATTCGACAATCCGTGTTATCAAGAACACAAAAGAGTCAACAATTATTCTGTATTAGTGAAGACCTCTTCAGTGGTTGAGGCAAGAAATCTCGTTCAGTGGTTCGAGTAATTGTGAACCTATTCCTCCGGGTGAAGTGAGGGTTTTAGTGTTAGTAAAATACCAGAAGTGGGTCTGGGACTGGACGTAGGACAGTGGTCCGAACCAGTATAAATCGACTGTGTGATTTACTGCTTTCTACTCTGCTATATAGATATTATATCCTATTCTCCATTCTATACGATCCTATACTGCTGCATAGCCTCTTTCAAATTCTACATTCTGTTTCCGTAGGGATTAATTTGTTTATGTTTCTGTCTCTTTCTGTTCGGGTGGTAAAGGCCCATTATTAGCATCCTGTTTCTGTCTGTTTCTGTTCGGGTGGTAAAATCCCATTATTAGCATTCTATTTTTTTCTGTTTCCGTTGGGGTGGTAAAGGTCCATTTCTAGTATTCTCTTCCGTGGAAATTATTCTGTTCCCGTTTCTGTTTCAGTTTAGACATTAAGGTGACACCTAATCCTGTTATACTAGTATTAGTGCAGAGGAATGAAAAGTAATATTATTCTGCTTCTTCTGTTTAACCTAAGTACATCTGCTGCTCCTGTTACTGTTATCTCTCATCCAGTTTTATTTGCATGCCATGATTATTATTATCTGTTCATATGCTGAAAGTCACTGGACTTGCCAAACTTTATGTCTGACCATGCTTGTTTTCGCCCCTTTTTCTTCCGTTTCCCCCTCCAGGTTTTCCAAGGAGGAAACACTTTATCTTGATCCGGACTTCTTCTGCTTGAAGTACTTAGGGTGCTTAAAGTATGGCTCAACTCCTTATGGCAGCTTCTGTAGGGATTATGGTTTAAATGTTTTGTACTCTGATGATTTTCTGATCAAGACTGATATTTATGTACTTGAGTTTTTTTGGTAAAGATGTAACCAAACTGATTTCTGTTTTTCCACTGTAATAAAGTTATAATTTCTCAAGTATTGTTCATCTATCTTGTAAATTTCTGTTTTGTCTACTTAAAACGCTCCACCAAAGTTAAGGCATTCCCTTTGTGAGTGACCTTAATGGAGGTGGGGTGTTACACTTGGTATCAGAGCTGAAGGTTACCAGTTTTGAAAACTATTTTCAAAAAGGTTTTAAAAAGGAAGTATTTTCAAAAGTAAAGCTTATTTTGAAAAACATAATCCCCAAAGAGCCATATATCTATCTTTTCCATTCTCAATTTTAAAACTTTTTCTTTCATTCCAGCATGTCTGGGAATCTTAACTTTCCAGAGGGCGTGCCAATACCTGGCTGGTTCAGGAGGTACTTAGAGGCTAGGGCCAACGATGCAGGCCCAGCAGATATTCCTCCTCCAGCTGCAGCGATTCCTCCTCCGCCCCCTCCTCGTGCAATTGCCTTTTCAAAGATCTGTAAAGATTTTAGGGCCATGGGTGGAAAGGATTTCAAGGGAACTGAATCATTCGTAGATGCGAGGAACTGGCTCAAAGAAAATGAGGATCTGTTCGTTATTTTCGAGGTGGACGATAGGCAGAAGGTACAATTGGCGGTATGGTTGCTCAAGGACGTAGCTTCCTATTGGTGGGAAGTCACTAACGCCGAGAGACCGGTTGAAACATGGATGGATTTCAGGACAAGGTTTGAAGTGAAAATCCTCTCGCAAGCTGAACGAAGTCTACAACTGGAAAAGTTCTTATCCCTTAAGCAAGGAAGTATGACGGTCAAGGAATACGTTAACCAGTTCAACCAACTGGCTAGGTTCGGACTAGATTTAGTCAATACTCAGCATAAAAAGGCTCTCCGCTTTGTTAAAGGATTGAACGAGCCACTGCACAGCCTAGCCATGACCCATATACCCATGGAAGCGACTTACGAGAGATTGGTGGATATGGCACTACTGCACGAGGAAGACAACGGCAAGAAAGAAGAGGCAAAGAAGGAAGAACCACAGAACAAGAAAGCATGGCCCAAAAAGGAAACACAAAGGAAGGGTGAAAAGTCTGAAGATAAGAAGGAGAAAAAGTGCTTTACTTGTGGAAGCTCGACTCATCTGAACAAGGATTGCAGAAAAAGAAAGGGCACTTGCTTCAACTGTGGTGAGATGGGACACTTCACTAGGGACTGTCCGAAGAAACAAGGGCAAGGGCAGAGGGCAGGACCAACTTCTGGAAGGCAGGCGAACACTCTCGAGGCTAGTGGATAGGATAGAAATAGGAAAACTTTCTGTAGGAGGTTTAATTTCTTTATATGATTTTTGGGTTAAAACTCTTTTCTGATTCTGGCATTTTGATTCTGTAATCGGTACTCTTCACTTGAATACTAGTATTGTTTCTGATTCTGCTGTAGACCCAGACCCATAAGGGTTATGACTCATTTAAGCATGGTAAGTTGGGTATCTGTGTTAAGCGTTAAGTTGACTATGACGCATACATTCTGGGTTTTTATCATGCTTAGTTTCCTAAGAATCATTTAGTAACCTGATCTGTACCGGTAATCTGTAAATATCTGAATATTTCTAATAAGGTTGAGATTTCCAGTTTTGACATTGTCTAAAGAGGGTAATCCTCTGGGTGTCAATCGGATGTTGATTTCGGTCTTCGGGGTTGATACTTAGGGGAATTTGTCTCTCAACCAAGATCTAATGGAAACCAAGATTTTGTTTATCTGCACTCGCTCCCATCACTCGATTGTATCCTATCAATCGAGTTTTTGACCTATAGATAGGAATCCTATGGATGTAAACATGTGTTTGAGACATGTTATGTTTGATGGTTGCAAGTGAATGCAAGTGATTGCTAGTGGTTGCTCGTGGATGCATATACACACACTAGGCACTAGATCGGCTCGAATACACTCTCATACTGCATATGGATGTGTGAGCATTTTCAATTTCTGTGGATGCAAAATGATTGACGCATCACATGGATGTTGCATATGAATGAATGGTTGTCACTCATATAAGAATGATTTGTATCAAATAGGAAAATTTCATACATGTTGGACTCATGGCACTGACATAGTTCGCATTAAGGAGGTCAACTGAATCAGTGGACCGCCTGATCTTTGCATTAGATAAGGAACATATACACACACTTTTGCATATGTTCATACAACATTAGAAGTTTTCTAAGGACAATGGATGCTTGTGGATGATGGTTGAGTAGATGGATGACTGGATGGTAGGACACATTCTTCTCAACTTGAAGATTTTGGGGACGAAATCCTTTAAGGAGGGGAGAATGTAACACCCCGTATTTTCTATTATCGTATAAGTAACAAATCATAGAATAATTAAATTTTAAAATAATAATCAAGGGAAATGGGTTGCGCCATTGCTTTCGTCTCGAAATTCTGCTTGGAAACGAGTCTGAGTTTTCGAGAAACGTAGTCCGTATGAGGGAGATATGGCCCTCCGAAGTTTCAGAGAATTTCAGAATCGAAAACAGCTCGAAATTCGAATTCGAAATTCGAATTCAAACCCAGAAGCGGGCTGGGCGGGAAATTTCCCGCCCAGGACCCAGGTCGACTGGGTGGTCGACTGGGTAGTCGACCTCCCCCCTGACCAGGTCGACTGGGTAGTCGACCTCCCCCAGACCAGGTCAACCATAGTGTCGACCTGGGGTTCGACCTGCTCCTGAAACCCAGTTTCTTAACCTAGTTCATTCTGATGTATCCGGTCTCGTTTCTGTCTAGATTCATCCGCCTAATCCTATATAAACAGCCCCCCTAGCCTCATTTTCTCTACACAATTTCATTCTGTCTATATTCTGCCTCTGTTCTAATTAAAATTGAAAATGGTGTCGCTACCCTGCTGGAATCAAAACTTGGACTGATGAATCTTCTTCCAACCTGAATAGAATTAAAAGCTAAATCAAATCACAAATCCAAGTTTAGAGCTACGACAACAATTAAAGAGGAATAATTCAGCATTTCTGCATCAACAACAGTTTATTATCCTTTCTTAAAACCACGAAAGGCAAGTATAGTTATTTTCCGCTATAAACGTTAATTATGATTGTGACATGAATTGTAAATCCGAATTTGAGGTTATGTCTGTTCTGTTTAAATCTATCTTATTCTGTATCTCTTTCTTCTTTCTGTTCTATAGCCAGGCTACCACAAGCCTGAGCCAAATCTCATAAGAGATTAACGCACGAACGCTAAAATGTTAGGGACAAATAATGAATGATGCATAATTGGACAGGACTGATTTGAGGACATGACATAAAATCTGAGGCATATAATTTGGACATGTGGCATATTTAACATATGACTTGAGATTGAGGCATAAAATATATTGGACTTATGACTTGGGATTCGGGGCGTAGATTTAACCGTAAACATGAAACTAATTTAGGTACATAGTACATGATGTAATCTAGATCTGTAGTTAATTTGAGCAATAAACATAAGTTAGATCTAGATCTGTTCATACTAGGTATGAAAATCTGTGATTTGGGAGAAGGGGAAATTATAATTATAGGACAACATGAAACTTGGGGGCATAATGCATGTTTTAAATTAAGGTCTAATGTTAGAGTTTAAAGATAATTTATAACATGTTATGCATGAATGATAATGCATGTTGAGAACATACTACATGTTATAGTTTAAAAATCTAGATTTTTGGGACATAATCTTTTATGTAAAAATTCATGACTTGAAAAAGGAATATGTGACTTAGGCGTAGAGACCTATACAAAAGCAGGATAACTATTAATGTGAATGCGCCTAAATATGGGTTTTTGGATATCTGGCATCATAGGCCATATTTGGCATAATTCATATTGTTTATCGTGATTTATGGAGAATATTCTGTACTGTGTAATGTTTTACTAAAAATTAGGAGCAAGATGTGGTATTATGAATTATGATCATGATTTGGCTAGTGAGTTTAGGTTAAATTTATGATTAGGCAAGATATGATATATATATAATCTGCTAAATCTGTTATATTTCCTAATCCACTAGTTCTGTTATATTGCCTAAACTGCTAATTAGATTGAATTCCCTAATCTGCTAATTATGTTAAATTGTCTTATCTGCTAAATCTGCTAAATAGCCTAATCTGCAAGATCTGTTATCTGTTTAATCTGTAGAATGACGTAATCTGTTGGAACTGAAATGCTGAAATTTGAAGTATGTGAATCTGTAGGCTCGAT
This sequence comes from Allium sativum, assembly GCA_030737875.1. Lineage (NCBI taxonomy): Eukaryota > Viridiplantae > Streptophyta > Magnoliopsida > Asparagales > Amaryllidaceae > Allium > Allium sativum. The sequence goes on along the minus strand of CM060918.1, from coordinate 617,490,079 downwards.
TTAAAATTGAGGAAAACTTGTTAATAGAACCTCGAATAATCTGCTATACTTGTACAAAAGTTTTATCTGTTAAATAAACAGAATTAGTCTGATATCTGAAAAATCTGTATTGGAATGAATTGGCTATGACACGAGGTTAGACTCTGTTTGCGGTAGAAGCCTGCCTGGGACCAACTGGCCTAACCAGCGACCGCATATTGTTAGTCTAATGTGAGAGGTCGTAGGCATAACTAAAATATGCTTAAACACGAGGTTAGGTATGGTTTGTGGCAGAAGTCTGCCCAGAACCGCCCGGCATATCCAGCGGCCACGAGCTACCGACCTAATGTGAGAGGTCTGTGCATCAATATTTAATTAATGCAAATCTAGGATAAATATGACATCTAAAACGTGTTGGGTGGATAGGGTTAAATCAATTGGACTAATGAATTAAACAAACCCATTTCGTGAATCTGTAGGCCCAATTACAAAGTTAGACAAATCTGTAAATCTGTTAAATCCGTATATCTGATCCGTTAATCTGAAAACTTGTATGATCTGTGAACTAGTTGATCTAAACTCTGTATGTCTGAACTTGTAAACAAGTTAATCTAAAATCTGTTAGTCTGGGGACACAAGGTTAAGAGGGAAATTACTTGTGTCATCTGTTGTTTGGGACCCATATTATTCAGTAACCCTTTCTGGTATCAAACTTTGACCCAACAGTAGGTAGGGTCCGGGCAAGCTTACTGAACTAATTATAAGTGATTCATTCTGATAATGGCGAGGGGTGTTGATGGTGCTTTCCAACCGGGTCATGTGCGTGCATGGATCCCGGTCTGCCTCTGAGGATGTAAGACGTCATGGCATCTGTAAATAGGCATGTGCCAATTGGTTGTCCCTTTAGGGAGTGATACACCCTATTGTGGAGCCGACACAGGGTATTTATGTATTAGGGAGCCGATCGCTTAGGGTAGGATTTTAGGGTACACTTAGTTCTGTCTATTTCTGTTGGTACCGTCTGTTTCTGTTGGGTGGCAACACCTGTCTGTTTCTGCGTGGTACCGTCTGATCGGGTGGTAAAGACCCATTTACTAGTGTACATCTAATTCTACATTCTGTTTCCGTAGGGATTAATCTGTTTCTGTTTCTGTCTGTTTCTGTTCGGGTGGTAAAGGCCCATTATTAGCATTTTGTTTCTGTCTATTTCTGTTCGGGTGCTAAAGGCCCATTATTAGCATTTTGTTTCTGTCTGTTTCCGTTGGGGTGGTAAAGGCCCATTTCTAGTATTCTCTTCCGTGGAAATTATTCTATTCCCGTTTCTGTTTCAGTTTAGACATTAGGGTGACACCTAATCTTGTTATACTAGTATTAGTGCAGAGGAATGAAAAGTAATATTATTCTGCTTCTTCTGTTTAACCTAAGTACATCTGCTGCTCCTGTTACTGTTATCTCTCATCCAGTTTTATTTCCATGCCATGATTATTATTATCTGTTCATATGTTGAAAGTCACTGGACTTGCCAGACTTTATGTCTGACCTTGCTTGTTTTCGCCCCTTTTTCTTCCGTTCCCCCCCAAGTTTTCCAAGGAGGAAACACTTTAGCTTGATCCGGACTTCTTCTGCTTGAAGTACTTAGGGTGCTTAAAGTTTGGCTTGACTCCTTATGGCAGCTTCTGTAGGGATTATGGTTTAAAAGTTTTGTACTCTGATGATTTTCTGATCAAGACTGATATTTATGTACTTGAGTTTTTTTGGCAAAGATGTAACCAAACTGATTTCTGTTTTTCCGCTGTAATAAAGTCATAATTTCTCAAGTATTGTTCATCTGTCTTGTAAATTTCTGTTTTGTCTACTAAAACGCTCCACCAAAGTTAAGGCATTCCCTTTGTGAGTGACCTTAATGGAGGTGGGGTGTTACAGAAACTTAAAGTCGTGTCTAGAGCTTTTTCAGAGCCTTCCACTAATTTTAAATGTAATTGTATTTCCGCCATGTATTGTTTTAATTTATGTACTCTAAGACATTTTGTACTCTAATGTAAAATTGTTGTAATAGCAATGAAATGTTCTTTTGTGTTCTGTTCTAATGTGTTGTATCCCATAACGGTTTGAGGATTTCTGTCGTTTTGGATCAGACCTGTGCGATTTACGATCGATTCGAAAGGCGGGGATCTTCGGGAAGTTACAATTGGTATCAAAGCTTTGACTTACAAAGCTTTAGGGTTACGACGCATTAGAACAAGATGAAAGAATTCATCAAAGATAGGATTAGTAATATCCTATCAGAATAACTCATTAGAGATGTGGTTAGCAATGCCCTAGAATGAGTTGGAAGAGTATTACATATAGAAGAAAATGAATTTGTACACTCATGAAAATGGAACAGGTTTTGAAAGATTATATTTTAAACATAAAAAAAGAATTTGTTTTGAAAATATATGGATAACCTATTTGATTATCTTATATAAAGAATTTGAGTGTTTACTTTGACGTCGAAGTTGGTCTATCGAGTATTAGAATATTTTCTATATATACGTCTGGCCGACATATATAAAGTCCCAAATATACTAGATTGATATAGAATCACATTATAGTCACTTATCATTAGTGTTTATCTTCGAGTTTTGAAAGTGGGATGACTATATAATTCCAGAAGAAACGTCCAAATATACTCAAACTAATTTAAGTAAGTAATTCGGAATGATTTGAGCTTTAAATTTAACTAACACAAGTTAAATTGGTTGAAAATACAAAAATGTAAATCAGACGAATTAAAATTTAACTTAAGTGAAGTTAAATAAAATTGCAATGATAAAATCAATATGAGAATATAAGATAAATGGAGCCAAATCAAATTTAATTTTGAATTAATTTGAAAATTAGTTGGAATTGCATACATACACACACACATACACACACACACACACACACACACATATATATATATATATATATATGTGTGTGTGTGTGTGTTGGAAAGGTTATTTATTTCAAGTAGAGAAGAGGAAAAAATTACATTCCCGATAAACGGGTACATGTTTACTGTATTGATTGGGTTTGATTATTTTATGAGCCGATTGACTTTTAAATTTTCTTTTTGATCGATGAGGGCCAAGAGAGGCAAGTTGAAGTTGTACCGATAGACCCATACAAAGGAGGTTATGACAATTTTTTTCGAAAATTTAAGGCATTAGCCAAATTTCGAGAAAGTGGAAAGTTCTTAGAAACTAAAATATAAAGAACTGGAGTTAGAACGAAGGTTAAGGTGGTTAAGTAAATGAACTTCGGTTCTGCCTTCCTTTTCGGGGATGAAAATTTTTTTAGTGGGGGAGATTGTAATGACTTACGTTTTTAGTCAATTTTAAAGTATGATTTTAAATTTGTTTTAGTGAATTTTAGATATTTAAGACAATTTAATTTGAGAATTAATGACTAGAAATTATTTTAAAATGAAGCTTGAATGTATAAATTTAAAATTTAATTAAAACGAGCTCATAATGTCACAGTAGTTCAAGAAATTTAGTTTTGAATTTTAAATGAATGTACATAATTCAAAATAAGTCGGATTTCTGTAAAACAAGAAACGTTCGAATATTTTGAACTATATCTTTCTAATGAATTAGAGAAATCAAGATTTCGTAGTATAAATTGTAAGTTATGTCCAAATTCAAATTTTATTGAGTCGCTATGAATTCGTTTATAAATCATAATGATCTATTAAATATAATAAAAGGAATTTATTTAAAATCGAATACCGATTTGATGTTAATTTTGAAAACATTGAGTTATAAACCCCAGTAAGTTTATTTTAGAGTTGTATGATATTCTATTTGGATATATACAATAATATTAATATATTATTATTTAATTGAATTATTTTTTAATTTATCAATACTTTATTGGTTTTATTTAAGCCTTAAAAATAGATGTTTTCAAACGACCTCCGTTTTCGATGAAACTAATTTTATTAGATCCGGAACGTCAAATTATAGTTAAGTTTAAAATTTCTAGTCGATTGGAATTCTTATGTAAGCATGGTAAATTTAAACACATGTTCAAATTTTGTTAAAATTGAATAAGCTAGTAATAATTCTATTTTTTAAACGGTCTCCAAACTAGATAAAACAAGGTTCATTAGAATTGTATTTGCATAACATAGTAAGGTTTTAAATTTCATAATTTTTGGAGTTAGTATGTATTTGTGGCAAATTAAAACGTACGTTCAAATTCAGTATTAAAGTTATTTTCTAATTTTGGGAAAAACTGATTAAAATGATTGAATCGGCATACGAAACCTATTCTAATATGTCCAGAATAGGGGTATTTGGCTAGGGACGCCATTAATTGAGGTTCATTTGGAGTTCGTAGCGTTAAACTTCATAACGAAGCAACAAACGAGTTAAATAATAATATTAATGAGGGTATAAATACCCTTAAGATGAAACCCTAGGGTTTCTTTCTCTACAGCCGCCATTTACCCTAACCTAAAATGAACAGCATTTGAGCTCTTGGCTTCCTTCCTCAAACATATCAATCTGTCCATCGATACTCAAATTACCTAACAGGAGAAGTGATGAGCTCGTCGAGCTCTATGATATAAACGGTCATGATGGTGTTTGGAGAACTATTGTGGCCAGGGCGGCGCTGCAAAGTCATCTCGTACGTGGGGTTTGTGAGGGCAGAGGAAGGCATCAATTAGGGTGTTGGTCAGCGAAGTCAGGCCACGTAGGGTGGTGGCAATAGATTGTGGTCTGGTGGTCCACTGGTGGTGCGACGAGGCAATGAACAATGGGAGCTCCTTCGAATTTGAAACCTAGAAACAACATAAAGAGAAAGAGAATCAACACCCTTCTTTTACTAAAAAAAGTTATAAGTTTGTTAACTTAAAATTAATTAAGGAATTAAATAGTTATTAGATAAGGTTAACTTTAAATGTTAATAATTTATTCATATGTTATCAGAATCGGACAAACCGGGTATCGTTGGAATAGTCTCGATGACCGCTACGCCATGGAACAAATCTGGATAGATTTGGGAGTCGCTGGAAGTTTGATTAAATTAAACATCCAGTTTAATTTAGTTAAAACAATAGTTATTTAATGATTTCAAACCAATATGTGTGATAACTCTCTCACTCAACTGTTTTGTTATGTTATTATAATCATATTTAAATATGTTTTGATTGCCTATTTTTGCAACGTATGTTTCATGGTTGATGAATGGTTTATTTTATAGTTTGATTATTAATATTATTAAAATGTGAATACAAATGTTGTCGAATGAAAGCTTATATTATAATTATTGGTTGGATGGTAGTTGATATGAATGTGTTTGTATTGTTGACACATAAAATACACCACGAACAAGAGACTTGGATATCGATTGAATTTCATTTTATTGGAATTTTAAATGAATTTTAAATTCATTTAAACGAGATTTGACAAGGAGATAAAATTTGGATTTTTAAATCCAAACTGATTTGAAAATGAATGGGTATGATTTCAAACAATCTTTTAAAATGATTAAATTGGAGTTGGCATAAATTTGGATTAAAAATAACTTGTTTTAATTCAAAGTGAATTTTGAATAATAATTTCAAAATGTGAATTTTGAGTTAGGTTTAGAAATGAAGTTTTTAACTCGAACGAATTCTTCCATTAATTTATTTATTTTTACAATGGATGTCGGAAAAGTTGGGATTTCAAAATATTACATTTTGATAAATATTATTATTTTAATATTATAATAATATGGAATATTCAATTTTGATTTAAAATTGAATTAGAAGTTGAAATTGTTTTTAAACGAGATATAAACATTTCATAAATTACATTTTGAATGGAAATCAACGAAATTTATTTTATATATAGTAAAATGGTCTGAATAGGACATGTCGCGCAATGATCATTCGCGAATTTTGACTACTAACTTCAAATAGACGTAACAGAAGGTCCGACCATTGGATTCCCCTGAACTGGATCCATTAGGTTCGTAATGAAAAAAAGCTTTCAAATGAAATAAGAAATTTTGAAATCTAATTGTTTGATTTGAAAATAAGTCCAAATCTGGTTTGGAAAAGGTCGCTATGGACGTAGTTCGATGGCCAATATTGGAAACCGACAGTAAGGGCCTTAATAAAATTATTAAAAATATGAATAAATTATTTTAAATCATAATAAATGGTTTGAAAAGATTTGTGGATGAAATATTCTGATATTTGGACAGATAAAAGATATTTTTATCTGGATAAATTGCTAATCAACTAGAATAAAGAACTGAAAGGAACTGTAATGGTTTTAACATAACTAGAGTTTTCCAATATATAAATTGGATTGAATTTGAATGGAAAAAGATCTTCAGATATTTCGATATTGGATTTCGTGGTTATACGGATACTGTTTGGAAGATAGAGATATCTTTATTCCCTATATGGTATCTATTAGTTTCAGAAATTGATACTGAATATAAGTTGATACGATTTTTATTCAAAGCTTTGTGTTTGATATCAAAAAGGATTTTGGGTTTGTCGTGAATGGTGTCGTAGATAACACTGTTCTTAAACCCAATTGAAAATGAAGTTTATGAAATCTATCTTTTAATTAAGATTAGTGAAGTCTTCCAAAGTGAAGTTTTCCAATTTAATAAATATAATTGGAAGTGAATAGAAATTTGAATTTGGGTTTATTGTGAACGAACTTTTAAATATCATTTGTTTTTAACCCAGCCTAAAAGGCAGATATGATTTGGAATTTATAAATCTTTTGGTTAAGATTTAATGGAATTTTCCAAAGTGAAGTTATCCTATGTAATAAATTAAATCAGAATTGAATGGAGTTCAATTTAGTGATAATCGAGATGAACCTCTATGATGGAAGACCTTTACTATTTGAGGAATTTATAAGGCTTTTTCGTTATTTTGCTTATAGTTTTGATCAGACACGGAAATTTATATTGATTATATACTATTATTATTTCCGTGAAAGTTCCATTATTAATGGAAGTTGATTTCGGGTATATCGTGAACAATGTTTTAAATGACATTTGTTCTTTAACCCACTTAAAGACATGATTAGTTTCCTAAAGTTGAATAATCAATAAATAATGATTTTTGGAGATTAAAACTAAGTAGAATTTCAATAAATCCTTAATTAGAATTGAAATGTAATGAGTAAATTTACCGAAAATACGATGAGTGTTCGATACGGAGTATCCCAAGTTTTGCTCCATGAGATAATTAAATCTTTAATTAAATCTGGAATGAAAAGTGGTAATTTAATTTACCTTAACACCATGGGTGTTAGATATGGGGTATCCTCTGTTTTGCTCTATGAGATAATTAAATCTATAATTAGATTTGGAATGAAAAGTTGTAATTAAATTTACCTTAACACGGTGGGTGTTAGATATTGAGTACCACCAGTTTTGCTCCATAAGATGAATAGGTAGGAAACGGGATAAAGATATGAAATATTATAATTTGTGTAAGGCTCGATGACCCCGATATAATTTATAAACCTTAATACGGTTTATGTTTGTGAAAGGATATTATATAATTTTTTGAAATGATTCCTAAGGAAAAGATTTAAACAAGAAGTTTAAATGATATAAATTTTTGATAAGATAGATGGGGTTAATTCCCAATGTAAAGAATATTTAAATAAAAGGATGTATTGAATTATAACAAGATGTACGATATGTTTATATATCACTTGATCTGAAAGATGCGATAGTTATTAGGAAATACTGGTTTTAACCCATTCTGAATAACTGATACGATGATTAAAAGTCAAAGTATTGAAGACGGTGGTTGAAGACCGGAGATCTTCACATCCTTTGGATTATTGCTGACGTCTCGATTGGGGTGTACAACCCAAGACGAGGTTACAAGTGGTGGTCGTCCAGGCGTACTTGGAGATCGACAGGATATGCAAGGGCCTCACTCCTATAATGGACATATGGGACGAGGAATAAGATGCCTTCGGTCTTGTTCAGACCTAGAACAAACTTGTAAATGGATGTGTGTCTAACATCGTATTATGTGCCATATTGATTGACCTCTACTAAGTATATATCTATTTGGTGGCGGAGAATTTATTCTCTTAGCTTAACACCCTTATCTGAGACGTATGAGCTTCGAGGTTATGTATTAACAGACATCGGTTGTATGGTATGGAAGGATAATGTGGCATGCTGAGTGCATTTGGCAGAAAGATCATGGCTTCTTGTTGAAAAACAGATCTTTATGGATAATGATCAAACCATGGCTAATATGGCATTGCTTTGTGTACCGAAACATGAATTTGACGAGCCTCACAACCCTTGAATGACCGATGCTGGATAATAAACAACATGTTGGAATCGGTTTTGATCGACTCTAGCATAATTCGCAGGGCTATGAATGCCCACACGATAACTGATGTTTCCTGGGGGAACCAGGCGTAACCATAGTGTTGCAGCGATTCTAGGTCAAGGACGGAAAAGGGCACATATGTTTCCTGGGGGATCCAGGGGTAACCATTATGTATCTAGGTCCAGAGAGAGGATTCAGGAGCATCCCGATAAAGGTGACTCCACGGATAAGGAATCCAGATTCACCCAATAAAGATGATGGTTAAGAAGCATTAGTTGATCCTGGAACTTTGAGTTTCGAATTAGTACTAGTAGAGTCCTTGGACACCCATTATCGGTGCATAGAAAGCCTCAGTCATTGGTGGACCACAACTTCCAATATGAACCTTCGTAGTTTTTAATTGTAACCTACGTATGTAGTCGTAGTACACTACGTCAGCTACGATTGATATATTTATTTGTGAAAATGATTTTTACACTATGCACTAGTGATAACAAAAGAGGATTTTGCATACCAAGCATTTTCTGTTGTTATAGGGTAAAACTCTATCCTCCTGTTTGTGTTGTATTGTGTGTAGGGATTGAGTCTTATAATAGCTTAATTTTTCAAAAAAGATTGTGATTGGTTTATGATTGTTATTCATGTAGAGGATACCTCTTCTGTGTTATACGGTGTGGTCCCATGATTTACCCAACTTTAAAATAAAGTATAATAACTATTTATGGTTCTCATACCAGTCCCATGACTGACCTGGAGTTTATTGCTTTCCACCTAAATTCTGGATGCCCATATTTTCCACACGGACATCTAGTAGTTTAGGTTTTGCAGATATTTTGAGAAGGATTCTGGATTGAAGCTTAAAACAGTGTCTAGAGCATTGTTAGAGCCTTCTGCTAGTTTTAAATATAGTTGTATTTCCACTGTGTATCGATTTAATTTATGTACTGTAACGACCCGCCTTTTTGCTCGGTTTTCGCCGGTAATTAAACCAACTTAAATCATTCATAAAAACGGATTGTTAGGGGTACTTACGCATTTGCACAAAATAAAAAGAACTTTTCCATCATCATTACAATAATATTACATTAGAGTTACGAGAGATACATAGAGTACATCGATTAAACAGCGGAAGAGATACTAAACTCAGTAGAAGAATATGCATGCTCCAAGAAATAATAGCTCCAGCTAAACCAGCATCCTACTCCAAACAACTCCAAGTTTAAAACTGCTAGGCTTCCCTTGCAAAATTATGGGCACTCATAGTTTAGGTGTGGGAATAATAAACTCTAGATCGGTCATGGGACTGGTGTGAGAACTCAAAACAGTTGTTTTTAGGGTTAATTTTAAAGTTAGGTAATTCACCAGACCAGCTGCTAATACATAATGGGTTTACCCATGTAAATACCAATGCATAGAAATTCGCAATGACTTTTTTAGAAATGAAATTAACATAAGATCTCGCGGCGCACACACACAATGACACAATGCAAATGCACACATGCGCGAGGTTTCTCCTTATGCAGTCAAAAAACCCTTTGATATGTAAAATCCTCTTTCAATACTATAATATAGTGTGAAAAACCATTCGAAAGTAAATGTATTAAAATAGCCAGCATAACTACCATATACTATACTGAAATATGGTATACAATTAAAATTATACGGGCTCTTATGGAAATTGGGTTTCCAACAATGACCAAATAAAGGAACTTCCTTCCGAATAGAATTTTAAACATCTCTAGAGGGATGTCCAAGGATCAACAGTGATTCTCCACATTCCAACACAAGGCCAGGTTACCTCTGTAACTAGGTAACTTAGAGCACGCCTGAGTATGCCATATCCCGATCGATACCGACCTTTCCGAGTGTGCGCCAACAACAACCACAAAAGTAGATGCTTTTACCACATAGGTTAATACCTGGGCTTCATACCATAGTACACCTTTTATCTAGAAGGAGACAACACCATATAACCTTGCTGCATTTCTTCCTGTTTTGGCCATTTACCAGGGTGTGAGGCTTGCCGAGGTCACGATATGAACAAAGCTTCGCTTAAATAAGCCATTCTTTGATCATCCATAGCTCACCACATAACTTATGTACCCATTCACAACGCACTACTGATTTCCATCAATATATAGAGAAAGGTGTTAAGCAAGAGAATAATTTCTCTGCCACCAAGCAGATATAAATTTAACAGAGTCAGTGCTACGCAGTCAATTACAGTGTCAGACACACAATCCATACAAGTCCGTTCTAGGTCTGAATGAAATCACAATCCGTAATTCCTTTACAAACGTTCGGGCTTCTTGCTACTTAGCTGATATAAAATCCATTTGCAGATGGGAGCTACCCATTTGATATTGGATCTAGATCTAGAGGGGGGTTAGTAGGGTTTATTACAATTCATCACGGAGTTCAAATCTTATGGGATACTAAAATAATAAACATAGTAGATAATAGCAGAGTATATAAATGTGAAAAGTACATAACACACAAACATACTCAGCTTCGGAAGAATCCTGCTACTGCTGCATTCACTAAGGTTTCTACTAGGTTATTGAATAGATCCCGCCTACAAAACCATGTAAACTTGAGAACCCCTCGCTCCTATTATAATCCTACGCTCAAAACCGTAGACTGATTTATATCCCCTATATCATATTTCCCCGGATTACAAACCCGTAACCTGTAGCCCTAGTTTTTACAGACTCTAGTAAACTTCCACGTAAAGCCCTAACTAGATCACCTAGTTTGATAGACACTTGAAAATTGTAAGATGATTTACAAAGGAATTAAAAACAAAACAAAATAAAAACCAAAGAAAGAAAAGCCCCTTTGTAGCCTTGACTCAAATACAAGGCCGGTCCATTCTTTATGTTTGCTCCATCATTTGTTAGACCTGATCCCTTTGTCTCTAGAAGTGAAAATGGCAGCTTTACAGGGTTTCTCCTCAAATCCCTAAATCGCGATACTTGATTGATGAAAAATTGATTCTCTGATGCTCATCAATTGTTTGGATGGCTTTGATACTTCGATTTGGGATTGTTGCAATCGAAACACTCGTGAAAAATTGTAAGTTCTCATGTATTATCTCTTCGAATTTCTTTTGAATTGTTTATGGTTTTTACTTTCGATCACTATTGCCTGTGATGAAAATGGTTAGTTAAATACGGTAATCGAAACCCTTAACTACCTCTGATTACGCATGATGACTTGTCTGATATTTTACGTGATTTCCATCGGCTTTGAGATTAAAAGAAATTCTGCAAATGATTTTCCTACTTTATTTATCATCATGACCCATGCATGAATAATGTTGCCTTGATGTGATATTAAATCGGCTTTGAATACTTTTGTGATTTTCAGTATTTCTGGAAACAATACTATTGATTTCTTGGCCTATTTAAATTGATACTTGCCTTGATTTAAAACCGTCTTGAATGTTACGATAATTTTTGGAAAGAGATTTGAATGGTTTTGTCCAAAAGTTGTCTCATGTATTTTTGGAAATAAACAATATGATTTGTATCTCTTTGCCATATATAAATTGATGCTCTTGCCCAAAATGTGATGAACCTAGCCGAATTAAATTTGTTCGATCTTGGAAATATAAAATTATTGAAATCAACTTTGCCAAGATTCCAAATATACTCTATACATTTTCTGGAATTCACACACTTACCAAAAAACATATTGTTCACTGATTCCATTTGTAAAACTGTAAACAAAATAAATTGTTTCTGTTGCTCCTTGAATATTTGCCAAAAATTTTCTTGCCATAAATTTAATCGCTCTAGACACATTAGAAAAAAGAACACTTGCCATATGGGATATCATGATTGATTTCATTTCTGGAATGCATTTGTGATTTCTTGTCCACATAATGTTCACATGTGAAAACATAAAGATCAATTTAAAAACATAGTAAATCATCCTTTGATTTAATTATGTAGATTCTTGCATGCTGCTCCATTGATGTTGCATATGCCATTGAATAGTTTGATCATATGTCCATTTACTGTGTGCATTTTCAAAGCCTCATGCATCAGCTTGTACACTGATTTCTCTAACCTGATCATGCTGTAACATGCTGAACCATGCTTGTCCATGCTGAAATCCCTCCATGCTTTGTTTTGCCACATTGTATATTTATCATCATTTTCCATAGATAAAATGACTTTGAGATGTTAAACTAAGCTAGCTTGATCAGTTTTGTTGCTGTGCACTTCTTGGGTTTCTTTGACCCATGCAAAAACTGCTGTGTTGACTCTTGCATCATAAACAATTGTGCATGCTGATATTTGACATCCTTCATACTTGTGCACATCCATTTGTATCTGAGATTCTTGTATTGTTGTTTTGTTGCCATATGCTTGAACATTTACTTAGTTCCATGTTGTATTGTGCTCGTCCCCATTGATGTTTGTTGACATGGCTATACCATGTTTGCACTGTCCATTATTGTTGTAACTGAGCATGTTTGTGCACACTCACCACGTTACTTGTGCACGACACTCCTTGTATACATATATGTATATATATACACGTATGTGTGTGTATATATATATATGTGTTTGTGTGTGTGTGTGTATGTGGCTATTTGAATGAATATTTATCAGCAAACCATTGCACTGTGTTGGGGCTGTTTAGAATCAACTACTGGTTCTGATCAGCAAACCGATATAGCGTGTTGAAGCTGTTCTGCGAGCACTTAGAAAAACTGTCTGCCTTGTGGTATTTACAGTGTATCACTGCGAATATCACAAGTTGTCTAGACACAGATGGATGGATATATAAATCAGATCAAGTCATGAAAAATAATGAGAAACACACCTAAATTCTGAGGCAAATAAAATTTTAAAAATAAATTGTATTTGCTAGAATTTAAAATATTATTCCTGTTCCAGATACTCTGTGTGTGTTTCTATGTGACAGGTGTGGATGACTGGACTAACTAAAAGCTGTGAACAAAGAATACAGAAGATGAAGCAGTAGTGTATATATGTGTCAGTGAGTGTATGTAATAGTGTATGTATGTATTTATGAAATTACACAGAGTGACTGAGAGTTGTAGTGAGGAACATTGTATGAAACTGAATGTGTATGAATTGTATGTCAGTGAAATTGTACAAATAATGGAGTTATAAATTTTTAATATTTAAATATTGAAATAAAATATTATATTTAAATAAAATATTATTTGAATAATTCGTGTATAGTAGTATTCTGTTTAAATATAAATATTATATTCCTGTCTGTGATGTATATATGAAACAGTAGTAATAGACACATTTAAAATAATATTTATTTGGTTGTTATCATCAAACAAAAATCATATAATTGTTATATACAACAACGTCATATACAACAATCTCCCCATTTTGATGATGACAAATAAATATTAAGATTTTGAATATAATGTGTTTGACAGTGAATATTGAACTCCCCCGATTTGTTTGCTCCCCCTACAACAAAAACTCCCCCTATAACTGTGACGACCTCCCACAGCCCCTGTACTATACAAGAGAAATAATGCGCTAAAGGGTGTGCCAGGCAGCTATGGACGATCATCAAGATATGGTATATAAGTGAAACCTGTCGAAATCTCACAGCGCAAGGATAAAATATAACAGAACATATACAACAGGTAGTAATAGTGAAGCTGAAACACTAAACTTTCATGATAATTAGAAAGTATTTCCCATACACGTGGATAACAACAATAGTGTTTGTACGGTTTGCCTCAGTACAACACTTGGAGAAATAGAAAACAGCGGAAACAAATACTAGATAGCAATAAAACTGGTATTGAGCCTCTTGCTCACCATTGATCAGCATCGTCATCCTCACTAAAGCAATACCTGCCACCTGTTACTCAGTCTGCTCATCCACAACCGGGTGAACAGCCCAAGGTAATAAGAGGAAACATAAAACTTTGAATCAGACAACAGTCTTACTGAGCGATAAAACAACTAACAAACTTCATCAATAAATTATACGAGAATGGGTAAATAATCAACTAATCTACCCAGCTGTAGAGAAGGACTCCCAATTTCCTTCCTCGTTACATGACAGTGATAGCCTTTACAATCCATACACCCAAAGGAATTATAATTCAGTCACGACAATTAAAGCATCCATTCATATCTGTTAAAGCAACTCAATCATGATCACAACATGCATTGAAATGTCCATAACTGACTTTGGCTATCACTGCTTTAGAACCCTTGTTATCTAATGACTGGCTAACAATTTGCCGTCAATTGTCAAGGACCACACACGACGCCCCGGTTCTAGCAAAACTCCACATGCTATACTCAAAACATGTTACATGCTATACTCAACACATGTTACATGCTATAGTCAACACGTGTCTAGGCCATACACGATGCCCAAGGCACTCAACTTACAATTGGTCCGCAATTGTACCTATGTTTTGAGTCCGCTAGAACCTACAACAACGATAATTCCTTGACCTTCGTCTCTCTAGTCGTTATCAATTACGACTAATAATTAGCTCAGAACACCTTAGAACTGTCACTTCACACGAACTCGATACATCCTTGAGTTGTCTCCCCATTTGTTGCATACAATGAACAACTAACACTTTTCAACACTTCCAAACTTCCCAATTGAATTCACTTTGAAGTCACATTATTACCGGATGTGTCCGACCGGAAATGGCAGAAATGGCTGACCAGAATAGGCCGACCCACTTTGGTATGAACTAACTTCTGTCCGACCCAACGCCAGTCTAGCCCAGCTTCGGTCCGACCCAACTTCGGTCCGACCCAACTTCGGTCCGATACAACTTTGGTTTGATCCAAAACCTGCATATTGCAATTCATCTCCGATTCGGACCAAAACTTCGCCAAATGATAAATCCAACAAAACTAACTTATCCAATTCATCCAAAAGGATTACAAGCATGTTATGAAATCAACAATATCATCAATATGACAATTCTATCAAGGATGATGTCAAATTCATCATAATCACCACAAATATGCATATGACCAAAAACCATGGATCTAACTTGCACATTCGTATGAAGTATTATAGGAATTACCTATCTAAACTTGCTAAATCAGATCCTAGGGCGGTCTCTATGAAAATGAATTTACCAATGCATGAATCTAAGGAAAAACACTTGAATTTGATGAAATACATGTTCTACTACCGATACACTTTATTGAATCCATGTAAGAGATGTAATCCACTCACCGATTCTCCAATATAAGCTAAAATGATAGAATTATGAATCCAGACAGCAAGCAATTCAAACAAAAATACTCAATCCAATGAATTCACCTTTGAAATTATATAGATCTAGCCTCCAACGGTGTAGATCTATGATTTCTCTCCTTAGATTTGGATTTTTAATGGTGGAAAGGTGTTAGAGGAAGAAGGAGATCAGTGCCTCCAAATGAGAGAATGGGAAAATAGACCTTCTCCCTCCAATCTCACCCCTTATTTATAGGATTCCACCAGCCCACTAATGGGCCTCCCCAATTCAGCCTATTAGGCTCTCCAGACCAGAACGACCAACCGAAAAACCTTAAAACAACGATTTCTCCCAAACCGTTGAGCCAAATCCTTAATGTAACCACTTTAGGAAAGGAAATCATCAATTCCTTTCCTATGGAACAGGTCTCACCCTCTGATTCGATCTGAGTCAAAAGTTATTCCCTATACAAGACTGACAGGGGCAAAATGGTCACAAACAAAATCGGCAAAAATTATGGACATGTCTCACATCCCCATAAGCAACATACTAAAATATGAGAATGATCCAACCCTCAGGGAATATAATAAAAATATTTTACGATCTTTCGATACGTAAAATGCGGCTGTTACATTCTCCCCCGAAATTCGAAGCAAACACAACAATTCTACATGCCCATCATCCATGAGAAGCCAATTCTATCATCCAAACTAGCATCCATCAAGCCATGCCTCCATAGCCTAATCCTAGCACGCAGAATTCTATCAAAAAATCACTAAGATTCAACTATATAATGATGGTACGATATCAATGGGTCCTACCGACGAAGAGTTCTGGATGAGTCGCCTTCATGCTCTCTTCCGTCTCCCACATACAATCGTCATCATCTTCACTCCATTTCACCTTGACCATCTTAACCATGTTCCTCCTAAGTTGTTTCATGTCATTCCCCACAAAGAAGTGGCTTACGAGGTTTCACAACTGCGGTTTCTACTTCTAGGTCTTCGTACTTCTTTGGAGATACCACCACATTCGAATCATGCACGAACTTCTGCAGAAACGACACACAGAACACATTATGCACGCTCGAAATCTTCTCAGGCAACTTCAATCTATATGCGAGCTTTCCAATTCGCTCGACTATCGTAAATGGTCCAACAAACCATAGCACTTAAGCCACCCACCACAGCGTTTCGAAGCACTACTGAAAACCCTGGAAATGACCGACACACTCCAAAGAACTTGACCGACTGACCTGACCCGATCACCCCTCTCTGGAACATGACCGACCTGACCTGGCTACACCAGGATGACCGACCCAACCCGATCATTCCTCTTTGGAACATGGCTGACCCGATAGGACCGACGAGGTATGGACCAACCCAACCCAAAAGTTTGACCAACCCATTTCCTGGCTTGGTTCTAGGTAGTCCATCGATAAAATCCATCGATACTTGCTCCCACTTCCATTTAGGAACTTCCAATGGATGAAGCAACCCACTCGGCTTCTTCTGTTCAATTTTCACCAACTGAAAATTCTTGCAATGACAATGAACCTTCTAATATCTCACTTTATCCCCTCCTAATAGTAAATTCTCTTCATGTCCTGATACATCTTATTACCACCGGGATGGATCGTCAACTTCGAGTGATGACATTCTCTTAGAACATACCCGATAGGACCGACGAGGTATGGACCAACCCGACCCAAAAGTTTGACCAACCCATTTCCTGGCTTGGTTCTAGGTAGTCCATCGATAAAATCCATCGATACTTGCTCCCACTTCCATTTAGGAACTTCCAATGGCTGAAGCAACCCACTCGGCTTCTTCTGTTCAATTTTCACCAACTGAAAATTCTTGCAATGACAATGAACCTTCTAATATCTCACTTCATCCCCTCCTAATAGTAAATTCTCTTCATGTCCTAATACATCTTATTACCACCGGGATGGATCGTCAACTTCGAGTGATGATATTCTCTTAGAACATTATCTCTCAATCCATCGATATCAGGAACAACTAATCGCCCTTGCTTTCGAATCCAACCTTCTCGATTGACTTCGAACTCTTTATCTTCTAGATTTAGCTTCTGGACAAACTCAACAAGCTTTGTATCTCGCTTTTGGCTCTTGCCAATCCTTTCGATAAGAGTAGTCTAATCGATAAGCTTGCCAACATTTCAGGTTCTAACTCACACCTTGGCCTGAAATCAAACCTTGCCAAATACTCAAAGCTCTTCCGTTCCGAAAACATTGCTCCTAAACTTGCGTGTCTTCGACTCAACGCATCTGCAAATGCGTTACCTTTACTAGGAGTATATGCAATATCAAAATCATACAATGCCAAAAATTCTTACCATCGTCGCTGCCGAAGATTCAGATCCTTTTGGGAGAAAAGATACCTCAACAACTTGTGATCTGTAAACAACTCGAAATAGACTCCCAACAGGTAATGTCTCCATATCTTCATAGCAAACATAACCGCTGCCAACTACAAATCATGAGTTGGGTAATTCTTCTCATACGGCTTTAGGTGTCGAGTTGTGTAGGCCACGACCTTATCCTTTTGCATTAGCACTGCTCCAAGCCCAGTACCACATGCATCGGTGTATACCACCATCTCTTCATTCCCACTTGGAATTGTAACGACCCGCATTCTACGCATCATAAGATCGTAGAATATTTATTTCTTTCACATACGAAGTCGTATGGTCGTGTAACTTTGGGAGACGACTATTGGGGTCATTTCCCATGTTCATGATTTTTCCCGATTTTTAAATGACCATTTTACCCCTAGTTGGCACTGTTTTGGCCATAACTTTTGACTGGGAATGAATTTTGACCTGAAACCACTTCCATTGGCTTTGAATGATGGTTTCTCTTTCCGTAGAGTGGTCACATTAGCCAAACGGACTCACCGTTTGGGAGATATGGCTGAAACAAGTTTCAGATGGTTAAAAACAGCTTAATTGGGCTTAACCGGGTGATTAGCAGCTAGGCCCAAGGGGAATTTCGGGTTTAGAGGTATAGGAGGACTGGTTAGGGTTAGGTTATCACTTTCATTTCAGTTTTGAGCCGCCACAAACCTCCTTGAGACCTTAGTAATGGCTTCCTACATCTAAAACACCCCAAATCACTCTCTAATTGAAGATTAGGCTTAGCAACACCAAATTAAGGAGAAAAAGCACCAAAGCAAGATTAGAGCTGCTGTTAGACATCAGTATTCGCCCCAAATCAGAGGAGTTTCAGTTCTGAGAATTTCATTTGTGGCCAAGGTGAGTGATAGCATCATTTTGACACTAATTACGGTGATTAAGGGTAATTAGTGAAGATTAGCGAATTTATACGTAAATAAATTCTGGAAAAAATCTTAAAATTCTAAAATAATGTTTTAAGGCTCTGTTAGAAATTTGAGATAATTTCGATGTGTTTTGTTAATTGTATGCCTAAACATGATTAAGAGTGCTTAAGGGAAAATATGAAGTTTTAGCTACTTTTGATCCATTTTGATTCATTTGAATTGTTGTTTGCTGTTTGTGGTTGCTATTACATGTTGCTATGACCCTATGGTATGTTCCATGATTGATTAGAATAGTTAAATTGCTCGAAAACGTCGTCGAATGGCATAGAAAGCTCGCTGGAAAGTTGCAGAAGTGTGCAGGCTCCGAACCGGTTCGGATCGGAGAAAGGGGTCGGATCGGACTAGGGAACTGACCAAGGGAATCCGAACTGGATGAGGACTTGCCACTAGAAGAAGTTTGGCAGGAAGGAAGGCCTTTGCTTAGAGTTGGAGTTGGACAGAAGATCGGATCGGAGCGATGGAGCAGATTGGATCGGAGTAAGGAAGCAGACCGGATCGGAGGAAGAGAACAGGACGGATCGGAGCAGGCAAACAAGTCAAACAGGAAGAATCAGATCGGAAGAACTACCTCCGAACTGAACTCAAGCAGAGGCACCCGAACCGAACCGATATCTGAAGGGGGAGAATCACTGAACCGACCCGACCCGGAGGAAGACACCGACCCGACCCGAAGTGGACTACCGACCCGAACTAAGCTAGACGAGGACCACCAATCCGAACCGATCAGGAAGGTTATACCGAACCGAACCAAGCTAGATGAGGAGCACCGAACCGAACCATACGTGGGCTATTACTACTACGCGATGACTCTTCTGAAGACCCACTCCAATTCAACCAAACCCGAGATGCAAAGGAAGTCCAAATGAGAAGTTAGAGCTTAAGATTCAGATGGGAATCAACGAGTTTACTTCATGATTGGGCTTTGCTGCGGGACGCGTGCTAAGGAGTTATCGACACCTATAGCTTTGGACCACTATGGTAGGAGGTACGAAGGCGGATTCAGGGCCATTATGGCATCGGTAGAACCAAGGGCTACGACCAATGAAGTGGGTCATTGAAATGTTTGGTCATGACTCCAAGTGTTTGGCTTGGTCATAGCAGGGTTTCTACAAGTCGGGATTCGTCGTTGCCTCAGTTTGTCTAGTGTTCCAAAGTGGTAGATGTCGTACGCTTTAGGCACTGAGTGAGAGGTGTGAGGATGGTTGCTATGGATGATTTGTTACTATCATTTTGACATGCACACCCCACCCCCGTATTCTTACACTAATTATTATGACACCTTGGAGTATTGTACGGTATGTGGTACTAACTCTTTGGTTGCAGGTCCAGGTTCAGGTATGGCTTAGTATACCTGTTATTTCCCTGTTTAGATGCTTATCGCTCATACCAGGCTTTATGTCTGACCCAGAGTTTTATGTCTCTCCTTATTACTCTGGGTGCTCACACGAGCAGACTAGAGACAGGTTAGCTGGTGATGCACGGGTAGATGATCCGGAGACGAGCAGGAGGCTTCCACGTACTATATACATAATATTCTCCCTGTGTTGTTGAAGATCACTGCTTGGGCATTGTTGGTGTATCTTCTACTTTAGCTTTCTTTTGTTTAGAGACAGTAAATTTGGAAAATTGTAATAAGCTGTATTTGGATTTCCGCTGCTTTGAGATTGATGTTGGTTTTAGTTATCAGCTTATGCACTGTCTCGCCTGTATTTGTGTCAAGTATGTTATTATTATATTTTATTCCATGCGCTGTGAGACATTCTACAGGTTTCTTGATTAGTTCATTCTCTTCTTTTCTTCCTTATGACGACCGTCTTGTACTAGTCGGGCATGTGTACAGCGCACTCTTGGAGGAAATGCATGCTGATGCGGGGCGGGCCGTCACACTTGGTATCAGAGCTCTAGGTTGCGTAGTTAACCTAGGGAAGTTATCAGGGAGAGATAATATACGTATACGAGAGAGCGTATTTGTGATTACTTTGGTTTTTAAAAGCTATATATATATATACTATTAGTAGTATAAGGATGAAGTCGTACTGCACTAGCACCACTATGGAGTCGTTAATCGTTTCCTTTTTCAGATTGACGATGAGCCGAGATACTAGAGGTGCTGGTAGGGGAGCCAATAATGGAAATGCTGCTGACATGAGGACAATGTTTACTGACCTCATGAGAGAGATGCTTAGAGATGTACAGAGGGCAGCTCCCAATGGTGGAAATGGTGGTGGTCCAATAGTGCAGGCGCCAAGAGTCGACTTCGCCAAGCTGAACAAGGACTATACTAGTCTTGGTGGGAAGCCGTTCCACGGAACGGAGTCGGCTACGGATGTTCAAGATTGGTTGGATAGTTGCAAACGTATTTTCGAGGATTTGGGTATCGAGGATGCGATGAAAAGAAAGCTAGCGTCCCGTCAGCTGCAAGGGCGGGCAATGGATTGGTGGAATGCTATAAAGGCAGCTACTCCCGAAGATCAGATTACTTGGGAGCAGTTTAAGGCTCGCTTTAGTGAGAAGTTCATCCCAACTGCTCAGAAGTCAATGTTGTTTAAGAAGTTCTTGGAGCTCAAGCAAAATGGCAGAGCTGTCTCGGAGTATATTGCTGAATTTGACACTTTGTCGAAGTGCGGGTTATCTCTTATTGATACTGCCGAGAAAAAGAATGAGAAATTCATAACTGGTTTGGATCAGTACTTGGGGGAAAAACTTATTAACCACATCGATGAGACGTTTGAATCGATTGTGGGGAAAGCGTTAAGGTCAGAAAGTCTCTACCCTAAGCCGAAGACTGAAGTTGCATCCGCAGATGAGCCAAAGCCACAAGCTAGTGGTGGAGGCAAAGGTGGTTCTCAGAATAAGAGAAAGCAGAATCAGGCTAAGGATGGCCAGAAGAAAAAGAGTAAGCAAGATGTGGAGTGCTTCAGCTGTGGTAAGAAGGGCCATTATGCTAGTAATTGTCGGGCCAAGCCAGCGGATAGGAAGTGCTTCAATTGTGGCCAATTGGGACATCACAAGGACAAGTGTCCGCAACCCCCTAAAGAAAAGCAAATGGTGAAAGCATATGCTCTCAATGCTATTCCTTCTTCGTCGAATGCCCCAACTGCGGCGGAGAAGGGAAAGAATGTCGTCATTCAAGGTATGCTTTCTGTTTATGATGTTCCTGTTAGAGTTTTGTTTGATACCGGAGCTTCCAGTTCTTTCATATCTAGTGACCTGGTAGATAGGTTGGGATTGGAACCCGAGATTGTCGATAGACCTTTAGTAGTGACGAACCCGATTGGTGGTTCGACTAGTCTTAGCATGATTTGTCGCAGTGTGGTCTTATCGAGTCATGGATGCATGTTTGTTTGTGATTGTTTTGTTTTGGGCTTTACTGGGTTTGGCATTATTTTGGGAGTAGATTGGCTCCAAAGATACGGGGTGGTGGTAGACTGTGAGGGCTTGTTGGTGACAGCTAGAGCGGATGATGGGCGGAGGATAGTGTTTGGTGGTCTACCCAGTAAGGGGGTATTGGCTAGTTTTCTAAACTCCCTCGACATTCCGCATAGTGAGTTGTCAGGTTTGCCCGTGGTTGGCCAGTATCCGGATGTTTTCGAAGAAGTGACCGGACTTCCACCACGCCGAGAGATTGAGTTTCGTATTGATTTGGTAAAGGATGCCAGGCCTATAGTGATGCCACTTCGTCGTATGGCATCAAGAGAGCAGCGAGAGCTCGAGGTGCAAGTCAGCGATCTTTTGAAGAAGGGATTTATCAGAAGGAGTGTTTCTGAATGGGGAGCACCAGTTGTGTTTGCTACCAAGGCGGATGGTTCCCTTCGTTTGTGTGTAGACTACCGCGAGTTGAATAAAGTGACGAGGAAGAACAAGTATCCTCTACCGCGGATAGATGATTTGTTTGATCAGTTGGGTGGCGCGAGAGTATTTTCTCAGTTGGATCTCGCGACAGGTTTTCATCAGCTTAGAGTGGAAGCTGAGAGTATAGCTAAAACGGCATTTCGAACGCCGTCTGGGTTTTATGAATGGTTGGTTATGCCATTTGGACTGACTAATGCCCCGGCATATTTTGTGGACCTTATGAATAGGGTATTCAGAGATCAGCTGAATAAGTCTGTCCTTGTGTTCGTTGATGATATTTTGGTCTATTCGAGGACAGAGGAGGAACACAAGGAACATTTAAGAGTAGCGATGGAGGTGTTGAGAAAACACCAATTGAAAGCAAAGTTTTCTAAGTGTCACTTCTGGAAGAGGGAAGTGAGGTTCTTGGGCCATGTTGTATCAGAGAGTGGTATTGCCGTGGACCCAGCGAAGGTGGCTACGGTACAGGATTGGCCTACGCCCAAGAATGCAACAGATGTAAGAAGTTTCTTGGGGTTAGCGGGATATTATCGTAAGTTTATCCAAGGTTTCTCCAAGATAGCAGCACCATTGACCCAGTTAACTAAGAAGAATCAAGCTTTTGTCTGGGATGGAAGGTGCGAGAATGCATTCAAGAGTCTAAAGGACAAGTTGACAAGCGCACCAGTGTTAGTCATTCCTAAGGGGAATGAAGAGATGACGGTATACACGGATGCCTGTGGTACCGGACTGGGTGCTGTATTGATGCAAGGCGGTAGGGTTGTAGCTTATGCAAGTCGGCAATTGAAACCGCACGAGAGAAGATACCCTACCCATGATTTAGAATTGGCAGCGATCGTGTTCGCGTTAAAGATGTGGAGACACTATCTCTTGGGAGAAAGATTTGAGCTATTTACAGATCATAAGTCGTTAAAGTATCTATTCTCCCAGAAAGATTTAAATCTCCGTCAGCAGAGATGGTTAGAGTTCTTAGCTTCCTATGATTTTGACATCGCATACACACCAGGAAAGGGCAATGTGGTGGCTGATGCATTGAGCAGAAGACATGCCAGCTTAGGGGCTATGTTCCTTGAATGGAAGCAACTGGAGTTTATCGCGGGGTTTGATTTCATACCAAAGTGCGAATTGGATCCAGAAATGTTAGCAAGTTTGACGATCAGACCCACTTTAGTTGAACGGATCGGCTCTAGTCAGAGGGACGATCCTAATCTATTGGAAATCATCTCCAAGTTAGAGATGGGTATCGATGAGGAGATGAACAAGTATGGACTTGATCGAGATAGATGGCTTAGAAAGAATGGAAGGCTGGTTGTACCCAATGTCAATGGATTGAGGGATGAAGTGCTTAGAGAATGTCATCACTCAAAGTTGACTATACACCCCGCTGGTAATAAGATGTATCGAAATATGAAGCAGACTTACTACTGGGAAGGGATGAAAAGAGACGTTGGGAAGTTTATATCCAAGTGCATGAATTGCCAGCTAGTTAAAGCCGAGCAAAAGAAGCCTAGTGGGTTGTTACAGCCCTTAGAAATTCCTGAATGGAAATGGGAACAAGTCTCGATGGATTTCATCGATGGCTTACCAAGGACTAGATCGGGATATGACAGCATTTGGGTAATTGTAGATCGACTGACTAAAAGTGCAAGGTTTATACCAGTCAAATCGACCAGAACGGCAGCTAAGTTAGCAGAATTGTATATGAAGTGGGTAGTGAGATTTCATGGAGTACCTAAAAGCATTGTGAGCGACCGAGACCCGTTGTTCACTAGTGGGTTTTGGAAGAGCTTACAAGAGACTCTAGGGTCAGAGTTACATCTCAGTACCGCATATCATCCTCAGACCGACGGTCAGACGGAGAGGGTGAACCGTATTTTGGAAGACCTCTTGAGAGCATGTATATTGGATTTTGGTGGATCATGGGATGACCATTTGCATCTAGTAGAGTTTGCATATAATAACAGCTACCAATCCAGTATCGGTATGGCTCCATTTGAAGCTTTGTATGGAAGACCGTGCAACTCACCATCATGTTGGATAGAGACTGGCGAGAAGTTTATGCTTGGACCAGATGTGCTGAGGGAAACTTCAGATAAAATCAAGACCATCCAACAACGAATGAAGGTTGCCCAAGATAGACAGAAGAGTTATGCTGATAAGAGACGAAGAGACCTAGAATTCTCCGTTGGTGACTTGGTGTTTGTCAAAATTTCTCCGTTGAAAAGCGTGATACGATTTGGAAGGAGAGGCAAGTTAGCACCAAGATTTGTTGGTCCATTCCCTGTTCTTGAATTAGTCGGGAATTTGGCATATAGAATTGACTTACCAGAGAAGATGGCGGGAGTTCATAACGTATTTCATGTTTCCCAACTAAGGAAGTTCGTTCACGACTCAGATATGACTATTTCACCTGATCAGTTAGAGGACTTCGAAGTAGAGCCCGAGGCGGTTGGGAACCGCAAGCCGGCCCGTATTGTCGAGTACGACATGAAGCAACTTCGAAGGAAGGCGGTGAAGCTAGTCAAGGTACAGTGGAGCGAGGACGAGAGTGATTGTACTTGGGAAACAGAGGAGGACATAAGGAAGAAGTATCCAGAACTCTTTGTCTGGTGAGATTTTGACTTCGATTTAGTTTTTCCGCATGCTAGGATAGGCTTGTTTGCTTGTTTTGCATGTTTGATTGTTATATGTGGTTGTTAGGCATGCGGGATCCTTTGTATGTTTTGGGTTAAGGAATTTCGGGGACGAAATTTCTTAAGGGGGGGAGAGTGTAACGACCCGCATTCTACGCATCATAGGATCGTAGAATATTTATTTCTTTCACATACGAAGTCGTATGGTCGTGTAACTTTGGGAGACGACTATTGGGGTCATTTCCCATGTTCATGATTTTTCCCGATTTTTAAATGACCATTTTACCCCTAGTTGGCACTGTTTTGGCCATAACTTTTGACTGGGAATGAATTTTGACCTGAAACCACTTCCATTGGCTTTGAATGATGGTTTCTCTTTCCGTAGAGTGGTCACATTAGCCAAACGGACTCACCGTTTGGGAGATATGGCTGAAACAAGTTTCAGATGGTTAAAAACAGCTTAATTGGGCTTAACCGGGTGATTAGCAGCTAGGCCCAAGGGGAATTTCGGGTTTAGAGGTATAGGAGGACTGGTTAGGGTTAGGTTATCACTTTCATTTCAGTTTTGAGCCGCCACAAACCTCCTTGAGACCTTAGTAATGGCTTCCTACATCTAAAACACCCCAAATCACTCTCTAATTGAAGATTAGGCTTAGCAACACCAAATTAAGGAGAAAAAGCACCAAAGCAAGGTTAGAGCTGCTGTTAGACATCAGTATTCGCCCCAAATCAGAGGAGTTTCAGTTCTGAGAATTTCATTTGTGGCCAAGGTGAGTGATAGCATCATTTTGACACTAATTACGGTGATTAAGGGTAATTAGTGAAGATTAGCGAATTTATACGTAAATAAATTCTGGAAAAATTCTTAAAATTCTAAAATAATGTTTTAAGGCTCTGTTAGAAATTTGAGATAATTTCGATGTGTTTTGTTAATTGTATGCCTAAACATGATTAAGAGTGCTTAAGGGAAAATATGAAGTTTTAGCTACTTTTGATCCATTTTGATTCATTTGAATTGTTGTTTGCTGTTTGTGGTTGCTATTACATGTTGCTATGACCCTATGGTATGTTCCATGATTGATTAGAATAGTTAAATTGCTCGAAAACGTCGTCGAATGGCATAGAAAGCTCGCTGGAAAGTTGCAGAAGTGTGCAGGCTCCGAACCGGTTCGGATCGGAGAAAGGGGTCGGATCGGACTAGGGAACTGACCAAGGGAATCCGAACTGGATGAGGACTTGCCACTAGAAGAAGTTTGGCAGGAAGGAAGGCCTTTGCTTAGAGTTGGAGTTGGACAGAAGATCGGATCGGAGCGATGGAGCAGATTGGATCGGAGTAAGGAAGCAGACCGGATCGGAGGAAGAGAACAGGACGGATCGGAGCAGGCAAACAAGTCAAACAGGAAGAATCAGATCGGAAGAACTACCTCCGAACCGAACTCAAGCAGAGGCACCCGAACCGAACCGATATCTGAAGGGGGAGAATCACTGAACCGACCCGACCCGGAGGAAGACACCGACCCGACCCGAAGTGGACTACCGACCCGAACCAAGCTAGACGAGGACCACCAATCCGAACCGATCAGGAAGGTTATACCGAACCGAACCAAGCTAGATGAGGAGCACCGAACCGAACCATACGTGGGCTATTACTACTACGCGATGACTCTTCTGAAGACCCACTCCAATTCAACCAAACCCGAGATGCAAAGGAAGTCCAAATGAGAAGTTAGAGCTTAAGATTCAGATGGGAATCAACGAGTTTACTTCATGATTGGGCTTTGCTGCGGGACGCGTGCTAAGGAGTTATCGACACCTATAGCTTTGGACCACTATGGTAGGAGGTACAAAGGCGGATTCAGGGCCATTATGGCATCGGTAGAACCAAGGGATACGACCAATGAAGTGGGTCATTGAAATGTTTGGTCATGACTCCAAGTGTTTGGCTTGGTCATAGCAGGGTTTCTACAAGTCGGGATTCGTCGTTGCCTCAGTTTGTCTAGTGTTCCAAAGTGGTAGATGTCGTACGCTTTAGGCACTGAGTGAGAGGTGTGAGGATGGTTGCTATGGATGATTTGTTACTATCATTTTGACATGCACACCCCACCCCCGTATTCTTACACTAATTATTATGGCACCTTGGAGTATTGTACGGTATGTGGTACTAACTCTTTGGTTGCAGGTCCAGGTTCAGGTATGGCTTAGTATACCTGTTATTTCCCTGTTTAGATGCTTATCGCTCATACCAGGCTTTATGTCTGACCCAGAGTTTTATGTCTCTCCTTATTACTCTGGGTGCTCACACGAGCAGACTAGAGACAGGTTAGCTTGTGATGCACGGGTAGATGATCCGGAGACGAGCAGGAGGCTTCCACGTACTATATACATAATATTCTCCCTGTGTTGTTGAAGATCACTGCTTGGGCATTGTTGGTGTATCTTCTACTTTAGCTTTCTTTTGTTTAGAGACAGTAAATTTGGAAAATTGTAATAAGCTGTATTTGGATTTCCGCTGCTTTGAGATTGATGTTGGTTTTAGTTATCAGCTTATGCACTGTCTCGCCTGTATTTGTGTCAAGTATGTTATTATTATATTTTATTCCATGCGCTGTGAGACATTCTACAGGTTTCTTGATTAGTTCATTCTCTTCTTTTCTTCCTTATGACGACCGTCTTGTACTAGTCGGGCATGTGTACAGCGCACTCTTGGAGGAAATGCAGGCTGATGCGGGGCGGGCCGTCACAGGAATGGTCAACACCGGAGCACTTTTCAATCTCTCCTTCAGGATTCTGAATGCTTGTTCACACCTCGCATCCCATGTGAACACTTGGTTCTTCTTCGTCAATCCTGTCAACGGTGTCGCTATCTTGGAGAAATCCTTGATAAATCGTCGGTAATATCCTGCCACCCATAGAAACTCTGTACATCCATCGCATTCTTAGGTCTGTCCAAGTCCTGGATTGCTGCCACCTTAGCGGGGTCAACCGCTATCCCATTTCCAGAAACAACATGACCTGAGAGCCTCATTTCATCCTTCTAAAAGTAACACTTCGAGAAATTAGCCTTTAACTGATGCTTTCGCAAGATCTTTAACACAACTCTCTCATGTGTGTGTGTTGTGTTCTTCCTCATTCCTAGAGTAGAATATCACCAACAAACACAAGCACGAACTTGTTCAACTGTCTCTGAACACTTTATTCATAAGATCCACAAAGTATGCTGGCGTGTTAGTCAACCCGAATGGCATCACCAACCAATCATAGAAAATACTTTGGCTTCATGAAGCTGATCGAACAAGTCATCAATCCTTGGCAACGGATACTTGTTCTTCTTAGTTACCTTGTTCAGCTCACGATAGTCCACACACAATCTTAATGAGCCATCTGGCTTGGTTGCAAATACGACCAGTGCACCCCATTCAGAAACACTTCTCCGAATGAATCCATTCCTTAGAAGGTCACGAACTTGCACCTCCAACTCTCATTGTTCCTTAGGCGCCATCCGCCTAAGAGGCATAACGATTGGTTTAACACTCTCAACCAAATTGATCCTCAACTCGATCTCACGATAAGTCTTCTTATGGAATCACAAGCGAATATAGATAGCTAACGAAGACACCCTCCTCGAGCTTACACTTTATCAACACCTTTCGCCCTTCCACATTCCCAACTCTCACCTCTAGCTTCTCGCAATTCACCCTTATCGCATACCTCCTGAGCCAATCCATGCCCAAGATGATCCCAAATCCAGCGAAGTTAAGAACAAATCAATCGCACACAAAAGAGAAACCAATTTTGGTCCGATCCAACTTTAGTCCGACCTAACTTCGGTCCGACCCAACTTCGGTCCAACCCAACTTCGGTCCGACCCAACTTTTGTCCGACCCGACTTCGGTCCGACCCAAGTTTTGTCCGACCCGACTTCGGTCCGACCCAACTTTGGTCCGATCCAACTTTGGTCTGATCCAACTTTGGTCCGATCCAACTTTGGTCTGATCCAAAACCTGCATATTGCAATTCAACTCCGATTTTGACCAAAATTTTGCCAAACGATAAATCCGACGAAACTAACTTATCCAATTCATCCAAATGGATTACAAGCATGTTATGAAATTAACAATATGACAATTCTATCAAGGATAATGTTAAATTCACCCAAATCACCATAAATATGCATATAAACAAAAACCATGGATCTAACTTGCACATTCCTATGAAATATCTTAGAAATTACCTATCTAAACTTGCTAAATCAGATCCTATGGTGATCTTTATGAATATGAACTTACTAATGCATGGATCTAAGGAAAACACTTGAATTTGATGAAAAAAAGAACTATTACCCATACGCTTTATTGAATCCATGTGAGAGATGTAATCTACTCACCGATTCTCCAATACAAGCTAAATTGATAGAATTATGAATCCGGACAGCGAGAAATTCATACCAAACTCCTCAATCCGATGAATTCGCCTTTGAAATGATGTAGATCTAGCCTCTGTTGTATAAAACGGTGTTGTATACACAATTATATGATTTTTTTGTTTGATGATAACAACCAAATATTTATTATTTTAAATGTGTTTGTTACTGTACTGTTTTCATATATCATCACAGATAGGAATATAATATTTATATTCAAACAAAATACAACTGTACAGACATTTAGATATTTACACAGTATTTTGTTTAAATATAATACTTTATTTCAATTTTCAAATAGTACAGTTTTACAACTCCACTATTTGTACACTTCACTAATATTTCACATTTCATATACGTTCACATGATATTGTACTTGTATATAAACTGAATACGATAGAAAAATTTGTTTGAACACAATAAAATAATATTTTATTTCAATCAAATTTGTTTATTACAAATATCAGTACAATTTTTCTCATTGTATACATTTGTTCCTCGCTACAAACGCTCATCACAAATACAGTCATTGTCTCACTACAGCATTTTACTCATTCACATTACAATTATGGAACACAAAAAAGGAGGAACAACATTTTTTTTCTGTCCAAGTAGCTCATAATGATACTAATACAAATTAGCAAGCCAAAGAACAAAGCAAGAAACCAGGTATGCAAGCAGGTGATGTTCACAAGTGTACAACAGTGAAAAAGGGCATGTTTCAATTATTATTTGAACATGTGAAAATTTGGCAACTACAAAGAAATCTTCATTTCAAGCAAGACGTTAAAAAAAAGGCCAAAAGCAACAGTGTACAACATGCATCAACATGTGAAATGACCCGAAATCCCCCTTATGGGAAATCCCGGATTGAGTCGAGAACAAGCCACAAAGGAACGCAGACGGAAGGACATTTCATTGTATATTACAACAATTCCATCAGATACAAGAATATACAGAGCATAAATGAATAAATATTACACAGAAATATCAGAGATTACAATACATTACATAGCAACGGAAAATAATACAATACACAACTAGAAGAGATATATGGATACAAAGCTTTCCGGGTATCGTTCCAGCTGTAAACCAGGATCCTGTGAATATAAATCTACAAAACCAAAACTACTAGCTGCCGGTGTCAAAATAAGGGCACCCAGAGTTTTGGTTAACACAATAAACTCCAGGTCAGTCATGGGACTGGTGTGAGAACTAAAATAGTTATTAATCTTTATTTTAAAGTTAGGTAAATCAAGGGACCACGCCGCTAACGCAGAACGGGTTTCCTCCCAAGAATACCAGTGCATAAAACAAACAGCGCAATGCTAAATAAAGAAAAATGAAACTATTATAAGACCCAGGTCCTATCACACAATGCAATGCAAGCCGGGGGATAGGGTTTTCCCTTATAATACCCAAACATGCTTAGTACGTTTAAAACAAATCACTTGATACTACTATAAGTGCATAGTGTATAAAACAACTTCAAATCATAAGTATCAATCATAGATGACATGGGTACCATATATCATGTCGCCATGCTACTTCTACAATTAAAACCGCAAATGTCATGTATTTGGAAATTGGATTTCCATCTATGAACCGAGGCAAAAAATAGTCCTCTACCGATTCGAGACAATCTAGCCTACCATGTCTCAGGATCAGAACGCATCGACCCTTGGAGCGACAGGGTCGGTCCACCGATGTGGATTAGACGAAATCCTGCACACTACGTCTCCCCGCCCTATGGGGCGCAAATGAGCCAACAAATGACTCCATCGGCTTCACATAGTCACCGATATATCCGAGGCGCCTCGCAACAGCAACAACCACATAAGTCAAACTCGTCAGGGCGTGTAAAACCACTGATGCCACTTTTAGCTAGGAAGAAACGCATGTCCTCCCTGAGGTCTGTCTCCCGATTTTGGTTCATACCGGGTGTGAAACTCGCGAAGTAAATGTTACACAAAGCTATGCCACAAAGGTCGTGCTTTGATCATCAGCCACAAGACTTTGCTTTTCAACATAAGCCTTGATCATTTGAATCTTAGCATGCCACACAGGCAAACCACTCTATGCAACCGATATCAGTCACACAGAATGAGATCCGATGTCAGACACACAGTCCATTTACAAGTCCGTTCTGGGTCTGAACGAAACCGGAGGCACCTAGTACCCCGCATATCCATCGATCTCTAAGTACGTCTGGACGATCACCAACTGTTTCCATCTTCTTGGGTGTACATCCCAATCAAGATCATCAGTAATCACCCAAACGACGTGAAGACCTCCGGTCATCGACCACCGTCTTCATCTTCGACTTATCGTCGTATTAGTTATTCAGAATGGGATAAACCCGGTCTTTCCGAATAACTCACGTATATTATAAACAAGTGTTACACCAACACAACATACGCCTCATTCCAATTCATCAGTCACTAACCGTAAATTAACAAGAGAATAATTCCCCAAATATTAACCCCGAAGGCCGAAACCAACATCAGATCAATATCCAGAAAACCATTCTTCTTAGCTAACCGACATTTAGTTTCTAAATTTCACATTTATAGGGAAAGGTTCCCATTAATTTTATCAACGATAAATCCTTTAAATTTATTCTTTAATCTACTTTTGAATATCAATTCAAACTAGTCGGGATTAGCGAACCTTACCGAAGTAATCATTTGTTTTAATTTCCCAATCCACCTATTCATCCCATGAAGTAAAACTGGTAATACTTCATATCTAACACCACGGTGTTATCGGTAAATTCAATTACCATTTCATGTTCAAATCTAATTAAATATTTAACTATCGCCTAGAGCAAAACTAGTGATACTCCATTCTCGATTTTATCAATCTAATTAAAGATTCATTAAAACTCCACTTAGTTTTAATCTTTGATTGGGTTAAAGAATCAGTGCCATTTAAAACGCGGTTCACGATAAACCCAAAATCGCATTCCATTTCAATCAAACCCTAACCGTAAATTAGCAAGTGAGCAATTCCTTAAGTATTAACCCCGAAGGCCGAAACCAACATCAGATCAATACCCCAGAAACCATTCAACTTAACTAATCTCCAGTTAGTTTCTGATTTTCTTAACTCCTTTGGGTCTAAGAACAGTATTATTGAAGATACCGTTCACGACAACCCAAAATCACGTTCCATTAATTATCGAGTTAAAGAACAAGTGTTATTTAAAACACTGTTCATGATAAACCCAAAAATCAATACCAATTCAATTCCAATTAAATATTATTTAATTGGTACACTTCATTAAATCTAAATAAAAAGATTTAATCTTTTTCTCAACTGGGTTCAAGAACAGTGTTAATGAAGACACCATTCACGACAAACCCAAATCACATTTGATATTAAATACAAGGCTCTGAATAGAAAATATATCGGCTTATATTCAATATCAAATTCTACGACCAACAAATATCGTATTGGAAATAGCGATATATAAATATCTTTCAAATTTCCATAACAACATCTGTATAATCTTGAAATCCAACATCAAAATATTCTGAAGACAATTTCAATTCAAATCCATTCCAATTCAATTACTGGAAATTCTGGTTACTTTTAAAACCCTTTTCAAATTCGATTTATTTATTTAAAAATAAATAGAATTATAATTCTAGTTCAAAACTAGTTCATTTCGATAAAAATCTATTTTTATCTTTTAAAATATGGAGTTTTTCATCCTAATTCTTCACAAATCATTTCTTATGATTTTACACAAATTATTACTATTTTTAATAATTTTATTAAGGCCCTGCAGTCGATTTCCTTCAACGGCCATCGAACTGCACTTACAGCGACCTTTTCCAAATTTGATTTGGACATAATTCCAAATCCAACCGTTAGATTTCAAATTTCTAATATTCGTTAGAAAGCACTTTTCGATACGAACCCAACGGTTCCGGTTTTAGGAGAATCCGACGGTCGGATCTCCCGCAATATCCGTTCGAAGTCAATGGTCGAAATTCGCGAACTGCCGCGGCGCGTGCTATTCAGGCCATTATATTACATATATAATATATATAATATATACTTCGTCGATTCCCTTTTAAAACGTATTTTTTAAATCGTTTTAAATTCATTTTCAAAACGATTTCAACTTCTTTTTCAAATTCAAATCAAAATTGAATTTTCCCTAACAAATTCGTTTTAAATTCATTTCAAATTGATTTCAATTCAAATCGATTTTGAATTCAATTTCAGTTCATTTTCAATTCAATTCAATTTCAATTCGAATTCATTTCTATTCAATTTCAATTCTATTCAATTTCAATTCTATTCAATTTCAATTCGAATTCATTTCTATTCAATTTCAATTCTATTCAATTTCAATTCGAATTCATTTCTATTCAAAATATCAGATTTTGAAATCACTTTCGATGTTCATTATAAAATGAATAAAATCGATATAAATATCGTTCACGTCAAAATGGCGTCAATCTAATCAACACGGCTTCATATATTTCTATTTTCAAATATTCGATTTCAAACATTTCTTTTTCAAATATTTCCTTTTCAAAACTGCAATGAGGCCCAATCAATTACCATAGATTTTATTTCTAGGGATTTCCATACAACGCATGTATATATCAACAATGACAAATAATCAACCATAATCCAAAGTGCATTCTACACTATATAAGCATCAAATATAAATATTCAATGCTTATAACAGTCTGTCAATCAATCGATCGACATACAACTAATTATTGGGATTGGTGTATGTCATATAGCATCCCAATACCCGTGTGGGGTTTCAAACAATCAAACACAGATTTTATTTGTGCAGTTGGGCGATGTGTAAAATTTATCGTCCCAATCAATATCAATCAAATCAATGTATATAAACAAATCTCCGATTTGTTTATAAATATTTCGTTTTAAATACACGTTAAAAATTTTATTTTCAACTATAAATATTTTTAACTATATAAATATTTTATTTTGTTTCACATCACACAATCAACTACACATCAAATCAAACAAACAAGCATACAAGCCGTCCATGGTCTGTGGACGACGGGTGTCGGGTGCTACTAAACACCGTCTGCATCCTAGTATATATTATTAACTAGAAAAAGGAAATTAAAGGTGAGAAGTTCTCACAGAGGGTTCCACTCCGCCATGCTTTGCTTTTGAACTGCTGAATCTGCTTGAAATTCCTATGTAGTTCTTTTCACGCTGTTCACAATAAAAATTATTTTTTTATTGCTTCATTCAATAAATAAAAATCATATTTTTATTTTGCTACATATATAAAGATAATATTTTTATAGTCTCTATTATATAAAAACCATATCTTTAATGCTTCTACCTTATAAAACTTATATTTTTATTCTTTCTATAGTGTAAAAATCATATTTTTATTCTTCCTATGATATAAAAATAATATTTTTATCATCTAAATTATATAAAAATCATATCTTTATATCTTCTATAAATTAAAAATCATATTTTTCTTATTTCTATAATATAAAAATCATATTTTTATTACTAAAAATTATACCTTTGTTTTTGTTAACGATGGATATTCGCAATCATAAGAACACGATTTTTGAATGAATTAAAACAAAGAAACAAAAGCAAAAGGTTATTTTAAAAATAGAAATCACCTTACTATATTCGAAGGAGGGTGCTCACTGTCGAATGCAGGTGGTGCGGGTCCGGCTAGAGGCGGCGGGTGGTGGCACGAGGCCCGGCGTGGCTGTTTGGGGCGTCTAGGGCTTAGGGTTGGGCGTGGATTTTCTTGCGAAGGGGAAGGGGAGGAAAGCAGCGAGGGGGGAGAGAAGGAAGGGCGCGAGTGGCCGGGGTGGGTCAGAAGAGGAGGCAGTGGCGGCTATTGGGCCTGGGGGTGGCTGGCTCGTGGGTTTAGGCTAGACTTGGATTTGGGGATTTCGAGATCAGAGAGGGGCGACTGGGGGAGGCGTTAATGGCCAGGGGCGGGGCGCTGGAGGCGGCCGTGGTCTGGGAGGTGAGCGCCGGGGTGCGGTGACCGGAATCGGAGGGGCAATGGTGGATCTCGTGGGTGGCGGGTGGAGAAAACGACGGGTAGTTTTTTTTTAATTTGATCTGAGTGGGAGAGAGAAACTAGAGGGAAGGGTTATATAATAATTATTTTTAATTTAATTTAAATTCCCATATAGATGCTTTTTCATTCGAACCCCTATCAAGGCCCAACGACTATCGCTCCTAGCTAATTACCCCCATTCCGAACACAATGGGATATGTACCGTAAGCCGATTCGATCGTTTCGATCAGTTTTCGTCAAAATCAACATATAACTCTATATATTGAATTTGAACGCGCATTTCTATTTACTGGGGTCACCTACTCGCTCGATAAATTCTAGAAAAATATTTTCTAGCTTCGTATTGACGATACGGTCCTAACAAAACTTGTTTCGTTAAATTCTGAGACCGTTTTAAAAATATCCATTCTCCAGTCGATTAAAATCAACTAAAACTGGTCAAACGCGTTTTCCATTGCCACGCTCACATATTGATTCGAAAAATTATCAAATTTGAAAACTAGCAATAACTTGACATCACGGATCCAACAAAAGTGGTTTCATCGAAATCGGAGGTCGTTTGCAAAATGGCTATTTTTAAGGGCCTGAATTCCATAACGACTATTCAGAATTTTCAACTGGACCTATCTTTTGATTCCCGCTATGAAATTTCGATTTTTCGGATTCGTTGGAAAGATATTATCAATTAGATTCAAATATTTTTGGTTTCACTAAAATCCGGTTTATTTTGAAACCTGTACATTCATTTGAAGTTTGAAATCGAATTATCGAACTACCGCGCCATTTTCAATTCCTTTTATAATTTAAAATAAATATTTATATTCTATCGACGATCTATATAAATATATACGTTCGACTCTATTCAAAATAAATTTCTTGTCGTTATTATTTAAAATAATCCATTTTAAATAATCAAAATTCAATAAAATAGCCAAAATAAAAAATTTAAACTGGCTCGGATTTTCGGGTTGTTACAATCTCCCCTACTTAAAACTTTTCGTCCCCGAAAAGTAACGAAGCCGAAAGTTGTTTAACAATCAACTCAACTTTCATAATTTTTATTATGGCTTAAGTTCTTCAACTTTTCAGTTTCTAAGAACTTTTCAAATTTTTCAAAAATTTGGCTAACACCCTAAATTTTCGAAAAATTTCGCCATAACCTCCCCTGCACCAGGAGCACCGGGAAAATCCCGAAATTGCCATACAGGCCCTCTGATCTCAAAAAGAAAAAGAAAAAGCCAAGCGGCTAGCCAATCGGCTCATAAAATCATCATCACCCAAACAAAACAGTAAATTATGGTAAACATGTACCTATTTGTTGGGCAAACAATTTTATTCTTCTGCTCTAGCCTCTTTGCTATGACCTGTTCAATGTAAGTACATGTATATGCAAGCAAATGCGACCAAATTTCAATACAATTCACTATTTGGTTCAACTGGGCTATATGGTACACATTTTAGTAAACCAACCAATAACCAACAACACAACCATCAATCAATTAGTTGATTAGCTTTTGAAATTCATAACTTTGATATATAGTCAAAAATTAGATTTTTGATGCCAAATCACAACGATAAGCCCTACCTAATTTCGGTTCTCACACCAGTCAATTGGAAATATATAGAAATCTCACTTTCGTCGCTCGAAAATAAATACTGGCGATGGTGCCCCGTCACCAGAATTATCCCCAGGCAACTAGAGTGTGATCCTATAACTATCCAGTACATTAAAACTTCAAATACACGTTTGCAAGACGTATATGCAAAATCTTTATATATTGGATTGTCCCAACTAT
Source organism: Allium sativum (assembly GCA_030737875.1). Classification (NCBI taxonomy): domain Eukaryota; kingdom Viridiplantae; phylum Streptophyta; class Magnoliopsida; order Asparagales; family Amaryllidaceae; genus Allium; species Allium sativum. The sequence goes on along the minus strand of CM060918.1, from coordinate 617,452,398 downwards.
ATATAAAATAAATAATCAAATACGAATAATTGATTTAAATTTTCAAAACAAAAATTGTTTTCATTTTAAAAATATACTCTTCACACTCGTTCTAGGATACTACTGATCCCATCTCTAAAGAGTCATTCTCATTGGATTTTACTAATCAAATTTCTGATGAATCCTTTCGTATGGTTCAAATGTGTCTTGTTCTCTGAGCTTTGTAAACCAAAGCTCTGATACCACGATGAAACGACCTGAAATCCCCCTTACGGGAAATCCCGGATTGAGTCGAGAACAAGCCACAAAGGAACGCAGACGGAAGGACATTTCATTGTATATTACAACAATTCCGTCAGATACAAGAATATACAGAGTATAAATGAATAAATATTACACAGAAATATCAGAGATTACAATACATTACATGGCAGCGGAAAATAATACAATACACAACTAGAAGAGATATACGGATACAAAGCTTTCCGGATATCGTTCCAGCTGTAAACCAGGATCCTGTGAATATAAATCTGCAAAACCAAAACTACTAGCTGCCCGTGTCAAAATAAGGGCACCCAGAGTTTAGGTTAACACAATAAACTCCAGGTCAGTCATGGGACTGGTGTGAGAACTAAAACAGTTATTAATCTTTATTTTAACGTTAGGTAAATCAAGGGACCACGCCGCTAATGCGGAACGGGTTTCCTCCCAAAAATACCAGTGCATAAAACAAACAGCGCGATGCTAAATAAAGAAAAATGAAATTATTATAAGACCCAGGTCCTATCACACAATACAACGCAAGCCGGGGGGATAGGGTTTTCCCTTATAATAGCAAAACATGCTTAGTACGTTTTAAAACAAATCATTTGATACAACTATAAGTGCATAGTGTATAAAACAACTTCAAATCATAAGTATCGATCATAGACGGCATGGGAACCATATATCATGTCGCCATACTAGTTCTACAATTAAAACCGCAAATGTCACGTATTTGGAAATTGATTTCCATCTATGAACCGAGGCAAAAAGGTAGTCCTCTACCGATTCGAGACAATCTAGCGTACCATGTCTCAGGATCAGAACGCATCGACCCTTGGAGTGACAGGGCTGGTCCACCGATGTGGATTAGACGAAATCCTGAACACTACGTCTCCTCGCCCTATGGGGCGCAAATGAGCCAATGAATGACTCCATCGTCTTCACATAGTCACCGATATATCTGAGGCGCATCGCAACAGCAACAACCACAAAAGTCAAACTCGTCAGGGCGTGTAAAACCACTGACGCCACTTTTAGCTAGAAAGAAACGCATGTCCTCCATGAGGTCCGTCTCCCGTTTTAGGTTCATACCAGGTGTGAAACTCGCGAAGTAAACGTTACACAAAGCTACGCCACAAAGGTCGTGCTTTGATCACCAGCCACAAGACTCTGCTTTTCAACAGAAGCCTTGATCATTTGCATCTTAGCATGCCACACAGGAAAACCACTCTATGCAACCGATATCAGTCACACAGAATGAGATCCGATGTCAGACACACAGTCCATTTACAAGTCCGTTCTGGGTCTGAACGAAACTGGAAGCACCTAGTACCCCGCATATCCATCGATCTCCAAGTACGTCTGGACGATCACCAACTGTTTCCATCTTCTTGGGTGTACATCCCAATCAAGATCACCGGTAATCACCCAAACAACGTGAAGACCTCCGGTCTTCGACCACCGTCTTCATCTTCGACTTATCGTCGTATCAGTTATTCAGAATGGGATAAACCCGGTCTTTCTGAATAACTCGTGTATATTATAAACAAGTGTTACACAAACACAACATACGCCTCATTCTAATTCATCAGTCACTAACCGTAAATTAACAAGAGAATAATTCCCCAAATATTAACCCCGAAGGCCGAAACAAACATCAGATCAATATCCAGAAAACCATTCTGCTTAGCTAACCGACAGTTAGTTTCTAAATTTCACATTTATAGGGAAAGGTTCCCATTAATTTTATCAAAGATAAATCCTTTAAATTTATTCTTTAATCTACTTTTGAATATCAATTCAAACTAGTCGGGATTAGCGAACCTTACCGAAGTAATCATTTGTTTTAATTTCCCAATCCCAACCTATTCATCCCATGAAGTAAAACTGGTAATACTTCATATCTAACACCAAAGTGTTATCGGTAAATTCAATTACCATTTCACGTTCAAATCTAATTAAAGATTTAACTATCTCCTGGAGCAAAACTGGTGATACTCCATTCTCGATCTTATCAATCTAATTAAAGATTCATTAAAACTCCACTTAGTTTTAATCTTTGACTGGGTTAAAGAATCAGTGTCATTTAAAACACGGTTCATGATAAACCTAAAATCGCATTCCATTTCAATCAGACCCTAACCGTAAATTAGCAAGTGAGCAATTCCCTAAGTATTAACCCCGAAGGCCGAAACCAACATCAGATCAATACCCCAGAAACCATTTAGCTTAACTAATCTCCAGTTAGTTTCTGATTTTCTTAACTCCTTTGGGTCTAAGAACAGTATTATTGAAGATACCGTTCATGACAACCCAAAATCACGTTCCATTAATTATCGAGTTAAAGAACAAGTGTTATTTAAAACACTATTCACGATAAACCCAAAAATCAATACCAATTCAATTCCAATTAAATATTATTTAATTGGTACGCTTCATTAAATCTAAATAAAAATATTTAATCTTTTTCTCAACTGGGTTCAAGAACAGTGTTAATGAAGACACCATTCACGACAAACCCAAATCACATTTGATATTAAATACAAGGCTCTGAATAGAAAATATATTGGCTTATATTCAATATCAAATTCTATGACCAACAAATATCGTATTGGGAATAGTTATATATAAATATCTTTCAAATTTCCATAACAACATCTGTATAATCACGAAATCCAACATCGAAATATTCCGAAGATAATTTCGATTCAAATCCATTCCAATTCAATTACTGGAAATTCTGGTTACTTTTAAAACCCTTTTCAAATTCAATTTATTTATTTAAAAATAAATAGAATTATAATTCTAGTTCAAAACTAGTTCATTTCGATAATAATCTATTTTTATCTTTTCAAATATGGAGTTTTTCATCCCAATTCTTCACAAATCATTTTTTATGATTTTACACAAATTATTACTATTTTTAATAATTTTATTAACGCCCGTACAGTCGATTTCCATCAACGGCCATCGAACTGCACTTACAGCGACTTTTTCCAAATTTGATTTGGACATAATTCCAAATCCAACTGTTAGATTTCAAATTTCTAATATTCGTTAGAAAGCTCTTTTCGATATGAACACAACGGTTCCGGTTTTAGGCAAATCCGATGGTCGGATCTCCCGCAATATCCGTTCGTAGTCAATGGTCGAAATTCGCGAACTGCCGCAGCGCGGCGCATGCTATCCAGGCCATTATATTATATATAAAATATATATAAAATTTACTTCGTCGATTCCCTTTTAAAACGTATTTTATAAATCATTTCAAATTCGTTTTCAAAACGATTTCAACTTCTTTTTCAAATTCAAATCAGAATTGAATTTTCCATTACAAATTCGTTTTAAATTCATTTCAAATTGATTTCAATTCAAATCGATTTTGAATTCAATTTCAGTTCATTTTCAATTCAATTCAATTTCAATTCGAATTCATTTCTATTCAATTTCAATTCTATTCAATTTCAATTCGAATTCATTTCTATTCAATTTCAATTCTATTCAATTTCAATTCGAATTCATTTCTATTCAATTTCAATTCTATTCAATTTCAATTCGAATTCATTTCTATTCAAAATATCAGATTTTGAAATCACTTTCGATGTTCATTTTAAAATGAATAAAATCGATATAAATATCGTTCACGTCAAAATGGCGTCAATCTAATCAACACGGCTTCATATATTTCTATTTTCAAATATTCTATTTCAAATATTTCTTTTTCAAATATTTTTTTTTCAAAACTTCTATTCAAATATTGGAATGAGGCCCAATCAATTACCATATATTTTATTTCTATGGATTTCCATACAACGCATGTATATATCAACAATGACAAATAATCAACCATCATCCAAAGTGCATTCTACACTGTATAAGCATCAAATATAAATATTTAACGCTTATAACAGTATGTCAATCAATCGATCTACATACAACTAATTATTGGGATTGGTGTATGTCATATATCATCCCAATACCCATGTGGGGTTTCAAACAATCAAACACAGATTTTATTTGTGTAGTTGGGCGATGTGTAAAATTTATCGTCCCAATCAATATCAATCAAATCAGTGTATATAAACAAATCTCCGATTTGTTAATAAATATTTCATTTTAAATACACGTTAAAAATTCTATTTTCAACTATAAAATATTTTTAACTATATAAATAATTTATTTTGTTTCATATCACATCACACAATCAACTACACATCAAATCAAACAAACAAGCATACAAGCCGTCCATGGTCTATGGACGACGGGTGTCGGGTGCTACTAAACACCGTTTGCATCCTAGTATATATTATTAACTAGAAAAAGGAAATTAAAGGTGAGAAGTTCTCACAGAGGGTTCCACTCCGCCGTGCTTTGCTTTCGAACTGTTGAATCTACTTGAAATTCCTATGTAGTTCTTTTCACGCTGTTCACAATAAAAATTATATTTTTATTGCTTCATTCAATAATTAAAAATCATATTTTTATTTTGCTACATATATAAATATAATATTTTTATAGTCTCTATTATATAAAAACCATATCTTTAATACTTCTACCTTATAAAAATCATATTTTTATTCTTTCTATAGTGTAAAAATCATATTTTTATTCTTCCTATGATATAAAAATAATATTTTTATCATCTAAATTATATAAAAATCATATCTTTATATCTTCTATAAATTAAAAATCATATTTTTATTACTAAAAATTATACCTTTGTTTTTGTTAACGATGGATATTCGCAATCATAAGAACACGATTTTTGAATGAATTAAAACAAAGAAACAAAAGAAAAAGGTTACTTTAAAAATAGAAATCACCTTACTATAATCGAAGGAGGGTGCTCACTGTCGAATGCAGGTGGTGCGGGTCCGGTTAGAGGCGGCGGGTGGTGGCACGAGGCCCGGTGTGGCTGTTTGGGGCGTCTAGGGCTTAGGGTTGGGCGTAGATTTTCTTGCGAAGGGGAAGGGGTGGAAAGCAGCGACGGGGGGAGAGAAGGAAGGGCGCGAGTGGCCGGGGTGGGTCAGAAGAGGAGGCAGCGGCGGCTATTGGGCCTGGGGGTGGCGGGCTCGTGGATTTAGGGTAGACTTGGATTTGGGGATTACGAGATCGGAGAGGGGCGATTGGGGGAGGCGCTGATGGCTAGGGGGAGGCGCTGAAGGCGGCCGTGGTATGGGAGGTGAGCGCCGGGGTGCGATGAGCGGAATCGGAGGGGCGATGGTGGATCTCGTGGGTGGCGGGTGGAGAAAACGACGGGTAGTTTTTTTTTTTTAAATTTGATCTGAGTGGGAGAGAGAAACTAGAGGGAAGTGTTATATAATAATTATTTTTAATTTAATTTAAATTCCCATATAGATGCTTTTTCTTTCGAACCCCTATTGAGGCCCAACGACTGTCGCTCCTAGCTAATTACCCCCATTCCGAACACAATGAGATATGTACCGTAAGCCGATTCGATCGTTTCGATCAATTTTCATCAAAATCAACATATAACTCTATATATTGAATTTGAACGCGCAATTCTATTTACTGGGGTCACCGACTCACTCGATAAATTCCAGAAAAATATTTTCTAGCTTCGTATTGACGATACGGTCCTAACAAAACTTGTTTCGTCAAATTCTGAGACCGTTTGAAAAATGGCCATTTTCCAGTCGATTAAAATCAACTAAAACTGGTCAAACGCGTTTTCCATTGCCACGCTCACATATTGATTCGAAAAATTATGAAATTTGAAACCTAGCAATAACTTGACATCACGGATCCAACAAAAGTATTTTCATTGAAATCCGAGGTCATTTGCAAAATGGCAATTTTTAAGGGCCTGAATTCCATAGCGACTATTCAGAATTTTCAACTGGACCTATCTTTTGGTTCCCGCTATGAAATTTCGATTTTTCGGGTTCGTTGGAAAGATATTATCAATTAGATTCAAATATTTTTGGTTTCACTAAAATTCGGTTTATTTTGAAACCTGTACATCCATTTGAAGTTTGAAATCGAATTATCGAACTACCGCGCCGTTTTCGATTCCTTTTATAATTTAAAATAAATATTTATATTCTATCGACGATCTATATAAATATATACATTCGACTCTATTCAAATAAATTTCTTGTCGTTATTATTTAAAATAATCCATTTTAAATAATCAAAATTCAATAAAATAGCCAAAATAAAAAAATTAAACTGGCTTGGATTTTCGGGTTGTTACAACATGCAAGGCTCAAGTGAACTAATTTGATGAAAATATACATGCAGAGATTCAGTGGAGCAACAAAGAATTCTTTTCATGTTCAAATGGGTTAAAAAAAAAGGGGAATCTCTTTTGAAATTTGAAAAGAAAAGTCACAGGTTCAAAAGAAGGAAAGAGATTAAGCTTGCAATCTTGGCAAATGTAAAAAAAGATTTGGATAAAACATTTTTTTATCATGCATGTATTCATAATTGCATGGTGCAATAATACACAATCCAAAAGAAGTTTCCTGGTTTGAAAAATCTAGCACATGCAGAATCTAACATAGAAAACATTTTTATTTTGTAGGAACATACAAGTAGGGGATAAGCCAACAAGCATGCATGCAACATCATGTTAGGGTGATACCTCAGGTCAACATGAACCGGTATGATCAAGTATGGTTAAGCAAGTACAAAATAATGGACCAGTGAAAAAACATGGAAGGTTTACACAAATATGTGTACGAGCAATTCAGAAAGTATACAAGGGAAGTTTCTTTTTAACTTTAATGTCTCATTTTTGGAAAAATATAAAAAGGCAATTCAGTTCATCAACATGCACAGTTTTTGGGCAAGAACATTCTCAAAAATATTTTCAGTTTTTCAGAAGCATGGCAAAATGTTTATTTTTGGCAAGTGCGCATTCACATTGACAAAGAACAGTGTCAAGGCCTGTGTACACATTCAACCCGACACGGCAATTTTTTTAAGTGAACAAGTTGCATGAACATGGAGCAACTTCAATGCATGTGAATATTGTTTTTGCATGTGGTGCAACACATGAATATGGACAAAAATGGTGAAGAAAAGTGATCAAAGGCAGGACAAATCATGCATAACAAATCAGTTTCCAGAAAACCACAATTCAAGTGTTTATGGCAAAATACGGTTTTTAAATGATTGTCTAAATCACACAAGAGCACACATGTTTTGGACAAAGATACCTTTGGCAATAAAACATTTTTTATGTTTCCAAAATTGACAAAAATCAAATTGAACACTCTTTAATGTTTCATGCATTTAAGGATTTTATTCGGGGCCAAGAAAAACAATTGAATGATTTCCTAAATCATATACAATTGTTTTTTCAGAAATGAATAAATATTGTGGCAAGTACTCAATCAGTGAACAACATTTTTTGGCAAGTAATTACATCTTTCCAACAAAGCAATCAATTGACAATTTATGGCAAGTTGTAAATTTCCTGGAAACAAGTTTTTTTTTTCCAGTATGGTACTAGGCAAGAAAACTTTTTAGGAAAAACATTTTTGGCGATAGTTTCTGTAGCATCAATCAAGCAAAATGTGTTTTTTTAAGAATTCAGAGAGACATATTTGGCAAGGTCTTTGAAATATTTCCTGAGATGTTCATGTCAGTTTTTAATTTCCAGGAAACACGCTGTCAAACATTTCCACAAATACACAATCAGTGAGGAATTCTTCTGTTAAGGTTCAATGTATTTCCAGCAATCAACAAGTTATTCACGACAAAGTTTTTAAATCACTCAAATTCAAACTTGGCAACAAAGAAGGTAATTTACAGAGCATTCAAAAGGGGCAACACAAAATCAAAGCCAAGTCACTAGTCAAAATCAGAGCATTAATATGATTCTATTATCCTATTTAATCACCACTTCATCACAGGCATTAGTGCACTGAAAAACCAAAGCAACAACTCAAAAAGAAAACAAGTTCAAATCAATACTACTCACTTTGTTTTCGATCGCAACCTCAGCCAAATCATCGACAAAGAACAATGTTAAAGATCAATCATTTTTTTTCAATCGAATTCGAATTGATTTGGGGCAAAACCCCACTTTATTTTCTCAGCCACCATCAACAAAGAGGAGAGCAAGTTTTTTTTTGATAAAGCAAAGTGGCAGGCCTTTATTACTTTAGACAAAGGGGGTTTATTTGTTTTTATTTCTTTTGTAATCGTTCAAACAGTTTTCTAGAGTCTGTAAAATTCCAGGGGAATCCAGTTAGGGTGTTAACTGGCAGTTTACGAGCGTCTGTAAAACTAGGGGAAATCTAGTCTAGGGGATTTAGACTAGTCTAGAGTTTTGAGCATAGAGTTAGAATAGGAGCGAGGGGTTTGCAAGTGTACATGGTCTTGTATGCGGGATATGTTCTATCATCTAGTAGAAACCTTAGGAATGCAGCAGTAGGCAGGAATTTGCCGAAGCTGGGTATATCTTGTGTCATTTACTTTTCTGCATTTCTATTTCTACTATATTCTGTGATCTGTGAATGTTTTAATATCCCGTGATATTTGAACTCTGCGATAATTTGCAATAAACACTATTCACCCCCCTCTAGGGTTAATCAAGATCCAACAAGTGGTATCAGAGCAGGTTATTTCATTAACTCTAGAGTCATGGGTCACCCTAGTTGTCATCCGATAGAGAGTCAGTCCAGTTCCTCTCCAACTATTTTCAATGGAACAGATATGGTTGAAATAAGGTTTAGAAGGTGAAAAACAGCTTAACCGGGCCTAATTGGTGGTGATTAGCAACTAGGCCCATAAACCATTTCGGGATTAGGGTTAAGGGGAGGCTTAAATCGGTTAGAAAATGATCTATTTTCATTTTCTTAACCGCCTAAAACATTTCTCTAACCCTAGCCATGGCCTCCACCTTCTAAAAACATCCCAAATCACCTTCTAATCACTAATTAAGAAGATCTACATCAAATCTAGGCAAATCAACACCAAATCAGAGTTGGAGCTGATGTGTTGCATAGGTAAACACCCAAATCAGAGATAGTTTCAGATCTAAGTTTTATTTGTGGCTAAGGTGAGTGATTTGCATTGTTTTTCACTAATTACGGCTAATTAGGGATGACTAGTGCAAATTAACGAAATTATACATTATTAAATTCTGGAAAAATGTTTACAAATTCTTAAATATTATTTTAAGCCTTTGTTAGAAATTTGGGTTAATTTGAATATGTTTTGCTAATCCTATCAGTAGTTATGCTTAAATATGATTAAGGGAAAAATTGGATTTTGGGTAGGTTTGAACCATTTTAACCTATTAAAATTATTGCTTTGATGTTTATGGTTGTTTATATATGTTGCTATGACTGTTTGGCATGATTTATGATTGCTTAGAACAGTTAGAATGGTCGAAAACGCCGTCATGTGGTGTAAACAGTTGTTGGAAAAGTTGCAGGAAAAGTGCAGTGGGGTAGTTATTACTCCATGGGGCAGAGTGATCGTAGCATGGCTGTGAGCCAGTGCAGTGAAGTCGTCTTGACTTCATGGGACGGAGTGGACATAACAAGGACTAGTGGCTATGGATCAGTGCAATGGAGTCGCCATGACTCCATGGGCAGAGCGATCATAGCAAGGATTTGGGTGATCAAAGCAGTGGATATCATATGCTTTACGCACTGAGTGAGAGATGTGAGGATGGTCACTATGCTTGACTATTTTCCATCACTATGACATGCACACCCCTCCCCCGTATCTTTACACCATATGTTAGTGTCACCTCAGAGTATTGTACATCCAGTTGTGCTAACTCTTTGGTTGCAGGTCCAGGTTCAGGTATGGTCATATATACCTGTTATTGTTCTGTTTTGCTACTTATCGCTCATACTAGACTTTTGTCTAACCCAGAGTTTTATGTCTCTTCTTATTACTCTAGGTGCTCTTAAACGGGCAGACTATATACATGTTAGGTGGTATGCACGAGTAGCTGTACCGGAGACAAGCAGGAGGCTTCCACGTATGATATATATATATATATATATATATATATATATATATATATATATATATATATATATTCGCCCTGTGGCAGATCTCTTCAGAAACCTTCAACGAATTCTCTTTGAAAATACATCAGTTTTCCACCCCTTTTCCACACTTATATTCAGATCTGAAATTTTTTATTTTACTTTATAATCCCTAATTTGGGTTTCGATCTATATTTTCATGCCAGATTTGTTGTGACCTGGGCCTATTTTTCCTTATTCTGTAATCGTTGAAGGCTTTCCCAGAGTTGCCTTCTGCATATATGCATTAAAGGTGATACATAGCTGTTTCGATATGGCTTCAATGTTTATCGAGATCTGGTATGTCTGGATTTGATACTTTGAATATTTGCGTTGGGTTATTGTGTTGGGATTGGCTTCGATCTGAAATCATATAAGAATAATTGGTTTAACTGGCGATCTGGCATATGGTTTTGTGAAGCAGTGTGATCTTCATTGTTTAATCTTCAGATTATTCATGGTGGTGATATGATTTCATAATTTAAACGTTTATGTTCTCAGTCATTTTATTGAATCCATTATAGAAAAGTGGGGATACAGGTTTTCTACAGAAAACGTTCATTTATTTTCTTGGATTCAATTCAAATCCATCTGGCACTCGAGATGTTGCGATTTAATACTTCATACTGGTTGTTGTTGAAGCTGATTGGTGGTTTCGGTTTCTTCTTACACTTAGATCTGGTTTATAAGTTTTCTTACCTGAATTACCATGGTTTTTCTATCTGCAAATTTCAATGATTTTATCATTGATAAGCCACTTGTTTTCCTTCACCTTACTTTAACAATTCGCTTAGATTTGTTTTCTCCTCTGTGAGACCTTATCACCAAATCTAAAATACAATAGTCAGATTCGAAGTTTCAGAATATGCTACGGTTTTTTAGCTTCATCTCTGTCCCAAATTCCATCTAAGTTTTCAAGTTATAATCAATATTCAGCATGTTTTCTTCAAAATCATGTGAACCCGTTATGAGGATGAAGATAGTGTTCGATTCTTGGTTTACTTTTACAGATGGTTTTGGGAAAAATAAGTGCAGTTTTCTTCTTGATCTCTATTATCATAGTGAGTCCGGTTCTTGAAAGTTCGAACAACATGTATAGGTGATTCAGTTCTTGGGATTTCATATCATTTCTAGCATTAAGACTGATTCATAGGGGTCTGTGAGTCGTCAACCAGATTTAATGCTTGAAATTGGAGTGCTTTCTTGCATTCAAGACTGTTTCTATGGGCAAATTATTGATTTGTATTGCTGTTCTTTGGGCTTAGATGGAATTTGGAGTTCATTGGTATTGCATCAGAGTAATGAAAATGATTTCTGCATGGAAAGCTGTCTTTGAGAGTTTTTAGACCAGTTGAGATGTATAGTGCATGTTTGGAGCATTTGGCTCTGGAGTGGATTGTCGCTTGTGAGGATGGCCTCATCATGGGCTTGTTATTTAGTTTTCTTGTTGTTTTTCGTTTTATTTATTATGTTGTAATGGTTAGTATGCTAACCTTTATTTTGTACTTCTGTTTGTTATAATAATAAAGTGAACCAATTTTCAAAAAAAAAATGTATTCGCCCTGTGTTGTTGTTGGTCACTACTTTGGGCATTAGTAGTGCACCTCTTTCTTTGCTTTAGAGACAGTATGTTGGAGTTGTAATAAGCTGTATTTTGGATTTCCGCTGCTATGATGATTATGGTTTAGTTTTCATCTTATGCACTGTCTCGCCTGTTTTATGTCAAGTATGCTATTATTACATTTTATTCCATGCACTGTGAGACATTCTACAGGTTCTTTGTTAGTTCACCATTATGTTTCCTTTCTTTTCCTTTCTTTGACGACCGTCTTGTGCTAGTCGGACATCGGTCCAGCTCATTTCATTGGAAATGTCGGCTGGTCCAGGGCGGACCGTCACACTTGGTATCAGAGCTTTGGGTTGCATAGTTAACCTAGGGAAAGACACCAGGGAGAGATAGTACGTATATGAGAGCGCATATTTGTGGTATTTTGGTTTTCAAAAGATATATATATACACACACAATATTAGTATATCTAAGGATGGAGTCGCACTGCACTGGCACCATTGAAGAAATGGTTAATCGTTTTCTCCTTACAGATTGAACGATGAGCCGACATACGAGGGGTACTGGTAGAGGAGCTAATAATGGGAATGCTCCTGATATGAGGACGATGTTCACAGACTTCATGAGAGAGATGCTTAGGTATGTTCAGAGGGCAACTCCTAATGCTGCAAATGGTGGTGGTCCAGTAGTGCTGGCACTTAGGGCCAATTTCGCTAAGCTCTGTAAGGACTACACTAGTCTTGGTGGGAAGCCATTCCATGGAACGGAGTCGGCTACAGAAGTTCAGGATTGACTCAATAGTTTTGAGCGCATCTTCGAGGACTTAGGGATCGATGACGCGGTAAAGAGAAAGCTAGCATCCCGTCAGCTGCAAGGACGAGCTATGAATTGGTGGAATGCTATTAAGGCAGCTACTCCTGAGGATCAAGTTACTTGGGATCAGTTCAAGGCCCGGTTCAACGATAAGTTTATCCCAGCTGCTCAGAAATCAGAGTTGTTTAGGAAATTCTTAAAGCTTAAGCATAATGGTAGGGCAGTCCTAAAGTATATTGCTGAGTTCGATACTTTATCGAAGTATGGATAATTCCTCATTGACACTCCCGAGAAGAAGAATGAGAAGTTCATAATAGGCTTAGATCAGTACTTGGGGGAAAGGCTTATAAACCATATTGATGAAACTTTTGAATCGATTGTTAGGAAAGCATTGAGATCAGAGAGTCTTTATGCTAAGCCCAAGGCTGAAATTTCTGTTGTATCTGCAGAGGGGCCAAAGCTGCAAGCAAGCGGTGGAGGCAAGAATAATTCTCAGAATAAAAGGAAGCAGAGTCAGACCAAGGATGGCCAGAAGAAGAGTAAGAAAGATGTTGAGTTCTTTAGCTATGGCAAGAAGGGCCACTATGCTAAAGAATGTCGAGAAAAGCCAGCGGACAGGAAGTGCTTCAACTATGGCAAGTGGGATATCACAGGGATAAATGTCCGCAACCCCCTAAAGAGAAGCAGACTGTGAAATCATATGCTCTTAATGTTGTTCCTTCTTCGTCGAATGCCCCAACTGCGACGGAGAAAGGAAAGAATGTCGCCATTCAAGGTATGCTTTTTGTTTATGATGTTCCCGTTCGAGTACTGTTTGATACTGGGGCTTTCCGTTCCTTCATATCTAGTGACCTGGTAGATAGGTTGGGATTGGAACCCGAGATAGCCGATAGACCTTTAGCGGTGATGAACCCGATTGGTGGTTCGACTAGCCTTATTATGATTTGTCGTAATGTGTTCTTATCGAGTCATGGATGTATGTTTGCTTATGATCGCTTTGTTTTGGGCTTTACTGGGTTTGACATTATTTTGGGAGTCGATTGGCTCCAAAGGTACAGGGTGGTGGTAGACTGTGAGGAATTTTCGGTGACTATTAGGGCGGATGATGGGCGGACGGTAGTGTTTGGTGGCCTACCTAGTGATGAGGTGATGGCTAGTTTTCTAAATTCCCTCGACATCCCGCAGGACGAGTTATCAGGGATTCCCATTGTTGGCCATTATCCAGATATCTTTGAGGAAGTAACCGGACTTCCACCACACCGAGAGATTGAGTTTCGTATTGATTTAGTGAAAGATGCCAGACCTATAGTAATGCCACTTCGTCGTATGACACCAAGGGAGCAGAGAGAGCTCAGGGTGCAAGTAAAGTGTCTTCGAGTGGGGAGCACCGGTTGTATTTTCTACCAAGGCAGATGGTTCCCTTTGTTTATGTGTGGACTATCGTGAGTTGAATAAAGTGACTAGGAAGAACAGGTATCCTCTTCCGCGGATAGATGATTTGTTTGATCAACTTGAGGGAGCAAGAGTGTTCTCCCAATTGGACCTCTCGATAGGATTTCATCAGCACCGAGTAGCAGCTGAGAGTATTCCTAAAACGAATTTTCGGACGCCGTCTGGATTCTATGAGTGGTTGGTCATGCCATTCCAATTGACCAATGCACCAGCATATTTTGTGGATCTTATGAATAGGGTATTCAGAGATCAACTGAATAAGTTTGTTCTGGTGTTCATAGACAATATCTTGGCTTTTTCGAGGACAGAGGAAGAACACAAGGAACATTTGAGAGTAGTGATGGGGGTATTAAGAAAACACCAATTGAAAGCGAAGTTTTCTAAGTGTCACTTCTGGAGGAGGGAAGTGAGATTCTTGGGCCATGTTATTTCAGAGAATGGTATTGCCGTGGATCCTACGAAGGTTGCTACGGTACAAGATTGGTATACACCCAAGAATGCAACAAACATAAGAAGTTTCTTGGGATTAGCTAGATATTATCGGAAGTTTATCCAAGACTTCTCCAAGATAGCGGCACCATTAACTCAGTTGACCAAGAAAAATCAAGCTTTCGTTTGAGACGAAAGGTGTGAAAATGCATTCAAGAGTCTAAAGGAAAATTTGACGTGTGCGCCAGTGTTAGTCATTCCTAAAGAGAATGAAGAGATGACGGTATACACAGATGTCTGTGGTACCGGACTAAGTGCTATATTGATGCAAGGAAGTATGGTTGTAGCTTATGCAAGTCGGCAACTGAAACCGCATGAGAAAAGATGCCCTACCCACGATTTGGAGTTAACAGCGATCGTATTCGCGTTGAAGATGTGGAGACATTATCTCTTAGGAGAAAGATTCGAGTTGTTTACCGATCATAAATTGTTAAAGTATCTCTTCTCTCAGAAGGATCTAATTCTTCATCAGTAGAGATGGTTAGAATTCTTGGCTTCCTATGATTTCGATATCGCATAAACACCAGGAAAGGGCAATGCGGTAGCTGATGCATTGAATAGGAGACATGCCAGTTTAGGGGCTATGTTTATTGAGTGGAAGCAATTAGAATATATCGCAAGATATGATTTCAGACCTAAGTGTGAATTAGACCGAGAAATGTTAGCAAGTTTGACGATCAGACCCACTTTGATTGAGCGGATTGGTTCCAGTCAGAGGGACGACCCTAACCTATTGGAAATCATCTCCAAGTTAGAGATGGGAATCGACGAGGAGATGAACAAGTATGGGCTTGATCGAGATGGATGGCTCAGAATGAATGGGAGACTAGTTTTGCCCAATGTTAATGGATAGAGAGATGAAGTGCTTAGAGAATGTCATCACTCAAAACTGACTATACATCCCGGTGGTAATAAAATGTATCGAGACATGAAGCAGACCTACTACTGGGAAGGGATGAAAAGAGACGGGAAGTTTATATCCAAATGCATGAACTGCCAGCTAGTTAAAGCTAAGCAAAAGAAACCTAGTGGTTTGTTGCAACCATTAGAAATTCCAGAATGGAAATGGGAACAAGTCTCAATGGATTTCGTTGATGGGTTACCAAGGACTAGATCGGGCCATGATAGTATTTGGGTGATTATGGATCGATTGACCAAAAGTGCAAAGTTTATACCAGTCAAGTCGAATAGAACGGCAGCTAAATTAGCAGAACTGTATATGAAGTGGGTAGTAAGATTTCATGGAGTACCCAAATGCATTGTGAGTGACCGAGATCCGTTATTTACAAGTGGATTTTGGAAGAGCTTACAAGAGGCTGTAGGATCAGAATTACATCTCAGTACCGCGTACCATCTTCAAACCGACAGTCAGACAGAGAGGGTGAATCGTGTATTAGAAGACCTCCTGAGAGCTTGTGTTTTGGATTTTGGTGGATCATGGGATGACCATTTGCATCTAGTAGAGTTTGCATATAATAACAGTTATCAATCCAGTATTGGTATAGCTCCATTTGAAGCTTTGTACAGAAGACCGTGCAACTCACCATCATGTTGGTTAGAAACCGGTGAGAAATATGTGCTTGGACCAGAAGTAATAAGAGAAACCTCAGACAAGATCAAGATTGTTCAACAATGAATGAAGGCCGCTCAAGATATACAGAAGAGTTATGCTGATAAAAGACGAAGATACCTGAAATTTTCCGTTGGTGGCTTGGTGCTTGTTAAGATTTCTCCTTTAAAGAGCGTGATTCGTTTTGGTAAAAGAGGCAAGTTGGCGCCAAGATTTGTTGGTTGAACAAGGTTGGAACTTGGCGTATAAAGTTGAGTTACCTGACAAGATGGCAGGAGTTCACAATGTATTTCATGTTTCCCAGTTAAGGAAGTTTGTGCATGACCCTAATGTGGCTATTTTACCAGATCAGTTGGACGATATCGAAGTAGAACCTGAGGCGGTTGGGAACCACCGACCGATGTGCATTGTTGGGAACGATACGAAGCAGCTTCGAAGGAATGTGGTGAAACTAGTCAAAGTTCAGTGGGGGTGATGATGAGAAAGACTGTACTTGGGAAACATAGGAGAACCTAAGGAAGAAGTATTCAGAACTCTTTGCCTGGCAAGGTTTTTATATCGATATAGTACTCCCTCGTTAGTAGACCGCATGCTAGGATAGGCTTGTAGTGTTGTTATGTATGTTTGATTGTTGTAAATGATCGATAGGCATGTAGGATCCTTTGTATGTTTTTAGTTAAGGAATTTCGGGGGCGAAATTTCTTAAGGGGGGGAGAGTGTAATTACCCGCATTCTACGTATCGAAGGGTCGTAAAATATTTATTTATTCTCATACGAAGTCGTATGATTGTGTAACTTTAGGGAACGACTATTGAGGTCATTTCCCATGTTCACGATTTTTGCCGATTTTTAAATGACCGTTTTGCCCCTAGAGAATATTTTTTGCCCATAACTTTTGATTGGTAAGGAGTTTTGACCTGAAACCACTTCCATTAGATCCAGATGATGGTTTACCTTTCCGTAGAGTGGTCACATTAATAAAAAGGAGTTACCGTTTGGGAGATATGGTTGAAATAAGGTTTAGAAAGTGAAAAATAGCATAACCGGACATAATTAGGGTGATTAGCAGCTAAGCCCATAACCCATTTCGAGATTAGGGTTATGGGGAGGCTGAAATCAGTTAGGAAACGACCTATTTTCATTTTCTCAGCCACCTAAAACATTTCTTTAACCCTAGCCATGGCCTCCACTTTCTAAAAACATCCCAAATCACCTTCTAGTCACTAATTAAGAAGATGTACATCAAATCAAAGCAAATCAACACCAAATCAGAGTTGGAGCAGCTGTGTTGGATAGGAAAACGCCCAAATCAGTGATAGTTTCAAATCTAAGTTTTATTTGTGGCTAAGTGAGTGATTTGCATTGTTTTTCACTAATTACGGTAATTAAGGGTGATTAGTGCTAATTAACGAAATTATACATTATTAAATTTTGGAAAAATGTTTAGAAATTCTTAAATATTATTTTAAGCCTCTGTTAGAAATTTGGGTAAATGTGAATATGTTTTGCTAATCCTATCAGTAGTTATGCTTAAACAAGATTAAGGGAAAATTTGGGTTTTGGGTAGGTTTGATCCATTTTAACCTATTAAAATTGTTGCTTTGATGTTTACGGTTGTTTATATATGTTGCTATGACTGTTTGGTATGATTTATGATTGCTTAGAACAGTTAGCATGGTCGAAAATGCCATCGTGTGGAGTAAACAGTGGCTGGAAAAGCTGCAGGAAAAGTGTAGTGGGGTAGTTATTACTCCATGGGGCAGAGTAATCGTAGCATGGCTATGAGCCAGTGCAGTGAAGTCGTCATGACTTCATTGGGGCAGAGTGGACATAGCAAGGACCAGTGGCTATGGATCAGTGCAGTGGAGTCGCCATGACTCCATGGGGCAGAGTGATCATAGCAAGGATTTGGGTGATCAAAGCAGTGGATATCATATGCTTTACGCACTGAGTGAGAGATGTGAGGATGGTTACTATGTTGTATCATTTTCCATCACTATGACATGCACACCCCTCCCCGGTATCTTTACACCATATGTTAGTGTCACCTTAGATATAAGTAATCTCATAACCAGATCTTGAATATTTAAATGAGGTCAGTTGAAGCTTAAATATAAGTAATCTCATAACCATGCATGACCCGAGCTTGGATTTTTAAATGAGGTTAGAGAAACACTTATGAATATTATATTATTATTATTTTGTTTTCAAAAGAAAAACTCCTCAGTATATAAAGCCAATATGGATGATAGAAATGTGATTGGTACAGAAATAGTTTGTGAAATAAATTTCTAAATTAATCATATTATGAAATATGCTCAACTATACCAGAATTCTTGAAAATTTTCAATTATCACTATTTCTCAAAAAAAATATAATCATAATTCCATCATAAACATTTCCACTGTTTATTTAAGATGATTTTAAAAAAGTTAAACTCTCCACATTAATATAAAATCATGATGGATGACAGAATAATGGTATATAGAGAAGATGTTTGTGAAATAATTGCCAATTCAAAGATATTATAATATCAGTTCAACCATCATGAAAATATAAATAAAATCTCCTCTTGTTGTGAAATATAATGTAGTCACAATTCAACACAATTTCAAAATCTGATCATAATTTTGATGAATTCTGAATGCAGTTCAATTTGGTTATTGATTTCAATTTCTGAATGAATAGTCAAAAAATAATTTTAAATTGAAAATCAATTACAAGAGTGAATTTAAAAGATATATACAAGATAAGAAGGATATAAAAAATATACACAGAATGAGAATAAGATCAAAAAATAATAATTCAGCACTTCCTAATCTGATACCACTAGTTGTCTCTGCTAACGGGAATTTTAATATGTCACTGGTGGTTAATAAGGGTATCTCAGACAACAGAATTTAATCACAAAGTCCAAACAGATAATTTTAACAATTCATATCCATTTATCAAAGCAGCAAGACAAAATCAGAAGAAGCTTGACAAGAAAGTTTTTAAACTATTTTCAACAATTCTAAGATACAAATCATAATTCAGTTTCAGACCTTTTTATCAAAGAAGCAGATGATACCACAAAAAATAGACATCAAAAATTTCCTTTTATCAGAGCAACATAACAAACAAATTCAAAGCAAACTTTTAAGAGATTTTTTCATAGATAAAACAGTCACATAAATGATTCATGACCCAAGATTAATGTAACACCTTGAAATTTTAACGACACTAAAGATGACGAATTAAAGAATAATTAGTGTGAAATACACTGTTAATAATGAATTAAGGAAAACTTAATTTTATATTCATAATTAAGTAAAATGGACTACGCCATTGCATCTGTCTCGAAATTCTGGTCAAAATGGACAGCTGGTTTGCATAAATCGGACAATGTAAGAAGAAGTTATTATGATTTGAAGTTTGTATACGCTCTGGGTGGTGTATCTTAGACTGGAGGGCATTATTTCGATAAGGAGTCTGATTCGATCGATGGTGACAGTCCATACGCTTACGTATCATAATAATGATAGATACATGCGGAACATAACATTTTATATAGAGATCTGTATGTCACTCCGGCGTAGGATGAGGGACTGGATTCATTACAGTGGAGACCGTGCGAGTGGGGTACCATGGGGTGTATATAAATATTGAGAGATAGCTATATATGTTGTATTAAGTGTATCCATGGGAAAGTAAATGGGCACGTTGCACGTATAAGTCTTGAGTGCTATTAACCCAAGTAACCTAATAATCTAGAAAATGTAATGAAACGGTATTAGTAGGGATCATTCTACTTCTGATATACTAGTATCTGCACGGTGCAGAGAAATGTATTTAAGAAGCGCAATATGTCATGTTCATCTTATCTTGCTCAGTTCACACTTGTTATTGTTACCGTTATCTTGTTCTTCTAGTTTTATATATACATGCCATGATACTTTTATTTATTTATATTTAAAAGTAACTGGACTCGCCAGACATTTTGTCCGACCCTTTTCGTTTCCTCTTCTCTCTCTTCCGTTTCCCCCCAGGTTATCCGGGTGGAAGTGCTTACGGTTGATTTGGATTCTTTCAGCTTTGGATTTTGGAGATAGATGTATCGCTTTGACTTCTGGTCTATTCTCTTATGGCTTCACAGGGAAATATGGTTTTATGCTTTTGTACTCTGATATTTTTGGCAAGACAGATTATTAATGTAATTAGTTACTTATGAAGTAAACTCAGTATTTGGGACCATGATGTTTTGATTTAAATAAAGTTTTTTTTTAGTTTTTAATTCCGCTGCTATTTTACATGTTTGTCTTGTGTTATTATGTTCTTATTTACCTATAACGCTTCACAGAACTTAATGCATTCACTTAGTGAGTGATATTAATGGACTTTGGGTGTCACATTTGGTATCAGAGCATATGGTTATAAGATCGGATAAAATAATTTGAAAATGGTTTTCAAAAAGGTCTCAAAAACAAAGTTTTTTAAAATAAAAAAACCTTTTTTTGAAAAGCATATTTCCCAAAGCCATAAATATCTTCTCGATTCTCCTCTTAATTCCTTTTCCTTTTGTTCGGGGAACCATTTCTTTACAAAAGGGTATCCCTATTACGGCATGGTTCTGTAGGCGTGTCAAAACTACAGTACATGTCAAAGGGCAAAGAAGTGCCCAACCTCCATCTTTAGCCGCAGTGGTTTCACCTACGGCTTATTTTCTCTCAAGCCTCGTAAGGATTTTCCGTGCGATGAAAGCAACTTTTAAGAGACTAGTTAGCATGTGGCAAAAAGGAGAATAAGCGATTTGGGGCTAAGGAGCACAACCCGAAGATGAAAGAAAATGATGGATTAAGAAGGAAATATAGATGAAAGAAGAAACGAGGAAATACCATAACTTCAGAACTGTGGGTCATCCAAAAAAGGATTGCAGAAAGAGGAATGGCGTTGTTACCACTTTGGTCAGACAGGACACCTTATTAAGGAGAGCCCAAAGAGACAAGGACAAGGCCAGAAGTCAGGAACTTCTAGGAGGAAAGCTAATGTTCTCATAGCTTGTGGACAGGATAGGGGTAGGAAAGTTTCCATCGAAGGATTGATTTCTATTTCTAATCATCCTATTAGGATTCTTTTCCTGGCACTTCGCATTCTTTTATATCTGATCCTTTAGTTGAGTCTCTGCACCTAGATGCTAGTATGGTTTTGGATCCCATTATTGCCTCAAACCCCAGTGGAGGTACGGCTCATTTATCGATGATTTGTCCGAGTTTGAGAATCTCTGTGTTAGGTGTCGAGTTTGATTGCGATGCATATGTTTTTGATTTCATAAGATACGGTTTGATTCTAGGATGGATTGGTTAACCATATATGGAGACATTCTAGATTGTGAGAGGAGGGTCGTTAGACTTCTGCCTTGCCATAGAAAGACTCTCGAGATTTCTTATGACCCCAAAGGGGTCTGTCATGCTTAAGTCTCCTAGAACCTCTTGATATATCTATCGATGATTTACGACATGTGACTCCAAAAAGAAAAGAGGGAACTTGGTAAGCAAGCAGGGGAGCTACTTGAGAAGAGGCTTGATAGATGAGTCATATCGGGATGGTAAACCTATTGAAGATAGTCCTTGAGGAAGCCCATCATTCTAAAATGACTATTTATCCAAGCGGCGATAAAATGTATAGAATTCAAGGTAGTGGAGCCAAACTTACGAAAGGAAATGAAAGTAGAGAATGAAGCAATGATAGGACGAGTTCCGACTTGAATACTTGGATCAGAGGTTAAGAAATTATGCAACAAAGAAGTGAAGCTAGTAAGAGTGCAATGGGGGAAAGGGCCGAGAGAACGCTACTTGGGAGGCTGGAGACAAGATTCGCGCTTCATATCCTTTCCTTTTCAAGAATAACTACTTAACTTCTTTTTCCAAGCTTCGAATTAATACTTATATCTATCGTTTGAATATCTCCCATCGATCGAGTCTTTAGGTAAAAAAAAACTAATGAATGTAAACATGTGTTTGAGACATGTTATGTTTGATGGATGCAAGTGGTTGTTCGTGGATGTAAATACGCACACAATAGGCACTAGATCAGCTCAATCACTTACATTTTGCATATTGATGTGTGTAAATTTTAAATTTTATGGATGAAAATGGGTGTATCGTTGCATTGATGTTGCATTTAGATGGATGATTGTGCACACATATAGAGCTTACATGTTATATTAGGATGATTTGCATACATTTTGGTTACATGGCACAAACATACATTGCATTAAGGAGGTCAACTGAATCAGTGGACCGCCTGATCTTTCGCATTAGTTACGGACATATACACACACTATTGCGTATGTTCATAAAAGCATTAGAAATTCCTTAAGGACAATGGATGCCTATGATTGCTAGATGGATGTCTGATTGTTGGTTGTTAGGATATACATTCTTCTTAATTTATAGATTTCGGGGACGAAAACCTTTGAGTAGGAGAGAATGTAACACCCCGAAATTTTAATGACACTAAAGATGAGGAATTAAAGAATAATTAGTGTAAAATACACTATTAACAATGAATTAAGGAAAACTTAATTTAATATTCCGAATTAAGTAAAATGGATTGCGCTATTACATCCGTCTCGAAATTCTGGTCAAAATAGACACCTAGTTTACGTAAATCGGACACCGTATGAAGAAGTTATTATGGTTTGAAGTTTGTATACGCACAGGAAGAATATATATATATATATATATAATAAGTTCAGAAATTCAAAAATGGGTCCAAAAATTCAAAATTCAGTTAAAAATTCGAAATTTGGGAAGGCGGCAGATTTCCCGCTCACGCGAAATACTTCATTTTGTATCTAGATACCTTTTTGAGCAAGATTCATTGAAGCCTAGGCTATAAAGGACCCTAGACCTAGGTTTTATTCATCTAAAAATAATGCTGACGACGAACCTCAGCTGCAACGAAAATTAAAATGGCCTTTCTTCTTCCAAATCAATTCAAAGAAGAATATACATATTCGAATATTGCTACAACAAATTCAGTGATGGCTACAACAACTTATTCAACATGTTCTTCGCAATAATTTGGATCCATTTCCTTAGATCTATTCACTGTGAGTTCATGTTATTTTTAGATCTAAATATTTGTATAGTAATTTTGATATGTATGTAAAAATTGGATCTTGAATCGATGCCTAATCAGTTCTATTATGACATAACAATCAGATCTGCTTTTATATATTCATACCGCAGCCATGTTAAATCTTGTCATAATATACCTGTTCAGTTTATGCCTATTTCTATCAATTTATTATTGATTCGTTATTATGCCTGTTCTTGATTCTCTTCTTTCCCTCTTTTCTCTTTTTTATTTTTATATAGTCAGGCTACCTTCGAGCCTAGGCCTAACGCTGAAAAATGCGAACATGCGAAATTGGGAATAATGAGGAAAGACATAATTTGGGGCATAATTGATATTGGAAAATATAGATCTAAATTTAGGCATAAATTTGGAAATATACGAATATGGGTTTGGGGGCATATGTCTTGTTGGATAATATGAATTTAGGCATATGTTGGAAAGTATAATTTGAGCATAAATTGGGACATGTGTAAGTACTGATTTGGGACATAAATTGGGACGTATGTGAATATGAATTTTAGGCATACATTGGAAAATATGCGAATATGGATTCGGGTATAACTTGTATTGAAATGGGTGAATATGGACTAGGGACTTAAATTGAAAAATATGTAGATTTGGGTTTGTGCATAACATATATATACACACACACACACACACCTTGACTTATAACTTGAAAAAAAAAGCATATGGTGCATAAATAAAAGGTGAAATGAAAAAGGATGTAAAAGTCTATGATTTGAATAGTGAATTGGGCATATAATTAAATATGGAGAAAAAAGAAATAATCACCTGTAATGACATAGGTAGATTTGGATAAAAATGGAGTGTCTAATAATTACAATTAGGAATTGTAATTGCACTTATGACACGAGGTTATGTTGCATTAGTGGTGGAAGTCTGCCCAGACCCGACCGACATATCCAGCAGCCACTAATGTTGAACCTAATATGAGAGGTCTAAGTGTGCAAATATAAATCGGGCTAAGACATGAGGTTAAACCCAACTATGTAATAAGACTGCCCGAACCTGACCGGCATATCCAGCATTCACACGTTGTAGGCCTAATGTGGGAGGTCTAGCCCTTTATACCCATAATTGGACATGGCAATCAATTGGACTACCTAACCTAATTTAATCCATAAGGATTGTATGATTATGAACTTAAGTTAGGGTTAAGTAAAATTGGATGGGTAGTGGGTGGGTTAAGTAAAACAGAGGGGGTGGATAATATTTACATATACGCCCACGAACTTAACCCAATAAGGTTATGTAATTAAAGACACCTAGTGGTATACATAACCGGTGGAATATATAATAAAGTTATGTAATTAAAGGCACCTTGTAGGGCAAGCATAACTTGTAGAAATGATAGAATTATATATGCGTAATAATCTGCTAAGTAAACAATGATAAGTTGTAGTGACTGTGTAAATTGAATTTATGATTAAATGAGGAAAACTTGTAAAATAAATAAGTTATATTTAACCATAAATGGTAAGTGGCATGTTAATTAGGAAACATCTGAATTGAGATATACTTAATAATGTATTAAGGAGAACATGTTATTGTGATGATGTAACAAAGCAAGAATATAAAATAGATTGTGGATTATAGACCTCGGGCCACAATCTAGAGAATAACATGTTGTGGGGTTATTAATAAACTTAAATGGATTAAGTTATATGATTGAAATTAATAAGCAAGAGAAACTTGGTAAATTGGAATAATAATTCAATATGAACGAAAATAACCAAGTTAAATGGGAATCGGGTGAGATAAGGCAAGCGCGTAAAAGAATGTTTAGACATAGGGTCTAACAACATATTAAAGAAAGGAGCTTGGACCAGTCTGTATGTTTGAGGGTGAATAGCCCAACGGGGTAGATCATCGAGGTGCTATAAGACATGAGGGGAGCGCACATTCATCTGATTGTTATGACGGCTCCAATGGACTGGAAGAGGAAGCACGCGGCTTCCTGAAGTACGTAAGGTCTCCTAGTAGTCCTCTGTGCGGTGACATATGTCTTTGGCTGTACTCACAGAGGTTGGGTCTACGCGTAGCTACTAGGTGGGTAGGCCTTGACTGCGGATGTAGATATGCAGTCAGAATGTTGTGACGAGGTGACACCAGGGTGATTTGACGGTTGCCTCATGAGGAGGTAGAGAGGGTCACGACCAACAAGGATAGTAGATCGTCGGATATCCGTCATCGACAGCCAGCGGGATGCGAAACACTAGAGCTAAACCAAAGATATCATTTCACCTTTCACTATCGAGGTACGGGATTGAGGGTAGATGCCACATGGATGTTTAGATTGGTTGTTATTAGGGGCGGTCGCTTAGCTCTTGTAGTCTTTACTAGTTAAAGGATGGGCCGGTGTGGGGCCATAGCCACCACGAAAATAGACCCTAAGCATATCTGTATATAGAGGCTCTTTAAAGACGGGCCTGTACAGATATGGAAAAGCTCCCAACTTTTATTAGGGATCATTCTATTTCTGATATACTAGTATCTGCGCGGTGCAGAGTAATGTATTTAAGAAGTGCAATATATCATGTTCATCTTATCTTGCTTAGTTCACACTTGTTATTTTTACTGTTATCTTGTTCTTCCAGTTTTATATATACCTGCCATGATACTTTTATTTATTTATATTTAAAAGTAACTGGACTCGCTAGGCTTTATGTCTGGCCCTTTTTGTTTCCTCTTCTCTCTCTTCGGTTTCCGCTCTAGGTTCTCAGGGTGGAAGTGCTTAGAGTTGATTTGGATTCTTTCAGCTTGGCTTGGATTTTGGATATAGATGTATCGCTTTGACTTCTGGTCAATTCTCTTATGGCTTCATAGAGAAATAGGGTTTTATGCTTTTGTACTGTGATATTTTTGGCAAGACAAATTATTAATGTAATTACTTACTTATGATGTAAACTCTGTATTTGGGACCATGATGTTTTAATTTAAATAAAGTCTTTTTTTAGTTTTTAATTCCGCTGCTATTTTACATGTATTTTTTGTGCCATTTTGTTCTTATTTACCTATAACGCTTTACGAAACTTAATGCATTCCCTTAGTGAGTGACGCTAACGGACGTGGGGTGTCACAATTAAAAATATAGTTTATTTTAAATCATTTGAGGGAATATGAAAATATCAAGATTCATTGAATCAATCACACTAGTTTATAAATTTTAAATTCGAGTTGTGTGTGAGATTCAAGAAATCAATGATTCCAAATGATTTTAAACAAACAAGTATTCAAGTCAAATGATCATGAAATAACAGTGAGTTTCAACCGAATTTTCAAAGAATTTTCACAATCAAGCACAAAAAAATTCAGCAAATTTACCTCAAGCATAAGAGATATTCATGATCCAAAAAATTAAAAATAGCTTATTTGAAATCACTCGTATCCTTGTAAATTTTGAGATACAAAGAATCGTCACACAAGATTAATAATATTAAATCTAAGAGATGCGTAAGATTCAAAATATTAAGAATTTCAGTTGATTTCAAACAAATAAATTTCCAACCAAAATGATCATGAATAATTATGAATTTCAAGATGAAACAATGTGATTTAAATCAGAAGATTTCGAAATAAAATAATCAGGGAAATCAAAAAATCAATGAAATTATCACAACTGAAAATTAGTAGTGTGCTGTAATGAGTATAATATTTCAAGCCTTTCTGAACTAAATTAGAAGAAACCCAAAACAGCAGAGATGTGTAAAATTTCATTAAATATTACATCTTTAAGAATTGTGAATTTAAACTAACAGTATTGAAGATATGACAAGCATACATCAACAATGTTAGAAATTTAGGAATAATAAAAAAAATAAACTTCAAAACAATTGCAAAGATTTATAGATTTGAATTCAAGATCTAGAAATGAATAAAACATCAGAGTTTTATTCAATTGAGGCGAATTTCCAGGAAATCATGAATTCTGCAATTTGGAGTTATGAAAGCCCAAAATAAAAGAAAATAATATAGCAGTGTCAAATCAGATCAAAATAATCAGGAAAAGAAAAAAAATGAAAGTAACAGAAGGGGTAGAAGGAGGAATAAAATAAAAACAGAAAATATACACAAAAGAATGTGAGTATAGAGATTATACCTGATTTACAGAAGATGTTGTGGATCTCCAACTCAACAGACTTGGCCAAGGAACTCTAAATGATACAAGAATATAAAACAGCTTGAAATCAATCTCTTTTCAACACAGTAGTTCCTTAGCCTTCTCTGGCACCTAACAGTTTAGATGATCGAGTGGTCTAACAAAAAATTTAAAACCACTCTTAGACGTATTCATTGGTACCCAAACCTATTTGTATAACAACCAATTCGAATCTATCTTTGTACCTTTAGGAACCCAAATCCGTTTGAATTTAATGAAACCCGTTTTATTTCCTTTCAGCATCCAAGATTGTTTAAATAGATTGTTACACAACCAGTTTTCATCTTGTTTATGATTTAAAAATCCTTTGAAATTACCAGAGTTTAAATTTTCAAAACCATCTTTTCAAAATAGTTTGAAGGATTTTCAAAACCGTTTGAATTTTGATTTTCAAAAACATTAATTTTCCCAAAGCCATTCCAACAGAAACTTGGTTTTGCAACAACGTATTCAACGATTTTTTCCCCATTGGAGATTTTTTCCAAAGTTGATTCTAATCGTTGAATTTTGGATTTTAGATTGCTATTTTCTTTTATTGAATTTGAGAAATTATTTATAGTTATCTTCTGTTCAGCATTGTACTATTTCAAAACCAAATTATCATTTTCAAGTAATTTAATTTTTCCTTGGGATTCGGAAATTTCAAGTTCAAAATGACTTTCTTTTCAGATTCGAGTTTTTCAAAGGTTTTGAATTTTCAATCTCAATTTCAAGCTCTTTCAAAATCAAATATGTTTTCAACAAATTTTTTTTCTTCAGCAAATTCATATTCGGAATTTTTGGTAGTCTTAAAATTTTCAAATTCATTTTGTAAAAAAGTTGTTTGTACTTTCAAGCTCAATCTTGTTTTCTTTTAAAATCACAATTTCATTTTCAAGCTTTTGAATATTTTTATGTTGATGAACAAGATTATTTTCCAAAACCAAACAATTTTTACAACTAGCGTTTGAAGATTTCTTGACCTTCTTAAGTTTTGATTCCAAAATATTATTTTTGCTGATCAACTTAAGTTTTTCAGATTTTAGAGTTTTATTTTTAGATTTGAGATTTTCAATAGATTCAGTTAAACCATTTAAAAGATGAATTAAATCTTTATAAGAAAGATCTCTTGTTGACTCTCCATCTGAATTCCCATTTGTACAACTTGTTAAGCACAAATCTGAAACTGAGTTGATTTTCTGGGTTTTTGAGCGGTTGTCAGATTTTTCATGCGGTGTATTGAGAGTAGTCCAGATTTCCTGTGCAGTCAAACAATGGGAGATAAGGCTATATTGTACATCATCAATATAAGAATATAGAATATGAATAGCATGAGAATTAAATCCTAAACCATTCCTATCAACCATATCATACCCATTTATACTAATATTCCAACATTTAATATCAATAGATTTTAAATAGGACTCCATTTCTGATTTCCAATTTAAAAATTCTGTTCCATTAAAAATAGTTGGAATATGACTGGATTGACTCTGAGAAGACTGATAACTAGGATGATCCATGACTCTAGAGTTAATGAAATTACTAGACTTTGCTACCAATTGTTGGATCAAGATTAACTCTGGAGGGGGGATGAATTATTACAATTTATCACGGAGTTCAAATCTTACGGGATATTAAAATAATAAATAGAATAGATAACAACAGAGAATATAAATATGGAAAGTAAATAACAAAAAAATATACCCAATTTTGGCAAAACCGTACCTACTGCTGCATTCACTAAGGTTTCTACTAGGTAATTGAATAGATCCTGCTTACAAGACCATGTAAACTTGTGATCCCCTCACTCCTATTCTAATCCTACGCTCAAGACCCTAGACTGATTTATATCCCCTAGATCAGATTCCCCCGGATTACAAATCCGTAGCCCTAGTTTTTACAGACTCTAGCAAATTGCTAGTTAAAACCCTAAATAAATCACCTAGTTTGATAGACACTAGGAAACTGTTCGATGATTTACAAAGGAATTAAAAACAAAACAAAGTAAAAACCAAAGAAAGAAAAACCCCTTTGTAACTTTGACTCAAAAACAAGTTCGGCTCATTCTTTATGTGTGCTCCATCAATTATTAGACCCGATCCCTTTGTCTCTAGAAATAAAAATGGTGGCTTTACAAAAGCTAGGGTTTTTCCTCAAATCCCAAAATCGCGATGCTTGATTGATGAAAAATTGATTCTTTGATGCTCTTCAATTGTTTGGATGGCTTTGATACTTCAATTTGGGATTGTTGCGATCGAAACACTCATGACAAATTGTGAGTTCTCTTGTATTATCTCTTCGAATTTCTTTTGAATTGTTTATAGTTTCGATCACTATTGCCTGTGATAAAAATGGTAAGTTAAAAAGGGTAATCGAAAACCTTAACTACCTCTAATTTCGCATGATGACTTGGCTGATCTTTTACGTGATGTCCATCGCCTTTGAGATTGAATGAAATTCTACAAACGATTTTCCTGCTTGATTTATCATCATGATCCATGCGTGAATAATGTTTCCTTGATGTGAAATTAAATCGGCTTTGAATGCTTCTGTGATTTTGAGTGTTTCTGGAAACAATACTATTGATTTCTTGGCCCATTTAAATTGATACTTGCCTTGATTTAAAACTGCCTTAAATGTCATGATAACCTCTAGAAAGAGATTTGAATGGTTTTGTCCAAAACTTGTCTCATGTATTTTTGGAAATAAACAATATGATTTGTAGAACTCTTTGCCATATATGAATTGATGCTCTTGCCCAAAATGTGAACCTGGCCGAATTAAATTTGTTCAATCCTGGAAATATAAAATTATTAAAATTGACTTTGCCAAGATTCCAAATATACTCTGTGCATTTTCTTGGATTCACACACTTGCCAAAAACATATTGTTCACTGATTTCAATTGCAAAACTGGAAACAAAATAAATTGTTTTTGTTGCTCCTTGAATATTTGCCAAAAGTTTCATTGCCATAAATTTAATCGTTCTAGACACATTAGAAAAAAGAACACTTGCCATATGGGATATCATGATTGATTTCATTTCTTGAATGCATTTGTGATTTCCTGTCCAAATATTGTTCACATGTGAAAACATGAAGATCAATTTAAAAACGCAGTAAATCATCCTTTGATTTAATTCTGTAGATTCTTGCATGTTGCTCCATTGATGTTGCATATGCCATTGAATAGTTTGATCATATGTCCATTTACTGTGTGCATTTGTCAAAGCCTCATGCATCAGCTTGTACACTGATTTCTCTAACCTGATCATGCTGTAACATGTTGAACCATGCTTGCCCATGCTGAAATCCTTCCATGCTCTGTTTTTCCACATTGTATATTTATCGTCATTTGCCACAGATAAACTGACTTTGAGATGCTGAACTATGCTATCTTGATCAGTTTTGTTGTTGTTTATTTCTAGGGTTTCTTTGACCCATTCAAAAATTGTTGTGTTGTCTCTTGCATCATAAACAGTTGTGCATGCTGATATTTGACATCCTTCATACTTGTGCACATCCACTTGTACCTGAGATTCTTGTAATGCTGTTTTATTGCCATATGCTTGACCATTTACTAAGTTCCATGTTGAATTGTGCTCGGTCCCATTGATTTTGTTGACATGGCTATACCATGTTTGCACTGTCCATTATTGTTGTAGCTGAGCTTGTTTGTGCGCACTTGCTATGTTACTTGTGCACGAAACTCCTTGTATACATATATGTATATATATACACGTATGTGTATATATATGTATGTGTGTATATGTGGCTATTCGAATGGATATTGATCAGCAGACCGATGCACTGTGTTGGGGCTATTCAGAATCACCTACTGGTTCTGATCAGTAAACCGATGTAGTATGTTGAGGCTGATCTGCGAGCACTTAGAAAAACTATTTGCCTTGTGGTATTTACAGTGTATCGCTGTGAATATCACAAGCTGTCTAGACACAAATGGTTGGATATATAAATCAGATCAAGTCCTGAAAAATAATGAGAAACATACCAAAATTCTACGACAAATAAATTTTTAAAATAAATTGTATTTACTATAATTTAAAATATTATTCTTGTACCATATACTGTGTGTGTGTTTCTGTATGTGACAGGTGTGGATGAATGCACTGACCGAAAGCTGTGAAGACAGAATACAGAAGATGAAGCAGTTGTAACGTCCCACATTTCTATCGGTTTGGATTCGAATATTTAAATCAGTTTAAAATATTGAATTCGTAATATAAATGGATTTATATAAATAAAAAAACGAAGTTGAACGTATATAAATATATATTAATCGAGCTCATAACGACGCTGTAGTTCGTAATTTAACGTTATGAACTTCAACTGAGTGTACATGACTCGTTTTAAATCGGATTTCTTCGAAATAAGAAACCTTGGAATCTGTTGAACTGTATCTTTCTAACAGAAGTGAAAAACCAAGATTTCGCGTTATGTATTGTAAGATATGTCCAAATCAAATATTCAGAAAGTCGCTATGAAATCGTATATTGACCGAAATGGTTTATTTGAAATAACTAGATATCGGATTCGAATCTGGATAAGGTTCTTTTGAGACATAGTGATAATTTAATTTTTAGAATTTTACTGTAATTTTTAATTAATTAAATATGCAGCTTTTTATTTGGAGTATTTTGCACCCTATATCGATATTTTGGGATTTCAAAATATGAGTCAACCTACCGGTATTATTATATTTTTAGGATCGTGGGACCTCGCTGGACACGACTGTATTTTTATTTCTGTCCATAGCAGCATGCACATGAAATGAACTCTACATAATATGGTTAACTATTTAAAACATAAATTAAATAAGTTTACCTACCTTAGCTCTTACCTCGCCCAGTCATACAACCGACTTATAAGAATACAAAACATCACGGAATACGATGCAGACCCATTCTTTCACCCCATACCTCAATTTAATACACCATCTCTATGTAATTCAGCACGTCATGTACCATTCTATTGCCTAAGATTTGGTGCTTAAGGAGTACAGATCTACCCTACAGCCTAAGCTAAAACTTAAGAGGTAAGCATCACATATCATATATAAATATTCATGGACGTCTACTTCAAGACCTTCCCTACATATGGCCATCCTTCTATTAATTGAAGCCTCTCCTACCTAAAATATATTAAAATTAATGTAGACATAGGCCTATATTTAAAAACAATATAGTATATGCAAACGTATGCAAACCTATCACCAAACCACATGCTACTCCTTGTTTCATGCAAATAGATACCATACTTTCCATAACCTTTAAGTCTTCTCCGTATATATATATATATATATATATATATATATATATATATATATATATATATATATATATATATATATATATATATATATATATTCATCGAGCCTTTGATTATCTACGAGAAACACAAACCGAAAATGAGATCTGAGATTTTTAAAAACAAAGGGGGAGATGGAACGAAAGGGTATTGGCGTGCTCGAGTTGAGAAGCATGGTCTGGTAGAGGAGATGGAAGCTTTGTATGGAAAGGAGCTGTCAGCTTTGCTGAGTAGAAAATGGTTTGGAGTTTGAGGAGCAGTAGGGATTCAAATACATGGAAATGATGGAAGTAGGTTTTATTTACGTGAATAGTACTAGGGGCATGTGTTTATAATGATGAAGGATATCCTGCATAAGAATGGTGCGATGATGTCTTCAGGAAGGTGGACATGCATGCACTGTGCAAGCACGGAAGGATGTCGGACGCGACTCACTCATCACATGCGAACTGGACCTGGCATGGAGGCGTGGAAGGGCTCGTGAGAGGAGGAGTTGACAGTAAGGGTTGTGTGGATTTTTGTGGTAAAATTTGGAAGGAACGTGTATGGAAGAGGGACTGGAAATGTCGAAAGCAACTTGTTGTGGTGCACTGTACGTTAGTTTATGGAAAGATGATACTTGTTTTACAAGGTGATGAAGTTGAAATGTCTGGAGCGGTGCTTGTTCTGTGAAAGGATGTCCATTTTATGTTGTGCTGACGCATTTCAAGGGTGCAGATACACACAGGAGTTCACGTGCGTACAAGTGGGTGGAAGCTGATATGGCGGAGTTCATTTCGTGAGGAATGGGTGCGTATTGGTTTAATGAAGGAAGTATGTTTTCGAAATGTTGTGCATGCGTTATGAGATGCTGGAGCGAAAATACATTGGGAACTGATGGACGTAAGGCAACAAGTAAATGGGAAATGAACGCTCAAAATACTTTGGTGACATAGTACTGATCCTGACTCCGACAGAAAGATAATAGTTGGATAGGGCTGGCCGCACTAGAACAAGTTAAAGCACTAGGCTACTATTGTTTATGGTTGCAGGTAGCCGAGGGGGTTCGTGATTGTGCATGTAGGGTTCTATGGGGTCGGTGGGCGTCAGATATGATAAAGGGGATGCAGCACGAAGGAAGTACGGTTAAAACACTGAAATGGTGCACGAACGTTAGTGAAGAAATGTGAAGATGGAAACAGTCTGAAATGACTTGGAGACCGTTATGGGAACGCCTGATCTCATTGACTGACGCAAATCGTTATTTAACGGTTAACACGCAAAGGTGAGTAAATTCACTCACTCTGATCTATTTTAAAATATTTTAATTATATTTTAATGGTGTTTGAATGCTGTGTGATGGTCGATTAGGTAGATTACAATTAAATTGGTTAAATATTATACATCGTTGCTTATGTACACATTACCGGTTGGATATTGATACCGTCGATTATAAATATCCCTTAGTATGGAATCAGTGAAAATTGTTTGACTAACATCTATGGATGCGGTAAACGGTTGGAGGAATCCGACCGGATTCCTCGATATTTATATGTACTTTTTGTTTTATATGCACTGTTTGACCCCGAATTACATTTAATACCCCGTGTGAATATTTATGTTGAATGAAAAATTCAACATTTGTTTTGATAAATCAATAAACGATATCTATTAAGAAAATGATAACAATCGACCGTAAAACCATCGTCTTGTTAAGAAGTTGATTGATCGTCAGGAAAATCAACGAAGTTAATTATAAAAATTATATTTTTATAATTAAAGAGAAGATTTAAATTTATAATAGAAGTTCTATTATAAACCAGTATTTTAGAGTTCGTTTTATAAAGTAAATATAAACGAATATTTGACATTTAAATAAATTATTAAGATATAATTATCCTGCGAGTGAATAATTTGGATAATTATTTTAAAGCAAAAAGTCCAAAAATATTATTAGATTAATTATATTAATGTTAAGAAGTAATTAAAATCAGTTAACGAATTTACTGACGGAATGAAGTTGATTTAATCAACTGTTATTTGAAAAATGATTATTAGATTAATTGGTCTTTAATTAATCTAATGGAAACAGTTTAGAAATAAATTAATCAAAATTAATGAGATTTAATTACCTTTTTAGTTTAAGAAGTTATAAATAGAACTTTGGAATGGAGAAAGTGAAGAGTAAATGTTTAAAATAAATAATCATAAACAACGAAAATTTCAAAGTATGAATATGGTGTTATAAACCAGGAAATACGATTTGATGAATATAATAAGTAATAAGGGATTAGAATACAGACTTATATCTGTTTTAAGGTAAGAACATTGTCGATCAAGGTCTGAGAGGTAAATAGAATGCCCCAACTTGAACGGCTTCACTATTATCGAGGAATAGTATCAGTTTGTAACGGGAAAAGGGATGTCAAAATTTGTTACAAAAAGAATATGGTAGCGTATTGAAAGTCATAGAACTATAGTGATAAAATAAACGTTGTTGATTAGGCTTAAGCGTGACTACTAGTTCAAAATTAGTGATAAAGGGAAATATTACAGCGTATGACAAGTTTGAACTGTAACAATAAAATAACGTTGTTGACAAGGTAAGTGTAATTGTGATGTTGAGATTAGTTATAAAGAGAATATTGCAGCGTATTGCAAGTTTTAACTATAGCGATAAATTAACGCTGTTAACCAAACTGAAGCATGATTTTTATATATAGCAGCACTTCCTAGGAAATGAAACAGTTTGATCTGAAATCCACTTATTCTAAAAGTAATAGGTAACGTTGTTTGTCCAAAGGAAATATAAGAATAAGTTTAGAAAGAGAAATTGGAGAATCGTGTTAGAAAACGTTGACAACATTTCGATGTTCAAAATGTGATTAGAATTTAACCATTAGGATTTGGAACTAGGATGCGACGATGTCGAATGTATTAAAAGTAAATTATTTTTAGGAATTATGATTCTGACAGGATAGTTAATATTTAGTTTTAAACCAACAAATTATAATAGAATATGTAATCAATATGTAGTTATAAGCTTGATATTGATTTAATAAGGAGTTGACGTAGAAACAGAGTTTATAAAGTGAAATGGGAATATAAATCAGGAAAGAGATTTCGGTAAACAAGATAATGGTATTTATTACTTGAATAATAAGTTATTTGATAAAGATGCTCAGATTTCTATAATAGAAATGATATTCACATTTTTTAAGTGAATAATATTTCAAAGTGAATGCTTGGTAGATTAAAATGTTTAAAATGAAATTGGAAATATTTTTCCAATGAAGTTAGGATATATTATTCAAGTGTAGAAAATAAATAACGTGAAAAGAATGGAAATGTTTCGAATGTTAATAACATATATTTTCTAGAACAATGAAAGAATAAGAGTTTATAATAACTGGAAATGTTTTCCAAGAAG
This sequence comes from Allium sativum, assembly GCA_030737875.1. Taxonomy (NCBI): domain Eukaryota; kingdom Viridiplantae; phylum Streptophyta; class Magnoliopsida; order Asparagales; family Amaryllidaceae; genus Allium; species Allium sativum. Next base: position 617,416,225 of record CM060918.1, on the reverse strand, counting down.
TGTAAAAAGGCTAAAACGGGATTTGAGAAATATCTGGTAAGAAATGGGAATTCGATGAATAAAAACGAATGTTAAATAAAAAGTACCCGTGTTTGTGTGATGTCTAGTATACATTTGAATGAATGTCTGTTTTTACTTCGATGGTTAAATAACCGACTATCGAAGTGTTTTGACCATCGTTGTCAATACGGAGAGACCGGTTGGATATATTATCCGGAAACCACTCCGTATAGGCATAAGCGCTACGAATTAGAGATGCTGAAGATAATTGAAGACGGAGTTAAATGAAAGGGTCGTCCAGTTCGGAATGGTATTTTCGTTTGTCCAATCCCAGTACAACTTGTATGGACGAGTGTCTGACAGTGTATTTCCAATGGTCACACCATTGATTTTTACGAATATACCAAGTTGGTGGGGAGAAGGTAACTTCTCTTTATTCTACACCCAGTGTACATTTATGTAATCAATACGTTATTACGAATTTGACGATGTGGCATTCAAAGGGAATGGTGATCAGATTTTCTGAAGATAGGCATAGCCTCTAGCCTCACAACCAGGAAGTAACAAAAGTTGGGCTAGGCAGCATGGCTAGTTGGATCATCCCCAAGCAGGGTGTATTGTCACCGATCTAGAGAAAATTCATATTTATACTTCTTTTCGATTCTATATCTTTGTATGACAGTTGGATGGCCTACAACCGGGGTGGCAATATATTCGCGACACTCAAGCTAAATGAGTGAGCGGTCATGTGTGGCCGGGTTGCAAGACGTTCTGGTTGAACCCAGGTGTATCCCCTCTAGAGTACACTGATTGGTAGGTGCTCCCATACCTTATCTGTTGGAATCCATTCTCCAATAAGCGCCCTGCGGCTTATGATTTTATACTATATATATGTGGAGCGTGAGATGCAAGCGTTCTGCTATTTGGTTATTTTTTTGATTAGACATGATTATAATATCACTGAAGTTTGCTATAAAAATATGTTGGGTTATTGTAAGGTAAAAACCGTCCATGTTTTTGTGTGGGTTGGTCTTACTATTATCTTCTTGTTTTGAAAAGGATTTTCAAAGTTAAACAGTATGGTTAGAATTTACTCACACCATCCCATGACTGACCTAGAGTTTACTTTGTTTGTTTTCCCTAAACTCTTGGGTGCCCAAATTTGTACGGGCAGTCAAGTGTTTCAGGCTTTGCAGATTCATTTGGAGGAGCTTGAAGCAGAAGGCTTCACCATTAGTTAGTTAGAGATTATATCCGTTGTAATATATATATGAGTTGTACTCTGATATGGTATGTATATACAAATTCAATTTGTGTATTTCAAAGTTATGTTATAATACATGTTATTCGTTCCGCTGTGAGATTCGTGTTTACTCTGATTCTGATGCTCTTCTTCTTCTATTCTATTAGTTCTATCTTTTCTATCTCATCCTCTAATTTCTTTCTATTAATGATCTGAACTTTCATGCACTTTGAGTTGAATGTGTAGTATATCTGTCAGCTCAAATTGGTATGGATTTTTGGGCCTTTACAGCAGTAGTGTATATATGTGTCAGTGAGTGTATGTAATAGTGAATGTATGTATCTATGAAGTTATACAGAATGACTGAGAGTTGTAGTGAGGAACATTGTATGAAACTGAATGTGTATGAATTGTACATTAGTGAAATTGTAAAAATAAAGGAGTTATAAATTTGTATTGTTTAAATATTAAAATAAATATTATATTTAAATATAATAATATTTGAATATTTAAATTCGTGTACAATAGTATTATGTTTAAATATAAATATTATTGATGTATATTTGAAACAGTAGTAACAAACACATTTAAAATAATATTTATTTGGTTGTTATCATCAAACAAAAATCATATAATTGTTATATACAACAACGTTATATACAACATTTGAGACATTCGGCAAGTCGTCCTTACGATATGAAGGGTCCCAGTCTTTAATACCGTCTGAACGTTTTCAATTGCTCCACAACGTCGTATTATTACTTGGAATGGTTTTCGAACATAAATCTGACCCCGGTCTTTCCAAATAATAAGCGCAATTTTTAAAACACAGTTACGGAACACACAGGCTTTCAACTAAATCTCCTTCCATCTTGGATTTGTTAAATTAAACTCCTTTAACTCCATATTCACATTATCTTTAACAAAATCTATATCTTAACATTTCTCTTTTAAAACACATCCTTTTAATAAAAGATAATCTTGCCTCAAAACCTCAACTAACTTTTCATTTAATGACTCGTTATCCAAATCCAGTTTCTTTTGAAAATCCTTAATCCATATTTCAATCGTAGTTTCCAAATAATTCGATTTCCCAACATTCAATTCTTTAATCTTAACCAAAAGATTATACTTCCTTCCAAATTTCTTATTTTTAATTTTCTCAAATCAAAGATTTGATTAAATCCCAAATTACGATATGAATTTCCAAAACTCAATCTCATTGGGTTTAAAAAATGATATAATTGAAGATACGATTCACGAAAAAACCCAAATCAATTAATATTGAACATAAGTTACATAGAAATCGTATCTACTTATATTCGATATCAATTTTCATAATCAACGAATACTATAAGTGGAATAACGATATAATAATAATATCTTCAAAATTTCTCAAATAGTATACGTTTACACCACTAAATTTCATATCAAATATCCGAAGATTATTTCTAACCAGCGTATCTCAATCAGATTGGGAAACCCGTAGCTTAATTAATAGATTTATCCAACTCTTTGACATTAGATCTAGAAAGAAATATCATCAAGTAATCCTCAATATTAATCTCCATATCCAACTTACACTATAAGCGGAATAACTGGGAACTACCTTTTAAATTCCTCAAATAGTAAGGGTCATCATCTACCGAATTAATATCAAACATCCAAAAATTTATCTCCAACCATATTTAATTATTTGAAATTGAAAAACTCGTTTTGATATTAACTAAATCAATTTAAATTCCAGATTAAATATTTCCAATAATTTTAAACCTTTGAAAACATTCCACAAATCATTTAAAAATGTTTACTTATAGTTCGAAAAACAGTTCACGGTTAAAAACTTCAAAATAGATTGTTTTCGAAGAAAGTATTACAATAGCGTTCCAAAAGCTTTACAAAATAGTTATTAACTACTTCAATCAAAATATCGTTTATCTTAGCCAAAACTTAAATTTTACAATTTAAAACAATTATACATAATTTATAATGATTTTACATTTTTTTCTTTATATTTTTAAAATATTAAAAACAGCTGTTTATAGTTATGGTTGACAACTGCTCTTACAACGTCCTTTTCCAAAACGGTTTTAAGCATAACTTGAAAATTATAACTCGAAATTAAAATCTGCTTTCACTCATCTGAAAGATCATGTTAATGGAAATCAAACGTTTTTTGTTTCATGGAAATCCGGTTTAGATTGCAAAAGTTATAAGCGTTTAAAGTTTGCATCTAAAATACATGAATTGTCGTTATGTGACAAGCTCTATTTTGACCATAATAACCATTACGATACTTCAAAATACCTTAGAAAGCCATTATATCCTTATATAAACCATTTAAAGTAATTTACATCGACTTTCCAAATTATTTCGGGTTTTAAACAACTTTTGTTTTTCACTTAATAAATCAAATTCCAATTCATTTCTAAATTCAAATAACTTCAAATTAACCATCTCATTCGTCGGATCAGTTAGGGATAGCCAGGGAGAGTAGGAAATTATAATTTCCAAATGCAAGCCTAGGCACTATCCTCTCAATCATCCTAGAACGTTTCGGTATTTATTTATTCATTTAAAGAAACTTTATCAATATATATGAATTCATACATATGTGTCATTCCCAACCATTAACCTTTAATTTCAATAATAATATTGCTTCTAATTACGAAGGAGATTTGTCGATCACCAATGTGGTACCATGATTGTTGTGTCATAGTGTAAAACCCCACATCCATTAATGTTACTCACAAAGGGAATGCATTAACTTCAGTGAAACGTTATAGGTAAAAGATGCAGATAAATTACAAGACAGTCAAATAAAGCAGCGGAAAAGAATAAAAACTTTACATCATTGATAAAACAACAGCTTGGTAAAATAGCTTGTACAAAGATTGTTTTCTAACACCAAAACACCAATACTCAGTGCAACAAAGTATCTGTCTTGTTTAATAAAATAAAGAAGCATAAATGACAATGATATTCCCCAATAAAGCGTGAGCCAGCCACAGCAGTGGAAAAGAGAGTCCAAAGTAATACGTCGACTATCTTCGAGCTTGGAAAGAGAAACGGTCCAAACTAAGTTGAGTTATTCCCTCATTGACTACCTAGGGGGGAACAGAAGAAAAGAGGCGAAACAAAACTAGGTCAGACATAAGTCCGGTAAGTCCAGTGATTTTCAGTATGTAAACAGGTAATAGTAACATGACATGAATAAACTGAATATAAGACAATACTGTGATAATAGGGATAACAAGATAACCTAAGATTAGCATAAGATACGATAAGGCAAGATAAACCTAATGCGCTTCTACTCTTTCTCTGCTTAGTTACAACCCCGTTATTCTGATTTTTTTATATATCTAATTTCCTATTTTCTCTGCACCACCCAACTAGCATCATAACTAGCGTCTTTTATAGAACGATTCGTATTCCCTAATAGTGGCCCAACTAGTATCCTGTGAAAAAGGATCTGTATCCCCTACTAGTGTCCCAACTAGTATTCTGTGTTATAAGGTGATCCCAACCCCGCAATTGTAGTAGCCTTCAGGTGTACATCTAGTATGAGGATCTCACCTCAATCAACCTAATTGCCATGAAGATGTTAGATGTACCCTTACTACCCTATCGATCGACTCCCTACTTGTATTAATTTTCCTTGTATCTGTGTCAGTCGGCCCTCTCTTCTGTGTAGATACCCTTTGCTAGCCCCACCATAAGGTGTATCAATCCCTATGATAGCGACCCGACACAATTCAAGTTGCACGGTGTATACTACTGATGCCCAGTTCCTATTTTACCACTCCAGAGCACGTGCACGTCCATACGCCGTCGTACCACACTGCTGCACCCCCTACCGCTATTTTGACCGCTTATAATCAGCCCAGTAATCGTGCCCCACCCGGCCTAGTTCAAGGTACCATGATACATCTGTGTGGGTTACTGCTGAAATGGGTCCCCATTACTAGGGTTTCCTACTGGTTAAGTTTGTGGGCCTATATATACAAATATTACCCACCTACACGAGATGTACTTAACCCTCTCACTGATTAAAACATGTTTATTTAACGGTTAAGTTTGTGGGCCTATATATACTAATATTACCCACCTACACGAGATGTACTTAACCCTCTCACTTATCAAGTCAATATGTTTTATTGGTTAAGCTTGCCTTAACCCTATCCACTTTGTTCATGTAATATTGGTTAAGTGTTGTCCATTCATGTTAACTTAACCCACCCACACATCATGTTGTATTGGTTAAGTGTTTCCTATTAAATTAACCCTGTTCATTCATCGTGTTATATTGGTCAAGGGTTTTCCATTAACTTAACCCCACTCGTTCATCATGTTATATTGGTTAAGTGTTTCTTATTAACTTAACCCCACTCGTTCATCATATTACATTGGTTAAGTATTTATTATTAACTTAACCCCACTCATTCATCATGCTATATTGGGTAAGTGTTTCTTATTAACTTAACCATACTCATTCATCATGCCATATTGGTTAAGTGTTTCTAAATTTACTTAACCCCACTTTCTTGTTTAATTAACATGTTACAACGGTGAAGTGTTCTAAGTTTACTTAACCCCACCTTCTTGTCTAATTAACATGTTGTATTGGTTAAGTGTTGCCTTAATTAACTTAACCCTACCATTCATAGCCTCTCTGTTCTTAGCTTTCATTCATTCATTAAAGCACCAACCTCTCACATTAGATCTATATTGTTGCGGTCGCTGGAAGTGCCGGGCGGTTCCGGGCAGTCTTACACTGCAACTTAATGTAAATGTAATCTCGGATTTTTGGGCTTAATGCGCTAACCTCTCACATTAGATCTATATTGTTACGGTTGTTGGATGTGTCGGGCGGTTCCGGGCAGTCTTACACCGTAACTCAATCTAACCTCGGGTTTGGCATATTCATCTCTTAATTAATTTACATATTTACCATTCATGTTTATATGTAAATTTTCCACAAGTCATGTCCCATTTGCTCTCTAAATTATGTCCATAATATTAGGTATACAAATTATGCCATTTCATGCTACTAATCATTTACATGATTATGAGCCAATCTATGCTAATAGCATGCAATTTAATATTTTTTCCCCCAACGTCTCCCCCGTTATTTTTTTTGCATAATTCACATAGAACGTTAGGCTCGCAAATTAGCCTAACTTATAAACAAAAGGGAAAAGAAAAGGGACATGTAACTTTCCAACAGACATAAAACAACATAGATCAATATGTGTAATATAAATTCGGCATAGAACGACATAAACTTAATTAAGCATATAGGCGTGATCTTGCATTTAAATTAGATCCAATTAACATGTGAACTAGCATAGATCTTAATTGTATAAGCATGAACTTATATAGATCTTTAAACATGGGTACTAGCTTGGATCTAAACATGTAAGCATGTATGAACATAACTTAGCATGTAACTTGCATACATAAAAGAACCAAAAATTTAACACAACATGATAGGTTCAATGGTATCAGTCCCAATAGTCTTATAGGCAAAATAGGTTTTACTATGTCGGTTACAACAGTACAACATACATGATAGGTTTTACTATGTCAGTCACAACAGTCCAATAGGCATGATAGGCTTTACTATGTCAGTCACAACAGTCCAATAGGCATAAGCAATTCAGAATTGACAAAAGGATAGGCACGAATAGAATTAGGCATAATTCTTGATCCAGTTATTACAGTCACGTTTTTCCTATTAGGTGTTCACATCTAAACAATAAATGTACTTATAGAAAAAAAGAACGAATCTTGATTTCTGAATTTGAAAAGCTATCCTTTGATGTAGACGTTTGATTCTCTAGTTCTTCTAATTGATTCCTAGTTTGAATTTGATTCTCTAGTTTGGGGTAGATGAATGGAGGCTAGGCCAGTTTGTAGACGAACAGCATGACGGCTTCATAGAATGAGTTCCAGGGTTGAGGGTTGGGGTGATTATATAGAAGTCTAGGTTTAATTCTAGCCTTTAGATTAGTTTAGGAGAAATCAGAGCCATCAAACCAAAAAGATGTGTCATCCAGCCAATCGTAGCATGAAACATATGCCCTAATACCTCAAAAATCAGTCATTGGCCAATCAGAGAAGGCCACATCAGCGCAGGGTTGTAAAAATTCATCACTGCCCAGATCTGGCTGACAGGGTTGATCCCTACAGGGGGGTCGACACCTATGTCGACCCCAGTGTCGACCCCGGTGTCGACCCCAAAGAGCCTGAGTCGACATAGGTGTCGACCCAGCGGGCCTCGGGTCGACACCCCAAACGTGGTCGGTTCCGCATTTCCTCCTCCCACCTTCGCTGTTTTGAATATTTTATTTTAATTCTAGCTTAAACCGAAATCTTCTAACCTCCATAACTTCTTTATATTTTATCCGTTTTACACAAACTCGGACTCTGTCTCAAGTAGAATTCCGAGACGAACGCAATGGCACAATCCGTTTCCCTTAATTCTTCTTTTAAAGATTAATTATTCTTTAATTAACTCTTATGAATAAATATTACGCGTTTACTAAACATCAGAGATTTACAACTTCATTACATAGCAGCGGAAAATAATACAAAACACAACTGGAAGAAATATACGGATACAGAGCTTTCCGAATATCGCCTTAGCTGTAAATCAAGATCCTGTGAACATAAATCTGCAAACCCAAAACTACTAGCTGCCCGTGTCAAACTAAGGGCACCAAGAGTTTAGGTTAAAACAATAAACTCCAGGTCAATCATGTGACTGGTGTTAGAGCTAAAACAGTTATTTAAAACTTTACTTTAAATCAGATATATCGAGGGACCACGCCGTATCACACGGAACAGGTTTCCTCCCAAGAATACCAGTGCATAAAACAAAACAACGCAATGCTTTTTGGAAAAATGAAGCTATTATAAGACCCAGGTCCCATCACACAATGCAATGCAAGCCAGAGGATAGGGTTTTCCCTTATAATAGCCAAACAGGCTTGGTACGTTAGAACAAATCATTTGATATTATTATAAGTGCATAGTTTATAAAACAACTTCAGCCATAAGTATCAATCATAGATGGCATGTGTACCATATATCATGTCGCCATACTAGGCTCTATTATCAAAACCACAAATGTCACGTATTGGAAGTTGGGTTTCCATCTGTGAACCGAGGCAAAAGATAGTCCTCTACCGATTCGAGACAATCTAGCCCATGTCTTAGGAACTGCCGCAACTGCCCCATGGATCGTCAGGGTCGGTCCACCGATGTGGATTATTAGGCCTGAACACTGCGTTTCCCCGCCCTTTAGGGTGTAAATGAGCCAAATCACTCCATCGGCTCCACATAGTCACCAATATATCCAAGGCGCCTCGCAATCCAACAACCACACACGTGAAAATAATATAAATGTCAGGGCTGGTAGGTCACTGACACCACCCTAGCTAGAAGGAAACACAGGCCCTCCCTGATGTCCTCTCCCATTTCTGCTTCACAACCGGGGGTGTGAGGCTCGCAAATTAACGCTACACAAAGCTATGCCACACAGGCCGTGCTTTGATCATCAACCATAAGACTTTGCTTTTCAACAAAAGCCTTGATCATTTGCCACTTAGGCATGCCACACAGGCAATTCACTCCATGCGATTGATATCCATCAATATATAACCTCTGAGCTCGTACGTCTCAGAGAAGGGCGTTAAACAAGAGAATAAATTCTCTGTCGCCAAACAGATATATATTTAATAGAAATCAATCACACAGAATAAAATTCAATGTCAGACACACAGTCCATACAAGTTCGTTCTAGGCCAGAACGAAACCGGTGGCACCTTGTACCTCGCATATCAATCGACCTCCAAGTACGTCTGGACGATCACCAACTGATTCCCTCCTCTTGGGTGTAAAGCCCAATCAAGATCATCAGTAATTATCCAAACGTTGTGAAGACCTCCAGTCTTCGACCACCGTCTTCATCCTCAACACATCGTCGAATCAGTTATTCAGAATGGGATAAACCCGGTCTTTCTGAACAACTCGCGTATATAATAAACAATTGTTACACAAACACAACATACGCCTCATTCCAATTCAGAATATTTTTTATTCAAATATTCTTATACTTTGGGAAAGGTTTCCATTAATTTTATCAAAGATAAAATCTTTAAATTTATTCTTTAATCTTCTTTTGAATATCAATTCAAACCAAATTATGGTTTATCCAAACTAGTCGGGATTAACGAACCTTACCAAAGTAATCATTTGTTAAATTTCCCAACCCCAACCTATTCATCCCATGAAGTAAAACTGGTCATACTTCATATCTAACACCACGGTGTTATCGGTCAATTCAATTACCATTTCACGTTCAAATCTAATTAAAGATTTAACTATTGCCTGGGGCAAAACTGGTGATACCCCATTCTCGATCATTTCAATCTAATTAAAGATCCATTAAAACTCCACTTGGTTTTAATCTTCCCAAAAATCACTATTAATGATTATTTAACTTGGGAAATCATATCTTGTCTTTAACTGGGTTAAAGAACCAATGTCATTTAAAACAAGGTTCACGATAAACCCAAAATCACATTCTATTCCATCAGCCTTTAACCGTAAATTAGCAAGTGAACAATTCCCTAAATATTAACCCCGAAGGACGAAACCAACATCAGATCAATACCCAGGAAACCATTCAACTTGACCAATCTCTAGTTAGTTTCTGATTTTCTTAACTCCGTTGGGTCTAAGAACAGTATTATTAAAGATGTCGTTCATGACAACCCAAATCCCATTTGATATTAAATACAAGGCTCTGAATAGAAAATATATCGGCTTATATTCAATATCAAATTCTACGACCAACAAATATCGTATTGGAAATAACGATATAAATATATCTTTCAAATTTCCTTAACAATATCTGTATAATCACGAAATCCAACATCGAAATATTCCAAAGACAATTTCAATTCAAATCCATTCCTACTTTATATATTGGAAATTTTGGTTGTTTTCAAAACCATTTCAAATCTACTTTATTTATTTCGAAAATAAATGGGATTATAATTCTAGTTCAAAACTAGTTCATTTCAATAAAAATCTATTTTTATCTTTTCAAATTTGGAATTTTTCATCCCAATTCTTCATGAATCATTTCTTATGATTTTACACAAAATATTACTATTTTTAATAATTTTATCAAGGCTCGTACAGTCGATTTCCATCAACGGCCATCGAACTGCACTTACAACAACCTTTTCCAAATTTGATTTGGACATAATTCCAAATCCAACCATTAGATTTCAAATCTCTAATATTCATTAGAAAGCTCTTTTCGATACGAACCCAACGTTTCTGGTTTTAGGAGAATCCGACGGTCGGATCTCCCGTAATGTCCATTCAAAGTCAATGGTCGAAATTCGCGAACTGCCGCAGCGCGACGCGTTCTATTCAGGCCATTATATATATATATATAATATTATATATATTTCGTCGATTTCCTTTTAAAATGTATTTTATAAATCGTTTTAAATTCATTTTCAAAACGATTTCAAATTCAAATTCAAATCAAAATTGAATATTCCATATCATCGATATATAAATGATAGATTTTTCAAAATAATATATTTTGAAATCAATTCCTTTTCGATATTCATTATAAAAATGAATAAAATCGATATAAATATCGTTCACGTCAAAATGGCGTCAATCTAACCAACACAGCTTTATATATTTCAATAACTTCGTTATTCTATTCAACAAATGAATATTTCCTTCAACATATGAATTTTCTTTTATTCAACACATGAATATATATTTTATTCAACACATGAATTTTCTTTTATTCAACACATGAATATATATTTTATTCAACACATGAATTTATTTTATTCAACGCATGAATTTTCTTTTATTCAACACATAAATATTTATTTTATTTTCCAACTTGGAATGAGGACCAATCAATTACCATATAATGTTAATTATATGGATTCCCTACAACACATATATATAATAGCAACGATAAATCATCAACCATCATCAGAGTGCACCACACAACAGCACAAGCATTAAATATAAATATTTAACGCTTATAACAGCATGTCAATCAATCGATCGACATACAGCTAATTATCGGGACTAGTGTATGGCCAATTTCATCCCAACACCGGTGTGGGGTTTTCAAACAATCAAACACAGGTTTTATTTGTGCAGTTGGGCGATGTGTAAAATTTATCGTCCCAATCCATATCAGTCAAATGAGTGTACATAAACAAATCATCTGATTTGCAAATGAATATTTATTTTATTTCAACATATGAATATTTATTTCATTCAACACATGAATATTTTATTCTATTCAACACATGAATTTTATTCTATTCAACACATGAATTTTATTCTATTCAACACATGAATTTTCTTTTATTCAACACATGAATTTTATTCTATTCAACACATGAATTTTTACTTTCCATTCCACCTCACAATCAATTTTCACACAAACAAATCAATCCAAACGCAATCAAACAAACAAGTCGTCCATGGTCTGTGGACGACGGGGAAACAGTTCATATATGCAGTTGTAAAATAAATAACTGAACATAGAAAATTGTAGTGAGGAGTTCTCACCAAGGGTTCCACTCTTCCATTTTATTTCTGAAATTCAGAACAGTTTGGATCTGCCCGTACTTCCACCGCAATCGTCTCCACGCTGTTCATATCAAAATCACATTTTTAATATGATTTTCTATACATTAAAAATCATATCTTTAATACTCTACCAATATAAAAAACATATTTTTATTCTTTCTACAATATAAAAATCATATTTTTATTCTTTTTATACTATAAAAATCATATTTTTATTCTTTCTATAATATAAAAATATATTTTTATTCTTTTTATAATATAAAAATCATATTTTTATTACTGCTACTTCATATTCAAAAGTATTATCTTTTCATGTTCAAAAATATTATATTTTCTTATTCAAAAATATTATCTTTTCATGTTCAAAAATATTATATTTTCATATTCAAAAACCACATTTTATGTATGTAAATATCGTATCTTTACATTGCTACATTCCCTATAAAAATCGAATCTTTATAATCCTAAAAATCAAATCTTTATATTAACTAACAATTTTATCTTTTCGTAATGAAAATATAACCATTTTATTATTAAAAATATAATCTTTTCATAAGGAAAAATCACATTTTTAAAACAAACAAAGACCATATTTTTATATCGTTATTTCCTATATAAAAATTATATTTTTATAATGCTTTTCTAATCCTAGAATATATTCAAAAGCTGATTTTTCTTATTTTAAAATATGTATAAAAACTGATTAAATCATATGAATAAAAATAAATAAATAGTACTTAAAAAAACTTACCTTTACAATGGGAGGCGGGGCTTTCTGCGAATTAAAGTGGAAAGGGGGGTTCTGCGAAATATAGTGGAGAGGGGGGTTTCACCGTCAGGGCAGACGGCAGGTGGCGGCGCGGGGCGTCACAGGTGGGGAGGGGAGGTGGCAATTGGTCGGTGGTGGGGCAGTGCCCTAGGTGGAAGCACTGTAGGTTTTCAGAAGGGCTTTGGGGAGGGGTTTCCGTGACTGGGGAGAAGGGGGAAAGAAGGAGGAGGCGGGGAGGGGCGGTCTTGCCGGTGGCAGCGCGCCGGAGGGCGCGGCGATGGTCAAAGGGGGGCGGCGGCTCCTCCGTCGTCTGCCCTTTTATTTTATTTTAATATATATTTTCTCATTTTGAAAAGGAATAGGGAGAGAGAGAGAAATAAGGAGAGGGGGGGTTATATTTAATTATTTTATTTTATTTTTCAAAAAGTAATTTTTTTCCTTCGAAACCCGAATCGAACCCAACGACTGTCGTCCCTAGCGTATTACTCTCATTCCAAACACAATGGGCTATGTATCGCAGGCCAATTTGACCATTACTATCAGTTTTCATTTAAATTAACATGTAAATCAATATAAATTGAATTCAAACGGACATTTTAATTTACCGGGGCCACATACAGACTCTAAAAATTCCCGAAAAATATTTTCTAGCTTCGTATTGACGATACGGTTCTAACAAAACTAATTCGTCAAATTCCGAGACCGTTTGAAAATAGCCATTTCAGGTCGATTGAAATTGACTAAAACTGTTAAAACACGTTTTACTTCGCCACGCTCATATATTGATTCGAAAAATTATGAATTTTGGAATCTAGCAATAATTCGACATCTCGGATCCAACAAAAGTGGTTTCGTCGAAAATAGAGGTCGTTTGCAAAATTTCCATTTTTAAGGGCCAGAATTCCATAGCGACTATTCTGAATTTTCAACTGGGCATAACTTTTTATCCCCGCTATGAAATTTCAATTTTTCGGATTCGTTGGAAAGATATTCTCAAATAGATTCAAATGTTTTTGTTTTTGCCAGAATCCGGTTTATTTTGAATCGTATACATCCATTTGAAATTTGAAATCGAATTTTCGAACTACCGTGCCATTTCTAATTCCTTTTATAATTATAAATAATTATTTATATTCTAATGAAAATTTAAATAAATATATACGTTCTATTTCTATTCAAAATAAATTTCTCGTCGTTATTATTTAAAATAAATCAATTTAAATATTCAAAATTCGCTAAAATTGCCAAAATAAAAATTTTAAATTGGCTCAGATTTCCGGGTTATTACAATCCCCCCACTTAAAACTTTTCATCTCCGAAAAGGAACGAAGCCGAAAGTTGTTTAACCAGTCAACTCAACTTTCATTATTTTCATTACGGCTTAAGTTCTTCAACTTTTCAGTTTCTAAGAACTTTGCCAATTTTTCAAAAATTTGGCTAACAACCTAAATTTTCAAAAAAAATCGCCATAACCTCCCTTGCACCGGGAGCTTCGGGATATTTCAAATAGCCTCCCATGGCCCTTACCAATCCAAAATGAAAAAGAAAAAGCCAATCGGCTCATAAAATCATCCAAACCAAAGAAATACAATAAACATGTACCTATTTGTCGAGCAAACAATTTTATTCTTCTGCTCTAGCCTCCTTGCTATGACCTGTTCACACATATATATGTACATGCATGCATTTCCAAACAATTTTCAATACAGTTCAATATTTGTTTCAATTTGGCTAAAGGTTCAACATTTAACTAATCATCCAATAATTAAACAACACAACCATCAATCAATTAGTCGATTATCTTTTCAAATTCATAACTTGGATATATAGTTAAAAAATCACATTTTTGGTGCCAAATCACAACAATAAGCCTTATCTGATTTTGGTTCTCACACTAGTCTATGGAAATATATAAACATCACACTTTCGGCACTCGAATATAAATACTGATGATGCAGCCGCATCACCAGAATTATCCCCGGCGACTAGAGTGCGACTCTATATCCATCCAGTGTATTGGTGGATTCCAATACATGTGGATCAGACGTATATTAATATCCCTATATACTTGATAGTCCAAATCAATATAAATAAATATTCAAATACGAATGATTGAATTAAATTTTCAAAACAAAACTTGTTTTCAATTTTATTATTCAAAATAACACTCTTTACACTCGTTCTAGGATACTACTGATCCTATCTCTAACGAGTCATTCTCATTGGATATTACTAATCCAATCTCTGATGAATCCTTTCGTTTGGTTCTAATGTGTCTTGTTCTCTGAGCTCTGTAAACCAAAGCTCTGATACCAGCTGTAATGTAACGACCCATATTTTTCTGGCTAGTTGTTTGAATTATTTAAATAATTTAAAATATTTATTTGAATTTAATTTATTGAATTTAACCATTTATTTTTGAATATGTTATTTAAATAAATAACATAATAATATTTTATTTTCAAAAATATTGGAAAATGTTGAATTTACAGTATAGTGTGGACGGGCAATTTAGAATGGTTAAATATTTGTTTATTTTGAATTATAATAACGATTTCGTCAATTAAACGGTGTTATAACGTTGAATTTATGATTTAATTATAAATAGAGCTACAGCGGCGCGACAGTTCACAATATTGGATTTTGAACTTCAATTGGCTATACAGGATTCCAAATAAGTCGGATTTCCTCGAAACAAGAAATGTCGGGATCTATTTGACAATATTTTTCTAAGGGAAGAGGAAAATCCAGTTTTCGTGTTGTAGATTTTGTTTTATGTCCAAATCAAATTTTGAAATAGTCGCTATGGAATTCCTTTATATATTACATCGATTTATTATATTAAAATAAAGGATTTTTATTTTATTTTATATTGAATTGGCTTGAAACTCAACCCGAGTTATTTTAACTTGGTTCTGTATGAAATACTAGTTGTGTATATCTAATTGTAATATTTTAATATTATTATATTTAGGTATTTTAAAATTAATTTATTTTAATTTAAATTGGGCCTTTTAAAAGGGATTTTATTCAAACGAGCTCTGTTTTTGACGAAACAAATTTTTTTGCGACTGCAATCGCAAATTATTGCTAGATTTCAAGTTGCGCGTCAATCGTGGTTATTCTGTGAGCACAGCAAAATAAAATGCAAATAAAACGACTATTTGGGCGTGAACGAGCACCGTTTGAGAAAACGGACTCGTATTGCGACGTAACAAGTTTCATTAGGACAGTATCGTCAAATTATACCATGATGCCAATTTCCGTAGCGAACAGGGTTTGTATGTGAGCACGGTAATCAATAAACCACGTTCAAAATAGCGATAGACACGAAATAAAAATCGTCGGTCGTTGTTGGTTGTCACATCAGGTTAAAATAATAATTTTCCACTTATATATATGCCTAAACACCTCAGCCTAAATCAGAACTTCCCAAACCCGTCCACCATTTCTTAGGAATATTGCAAAAAGGCCCTCCGTTACAAAACAATTTATTTCTCCATATCTATCAAGAATTAGCATAGGGGATCCGAAGGAAATATGTAGATCCACTCGATATCTATCTACTGTAAAAAGTTGGGGGTGAACGGACACCTGTGGTGACCGGAATGGCGCGAAAACCAGAGAAGGTCACTTTCGTTCTTTGCCTGATTTTGGAAGTTTGGGTCGATTTGAGAGGCCGGGACCTGGGGGAAATGGAAGAGGAGAGTTCTAGCTTTGATTTGGCACTGGTCTGAGGTTCCCTAGTGGTCGGAGTTGGTCGCGGTGACAAGTTGAAGTGAGGTTAACATTTTCGAGGTGTTCAATTCGGATTTCTTCAATTTCCAGCGTCGTCGTTGATGTCTGGTCGAGGAAGGCTGATGGCGATGAAAGAGGGAAGCAAGGCGGAGAGGATGGAGGTGGTTTGGTGTGTTCAGGTGGTCTGTGGCGGCGGATTTTGGAGGATGAACGGAATCGAGTCGAGGGTAAATTCTGGTGGGCTTGCGACACTGTGGGGTCTTCCATTCACGGTGGTGGAGTTGCTCGATAAGGGGGTTCCGGTGGCGATGTCAGGGAGGTTCCAGGTTAAGCGATGGCGGCGCTATGGGGGTTCGATGAGGATCGGTGAGTTCGAATTTGTAAACGAGAAGGAAGATGGGCACGAGCAAACTAGAAAGGGGAAACCGCGTTTTCCCAATTCGCTGATGAATTGTTAATCACGGTGATTAGTAGCCTAATTAGTTGATTAAGGTAAATTAATTTATTTATTAATTTAAATGGTATGTTAGTTATATTACGTGCATTTAAACATTAAAATACCATATCTCGTTCGTTTATTATCAGAATCGTGCAAACCCGGGCTCATTGAAATCGTGGCGACGGACACTACGTTGTCGAACTGGTCTGGTTGGAAACGGGAGCTGTTGGATTTTTGTATAATTTCGAACGCCCGTTCAAATTCTGCAAAACAACGCTACAACCGTCAACTGAACAAACGGGTGAGTTAATTCTCACACTTTTCTGTACTGCTATGATGTGATAAATCCATATAAAAATAGAAATTGGTTGATTTGCTGTTTTGGTTGCTTATGGCTGCTTTGGGTTTAATTTTTTTTTTATATAAGTCGATTAAAATGGGAATTTTATATTTAAAACATATTTTACCAAAGGGATCGTTAAATGTTTATATAGCATATTCTATGTCATTTTTCTGAATGGAAAATTAGAAACAAACCTATGAGTTAGAAAGAAATGAAATAATGGGTTTTTATAAATAATTAAAAATAATGTTTTAAATTAAATTAATTAATTAATTTAAGTGAAAAGAGAAACGAGAATCAGTTTACAATTTAACTGATGTTTACAGTGGACAAAGTCCACTGTAAAAGTTGAAATTGGCAATTTGATTAATACAGTCAATGGTCTTCCCAGATTCGTTAAATTTAACGAATAGTGTTAACAGTTAGTTAATCTTCGATTAACTATATTTTATCGAATTGTTTAATTTTAAATAAAGTTATTTATTTAATAGGCTTTTAAAATGATAATTATTTTATTTCTTTGTTAGGTATCAAAGTTCACTATTTTAGTGTATTTAATATTAATTTAATTATTATTGTAATTAATTATAATTAAGGAAAATCGACGTGATTTCATTTAGTAGAAATAGTGGAGATTATAATGGATGGTTAAATGGATTCTTGGAAAAAGGGTATTGAATAGTCAAATAGCGTAAGTAGAGAGACTATAAGGAAATTATAAAGGTGAGATATGGTATATAAAAATCATATTGAATGCAATCAGTAGATAAGATTTGGGAAGTTTACTCGATGAAGTAAAAAAGAATTAACGTGCAAAGTGGATTTTTAAATCAAAGGAAATGGTTTTTAAAAACCATAGTAAAAGGAAATGGAAATGTAATAACTGATGTTTAAGTGTCAAACTACTATTACCTTAAGATAAGAGTGTCGTCGGTCAAGGTCTGAGAGGTAATTAGAATACCCCAACTTAAACGGCTTCACTATTATCGAGAGGTAGTATTAGTTGCAAATGGTTGGATTATCGAGTTGATTATGATTGATAAAATTTATCATATAACCTTTTAAGAAGAATTATCTATGCTAGTTTTAGTTAATTGTAAAGATAACTACTCTTATTTAATGATAACTAAAGTGAGTGTTTGATAACTGAAATTTCTTTTATTTAAAACAAAATAAAGGATTATGGGAATGATGTGAAGTTAATTAAAATTATATAAACAACGTGGTAAAAAGGGTTTTACCAAGGCGATGACTTTAAAGAAATGTAGCGTTCACTTGAGAAATGGGTAAAAGGAAATGTTTAAATTGAAATAAATGGTATTTGGTAGTTAAACCAACTCGTTGTTTAAAAAGAAAGATAAGGATATTCCCGATGATAAAGGAAATGGAAGAAGAGATTATAAACTATGGTTATATTTTTCAAAAAAAATAAGAAGTACGAAAGGGTTTTGAGAATGTAATCGATGTATCAAGATAAAAGGGCAATCCAAGATGTTTTATATAAAAGAGGAATATTTCCTGACAAAGGAAATAAAAAGTGATGTTTGGTAAATTCGTTTTTCAAAGAAGATATGAATTTATACATTCAAAGTAATAAACCAGAAAAGGTTTATCAAGATAAAATTATGAAATCGATCATAAGAATCGATAAAATGGTAAAATGAAATATGTTAATAGAAATGACCTGAGCAGCTAATGTACTTAACAACATTGTTATGATTTGATGGTTAAACCATAGACGATCAAATGAATTATTCTTGAACCTTTTGACGCGTTGTTTCGAAGAGACCGGGATGGGAACTAGACCCAAAACCACTTCGAATCAACTGTGCAAACGCGACTACCTTGAAGGAGATAAAGATGGCGTAAATAGAAAACCGTAGATATTTATAAAACGAAAGAACTACTTAAATCTCTGACTCATGACCAGAGATACACTATGGTTCTGTCATGGTTAAAATCTGCGGAATTGCAAGGACTACCCACTACTGATCTATAGGGTGATTCCTAGGACGCAGTAGGAGGGTGCCTTCGGTTCATCCTATTCCTGGATGACTTGTATGGACGAATGTCCGACAGAGTATTTCCAAAGGGATCACGTATGTTGTTTTCTTCAAACATACCAAGTTGGTGGCATAGAAGGGAAACTTCTTTAACTCAACAACTAGAATATTTTTGTAGAAATCAATTAGTGACTTCTGGAGGATTTGACAATGTGGCATTCAAAGTGAATGGAGATATACTTTGCTGAATGATAAGCATAACATCTAGCCTCATCAATCGGGAAACGATAGAAATCGGGCAGGCAGCATAGCTATGTGGGTCGCTCCCATTAGGGTGTATAATCACCTATCTAGAGAAATTTCTTTTGCTTCTTTAATCTATTGATGTTGTCCCTTTTCGGGAAACGGTGGGTCGCACCCAACCGTTGGTGAAATACATTCGATACATTCAAGTGAAACGAGTGGTCGGTCATGTGTGGGCCGGGTTGCAAGACGTTCTTGTTGAACCTAGTGTATTCGCCTCTAGAGATACACTATCGGCAGTGGTCCCATACCTTGTTATAGTCGGAATCCAATCTCTAATAATCGCCCGTGATTTTGATTGTATACTATATATGTAGAGCGTGAGATGCAAGCATTTTGCTAGATTAATATTTATCTGTGATTTGAAAGACAATATTATAATATCAGAAAAATATTGATTTCAAAACTGTTTGGGTTATAGTAAGGTAAAAACCGTCCGTGTTTATGTTTGGGCTGGTCTTACTATTATCATTTTATTTCACAAAGGGTTTTTCCAAAGTTAAACAAATTGTTTGTGCTATGAATTTATCACTGAAAGTATTCCAGACTGACCTGTGTGAATTTTGCTTTGCTTCAAATGTGCTCGGGTCAGACCGAGTATATTTCCAGGCTAGGTTTCGCTTGGAGTTTCAGGAGCTAGAAGCAGGAGACTTCACCATTAGTTATTCAAAGTTATTTTCCGCTGTGTCTGATATATGATGTACGCTGATGATCGGTATGTATATATACAGTTTCTTTTATAAAGAGTTTTGATATATCAAATTTTATTCGTTCCGCTGTGAGATTCTGATGTGTTCTTCTTTTTTATTCTATTCTAATATTTCATTCTTTCTTTTCTCATCATCTAATTTCTTTCTAATAACAATCCAGTGTTTTCGATGCTTGAATAGTCGACATGGTGATTTTATGTCGATTTTCGGGGTCGAAAATCCTTGGGTCGTTATAGTGGTATCAGAGCTATTGGTTTAGTGATAACCTTGGCTCTGTGGCGTAACTCGATAGAGATGGGGTCAGTGATGCCCTAGATTGAGTTGAGTGTATATATGAGAGCGCGTATTTATAATTTGATGTAAATTATTTTTAAATTATTTTTGCCCAATATATTTTATAAAGCAGTAAAAGTAACAATTTTCTTAAATTATTATAGTATTGGCAATTAGATTTACCAGTGTTGGCCGGAATGTATTGATTACGAGGTTGGATTGAACCAACCAGAAAACATTTCATATTTGAAATGTGAAAATATGAAAACCTTAACTAAAGTTGAGCTAAACGAAAATTTGGATTAGAATATCAAAATAAAATTTAACTTAAGTGATAAGGATTTGACTTGAGTTGGGAGTAGAAATATTTGCCAATATTATTTTGGATGGAACGTTTGGATTATTTTGAATGGAACGTTTGGATTATTTGGATGGATGGTTGCATAAATATAGAGTTGAGAATGAATCAACTTCATTGAAACCCATCTAGTATGAATAAGTTGAGCTTATGAAAAATGAATTCAAATGGACTGAATTCAAGTGAAACATTTATAAGAATAAACAGATTGTTAGAATTGAATGAATTGTGTGTAGAAATTGGATGATCTGGATGTTTGAATCTAAATGACATTATTTTGAAAGCTAATGAATTTCATTGGAATTGAGAACAGGTACAGAAGAGCTAATTCAACTTTAAAAACCTGTTCGAGAGAATTCTGGAGTAAATTAAATCCAGTTTGGCTGGCAATTGAGCAAGCACAAAAATAAATTTATCGCTTATTGCATAATAACGCTCGCAAAAAGGTACGCCTACGCAAATATAAAATTTTGGTTTTTGTTTAGGTTTTGAGATTGGATTTTTGATTTTTCCGACCATTTGGTCGAGATATACTTCTTTCTTGAACCTGCAATATTGCAGATGTCCCTCCAAACAGGGGAGACTCTGCCAAAAAAATTCCAAAATTTAAGGTGTTAGAAATTTTTTGAAGATTTTTGGAAAATTTAAATTAATTTGGTTTTAAAACCAATTAGATTAATTTTGAAAATAAAACAAAGTTTTAATTAAATATTTTTGGTAAAGACAATGGTTTGCAACATTCTTTCTACCTTAGCAATTTCGAGGACGAAATTATTTTAAGGGGGAAGGAATGTAACGACCCGTATTTTTCTGGCTAGTTATTTGAATTATTTGAATAACTTAAAATATTTATTTGAATTTAATTTATTGAATTTAACCATTTATTTTTGAATATGTTATTTAAATAAATAATATAATAATATTTTATTTTCAAAAATATTGGAAAATGTTGAATTTACAATATAGTGTGGACGGGCAATTTAGAATGGTTAAATATTTGTTTATTTTGACTTATAATAACGATTTCGTCAAATAAACGGCGTTATAACGTTGAATTTATAATTTAATTATAAATAGAGCTGCAGCGGCGCGACAGTTCGCAATATTGGATTTTGAACTTCAATTGGCTGTACAGGATTCAAAATAAGTCGGATTTCCTCGAAACAAGAAAAGCCGGGATCTATTTGACGATATTTTTCTAAGGGAAAAGAAAAATCCAGTTTTCGTGTTGTAGATTTTGTTTTATGTCCAAATCAAATTTTGAAATAGTCGCTATGGAATTCCTTTATATATTATATTGATTTATTATATTAAAATAAAAGGTTTTTATTTTATTTTATATTGAATTGGCTTGAAACTCAACTCGAGTTATTTTATATTGGTTCTATATGAAATTCTGTTCGTGTATGACCAATTGTAATATTTTAATATTTTTATGTTGAGGTATTTTAAAATTAATTTATTTTAATTTAAATTGGGCCTTTTAAAAGGGACTTTATTCAAACGAGCTCTGTTTTCGATGAAACAAATTTTATTGGGACCGCAATGGCAAATTATTGCTAGATTTCAAGTTGCGCGTCAATCGGGGTTGTTCTATGAGCGCAGCAAAATAAAATGCAAATAAAAATGACCATTTGGGCGTGAACAAGCACCGTTTGAGCAAACGGACTCGTAATTCGACGAAACAAGTTTCATTAGGACTGTATCGTCAAATTATACCATGATGCCAATTTCCGTAGCGAACGGGGTTTGTATGTGAGCACGGTAATCAATAAACGACGTTCAAAAAATAGCGATAGACACGAAATAAAAATCGTCGGTCGTTGTTGGTTGTCACATCAGGTTAAAATAATAATTTTCCATTTATGTATATGCTTAAACACCTAAGCCTAAATCAGAACTTCCTAAACCTGTCCACCATTTCTCAGGAATTTTGCAAAAAGTCCCTCCATTACAAAACAATTTATTTCTCTGAATCCGTCAAGAATTAGCATAGGGGACCCAAAGCAAATATGTAGATCCACTCCATATCTATCTACTGTAAAAAGTTGGGGGTGATCGAACACCTGTGGTGGCCGGAATGGCACGAAAACCAGAGCAGGTCACTTTCGTTCTTTGCCTGATTGTGGGAGATTGGGTCAATTTGAGAGGCTGGGACCTGGAAGGAACTGGAAGAGGAGAGTTCTAACTTTGATTTGGCACTGGTCTGAGGTTCCCTAGTGGTCGGAGTTGGTCGCGGTGACAAGTTGAACTGAGGTTAACATTTTCGAGGTGTTCAATTCGGATTTCTTCAATTTCCGGCGCCGTCGTTGATGTCTGGTCGAGGAAGGCTGATGGCGATAGAAGAGGGAAGCAAGGCGGAGAGGATGGAATTGGTCCGGTGGGTTCCGGTGGTCTGTGGCGGCGGGTTTTGGAGGATGAACGGAATCGAGTCGAGGGTAAATTCTGGTGGGCTGGCGGCGCTGTGGGGTCTTCCATTCACGGCGGTGGAGCTGCTCGGTGAGGGGGTTCTGGTGGCGATGTCAGGGAGGTTCCAGGTTAAGCGATGGCGGCGCTATGGGGGTTCGATGAGGATCGGTGAGTTCGAATTTGTAAACGAGAAGGAAGACATGCACGAGTAAACTAGAAAGGGGAAACCGCGTTTTCCCAATTCGCTGACAACGTGTTAATCATGGCGATTAGTAGCCTAATTAATTGATTAAGGTAAATTTATTTATTTATTAATTTAAATGGTAAGTTAGTTATATTACGTGCATTTAAACTTTGAAATACCATATCTCGTTCGTTTATTATCAGAATCGTGCAAACCCGGGCTCGTTGAAATCGTGGCGACGGACACTACGTTGTCAAACTAGTCTGGTTGGAAACAGGAGCTGTTGGATTTTTGTATAATTTCGAATGCCCGTTGAAATTATGCAAAACAACGCTACAACCATCAACTGAACAAACTGGTGAGTTAATTCTCACACTTTTCTGTACTACTATGATGTGATAAATCCATATAAATATAGAAATTGGTTGATTTGCTATTTTGGTTGCTTATGGTTGCTTTGATGGTTGCTATTAATTATAGAATCGTCATTTATTTATTTATTAAAAAATTTCTACTTTTGCTATAATAACCCGTGCTGTAGAGAAGAACAGGTTGGAGGGATCTGACCGGATTCCTCAAAATATTTTGTGTATTGTTTATTTTACATTGTTGGTCCATGAACTTTTTCAAACACCAAATGATATTCAAAAACTATTTGAATATGGATGGTTGGATGGATGTGACCATTGCTGTGTTTTAAAATCAATCGACAGTTTTGATTGAGTAGTTGGCAGCGAAGGCCTAAAATATATCGTTTGAGATGTTGTTCTGCCGTTGGGCGAATTAACGAAGTATTTAGTTATAAATATATTTTATAACTATTTTAAATGTTTAAATTTATTTTATATAAGTCGATTAAAATGGGAATTTTATATTTAAAACATATTTTACCAAAGGGACCGTTAAATGTTTATATAGCATATTCTATGTCATTTTTCTGAATGGAAAATTTGAAACAAACCTATGAGTTAGAAAGAAATGAAATAATGGGTTTTTATAAATAATTAAAAATAATATTTTAAATTAAATTAATTAATTTAAGTGAAAAGAGAAACGAGAATCAGTTTACAATTTAACTGATGTTACAGTGGACAAAGTCGACTGTAAAAGTAGAAATTGGCAATTTGATCAATACCGTCAATGGTCTTCCCAGATTCGTTAAATTTAACGAATAGTGATAACAGTTAGCTAATCTTCGATTAACTATATTTTATCGAATTATTTAATGTTAAATAAATTTATTTATTTAATAGGCTTTTAAAATGATAATTATTTTATTTCATTGTTAGATATCAAAGTTCACTATTTTAGTGTAGTTAATATTAAGTTAATTATTATTGTAATTAATTTTAATTAAGGAAAATTGACGTGATTTCATTCAGTAGAAATAGTGGAGATTATAATGGATGGTTAAATGGATTCTTGGAAAAAGGGTATTGAATAGTCAAATAGCGTAAGTAGAGAGACTATAAGGAAATTATAAAGGTGAGATATGGTATATAAAAATAATATTGAATGCAATCAGTAGATAAGATTTGGGAAGTTTACTGGATGAAGTAAAAAGAATTAACGTGTAAAGTGGATTTTCAAATCAAAGGAAATGGTTTTTAAAAACCATAGTAAAAGGAAATGGAAATGTAATAACAAGTGTTTAAGTGGCAAACTTCTATTACCTTAAGATAAGAGTGTCGTCGGTCAAGGTCTGAGAGGTAATTAGAATACCCCAACTTGAACGGCTTCGCTATTATCGAGAGGTAGTATTAGTTGCAAATGGTTAGATTATCGAGTTGATTATGATTGATAAAATTTATCATATAACCTTTTAAGAAGAACTATCTATGCTAGTTTTAGTTAATCGTAAAGATAACTACTCTTATTTAATGACAACTAAAGCGAGTGTTTGATAACTGAAATTTCTTTTATTTAAAACAAAATAAACGATTATGGGAATGATGTGAAGTTAATTAAAATTATATAAACAAAGTGGTAAAAAGGGTTTTACCAAGGAGATGACTTTAAAGAAATGTAGCGTTCACTTGAGAATTTGGTAAAAGGAAATGTTTTAATTGAAATAATGGGTATTTGGTAGTTAAACCAAGTCGTTGTTTAAAAAGAAAGATAAGGATATTTCCAATGATAAAGGAAATGGAAGAAGAGTTAATAAACTATGGTTATATTTTTCAAAAAAAATAAGAAGTACGAAAGGGTTTTGAAAATGTAATCGATGTATCAAGATAAAAGAGAAATCCAAGATGTTTTATAGAAAAGAGGAATATTCCTTGACAAAGGAAATAAAAAGTGATGTTTGGTAAATTCGTTTTTCAAAGAAGATATGAATTTATACTTTCAAAGTAATAAACTAGAAAAGTTTTATTAAGATAAAATTATGAAATCGATCATAAGAATCGATAAAATGGTAAAATGAAATATGTTAATAGAAATGACCTGAGCTGCCAACGTACTTAACAACATTGTTATGATTTGATGGTTAAACCACCGACGATCAAATGAATTATTCTTGAACCTTTTGATGCGTTGTTTCGAAGAGACCGGGATGCGAACAAGACCCAAAACCACTTCGAATCAACTGTGCGAACGCGACTAACTTGAAGGAGATAAAGACGGCATAAATAGAAGACCGTAGATATGTATAAAATGGAAGAACTACTTAAATCTCTGACTCATGACCAGAGATATACTATGGTTCTTTCATGGTTAAAATCTGCGGAATTGCAAGGACTACTCGCTACTGATCTATAGGGTGATTCCTAAAATGCAGTAGGAGGGTGCCTTCAGTTCATCCTGTTCCTGGATGACTTGTATGGACGAATGTCCGACAGAGTATTTCCAAAGGGATCACGTATGTTGTTTTCTTCAAACGTACCAAGTTGGTGGCATAGAAGGGAAACTTCTTTGGCTTAACAACTAGAGTATTTTTGTGGAAATCAATTAGTTGCTTCTGGTGGATCTAGCAATGTGGCATTCAAAGTGAATGGAGATATACTGTGTTGAATGATAAGCGTAACCTCTAGCCTCATCAACTGGGAAATGACAGAAATCAGGCAGGCAGCATGGCTATGTGGGTCGCTCCCATTGGGGTGTATAATCACCTATCTAGAGAAATTCTTTTACTTCTTTAATCTATCGATGTTGTCCCTTTTTGGGAAACGGTGGGTCGCACCCAACCGTTGGTGATATACATTCGATACATTCAAGAAAAATGAGTGGTTGGTCATGTGTGGGCCAGGTTGCAAGACGTTCTTGTTGAACCCAGTGTATTTGCCTCTAGAAATACGCTATCGATAGGTAGTCTCATACCTTGTCATAGTCGGAATCCAATCTCCAATAAGCGCCCATGATTTTAATTGTATACTATATATGTAGAGCGTGAGATGCAAGCATTCTGCTAGATTAATATTTATCTATGATTTTATAGATATTATTATAATATCAGAAAGATATTGATTTCAAAACTGTTTGAGTTATAGTAAGGTAAAAACCGTCCTTGTTTATGTGTGGGCTGGTCTTACTATTATCCTTTTATTTCACAAAGGGTTTTCCCAAAGATAATCAAATTGTTTGTGCTATGAATTTATCACTGAAAGTATTCCAGTCTGACCTGGGTGAATTTTGCTTTCCTTCAAATGTGCTCGGGTCAGACCGAGTATATTTCCAGGCTAGGTTTCGCTTGGAGTTTTAGGACCTGGAAGCAGGAGGCTTCACCATTAGTTATCCAAAGTTATTTTCCACTATGTCTGATATATGATGTACTCTGACGATCGTTATGTACATATACAATTTCTTTTATATAGAGTTTTGATATATCAAATTTTATTCGTTCCGCTGTTAGATTCTGATGTATTCTTCTTTTTTCTTCTATTCTAATATTTCTTTCTTTCTTTTCTCATCCTCTAATTTCATTCTAAAAACAATACAGTGTTTTCGATGCTTGAATAGTCGACACAGTGATTTTATGTCGATTTTCGGGGTCGAAAATACTTGGTTCGTTACATATAACGATAAGGAATTTCGATCGATCCGAATCGACCGCTAAACCGACCAAGTTCGTTCGAAACCCCGAATTGCTTTGAGGACAAGACCAATCGGAACGCAAACAGAAGAACATTTTATTGCTTATTACAACAATTTCATCATAATACAAGAATATACAGAGTATGAATAAATATTACACGTATACAAAACATCAAAGATTTACAACTTCATTACATAGCAGCGGAAAATAATACAAATGTCAGGGTTGGTAGGTCACTGACACCACCCTAGCTAGAAGGAAACACATGCCCTCCTTGATGTCCTCTCCCATTTCTGGTTCACAACCAGGGGTGTGAGGCTCGCGAATTAACGCTACACAAAGCTATGCCACACAGGCCATGCTTTGATCATCAACCACAAGGCTTTGCTTTTCAACAAAAGCCTTGATCATTTGCCACTTAGGCATGCCACACAGGCAATTCACTCCATGCGATTAATATCCATCAATATATAACCTCTGAGCTCGTACGTCTCAGAGAAGGGCGTTAAGCAAGAGAATAAATTCTTCGCCGCCAAACAGATATATATTTAATAGAAATCAATCATACAGAATAAAATCCAATGTCAGACACACAGTCCATACAGGTTCGTTCTGGGTCTGAACGAAACCGGAGGCACCTTGTACCTCACATATCCATCGATCTCCAAGTACTTCTGGACGATCACCAACTGATTCCCTCCTCTTGGGTGTACAGCCCAATCAAGATCATCAGTAATTATCCAAATGATGTGAAGACCTCTGGTCTTCGACTACCGTCTTCATCCTCGACACATCGTCGAATCAGTTATTCAGAATGGGATAAACCCGGTCTTTCTGAATAACTCGCGTATATAATAAACAAGTGTTACACAAACACAACATATGCCTCATTCCAATTCAGAATATTCTTTTATTCAAATATTATTATACTTTGGGAAAGGTTCCCATAAATTTTATCAAAGATAAATTCTTTAAATTTATTCTTTAATCTTCTTTTGAATATCAATTCAAACCAAGTTATGGTTTATCCAAACTAGTCAGGATTAAAGAACCTTATCGAAGTAATCATTCGTTAAATTTCCCAACCCCAACCTATTCATCCCACGAAGTAAAACTGGTCATACTTCATATCTAACACCATAAATTCAATTACCATTTCATGTTCAAATCTAATTAAAGATTTAACTATCGCATGGAGCGAAACTGGTGATACCCCATTCTCGATCATTTCAATCTAACTAAAGATTCATTTAAACTCCACTTGGTTTTAATCTTCCCAAAAATCACTATTAATGATTGTTTAACTTGGGAAATCATATCCTGTCTTTAACTGGGTTAAAGAACCAATGTTATTTAAAACACGGTTCATGATAAACCCAAAATCACATTCTATTCCATCAGCCTTTAACCGTAAATTTGCAAGTGAACAATTCCCTAAGTATTAACCCCGAAGGCCGAAACCAACATCAGATCAATACCCAGGAAACCATTCAACTTGACTAATCTTCATTTAGTTTCTGATTTTCTTAACTCTGTTGGGTCTAAGAACAGTATTATTAAAGATATGTTCACGACAACCCAAATCCCATTTGATATTAAATACAAGGCTCTAAATAGAAAATATATCGGCTTATATTCAATATCACATTCTACGACCAACAAATATCGTATTGGAAATAACGATATAAATATATCTTTCAAATTTCCTTAACAATATCTGTATAATCACGAAATCCAACATCGAAATATTCCAAAGACAATTTCGATTCAAATCCATTCCCAATTTATATATTGGAAATTTTGGTTATTTTCAAAACCATTTCAAATCCACTTTATTTATTTGAAAAATAAATGGGATTATAATTCTAGTTCAAAACTAGTTCATTTCGATAAAAATCTATTTTTATCTTTTCAAATTTGGAATTTTTCATCCCAATTCTTCACAAATCATTTCTTATGATTTTTTACAAATTATTACTATTTTTAATAATTTTATCAAGGCTCGTACAGTCGATTTCCATCAACGGCCATCGAACTGCACTTACAACAACCTTTTCGAAATTTGATTTGGACATAATTCCAAATCCAACCATTAGATTTCAAATCTCTAATATTTGTTAAAAAGCTCTTTTCAATTCGAACCCAATGGTTCCGGTTTTAAGAGAATCCGACGGTCGGATCTCCCATAATATCCATTCGAAGTCAGTGGTCGAAATTCGCGAACTACCACAGCGCGGCGCGTTCTATTCAGGCCATTATATATATATATATCATCAATTTCCTTTTAAAACGTATTTTATAAATCGTTTTAAACTCGTTTTCAAAACGATTTCAACTTCATATTCAAATTCAAATCAAAATTGAATATTCCATATCATCGATATATAAATAAGAGTATTTTCAAAATATTATATTTTGAAATCAATTCCTTTTCGATATTCATTATAAAAATGAATAAAATCGATATAAATATCTTTCACATCAAAATGGTGTCAATCTAACCAGCACGGCTTTATATATTTCAATAACTTCGTATTTCTATTCTACAAATGAATATTTCCATCAACATATGAATTTTCTTTTATTCAACACATGAATATATATTTTATTCAACACATGAATTTTCTTTTATTCAACACATGAATATATATTTTATTCAACACATGAATTTATTTTATTCAACGCATAAATTTTATTTTATTCAACCCATGAATATATATTTTATTTTCCAACTTGGAATGAGGCCCAATCAATTACCATATAATGTTAATTATATGGATTCCCTACAACACATGTATATAATAACAACGATAAATCATCAACCATCATCCAGAGTGCACCACACAACTGCACAAGAATTAAATATAAATATTTAACGCTTATAACAGCCTGTCAATCAATCGATCGACATACAGCTAATTATTGGGAATAGTGTATGGCCAATTTCATCTCAACACCCGTGTGGGGTTTTCAAACAATCAAACACAGGTTTTATTTGTGCAGTTGGGCGATGTGTAAAATTTATCGTCCCAATCCATATCAGTCAAATGAATGTACATAAACAAATCGTCTAATTTGTGAATGAATATTTATTTTATTCCAACACATGAATATTTATTTCATTCAACACATGAATATTTTATTCTATTCAACACATGAATTTAATTCTACTCAACACATGAATTTTATTCTATTCAACACATGAATTTTATTCTATACAACACATGAATTTTTACTTTCCATTCCACCTCACAATCAATTTTCACACAAACAAATCAGTCCAAACACAATCAAACAAACAAGTCGTCCATGGTCTGTGGACGACGGGGAAACAGTTCATATATGCAGTTATAAAATAAATAACTGAACACAGAAAATTGTAATGAGGAGTTCTCACCAACGGCTCCACTCCTCCATTTTATTTCTGAAATTCAGAACAGTTTGGATCTGCCCGTACTTCCACCGCAGTCGTCTCCACGCTGTTCATATCAAAATCACATTTTTAATATGATTTTCTAAACATTAAAAATCATATCTTTAATATCTACCAATATAAAAACCATATTTTTATTCTTTCTACAATATAAAAATCATGTTTTTATTCTTTTATAATATAAAAATCATATTTTATTCTTTCTATAATATAAAAATCATATTTTTATTACTGCTACTTCATATTCAAAAGTATTATCTTTTCATGTTCAAAAATATTATATTTTCATATTCAAAAATATTATCTTTTCATGTTCAAAAATATTATATTTTCGTATTCAAAAACCACATCTTTATATATGTAAATATCGTATCTTTACATTGCTACATTCCCTATAAAAATCGAAAATTTATAATTCTAAAAATCAAATCTTTATATTAACTAACAATTTTATCTTTTCATAATGAAAATATAACCTTTTTATTATTAAAAATATAATCTTTTCATAAGGAAAAATCACATTTTTAAAACAAACAAAGACCATATTTTTATATCGTTATTTCCAATATAAAAATTATATTTTTAAAAATCTTTTCTAATGCTAGAATATATTCAAAAGCTGATTTTTCTTGTTTTAAAATATGTTATGAATAAAAATAAATAAATTGTACTTAAAAAAACTTGCCTTTACAATGGGAGGCTGGGCTTTCTGCGAATTAAAGTGGAAGGGGGGTTTCTGTGAAATATAGTGGAGAGGGTGGTTTCACCGTCGGGTCAAACGGCTCACAGGTGGGGAGGGGAGGCGGCAATTGGTCGGTGGTGGGGCAGTGCCCTAGGTGGCGGCGCCGTAGGTTTTCAAAAGGGCTTTGGGGAGGGGTTTCCGTGATTGGGAAGAAGGGGGAAAGAAGGAGGAGGCGGGGAGGCTGGGGAGGAGCGGTCTTGCCGGTGGCGGCGCGCCGGAGGGCGCGGCGATGGTCAAAGGGGGGCGGCGGCTCCTCCGTCGTTTGCCCTTTTAAATTTTTTTAAATATATATTTTTTCTCATTTTGAAAAGGAACGGGGAGAGAGAGAATTAAGGAGAGAGGGGGTTATATTTAATTATTTTATTTTATCTTTCAAAAAGTAACTTTTTCCTTTGAAACCCGAATTGAACCCAACGACTATCGTCCCTAGCGTATTACTCCCATTTCTAACACAATGGGATATGTATCGCAGGCCAATTCGACCGTTATGATCAGTTTTCATTTAAATTAAAATATAAATCAATATAAATTGAATTCAAACGGACATTTTAATTTACCGGGGCCACATACGGACTCTAAAAATTCCCGAAAAATATTTTCTAGCTTCGTATTGACGATACGGTTCTAACAAAACTAATTTTGTCAAATTCCGAGACCGTTTGAAAAATGGCCATTTTCTGGTCGATCGAAATTGACTGAAACTGTTAAAACACGTTTTACTTCCCACGCTCACATATTGATTCGAAAAATTATGAATTTTGGAATCTAGCAATAATTCGACATCCCGGATCCAACAAAAGTGGTTTCGTCGAAAATAGAGGTCGTTTGCAAAATTTCCATTTTTAAGGGCCAGAGTTCCATAGTGACTATTCTGAATTTTCAACTGGGCATAACTTTTTATCCCCGCTATGAAATTTCATTTTTTCAAATTCGTTGGAAAGATATTCTCAAATAGATTCAAATATTTTTGGTTTCGCCAAAATTCGGTTTATTTTGAATCTTGTACATCCATTTGAAATTTGAAATCGAATTTTCGAACTACCGTGCCATTTCTAATTCCTTTTGTAATTATAAATAATTATTTATATATTCTAACGACGATTCAAATAAACATATATGTTCTATTTCTATTCAAAATAAATTTATCGTCGTTATTATTTAAAATAAATCATTTTAAATATTCAAAATTCGCTAAAATTGCCAAAATAAAAATTTTAAATTGGCTCAGATTTCTGGGTTATTACATCTGAACAAATTTGACCCAAGTTTATCCCTTAACAATTGATATATTATATATTCTTATCGATATTTCGAAATGTTACCCGATAATGAAATTAAATCCAAATGGAATTTGTACTCTGTTCATTTTCCTGATCGGTGGAAGGGGCTTAATTACCATGCTATAAGAAGTATTTTATGTGCAATTATAGTCACAAAATGTAAACTTAACCTTAATTATATGATTAATTATCCAAGTTATAATTAACCATATATTTTCAAAATATGTTTCTTTCCTAAAATATAGCTTTTCAAAACTTACTTCATATTTCAAATATGCTCCCTCAAATGTGGTACTCCAAAATCTCATTCAAGGGTATTACTAATCCTATCTCTAACGAGATATAATAACTCTGATGAGTCTTTCTGTAACGACCAGCATTCTACGTATCGGAGAATCGTAGAATATTATTTTTATTTTCATAAGAAGTCATATGGTCGTGTAACTTTGGGAAAAGACTATTGGGGTCATTTACCATGTTCAGGATTTCTGTCGAATTTTAAATGATCGTTTTGCCCCTAACAAACCTTGTTTCGCCTATAACTTTTGATTGATAAAGAGTGTTGATCTAAAACCACTTCCATTGGGTTGGATGATGGTTTACCTTTCCGTAGAGTGGTCACATTAATCAAACGGGCTTACCATTTGGGAGATATGACTGAAATAAGGTTTGGAAGATGAAAAACAGCTTAATTGGGTTTAACCGGGTGATTAACAGCTAGGCCCATAACTCATTTCGGGATTAGGGTTATGGGAGGGCTGAAATGAGTTATAAAATGATTATTTTTCATTTTTTCAACCGCCGCTAACATTTCTCTAACCCTAGCAATGGCCTTCATCTTCCAAATCTCATTCTAATCGCTTCCTAATTGCTTTTTAACAACTAATTCACCAAAACTACACCAAATCAAGTCAAAATAGCATCAAATCAGATATAAAGCTATTGGAACACATAGGAATTCGACACAAATCAGTGGAGTTTTCAGATCTATAATTTATTTATGGCAAAGATGAGTGATTTTCACTTTTATTCAATAATTATGGGTAATTAGGGGTGATTAGTGATAATTAGCGAAATTATGCATCATAAAAATCTGGAAAAATATGTAAAAGTTATAAAATATTATTTTATGCCTCTGTTGAAAATTTGGGTTAATTTGGATCAGGTTTGCTAATCCTATTGTTAAAACATGGTTAAGGGATTAAGGGGAAAATCATGGTTTTGGGTACGTTTGATCCAAAATAATTCATGTAATTGATGTTTTAATGCTTTTGATTGATTACACATGTTATTTCTACTGTTTTGGGATGCCTTATGATTGTTTATTAAAGTTAGAATGGTTGAAAACACCGTCGTGTGGCATAAATAGCCTGCTGGAAGAACCGCAGGATTTCGGTTCATGAAGGTAAACCCAGGGTGGTCACGAACCGGGTCACCAGCCGCGAAGTCACGAGCCACGAACCGTGCCAGGGGGCGAACCGCGAGCCGGCGCCAGGGCGAGTCACGGGCCACGAGCCGATGACCGGGAGGAGCCACGATCCGATGTCATAAGCCGATGCCAAGGAGAAGCCACGAGCCGGTGCTAGGAGGCGAGCCGCGAGCCAATGCCGAGGGGCCACGAGCCAACCTTTGAGCCTGAACAGCGAACGAACCGACAATAAACGTGAACTCTTCTGAAGATCAACTACAATTCAACCAAAACCTGAGATGCAAAGAAAGTCCAAATGAGAAGTGATTGCTCAGGATCCAGATGGGAACCGACTTGCTAACTTCTAGACTTTGCTGCGGGACGTGTGCAAAGGGGTTATCGATATCTATAACTTTGATTCACCGTTGAAGAGGGGGGACATGTAGATGAACCAGAGCCAAGGAAGTGTGGACTGGTTAGCCCATTAACCTAGAGCCAGGGATGTGTGGACTGGGTAAGGTTATTGACTATAGACTAGGGAAGTATAGTCATAGCAATAGTCGACGGAGTTGCCGTCATGGTCCCAATGGATTTGGTGATCAAAGCAGTGGATATCGTATGCTTTACGCACTGAGCGAGTGATGTGAGGATGACTGCTATGTTTGACGTTTGCTATCACCATGACATGCACACTCCCATTTTACACTTATGTTAGTGTTACCTTAGAGTACTGTACATCTTGTTGTGCTAACTCTTTGGTTGCAAGTCCAGGTTCATGTAAGATTATTTAAACCTGTTATTATTTTCTTTTGCTGCTATCGCTCATACCAGACTTTTGTCTGATGCAGAGTTTTATGTCTCTTCTTATTACTTTGGGTGCTCCTAAATGAGAAGACTAGAGAAAGGTTAGGTGGTTATGCACGGGTAGCTGTCCGGAGACAAGCATGAGGCTTCCACGTACTATATACATATATTCTATCTGTGTTGTTACTGGTCACTGCTTTGGGCATTAGTAGTGTAACTTTTCTATTTCCTTTTTAGAGACAGTATTTTGAAGTTGTAATAATGGTTTGGATCATAAGCTGCATTTTGGATTCCGCTACTCTAATGGATATGGTTTATTTTTCAGCTTATGCATTGTCTCACATGTTTTATATCAAGTTTTTTTTTTTGATTTATGTGTGGAACCTAAGACTTCACTCAAGCCATTGCTTTTCGGTCTTAGTAAACCCCACGGGTAGTGATATACCCCGATTTTTCAATGCCTTCACACTACCTAGGTAGTCACCCTTAGAAATTAGCAGAGGTGGCCCTCGAACCTGAGACCTATGTCTCATCCCAATTCGCCCACCTCTAACCAACTGAGCTAGGAGTGTCGGGTCTGTTTTATATCAAGTTACGTTACTATTATATTTTATTCCATGCGCTGAGAGATATGTTATAGGTTCTTGATGATTCATAGTTTCAAATTCCTTTCATTTGACGACCATCTCGTGCTAGTTGGATATTGGCACAGCACATTTCGAGGGAAATGACGGCTGGCGCGGTGCGGGCCGTCACACTTTCCTTTTGTTCAAATGAGTCGTACCCTATAGCTTTGTATAAACCAAAGCCTTGATACTGTAACGTCCCATATTTTTGACCATTTATTTGGGATATTTAAATCGGTTGTAAATATCGATTTGGTAATATTAATATCGAATTTATTTAAAATAGAGTTCGAATATATATATATAATTAAAATGAACTCGAAATGTTGCAGTAGCCTGTTATTTATGTTTTGAACTTTTATTGAATATAAAAGATGCGATATAAATCGGAATTCTAGGAAATAAGAATCGTTTGAATTGATTTGATTACATTTTTCTAATGAAAGAGAAAAAGGAAAATTTTAAATTTTAATTTGTTAGTTATGTCCAATTCAAATTTTCAAATAGTCGTTATGAAATCGTTAAGAAACGATAGTGTTTATTAAGTAAAATATTGATGATTTTTATATATATTCGGATATGGTTGCTCGAATTTCTGAATGTCGAATTTGGAATCCATCTCAGTCTTATTTGAGGCTATACGATATTTCACTTGAATATATATTCGACAGTATCAGTTTATTATTATTAATTCAACTGTTTTGGAATTTAATTTATATTGTACTGGTATTATATAAGATTTGAAAATAACCCAACCTAAAGCTTGTGTACAATATATCCATCTGCGTTTTCACTTGGTTCGGCAAATCAAATGAAACCTGAATACATATTTTCATCATATTTGGCCAACGAATAAAAAATTGCTACATGAATATGAAAACTAGAACGTATAATGGAAATGGTCTATGCAAATACAAGAAGACAGTATGTATATTCTAGGCTGTATGAATGCAAAACTAAAGGTCTAAAACAATTCATTCAAGAATTCAAATTTCAGCATCCCCTTTTTCTTTTCAGTAAGCAACATTAAAAGGAATATAAAAATAAAATTTCTCCATAGGTACAGACAATAAACAACTAAAAGAAGCAGCTAAACAGCTAAAATATATTCATATATTTATATGTCAATCCATATAGACAATGAACAACTAAAGAAAACCAATATATGTATATATTTATACATCAAATCTATACAGTGAATAGCTAAATATATTTATATATATAGGCGAAATCTCATGAACAGATCTACACAAGGACTGTTCTGCCATACAATAAATATAAAAAATGTACAACTTAGATTTTGTTTTGCACATGCCTTGGCTTCAAGAATTTCACTTCATTGCTAACCAAATACATAGCTAGCCTAACCTAAATAAATATACACAGCTGTATTCGCACAACATACCCTACTTTTTTCTATCCACCCAAGAAGTCACCACTGCTTTGTTTCACTATAGTCAGGCCTTAGCTATGCCTATGTGGTACCTATGATTGTGAACCTTATCTGAGATAAACAATGACAGAAAAGTAAATGGGTTAGGCGATATTAGATGACTACATATATAGGCACTTCATTGAGTTGCTAACGACCATCTTTAACTTGTCTCAAATGATACATCATATAGACAAATTCTATATCAATGAAAAGCAGTTAACCCATATGTTCTCCAAAACTAAATAATACAGAATACAATTAGGGAACATGGAGTCACAAGAATGGACAAAATTATAATATCACCATGTACATCACAAATTAGCTGCGTATTCAAAATGAAACATTTGACTTACTGTTAAAATATATACATCGATACAAATGAAATATCACATGCTACTAAATCACATGACACACACACACACACACACACAACACACACACACACACACACACACACACACACACACACACACATATATATATCGCAGTTTCAAATCTTCTAATGAAATAAACAACTCAATAGCTTCATAGTTGTGCCTAATCTATACATAAACAGTTCAATCTTTGTACATATATCTAAACAGACTAGTACATGAAAATCCAACATAAGGTCTTCACATTTTCCTGCTAGCATCACGCAGCCGTCGCAGTCTCCATCACCAGTACCACCGTCGATCACATGGCTAAAATGAAAAGAAATAGCACCTAAGAACTAAGCACAGTGACAAATCTAAACCTACGATATTACAGTTCAATTTTGACAGTGATCTTACTTGGATCAACCACACTATATATATACCTATTCACGCATGGTATTTCACAATTTCCAAAACCATATGAACGAACACAGTGAAGAGAACTGTAACAACCCGGAATTTCTGAACCAATTTAAAATTTGTATTTTATGTATTTTAACAGGTTTTGAATATTTTAAATGATTTATTTTAAATAATAATGACTAAAAATTTATTTAAATCGAATTTAGTACGTATAAATTTATTTCAATCATAAAACGAACTCGAAATGGCGCGGTAGTTTGAAAATTCGATTTTAAATTTCAAATGAATTTACATAACTCAATATGAATCAGAATTAGACGAAATAAGAAACATTTGAATCTGTTTTATAATATCTTTCTAACAAATGTGAGAAACTGAGATTTCATAATATGAATTAAAAGACATGTCCAGTTTAACATTTGAAATAGTCGCTGTGGAATTTATATATTTTTTAATATAATATATAGCCCTTAAAAATAGCCATTTTGCAAACGACCTCCGTTTTCAACGAAGCCACTTTTGTTGGATCCGAAATGTCAAATTATAGCTAGGTTCAAAATTTCATAATTTTTGGAACTAGTATGTAAGCGCGGTGAATTTAAATGTGTTTGGTAATTTCAGTTTGAATTTAATCGAGTGGAAAAAAAAGTCATTTTTCAAATGGTCCCCAAATTCGACGAAATTAGTTTTGTTAGGACCATATCGTCAAAACATAGCTAGATTTATTTTCTGTAATTTTTGAAGTTAGTATGTGGCCTCGGTAAATTAAAATGTACGTTCAAAATTCAATATATTGATTTATATTTAATTTAAAGAAAAATTGATCGAAACAGTCGAAATGGCTTATGAAACATATTCTATTGTGTTCGGAATAGGGGTATTTAGCTAGGTGTGACAGTTGTTGTGTTCGATTTGGAGTTCGGATCGATAAATCAGTATTTTTGGAATTTAATATTATTTAATATAAATATATGGTTTCCACTAAACCCTAGGTCAAAGGGGTCAATGCACGGACAAAGCTTCTGAACTGCCTCCATCACTTTTCAGCAATTAAAATCGCTCAACCCTTTCCTTATTAAATTCTCTAAATCCACAATGAATTATTCAAAACTTCGTATTCGAAAATTGAAGAGAAATTCACCAGCTAGAAATCCATCTGGTGATGATGAATTTTTATAGTATAAATCGTTTGAATTTTCGGCTGAAAGTGCTCATGTTCGAGTGGTTTTTTCTAACCATCTAGGAGTGCGAGCTGCACCTCGTTTGGCGCGCCGACGGAGGAAGGGAAGGGCTTTCGATGAGAGGTGTCATATCGTGGTTCGGTGGTGGAAGTCGACGACGGCGGTGGTAACCTTGGATTACTACTTCTAATGAACCAGCAAAGAAAATTATAGACAGCAGAACTGTTGACTTTTATAATATTAAGAACTATGAAGTTAAAGATATATACCAACAAAAGCTTAAGGGACTTGTGAACGTCTCGTCTATTTAGAGTTAGAATTGCCCAGATTAGGCATATGAGCGAAAAAAATAAAGATCATCGGTATATCGCAATTAACCATTGTTTATTCAATCAAATCAAGCTTCTTGTTGAACGAAATATCAATAATGACAGAGTCTAACATCTAGTTTTATCTTCAGTATTTTTATTTCAACAGTTCTAGTTTTTCAAATAACAATAGTACTTTTATATGGCTTATTTTAATAAATTAATTCAATAATTTATGATCTATTTATTACATCCACTGTTGCATTTTTTATTTCAATTAAACATTCACTAATATAATGATATATTATTAGTTTATATTTTGTTTTCTTTTTTGCTTTTATGTCTTCAATCAATTAATGATTTAAAGCTACAATTTAGCAAACATCAAGTTTACATTGATCCTACTTATAGTATACAATAAAAATGTATGTAAATTATTGTAACAGATTCAAATAAATACATTTACATGTACAATTCAGTTTACTTAGACTTACGCTTTTTCAATTATTTGTCATTTTCTTATAAAATACGCAATAATTTTTTCACTAAAATTTAAAATAAGTTTTAACAAATAATTTTATATTTAATATTAAACACTTTGACGGTCGGTTTACGCACCGTTATGCGGTAATACTAGTAAGATGTGATCATACAATGCATTAAACGAATTGTACTATGTGACTTGTAATGTAAGGTCTACGGATATATTGGACATTCACCTATATTATATTTACCTATAAAATAAGCTAAAAAATTTCTCTTCATTTTCATTTATTTTCACTTTATTTTTGTAACTTGCCCATCAACAAAAATCAAATCTTTAATCATTTTTTTAAGAAAATTTGCTGGTTTAGGCCTCTTTTTTGAAGTTATAATGGAAATATGCCACTTTGAAAACTAACTAAGATTTAGACCAATTTTCATATACTTGCATTATCCCAGATAACGCTAAATATTTTTTTTTCTTTGAAAGCGTTATCTGAGATAACGCTTAAATGGTGCTTTATCTGAGATAACGCCTAGAAGGGTATAAACCCTTCTAGACCTTTCTTTCTTTCCTCCTTTCCACTTTATTCCTTTTTCCAGTAAAATATGAAATTTTTTGCCCTCAATTCTAGGCTAAAAATCGAATTTTTCCTCTATAAATAACTTCAATGGCCTCCTCTTATTTTCAACCGCATCCTATTAGTAAGTTTACCTAACTTTGTTGATTAAAGTTTGAAATATCTGAAATTTAGGGTTTTCATGTTTAGGGAATTATACTCTAATCCATTCTTTTGTGGAATAGACATGTTTTTAAGTTCCTATGGTGTACAAGTTATAGTGTACATCAACAATTTCATGATTTTGGGTTTTGTATGTGTATGTTTAAATTGAAATTAGGGATCAAAGTTCAAATTATCCATATTTAGTTGTGTGTTTGTGTGTGTTTGTGCATGTGCATGTGCTGTGTATGTTTATGTTTATAGATTAGTGAGTAAATTCAACTAACCATATTTAGTATGTTTATGTTTACAGTTAAATTTGTGATTAAAGTTAAAATTATCCATATTTAGTTGTGTATTTGTTGATTGAATGATGTACTAATGCTGCAAAAGAAAAACGGATAACCCCATTAAAACATTTTTCATGTACAACTACACAAATGTATGTTACTTGCACTACACAGTTTGCTTGTAATATAATAAAAGCTGCTTGAAAATAAATTGTTGAACTGCAAGTAGCTAAATTATCATTACATTACGTAACACAATATTTGTCACTTGAATAAAGCTAATAAGCATGAAGGCCCGACTAGGTCCGTTGTAGTGATTCGGATTTTTCTCGGACCTAATCGATCGCAAAATCGATTAAGACCGTTCAAAAACCTGAATACGCTAACTTTGGGCATACAACACATCAAAACAAATAACAGAAGACTTTTATAATCATTAAATTAATGTTACATCAGAGTACTGAATATCAGAGTACATCGAAATAAATACCACAGCGGAAGATAATTTTACAATAAACTTAATACAATGCAGTGGAAGTCTATCAATGCTCTGGACACAGCTTTAAGCTTTGATCCAGAATCCTGCTCAATATATCTGCAAGATAAGCTACTCGACTGCCCATGTGGAAAAGAGGACACCTGAGTTTGCAAAGTGAAACAAACCACGGGTCAGTCATGGGACTGGAATGAGAAATCTTTCCTAACTTATCTAACAATATGGCTAATCACAGGACCACGCCACTAACGCGGAACGGGTTTACTCCATTGGATTGCCAGTGCATGAAATAAAGTAAATCGTTAAACAGCGCAATGCCTTTTAGAAAAATGAAACCATTATAAGACTCAAGTCCCATCACACAATGCAACGCAAACCGGAGGATAGTGTTTTACCTGATAATGGTAAAAAATGCTTGATACGATAAAACGGATTTGATATAATTATTAGTGTACATATATGTTTCAGAAACATTTCAATCATAATGTATCAATCATAGACGACATAGCTACCATATACTATGTCGCCATATTAGTTCTACAATCAAAACCGTAAAGTGTCGTACTGGAAGTTGGATTTCCATCATGAGTCAAGGCTTGGAACGATCTCCTTACCGATTCGAGTCACTCTAGCAATGTCTCAGGATTGTAGCACCCCACCTCTGCTAGGGTCACTCACAAAGGGAATGCACTAGTTTTGGAGGGGTATTATCTAGTAAACAGGCACAGAGATAACACAAGACAGAACATAAATTAAACTGAGTATATAAAACAGCGGATATAAATTTAATCAAATCTCATTACGTGGAAAATAGAGTCAAAAACCTCTTACATCAAAATACCAAGTCATTATTTCATTACATCAAGTTCTAAAGAAGCAAAGTACTTAAAACAACACAAGTCCAATATTATTCCCCAAAAAGAGCATGAGTGCAGCCATAGCATAGCTCAAGACCAAACCGTACATGAGCTGTCAGAAAGCAAGCAAAGTCCAAGCTAAGAGCTAGAGTTTCCTCCCCGAGAACCTGGGGGGGAAACGAAAGAAAAAGAGGTGGAAGAAAACGGGTCAGTCAAAAAGACTGGTAAGCCCTAGTGACTATTAGCATAAAAACTAATAAAGTTAACTGGACATGAGAAACTGAGATTAAACATAAAGATAATAACTGGACTAGCATAATAATAAAAGGTAACAAGATAAGAGTGGCATCGCATATACAAGGTTTACTGCACTAACTGTACTAGTGTCCAAATCCAGGTCAAGTATAAATCCAGAAATGATCCCTAAACCCAATAACATGAAATGACCCAATACGGGGTCCAACAGTCCATCCTAATCGATCGGCTTTACTCGTCGTGTGTCGGTGTTATACGGCCCAATCGCGGAGTGTAGTCATATGTGCTAGGTCCACCCTAGGGTGTATCAGGTCCTAGGGTGTCAACCACTGACAAAAATCAAGCACGCACAATGTAGTACTACGGGTGCCCATGCCTGCTTTTTCAACTCCGTACAAAGTGCACGACCCTAGTCCGCCTGAACCTACACTGGCGCACCTTACTCAGCCGTTATTCTTGGTCGCTTACAATCAGCCCAGTAATCGTGCCCCACCCTGCCTAGTCCCCAGGGTATCGTGATACTTCTAAGTGGGTTACTGCTGAAAGGGACCATATGGCTAGGATTTCTAATGGGTTAAGTATTGTCATTAAAAAGGTCATGACTTAACCCTATCCAAACATGTATCTAGTTGGTTAAGTATATATACAAGCAGTTCAAGACTTAACCCTATCAAATCGACGTGTCAAATTGGTTAAGTATATTCAAG
Organism: Allium sativum; assembly: GCA_030737875.1. Lineage (NCBI taxonomy): Eukaryota > Viridiplantae > Streptophyta > Magnoliopsida > Asparagales > Amaryllidaceae > Allium > Allium sativum. The sequence continues at coordinate 617,372,961 of CM060918.1, read as the reverse complement.
GGGTCCATGACTTAACCTTACCATGTGGCATTAATTCACTTAACGCACCCCAACCTCTCACATTAGACTTGGTTACGGTTACTGGATGTGCCGGGCGGTTCCGGGCAGATTTACACCATAACCTAGTCTAACCTCGGGTTTAAAGTGCTATATGACCAACTACTCACATTGGGTCCTATTATTTGCAACTACTGAATTTGCCGGGCGGTTCCGGGCAGATTTACGTTGCAAATTCAACCCAACCTCGAGTTGGCCATTTTCAAGTTATCTAATTGTCATGTCCCAAATTCATGTTTTCAAGCTTATTCTCATGTCAAGTTTTCATGTCATATTTTCATGTTAAATCATGTCAATTCCATAGCCAATTTTCAAGTTTTCCTAATCTACCCAAAACGTATCCCCAACGTACGTGAATTCGCATTAATACAACATGTCAGAATAGGGAATAACACAAACAGGATAGTCATAGAATGGCAAAGGTGTTCACAAGTTAAGCATGATGATTATAACATTACAGGCATATGAAATAGGGTCTCAACATCAACTTGACAAGACATAGTGATAGACATGGTAAAGGATTGACATAAGATAGTACCCCAATAATAGTTTCAACATCACAGGCATGGCAAGATAAAGATCGTAAAGGGGTTTTAGATTAAACATGAATATATCTAAATCGAGTTCATACTAATATTCCACAAGTCAACATTTAAGATGAATAGATCTGGGGTGTACAAAACTAGATTCAAAATAACAGATTTAAAAGTGATAGTCATAGATCCAAGATATACAATAGTAGATCTAGCTTAGTTATCATGTTTAGGCATAATTTCAATTACATCATGTACAGGTTAAATTTACAGTTTAAATCTAAGAGTGACAAAGGGCTTACAGATCGTAGTCTAGAGAATGAGAAAGCAAAAAGAGTAGAAGCAGAATCTCTAGCAAATCCCCAAACCAACGTAGCACTGACAAAGTCCTGAATAGCCTCCTTGTTCTCTATCTTCCAGTCAGAACTTCAACAGCATATGGTCGGACAAGAATGTGATTGAAAGTCTAGGGTCAGGGGCTGTTTATATAGTGTTTAGAGAGTGAATCTGGACAAGCAACGAGACCAGATACATCTGGCTCAAAAACAGGCTAGGTGACCAGGTCGACACCCAAGTCGACTGGGCAGTCGACTTGGTCTGGGGGGGTGTCGACTGCCCAGTCGACTCCCCAGTCGACCTGGTGCTGGTGGGATTTTTCCAGCCCAGTCGGTTGGGGTTTTGAAATTCGAATTTTGAACTTGAATTCGAACTGTTTTGAACTCTGGAATTTTCTGAAACTTTGAAGAGCCATATCTTGGTCATACAGACTCCGATTTTCGTAAACTCGGACTCGTTTTCAAGCAGAATTTCGAGACAAACGTAATGGCGTAACCCGTTTCCCTTGATTCTTATTTTAAAATTTAATTCTGCCTTGATTTATAGTTAACACGTTATTAAAATACGGGTTGTTACAAGGATCCCTTGTAGTGAACCCTTGGATCCTACAGGGCCGGTCCACAAATATACCATAGTGGATTGGCAATTCCTGAACACGCATTTCCCGGTCCTATTGAACCTATAATTTGGTCACTATCGACCAATAAATCCGAGGCATCTCATTCCATCAACCACTTATGTAAAATGTCAGGGCTTGCAAAACCCTGATACCACTTCTAGCTAGAAAGAAACGTGTGCACTCCCTACGCTTCCTTGTCCCGTTTCTGACTCTTACCGGGTTGTGAGGCTCGCGAGGTAATGTTATACACAAAGCTATGCCGAAATAGGCTATGCTTTGGTCATCAACCACAAGGCTCTGCTTTTCAACAAAAGTCTTGAACATTTGCATCCTGGAATGCCACATTGACAATCCACGCCATGCAATCGATAACTACCAATATATATCCTCTGAGCTCATATGTCTCAGAGAAGGGTGTTAAGCAAGAGAATAAATTTTCCGCCACCAACAGATATATACTAAATAGAAATCAATTTACAGGGAATGAAATCCAATATCAGACACATATCCATTTACAAGTCCGTTCTAAGTTTGAACGAAATTGGAGACGCCTTATTCCTCGTCCCGCATGTCCAATACGAAAGAGAGGTTTTTGCATATCCGGACAATCAACAAGTACGTCCAGACAACTACCAATTTAACCCTTTCCTAGGAGCGACCCAGTTCAGGGCATCAGTAGTCGCCCATTCGATGTGAAGATCGCCGGTCTTCAATCACCATCTTCCATTTCTTTGACTTTTAATCGTCGTAATGGGTTAAACCCAATCTTTCCGAATAACTCGCGTATTTTATAATCAAAAATCAGGTGTTATAAATACACATCATATGCCTCATTCCAATTCAGAATATTCTTTCAATAAAATATTCATATTATTAGGGAAAGGTTCTCATTAATTTTATCAAAGATAAATTCTTTTAAATTTATTCTTTAATATTCTTTTTAAAGACTCATTAAAACTCTAATTTGATTTTAATATCAAAAATCATTACTTTATGATTATTCAACTTTTAAGAACATAATCTTGTCTTTAACTGGGTTAAAGAACCAATGTCATTTAAAACACAGTTCACGATAAACCCAAAATCATCTTCCATTAAATATGGAATTTCCACAGAAATCAAATCAATATATAATCGATATAAATTTCCGTATCAGACTAATAATATAAATGGAATAACGGTAAAGCCTTCTAAATTCCATATATAGTAACAGTCTTCTTTTACAGAAGCCTATCTCGATTATTATCAAATCGAATTTCCACTCAACTTAATATATTAAATTGGAAAACTTGACTTTGGAAAAATTTCTTTTTAAATCTTAATAAAAACATTTATAAATTCTAAATCATATTTTCACTGTTAATTGGGTTAAAGAACAAATGTTGTTTAAAACACAGTTCACGATAAACCCAAAATCATCTTCCATTAAATATGGAATTTCCACAGAAATCTAATCAATATATAATCGATATAAATTTCCGTATCAGACTAATAATATAAATGGAATAACGGCAAAGCCTTTTAAATTCCATCTATAGTAACAGTCTTCTTTTACAGAAGCCTATCTCGATTATTATCAAATCGAATTTCCACTCAATTCCAATTTAATATATTAAATTGGAAAACTTGACTTTTGAAAAATTTCTTTTTAAATCTTAATAAGAAGATTTATAAATTCTAAATCTTATTTTCACTGTTAATTGGGTTAAAGAACAAATGTCGTTTAAAACACAGCTCACGATAAACCCAATTCACATATCATTTTATTTCAATCACAAAATATAATTGGAAACTCTAATAATCTTAATTAAAAGATTTATTCTTTTCATATGGGGTTTAAGAACAATGTTATTTAAGACACCATCCACGACAACCCAAAATCCAGTTCTTTTATTTAATTCTAATTAAATATTAATTAATTAGAAGACTTCATTAAATCTTAATTTAAAAGATTTATTCTTCGTTTATTTAAAAGATTTAATTAATTAATTAGAAGACTACACAAAATATATTTTTATCTTTTGTCCATTCAAAAAATGGACATAGAAATCATCATTTTATTCTTGGTTGAATATTATTTTAAAATATTTGTTATTTAAAAATATTCTTTATATAAAAAGATTCTTTATGTAAAAAATATTCTTTACATTACAAAGTTCTTTATTTTAAGGTACTCTTTATATAAAGGATATTATGAATCGGAATGTGACTCAATCAGTTACCATATAATTTCGGTTATATGGACTTCACACATCATATGAACACGACAATATTGATAAATAATCATTAAACAACCAATTCACATCCAGAGTGAAATTTACAACTGTACGAGCATTAAAATGAATAAATAACGCTCATCGCAACCTGTCAATCCATCGATTGACATACAACTAAATAATGGGATTAGTGTATGTCAAATATCATCCCAATACCGGCCTATGTGGGGTTTTCAGACAACAATAGTTCATCTAAATAAATAATTGGTTAATGAATTTAACCAATTTTAATTCCGCTAACATGTTGTTGATAATTGAACAAAACATGTTATTATATTCCTAATGCCGAACAAAAATGTATTTTACTCGCATAATTTCCCTACATGTATCTAACGTATAATTTGACAATACAAGCGTCACTTTGATTTGCATACAAATTCTATTGTATAATTTAACCATAAAATGTCACTTTAATTTACATACAAATTCTAATCTATGTTTTGACAAATCAAATGATTCTTATATTTGCATATAAATTCTAATGTATATTTACAAATAAAAATGATACTTATATTTACATATGAATTCTATTGTATGTTTTGCAAATAAAAATGATTCTTATATTTGCATGTAAATTCTATTATATGTTTTGCAAATAAAAATGATTCTTATATTTGCATATAAATTTTATTTCAACAAAATGAATTAAAAGTGATTCATTCATTTTGTTGACAATTCTATTTCTGAAAAATGATTAAAATGATATTTTCATATTATGAACAATTCTAATTTAACAAAATAAATAAAAGAGATATTTCATATTGTTAATAGTTCTAATTTTAACAAAATGAATAAAAGTGATAACTCATATCGTTAACAACTCTAATTTCACAAAATGGGTAAAGTGATAATTCATATTGTTAACAATTCTAATTTAATAAAATGGATAAAGTGATAATTCATATTGTTAACAATTCTATCTTTTAACTAAATGAACAAAAATGATATTTTTGTTGTAACACAAATCTATTTAACAAAAATGTAATTTTCGTTATAACTGAAATCTATTTAACCAAAATGTATTATTATTATTTTTTTCAACCATCATATTTTGACAAAATGTACATTTTTGTTTCAACTAAACTATGTTGACAAAAATGTATATTTTTTAATTAACTTATCTTGACAAAAATGTATATTTTGTTTCAATTAAACTATCTTGACAAAAATGTATATTTTGTTTCAATTAAACTATCTTGACAAAAATGTATATTTTATTTCAATTAAAGTATCTTAACAAAAATGTATATTTTGTTTCAATTAAACTATCTTCACAAAAATGTATATTTTGTTTCAATTAACTATCTTGACAAAAATGTATATTTTGTTTCAATTAAACTATCTTGACAAAAATGTATATTTTGTTTCAGTTAAACTATCTTGACATAAATGTATATTTTTGTTCACCACTTATATTTTTACAAAATGTGTATTTTGTTTTCAACCATCATATTTTGGCAAAATGTATTTTTTTTATTTCAATTCATATGTTTTGTCAAAATGTATCTTTTTGTTTCAATTCATATGTTTTGTCAAAATGTAATCTTTTTATTTCAATTAATATGTTTTGTCAAAATATATCTTTTTATTTCAATTCATATATTTTGTCAAAATGACAAATTTAATTCTACAATTATATTTTGACACAAATGTAAATTTTGATCCAATAATTATATTTTGACAAAAATGATCATTTTAGTTCCATTATTCTAATTTGACAAAAATGTATGATTTTTGTTCAACAAAACTATTTTGACAAAAATGAACATTTTTGTTTCAACTAAGCTATTCGACAAAAATGAACTTTTTGTTTCAACTTTTACAATTTGACAAAAATGACAATTTTGTTTCAACTTTTAGGTTTCAACAAAAAATGATAATTTTGTTTCACTATTTGGTTACAACAAAAATGATATATTTTTGTTTTCAATCTTTTTGTCACAACAAAATGATATATTTGTTTCCATCCATTTTATTATAACAAAAATGATATATTTGTTTACAACAATTTCACAATCACAAAATGACATATTTGTTTTCATCAATTTTATAATAACAAAATGACATGTTAATTTTAACACAATATAATGTAAGCAGACAAAATGATAGTTTTATTTTAACACAACGTATACTGACAAAATGACAGTTTTATTTTGTCAATTTTGATTCAACACAAATGACATGATTTATTTTGTCAATTCTAATACGACAAAATATTCCATCAAATTAACAGATCAACAAACAGCATCAAACAATTTAAATCCAATTGCAAACATGCAAGAATTACTAAACATGATAACAATTAATTTTTATTATTTATTTTTGATTTACATGTGGAACCTAAGACTTCACTCAAGCCACTTCTTGTCGGTCTTAGTAAACCCCACGGGTAGTGATATACCCCAAGTTTTCAATGCCTTCACACTACCTAGGTAGTCACCCCTAGAAATTGGCACAGGTGGGATTCGTATTTTTCATAGAAAAATCTCTGATCAACGATAGAAAAAGATCCATTTTGCATCATATCTAACGGATTCCTTGGTTCGGACCGAAGAAGTAATGTCACTCGATTATTATCAAACTGACTGCAATCCTTGTCCGTGAGGATCCCGCCAGAGCGCCTTCTACTTCTAATAGGCCACGAACTAGGCCCCGCTCCATCCCCTTGCCACCGAACTCCGATCAGAACATCCCCCTCGATGCCCCTTCGCATCACCGACCTGCCCTCCAACCGTCGTCCAACTCGCAGCCTCCAGGACCCCCGAGATCTCGTTTGAAGTTCGGTTGTTCAAGGCCTGATTTCGTGAGAATCACAACACTGGTTTCGATCATGGCCATATAGAATTGCAGACCTCGAATTCCTCTTCTATTTTTGTTTAGAAAGTTTCGATTTTATTGTTGGGATTAGAAGAATTTGTGAATTAAAAACCGGAGTGTCTCTGCCATTCGTTCTTAGTATATGGCGGCTACTCTCATTTGCTTAGGGTTAGGGTTTTGCTTGGTTAGGGGTTTTTATAATATTTTAATAATTTAACTCCTTAATTTTTAGAAAAAGCCCGTAACTCCTATTCAACTCCAATTTCAGTCCAACGAAAGTTATGAAAATTGACAAATTGACAAAACATGTTTTCTTTTTCCAAGCTCACATATTGATTCCAAAAATTATGAAAATTGGAATCTAGCAATAATTTGACATTCTGGATCCAACCAAATTGGTTTCGTCGAAAACGGAGGTCGTCTGCAAAAAGGCTATTTATACGGGCTATATATTATATTAAATTTAATAGGGACTATTCTAAATATTAAACTGGACGTAACTTTTGATTCCCGTTATGAAATTTCGATTTTTTAGATTCGTTGGAAAGATATTATTAAATAGATTTTAATATTTTTGGTTTCACTAAAATCCGTTTTATTTTGAATCCGGTACATTCAGTCAAAGTTCAGATTCAAATTTTCAAACTACCGTGCTATTTCTAACTCCTTTTATAATTAAAATAAAAAAAATTCGTTCTAACTTCGATTTAAACAAATTTTTAGTCATTATTATTTAAAATAAATTATTTTAAATATTTAAAATCCACTAAAATTTCTAAAATAAAAAAATTTATATTGGTTCTAAAATTCTGGGTTATTATATCCGTGAGCTAAAATGCAACCACCTGGTGGATCGCCGACAAAATTCTTAACTAGAAATTGACTTAAAACCTTTAACTTGGTCATTATTGCTATGATTGTTGTGTAATTTGGATATGTTATTGATATGTAATTCAAATATGCTTTTGTTATGTAATTCGGGTATGTTATCATGAGTAATTTGGATATGATCGTAAATCATTATGTAATTCAGATTTTTTTATTGTTATGTAACTCGGATATTCTATTGTTATGTAATTCGGGTACGTTGTTGCTTTGATCATTTGGTTTTCATGTTGTTGATTGCTTAATCATTTCGTACTTAGATTTGTTAGCGCCATTTGTTGCAGATGCATAAATAGGTGGGGAGTATGGATAACATTTTCGAGCGTTATCCGAGACAACGCTATGAAAAATGTTCACTGCCACAAAAGGAGGCCGTGGATGTTTTAAAGAGCGGTATCTAGGATAAAGCTTACTAGTGTTATACCAGATAGTGCTCTGATATTTATTCACTACATCCAAAGGTGGCAGTGAGCATACTCTGGCAGCTGCTATATAGGACACTAACGAATCTAACATACGAAACAACTAAGCAAAAAACATGACAACTACATATTAACCAACAAAATATAACCATATCCAAATTACACGAATTTAAATAGCTAAAGTATAATGATTCTTCTTATGACCAACACCACCACATTTGTTGCACCTGTTTCCTTTGAAGTCTGACGTTCATCCATAGTATTTTTGAATCTGGTGGACTTCGGGCGTCTAGGTGGCCTTTTCACTATAAGAGGTAGGACCAACTGACTATCCATTAATGGTCCATATCGCCTATCCCTAACAGGGTGAAATTCTAGCGTGTACGCAGCTAGGTATTTTGCGACTGTATAGTATGGTGAAGCAAAATCCTGATGAGCTCTATTAGCTCTAGTTGAAACTGACGAACAATCCACCATTAGCTTTGTTTCTCTTCATTGACAAAAGTAATCTACGATCGAAAAAATGCACCAGTAACCAACGCATTCACGGGTAATGATCGAGCCCCTTTCAATACACCATTAAAGCTCTCTGAAGCATTTGTGGTCATTTGACGGTCCAGCGAAGCAAAATGGCTTCGATTGTTGAGTAACAATACTACATAGAAAAACATAGTATTTACGAACTACAATAATAATATATGCTTACAGATTCAAGAAATAGCCAAAATGCAGTCAACCTTTCCATCATGCGTGTGAAACTTCCTTGAGTCAAATTGGGTTCATTGTACCCAATATCTTATTGATAGCTTGAACATGTTGGAAAACCAAAGGATGTAGTATTAAAACTCGAAGTATTAAAGCTCGAAAAATCATTTTGCTGATCAATTCTATCATCAATATTTTGACATTCAAGGTCATCTTCTATTGGAGATTTTTCTTCTTAGACTTGAACCCATTCGCGCTTTATAAGATAAAGCTCTATGGATTTTGTTGCCGCAGAAAACATTATATCCACATCATTATCGGCTATTTTAATGGTTTTCGATTCAGAATCCGCAGGACAGTTACAAACCAAATTAATATCAAATTCATTAGATTTAATGTTAGTCGATTTGTATATTGAATCTTCCAACTGAACTAAGTTACATCCTCGAACTATTTTTGCCGGTTTATATGACCCTCCAACATATTTGACAAAGTTATCATCATTTACCACCAATTCACCAACAAAATAACAAACGAAAAGAATACATTTAAGAGTCATTCTACATACAAAACAACAAAAATTTAACTATTTATAATGAACCAACTTTCACAACAAACCTAAAGTCAGATATTATAAAATTCAAAGGTCAATTGCCATACCTTAAACATAAAACGAGATCTGTAACTTGTTGAGTGATAAGTAGATCTTCTAAAACAATTTTGGTTCTAATACCGTTCGAGTTTAATAAAAAGGGAAAAGTTTTTTCTAAATTGGACTAGTGAAATAAGAATGGAACAAGGAAATAGGAGAGGAAGAAAGGGGCCGAAAGGTTATTATCCTATGGGCGTTATCTGGGATAACGCCATTACAAAATTAAAATAATGGACGCATTATCTGAGATGATCCATTCGTTAAAAATATATTTCGTGCATGCGTGATCTGAGATATTGCTAGTACAAAATAAAAATGGTCTATTTCTGTAGTTAGTTTCGAAATAGGTCTATTCCTTTTATTACTTTCCAAAAGTGACCCATATCAAAAAAAGTTCTTTTTTTTGGAAACAAGATCAAGTTAAAAACCAAGAATCTGAAAGCAAGCTTATCATTTGTAAAAGAGAAACTCACATGCTTTTAGTTTGAGTAAATAGTAATGCTAAGTTTAAATATTTATCTAATATGACTTGATTGTTTTATGGATTTTTTTTAGATTTAGCCACCTTTTATAAACTTATAACACTTTTAGCCTAGTTTCAAAACTTATTACGCCCGTAGTCTGGTTTATGTCACATCAGCACAAAACAATTATTAACACAAGCGGCACTTAAGATGACGCTAACTGCGGCATCTTAAATGACACCCAGAAGTGAGTTCTATGCGTCATCCCAAATAACGCTCTACGCGTCATCTCAAATGTCGCTGTGTTGATAAGGGTTTTGAGCTGATGTGACATAAACCAGGCTATGTTCGTAATAAGTTTTGAAACTAGGCTAAAAGTGTTATAAGTTTACAAAAGGCGGCCAAATCAAAAAAAAAAATCCTTGTTTTATGTGTATGTATGTTTGGAATGATTCTATGTGTTAAAAGCATATTGTATGTCTTTAGTGGTCAAGCAAACACAGTAATTTCTACTTACGATTTAAGCTATATATTTTGATAAAAATCATTTTATCCATGATTCTAAGCCTTGAATCGTGATATATTGTATGTTCTTTTAATGATCAGGTGCGTAAGCAACTCAAACTAGACAAAACTAGAAATGGGAATGGAATGAGACCTGGAAACTTTTTTTTAACATGAATTCTTCTCTGTTCATAAACCTATAAACGATAATTAAATGAAAAACTAACAGTCAATTTAACTATAATTCTTAATTTTTAATAGAGACATGTGCAAAAATCTATGTATTAACATAAATTACTATTTAACTTAATTAATATTAGAGTATTTTTGTTTTTAAAAATATATATTAAAAATTCAATTAATAACATAATTTCGTAATTTCTGCAATGTATAAATGTCAATTTTCAGTTCATTTCTTTACCATAAATACATAATAAAGCAAAAATAACAGCATATGTCGAGAATGGCGGAATATAGCGGAGTTTAAAGCAGAAATGCTTATGAAAGACTATTTTGGAAAAGCGTAGCGATAGTAATCTGGTATGGGGCAATAGCGGGGCATCAACTGCACAGATACCTACACATTTCTTTTTTAATTTATACTTAGAAGTATATTATGTGTTGCTTTACACAGGTCGAAAATAGATTATGCATCGTATATTTTAGTATGTATTAATCTATTCTATGTCTTACTCCTTTGACTTATGTGTCGTAATTATAGATTTATGTACTGAGTTACTCATCATGTTATACTTTCAAGCGTATGCATTGATGGTTGTTACATTGATTTCCACTAGCTATCTCAATGTGCTAATAAACTAGAAGTCTAATAAATTTACAAGTATATGGAGTAAGGGACTAGATAAGTTTAGTACATGTATTGATATTTAATAATATAATTGATGAATGTATTTATAATTGACTAAATAAGCTTCTTCTTTTAAAATAAACATTGTGACAATTAATTATGGGTTGCATTTTTAGACAAATGATTAATCATGGATCCTACCATGTGCATTTACGAAGACAATGGTACATATGTGTGCTTTGATTTTGGTTTTTTTTCCTACTTTCAAATGGGATATAAAACCATGTTGTGTGTAAATATAAAGCTATTAGTGGTAAAAGTTACCTTTACCATTTAACAAATATTGCTACCGTACCGTTTTTGTTGCTAAACCAGAATTGCTTGCTCCTACCGTTACTTATTAGATATACCAATAATTTAATAACTGTTGCACTGATAATGGTAAATTACTATTTTTTTCATCAAAGTTTATATTTTGACATGTTTTTTGTACACATTTCATCAAAGAATTTGTAACTCTAGATATAACGAGTAACATAAATGTTTTATTTGATGGAAATTCCACGTTAAATTTTAGTAATAATTTTGGTGTAATGAGGAAGATATTCCGAACTTCTAAAAAAATTGTCACAGCCCAATGCATTATCGTAGCCAGCGGTATAAAGAGGGCCAACGGCCAATTTCTTTACGGCAACCAGATGTCTGCAATTTACAAACATATCTTTCCAACAATTTTAACCCTAATATAATCGCAAACAGTAAAGTTAAAAAAGAAAACTTAATCGCAAACACCATCCCATAATAATTATCCTCTTAAAAAAGAAAAACCCTATTGAACAGCGATATCCAAAACCTTAGCAGTAGTAGGCACTTTAGGAATGGTAATATAAAGAACGCCATCCTTTACCTCCGCCCTAATCTTCTCCACCTCCACGTTCTCAGACAAACCAGAGTGGATGGTGAAAGAATTGAAATCCTCTACCACAGCGCAGTTGATAGCAGAACCCCGCGTTTATCTACTTATCACACCACGACATTAAGATCCCCACTAATTACCACTACACACAATCCATGCACCGATTTCAATAGGATATCTTCCCATAATGTCGAACGCTATATGCGATTGCATTTGGCGTAAACCGCGAAGAAGAGAAATGAGGAAAGAAATCTTGGGAGCGAGCACCCAACTGAAAGAAGTTGGGAGGAGTCAAAGACTAGATTCACAGAGACACCTTTAACCTAAAGAATCTAAATCTTGGTGGTAACATTTAGAACACCACCACAAAAGTTAAGGCGAAAGATTATGTCGGAAAGAACTTCGGATCCCATGAAGGGTTCTATAGTGCTACTAACATAATAGAGTGTTTTTTAATGATTTGCTTAAGACAGGAAAAAGAAGCATCTTTACCCACTCCACGATAGTTCCAAAACATGAGCTAGCTATATCAAAAGGAAGGAGGAGAAATAACAAAACAAGACTACGGATTAGGCCAAAACAAATCGCAGAATAAAGAGGCTCGAACAAGATAGTGCGTGCGACGAGTCGACCTAACTAACGATTCTGCGGCACATTTGTTAGAGAGCAAGTGCGAATGGTGCAAGTAAATACATCCTAAGCATACTTAACAAAATTTAGTTTTAGTTTAACATGCATATGAATACTCATCGTGTATATACACTTAAAACATATTTTTTATATAGTTTTACACTTTTTTGAAATGCAATAATTATTTTAAACATTATTTAAAATACTACTCTTTTTTTAAATTGGTTTTAAATGAAATACTTTATTACATTAAAAATCTATGACTTAAGATAAGGTTTAAAACATACAAGTGCAAATATACTATGTACACACACTTGTTTCCTTTTGAAATCCACTTATTTCATTCTAAAAGGGCATTAAAAGTTGACTTATTATTCTTAATATTTTTGTTCGAATAATATAATTGTTATATATGAAGTCTTAGATATAAAAAATGATAAAAATTTAAAATCTAATTCTCTATTCATATCCGAGAAGTAAACTCTGATTTATTTTGAAATATATTCCAGCGGTTTCAAAAGTATCTAGTAGCAGAATACTGTTAGGATTGCCTCGCATGTTGTTAACGAGGAATGATGGTTTGGATATGATAGTCCCACATCACGGAATATATTGAAGGAATTGTGTACAAATATGAGCTGGTAGGCACGTAACATAAGGGGATTCCTTTTGTTATATGAGAGTTGTGTGCCAGCTCATATGCATGAAAGGAAGGGGGCTTTGTTCCGACCGTCGTTACATAACAGTGGTATCAGAGCCGAAGGTTCGGACTGGGTCATGCAGGCAAGACAATGCTCTCAAAAGATACTCGTAGGATGCGAGTCAAGGGGGAAACTGTTAGGATTTCCTCGCATGTTGTTAAGGAGGAATGATGGTTTGGATACGATAGTCCCACATCATGGAATGTATTGAAGGAATTGTGTACAAATATGAGATGGTAGGCACGTAACATCAGGGGATTCCTTTTGTTATATGGGAGTTGTGTGCCAGCTCATATGCATGCAAGGAAGGGGGTTTTGTTCCGACCGCCGTTACATAACAAATATAATATTGTAATCAAGAAATTTAATTAAGTTTATATTACACAAATTTTGTAACTTAAAACAGTCTGTGCGTAAGTAGAAACATCCAAGAGTGATTAAATTATGTGGCAGTAATTTGTACAGAATACAATAATATTCTTACAACCAATTAAGTGGCAGTAATTTGCACAATTTTCCAAACAATTTAAGTGTAAACCGACAGATAATCTGTTAATTCTAAACTTTGGCTAAAATGTCCTTCTTATTTCTCCTTGAGATGAGTTGACTTGGTCAACTATGTCCAATTTGAGCTTCAACGTTCAAGAAGTCCAAAACAGCCCAAAAGTACTATAATTATCTATGTGAATGTCCAAGTGTTGATGGAAAACGTGTATGCCACGTTTTAATTGTCCATGCCATGCCCAATGGCCATGGAGAAGAAGGTAGATGGCATTAATGAGGCTCTTGGAGCTCTAGAAGGCCAAAATTCCAAGGGAAAAAAGCCCCTTATGAAGGCCAAGGCTTGAGGTATTTATAGGTGAAGGCGGGTAGTGGAGTAGGTGAGATTTGGGGGACCACATGGCAGAAAATCGCATCACACACCCGTCGAATCCGAAAAATATTGTCCAAACTTGTTATTCTATTGTGATACTTTGTACTCGAATATTGTCCAAACTCGTACAACATTGTAATCAGATATTATATGATGAATGGTCATTATGAAGTGATCGTAGGCATTAGTGCCGAACCATTATAAAAAGTTGTGTTCTCCCACATTCTCTTCATTTTATCTTTGGATTATTGTGTTCATGCCACACACACATCGTGTGTTGACGTGTGACAATTTTCCACGCCAACACTTTCTTCCCCGAAGTAACATACAAACATGGAACACTATTCAAAGATTGTCATAACACGATAAAATCGGCCCATCATATTAAATGAATGGAACGATGGATTGAATTTTTTTAATAAACATATTGGAAGCCAATAAAAATGGGGAAGAAGTAAATTTGTGGTGTAAATTTGGAATTAGCAACAAAACACAATTGGGAAACCAAATTATGTAAAAAAAAAAAAGTAGATCTCGGGAACGCTATAACATTAGGGTATGAGATATGATGTAAAAGATGGATTGGAAAATTACCGACTATTGTTGTTGCAGTTATTGAGCAGACAATACACCCATTACTGGTTGTAAAGATGATACCGCATGAACAACAATAGTGGGAGTAAAAAAGGGTCGGACGTTGACTGAAATGCAGATCTCACATGAATTATGTCTACCAGTTGAAATTAGTACTCAACGATGGAGTAATATAATTGAATTGGGGATAGAAATAAATTACGTTGTTCTGGCTTTGCCGTTGGAAATGGGTGAGTTGTGTGTTGGGGTGGCATGTGAGAGTAAACCGAGAAAAGACTGCTAACTTTAATTTATGAGCCGATACAAGAGAAAATTGTTGTATGTTCATTTCTTTGCTTTTAGATAAGAAAATTCATTGAAAACAAGTCTTCATTAATCGGTCTCTTATATTCTAGTAATGAAAGACAATTTTATTTATGAAATGATTATTTATTGGGACTGACCGGCATAAGAAAGAAGAAAATTCACCATTATTTTTTTCTTTTTATTTTTTTTCTTTTTCAACAGAAATCAAAAACTATACACAGAATTATCTTCTTCTTTTCCTTTTTCCCTCTTTAATTATCTACGAAATTAAATCTCTCTTAAAATATTTGAAATTCTAGCTAGCGTCTTCTGTGAATTTCCAATACTTCAACCTTGAATTCACGGTATGAAGAATATTGGTTGTGTTAACCTTGAACAAGGGACTATATTTATTGATTGTACCATGATTGTGTTGAGTTTTACTTTTAAAGCAGTAGTCTCATCTGCAACACAACTTATATAACTAATTTTTCTTTGTTCCGACCTATCAATTTTCCAGTAGTTATTATAGCTTAGCAATAAGTATGTCGACCAGGAATATATTGTTTGTACGTAACTTACTATGGATCTATTGAGTAAAATAATGTATTGTTTATGCTTTATTTTTCATTTGTGTATTATTAAAAACACTTAACTTTTGTTTTCTAATATTTTTGGTACATTACTTACTATGGCTGTTCGACATGTAGGTGCCAAGTTCTGATCGATGATAGGAAAGTTCTGTCATGGAGGGGTTGAGTACTGGTTCCTCGACCATCATCGTTAGGACCCAATCGGGAACGGTGGCATTGACGCGTTCCCTCACTGAGGGTAAAGCTAGCTTCATTATCATTACTATTGCCATTTCCATTGGTATTAATCCTCCTTCTTTGGCTACAGTTTCCGTGATATGTGTCGGAAGAAGAACTTTCCGAGATATTCTGCTGAGGACAATTGTTTTTATTAGCCTCGAGGCGAGCAACGTCGCGCTGAGCATTTTCTTCAAGTTGTTTCATCAACTCGATGTTTGTTTTCATTTGTCGGTATGATCTCTCGTTCTCTCTTCCAGCTTCTTATTAAGCTCGAAGAATTGAGCCTAAGTGACCGGAGCGGTAGGGTTGAAGGAGGTAGCTATTTCCATATTAGATGGAATTTCTGAAGGTTGAGGCAGAGGGGAAATTTCCATATCAGCAGCGGTTGAAGTTCCAATCATTGGTTTTTTTTCCTTTTTACCCATTGTAAGCAAACATAGGAGATAGACCTAAGGGACCTAAGTATCGCTTCTAGTTTGAAAAGGGAGATGGTCAGAAAAAGGTTAAATCACGAGTCTTCGAGCTCTCAATGAAAGCACCATAATGTTGACATGCAAAATTGGCGCAACGCCTAAAGATTTCCAAATTTATTGAAAATAAAATTTCGCATAAGGAAAAATGTGCGGAAAAGTAAGATACACGATATTTATAGTGATTCGGTTCGAGTTGAACCTACATCCGTTTTGAATGCTTTACCGATTTTATTCACTGTTGAAGGATTACAATAGTGGACATCATCATTCCAAGTGTACAACGATTAATTAAGTTATACTAATCCTTGTTCGTTGGAGTCTTCGATGTCCGGGAGTTCAAAGCTTTGAGAAAGAGGAGGTTTCATTTTCCTAAAGCTTCAATAGGCTTTAATGATGTCGAAGGTCAAGAATTCCCTTCTCAAAATGTCAAATCAGCCAAATATCAACCCTTTTCACATTGGATATGAAGGGGTATTTATAAGTAGTGGAGTAGGCCGGAGTAGATAAGAAACGAGGCCTGCTAGCCAAAATTCGTATCTCAGGATGGTATGTTTCTATTCGTATCCGTGTGATACGACATTCCGTAACCCGAGTGATATGAATTTTTTAACCCGAAGGATAAAAAATTTGTATACTGTAAGATACGAGAATCTGTATCCCGAGGTATACGAGATGCGGAGAGTCCAGGCGTATGTGGGATACGAAGTTGCCCTAGTGGGAGTCTTCTTGAGGATTTGTGAGGTCTATACTCGTGCGACTCCCTCTGAGCTTGAATCCTGAGTATCTTGGCGACATTTCAAGTTGTTGTACTACGCGATGGACCGAGTCGTATGAACTTGTATTGCTTTTGGGAACCGAGCCAAAAGGCCGGTTAACACTTTGATTTTCTATTTTCAACGGAAATAAAAAATCCTATACATAATTATTTCCTCCTTTTCCTCTTTCTCTCTCTCTCTCTCTCTCTTCAATTATCTATGAAATTAAATCTCTCTCTTAAAATATTTAAAATTCTAGCTAATGTCTTTTACGAATTTCCAATACTTTAACCTTGAATTCACAAGTACGAAGAACAGTTGTGTTGATCTTGAAGAGCGGGCTATAGTTATTCATTGCATCATGATCGTGCTGAATTTTGCTTGCAAAGCAATGTTCTTATCCGTAATACAACTTATATCACAATTTTTCCTTTGTTCCTATCCATTAGTTTTTCAATAGTTATTATTTATAGCTTAGTAACAAGTATGTCAACCACGAATATATTGTTGGTATGTAATTTACTATTAATTTATTGAGTAAAATAATGTATTATTTTTTGCTTTATTTTTCATTTTGTGTATCATTAAGGACATTCAACTTTTGTTTTCATATCTAGAATTCAAAACTTATGGTGCGTTTGGTTTACATATTTACCGATACAAAAGTAAAAATAACGCATATATATTGTGAAAAATGATTGTTTTAGGAAACAAAGTTTACCTACAACTGTTTAGAATAAATAACGAAAGAAAGAGAAACAAGCCATCCTTCCGCGTTTCTTTCAACCACTTAGTTGTTCATTTAATTATTCTTTCACCTCTTTCTTCTTCTCTCCACTCTCTTCATTATTTTACTTAATATTAATTAATACTGAAAACTTAAAACACAAAATATTAGGATGCATTCGGATCATATTTTTAATTTTCGGTTTTTATACATACAAAAGCACGAATGACACAGACATAACGCGAAAAACTATACAATACGAAGTTAACACACAAAACAAAAATAACTTTTTATTATTTTCCGTATTTTAGAAAACAACGGAGGAACGATAACAAATTGATCCATCCTCCGTCTTTTGGTCCGCTTCGTCATTCCTCCGCCTTTGGTCTGTCAACTCTGTTATACTTTAAATCTTCGCATCGGTGGAAACTCAAAATATAAAATAAACCAACTACCATCTTACATAAACAAAACATCACCTTAGTATTTTAAACACATACCATTGTGGAAACAAGACACTCAATCTTAGGTTACTACGAGGTTAGAAACATTAACTTGAATGCTTTTAGCATCATCCTACTTGCATTCTACTTCGCTGTTATCATAGGCAAAAAGAAGCATCATCTCGGGACGCATTTAGCATCACCTTTGGTGATAATGATGTGTTTCGGCGCACCTTATGGTTCCGTGATGTGTTTATTTATTCAACCTGCCCCTTTGAATATCCAAATCTACGGAAAGTAGTCTTCAAACACCTAAAAAGAACGCATCGTATATTCCATCCAGACCATTAAAGATTCGTCAGTCATAATAGATTTAAGGCCCATCGAAGAGGCGATTAACCCGATTTCACTATCCAATGCATACAAGTTGGCTAACAATGCATATGGCCTTCTTGAGACTTTCGTCCCAAACCCTGTTACCAGTTAACTTTGATTTTTCTTCTCTTTGCTTTCCCAAGTATTCCTCTTATCCGATTAGAATATTGTTTATAATCTTTTTCTGTCATTTTTCGTTGCTATCTATTTTTGTTCTGATTTTATACGAATCCGGACAAATTCTACTCCATCCAGCATTATTTGGATGAGCCTTTAACGGTTTGTGGCTTACAATCATTCAAGTTTGCACTGTGCTTTTATCTTGAAGCTGACAGCGTTGAACATAAGTATCAAACTTAGGTGGAGTCCTTTTTTCAATTTGAGCCATTGTCGCGTGCGTACGTCCGACGCGTCAGATATGAAAATCCCACCAAACTGTCTATTCAAATCGAACATGTAATTTTATTCATCAGTCTGATTTAATCATCGGCCTGTTTATCCAAATACGTATGACACGGCGTACGCCGCGTTCGACACCACGTATGACACAACCCACAAAGTATTTAACCATTGGTCTGTTATCGAGACGCCAAAACAGGAATGCAGAATGAATGATTTTAAATGCCGATGTGTTCGTATTCACATCCGTCGTCTTTTCTAAATTTCGGATGTTTATCTTTTCTGAAAACGATTTCGAATTTTTCAGATATGCATTTATGTTCCTAGTCGTATTTCAGCTAAAATACTCTGTGAAGTAGATAATCATCAGCCTGTTATCCAGACGCCAAAATATACGTTATATAATCGAGGCAAGCATGCAGACAAGGAGATATTTTAACGTATGATAAGATCATCATTCGTTGTTGGGTCATTGGTCAACAGCATACTGCTCGCGGGTCCAACACAATACAGATAATTGCGTCCTCATTCGCATCATCCATTTTCCTCGCAAATCACAGATGTTCGAACACAAGTAACCCACCATTTCTCAAACTCGTATATAATTCCAAAAAGGAGATGGATACTTGCCTCGCCAAATCATTAGTGGCAATCACCTCGCAGTTGCAGCTTGCTTCTCTAGCTTCGGCCAAGTTACTCAAATTCAACTCCATAGCGTAGGTACTTCGATTCGATCGATTGTTTTTCAGTATACATGATATTGCTTTTTTATCTCATATTTATGCATCAGAATATCTAATCGATAACCGCTATCCTGTTATGTTGTTAGTATATAGCTAATTAATTACTTGTGGAAATCAAATCTCTTCTTGTAATAATATTTGGGGAATTATGTTTGAAACTTGGATTTATGCCTCTAAGCTGCACATGTAACAGTCGTGAGTAAATAAATGCAGGTGGGGGAAGTGTCGATTGTGCTTTGTGATTCATTCCTGTGCAACTTAGCTAAGCATTATGTTATATTTTTAGTGTATTTTTTGACATGGTGTTTGTTTATTTTATACTACTGAATTTTGTTTTTTAAGAACAGAATATCATTTAAGTCGAATCTTCTCTAGATTCTATACAATACTCATTATTTATTTTCAACCCAAATGATAATTATAATAACAAAGGGACTAAACATTTTGCTGCTTCAGGTAGAGCAGTTTATTTTTTTATGTTTTAATTTTTGATTAGTCAAAGTACAACACGTGGTTTGTTGTATTGTCTAAAACAAAAGAAAGAAAGTTTGACGGAATTTATCAAAGCCCTTGATTTCCCTTTCACACCCAACTGTCTAGGAGAGCTAATCCTCTGTCTAGTAGTTTGTAAGAAAATGACACCCCGTCCCTTTTTTTTTCACCTCTACCATCTTTACCCTGGTAGTTTTAACTTATTCTTCATTTATTTTCAAGCTCTTAATTTTGTCAAATTCACATAAGTTAAAATCATAATGTATCAGTTTGCAATTTTTATCACCAATGTTTGTGAAGAAACTAAGGGCAGCTTTCCCTTGTTCAGCCTCATTGGGATCATGGTTCTCACGTTTATTTATACCTATAAAGACAACAAATCCAAACATAAGCTCAACATGCAAGTAAATAATTAAACATTATTCTTAGAGAAATGGATTAATCTTGTTAATCAAAGATTTCAATCACGAGTTCACATATGCTAGGTGTTAATTACAACTAACATCTCTGCTCTACACGCAGAGTAGATAGCATGGATATATAACCGTATAGAATACTGGTTTGGCTTTCATGCAGTTGTCAAGTATAATTTAACTAATAGCGGTTTTCCAAAGTCAAATATAGTTGCTGGACCCCAAGGCATGAATTTACAGTCCATACCAGGAATATTTATAAAATGAGTAGGTAAAGCTCTTTCAGGAAGATGTTCAAAAACATCACCTAAGCAGACTTATTGATTCCTATATGATTATTTTCTAAATTTTCAGTATGAAATTTCTCTCTTGGTTGCTTGTGGAAGAGAAACGGAGTTGAAAGACTTGCAGAGTGCAGTTCCGTTAACTTTATCAAATCAGTGTCAACTACCATTCTTTCTTTCTTCCATAGTCCTGCTATAACTTTGAACATGGGAACTGCTGTTGCTGAAGTCCAATTACATATCAAAGGTTATCGCTCATCATTTTGCTTTATACATGCATTTTGTCTTCAAACATTTTCAGTTTTATTTTTCACAATTAATTAAAACAACAGTGAGTCTGATATGCTTTGTCACCGTAAATAATATTTGCTTACATAATCTGGATTTGTTTGTAGAAGAGAATAATAAAAAAGCTTTAAAAAAAAAAAAAAAAAAAAAAAATTGTCCACTGAACGTTTAGTTTTTAAGAAAATTTGCTAGTTGTATATTTAGCTTTTTTGTAAGTCGATATACTACACACACTTTACAAATTTACAATCTTCCTTACTATGATACTATCTACTTTTAGTAGTTAGTACAATAGAGTAAAACCCAAGGACGCAAGATAATTTTCAGTTCTAGCTAGACGTTTCATGCATGTTCTTGATAGCATTTTAACCTAAATTGTAGCTCTGCTTCTCTAAATGTGGTTCTTCTATCAGTATTCTCTAAACAAAATAGTAAAAATGATCAATTCCTTTGATTAGAAGTCACGATTTTGTAAGGAAAAACTAGTAAGCAATATTACTAATTTTAGTGGAGGGTGTAAAGAAAATATCAGGGTGTTATAGCCTTGAAACCAAATTTAACAAGTTTCCTAATTAATACTATATTTACTGTATTCTAACTTTTTTCTTTTCGTCATCTGAGTTATTTATGTCAGAAACCTTGCAGTGTGTCTGTCTCCCCTGGTTCAACTTGTTTGATATTTTCCATACGCCACATCAATATTTCAATCCTTATTTTAATATTTGAGTAAGCTTATGCGATAGATAATTTCCAGCTAATGGAGATGGATATAAAATCTATTTAGGTTTTGAAATCATACCAGATTAATTTAGAGTTTAATAGAAGATGTTTCACAGAACACTCCTGTATTTATATGATTCTAATTTGTTGTTAAATTATGGCTCGCTTAGTATTTAACGCCTCAAACGTGGTGTAGTTAGTTGTGGATGTGGTTTTTTTCTAGTTAAACTATTTACATTTAATTCATGTATTTGAGGGATGCGTGAGAACATGTCAAGGTTATGTTAAGATCATTACAATTAACAACATGAAAAAGAAAACACTGAAAATTATCTAATTTTAACCAGGGATGCTAAACATGTTTGTTCTTTTAGTTCATTTGGCAATGCGATGTTCGAAGAAAATATCAAAGGACAGTACTACAAATTGCAAAGGTTGTTTGTTTTCCAAAGGGCAAAAATGCTTTCAATTGTATACTGAAAATTGTACAATTTTAGTATTTTATAGTGTGAGTATTAAGAGGTCTTTCAGTTTTATTTTTTATTTGTTGTTTTGCATTTTTAACATGCATTATTAAACATAATAATTCTTTATAGTGTGGATATTAATGAATTGTTTTCAGTGCTTTGGATATTTCCTAAAACAAAATAAAAAATTATGTTTATTTCATTTTTCAAATTGGTGGCATCCTAAAAGTACATGTCCTATGTGCATTTTTGTTCGGATTGAAACTTGAAAGTTGAAACTATTACTCTATATCAAGATTGATACTCTGTATAACATGCTAAACAATTGATGAAGGGGTTTAAAATATCATCTCTATAAATTGCTTCTTCTAGACAATGTTTTCTTCTCCTGAATTGCTGTTATTTGTTGCTTCCTTTTTGATTTTACTTGATTATAATCTATATAGAACTGTAAATAACTAGAAACCACTTAATAACATAATTACTGAAACGAACTTACATACAGAACAACCAGAGTTGCCAAAAGATGCATCTCCAGCAGCATTACAGCAGCCGTCGTCCATATTCAAGCACTGGAAGTGGTGGTTAATCCTTTTCCTCTGCACCATCTCGGTCCTAGCAGGCCAGACCATCGCCACCCTACTGGGACGGCTGTACTACAACGACGGCGGTGCCAGCCTTTGGGTAGCAACCCTAGTTCAAGCCGCAGGCTCCCCCCTTCTCCTCATCCCGTACCTCCTCCTCCCCAACAAAAATCCCCACCCACTCACCCCGAAACTCCTCTCCATCTACCTCCTCCTAGGACTCCTAATCGGGTCCGACAACCTCATGTACTCCTACGGCCTGCTCTACCTCCCCGTCTCCACCTATTCCCTTATATGCGCCACCCAGCTCGCCTTCAACGCCGTCTTCTCCTTCTTCCTCAACTCCCAGAAGTTCTCCCCCCTCATCTTCAACTCCGTCGTCCTCCTCACCTTCTCCGCCGCCCTCCTCGGCGTCTCCCCCGACTCCTCCTCCTCCTCCACAGGAAAATATCCCCTCGGCTTCATCCTCACCCTTGCCGCCTCCGCCACGTACTCCCTCATCCTGTCCCTGATGCAGCGCACGTTTCAGAAAGTTGTCAAGAGGGAGAGCTTCTATGTTGTCCTGGAAATGCAGGTGTACACCAACATCGTCGCTGCTTTGACTTCGGTGGTGGGGCTGTTTGGGAGTGGGGACTGGAGGAGGGTGAGCGGGGAGATGCATGGGTTTCAGAAGGGGAGGGTGGCCTATGTGCTGGTGCTGGTAGGCACTGCCTTGGCCTGGCAGATATGCGCGGTTGGGGTGATCGGCTTGATTTTCATCGTTTCGTCACTGTTTTCGAACGTAATCAGCACTTTGGCATTGCCCATTGTGCCTGTTTTCGCTGTGATTTTCTTTCATGATGGGATGAATGGGGTGAAGGTGATCGCTATGCTAATCGCCATTTGGGGGTTTTTGTCTTATATGTATCAGCATTATATCGATGATTTGGCTGCGAAGGAAAGGGAGAAGGTTGATAGGTTATGAGTCTTGTGATGATATGGTTATTTTTTGTGTGTAAAGTTGTCCGCATGATGAATGCTCCGGTAATTTATATAAGATTCGGTACGTGAATTATAAACAAAAATCTTGAAAGGTCCGTAGATAATGGGCAGAATTTGTGCAAAAATCATCTTCAACAGAATTTTTCAGACGTGGGAAATAGTAATAAGGACAAACTCCAGGGCAAGCCCAATAAACCCTTGAGATAGAGAGGGTAACACTTAAGTGAAAAAAGAAAAGAAAAAACTAACGTGAACTTCTCAATCTCACTTCTTCTACAGATTAGGTTTTCCTGCTTCGGACTTGTCCGTCGCTACCAAGTGTCAATCGTTCCTCTTCCTTCGTAAAATGTAGGGCAAGTTCACCCATTTTTGATGCTTCTGCACCGGCATCTCCTTTTTTACTATCTCCTTTCTAGGCAACTCCAGAGTCCAATGTTCAGACTTCAAAATTCTGTGAATGTGTTGCTAGCTGCCTGCATTGTGTAGAACAGTAGAAGAAATGTACATTTATTTGTAAATCTGAGATTTTGGCTTTTTGATTTTGAAGATAAAGTCGATTGTTTATGATACTTGAGCTAAGATGGAAAATTCATTGTTTCAAAAATCAAAGTCTGCACCTTTTTTCGCTTAATGTTCAGAGTTGTAGAATTTCGTAGTATTTTAAAAATTCAGAATTATTAGGCGATTTTGTAAAACAGGAAAATATTCAGAATGACAAAAGTGAAGGCCTTTTTATTCATAAGGACAGCCTACTAAAATTTTACTCAGAAGGACAATACACTGAAAATTAATTTCGGCCGCTTCTTTCTTTCTCCCTCTCTCACGTCTTTGTCGATTTCATCGTTTATCACGAAATCATAAATCGCTTAAATCACAAATATGATAATACATTAGAATCGGCCGTCTCAATCGAAGACAAAAATCATGTAATCAAAATCACGACCATAAATCAGCCGAAACAAAAACCCTAGAAAAAAAATAGGTCGAACAACAAAAATCCATTCGAAATCACAATTGAATGGAATAAAAATATTTTTCAAACGATGGAAAGCGTATATGAAGAACACGAAATGGTTGAAACAATTTTTTAGGTTGGAAATGTTTTTTTTCTTCATTTTACCACTACTACAGTTCGTATGTATCATTTTTCTATTTTTTTAGTTATCATTTTTCCTATTTTAACTTTAAAGCATAGCAGCAGTTTTTAGGTATCATTTTGCTATTTTTGTAGGTATCATTTTTCTTGTTTTTAACTTTAAAACGTAGCAGCAGTTTTTAGGTATCAGTTTACTATTTTTTTAGTTATCATTTTTACCGTTTTAACTGTGTTATATGTTTTTTTCATGAGATTTTGTTGCTGTGTTAATTTTGAAGTTATATTGTTGTATCAGCTTTGAAACTAAGTCGAACTTTTTTCATTTTAATCAATAAATCTGTGATATAAATTTTTTTTCCATTATTTTATCTTTAAAACATTGCATCAGTATTTATGTATCATTTTTCTAATTTTTTAGGTATCATTTTTTCTGTTTTAACGGTGTTATGTGTTGTTTTGTTGTGATTTTATTGCTGTGTTAATTTTGAAACTATATTTTTGCATCAACTTCGTCACTCAGTCCAACTTATTTCATTTTATGTTTCATTTCTGTATTTTTTAGTTATCATTTTATGTTTCAGTTATATAATTTTTTTTCCATTAGTTTTTCTTCAAAACATTGCTGCAGTTTATAGGTATCATTTTGTAATTTTTTAGATATCAGTTTTACATTATTAATTGTGTTATGCTTTTTTTCCATGCAATTTTGTTGCTGTGTTAATTTTGAAGTTATATTGTTGCATCAACTTTTTAACTCAGTCGAATTTATTTCATTATATTCAATCAAACGGTGATGTAAACATTTTTTGCATTGGTTTTTGTTTAAAACATTGATGGAGTTTGTAAGTATCAGTTTTCTATTTTTTTTAATTATCAGTTTTCATGTTTTAACTGTGTTATGTGTTTTTTCCATGTGATTTTGTTCTTGTGTTAATTTTGCAACAGTACACCGTCACAAAAATTATCACATAAAAAAAGACGTATATGAACATAACGCATAAATTACAGTAAAAATGATAACTTAAAAAATATAAAAATGATACATTCAAACTGTTATGATGTTTAACATAACACATAAACTGCAGTAAAAATGATACCATAAAAATATAAAAATGATACGTTAAAACTGCTGTGATGTTTAACATAACAGATAAATTACACTAAAAATGATAACTTTAAAAATATAAAAATGATACCTTCAAACTGCAGTAATGTGTAACATAACAAAGAAATTACATTAAAAATGATACCTTAAAAAATATAAAAATGATACCTTAAAACTGCTGTGATGTTTAACACAACACATAAACTGCAGTAAAAATGATACCTAGAAAAATAGAAAATGATAACTAAAAACTGTTGTTATGTTTTAAAGTTAAAATAGGAAAAATGATACCTAAAAAAATAGAAAAATGATACCTACGAACTGCTATACTAGTAACGAAAAAAAAAAACATTTCAAATCACGAAAAAATTATTTCAACAATTTCGACTTCTTCAACTGCGTTTTCCATCGTTAGAAAATATTACTATTCAATTCAATTGTGATTTCCAATGGATTTATGTTGTTCGACAATTTTTTTCTAGGGTTTCTGTTTCTCGCGATTTTTGTTTCGAATGCTCTCTTTATCGATTTTGATTTCGTGATGTTTGAATTCGATTTCGAATTTCGGTTCTTTTATATTCTGAAATTCGTGATTT
The DNA here is from genome assembly GCA_030737875.1 of Allium sativum. Classification (NCBI taxonomy): domain Eukaryota; kingdom Viridiplantae; phylum Streptophyta; class Magnoliopsida; order Asparagales; family Amaryllidaceae; genus Allium; species Allium sativum. The sequence goes on along the minus strand of CM060918.1, from coordinate 617,346,130 downwards.
TGCAATTTATGATTTCGTTATTTTTTGATTTTGTGATTATTGATGAATTCGACTTACGCGCGAGAGGAGAGAAGAAGAAAGCAGCGGCCGATTTTTATTTTCAGTGTATTGTCCTTTTGGATAAAATATTAGGCGGCTGTCCTTATGGATAAAATTTAATGGGCTTTTGTCCTTATCGTTAAATTTCCCTTTGTAAAAATTGTAAACATCAAATTGGATTATTAACTAAATGAAAACATTGAACTAAATGAATTTTAAGAATTGACAGACAAGAATCGCAATTCAAAATATTGTACAATTTAAGCAAGTGAATATTAGGCATGCATTCTTATTTTCATCTTTTGTTTGAACGGCATCCCTCCCTTAAGTTTCATGTAAAGCAAGTCTCTGTTTTTGCTTCTTTATGTTTTTCAACAAATTTTCGGCCCTGATGCATTAAAAAAATTGCAAACATTCAAAGCAGCAATCTATATAAAAAAAAACTACAAAATCAGCAATTATACCTAGGGATGGAATCGATTCGGTATCGGAACTTTATATTCAAAACCATTACCGTACCGACTTTATATGGTAAAAGAAAAATCATACATTACCAGCCAAAGAAATCGGTTACCAATAACTCGATTTATAGTTGGTAGAGGTCGGTAATAAGTTCTTTACCGTTTAGCAGTATAAGATCTTACCATGTGCATACGCTAAGATAAGCCACTTATGTGGGGCTCGCGGGCCGGCTAGGTGCACTAGGGAAGGTTTAACGACTCCGGTCGGTTTCCTTTCTGAACAAATTCACAAAAAAAAATGTCTATCTTATTTTACGTAATCAAACATGCAAGAAAACATTATGGATGAACTAAAATATCATATAAATATATATATTGTTTCTAAGATATATGGTAAAAATTACGTTCAATCTTTTATCGTAATATTATCACTACAACAGAATCACCATATTACAATGGTGCAAAACAGTTGTAAAAGACTTTTTACAACGGTGGTTGCACCGTCGTATATTAAGAAGTTGTAATAAACCAAAAAATTTTACAACTGTTATACACGGTTGCAAAAACCCTTGTAGTAAAAGATTTTATAACTTTTCTGCACCGTTGCAGTAGAAGCTATTACAACTATTATGCACCGTTGCAGTAAAAGCTATTACAATTGTTTTGCACCGTTGTAACCGTTGAGTATAACAATATGATTTTTATTTAATGATATATTATATCTCGTATAGAAATAAATATTTATATTGAATAAAATGACATTGCACAGAATTTGATACTCAAAGAGTTATTTTATTCAATTAAATATTTTATTTCATTATTTGAAATAGTACAACTTTCTAATCTCACTATTGTACAACTATCTGTTATATAGTACAGTCAATTACATACATACATTCCTCACTACAGACTGCCCATTTAGTACACTTAGTTACATATACACTTTCACATGAATATACACACACTAACACACACTGAATCTTTATACACTCCAACATCCGGTTCAATCACCTGTATACCGGTCACATAAAGATTGTGAATCATGGAATCAAAGCGGATCCTGAGAGAATAAAAAGATTCACAGAAAGATCCACCTGCATCTATGTCATGTTGTAACAAATATCATTGAAATATGGATGTTCAGACTTTGTAGACAAATAACACATCTATGTAATTTATAACCTCTAAAGGCAAGTGATGTAAATTATGTAACTGATATATTAAACTGAATTGTTCTACATATTGCATTATGATTATCAAACAAGTATCGCTTATCAGTGTTGTAGATAATAATTTCAATAGATGCATTATTATTTGATTTGTTTTAAGACAGTTTTTAAGCTTCTATAAAGCCATAGATTCACAACATATAAATAAATATAAGTCATAATTCTAACATAATCGCTATTTTTAACCAATAAGTTATTGTCCCTTAACACTGATATTTTATTCATCAAAATCTTAAACTAAATAAATGGTTTTGCAAACATTGATTCCAGGCACAATATCATCCATTTTTGGCAAAAATTGAAAAGCCTTGTATAAGATAACATTTAAAAGTTACCTGTACAGCATCACATTTTTTGGCTGATCAATGTTTGACAAACTTAAGTGATTTTCATCACTAACCTCTGCTTCACGTCTCATTTTTGCCTTGAGCAGTTTGGCAAATCTCCTACTGCTATGCTAGTTTAGCAACCAAATTGCAATTATTATACTAGTGGAAAATCAGCATGTAAACATTAACATTCTCTTATTAGTATACTATTGATAATCTACTTAAGTTATCTAAGGTACTTTGTTATTTTAACAACCAAATTGCCTAGATCGAGACCTAACCTGACATAAGCTTTGCTATTCACTGCTTTCTTTTATGCCATGCACGCAATTCAGAAATCGCCGCTAATCGTTTGCATCGACCTACATGCTATGTGTTGCTTCATGGTCATTGAGCCCTTAATGTTAACTGTTGATATTTTTATGTAGAAATTTTACTTGTTGACGCCCCATCATTTTGTGGCCCAAAGCAGCTGCTTCTTCTGCTTTTGGCAAAGGCTGGCCCTATATGTAAAGCATTGCATGTGAACCCCTTAAGTCAAACAACTAGAACAAGAAAGAGTTTTATCACTATCATTACATTGGACAACTTATAAAGCATAGGAGAAAAATCCAAAAAACCTATTAAAACATTACAGTTGTGCTATGAAAAATATATCCTATAGTTTCATAAACTTGTGTGCGCTAAGCGGAAGAGTGTCTAAGCCAAGTTTGTATCTTATTAATTCTGCACTACAATAAAACGTAAAAACCAACATGCCTATGCTGCAGAATTTAAAATCAATCTACAGAATCTTTCTCCTCTAGTCTTCCTAGCAAAGTTGAATATCCTTAGGCATAATGGTAACTCTCTTACCATGAATAGCGCATAGGTTAACATACTCAAAGAGATCAACCAAATACGCCTCAGATGTCCCTTGAGGGCCGAAACAGTGGAGCTATGGAACCTCAAATCGGTTTTGTAATCTTGAGCGAGTTTGCAACCTAATCTATGGAACGAAAATACTGAGGGCTTTACCTCTTGTCGACTTGCGGGCTGTTTGTTATGTACCTGCCATAGAGAATCGGAACATTAGGATTTTCTAAAAATTTGAGATGAAGAACTAAGAGTTCTAGATGGATACCAATATAGGGGCTTTCGTAAAGAAATAGTTACCATTAAAGCAACTTTTTGATTTTGGATGGTGGATTGAATCTCGCGATTCCTCAACACCAATAGAGTAAACGCCAGTGACATGAGACACGTTCTAAGGAGGAAAAGAACTAAAACATCAACAGTAGGAACAAAAACATCAACAACATATATTGATAACACATAAATTTGAATTGGCAGAGCTAGTTACAATAGTTTTTGACTTGCCACAAACACAAGCACCTTGCATGCTTAAATTTCTACATAAAAATTCAGGTCCTCTGTTTAAATTTATGCCAACATCCACGATTTTGCTACCTAAAGCAACGTTTAAGTTGCTATTTCCATTATCTTTTCGTTGGCCTAAATTTAACAGCTTTAAAAACTACCAATTTAACAACTTTAAAAACTAGTCTTGGGTAATTTTATAATCAATCACAAAACTCAAAAGCTAAACCATCTAAAAAAGACCAAAACCAAAATAAGGAACATAAGATCCTAGTTAGAAATAGAAAGATGAATAAATCTCTCTGTACCAATTCAGTGGTCCAAACATTTTGGACCACTGAACAGGAATGGAATTCTTGGGATCCCAAAAGCGGAGCATCATGTCATCGCCAACAAGAATAAATCGCTCCTCATGCAGACATTTCTTATGCAAAATAAATTTAACATGTGTCGTCTTCTTCGGTTCATCTGAAAAACAAAACAAAATAATTTTGCAATTTAACTTATAAAAGAAAAAATAAATATGAAAAATTAGAAGCAATCCGACGTTTTCAAGTAGGATCTCGACAGCTTGAAGGCATTAGGCAAATGAATGGAGCAACTTGGGTTGTAGAATTTACTCGAAAGAGAAGAATCCAAAGTGAAAAAATCAACAGGCGAAGCAACGTTTGCAGGCAAGGTCGAAGCGAGGTCTAGTGGTTGGACGAGATTAAAGTCATGCTTATATCTGGTGGTTGGACGAGACATTAAAGTCACGCTTAGATCTGGTAGTGGACAGAAAATATGAGTGGCTCGAGATAGCCACGATGAGAAGGTCAAGGAGAAAGGACAAAGTGATAGTGTGAGGATGGTAGGAAAGAAGTGGAATACGATTATTGCAACGTGTAAGGGAAAGAAATGGATAAAAGGAAGTTAGATCTCGAGAGAAGAAGGGCGGAGGAAGAAATTGGGAATCGATTTTGATTTAGGGAAAGAAAGGAGAGGTCGGTGAACATAAAAGAGCAGAAATACAACACATGAGATCGTTGGAGCCAAAATTTCACTGCTCCCGCCAGAATTTCATATATTGCATGAACACAGCCAACCGGTTTTTCTTAGAAGGTAGCATCAGTTTTTTATTCGTTTAAACCTAAAACTAAAATTTCACCCAAATTTATAAAATGAAAATGCTATGATAACCGAAAATTGAAAAGTAGGAAAATGCGGCATGTACTGGAACCCTTCGATGTTCTTCTCCATCCATGATTTGCGTTGATTTTCTACTGCGTATTTGCAGACCCTGTGATTTTCACCATAATTTTTGCAGTCGTTCTAGCATTATCATTTATATAATCAAATACAATAAATCAAAATTAATAAGTTAAAATTATTTTAAAATATAAGATGAATATCTTGAAAATTATATTTTATTAAAATATTATTTATAATAATAGTTATTATTAGCTATTACTTATTTCTTATAACGACCCTTGCTTCCTCGTGAAGGAAAGCCCGGATTGCTTTGAGGACAAGACGAATCAGAACACGAACAGAAGAACATTTCATTGCTTATTACAACAATTTCATCAGAATACAAGAATATTCCAGAGTATACATGAATAATATACAGAAGAAAAATATCAGAGGTTTAATTTACATTACATCGCAGCGGAAAATAATACATAAATCAACTGGAAGGCATACACAGATACAGAGCTTTCCGAATATAGTACCAGCTGTAAAGCAGGATCCTGTGAATATAATATTTGCAAAACCCAACTATTAGCTGCCCGTATGGAAAATAAGGGCACCCAGAGTTTAGATTAAAACAATAAACTCTAGGTCAGTCATGTAACTAGTGTGAGAACTAAAACAGTTATTAAATCTTTACTTAAAAAAAAGTAAATCAAGAGACCACGCCATATAACACGGAACAGGTTTCCTCCCAAGAATACCAGTGCATATAACAAACAGTTCAATGCTTTTTGGAAAAATGAAGCTATTATAAGACTCAGGTCTCATTACACTATGCAACGCAAGCCGAAGGATAGAGTTTTACCTTATAATAGCCAAACATGCTTGGTATGTTTAAACAAATCATTTTGATACTATTATAATGTAAAGTGTATGAAAATAACTTCAAATATAAATGTATCAATCATAAACGGCATAGTGCCCCATCCCACTATGTCACCATAGTAGGCTCTACAAATAAAACCGAAATGTCACGTATTGGAAGTTGGATTTCCATCTGTGAACCAAGGCAAGGGATCGTCCTTACCGCTTCGAGACGCTCTAGCCCGTGTCTCAGGATTAGAATGCATCGACCCTTGGATCGCCAGGGCCAGTCCACTCGATGTGGATTAAAATGCCTGAACACTACGTTTCCCCACCCTATGGGGCGTCAATCTGGTCTGTATAAAGACCATACCATCCATTGGCCCCGCAGTGACGATATATCTAAGGTGCCTCGCTATCCGTCATCAACATAAGTAAAACGTCTGGGCATGCAAAACTCAGACACCACTCCGAGCTAGAAGGAAACGCATGTCCTCCCTGATGCGCACTCCCGTTTCTGGTTCACACCGAGGTGTGAGGCTCGCAAATTAATGCTATACAGAAAGCTATGCTATATTAAAGCCGTGCTTTGATCATCAGCCACAAGACTCTGCTTTTCAACAGAAGTCTTGATCATTTGCATCTCAGCATGCCACACAGGAAATTCATGCTATGCAACCGATGTATATCAATCACACAGAATGAAATCCAATGTCAGCACACATCCATTTACAAGTTCGTTCTGGGTCTGAACGAAACCGGAGGCACCTTATTCCTCGTCCCATATGTCTAATACAGGAGAGAAGTCCTTGCATATCCGGTCGATTTCCAAGTACGTCTGGACGATCACCACTTATTACCTTGTCTTGGGTGTACAACTAAATCAAGACATCGATAATCATCCAAACGATATGAAGACCTCCGATCTTCAACCACCGTCTTCATCGTCGACTTATCGTCGAATCGGTTATTCAGAATGGGTATAAACCTGGTCTTTCCGAATAACTCACGTATATAATAAACAAGTGCTATAAAAACACAACATACGCCTCATTCCAATCCAGAATATTCCTTTATTCAAATATTCTTATACTTTGGGAAAGGTTCCCATTAATTTTATCAAAGATAAATTCTTTAAATTTATTCTTTAATCTTCCCTTAGATATCAAACCATATTTAGGTTTTTCAAACTAGTCGGGATTAGCGAACTACACCGAAGTAACCATTTATTTTATTTCCCAATCCCAACCTATTCATCTCATGGAGCAAAACTGGTAATACTCCATATCTAACGCCACAATGTTATCGGTAAATATTAATCACCATTTCACGTTCAAATCTAATTAAAGATTTAACTATCGCTTTGGAGAAAAACTGGTGACACTCCATTCTCTATCATTTCAATCTAATTAAAGATTCATTAAAACTCCACTTGGTTTTAATCTTCCCAAATCTCAATATTAATGATTATTTAACTTTAGAAAATCTAACATGTCTTTAACTGGGTTGAAGAACCAATGTCATTTAAAACACGGTTCACGATAAACCCAAAATCACATTCCATGTCATGGAATCTTCACGGAAAAAAAATCAACATGTAATCGATATAAGGTTCCGTATCTGACTAACAATATAAATGGAATAATGAAAAAGCCTTTTAAATTCCATATATATTAATAGTCTTCCTCCACAGAAACTCACTTCGATTATTATCAAATCAAATTCCATTCCATTCCAATATATTAAATTGGAAAACTTTACTTGGAAAATCTCCACTAAAGCTTTAATAAAAAGATTTATAAGTTCCAAATCTCATTTCATTGTAAATCGGGTAAAAGAACGAATGTCGTTAAAAACACAGTTCACAATAAACCTAATTCACATTCCATTTCAAATCCAATTAAATGTCAATTAATTGGTAATTCTTCTCTACATCTTATTTAAAAGATTTATTCTTTTCACTCGGGGTTTAAGAACAGTGTTACTAAAGACCCCATCCCATCAGTCTCTAATCGTAAATTAGTAAGAGAACAATTCCCTAAGTATTAATCCCAAAAGCTGAAACCAACATCAGATCAATACCCAGGAAACCATTCAACTTAGCTAATTTCCAATTAGAAACTCTAATTTTCTTAACTCCATTCGGTTTAAGAACAATATTATTAAAGATACCATTCACGACAAACCCAAAATCTCATTCCATTGTTAATGGAGTTAAAGAACAAGTGTTATTTAAAACACCGTTCACGATAAACCCAAAACCAAATTCAATTCCAATTAAATATCAATTAATTGGTAAACTCCTTTAAATCTTATTTAAAAGATTTATTCTTTTCTCATTTGGGTTTAAAAACAGTGTTAATGAAGACACCGTTCACGACAAACCCAAAATCCAATTCGATATTAAATACAGGGCTCCGAATAGAAAATATATCGGCTTATATTCAATATCAAATTCTCAAATCAACGAATATCGTATTGGAATAACGATATATATATATATATATCTTCCAAATTCCTCCACAATATCCGTATAATCAAGGAATCCAATATCGAAATATTCCGCAGATAATTTCGATTCAAATCCATTCCAATTCATATATCGGAAATTTTGGTTATATTAAAACCCTTTCTCAATCCAATTTATTTATTTCAAAAATAATTGGATTATAATTTTAGTTCATAACTAGTTCATTTTGATGAAAAATATATTTTTATCTTTTCAAATATGAAATTTTTCATCCCAATTCTTTCCAAACCATTTATTATGATTTTACTCTAATTATTAATAATTTTAATAATTTTATCAAGGCCCGTACAGTCGATTTCCATAAACGGCCATCGAACTGCACTTAAAGCGACATTTTCCAAATTTGATTTGGACATAATTCCAAATCCAACCGTTAGATTTCAAGTTTCTTGTATTCGTTAGAAAGTTCTTTTCGATACGAACCCAATAATTCCGATTTTAGGAGAATCCGACTGTCGGATCTCCCATAATGTCCATTCGAAGTCAATGGTCGAAATTCGCGAACTGCCGTGGTGTGGCGCGTTCTATTCATGCCATTAAATATATAAGATATATATGTTATACATATTTCATCGATTTCCATTTAAAACATTTTTTATAAATCATTTCAAATTCGTTTTAAAAACGATTTCAACTACATATTTAATTTTAAATCAAAATTGAATATTCCATGTCATTAATATATAAATGATAATATTTTCAAAACATTAGATTTTGAAATCAATTCTTTTTCGATATTCACTATAAAAATGAATAAAATCGATATAAATATTGTTCGCGTCAAAATGGCGCATATCTAATCAACACGGCTTTATATATTTAAATATATTCGTGTCTATCCCAAATCGGACATCAAAATCAGATTTTGATCTTTTACTGAATATTATTTTAAAATATTCATTATTTTAAAATAATTGTTACAGTCAACCATCATCCAGAGTGCGTTACATAACCGCATAAGCGTTAAATATGAATAATTAACGCTTACAACAGTCTATCAACCCATCAATTGACATACAACTAAATATTGGGATTAGTGTATGTCCAATATCATCCCAATACCCGTGTGGGGTTTTTAATCAACAAACACATATTTTATTTGTTCAGTTGGGCGATATGTAAAATATATCATCCCAATCCATATCAGTCAAATGGGTGTACATAAACAAATAGTCTGATTTGTAAACAAATATTTATTTTATTCATATACATGTCAAAATTTTATATTTTTAACAATAAAATATTTTATTCGACACCTGAATATTTTATATAGCCAATTTCACATCACAAACAATTTTCACAACACAATCAAGTCGTCCATGGTCTGTGGACGACAGGGAGCAGTTCATATATGCAGTTATAAAATAAATAACTGTATAAAGAAAACTAAAGTGAGGAGTTCTCACCTTTGGGATCCACTCCGTCATTCTTTATTTCTGGACGGTTTGGATTTGTTTCCAGTTGGTTCCATCGCAATTCGTTTTCACGCTGTTCATAGTAAAAATCACATTTTTATTTCAATGCTATGTAGATAAAAATCACATTTTTATTCTAATGCTATTCAAATAAAATTCACATTTTTATGTCGTTACTATATAAATAAAAACCATATTTTTATACTCTATTCAAATAAACAAAAATCGAATTTTTATACGCTATTCAAATAAAATAAAATAAATCGAATTTTACCTCCTTTTCATGTATATAAAAATCGTGTTTTTACTTCAAAACCATATGTGTAAAAATCGCATTTTTAACACGATGTTTTCATTATGAAAATCACATTTTTATAACGCTACCCATATAATAAAAATTGTATTTTTATATCATTATACATATTTAAAAATCACATTTTTAATTTAAAACCACGTGTAAAAATCATATTTTTACTTGCATAAATAAATAAAATCTGAGATAAAGACTCACAGCAGGTAGTAGCAGTTGTTTTGGAGCAGTGATGCTCAACGTTGGTGGCTCGGGTAGGTCACGCACGTGAGGAAGTCAATAAAAATTCGGGTTTTATTTAATGGAGGGGTCGACAGTCGGAATGGAGCGGCTAGAGGTGGCGCAGGCGATGGGGGTGGCCGGCTCGGTGGAGCATTAGGTGGAGGCGGCTAGGGTTTGGCCAGGGGATCGGGTTTTTTGGCTTTGGGGATGGGGATTCGCGGTTTCAGGATCAGAGAGGGAGAGGAGAGGGAAGGAGGGGTGCGGTGGTCCTCCCAGATGGCGGCGCCAGAGGTGCGGCCGCGGCAGTAGTCTCCCTCCACCCGGTCGCTTTTTTTTCGATGTTCGGCTTGACTGAGAAATGGGGAAAATAGGGGGGAGTTATTATATATATATATATTTTTATTTTTCTCCCAAAAAGTTCCTTTTTGAATCGACCTCCAAGTCGAACCCAACGACTGTCATCCATAACTAATTACCCCCATGTCGAACACAATGGGATATGTATTGTAAGCCAATTTGGCTGTTTCGATTAGTTTCCATTTAAATTAACATTTAAATCTATATATTCAATTTTAAACGTACATTTCAATCTATCGGGGCAACATACTAACTCTAAAAATTACATAAAAATTATTTCTAGCTTTGTTTTGACGATACGGTCCTAACAAAACTAATTTCGTCGAATTTGGAGATCATTTTAAAAATGGTCGTTTTCTGGTTGATCCAAATTGACTTAAATTGACAAAACACGTTTTCTTCTGCCACACTCACATATTAATTCCAAAAATTATGAATTTTGGAATCTAGCAATAATTTGACATTCCGGATCCAACAAAAGTGGTTTTGTCGAAAACAGAGGTCGTTTGCAAAATCGCTATTTTTAAGGGCTATATTTCCGTAGCGACTATTTTGAATTTTCAACTGGGCATAACTTTTTATTCCCGCTATAAAATTTGGATTTTTCAGAATTGTTGGAAAGATATTTTCGAACAGATTCTAATATTTTTGGTTTCACTAAAATCCGGTTTGTTTTGAATCTTGTACATTCATTTGAAATCGAATTTTCAAACTATCGCGCCATTTCCAATTCCTTTTATAATTAAAATAAATATTTATATTCTAACTTCGATTTAAATAAATATATACATTCTAATACTATTAAAAATAAATTCTAGTCGTTATTATTTAAAATAAATCATTTTAAATATTCGAAATTCATTAAAATTGCCAAATTAAAAATTTTAAATTAGTTCTGATTTTCCGGGTTGTTCAATCTCCGCTACTTAAAATCTTTTCGTCCTCGAAAAGGAATGGAGATGAAAGTTGTTTTACTAATCGACTCAACTTTCATTCTGGCTTTCATTCTTCAACTTTTCAGTTTCTAAGAATTTTCTAATTTCTCAAAATTTTGGCTAACACCCTAAATTTTCGATTTTTTTTGCCATAACCTACTTTGTATGGGGAGCACCGGGAAAATCCCCAAACCACCACACATGCCCTCTCATCTCAAAAAGAAAAAGAAAAAGCGAAGCGGCTAGCCAATCGACTCATAAAATCATCCAAACCAAAGAAATTAAGAAACATGTACCTATTTGTCGGGCATACAATTTTATTCCTCTGCTTAGCTTTACTGCTATGACCTGTTCAATATATATACATGTATATGCAAGTAATTTCAATCAGTTTTCTAACTCAGTACAATATTTGATTCAATTTGGCTTAATGGTTCTAAATTTTAATTAATCAAAACAATAATCAAACAACACAATCAACAATCAATTAGTTGATTAGCTTTTTAAACACATAGCTTTTATTTAGGCAAGTAAATCATATTTTGTGTGTCAAATCACAACAATAAACCTAGAAATAGCCTCTACCTTCTAAATTCATCTTTAATCACTTTCTAATCACATATTAGCCAAATCTACAACAAATTGAAGCAGATTAGCATAGAAATCGAGAAAGAGCTGCTGGAATACATTGGGACTACCAAATTAGTTAGAGTTTTAGATCTGAAATTTATTTGTGGCTAAGGTGAGTGATTTGCACTTTTATTCACTAGTTACGGCTATTTAGGGGTGATTAGTGATAATTAGCGAAATTATGCATCATATGTAACGACTTGTATTTTTACGTATTATCATTGATTTATTTAATTATTTAAATGGTGATTTAGAAAATTAAATGGGTGTTTAATTAAATTATGTAGAATATTTAATTAATATAAATAATAGAACAATATATTTAATTTCTGAAATAGTCAGAAATAGTAAATTCACAATATTGTGTGAATTAGACAGTTTAAAATATATAATTCAGTTTAGAATTGAATTATATTAATGAGTTTATTTATAAATGGCAGTTGAACGTATAAATTATATTATAATTATAATTATAATCGAGCCCGAAATGGCGCGGTAGTTCGTAGTTTGGCGATTCAAACTTTAAACGAATATATAGGATCCGTTTTAAGCCGGATTTATGTGAAACAAGAAACGTTCAGACCTGGTAAATGATATTTTTCTAATGGAAGAGATAAATAGGGATTTCATCGTGTAGATTTTGATTTATGTCCAAATCAAATTTTAAAATAATCGCTATGGAATTCCTTTATAATATATAACGGTTTATTTATATTATAAATGGATTTTTAATATAAATCGAATATCGATATAACTGGGAACTTTGAAATATCGAGCTATAAATTCCAGGATATTTATTTTAGTGTTGTATGATATTCTAGTGTGAATATATACGATAATATTAATTTATTAATATTAAATTGAATTGTTTTTAAAGATATTAATATTTAAATTGGTTTATTTTGAGCTGTAAAAATTGACATTTTTGCAAATGACCTCCATTTTCGATGAAACTAATTTTTTTGGATCCGCAGTATTAAATTATTGCTAGATTTCAATTTTCGTCATTTTTTCAGTTAGTATGTGGTCGTTCGGGGATTTTAATGTGAAAAACAGTTGATAATTTGACCTTTAAAAATAAGCTGTGTGAGCGAACAGACTCGGAATTCGACGAAACAAGTTTTGTTGGGTCCGTAATATCAAATTGTAATTGCATGTCCATTTTCATGATTTTTGGATATCGTGTGTGACCGTATGGATTTTTAAAGGACAAATACATATAGCGGTTGATTAAAAACTGAATATATTAATCAGTAAAATATATTTAAAAATTTCCTATTAATATAACTCCACCTTCTTACCTAAGTTAATTCATTCCACAATCAACAGAAATGCGCCGCCACTATATTATCAGGAAAACAGTTTCTTCGAGATTTACAGAAAATGAAATAAATTCAAATAAATTGCTAGAAATTGCAAAGCACAAATTTTTGAATTCGTTATGAGGAGATCTTCGAGCTGATATCCATTTTGTTGAGTTCGACGTGGGTTCCTATTGTGTGAAAGTGTACTACGTGAGTTATGGAGAAGTAAGGTTAGGGATTTCCGAAAATTCGTTGAGCAATGGTTGAATTTGAGTTTGTGATGATGATTAGCATCCCGTATAAATTTTTAGAGTTTTTTATTGAAAAAATTATCAATCGAACTGCTAGAGCACGGAAGCTGCTATTCGACGGGTTTGTTAGGGTGGGTTCGAGCACTGCGTTTTGGGTTTGGGAGGAAGGAGTTTGCGAAAAGAAGTAATTTGGTGATGTTTATTGGCATTTTCATGAAGAAACGGTGATGAATGGAGCTCACAAAGGATTGGGGAATGGTGCGTTAACCAGAGGAAGTCACGACCTTTCTTTTTGAAGAAGACGGACACTGTTCATCGTGGACCGGGCAAGTGAGATTGTGGGCTACTAAAAACAAGCTGGTTAAGCCCAAATTTTAAAAAAAGGACTTAAGTTTTTATTTAGATTAAATAGTACATTAACTTGTAAAATCAATAAGTTCTTCATATGGTGTCAGATTAACGAACGGTCAGATCCGTTGGGATCGTATGCACGGTGGCTACACCATGGAACTGACTAGGAGTGAATTGGAGCTCATTACAATTTATAGCGAAATAAATTTCCTATCTGAATCAACTGACAGTTATCGTTATTTAACGATAATCAACCAAGGTGAGTAAAACTCACTAACTCTGTTTAAATTATATTTTTGTACATATAATCTAGTACTGATAAATGTTGATTTATTTCTGTGTGATTATTGTTTGGTTGAATTGTTGTTTGATTGGTTGAAATTACATTTAACGATATACACACATATCGTTAAACAAACATTTATTCTGTTCATCAGAATATGTTATATTGAATTGGAATTTATATGAATTATACTGTGTAACATTTGTGGATGCAGGGAAACAAGTCAGAGGGATCCAATTGGATTCCTCAACATTTATTTTACTGTTTTCATATATTGTGATATATGATGTGATATATAATCTGTTATTGATTTTGTGTGTTTGGATGATATTGATCATTGTTATATGGGATGTTGAATACTATAAGAAATACTAAAATGTAAAAAAGGGAATTTTCAAAGTGTATTTTGAAAATAAAATATTTATATAAAATCAACGGATTTTATATAAAAGGAAAATTTATATGAAATAAATATAATTATAAAAGGTAATATTTTGGAAAATAAATAAAATTAGAAAAGGGATTATTCATAAAATAAATAGAATTATATAAAGGAAATATTTATATAAAATAAATAGAATTTTATAAATGAAATATTTATATGAAATAAAGAGAATTATATAAAGGAAATATTTGTAAAACAAATAGAATTGAAAAGGGAATATTTGTAAACATTTACAAATAGAATTAAAAAGCAAATATTTGGAATCATTATAAATATAATTATAAAGGGGATATTTATTTAGAAAATAAATAAGAGTTATAAAAGGGAGTATTTTATAAAATGAATAGAACTTATAAAAGAAAATAAGTGGGAAATAAATATTTAATGGAAATCTGTTTTTAACAAGTGAATGGGAAAGATTAATTTAAAGTAGAATTAAGTAGAAATCTATTTTAACAACTAAAATGTAGAAGATTAATTTATAAATAATGTTTTATAAATTAAGTAAATAATTTATCATTGGATAAATTGAATATATAAGTCTAAATTTATATATGGAAGTAAAAATCGGTTTTAACATCGATATTTGAGATTGAAATTGAATGTAGCAATTATAAAAGGATTTATAAACGAAGTTTAAGTGTTAGAAATAAAAAAGAGATTTCGTATGAATAATTCTATAAATAAAAGTATAAATAAAATTTGGAAATGGGATATTATGTAAAAAGATGAAATTAAACTTAACGGATCATATAAAGGGAATATATTCACATTCGATGTGAACAATGGATTAAAATAAATATTTGATAATTTAAAACATTTATAAAGAAATTGGGTTTTGAATAGGAATTGAAATGGGAAAGGAATTAGAGTTAATCGAATGTAAGTCATTCGAAGAGAGTTAATCGAATGTAAGTCATTCGAAGAGAGTTAATCGAATGTAAGTCATTCGAAGAGAGTTAATCGAATGTAAGTCATTCGAAGAGAGTTAATCGAATGTAAGTCATTCGAAGAGAGTTAATCCAATGTAAGTCATTCGAAGAGAGTTAATCCAATGTAAGTCATTCGAAGAGAGTTAATCGAATATAATTATTCAAATAGAGAGTATCGAATATTAGTTATTCGAATATGAGTTAATCGAATTAGAGTTAATCGAATATTGATTATTGGAATAGAGTTAACCAAATATTAGTTAATCGATTAGAGTTAGTCGAATATTAGTTATTTGAATAGAATGAATCGAATATAAGTTATTCGAAGGAGAGAGTATCGAATATAGTTTATTCAAAAAGAGTTATCGAATATAGTTTATTCGAAAGAAGAGTTATCGAATATAGTTATTCGAAAGAGAGTTATCGAATATAGATTATTCGAGATAGAATTATACATTTAAATTCGACTATATCGAATGTAGGAAAGTACTATTTACTTTCCGTTTTTAAATCAAGATTTACTTATTCATTAATAAATTAGTTGTTTGTTTATTTATTCAAATTAAGAAATAAAAGTTATAAATTATTATATTTTGGAAGCATGGGATTATAACAATATTGTTATAATCAAATGGTTTTTGTAAAAGAAGTGGATCCGTAAATAGAATCCGAGAGTTGCGCAAGGAAGGCTGTTAAAGATTTAAAATGTGAACTTTGTCTATTTCGAGTTAGAAATGTTGTTCAGTTAAGGTCTAAGAGGTAATTATACCCCAACTTAAGTGACTTCAATTTTAACTAAGGAATGGATAAAGTTCGATAGTGAAGGTTGGTTAAGTAAATTTAGTTAATGAGTGTGATGGTTCGAGTTGGCATAGCGATGTTTTATTTAAACATCTGTTTAAATCCAATGAAGGAGTTTTGGTAATGTTATCCAAATAAAAATCAGAAATGTTTTCTAATATAGAAAATAAGAAATGAGAATAAATATGGAAATGTTTTCCAATGATTAATAAAGTATATTTTCTAAATTTAGAAAAAATAGAATTTACGAATATATGGAAACAAAAATAGGGAAATGAAATAAATTAATGATAAATTAATTTAAAGGGATAAATGTTGATTGATGATTAATCGATAAGATTTCCGTTTGGAAATACGACCATTGTTTATACACATGTTTTTCTTTGATAGTTAAATCACCGACTATCAGAGTTTTGACCATTTCCGTTGTCAATATGGAGAGGCCGGGAATAGATTCATTATCTGACAAACCACTTCGTGTGGGCGTTAGCATTGCGAATCAAATATGATGAAGATAATTGAAGACAGAGTTGTGCAAGGGCTGTTCTGGAAATCCTAGGTAGAAATTGCCTAAGATGGATTTATAGAATAGTGTCTTCGGTTTGTCCAGACCTAGGACAACTTGAATGGACGAATGTCTGACAGAGTATATCTAATAGATCGCGTAAGCTGATCTCTTCAAACTATCCACGTTTGGTGGCGGAGGATTACGTTTCTCTTAGCTTTATATGCGTGATATTTTTTTGGGGAAATCAATTTGTGATTTGGCGGGTATGACGATGCGGCATTCAAAGTAAATGGAGGTGTGATCTGTCAAAAGGGTACATTATGATCTCAAGCCTCATCAACCAGGAAATGACAAAAATCGGGCAAGAAGCATGGCTAAGTGGGTCGCCCCCATTAGGGTGTATTGTCACCATCTAGAGAATATTCATAATTGTTACTTCTTTTCGCTTCTGTATCTCCAGGGAACGGTTATGTTGCTAGCAACCGTAGGTGACAATATATTCGATACACTCAAGATAAATGAGTGGTTGATCAGGTATGGGCCGAGTTGCAAGACATTCTTGTTGAACCCGGTGTATTCCTTTTTAGAGATACACTATCGGCAGGTGGTTCCATACCTTGTCATAGTCGGAATCCAGTCTCCAATAAGCGCGATTGTATACTATATATATGTGGAGCGTGAGATGCAAGCGTTCTGCTAGATTGTATTTACTTGTGATTAGACATTATTATAATATCAGAAAATATTGATTTTGGAAACTGTTTTGGGTCATCGTAAGGTAAAAACCGTCCTATTTATGTGTGGATCGGTCTTATGATAATCTTTTCTTTTGAAAAGGATTTTGAAAAGTTAGATCGAATGGTTGGAGTTTACTCACACCAGTCCCATGACAGACCCATAGTTTATTTTGTTTTCTTTTCCCTAAACTCTTGGGTGCCCAAATTTGTACGAGCAGTCAAGTAGTCGGGATTTACAGATACACTAGATGGAGCTTGGAGCAGGAGGCTTTAGCAGCAATTTACAGCTATTGTTTATTTCTGCTGTGATGTAAGTGTTGCACTCTAATATATATATATATATATATATATATATATACATATATTTGTGTTTCAATGTTATTTTGTATACTATATTTTATTCGTTCCACTATGAGATTCGTGTTACTCTGATGTTGTTGTGTTCTTCTTCTTCTTCTTCTTCTATTTTAATAGTTCTACCTTATCTATTCTCCCCCTAACTTCTTTCTATTAACTATCCGGTATTTTCGATGTCTGAAAAGTCGACATTGGTATTTGTGTCGATTTTCGGAGTCGCAAATCCCCGGGTCGTTACATCATAAAAATTTGGAAAAATATGTAAAAATTCTAAAGTATTATTTTATGACGTTGGTGAAATTTGGGTTAATTTGGATTAAGTTTGCTAATTCTATAGTTAAACATGGTTAAGGGGATTAAGGGGGAAATCATGCTTTTGGGTATGTTTTGATCTAAATTATTTCATCTGATTGATGTTTTAATGATTTTGATTGATTCCATATGTTGCTATTATTGTTTGGTATGCCTTATGGATGCATAGGAAAGTTAGAATGTTCGAAAATGCCGTCGAGAGGCGAAAATAGTTTGCTGGAAAGTGGTGCAGGTTTTGGGTCGCATAGAGCGATTCCTAGGGGAGCGAACCCTAGGAAATGAGCGATTCCTAGGGGAGAAACCCATAGGAAATGAGCGATTACTAGGGAGCGACCATGAGAAATGAGTGATTCCTAAGGGAGCGACCCTTAGGAAGTGGGCGATTCCTAGTGGAGCAACCCCTAGGAAGTGAGCGATCCTAGGGGAGCGACCCCTCGGAAGTTAGCAATTCCTAGGAGAGTGACTCCTAGGAAGTGGGCGATTCCTAGTGGGGCTACCACTAGGAAGTGAGCGATCCTAGGGGAGCGAACCTTAGGAAGTTAGTGATTCCTAGGGGAGCGACCCTTAGGAAATGAGCGATTCCTAGTGGGGCTACCCCTAGGAATGGAGTGATCCCTAGGGGGATGACCCCTAGGATGGGGGCGAGCCCTAGGATAGCGAGCCGGTCAAGGAGGGTGAGATCAGATAGCCTAACAGTATTGCTATGGGATGTGTGCAAAGGATTTATCGATGTCTACAGATGGTTTTACAAATGAGAGAAGAGGCATGTAGACGAACCAGAGCCAGAGGATGCATGGACTCGGAAGGGTTATTGGCTATAGACCAGAAGGGCATGGTCTTGGCAATTAATTGTATGGAGTCCAGAAGGGCACAGACCCTTCATGTCCCCAATGGATTTGGTGATCAAAGTAGTGGATATCGTATGCTTTACGCACCGAGTTAGTGATATGAGGATGATTGTTATGTTTGATGTTTTCTATCACCATGACATGCCCACCCCCATTATACACTATATGTTAGCGTTACCTTAGAGTATTGTACATCTTGTTGTGCTAACTCTTTGGTTGCAGGTCTAGGTTCAGGTATGATTATTTATACCTGTTATTGTTTTATATAGCTGCTATCGCTCACACCGGACTTTTTTCTGACCTAGAGTTTTATGTCTCTTCTTATTACTCTGGTTGCTCCTAAACGAGCAGACTAGAGATAGGTTAGGCGGTTATGCACGAGTAGCTATCTGGAGACGAGCAGGAGGCTTCCACATACTATATACATATATTCTCCCTGTGTTGTTGTTGGTCACTACTTTGGGCATTAGTAGTGTACCTTTTCTATTTTGCTTTAGAGACAGTACTTTGAAGTTGTAATAATAATGGTTTGGATCATAAGTTGTATTTTGAATTCCGCTACTCTGATAGTTACGGTTTAGTTTTCAGCTTATGTACCATCTCCCCTGTTTTATGTTAGTAATGTTATTATTATATTTTATTCCATGCGCTGTGAGATATACTACAGGTTCCAAGTAGTTCATTGTTTCTTTCTTCTGACGACCGTCCCGTGCTGGTTCAGTATTGGCACAACGCATTTTGAGGGAAATGTCGGCTGGTACGGGATGGGCCGTCACACCATAATTTTTTTCCAACGCTTTATTCAACGTTCGCCAAGCTTTCTTGTAACTGATTTTGATGAAGAGTTGGTCGTCGACAAGCACCTGCACCGTACCAGCTGAGTCAAAATCAACCTTCACAAAAGACATGATTTTGGACATAAGAAATCCAGAAGCGGCTTGCTTGTGGTTGGAATTAATCGTAAGGTTGGCACAGTTATGTTCATGAGGCAGCTTTCTGATTTTCCACCATCCAGTTTGAGAATTTTTAGACACTATAGTATGTATTTTCCATGGGAAGGTAGCATCAACATTACATACAACAATATATATTGTTTTGTTCGACTTGATTGGCTTGTATGAAACACCGTGCAAAATAGACCACTCTATAAGTTGGCGGAGAAACTTTTCTTTACTTTGGAATGTCATCCCAACAGAAAAACCATTTTGTGCGCAAGCAGTCGAGATTTTTCCACCAGAAAACTCTAGATTAGCCATATGGCTCTGGTCATCATTTGAGCCATGTAGAGATCATCGTCCAATGGTACTTCCATTTGAACCTCAGCACCATCATCTTCAGAATCTTCCGTCTTTGGAAAGTCATAGTCCAATGGTTCATTGTTGACTTCCATTCATTGCATCCAACATGTATAATCAACAGTTGTCGTGGCAACCACCATGTTATCAATAGGGTCATTTACTTTGATTCCTATGTCTTCATTTAGAGCATATGTCTGTTCTGAAGATCCTGCACCCCGGTCTAATTCAGATTCTTCAGTCAATTTGATATTAAATGCATTTCAGTCACATCTTACATTTCAACGAGTAGTTAGCAAACTAAATTAATGTGCAACACATACTTTGGCTCATATCGTACAGTTCTGACTGAGAAGGAAATACATCATGTTGCAATTGTTGTCCATAGTCTTCTGGCTGAAAAGTTTGTTGTTATTGCCCATGAACATTTGGTTGAATAGTTTGTTGTTGTTTCTCGTCCACATTCGGATGAAAATACGGATTGGTATACATAGGAGAACTAACGATGATTGAAGGATCATGAGTTTGCAATATTTCTGTGAAATACCCTAAGCCGATACTCACGATGGGAGGTGTGGTGATTTCTTCCATGACTTCTTCCACGATTGCTTTTGCCGTTTTTCCAATAAACAACTCAATCGATTTCTTAACTGTAGAAAACATTACTTGTACATCTTCATCGTTTGAAAGTGATACTGCTCTCGACCCCAAATCAGTAGGCAAGTTAATCGATAAATATCATATTCGAGAGTGTTAATTTTGTTTACTTTGAAAATTGACTCTTTCAAAGCATCAAGTAAACTCTCCTTGGTTTGCAGAATCCTCCCATATAATTTCCATTTGGTGCTCATCCACGAGCAATTCACCGCCATAATAGCAAAGTGTAGGAATAAAATTTGGCGCCATTGTTGAGTGAGTATATTAGTTATAAAGTTATACGTGTTTCTGAAATGAGAAGTAATGTGTTGAAAAATTTTGAAATAGGCAAAGCATCTCTGCAATGTCATTATCAAATCATCTTTAATCATCTCAGTAATGTCATTGTCAAGTCAGATTTGGCAGAGCTTTAATCATCTCATTTTTTTTGAAATTAAGCATCATCAATGTTCTTTGTCCATCTTTATCACAAAGGACAAGCTATGGGTCAGATTTGGCAGAGTCTTGTCAACTCATTTGTTTCGAAATAATGACTCATTTGGCTAGCTTTTGGAAATAGGACAATTTTGGATCGACTTTATGAGTGTCTAGTCAAATCACCTGTTTTGTGGCAGATCGTACTGTTAGGAACATTTGGCGCAGCTTTACTTAACAAATGAATGTCCATTTCAAATTTCGAACAGTTTGAAAATTATTTTATATCTGAGTGGCCATTTCAAATTTCGAACAGCTATACTTAATGGCAGTAAGTTGTCATTTCATCTTTTTGACAATACTATATGAAACAACTTTAGTCAATTTGGTCTAATATACTGTTTCGGACCAGTTTTGTTCAATGTACTATGACTGATACTACTCGAAAACACTTTAATCAGTGAGGTTTCATTTCATCAAACAAAGTTTTTTTGGCTGTAGACATTGATTTTAATTTGTAATAACATATAATTGTAATAAACAACCCATCTTCTTAGATAAAACCAAACATTTTTACTTCATACTCATCTTCCAAGTTCTACAATCATACAAATGCACGAACAATAATTCAAACTAATATTTGAAATACTACTACTTCAACAGATAATTGGAACACAAATGGTTACAGTTAAATTGCAAGTCTTCTAGGAGTTGTTTCAGACATCTAATTTCTTGTTCCAGCTCGTTCGCATATGCTATGCCCTTTGGACACAGCTGTTCGTCAATCCATTCCGGAAATTGCATCCGTGCAGATAATTGGAACAAAGAAGTTTCGATGACCAATGCTTTCACCATCTGCTGTTACAACAACTTTAGCCATATATCCACAGTGACAACAAACTAGGTAAGAGTTAACCACTTGTTCAGATGGGCCTTGATTTATTGGTACGCGCTCAACCTCTTGTTCTACAACGGGTTAATAAACAAGATGTTCACTCACTCATGGGACACACACAGGTTCATTCGGTCCTGGTTGAAGTGAGAGTAGGTTAAGATCCAGGTATTCACGATTAAGCTCCTCATAATGTTGTTCTTGATAGTTTATATTCCAATCTATATTAGTCCGATCACTAGACATTGGAAGGGATTCATGGGCGTTACTGAAATCAGAGTCCACAGATGATGGCCATGAAGGCATTGTTAAGAGAAATATAGTTGAGAAGATATAGTTGAGTACGAATGAGAATTATGAAGGAGGAGGTGGGTATATGTATAGTTTAAAATACACTGGTGAACTTTGAAAATGCACACAAAGGCAAACTTTGAAAATGCGCCCAGTTCTCTGTCTTAAAATTTTATAAATTAGGTTCTTGTTGTTTTGAAAACCATCAAAAAATAATAAAAAAATCACGAAAATTCAAAACTAAATTCAACACGTAATAATCATTGAATTCATGCATTAAAACTACAAAAAAAAAACAAATCAAAAGCAAAAAAAAAACATAAAAACCACACCATACATTATATTGCAACAATTAATGCAATTATTTGCTGTAGTTGCTGATTTTTCAGCAACTTGCAATTAGTTGCATTAACTACAGTAATATTGCTGATATATCAGCAATATTTTGTAATAATTGCATATTTTGCAGCAAATTTTCATTCCCCTTCTGTTTTTTTAGTTATACATCAATATTAAACAAAGTTGCTGATATATCAACAATTAACAATTGTAGATATATTAGCACATATTTATAAACCTTTATCACCTATAACATAACTGCTGACATATTAGCAATTATGCAAAATAATTGCTGATATGTCAGCAATAATTTATCTAGATTTTTAACTAAAACTCAGGATGAATTGTTGCTGACATTTCAACAAATATTAAGTATAATTGCTTAAGGTGCAATTTTTTTCTTCAAATTCCTCCCATGAATATTTGCAATTTTTTGAATTTTTTTATATATCAGTGCCAAAAAAAGTTGAAAAACACGAAGAGGGCAAAAATGGGGACTCGCTTTGAAGAAAACTTTAGAAGGGAGGCCGCTTAAATCAAACCTGGAAATTGGGACGTGACACTAATTTTCATTTTATCAAAAGCGAAGTTTATAAATATCAGTAAAAAGGAGTTTATGGAACATTGCCGTCATTGAGAAAGTTGATTGAAACACAATCGACAATGTGATGTATATGGAAAAGATTTATTTCAAGATCCAAAAGCTTTGCAAACTAAATTGCCCAAAGAAATAACTAAATTGGTGGATATTCTTGATTTTATGAGGTCATATATAGAAGATAGTGGATTCTACTCTGCATGGGTTGTTTATCAGAATTTATCAACTATTTAGGTCATGATTGCTTTCACCGAGAGTAGTTTTTTCAAATTGAAATTGATTAGAAATTATTTTCAAATGACTGTAGCACAAAAGCGATTAAATGGACTTGTAATGATCTCAATTGAAAGCGGTTTTCGAAGAAAATTAATTATAATAATTTAATTAAAGAATATATTACAAAAAATTTGTAAGAAGTAACATTTTTCTTTAAATAGTCGTAGAGAAAATGATCATATTTGGTGTGGAAGGTCAATATTTGATTAAATGTTTCTCTAATTCTGGATTGTAGTCTATTTGATGTATTAAATCTTTTGTATGAAATGTTGATATTTTGTATTGTTATTATTTGATTTTGTGCTTAGGAAGAATTTAGAAAAACATATATGATGTATTCTAGTGGGCAACAAAAAATGACTAGGCTTAGGCAACCAGTCATTTGGACTGGCCCTGCCTAAATTACACTATCCACTAATAGCTAGCGTCATCTGGACTCAAATATGTTAGGTCTCATAGCAGCTTTGTCTCGACTGTTGCATGGCATGTTGTATTTGGTGGATAAGAAAAGCTGGAGGTTGACTAGAGGAAGATACACGTAGAGGATGCGCTTAGCGAGGAATATTCAGCCATTGTTTGTAGTATTTAGGATTCTTCTGGTGAAGGTAATACAAAGCTATTAGTAATCAATATTAAATGGCAACAATATAATGTCACTGGTATGACAACTGTCAATTCATCATTATTAATGGTGAATGAAAATCAAAATCAATAATAATGATAAATTAACTATTATATTAATTTTGATTTTTCACTATCTTAATTCATCATAAGTACTAATATTTTTTAAGGTACATTTGATTTAAGGAAAATGTTTATAGTATTATTTATGATTATGTAAATAACTTATAATTCTAAGATCAACAAAGTTATTATTTTATACTATTGCAAATAATTCATGACGAAGCAAGAAAATTTTATATATTAAGTAAAATAAATTAGAATGTTAATACAAAAATTAATGGAGTTAGAATCGATAAATCATATTTTTCTTTTTTCCATTATCAACACTTCAGAGCAATTATATTTTGATGCATTTATGTGTTGGTAAATTTATCACTACTAGTCCACAGTTTAGCGATCGATCTGTATTCCAATGGTTATTTTACAATGATAACAATAAAATATTGGTAGGATTTTTGATTTACAAGTAGTATCCGTACAGTAATAGTTTTCTCACATCTGTAGTGGTTACCATTTTCCGTAATAGCCACAGTGGTATTGAATGTGTCGATCATCCACTTATTATTATTTTTGAACATAAATGGTAATACTGTTTCCATATTGATTAAGAATTTCAGTCTTTGGGAAGTATAACAATCGTCCAACAAGAAAATTTTCAATTTATTTGGTTTATCGATTTGAATACCTATTGATTCTAACAATTAAGTGCTGGACTAACTATTCGAACTTTTCACTTTCTAGATGTGGATCTGGAACCAATGAATAAGGGTATTTCAAACACTAGCAAGGATAAAGAAAAATGATTTGAATAAACAGGAAGTGACTTGGATAAAATAGAAGTAATTCAAACAAAAAAGCAATGCTTAGACAAACATTGCAATAGAAATACGGACTAAAGTAAAGCTGAAATTAAGGTGACATCCATTTTTTGAAATGTTATATAAGTTAAACCTAGCACCATCAAATCAACAAGATGTATATACAAACTACAATAACGAACAATAAACCTAACATCATTACTTCGAAAATACTTATTTGCATAACAATGAACGACTAATTACAGTAGTTCAGCAAGATGTTGTATTCAATTGAGAAGTATTTGTTTGTGCAGTTGTGGTGATTATGTTCATTGTTGTAATTCATAATAACATCTTGTTGGATTAAACTATGAAATATGATAAAATTTTATGCATTATTTTAGTTAACTGTCGTGTAGCTTTGTATTTGGCAGTGATATATATGTTAGACGGATATTTGCATGGTAAATATTGCCCGACAACTACTATATATTTGTCTGTCAAATATTTTGGTTTTATTACACTTTAGTTTTAATATATTGTATTTGTGTTTTTGCAGGTCTTCTTCTATTGATGTTCTTGTGGTTTTCATGTTAGGCAACAATATTTATAACAAAAGGCTTGGCTTGAGTGTGTTAAATTTGGTGATATAAAATCACAAGTAGGTGGAAACTAATATGCAAAAAGGAAAGTAAATATTTTTAATATGGAAATGCATAAATTATTGATTGCATGTGCATGAGATGGCAGAGAAATAAATGCAGGCTATTTTCTTCCGTCTTTGCTAAGGAAAGGAATTGACGATTTACTTGCTACGTTTGCGCCATTTGTTTCCTCTGTGATTGGTCTCCACTAATTATTACCATATCTTAGTAAGATAACTGATGACTCACATATATTTGGCTACATATTGGTGGTAGACTTCATTGTAAACTCATCCTGAGATTCAGTCAGAGATCCCTAAATAGAGTGTATCTTCTTGTTAATACTAATTCAAAGGTTTTGCTTATGTAAACTCTTATCTTGTAATCTCTTATATCTCTCCCTTGTGCGGAATAAATCTCTCTCACTTGGACTGGATATAGACTATCTTCTTGATGACAGTGGAACCAGTATAAAAATCGTGTGCCTCTTTTCTTCTTTATAGTTATTTACTATTATTTTGGAGTAATAAAATAATTATTGTTAATTGATTGATGTTCAATAAGCAAATCTAAATCTTATTTATTATGCTTTCGCATGTGTGCAACCTTTTTGCAAAACAGATTGGTATTGGAGCAATATGTGCAATTTTTCGCACAATAGATTGGTATCAGAGCGAGGCGATTTGTTTAGATTGCGCATTAATGGCTTCAAGAAAGAGCATCAAATTTGTTGGTAGTTATTCTACTACTATTTTGGGAGAAAAGAAAGACTTTGGTGGATGAAATTATGTTGAGAGAAGAGAGCATTCCAACTTGGGAACTTTGACGTGATAAAAAGTTTAGTGTGTTTACGGGACCATCAGATTTGGGAACTTTTGATCATGTTTCAGAAAGGGTTGCTCATGTTGATGATGCTCGAGTTGATCAAGAAAGGAGCTCAGGTTAGGTGATAGACATGTATCAATTTGGAAAATCCATTAAGACAAGACAAAATAGCACAAACGCTTTTAAGACTGTTGGTTTTTGCATGGTGCATCTCATATGGAAGATGCATCTTTTGCAGACGGTGGTTGCGTTTGTAATGTGGTTTTGATTGAAGCAAAAGGATTTGTTGTATGTACAGATATTTGAATTAGCTTTTTTGTTGTCAATTGGCTTTAGTTTCTGGCTCTGTATTTAGATCAGTAATTGAGAGGATTTGTTGGCCTTTTCAGTATTAAGATTACTTTAAAATCTACCTTATTGGATTTTGATATTTACAACATTTGTTGCAGATGGGGACATAGTCTGAGCTCGTTAACAAGGTGATGGGGGGTAGCTTTGCCAAAACCCATTAGGTAAATATTCAGTTTTTGTCACTATGAGATTTTGACTTAGGGTAGAGTTATTTTTTGAGGAGTTTTATGTTGTGAAGAGTATTTGATTCGAGATGAGGTGTTGAAGATACTTGATTTTACATCAAGTTGGAGTGTTAAATTTGGTGATACAAAATCACAAATAGGTGGAAACAAGTATGCAAAATGAAAAGTAAATATTTTTAATATGGATGTGCATAAATTATTGATTGCATTTGCATGAGATAGCAAAGAAATAAATGTAGACATTATTTTCTTTCATTTATCCAAAGGAAAGGAATTAATGATGTACTTGCTATGTTTGCACCATTTGTTACCTTAGTGATTTACCTCCATTATTTATTACCATATATTGGTAATTTGATTGATGATTCACATATAATTCTCTGGCTATATATTGGGGGTAAACTTCATTGTAAACCCATCCTGGCACTCAGCTAGAGATCCCTAAATAGATTGTTAACCCTAATTCAGGGTTTTGGTTATGTAAACTCTTATCTTGTAATCTCTTGTATCTCTCTATTATATGGAATAAAATATCTCTCCTTAGGACTAGACGCACATTATCTTCTTGATGATAGTGGAACTAGTATAAATATTGTGTGTCTCCTTTCTCCTTTATAGTCGTTTACTATTTGTTTGAAGTAATAGAACAATTATTATTAGATTGATTGATGTTCAATTGAAAAATCTAGTTCTTATTCATTGTTCTTCCGCACTTGTGTAATTTTTGCATAACAAATTGTTATTAAAGCAATTTGTGCAATTATTTTGCATGACGGAGTGATTTCGTGTTAAGATTAAAAGATGATACATGTAAACATTGACCTGAATTAGTACCTAGTTCTGTTGAATTGGTTTATGAAACAGTTGGTAGGAAAATAGTAATTAAAATTAATTTTGATTTGTGCAGTATATTATTTCTTGTTAGTCATAACATGAAGATTATCTACTTGATTGACCTATATGTAAGAGGTCTGATAGCAGTATGATTGATGTTATTTTTTTGTTATTTGCATGTTCTTCTATTATGGGTGGTTCGTATGATTTGTAAATGGTTGTTTCTTCATTTGATTATGGTTCTTTTTCAAACAATTGATAAAAAAATGATTATGACAAGCCGATATTTACTGGACTAGCTCAAATATCTCCTAGAGATGTTGAATTTTTTCAGTTATATCTTATGTTATACTGTATTATGAACGAATACAAAGTTAATGGTGTTAAGAATTTTATGACAATAGTAGCGTTTTAAGGTAGCTTATATCAATGGATCTTTGTCACCTAGAACGCAAAAAAGATAAGTTGGATTGAAAATAGATGAAATTGAAATTAAAACACAACATCACAAGATATTACACCCTACCATCCACTTTATTGATTCACCAAAAATTTTGTTTAAAATTAATAGAACAAAGCTGAAATTAGCAAAATACCATTGAATCAATACCAAATTGCGAAAGGGGATCAAAATATCTATATAGCTAAAATTGTTGGAGAAGAAGAACAAAGATGGACAAGAGAGAATTAGCAATTAATTTTCCATCCATTCTCCATTATAAAGATGAATTTCCTTCATTTGGCTTAAGAATGAAGGATTACTAGGAGATTAAGAAAATTAATTGCCCAATTGTTTTGAAACCTTTCCAAATATTCATAATTTGATTGTAATGTAAATATATAATCATGATCTTGGTTTTCGTATGTTTCCTTGCTTGCATTAATCTCCATCATAATGTTTTGTTTCTTCATATTGCAAAATCATGAATTATAAATAAACTTCTCTCCTCATTAATAAATACACTGATTAATTACTCGATTTGGTAATCAATTTGATTCCATCTAAAATATCCTCTCAATCATTCCAAATTTAGCTTAATTGATTGATTGAATCAATTAATAATTTTCTTTTCTTCTTTGAAAGATATTAGAATCATATAAATTTGACACTTCACCTTGATTTAAATATCACATATCTTCAACATGTCATGCATGCCATATCCATATTTGTAACAAATTTCCATATCTCAACCACATTAAATTAAAAACCTCAACCACTGCCTGTGTAACAACCCAAGAATTTTCGGCCCCGAAAATCGACATAAATACCTTTACCGTAACTCATGCCGATCCTCCAAGCACCGAAAACACTGGATAGTTATTAGAAAGAAATTAGAGGGTGAGTTAAGAAGGAAAGAAATATTAGAATAGAAGAAGAAGAAGAAACAACACAACATAGAGTCTCACATCGCAGCGGAACAAAATATAATACATAAATAAATCTTTATTGAGAGCTTTAAAAATACTTACAGTATCAGAGTACATCCCACAATGAGATAGTTATAATAACCTGTTCCCATATACAACAAACAGCGGAATAGTAGCTATATCATATCATATGTCTGAACATCTCCAGCTTGTCTCTAGACTTCACAGCATTCGATAACCTGAACCTGTACACCCCGGGCTAACCTGAGCATTTACAAAACACCGGGTCAGTCTGGTGAACCAGAGTGAGATAAACTCGCACAGTATTAAGAGTAAATCATCCAATCATGATTTTTAAAGTTCAAAATCTATTCAGATGAAAAGGATAATCGTAAGACCAAATCCACATATAAACACGGACGGTTTTTACCTTACGATAACCCAAAACAGTTTTGAAACCAATATTTTTTTCTGATATTATAATAATGTCTAAATATAAGTAAATAGAATCTAGCAGAACACTTGCATCTCACGCTTCACATATAGTATACAATCAAAAAACGCGGGCGCTTATTGGAGATTGGATTTCCAACTATGACAAGGTATGGGACCACCTGCCGATAGTGTATCTCTAGAGGCGAATACACTGGGTTCAACAAGAACATCTTGCAACCCGACCCTCACATGATCGACCACTCATTTCGCTTGAGTGTATCGAATGTATATCACCGAAGGTTGGGATCAGCAACCGTCTCCCGAAAAGGGACAGCATCGAATATAGATTAAAGAAGTAAATAGGAATTTCTCTAGATAGGTGATTATACACCCTAATGGGAGCGACCCACATAGCCATGCTGCCTGCCCGATTTTTGTCATTTCCTGGTTGGTGAGGCTTGAGGTTTAGATTAACTTTTAAACACCAGGTCACCATTCACTTTGAATGTCACATCGTTTGATCCGTCAGATATCACTAATTGACGTACACAAAAGTACTCTAGTTAGAAGCTAAGAGAACGGCAATTCGCCGCCAACAACTATAACACGTTTGAAGAAATCAACGTACGTGGCCCTTTGGAAATACACTGTCAGACATCCGTCCATACAAGTCATCCAGGAACAGGATGAACCGAAGGCACTCTCCCACCGCATCCATATAGGAATCACCCCATGGATCAGTAGCGAGAAGTCCTTGCAACCCGTAGATTCCAACCACGACAGAATCACAGCTTATCTCGGCTTGCCAGGCAGAGAATAGTAGTGTTTCTTTCGTTTATGAAAATCCACAGTCTTCAATGTTCCAACTCGATCCTCTTTTGGTATCTTCACGTATTTGTTGGTCGGAATGGTTTTCGAATATAAATTCGAACCCGGTCTTTCCATAACAACAATCGTATTGGACACGTTTGATAGTCAGTGATTTAACTATCAAAATAAACAGTGTTTCAATCATGACACTCCAATGAGTTCACTGGTTCAGTATCCAGCATCACTTGGCCTTTTATTTAAAATAAACTAGTTCACTTCTTGTTTAATAAAAATTCTAACTCTTTTATATTTAGAAATATGGTAACTGATTTCTTAATTAATATACCAATATTCTCAACTCTTTTTCTATATACTACTTAATGACTTATAACCATATTCAATTCTCACTAAATTCTCCTTCCAAAAACATTTCAACATCATTATTTAATATTTAAAACAAGGAAAATCCATTCAACTCATTTTTCTTTAAAAAGCGTTACGCAGTATCTTGTATTCCATTCTCGAAACCATAACTAACAATGATTAGTATAGAATAAAACTAACTTTACATTTCCTTTACTTCGGATTTCTCATTATATATATTTTCCAATTTTCACCAACGTTGCGTTATTTCACTAATGGAGATAATGAACTATACCTAACCTCTTTTACGATTACCAACTAATATCATCTTCAAATAATCCAGATGTCATTCAAGTTGGGGTATTTTAATTACCTCTCAGACCTTGATCAACAATGTTCTTTCCTCATATAAATATAAGTTGTAATCAACCAATATTTTATTCCAGTCTCAAAACAAATTCCACCATAGCTTGGACTTGGTTATACAACCATACGACCATCTTCTTTAACTAGATTCACTTATTTCCGATCTCCTTTTAAAACTATACGACCATTTTCAACTTTGGAAATCCTATTTCAATTTTCCCCTTTTTACTTTATTTCAATTTCAAACCACGTTAATCTAATATCAACGCTTTTACACTTAAAATCTCATTTACATAATCCCGGTTATATATAAACCCTTCTGTTCTCAATTCCTTTTACTTAACTCAAATATTAAGCAACCATTTAATTTACTCTCTCGTATACGCTTCATTTCCTTTTATAACTTCGTTATAAAGATATGGGTTTTAAGTATAAAACCCGTTCATAACTTCTTTCACCATCCCATTAGATTTCATTTCACTTCGATTACTTTTGAAAAGTAATTTTCTAAATTATTATTAATTAAAATAATAATGTATTTCAATCATTAACTGTAGTTAATTCCTTTATTAATTAAAATAAATAGTAAATTCTTTTTAAAACCTTATTTACTTTTAAACAGTATTCATTAAACCATTTTAATCGAAACACATCAATTTGATAATCAATTTCAATTCAAACTGGTCGATTTAATTAACACAAAACTCGATTATCCATTTACCAATTCTAATTCGTCCTCACTTTAAATTAATAAAAAATATAATTAATTTAAATAATTCCATTAATTGTTTTCTTTACAAAACAATTATCAAAGTTTAACCACTCGATTCATTCTTATTCTCATCCTTGTAAATTTTATTAATATCAGAATTAACTTTATAAAATAACTTAATAATAGATCAAAGTCTTAAATAAATAAAATATTTATTTCTCTTTAATAACCTTTATTCAAAATAATATATTCAAAAATCTATCTCCAGTTATAAAATAAATTTTATAACTTCATCTCTACCGATTCACCAGACGGTGAATCAATATTCACAAAACAATTGATTTTATAGGCCATACACTGTCAAATACTAAACCAATACCGCCTATTGGTTTAAACGAACAGATGTTGAATATTTAATAATCAATCATCAAATCAATCACCCCATCAGATCAGTTCATATACGATAATATGAAAAAAAATCATTTTTTTTGAGGAATCCGGTTGGATCCCTCCAACCTATTCTCCCCTGTATTCTGAGCGGTTATCACAAACCAGATCATTCAGTTTCATTTAACTGATAACAATGAATAACATCCATTTAACATCAACCATAAGAAATGCAAACAATTCAACAATCTAAACACGTTTATAAAATAAATGTGACCAATAAGGTAAGTTACCTTTATTGGAACCAATCGTTAAAAATAACAATTTGATGTTTTACTGAAATTAAACACAGTTTAATTTCATCAGTTATATCAACAAACAAATGTATAACTAGCAAATAGGCAACCATCAGCAAGCAGAGCACACAAAATAAAGAACCCAATTTATATAAAATATATCTAGGAAAACTGAGTGAGTTTAACTCACCTTGTTTCGTTGTCGCTAAAACGGTGCGGTTCCCGATTAAATTAAACAAACGTTTAATTTAATTAAGTTCCAAGCACTGTCCAGGCTGACTCCAAAATATAATGTTTATTGGTGTGGTCCCAATGCCATTCTATTTCGTTCAATTTTGTCAAAAGATGCGAGAGCTATAAACAATATAATTATATGGTTTAATATGATTTATTTCTTAATTAATTCTTAATAGATTGATTACTTTGATCAGGTCATTCTCTATTTCCCCGTATCCTTCGTTGTTCTTGTTCATGAACCTATGCACAAAATCTGTTCAGTCATACATGATTAAATATTATATGATTGATTATATTTTATCATATACCTGATTGCTTAAATAATAAGTTAGTATAATGGCTAATTACTTAGGGGTAAGCTTAACAACCGATCCTCTTTTTCCACTCCCTCGTTCATGTTCGAATTCCTCCTGAGACCGAACTCAAGCTTTCGCTCCTCCTTGTTATAGCTCCGTTCAAACCATGTAGCACCTAATAATATGTTTAAAATAAATTCTTAATAATATCAGGTTATACTAATTACTTTTAATTATAATTAAAAACGTTTAATCACTTCACTAAGTTTGATTAGTCTGGCCGAACTAATTCTTTCCGGGTCCTTGTACATGTTGCAGTTCTCTTGTTTGCATAGACCAAGAACTATGCAACTTCAATTTGCCACATCTGTCAAAAATTCCATTAATACACTTTTAGTTAATATAATTTAATGATTAAAACACTTAGTTAACATTAAACCTAAGTATGCAGTTACCACAAACCAACCAGCTTCTTTTCATTCTTGCTTGTTTCGTTCCAAACAATGATACCGTTTTAACCCCACGCTCGCCCATCATCATCATGCTGCACCGCCTTTGTCCGATCATGTGAGTGCCATCAGGCTTCGCCATGCTATGCATCTGACCCCGTTCTACCTACGTTCTGAAACTCGAACCCTCTGATGCCTTCCTCCGCCCGTGGTGACCCAAAAACCCAGCCCTCTTTTGGGTCAGATTTCGGCCAGTCCAGGAAGGGGTTTCCAATCATCATCGTTCAAATGGTTGATCTCGCATAGCCCTTGAAGTTTGTGTTTGGGAAAATCTAGAATGGATGAACGGATCGATGGATTTAAGATGAAGGATCGAATGTTTTCAGGCGTTGGTTATATGATGGCGGTGACATTTTCGTTGACCTGAGGATAGTGGAAAATTAGGGTTCACGAGTTTGGTATTTATTTGGGTGAAAAACTATTATTATATTATCACCGAAACTTCGTCGCAAAGTAACAAGTAAAACTATCCGCTGTCGACCTCTGTTTTCTGATAAAAAGGCTAATCTTAGTGTATAAAGGTATTCCGAACCCAATGGAACAAGTTTCGTCGAAATCCGAGGTCGTATGAAAAAAATTCCTTTATAAAACCAGAAATAAACACGCGTTTGATTTTTCCATGGTCACTAGATAAACCCGATCAACTTGAAACATTGCAATCCTATAATAATTTGTTGATACGAATCCAACGGCACTAGTTTCATCGCATTCTGAGACTGTTTCCCCGGTAGGCTAATTTTACGCGCAACGCAATGCCATTCTGAACACCAAATTTGCCGGCCTCTAAAAATAGCAAACCATATACCTATCCCAACTCTAATCGACGATACGAACTCAACGGGACTGGTTTCGTGGCCTAATTCGATCGTCTGTTCAAGTTACACTCAAATATCCCTTTAATAAGTTAAATAAATTAAATTACATTCTACAGAAATTAACTGGGCGTTTATGGCTACCGTGGCCACATACGACATCGGTTTGCCACGCCATTTATCACCGTGCAATAATTTAACATTACGGTCCCAATGGAACGGATTTCGTCGAAATCTGAGTCCATTTGCAAAATGGCCATTTTAAAGGTCGATATTTTAAATAACGATTTCCACAGCGATTATTTCAAATTTTGATTTGGCCATAACTTACTACCTACAACACGAAATCTGGATTTTTTCTCTTTCATATGAAAATTATCGTCAATATGGTTCCAACATTTCTTGTTTCACAGAAATCCAACTTATATCGGATCCTGTATTCTCAGTTGAAGTTCAAAATTCAATATTACGAACTACCGTGCCATTTCGAGCTCGATTTATATTATATATAATTTATAACGTTCAACTTCGCGTTAGATATGAAATTCCATTAATATTACCAATATAATATTTAAAATAAATAAATAAAATTAAATATTTGATGGCCAAAAACACGGGTCGTCACATTCTTCCCCCTTAAAATAATTTCGTCCTCGAAATTGCTAAGGTAAGAAAGAACGTTACAAACCCATAAATTTTCAAATTCAATTTATTTTAAATAAAAAATCAATTCAATATTTTAAATAAATATTTTCAAAAACATCGAAAATTTATAACACTTTAAATTTTCGAAAAATTTCGCCAGCACCTCCTATGTATGGCTCAATCGGTACAATTACAACTTGCCTTTCTAGGCCTTCTCCAATTCAAAAGAAAATAAAACATCCAAGCGGCTTGCCAAATAGGCTCATAAATCACCAAACCCATATAAAAATAAACGGGTACCTTTTTGTTGGGCATATCATTATATCCTTTCCATCTGCTACCCTATCACCATATACAAATGCATTCCCAAACAAAATTTCAGTTTTATCCTCAAAACCAAATCCTTCAGGCGTCCAAGCCAAATCCCATACTTAATTTCCATTCATTATCAATTCCAACTTTTAACTTACGAGTCCAACACCATTTCAAATTCCTGTCTCACAGTTCAAAATCTGATTCTACTTGATATATTATATCCCGATTCAATTTCCAGTTAACTGGTTTCAATTCAATACATATTTGCTTTCACAATTTCTATTAATTTTGTTTTTGTTCAAGCAAATTCCCTGGGAGTTTTTAAGCAGTTTAGATCTTTCAAAAAATCAAATATTTCTTTTTAGGATTCAAAACAACTTGTTTTTCTCAAAGCAATTCAAAACAAGATTTTTGGTAGTAATCCGTCACTTAGAACTCGGAAATGAACACTGATGATGTGGCCAGCATCATCAGAGTTATTTCCCAGCTACTGAAGTGAGTTCAATACTATATAACTTTTCAAAGCCGTATTAAAACATTTTCATTTTGAAATCTATTTCAAAATACCAAACACAATACTCGTAAAACAAACTAAAATCTCCTAGGATTTTGAAATTCTCATATATTCAATCCAAGTTCATTTGCAAACTCCTTCCCTACTTTTAGGAATTTTAATTCCAATTCTGATTTTAATTTCAGATTTAATAAATATGCTTTTATATTATTATACTGATATGAATTCTGATTGGCCATTTATATAACCATTTCAATTATAATCAACCAACACATCCAATATACTATAATACTTCAAATATTAATCATCCTTTTATATTAAAATATAATTTGGGTAAAATTATTTCATTTACCCTCTTTTGAAACATACTGCGACGGTTTATCGTACTTGAGTGTTTAGAAACTCCTATCGATACAGTGGATCAAACTGATCGACCAGAACTCATAACCAACCCAACTAATAAATCTCCACAATATAAAATTATTATAAAATCTACAAATACGTTCACTCGTATATATACATTCAAACTCAATTTAGGTTATTACTAACCACATCTCTACTTAGTTACGCCACAGAGCCAAGGTAATCACTTAACCTTCAGCTCTGATACCACTGTAATGACCCTAGAATTTTCAGCCCCGAAAATCGACATAAATACCTTTACCGTAACTCATGCCGATCCTCCAAGCACCGAAAACACTGGATAGTTATTAGATAGAAATTAGAGGGTTAGTTAAGAAAGAAAGAAATATTATAATAGAAGAAGAAGAAGAAACAACACAACATAGAGTCTCACATCGCAGCGGAACAAAATATAATACAGAAATAAATCTTTATTGAGAGCTTTAAAAATACTTACAGTATCAGAGTACATCACACAATGGGATAGTTATAATAACCTGTTCCCATATACAACAAATAGCGGAATAGTAGCTATATCATATCATACATCTGAACATCTCCAGCTTGTCTCTGGACTTCACAGCATTCGATAACCTGAACCTGTACACCCCGGGCTAACCCGAGCATTTACAAAACACCGGGTCAGTCTGGTGAACCAAAGTGAGAAAAACTCGCACAGTATTAAGAGTAAATCATCCAATCATGATTTTTAAAGTTCAAAATCTTTTCAAAAGAAAAGGATAATTGTAAGACCAAATCCGCACATAAACATGGACGGTTTTTACCTTACGATAACCCAAAACAGCTTTGAAACCAATATTTTTTCTGATATTATAATAATGTCTAAATATAAGTAAATAGAATCTAGCAGAATGTTTGCATCTCACGCTCCACATATATAGAATACAATCAAAAACCGTGGGCGCTTATTGAAGATTGGATTTCCAACTATGACAAGGTATGGGACCACCTGCCGATAGTGTATCTCTAGAGGCGAATACACTGGGTTCAACAAGAACATCTTGCAACCCGACCCTCACATGACCGACCACTCATTTCTCTTGAGTGTATCGAATTTATATCACTGACTGTTGGGATCAGCAACCGTCTCCCGAAAAGGGACAGCATCGAATATAGATTAAAGAAGTAAATAGGAATTTCTCTAGATAGGTGATTATACACCCTAATGGGAGCGACCCACATAGCCATGCTGCCTGCCCGATTTTTGTCATTTCCTGGTTGGTGAGGCTTGAGGTTTAGATTAACTTTTAAACACCAGTTCACCATTCACTTTGAATGTCACATCGTCAGATATGTCAGATATCACTAATTGACGTCCACAAAAATACTCTAGTTAGAAGCTAAGGGAATGGCAATTCCCTGCCGAAAACTACAGCACGTTTGAAGAAATCAACGTACATGACCCTTTGGAAATACTCTGTCAGACATCCATCCATATAAGTCATCCAGGAACAGGATGAACCGAAGGCACTCTCCCACCCATCCATATAGGAATCACCCTATGGATCAGTAGAGAGAAGCCCTTGCAAACCGTAGATTCCAACCACGACAGAATCACAGCTTATCTCTGCTTGCCAGGCAGAGAATATTAGTGGTTCTTTCGTTTATGAAAATCCACAGTCTTCAATGTTCCAACTCGATCCTCTTTTGGTATCTTCACGCATTTGTTGGTCGGAATGGTTTTCGAATATAAATTCAATCCCGGTCTTTCCATAACAACAATCAATATTGGACACGTTTGATAGTCAGTGATTTAACTATCAAAATAAACAGTATTTCAATCATGACACTCCAATGAGTTCACTGGTTCAGTATCCAGCATCACTTGGCCTTTTATTTAAAATAAATTATTTCACTTCTTGTTTAATAAAACTTCTAACTCTTTTATATTTGGAAATACGGTAATTGAATTCTTAATAATATACCAATATTCTCAACAGTATTTCTATATACTACTTAATAACTTATAACCATATTCAATTCTCACTAAATTCTCCTTCCAGAAACATTTCAACATCATTCTTTACTATTTAAAACATGGAAAATCCATTCAACTCATTTTTCTTTAAATATCGTTACGTAATATCTTGTATTCCATTCTCGAAACCATAACTAACATTGATTAGTATAGAAAAAACTAACTTTACATTTCCTTTACTTCGGATTTCTCGTTATATATATTTTCCAATTTTCACCAACGTTGTGTTATTTCACTAATGGAGATAATGAACTATCCCTAACCTCTTTTACGATTACCAACTAATATCATCTTCAGATAATCCAGATGTCGTTCAAGTTGGGGTATTTTAATTACCTCTCAGACCTTGATCAACAATGTTCTTATCCTCAGATAAATATAAGTTGTAATCAACCAATATTTTATTTCAGTCTCAAAACAAATTCCATCATATCTTGGACTTGGTTATACAACCATACGACCCACTTATTTAACTAGATTCACTTATTTCCAATCTCCTTTCAAAACAATACGACCATTTTCCACTTTGGAAATCCTATTTCAATTTTCCCCTTTTTACTTGATTTCAATTTCAAACCACGTTAATCTAATATCAACGCTTTTACACTTAAAATCTCATTTACATAATCCTTGTTTTATATAAACCCTTATATTCTCAATTTCTTTTACTTAACTCAAATATTAAGCAACCATTTAATTTACTCTCTCGTATTCACTTCACTTCCTTTTATAATTTCGTTATAAAGATATGGGTTTTAAGTATAAAACCCATTCATAACTTCTTTCACCGTCCCATTAGATTTCATTTCACTTCGATTACTCTTGAAAAGTAATTTTCTAAATTATTATTAATTAAAATAATAATTTATTTCAATCATTAACTACATTAGTAGTTAATTCCTTTATTAATCAAAATAAATAGTAAATCCTTTTTAAAACCTTATTTACATTTAAACAGTATTCATTAAACCATTTTAATCGAAACACATCAATTTGATAATCATTTTCAATTCAAACTGGTCGATTTAATTAACTCAAAACTCGATTATCTCATTTACCGATTCTAATTAGTCCTCACTTTAAATTAATTAAAAATATAATTAATTTAAATAATTCCATTAATTGTTTTCTTTACAAAACAATTATCAAAGTTTAACCACTCGATTCATTCATATTCTCATCCTTGTAAATCTGATTAATATCAGAATTAACTTTATAAAATAACTTAATGATAGATCAAAGTATTAAATAAATAAAATATTTATTTCTCTTTAATAACCTTTGTTCAAAATAATATATTCAAAAATCTATCTCCAGTTATAAAATAAATTTTATAACTTCATCTCTATCGATTCACCTGACGGTGAAACAATATTCATAAAACGATTGATTTTATAGGCCATACGCTGTCAAATACTAAACCAATACCGCCCATTGGTTTAAACAAACAGATGTTGAATATTCAATAATCAATCATCAAATCAATCACCCCATCAGATCAGTTCATATACGATAATACGAAAACAAATCATATTTTTTTGAGGAATCCGGTTGGATCCCTCCAACCTATTCTCCCCTGTATTCAAAGCGGTTATCACAAACCAGATCATTCAGTTTCATTTAACTGATAACAATGAATAACATCCATTTAACATCAACCACAAGAAATGCAAACAATTCAACAATCTAAACACGTTTATAAAATAAACGTGACTAATAAGGTAAGTTACCTTTATTGGAACCAATCGTTAAAAATAACGATTTGATGTTTTACTGAAATTAAACACAGTTTAATTTCATCAGTTAAATCAACAAACAAATGTATAACTAGCAAATAGGCAACCATCATCAAGCAGAGCACACAAAATAAAGAACCCAATTTATATAAAATATATCTGGGAAAACTGAGTGAGTTTAACTCACCTTGTTTCATTGTCGCTAAAACGGTGCGGTTCCCGATTAAATTAAACAAACGTTTAATTTAATTAAGTTCCCAGCACTGTCCAGGCTGACTCCAAAATATAATGTTTATTGGTGTGGTCCCAATGCCATTCTATTTCGTTCAATTCTGTCAAAAGATGCGAGAGCTATAAACAATATAATTATATGGTTTAATATGATTTATTTTCTTAATTAATTCTTAATAGATTAATTACTTTGATCAGGTCATTCTCTATTTCCCTGTATCCTTCTTTGTTCTTGTTCATGAACTTATGCACAAAATCTGTTCAGTCATACATGATTAAATATTATATGATTGATTAGAATTTATCATATACTTGATTGCTTAAATAATAAGTTAGTATAATGGCTAATTACTTAGGGGTAAGCTAAACAACCGATCCTCTTTTTCCACTCCCTCGTTCTTGTTCGAATTCCTCCTGAGACCGAACTCAGGCTTTCGCTCCTCCTTGTTATAGCTCCGTTCAAACCATGTAGCACCTAATAATATGTTTAAAATAAATTCTTAATAATATCAGGTTATACTAATTACTTTTAATTATAATTAAAAATGTTTAATCACTTCACTAAGTTTGATTAGTCTGGCCGAACTAATTCTTTCCAGGTCCTTGTACATGTTGCGGTTCTCTTGTTTGCATAGACCAAGAACTATACAACTTCAATTCGCCACATCTGTCAAAAATTCCGTTAATACACTTTTAGTTAATATAATTTAATGATTAAAACACTTAGTTAACATTAAACCTAATTATGCTGTTACCACAAACCAACCAGCTTCTTTTCGTTCTTGCTTGTTTCGTTCCAAACAATGATACCGTTTTAACCCCACGCTCGCCCATCATCATCATGCTGCACCGCCTTTGTCCGATCATGTGAGTGCCATCAGGCTTCGCCATGCTGTGCGTCCGACCCCGCTCCACCTGCGTTATGAAACTCGAACCCTCCGATGCCTTCCTCCGCCCGCCGTGACCCAAAAACCCAGCCCTCTTTTGGGTCAGATTTCGGCCAGTCCAAGAAGGGGTTTCCAATCATCATCGTTCAAATGGTTGATTTCGCGTAGCCCTTGAAGTTTGTGTTTGGGAAATTCTAGAATGGATGAACAGATCAATGGATTTATGATGAAGAAGGATCAAAGGTTTTCAGGCATTGGCTATATGATGGCGGCGACATTTTCGTTGACCTGAGGATAGTGGAAAATTAGGGTTCACGAGTTTGGTATTTATATGTGTGAAAAACTATTATTATATTATCACCGAAACTTCGTCGCAAAGTAACAAGTAAAACTATCCACTGTCGACCTCTGTTTTCTGATAAAAAGGCTAATCTTAGTGCAAAAAGGTATTCCGGACCCAATGGAACAAGTATCGCCGAAATCCGAGGTCGTATGAAAAAAATTTCCTTTATAAAACCAGAAATAAACACGTGTTTAATTTTTCCACGGTCACTAGATAAACCGATCAACCGAAACCTTGCAATATTATAATAATTTGTTGATACGAACTCAACGGCACTAGTTTCGTCGCATTCTGAGACTGTTTCCCCGGTAGGCTATTTTTACGCGCACCGCAATGTCATTCTGAACACCAAATTTGCCGGTCTCTAAAAATAACAAACCATATACCTATCCTGACTCTAATCGACGATACGAACTCAAGGGGACTG
The DNA here is from genome assembly GCA_030737875.1 of Allium sativum. Taxonomy (NCBI): domain Eukaryota; kingdom Viridiplantae; phylum Streptophyta; class Magnoliopsida; order Asparagales; family Amaryllidaceae; genus Allium; species Allium sativum. Next base: position 617,303,976 of record CM060918.1, on the reverse strand, counting down.
GTTTCGTGGCCTAATTCGATCGTCTGTTCAAGTTACACTCAAATATCCCTTTAATAAATTAAATAAATTAAATTACGTTCTACAGAAAATAACTGGGCGTTTACGGCTACCGTTGCCACATACGACATCGTTTTGCCATGCCATTTAACACCATGCAATAATTTAACGTTACAGTCCCAATGAACTGATTTCATCGAAATCTGAGTCCTTTTGCAAAATGGCCATTTTAAAGGCCGATATTTTAAATAACGATTTCCACAACAATTATTTCAAATTTTGATTTGGCCATAACTTACTATCTACAACACAAAATCTGGATTTTTTCTCTTTCATACGAAAATTATCGTCAATATGGTTCCAACGTTTCTTGTTTCACAGAAATCCGACTTATATCGGATCCTGTATTCTCAGTTGGTTCAAAATTCAATATTACGAACTGCGGCTCCATTTCGAGCTCGATTTATATTATATATAATTTATAACGTTCAACTTCGTTTTTAATAACGAATTAAATATTAAATTCCATTAATATTTCCAATATAATATTTAAAATAAATAAATTAAATTAAATATTTGACGGCCAAAAACACGGGTAATTACAGCCTGCAAGTGCTGCATCTCCCCCATGAGGTGCACCACAAAAATCCAGTTTAAAAAACATTTGTATCACCATAAAGGTCTCCATCTTGTCTTTGTGAATTTTGCAACTTGCTACCTGTCTATCACTGGATCTGAGCTCATTATATGATCCCTCGGGCATCACTAATATAAAGACATCTGTCTAAAATATGATCCTTAATTCTAACACCATGCATTTTAATAATAAGGTAATCAAAATAATTGCAGAAATAATTAATAATAGGAAACAAGTGTTTTTTAGAATTTTCAGACAAAAGATATTAATGTTTAAAGTCCGCTGTAGGAAAAATATCTATGTGTAAATGTGCATAAATATATTTATTACGAAAATATACGAGCGTATTAATTCTAGAAACAATATGCATTTGAATTTGAAATTAAATGTATAAAATATAGAATAAAATCAAGTAAAACCGGAAATAAGAATAATGTTTAAAACAACGTTCGAAACAACTAATCGTGCATGGTCAAAACAAGAAGGGAAATTTGGTGTTAATACACGTTTGGGTCGACCCATATATGGGTTTGATTTATGGCTTGGGTCGACCAATTTATTGATGGATCGACCGATAACACGTTTGAATGATGTGTTTTCTTCGTTTTGACGTCCTGGATTTTATTGTTATGATCGGACGAACACGGCTATTTTGGACATCTATAAATAAACCTATAGGGATGGTCATCAAAATCATATTTTTCTAAGTGGATGTGGAAACCCTACCATTTCCTTTCACCTCCGATTCTTCATAATATAGAAAATATTAGGTTTAGGCTATATAGTTTAAGATTTGGAGGCATATGTTGTAGATTTAAGATTTAGATGTACAAATTCTCTGTCCATGCAAGGTTAGTTCTTCGGATCTAAATTTAAATAGTTACTTTCATTCTCCCTGGATTTAGATTTGTAAATGCGTGGATCATATAGTTTGTAGATTTAAATACGAAAGACCACAGATAATAAATCTAATTCCAAACCAAATCAAAAATTTGGAGCATAAATTCCTGGTGAGAGGATTTAAATTATTCTTTTTAATAACGATATATATTATCATTTAATTCATGTTAAATTAATAAGATATCTTCTTAGTCTTTTTTCCCTCATTCTACGTCTCATTTACACTTTGTTGTGGTTATGTCAAAAATATGCCAAGATTTGCAATATTGGCACATGTGTATGATTGATTTAGACGCTGATGTGTACATATAATTTTATGCAACTAATTAATCCTTTTCATTTTGCGTACATTGGGAAATATGATTCAGTTGGAATTATCAAAAGAGGAGGACTTGATAATTCAGAGCTAAATCGACAAATAATGTAAAACTGTAGCAAAAGGAAATTTAGACTAAAAATGGGCAAACTTGGTAAGACTTGTCAAATAACTAGGATACATGTTAACATGACATGATTAATATTATGCATAGTAAATTTTTATTTGAATGTGAATCTGAGAATTTCCATATTTATTTGTTAAACTTAGCATTCAGATTTAGAATGGAATTAATTATAGAAATTATTGGAATTGAAAGGAAAAAATATATAATCCCAATTATGTCCAAAATTTACTATAGTTAAGCCAAATTTTAAAAAAATTGAGAACATAAATTAATGTATACTGATTAAATTTAGAAGTTAGAAATAACCTTGATTGATTAGTTAGGAAAAGGGAATATATTTGCATTGTTTGGTTTGTAAGAGAAACGAAAAATATAAATGGAAGTATAAAAGGAAATGAATGCATAGATTAGTACGAAATAGGGATTTAGCCATGCCTAAAAATAATTGAAAAGAATGTCCTGCAATTATGAGTATCTATTGTCCAATTATCCTAAACTCTGAAAATAGATTATTATGCAATTTCGATAACTAATCAAATAGGAACATGCCTAATTTCTAAAGAATAAATTTATAAAGACGAAAAGAAAAAATTGACATAACTAAAAGATGTTATGTAAAGAAATGATGTAGGAAATCAAGCTAAACACTCGATAAACTAAAAGGAATGTACTATTATGATAGTTGTACGAACACATAAACCGATCATAATAATACAAGTTGAATATGTTGATAAGAATAATATATGATAACTACATAGACACAAAAGCGAATCTTAATAGGTAGTCTTAATATATATGCAAGAAAGATTATAATATGAAGATTATGATAAAATATGAAATGAAGGCTTATTATGAATAAACTTAAAATATGTGAATTAAGTTTAATTGCACAATTCTATGGCTATAGTTCTATGGTGAAAGTAACATTATAACATAAGAGTTATAAATAAAGTTAAAAGAGTAAGAAGGACTCATTATTAATAGACTTACAATTGTGAATTAAGTTAAATAAGCATAGTGGTCCATTCTGTCAGAGAAGGCTGATTAGGGAAGATAAGTGGCCAATAAAGTTAATAAACAAAAGATTAAAGTTCAAATTAAATGAATTGAACAATGATGTTAATTAGCGAAAAGAAAATGTAAGTTAAACACATAATGAAAGACTAGACATAGGGTCTAATAAAATTATGAGATGCATTTGGACCAGTCCAAAGGAATGAAGATCCCAACGAGTTAGGTCATTATAGCTCTCCGAAGACATGATGGCACATCCAACTTGATATTTGACAGGACTGGAAGGAAGTTTAAGACTTCTACGGGATGTGAGGTTACTTTGAGATGACCCTTGGGGTAGGTCTAACAAAGCTGTAACCCCAGAGGTAGGTCTTTACGGTTCCATCCATAAAGTATGTCTTAGCTGTAGTTATCTATTAGGCAGCCATAAGTTTGATGGGATGATTTTTAGTATTCGACAATTGCCTCAGCTCTTAGAGCAGGCTTCGTGGTTAAGACCCAATTAGGATAGTAGATCGTCAGATACCTGTCATCATCTGTCAGAGCGAGTATGGGAAATTCTGAAGATAAACCAATAGGCCAATGGTTTTCACTATTGAGACATTTGATGAGGAACAATGCCAATTTGGATGTTTAGATTATTTGTTAGGGAACAGTCACTTAGCACTTGAAATGGTCTTTTATTAGTTGAGGGGGAGCAGATTGTGTTCATAGCCACCGAGAAAAGAGACAAACCAATCTATGCATATCTGTATTGTAGGCCTGATGAAGTTGTCCTTTAAAGATATAGAGATCCCTCGATTGAGTTCCATGTAAGGATCTATCCTGATAATGGAACTCGGGTGATAGATAATATGCTTTCATAGCGTAATAGCAGAGACTAATTTGTAACATTGGACTTAGTATGCTTTTGTCACCATGGACCTAGTACGCTTTAATAGCGTGGCGATGAAGATCTACTACACTTTCATAGCATGTAGATGGAGGTCTAGCACACTTTCGTAGCGTAATGATGGAGATCTTTCGAGGAGGGTATCGCAACGTCCCAGTCTTTGACTGGGTTTGTAATATAATTTATTACGGATTATTCTAATAATTGCTTTAAAATAATAAATTGTAAATAATAAGTATTGGGAAAATTTCAAGCATATGTATACTGGTTTAAAAAATATTTAACCAATATGTATATGTTTATAAAGCAAAATAAGTAACGTTTGTTAATTTTTTTTTGTAAATTGTTGTAACGACCCGCCTTTTTGCCCAGTTCTTGCCGGTAATTAAACCGACTTAAACCGTTCATAAAGATGAATTGTTATGGGTGCGAACATATACTGAACAAAATAACAGAACTTTTTATTGCAAAATACAATGTTACATTAGAGTTACAACATATACAGCGGAAGAAAATAAAATATACTCTCAGGGGAAGAACCGTATGATATAGCAGAAGCTCCAAACTCTTGTGTGAACTTCAACTCTAAAAGCGCTCCCAATCCTACTCCAACGATCTATAACTGCAAAACTAAACTACTAGCTGCCCATGCAAAAATTATGGGCACCCAGAGTTTAGGTGTGGGAACAATAAACTCCAGATCAGTCGTGGGACTGGTGTGAGAACTCAAAACAGTTATTATTAGATTCATTTTAAAGTTGGGAAATTCACCGGATCACGCTGCTAACGTGGAACGGATTTACTCCATGTGAAACACCCGTGCATATAAATGCACGATGACTTTTGAAAATGAAGCTATCATAAGCTTGTCCCACATCACACAATGAAAGCGCATACCAGATGGGCGAGGTTTATCTTATGACAACAAAATATGCTTTCATATGTAAAATCCTCTTTCAATACAATAATATATATAGTGTGGAAAACATTTCGCAAATAAATGTATTAATCCTAGACAGTATAATACCCCATAATATTATGTCGCCATATATATATATATATATACAATCAAAATCGTATGGTTCGTATTGGAGATTTTTGGTTTCCAACTTGATGATTCCTGGCACGAAAGATCAATCAGAACACAAACGAAATGTAATCACGGGTTTTTCATCCAGACGCGGACACCAATACAAATCGCGAGGTAAACCAACGGTTTTCGACCAGACACGGCCCCCCGAACATACCCTATTCCATAGGTCATAAGTGGTTTCCCACTGCTGCAGCGGTCATCATCAATTTATATATATATATACACACACACATACACACAACCTAACCACCAGTTTCTCATCATTCGGGGTGTGAGGATTGTCGATGTCACGTCATACACAAAGTTACGTTTCGATAAGCCATGCTTTGCTTATCACTAGCTCGTTTCATAACTCAAGTATGCCACATTGACAATTCACGACATATCACTGATTTTAAATCAATGCATACCCTCCAAGTTCATATGACTTAGAGATGAGGATAACATATTGCCACAAATCCGATATATATTAACAGCAATCAGTGCTATGCGGTAAATTTCAACGTCAGACACACCATCCATACAAGTCCGTTCTGGGTTTGAACGGAACAACAATCCGACAATATTCAAATATGTTCAGGTCTGATGCCATTCATAACCTCGTATTGGGTGGCCTACCCAATCGCGACATAAAGCAGAAATCAGTCTAAACAATTCAAATATTCTCGGTCTTCATTCGTCGTTTACCAAATTTTGAATTGCTTCATAACGTCGTATTATTACTTGGAATGGTTTTCGATCATATACTCGATCCCGGTCTTTCCAAGTAATAAACGTACTTTAAAACAGTAGTTATGGTTCACACAGGCTTTCAATTCAAATCTCCTTCCAAATTGTAACAACTGTGAATTTCGCTCGATTCGAATCGATCGCTAAACCGACCAAGACCATTCGAAACCCAAATTGCTTTGAGGATAAGATGAATCAAAACACAAACATAAGAACATTTCATTGTTTATTACAACAATTCCATCAGAATACAAGAATATACAGCGTATGAATAAATATTACACACGATAAATATCAGAGATTTAAATTACATTTAAATACATAGCAGCGGAAAAATACTATAAAGCACAACTGAAAGAAATACACGGATACAGAGCTTTCCGAGTATCGTTCCAGCTGTAAACCAGGATCCTGTGATTATAAATCTACAAAACCAAAACTACTAGCTGCCCGTGTGGAAAATTGGGGAATCCAGAGTTTAGGTTAAAACAATAAACTCCAGGTCAGTCATGTGACCGGTGTGAGAACTAAAATAGTTATTGATATTTATTTTTAAAGCTAGGTAAATCAAGGGACCATGCCGTATAACACGGAACGGGTTTTCTCCCAAGAATACCAGTGCATAAAACAAACAGCGCAATGCTAAATAAAGAAAAATGAAGCTATTGTAAGACCCACGTCCCATCACACAATGCAACGCAAGCCGAAGGATAGGGTTTTACCTTATAATAGCCAAAGAATGCTTGATACATTTAAAAACCGATTATTTTGATATTACTATAAGTGTATAGTGTCAAAACAATTTCAATCATAAGTATCAATCATAGACGACATAGCTACCATCTACTATGTCTCCATACTAGGTTCTACAAATAAAACCGAATTATCACATATTGGAAATTGGATTCCATCATGAGTCGAGGCAAGGGGAAAGCTCCTCTCCGTTCGAGACACTCTAGAAAATGTCTCAGGACCACACACAGCGATCCTGAATCTTCAGGGCCGGTCCTCTCTTACTTTTGAGGATTGGCAATTCCTGAACACATGTTTCCCGGTCCTTTCAAACCTATATCCAAGGCTCCTCGCATCCAACAACCACACAGGTAAAAAGTATATAAATGTCAGGGCTAGTAGGTCACTGACATCACCCATAGCTAGAAAGAAACATCGTGCTCTCCCTGCATTCACTATCCTGTTTTTGACTCATACCGAGGTGTGAGGCTCGCGAATTAATGCTATACACAAAGCTGTGCTGCATAGGCCGTGCTTTGATCATCAACCACAAGACTTTGCTTTTCAACAAAAGCCTTGATCATCTGCCACACAGGCAATTTAGGCCATGCGATTGATATCCATCAATATATAACCTCTGAGCTCGTACGTCTCAGAGAAGGGCGTTAAGTAAGAGAATAAATTATCCGCCGCCAAATAGATATATATTTAATAGAAATCAATCACACAGAATAAAATCCAATGTGGGCACACAATCCATTTACAAGTTCGTTCTGGGTCTGAACGAAACCGGAGGAACCTTATTCCTCGCATATCCATCGATCTCCAAGTACGTCTGGACGATCACCGACTGACTCCCTCCTCTTGGGTGTACAGCCCAATCAAGATCATCAATAATCATCAAAACGATGTGAAGACCTCTAGTCTTCAACCACCGCCTTCATCTTCGACTTATTGTCGAATCGGTTATTCAGAATGGGTATAAACCTGACCTTTCTGAATAACCCGCGTATATAATAAACAAGTGTTACACAAACACAACATGCGCCTCATTCCAATTCAGGATATTCTTTATTCAAATATTCACATTCTTAGGGAAAGGTTCCCATTAATTTTATCAAAGATAAATTCTTTTAAATTTATTCTTTAATCTTCCTTTGGATATCATTTCAAACCATGTTAAGGTTTTCCAAACTAGTCGGGATTAGCGAACCACACCGAAGTAATTATTTATTTTATTTCCCAATCCCAACCTATTCATCCCATGGAGCAAAACTGGTAATACTCCATATCTAACACCACAGTGTTATCGGTAAATATTAATTACCATTTCACGTTCAAATCTAATTAAAGATTTAACTATCGCTTTGGAGCAAAACTGGTGATACTCCATTCTCGATCACTTTATTCTAATTAAAGATTCATCAAAACTCCACTTAGTTTTAATCTTCCCAAAAATCAATATCCTGTCTTTAATAGGTTAAAGAACCAATGTCATCTAAAACACGGTTCACGATAAACCCAAAATCACTTTCTATTGTTAATCGGGTTAAAGAACAGGCGTTATTCAAAACACCCTCACGATAAACCCCAAAAACCAATTTAAATTCAATTCCAATTAAATACCAATTAACTGGACAATTTCACTAAATCTTAATTAAAAGATTTGTTCTTTTCTAAAATGGGTTCAAGAACAGTGTTATTTAAGACACCATTCACGACGAACACAAAATCCCATTTGATATTAAATACAAGGCTCTGAATAGAAAATATATAGGCTTATATTCAATATCAAATTCTGAAACCAACAATCGTATTGGAAATAACGATATAAATATATCTTTCAAATTTCCACAACCATATCGGTATAATCATGAAATCCAACATCGAAATATTCCGAAGATAATTTCGATTCAAATCCATTCCAATTCGTATATTGGAAATTCTGATTATTTCAAAACCACTTCAAATCCAATTTATTTATTCAAAAATATTGGATTATAATTCTAGTTCATTTCGATAAAAATATATTTGTATCTTTTTTAAATATGAGATTTTTTCACCCCAATTCTTTCTAAATCATTTATTATGATTTTACACATATTATTGATATTTTTAATAATTTTATCAAGGCCCGTACAGTCGATTTCCAATAACGGTTGTCGAACTGCACTTACAGTGACCTTTTCCAAATTTGATTCGGACATAATTCCAAATCCAACCGTTAGATTTCAAATTTCTAATATTCATTGGAAAGCTCATTTCAATACGAACCCAACGGTTCCAGTTTTAGGAGAATCTGACGGTCGGATCTCTCGTAATGTCAATTCGAAGTCAATGGTCGAAATTCGCGAACTGCCGTGGCGCGGCGCGATCTATTCAGGCCATTTAATATATATAATTTATATATTTCATCGATTTCAATTCAAAACATATTTTATAAATTGTTTTAAATTCGTTTTCAAAACAATTTCAACTTCATATTCAATTTTAAATCAAAATTAAATATTCCATATCATTAATATATAAACGATAATATTTTCAAAACGTTATATTTTGAAATCACTTCCTTTTCTATATTCATTATAAAAACGAACATAATTGATATAAATATCGTTCGCATCAAAATGGCGCACATCTAATCAGCATGGCTTTAATTATTTCAGTAACTTCGTTATTCTATTCAACAAATGAATATTTTCTTCAACACATGAATACATATTTCTTTCAACACATGAATATTCTCAACACATGAGTATCGTCAACACATGACTATTTTGTTTATTCAACACATGAATATAATTCTTTTCTAAATTGGAATGAGACCCACTCAATTACCATATAATGTTATTTATATGGATTCCATACAACACATGTATATAATTGCAATGATAAATAATCAACCATCATCCAAAGTGCAACACACAACTGCATAAGCATTAAATATAAATAATTAATGCTTACACAGTCTGTCAACCAACCGATCGACATACAATTAAATAATTGGGATTAGTGTACGCCAAATATCATCCCAACACCCATGTGGGGTTTCAAATCAACAAACACTGAATATTATTTGTGCAGTTGGGCGATGTGTAAAATTTATTGTCCTAATCAATATCCTTCAAATGGGTGTACATAAACAAATCGTTCGATTTGTAAATGAATATTTATTTATTCACAATCACGTTAAAATTATATTTTTAACGATAAATAATTTTTTTCAACACATGAATATATTTCCATCTATTCCACATCACAATCAATTTTCACAACACAACAAAATCAAACAAGTCGTCCATGGTCTGTGGACGATGGGTGTCAGGTGATGCTAAGCACCGTCTGCATCCCAGTATATAATTTTAACGAGAAAACAAGAATTAAAGTGACAAGTTCTCACCTTTGGGTTCCACTCCGCCATTTATCTATTTCTGAATGGTATGGGTTATGTTTTGATTCCCATTGATACCATCGCTATCTTTTCCCGCTGTTCGTATATAAAAATCACATTTTTATTTCGTTGCTATATGTATAATGATCAAATTATAATTATTCCTATAATATAAAAATCATATTTGTATTACACTATGGTATAAATAGAAATCATACCTTTCTATGTCTAAAAATCAGATTTTTATATTCATAACCATTTTTTTATATGTCTAAAAATCTCGTCTTTACATGTTTAAAAAATCTCGTCTTTACTTCAAATCCATACATACAAAAATCATTTTTTTATATCGTTGTTACATATATAAAAATCGTATTTTTATCGTTACTCTCTATATAAAAATCACATTTTTATATATAAAGATCGTATTTTTATATCTCTACTACATATGTAAAAATCACTCTTTTACACTGCTACTTCCATGATAAAAATCCTATCTTTATTTCGCCTCATATAAAAATCTTATTTTTATGAAATCAAAAACCCTATTTTTATAAACAAAGGTAAAAATCAAAAGCTTACATAGTATATTTTCTTCCTAGGGTTTGCCGAAGTGCTCAAGCCTATCGACTGCTGGTGGGGGCGTTGCGCATGAATCAAAGAGAGGGGGGGCTTCTGCTACTGGCATCGGGTCTGGGGTCGGAGGGTGTCGGCAGATGGTCGGTGGCGGGCCAATCAGGCATTGGTGGTGGCTATTTTCAATTGGGGATGGGGTTTGGACGGTTTTTGGGAGGGGAAAGGAAGGGGGAGGCGGAGCTAAGGGGGAGGGGGTGCGGACCGTCGTCGTAGGAGGGGGAAGAGAGTCGGGGTGGTGGCGCGAGGCTAGGGCGACAGGGTGGCTGCATTTTTTTCTTTTGTTAATTGATTTTGAAATGAACGGGTTAAGGGGGGTTAACTTGGGTTAAGGAGAAAGGGCTTGGCCCAATTATATATTTAATTATTTTAAATTCCCTAAAAGCAACTTTTTATTTCGAACTCAAAATCGAACCCACCGACTGTCGTCCCTAGCAAATTACCCCCATTTCGAACACAATGGGATATGTATCGTAAACCAATTCGATTGTTATGACCAGTTTTCATTCTAATTAAAATATAAATCAATGTATATTGAATTTGAACGCACACTTCCATTTACCGAGGCGACATATTAACTCTAAAAATTCCCAAAAATATTTTCTAGCTTCGTATTCACGATACGGTTCTAACAAAACTAATTTCGTCAAATTCCTAGACCATTTGAAAAATAGCCATTTTCTGGTCGATCCAATTTACTAAAACTGTTAAAACACGTTTAACTTCGCCACGCTCACATATTGATTCAGAAAATTATGCAAATTGGAATTTAGCAACAATTTGACATCCCAGATCCAACAAAAGTGGTTTCGTCGAAAACCGATGTCATTTGCAAAATTTCCATTTTTAAGGGCCAGAATTCCATAGCGACTATTCTGAATTTTCAACTGGGCATAACTTTTTATTCCCGCTATGAAATTTCAATTTTTCGAATTCATTGGAAAGATATTCTCAATTAGATTCTAATATTGTTGGTTTTGCTAAAATCCGATTTATTTTGAATCTTGTGCATTCATTTAAAATTTGAAATCGAATTTTCGAACTACCGCGCCATTTTCAATTCCTTTTATAATATAAAATAAATATTTATATTCTAACGTCGATCTATATAAATATATACTTTCTATTTCTATTCAAAATAAATTTCTCGTCGTTATTATTTAAAATAATTCATTTTAAATATTGAAAATTCATTAAAATCGCCAAAATAAATTTTTTAAATTGGCTAGAGATTTCCGGGTTATTACAATCTCTCCCACTTAAAACTTTTCGTCCCCGAAAAGGAACGAAGCTGAAAGTGGTTTAACTAACCAACTCAACTTTCGTTATTTTAATTATGGCTTAAGTTCTTCAACTTCTCAGTTTCTAAGAACTTTTCAAATTTTTCAAAAATTTGGCTAACACCCTAAATTTTCGATTTTTTTTGCCATAACCTCCCCTGCACGGGAGCACGGGGAAAATCCCGAAATTTCCATACATGCCTCTCCAATCCAAAAAGAAAAAGAAACAGACAAGCGGCTAGCCAATCGGCTCATAAAATCATCCAAACCCAATAAATTTGTAAACATGTACCTATTTGTCGGGCAAACAATTTTATTCTTCTGCTCTAGCCTCCTTGTTATGACCTGTTCAATAGATAAACATGTATATGCATGAAATTGTAATCAATTTTCTATTTAGTTCTAAATTTGGTTCCATTAGGCTAAATGGTTCAAAATTTTAATAAATGAAATCAATAATCAAACAACACAACCATCAATCAGTTAGTGGATTATCGTTTCAAATACATAACTTGTTATATATACTAAAAATTATATTTTTGATGCCAAATCACAACAATAAACCTATCTAGTTTTGGTTCTCACACCAGTCAATTGGAATCATATAGACACCCCACTTTCGATACTCGAAAATAAATACTGGTAACGCTGCAGCAGTATCAGAATCATCCCCGGGCAACTAGAGTGTGATTCTATATCTATCCAGTATATTAATACTTTGAACATACGTTCATGATGCGTATATGCAAAATCTTTATATACTCGATTGTCCAAATTCAATACAAATATTCAAATACGTACAAAATGGTTTAAATTTTCAAAATAAAACTGGTTTTCAATTTTTTTTTATTTTAAAAATATACTCTTCACACTTGTTCTAGGATACTACTGATCCCATCTCTAACGAGTTATTCTTATCGGACACTACTAGTCCAATCTCTGATGAATTCTTTCGTTTGGTTCTAATGTGTCTTGTTCTCGAGCTCTGTAAACCAAAGCACTGATACCACATGTAACAACCGTGAATTTCGCCCGATCCGAATCGATCGCTAAACCGACCAAGACCGTTCGAAACCCCGAATTGCTTTGAGGACAAGACGAATCAGAACACAAATAGAAGAATATTTCATTGTTTAGTACAACAATTCCATCAGAATACAAGAATATAAAGAGTATGAATAAATATTACACACGATAAATATCAGAGATTTAAATTACATTTAAATACATAGCAGCGGAAATATAATACAAAGCACAACTGAAAGAAATACACGGATATAGAGCTTTCCAAGTATCATTCCAGCTGTAAACCAGGATCCTATGAATATAAATCTGCAAAACCAAAACTACTAGCTGCCCGTGTGGAAAATAGGGGCACCTAGAGTTTAGGTTAAAACAATAAACTCCAGGTCAGTCATGTGACTGGTGTGAGAACTAAAACAGTTACTAATCTTTATTTTTAAAGCTAGGTAAATCAAGGGACCACACCGTATAACACGGAATGGGCTTTCTCCCAAGAATACCAGTGCATAAAACAAACAACGCAATGATAAATAAAGAAAAATGAAGCTATTATAAGACCCATGTCCCATCACACAATGCAACGCAAGCCGAAGGATAGGGTTTTGCCTTATAATAGCCAAAGAATGCTTGATACGTTTAAAAACATATTATTTTGATATTACTATAAGTATATAGTGTCAAAACAATTTCAATCATAAGTATCAATCATAGACGACATAGCTACCATCTACTATGTCGCCATACTAGGTTCTACAAATAAAACTGAATTATCACGTATTGGAAATTGGATTCCATCATGAGTCGAGGCAAGGGGCAAGCTCCTCTCTGTTCGAGACACTGTAGCAAATGTCTCAGGACCACACACAGCAATCCTGGATCTTTAGGGTCGGTCCTCTCTTACTTTTGAGGATTGGCAATTCCTGAACACACGTTTCCCGGTCCTTTCAGACCTATATCAGAGGCGCCTCGCATCCAACAACCACACAGGTAAAAAGTATATAAATGTCAGGGATGGTAGGTCACTGACATAACCCATAGCTAGAAAGAAACGCCGTGTTCTCCCTGCAGTCACTATCCCGTTTTTGACTCATTCCGAGGTGTGAGGCTCGCGAATTAACGCTATACACAAAGCTGTGCCACATAGGCCGTGCTTTGATCATCAATCACAAGACTTTGCTTTTCAACAAAAACCTTGATCATCTGCCACTTAGGCATGCCACACATGCAATTCATGCCAGGTGATTGATATCCATCAATATATAACCTCTGAGCTCATATGTCTCAGAGAAGGGAGTTAAGAAAGAGAATAAATTCTCCGCTGCCAAACAGATATATATTTAATAGAAATCAATCACATAGAATAAAATCCAATGTCAGACACACAGTCCATTTACAAGTTCGTTCTGCGTTTGAACGAAACTGGAGGAACCTTGTTCCTCGCATATACATCGATCTCCAAGTACGTCTGGACGATCACCGACTGATTCCCTCCTCTTGGGTGTACAGCCCAATCAAGATCATCACTAATCATCAAACGACGTGAAGACCTCCGGTCTTCAACCACCGTCTTCATCTTCGACTTATCGTCGAATCGGTTATTCAGAATTGGTATAAACCCGGCCTTTCCGAATAACCCGCGTATATAATAAACAAATGTTACACAAACACAACATACGCCTCATTCCAATTCAGGATATTCTTTATTTAAATATTCACATTCTTAGGGAAAGGTTCCCATTAATTTTGTCAAGGATAAATTATTTTAAATTTATTCTTTAATCTTCCTTTGGAAATCATTTCAATCCATGTTAAGGTTTTCCAAACTAGTCGGGATTAGCGAACCACACCGAAGTAATTATTTATTTTGTTTCCAATCCCAACCTATTCATCCCATGGAGCAAGACTGGTAATACTCCATATCTAACACCATGGTGTTATCGGTAAATATTAATTACCATTTCACGTTCAAATCTAATTAAAGATTTAACTATCGCTTTGGAGCAAAACTGGTGATACTCCATTCTCGATCACTTTATTCTAATTAAAGATTCATTAAAACTCCACTTAGTTTTAATCTTCCCACAAATCAATATCCTGTCTTTAACTGGGTTAAAGAACCAATGTCATCTAAAACACGATTCACGATAAACCCAAAATCACTTTCCATTGTTAATCGGGTTAAAGAACAGATGTTACTCAAAACACCACTCACGATAAACCCCAAAAACCAATTAAAATTCAATTCCAATTAAATACCAATTAACTGGACAATTTCACTAAATCTTAATTAAAAGATTTATTCTTTTCTAAACTGGGTTCAAGAACAGTGTTATTTAAGACACCATTCACGACGAACTCAAAATCCCATTTGATATTAAATACAAGGCTCTGAATAGAAAATATATCGGCTTATATTCAATATCAAATTCTGAAACCAACAAATATCGTATTGGAAATAATGATGTAAATATATCTTTCAAATTTCCAAAACTATATCTGTATAATCACGAAAGCCAACATCGAAATATTCCGAAGATAATTTCGACTCAAATCCATTCCAATTCGTATATTGGAAATTCTGATTATTTCAAAACCACTTCAAATCCAATTTATTTATTCAAAAGTATTGGATTATAGTTCTAGCTCATAACTAGTTCATTTCGATAAAAATATATTTTTATCCTTTTTAAATATGGGATTTTTCACCCCAATTCTTTCTAAATCATTTATTATGATTTTACACAAATTATTGATATTTTTAATAATATTATTAAGGCCCGTACGGTCGATTTCCAATAAAGGTCGTCGAACTGCATTTACAGCGACCTTTTCCAAATTTGATTTGGACATAATTCCAAATCCAACCGTTAGATTTCAAATTTCTAAAATTCATTGGAAAGTTCTTTTCGATACGAACCCAACGGTTCCGGTTTTAGGAGAATCCGATGGTCGGATCTCCCGTAACGTCAATTCGAAGTCAATGGTCGAAATTCGCGAACTACCACGGCGCGGCGCTATCTATTCAGGCCATTTAATATATATATATATATTATATATATATTTCGTCGATTTCAATTTAAAACATATTTTATAAATCGTTTTAAATTCGTTTTGAAAACAATTTCAACTTCATATTCAATTTTAAATCAAAATTGAATATTCCATATCATTAATATATAAACGATAATATTTTCAAAACGTTATATTTTGAAATCGCTTCCTTTTCTATATTTATTATAAAAACGAATATAATCGATATAAATATCATTTGCGTCAAAATGACGCACAACTAATCAACCCAGCTTTATATATTTCAATAACTTTGTTATTCTATTCAACAAATGAATATTTTCTTCAACACATGAATATATATTTCTTTCAACACATGAATATTCTCAACACATGAGTATCGTCTACACATGACTATTTTGTTTATTCAACACATGAATATTTTTTTTTCTAAATTGGAATGAGACCCACTCAATTACCATATAATGTTATTTATATGAATTCCATACAACACATGTATATAATAGCAATGATAAATAATCAACTATCATCCAAAGTGCGCCATACTACTGCATAAGCATTAAATATAAATAATTAACGCTTACACAGTCTGTCAACCAATCGATCGACATACAATTAAATAATTGGAATTAGTGTACGCCAAATATCATCCCAACACCCATGTTGGGTTTCAAATCAACAAACACCGAATATTATTTGTGCAGTTGGGCGATGTGTAAAATTTATCGTCCTAATCAATTTCCTTCAAAAGGGTGTACATAAACAAATCGTTTGATTTATAAATGAATATTTATTTATTCACATTCACGTTAAAAATTATATTTTTAACGATAAATAATTTATTTCAACACATGAATATATTTCCATCTATTCCACATCACAATCAATTTTCACAACACAACAAAATCAAATAAGTCGTCCATGGTCTATAGACGACGGGTGTCTGGTGCTGCTAAGCACCGTCTGCATCCTAGTATATAATTTTAACTAGAAAACAAGAATTAAAGTGAGAAGTTCTCACCTTTGGGTTCCACTCCGCCAGTTATCTATTTCTGAACGGTATGGGTTCCTTTTTTATTCCCATTTATACCATCGCAATCTTTTCCCGCTGTTCATATATAAAAATCACATTTTTATTTCGTTGCTATATGTATAAAGATCAAATTTTTATTATTCCTATAATATAAAAATCATATTTGTATTATGCTATGGTATAAATAGAAATCATACCTTTCTGTGTCTAAAAATCAGATTTTTATATTCATAAAAAACATTTTTTTATATGTTTAAAAATCTCATCTTTACATGTTTAAAAATCTCGTCTTTACTTCAAATTCATACATATAAAAATCATTTTTTTATTTCGTTGTTACATATATAAAAATCGTATTTTTATCGCTACTCTCTATATAAAAATCACATTTTTATATATAAAGATCGTATTTTTATATCTCTACTATATATGTAAAAATCACTCCTTTACACCGCTACTTCCATGATAAAAATCCTATCTTTATTTCGCCTCATATAAAAATCTTATTTTTAC
The DNA here is from genome assembly GCA_030737875.1 of Allium sativum. Taxonomy (NCBI): domain Eukaryota; kingdom Viridiplantae; phylum Streptophyta; class Magnoliopsida; order Asparagales; family Amaryllidaceae; genus Allium; species Allium sativum. The sequence goes on along the minus strand of CM060918.1, from coordinate 617,286,636 downwards.
GAAATCAAAAACCCTATTTTTATAAACAAAGCTAAAAATCAAAAGCTTACATTGTATATTTTCTTCCTAGGGTTTCCATTGCCGAAGAGCTCAAGCCAATCGACTGCTGGTGGGGGCGTTGCGCGTGAATAAAAGAGAGGGGGGGCTTCTGCTGTTGGCATCGGGTCTGGGGTCGGAGGGGTGTCGGCAGATGGTTGGTGGTGGGGAAATCAGGTGGTGGCTAATTTCAATTGGGGATGGTGTTTGGACGGTTTTTGAGAGGGAAAAGGAAGGAGGAGGCGGAGCTAAGGTGGAGGGGGTGCGGCGCGTCGTCGTAGGAGGGGGGAGAGAGTCGGGGTGGTGGCGCAGGGCTAGTGCGATGGGGTGGCTGCGGTTTTTTTCTTCTGTTAATCAATTTTGAAATGAATGGGTTAAGAGGGGTTGACTTGGGTTAAGGAGAAAGGGCTTGGCCCAATTATATATTTAATTGTTTTAAATTCCCTAAAAGCAACTTTTTATTTTGAAATCAAAATCGAACCCACCGACTGTCGTCCTCTGCGAATTACCCCCATTGCGAACACAATGGAATATGTATCGTAAGCCAATTCGATTGTTACGATCAGTTTTCATTCAAATTAAAATATAAATCAATGTATATTGAATTTGAACACACACTTCAATTTACTGGGCCACATATTAAATTTAAAAATACCCGAAAAATATTTTCTAGCTTCGTATTGACGATAAGGTTCTAACAAAACCAATTTCGTCAAATTCCGAGACCGTTTGAAAAATGGCCATTTTTTGGCGATCGAAATTGACTGAAACTGTTAAAACATGCTTAACTTCGCCACGCTCACATCTAAGTAATAGAAAATTATGCAAATTGGAATTTAGCAATAATTTGACATCCCGGATCCAACAAAAGTGGTTTCGTTGAAAACCGAGGTCGTTTGCAAAATTTCCATTTTTATGGGCTAGAATTCCATAGCGACTATTCTGAATTTTCAACTGGGCATAACTTTTTATTCCCGTAATGAAATTTCAATTTTTCGAATTTGTTGGAAAGATATTCTCAATTAGATTCTAATATTTTTGGCTTGGCTAAAATCCGGTTTATTTTGAATCCTGTACATTCATTTAAAATTTGAAATCAAATTTTCGAACTACCGCGCCATTTTCAATTCCTTTTATAACATAAAATAAATATTTATATTCTAACGTCGATCTATATAAATATATACTTTCTATTTCTATTCAAAATAAATTTCTCGTCGTTATTATTTAAAATAATTCATTTTAAATATTCAAAATTCATTAAAATCGCCAAAATAAATTTTTTAAATTGGCACTGATTTTCGGGTTATTCATCAAATAGATATCAATTCATTTATGACTTAAGATTTGAATTACTTTAATTTCATACATCTCATTATCGTCTTAAACTCTTCTTTGAAATCAAAGATTATACCTTCTCTTCAATTCCTTACTTTAATTTCCCTGAATTAAAGATTTGATTAAATCCTCAATTATGATATGAATTTCCACAACTCAATCTCATTGGGTCTCAAAAATGATATTATTGAAGATACGATTCACGACAAAACCCAAATCAAATCTATTTTGAATCATAATTTACACAGAAATTGTATCCACTTATACTCGATACAAATTCTCAAATCAACGTATACTGTAAGTGGAATAACGATATAATAATATCTTCCAAATTCCTTAAATAGTATACGTTTACATCATGAAATTTTATACCAAATGTCGAAGATTATTTCTATCTAACTTATTTCAATCAGGTTGAGAAACCCGTATCTTAATTAAAGGATTTATTCAACTCTTTGACATTAGATCTGGATAGAAATACCATCATCTACCGGATTAATATCAAACATCTGAAGATTTATCTCCAACGATATCCAATTATTTATAATAAAAACCCGTATTAATATCAATTTAAATTCCATATAAAATATTTCTAATACTTTTAAACCTTTTAAAACATTCCACAAATCATTACTTATAGTTTGGAAAATAGTTTACGGGTTAAAACTTCAAAATAGATTGTTTTCGAAGAAAGCGGTACAATAGCATTTCAAAAGTGTTGCAAAAGCATTACAAAACAGTTATCTTAACCATTTCGATCAAAATATCGTTTATCTTAGCCAAAACTTAAACTTTACAATTCAAAACACCTTTTCATAATTTGTAATGATTTTACAATTTTTTTCCCTATTTTTAAATAGTTTATAGCAACCATTTTATAATTATTGTTAACTAACTCCATTTATAGCGATCTTTTCTAAATTATTTTAAACATAACTTGAAAATTATAAGTCGAAATTAAAATCTGCTTTCACTCATTTGAAAGCTCTTGTTGAAGAAAATCAAACTTGTTTCGTTTTGTGGAAATCTGATTTAAGTTACAAAAGTTATAAGTGTTTAAAGTTTACATCTAAAATACACGAACTGCCGTTGTGCAACAAGATCTACTTTGACCGCAAATAAAATTATTCTTTATTACTTCAAAATGCCTTAGAAAACCATTATATATCATTTAAATCATTTAAGGTAATTTACATTGACTTTCCAAATTATCTCGGGTTCTAAATTCAACTTTTATCTTCTACTTAATTAAATATTAAATTAAAAGTCCACATTATTTCTAAATTCAAATAATTTCAAATTAACCATCCCATTCATCAGATTAGTTAGGGATAACCAGGGAGAGCAGGAAACTATATTTTCCGAACCCAAGCCTAGACACTATCCTCTCTGTCATCCTAGAACGTTCAGGTATTTATTTATTCATTTTAAGAAACTTTATCAATATGTATGAATTTATACATGTGTCTTTTCTAATTAATATCCTTTAATTTCGATGATAATATTGCTTCTAATTACGAAGGAGATTTGTCGATCACCGATGTGATACCATAAATATTGTGTTATAGTGTGTGCGAAACAACATCAACAACCATTATAAACATCTATGGCAACCATCATCAACATTATTAAATAAATCATAACTGTGCACAAGCGTTATAACACTAACGCTTAATAGTGTGTGTGTTCTAAACTACGCATCCATCATTCATCACAACAAACGTCAATCATCATTGACCACTGATAATCCATCACTATATTTAAATTAGTCTAACTACTAATTAAAAATATAAATCGTGGTTAAAGAGTTCTCACCAACAGCTTTCCAAAACTTCACAGTAGACGAGCCTAGCTGAATGAACCCTCAGACCATATTTCCACGCACCATCTTCTTTGCCAATATATATATATATATATATATATACATACATACTAATCTTATCACTTTATAAGAGGAGGAGGACGAACTTTGGCAAGGTGGTGGTGGTGGTGATGGAGGCCGAATTTTTGAGGGAGGAGGAAAAAGGCTAAGCCAAAATGGTGAAAGGAAGAGGAGAGGTGAATGGCTTAGGAAGCCGTGGATAAGAAGGGGAGAAGGATGAAAGAAAATGGAAGAAATGAGAAATGGAGAAGGATGGTGAAAAGAGAGGGTTAAGGTGGGTTTATATAGGAAACTTAAAGGTATATGGAGCTTACACCTCATAGGACACTTGTCCTTTCCTTATGTTTTTCATTCATGCATGTTAACACATATTCCTTAAGTGAATAAGGCGGTGACACCTCTTTAGGACACATGTTACATTCATATCTAACTACATGCATGCATTACACATATATGCTACATGTCTTTACAACATGAACTACTCCATGCATCATGACAAGTAGGAGGACAACTCATCTTCTAAGCCTTAATTTATTTATTTATATTAGCAACATAAGTTGTAACACTTATAAATGTAGCCAAAATTTAGTTATACCTATAAATGCAACATTTATAAATCTTAACAATCAAATTATAAGTTATCATATTTAAATAAATCATATTTTAAATTCACTAACTATTTCGAAATATTTATATAATAAGCCAAAATTTATATTAACCAAAATGGTCTAAGATAAACACTTATACATGTAACCATCTTATTACCAATTGTTTATAAAATATAACTTATTAATATTTTAAAATATTTATCTATATAATTTATCAAATATATACATACGTAATTTACCCAAATTTATACTAGTAAATGGTTTTAAAAATAAATACCTAAAAATCCTTATAAAATCTTATAAACATCTAAGTAATAGAATTATAATCATTCTTGTAAAATCTTAAAAATAAATTATTCCTTAACAAATTTATATTTTACAATTCAATATTATCAGAATCAGAGATTATCATTACTTAAACATAATCTTATAAATTAAATATAATTTTTAAAATAAGTTTTTCTTATACAAAATCATATAAAATAAAACAAGTTACTTATTCAATTAAGATTCATATTCAAACCTTATAAAAATCAATTTATATGTAGTAAATCCATGATTATAAAATAAAAATCCAAATCAACTTAGTTAAAATTCTGGGATGTTACATTCACCCCCCTAAAAACTTTTCGTCCTCGAAAAGTAAGTCGGGTGAATTTAAACTCCTTAACCAATTTTAAATTCCAATTTCTCTCTTAATATGTCGGAAATGTAATGGTCAGAATAAAGGCTCATATCATTCTCAGGGTACTCTATCTAATTCTCACTAAAGGTAGAGTATACAGAAACTTCTATGATCTCGTGATTACTAGGGTTGTCACAGGTCTTGTTTATAATCGAGTTCTCTGAGTTAGACTCAGAGCTGCTACCACTTCCACTAAGGAGAAACTAGGATAGACATTGTCTAGTACTTAGAGGTTTACGACTCTAAGAAAATTTTAAAGTTTGGAAATTATCTTTCTAGCTTACTCTTACGGAACCCACGGTTTTCTTATCAAGTATAAGTTCTTAAATTAGAAATTTACATCCAAATTCTCAAATAAATTTTTCCCTAATCATTCAATTACCTTGCAAATAACATCTTGGCTAAATTCTGTATTAGAAATTCTATTGCTCTCTGTACAAGTTCAAATTCAATTTAATATATAATTCAAAATACTGGTTTCAAATCCAAATTAATTCACTTGTTCATGGTTTTCTCAGAGCAGGGAACAAGGAAGAGTTCAGAAATAAAGTTGAACAGTTAAAATTTCAGGTACGACAATTCGGGGTGATATTCAAAAGATGACAATGGGTCGAGCAAAACCCAGTGACAAGGGAAGAGATAGAATTATATTTCCGAAACACTCATTCTATTTCAAATTTTTATTCCAATCGTTTCCAATCTCATATTAACCCATTTATAAGTTAAACTTATACTTGTTTAATATTCATATTTTAGTTGTCATATTCACCTAAACGAATAACACTCTTTCTAAATCCACTTAAAAACTCAAAATATATATAACTCTTTTTCATTGTTGTTTAAATATCAAATCTTATTTAGATAATTTTTATCACTCAACAAGCCGTAAGATCTCTTGAAACAGTTTTTTTAAAATACCATCACGCTTCCACTGCGCACTCTGATTATGTGTATACATGTTCAAGCTAGGGTTGTTTCAAATATTGATCTTAACATTTTGAGAACTCACTTCTTCAAATTCAATATTCCCAAGATCCAAATTTTTCCTACTTCGATGTTTGTTACAATTTAAATTAACTTTAAAACTCATTTTTAAGTCAAAATCATCTCTTTAAACAAATTCTTAACTTAAGTCTAAATCATCTTCTGATTCCTTAAGGGTGGTATTGATATAATCTCTTAATGAATTTTCACACTTACGTGTTCTTTCTAATTCTTAAGTATAGTTTACTTCTATAATATCCGTTTTTGTTATGATGAAAATAGTTGGTTTTGCATCTACAACATATTGTCCTTACACTATATCCCTTTTAATATTTCTAACATATCGAAATGGTTCAAGTATTCCTCGATGTTTTAATTGAAACCATATAGTCATCCCACATTCGAAACTCGAAAATAACTACTGATGGTACCATGGTCATCAGTAAAATCATCCTCGAGCGACTAGGGGGTGACCCTACATCTACCTAGTATATATTGGACTTCATATATACGTTAACAAGGCGTATATTAAAAATCACCATATATTCGATAGTCCAATCATGACGTTGAATACAAATACTCGAATTTTTTTATTAAACGTTATCTTTAAAAATGATTTCGTTCTTTAAAACACTTTACTTTGTTTCAAAATATTCCATTTTTAGATATGCTCTCTCGATCATAATATTCCGGAATCTCATTCTAGGGCATTTCTAACCCTATCTCTAGTGAGATAATATAATTCTGATGAGTCCAATCTTTTGTTCAAATATGTCGTACCCATAGGTTTGTATAACCAAAGCTCTGATACCAACTGTAACAACTAGCCTTTTTGCCCAGTTCCTGCCGGTAATTAAACCGACTTAAACCATTCATAAAGATGAATTGTTATGTGTGCAAACATATATTGAACAAAATAACAGAACTTTTTATTGAAAAATACAATGTTACATCAGAGTTACAACATATACAGCGGAAAGAAAAAAAATATACTCTCAGCGAAAGAACCGTATGATATAGCAGAAGCTCCAAACTCTTGCGTGAACTTCAACTCTAAAAGTGCTCCCAATCCTGCTCCAACGATCTATAAATGCAAAGCTAAACTACTAGCTGCCCGTGCAAAAATTATGGGCACCCAGAGTTTAGGTGTGGGAACAATAAATTCCAGGTCAGTCGTGGGACTGGTGTGAGAACTCAAAACAGTTATTATTAGATTCATTTTAAAGTTGGGAAATTCACCGGATCACGCCGCTAACGCGGAACGGATTTACTCCATGTTAAACACCTGTGCATATAAATGCGCAGTGACTTTTGAAAATGAAGCTATCATAAGCTCATCCCACATCACACAATGCAACCGCATACCAGATGGGCGAGGTTTATCTTATGACAACGAAATATGCTTTCATAAGAAACATCCTCTTTCAATACCATAATATACATAGTGTGGAAAACATTTCACAAATAAATGTATTAATCCTAGACAGCATAATACCCCATAATATTATGTCGCTATATATATATATATACACAATCAAAATCGTATGGTTCGTATTGGAGATTTTGGGTTTCCAACTTGATGATTCCAGGCACGAAAGATCAATCGGAACACAAACGAAATGTAATCACGGGTTGTTCATCCAGACGCGGACACCAATACAAATCGCGAGGAAGATCAACGGTTTTCGACTAGACACGGCCCCCCGAACATACCTTATTCCATAAGTCATAAGTGGTTTCCAACTGCTGCAGCTGTCATCTTCAATTCATATATATATATATATACACACACACGCACAACCTAACCGCCAGTTTCTCATCATCCGGGGTGTGAGGTTTGTCGATGTCACGTCATACACAAAGCTACGCTTCGATAAGCCATGCTTTGCTCATCACTAGCTCGTTTCATAACTCAAGTATGCCACATCCACAATTCACGACATATCACTAATTTTCAATCAATGCATACGCTCTAAGTTCATATGACTTAGAGATGAGGATACTATATTGCCACAAATCCAATATATATTAACAGAAATCAGTGATATGCGGTCAATTTCAACGTCAGACACACCATCTATACAAGTCCGTTCTAGGTCTGAACGGAACAACAATCCGACTATATTCAAATATGTTCAGGTCTCATGCCATTCATAACCTCGTATCGGGTGGCCTACCTAATCGAGACATAAATCAGAAATCAATCTAAACAATTCAAATATTCCCGGTCTTCATTCATCGTTTACCAAATTTTGAATTGCTTCATAACATCGTATTATTACTTGGAATGGTTTTCGATCATATACTCGATCCCTGTCTTTCCAAGTAACAAGCGTACTTTAAAATAGTAGCTATGGTTCACACAGGATTCCAATTCAAATCTCCTTCCAAATAGTTATCAATTCATTTATTACTCAAGATTTGAATTACTTTAATTTCATACATCTCATTATCATCATAAACTCTTCTTCGAAATCAAAGATTATACCTTCGCTTCAATTCCTTACTTTAATTTCCTTGAATCAAAGATTTGATTAAATCCCCAATTACGATATGAATTTCCATAACTCAATCTAATTGGGTTTCAAGAATGATATTACTGAAGATACTATTCATGACAAAACCCAAATCAAATCTATTTTGAATCATAATTTACACAGAAATTGTATCCACTTATATTCGATATAAATTCTCAAATCAACGTATACTGCAAGTGGAATAACGATATAATAATATCTTCCAAATTCCTCAAACATTATACATTTACATCATGAAATTTTATACCAAATGTCGAAGATTATTTCTATCTAACTTATTTCAATCAGGTTGAGAAACCAGTATCTTAATTAAAGGATTTATTCAACTCTTTGACATTAGATCTGGATAGAAATACCATCAACTTATCTTCAATATTAATCTTTGTATCCAACTCACACTATAAGCAGAATAACGGTGAACTACCTTTTAAATTCCTCAAATAGTAAGAGTCATCATCTACTAGATTAACATCAAACATCCGAAGATTTATATCCAACGATATCCAATTATTAATATCAATTTAAATTCCATATAAAATATTTCTAATACTTTTAAGCCTTTGAAAACGTTCCACAAATCAATACTTGTAGTTCGGAAAATAGTTTACGGGTTAAAACTTCAAAATAGATTGTTTTCGAAGAAAGCGTTACAATAGCGTTTCAAAAGTGTTACAAAAGCATTACATAACAGTTATCTTAAGCAATTTGATCAAAATATCGTTTATCTTAGCCAAAACTTAAACTTTACAATTCAAAACACCTTTTCATAATTTGTAATGATTTTACAATTTTTTTTCATATTTTTAAATAGTTTATAGCAGCCATTTTATAATTATACTTAACTACTCCATTTATAGTGACCTTTTCTAAATTATTTTAAACATAAGTTGAAAATTATAAGTTGAAATTAAAATCTGCTTTCACTCATTTGAAAGCTCTTGTTGATGAAAATCAAACTTTTTTTCGTTCCGTGGAAATCTGATTTAAGTTACAAAAGTTATAAGCGTTTAAAGTTTACATCTAAAATACACTAATTGCCGTTGTGCGACAAGATCTGCTTTGACCGCAAATAAAATTATTCTTTAGTACTTCAAAATACCTTAGAAAACCATTATATACCATTTAAATCATTTAGGGTAATTTACATTGACTTTCCAAATTATCTCGGGTTCTAAATTCAACTTTTTTCTTCTATTTAATTAAATATTAAATTAAAAATCCAATTTATTTCTAAATTCAAATAACTTCAAATTAACCATCCCATTCATCGGATTAGTTAGGGATAGCCAGGGAGAGCAGGAAACTATATTTTCCAAACCCAAGCCTAGACACTATCCTCTCTGTCATCCTAGAACATTCAGGTATTTATTTATTCATTTTAAGAAACTTTATCAATATGTATGAATTTATACATATGTCTTTTCTAATTAATACCCTTTAATTTCAATGATAATATTGCTTCTAATTACGAAGGAGATTTGTCGATCACCAATGTGATACCATAATTATTATGTTATAGTGTGTGCGAAACAACATCAACAACCATTATAAACATCTGTGGCAACCATCATCAACATTATTAAATAAATCATAACTGTGCAGAAGCGTTATAACACTAACGCTTAATAGTGTGTGTGTTCTAAACTCCGCATCCATCATTCATCACAACAAACATCAATCATCATTGACCACTAGTAATCCATCACTATATTTAAATTAGTCTAACTACTAATTAAAAATATAAATCGTGGTTAAAGAGTTCTCACCAACAGCTTTCCAAAACTTCACAGTAGACGAGCCTAGCTGAACGAACCGTCAGACAGTATTTCCGAGCACCATCTTCTTTGCCAATATATATATATATATATATATATATATATATATATATATTAATCGTATCCCTTTATAAGAGGAGGAGGACGAACTTTGGCAATGTGGTGGTGGTGGTGATGGAGGTTGAGTTTTTGAGGGAGGAGGAAAAAGGCTAAGCCAAAATGGTGAAAGGAAGAGGAGAGGTGAATGGTTTAGGAAGAAATGGATAAGAAGGGGAGAAGGATGAAAGAAAATGGAAGAAATGAGAAATGGAGAAGGATGGTGAAAAGAGAGGGTTAAGATGGGTTTATACAGGACACTTAAAGGTATAAGGAGCTTACACCTCATAGGACACTTGTCCTTTCCTTATGTTTTTGATTCATGCATGTTAACACATATTCCTTAAGTGAATAAGGTGGTGACACCTCTTTAGGACACATGTTACATTCATATCTAACTACATGCATGCATTACACATATATGCTACATGTTTTTACAACATGAACTACTCCATGCATCATGACAAGCAGGAGGACAACTCATTTTCTAAGCCTTTATTTATTTATTTATATTCGCAACATAAGTTGTAACACTTATAAATGTAGCCAAAATTTAGTTATACCTATAAATGCAACATTTATAAATCTTAACTATCAAATTATAAGTTATCATATTTAAATAAATCATATTTTAAATTCACTAATTATTTCAAAATATTTATATAATTTACCAAAATTTATATTAACCAAAATGGTCTAAGATAAACGCTTATACATGTAACCATCTTATTACCAAATGTTTATAAAATACAACTTATTAATATTTTAAAATATTTATCTATATAATTTATCAAATATATACATATGTAATTTACCCAAATTTATACTAACAAATGGTTTTAAAAATAAATACCTAAAAATCCTTATAAAATCTTATAAACATCTAAGTAATATAATAATAATCATTCTTGTAAACTCTTAAAAATAAATTATTCCTTAACAAATTTATATTTTACAATTCAATATTATCAAAATCAGAGAATATCATTACTTAAACATAAAATATTATAAATTAAATATAATTTTTAAAATAAGTTTTTCTTATACAAAATCATATAAAATAAAATAAGTTACTTATTCAATTAAGATTCATATTCAAACCTTATAAAAATCAATTTATATTTAGTAAATCCAAGATTATAAAATAAAAATCCAAATCAACTTAGTCGAAATTCTGGGATGTTACAATTATTTTACCCCTTGTAAATATAGAAAATATTGGATGTAAATATTATAGATATCAGTATAATAATATAAAAATCTTATTTGTATATTTCACTTGTTATATAAGGAAATGTTATTGGAATATTTTGTTTGTATTTGCATATGAACTTGTTTTAAACTCATTTTGGTTTTAAATGATATAACTAATAAGAATGTTTATGTAACGTCCATTTCTTCACATTCAAGCATTTAAGGGAAGAAACAACATCACACATCACCTCTTTTCAATAAACTGCAGCACACACTTAAATTTCCATTGGAGCCAACCTAGCCTAATATCTAAAAATGCATTTGCACATGGCTTCTTCATAGATTAGGCAACCTACCCAATCTCCTTTCAATAAAAATGCATGTGCAGGAAAACTTGATCACCAGATTTTTGCACATGTTTTCACATCAACGTTGAGCAGCCTACCTAGAAATGCATTGCAATATATATAGTCTATATTTCTTAGTGGCGAAGTAAGCCTTTAAAGCAAATTTCAGCACATGGATGTGAGCACCTTAGTGTAGTTGCACAGGTTGGCTAGCCATTTCGAATAGCTGGATGAATTGATGTGAGAAGAAATCCTATGCCATTTCATTTCCATCAATAATTTTAGACAACCTAGACACCTTTGCAAAGCTTATACAAGCTAGTTGTATTTTATATACTTTTATTTGCCTATAAATACACTTGTTTCCCCTCAAACATTCACACACAAAAACTGAGCCAAAGTAATAGCAGACAACGAACAGGGACGGGCATTACCTGAGTGAATCTGGAATTTGCGTAAACAAGTAAACTAATGTGCAAAAGACAGTGAACCAATTTCAATTTGAGTAAACCTCATTTATAACTCGATTTAAATCTACCCTTGTTTTACTGCGTATTGAAGGTTATGTAAGTATATCTGCTAGTTATAAGGTATCATATTCCATTTGAATTAGATCCAAGTCTGGAAACTAGAACTCATATAATAGCCGCAACTTGAAACCAAAATCATGAAACTGCAAACATGAAATTTATGGGTAGATCTTCCCCCTTGGTCATTGCACTACAACAAAATGACCCTACTACAATGGTGGAACACCGTTGTAATATACATTTTACAACGGTGGGCTAACCGTCGTGTATTAAGAAGTTGTAATAGACTAAAATATTTTACAACTTTTTTGCACTGTTGCAACACCGTTGTAATATGTATATTTTACAACTTTTTTCCACCATTATAATAAACTTTATTACAACAGTTATGCACCATTGTAATAATATCTACTACAACTGTTATGCACCGTTGTGATTGACAGTTGCGTTTTAAAAAAATAGCCATTTTTTGTAACTGAAATGAACAATACACTAAATATAGCGATACTCCATAAGCAAAACAAATATTACAGTTATCTGCGAACTAATTTTTTTAAATACTCAAATTTTCATTATTACAAACAATATTTTTTAGAAAATATTTCGCGTATTATTACATGATCATACACCAACTTGCGTTCTTGACATCAAACAAAAATGACACAGAAAAAACACTTCCAAACAAACAGTCCTGGAAACATGACATGAGAGACTCACTTGAAACACCATTAAGTTGAGTTCCTTGACTTGCAACTAAGAGGAGGCAAGCTGCCAATCGAAGCTGATGCACCAGGAAATCCAAAAGATAATTACTTCATCTCAAGTCACCCCAATAGCATAAGAACCACAGCTTCAACATAGCAACACTATAGACCCATACACATCAACCAGAGAAACACCTGGCCTCAAACAAGCCGACACACCAAGCATACCATCTTCTACTGAAATTCTGCACTACCAGTTTTAGAAAATATACTAAATCAAGTTTAGGAATTTCAGCGCATCCACACTTCAGTAGCAACTCAGTCTGTTATATAACAAAATAAATACTAGTAATTTATACTAATAATTTTATTCATCCTAAGGTGGTGTAATAATTTTTTATCAATGAACATAGGCGAAAACTTTACAAAATTCGGTTATGTCCTTGCCAAAAAACTTCAAGGGGTGAAGTTACCTCAACAAACATTTTGATTATGACATCAATTATTGTTTCCATTCCCGCAGGTGAACAACCGATATCGTATGCTATTAGTAAATAAAAAAAGTGTAGTTTGTACTAAATAAAATATTCAATAGGGTAGAACTTAGGATAGATTCATTAACCAAGCTTACTTCGATTTTAACAAATGATGCAGAAGTGGATAAAAAATTAGTGTGATAATAATATTTCCTAACAAGCAGTGTAGAATTCTTTTTGTTGAAAAAAAGAAAAGTCATTGAGGATACAAATGCTACAACATCGTTAACAACATTAATGCAAATGAGACCGCATGTGTTAACACTAGCACGCATAGCTATGAACCTACCACAACAAAATGTCAAACAGAAGTTAAATCAAAGTATGATAAACTCATACCTCATGCGAAATTAAAGCTCAAACTCATCTTCACGAAGCGTCTGCAATGGAAGCTTTAAGTAAGCCCCAAGCATCTTCTGATGAATAAGGACTCAGTACTTTCAAGCCTGGAATAGCTCCATACCAAGTCGCGTAGCACTGTGAATGCTGGATACCAACACCAGCTGCGGTACCATTAGGTCCTCTAAAAACAATAGGAGCTGAAATTTGACCTGCCGACATGTAGTTTGACTTTGCAGCAGAATTTATTATATGATCAATTGTCTGCATTGCAAAATTAAATGTCATGAATTCAACGACGGGTCTCAGACCATAATAAGTTGTCCGACTCCAGTTCCAGTAAATCCAGCCTCTGTGATTGGAGTGTCAAGAACTCTATCAGGACCATACTTATCAAGTAGACCTTTTGAAATCTTGTAAGCACCCTGATACTCACTAACCTCTTCACCCATCAAAAAAACTTTTGGATCAGCAGACATTTCCTCATCAAGTGCAGAGTTCAAAGCATCATGCACTGTCATCTCTTTTGCACTGTTGGAATTTGAGTAAATTTTTGGAAGAAAAGATGTTGCTGGACTAAGCGTTTCCACATGCCCGAATACCGACAAAGTGATTTTTTGCCTGACAACACCCAACATCATCAACCTATGGAATCAAGAGTAAATCGATATTGATAGATGCACGACAACAAAACAGAACCAAAGCTGAAAATTATGAAGTGTGGAAATGAAACCCTAAATATATGGGAATGGAAGTGGAATTAACAGGACACTTGTAAATTTGACTAATAAAAGATAAACAAATAAAATGCCAAGCTCACTGATCCCTCCGTCACCACAAAAATGTACTAGATCTGTTACTCTCTGTTCTAGATCCAGTCCCCCCTGTACGGCACTCGATATTTCCCTCTTTCTCCTACGAACTGTGATATATTCGAGCACCAAAAACACCACAAAACCCTAAAACACATTCGATACTCGTCCTCACACAACCAGAGCTACATCAAACTTCTCTATCATTTCCCCTTGGCTCAAGCTTGCTGCTGTTTCGCGCTTCAATGACCCCTTCATTGGAGGTGGGATCGATTTTGAGGCAATTAGCTATTGGAGTTATTAAGGCGTAAGTTTTTCTGATGAAGGAGGAATTAGGATCGATTTTGACATATGGAAGAGAAAAGGAGATTATTGAATACATGTTGGGATCGATTTAGGCGGAGGAATTGGGATCGATTCGGAGGAAGAGGAATTAGGATCCAATTTCTGGAAGACGCGGATTTACTTTGGAGCCCATTGGAAATACGACGTGAATTTACTTTGGAGCCAAATTTTTGGTTTTGCCGCCTTTGTTTTTTCGTTTCGCCCGTGACCTCAATTTTCCATCAGTTGCAATAAAATTTTTAAGTTTTACCAAATTTGTTTCATTGTTTTGCATTACCATTACCATGACCGTCCGATTATTAAGCATTAATTATCTAATAGTAACTAATAATAATTAGTATTAATTTGTAAAGTTATCATTGAATATTAATTATCAATTATTCTCAAATGTAAATATTATTAATCATTAAAAATTAGTTGTTATTAATATTTAATAGCCTCTATTGCAACAAATAGAAAAAAGAACTACTGAAAATAAGTTTAAACAACTTTCTAATTTAATTATTAATTATTTGAAATTAATTACTAGATAATAGTTGTTACTTCTTAATTATTAATATTAATGACTAATTCTTAATTATTAAAAATTATATTTTTAATAATAACAATATTATTATTATTTATTAACTATATTTTTTAATTATTCTTCTTAATTGCTAGGTATTAAATATTATAGACTGATTATTAATTATTACTTCCTAATTGATTACCAATAGTAATTATTAGTTATTAATTATAAATAATCAATATAAATGTATTAAATATTAATTATTAGTTGTTAATTATATTAAAATATAGTCATATATTACAACAGTCAAAAAATAAAAGTTGTGATAGGCTTTTATTACAACTCTCAAAATAACACAGTTGTTAAAAATAAGTTTATTACAACTTTTCTGAAAAAAAGTTGTAAAAAACATTTATTACAACGGTGCTTTTACCACCATTGTAAAATTAAAGTTGTAATATGGTGTTTTTGTTGTAGTGTTGATCATTATATGTTAAGTCAATATATATTTACGTATATCTATATATGCATTCATAGTGTAATTCTTGTCAAAGGTTTACAAACCCGAGAATGAAGGAAGAAAAAATAGCTAAACAATGAAAACTATTGTGAGTAAATTTCTCCCATTTAGTATTTGATTTTTACCTATTATGGGTAAATATATACACTTGCATGTATGTTTGGATGAATTAGATTATTTGTTAGCAATATATTTTATGTCAAAACACTATGATCAATTGAAAAACTGAACAAGAAAATGTCAGAGTGAGGGAAAAGAACACAAAATAGTGAAAAATAGAGTATAGGTGAGTAAACTCCTTTCTTCCATTTAAATATAGTGTGCGAGGATTTACATTACTGTGCGAACTGGTATATATATGTTTGGTTTATCCTTATTGTCATTGCATAAATTCGGTCATCATGTAAAACTATAGTAGATGGAAAACTGAAAATCTTGTAATCATTGAATAAATCTGGAACTAGAAAACTAGTGATCAATATTTGTGAGTGCAACTCCCCTTTATCTCTCATAAAAAAACTGTTATTGTTTGTGCATAATAGAATATAGATATACATATAGGAATATATGTTTTAAAAGTATTAAAGTTAGCTAAGAAAATTCTTCATGAACCTGGGTATACATACTGACAAAAATACAGTAATAAAATATGAGAGGAAACATCTCACATTCCTCTACTGTTTATACATTTAGCTCTTGAGGATTCAAAATGTCATATATGTTTATATGTACCTAATATATTGAATGCAAATAATTATGTGGGTTAAAAGATAGTTGGATTTGATTTAGGGATTGAACAAAATAGAGGATGTAACAAAAAACAAAGGACAGTGAAGTAAATCTAACGACAAATCTGTTTAAAGATATTGATAATATTGGCTTAATATATCATTTCGATTGTATTTATGAAGTATATGTTTAGTGCCAACAAACAAAAGTTGTGGATATGATGCTAAACAATGAACTAAAACCATTAAATGCCCATCCATACATCCTCGAGGATTTGGCTCATTTCTATAGTGTATATAATGAACAATTAAATAATAACATGAGAAAGGAAGCAATATGAATAGGAAAAAGAGGAAATTGGGTTTAATATGTGAATGGGAAGGTCAGTTAGTAACGGGATTCGACCAGCAGTTCGGTGGTAAGGGGACAAAACGTAAAGAAAGGAAAGGGTTAATGGTGCTAAACAACGGATGTGAGAAGGAGGCATTTGAGAGCCTAAGTGATCGGTCATTGGCAGAACCGAGGGAAGATGTGATGTGCGAGTGGTAGTTCGGTAGTCCCCGGATGAGCTGAAGCGCCGTGCATATGCACGCTGAAGGGTGTACACAGCATTGTGTACATTGGGTAGTGTAGGCTTTAGTCTTTACATGTACTAGAGAAGAAAGAAGCACACAAGAAAGAAAATATCATAAAAATAATAATAATATAAATATATATAGAAACAGAAAACATAAGGGAATAAAAGGAAGAAAAAGGAAAGTAGTGCACAAGGGTTCATGTCTGTTGTTGGGTTTGTATGGGATATACTAGATGAAACTGGGTGGAACCGTGAAAGCAACTAATACATGAAAGGGGGGAACTGGATGCGAACCTGGAATGCGTGGAAAGGAGGGTCAGTTCATGGGTGAGCTTCGGCTCAGCAGTAAAAAAAAAACGAAACTAAGAATGGAGGTTTGGGAAAGGCTACGTTAAAAACGTGGCATAGGGAAAACGAAATGAGAAGAAAGAAAGGAGGGTGGGTAGGATTGGCTGAAGAGTGAGTGGAAAATTTGTTTTGCCTGGGAAGTTACAACGAAATGAGAGGAAAAGGATTAGTGTAATGTTTCTTGTTGCTGCGTGGGCTTGGGTGTGGCCCTTGTTTTTGTAACGACCGGAAATTTTCGACTTCTCGAGAGTCGAAAATTCCGAGACGTTAGTGAAAGAAAGTAGAGGGTGAGGAAGAAAAGATAGAACTAATAGAATAGAAGAAGAAGAACTTACATCATCAGAGTAAACACGAATCTCACAGCGGAACGAATAAAATATAACATAACTTTGAAATACCAATCAGTACTCGTATATACATACCATTTCAAAGTACAACACTTAACAACACAGCGGAATAATAATAGCTATAATTCTGAAGTCTCTTGCTCCAAGCTCTCCAAGTGTATCTGAAAAATCCCGACTACTTGACTGCCCGTACAAATTTAGACACCCAAGAGTTTAGGGAAAACAAAACAAAACAAACTCCGGGTCAGTCATGGGACTGGTGTGAATAAAACTCCAACACTTGGTTAAATAAAGGATATCTTTCTGATATTATAATAATGTCTAAATACAAATAGATATCAATCTAGCAGAACGCTTGCATCTCACGTTCCACATACATAGTATACAAATAAACCGTGAGCGCTTATTGGAGATTGGATTCCAACAGACAAGGTATGGGAGCACCTTCCGATCAGTGTACTCTAGAGGAGATACACTAGGGTTCAACAAGAACGTCTTGCAACCCGGCCACACATGACCGTCCACTCATTTAGCTTGAGTGTGACGAATATATTATCGCCGATGGTTGGGATCAGCAACCATCCTTCCCGATAAGGGACAGCATTGAAATAGATTATAAAGAAGTACAATTGAATATTCTCTAGATGGTGATAATACACCCTGCTTGGGTATGGCCCAACTAGCCATGCTGCCTAGCCCAACTTCTGTTATTTCCTGGTTGTGAGATTTTGAGGTCACGTTTATCACTTTGACAGATTATTTCTTCAATTACTTTGAATGCCACATCGTCATACCCGCCAAATCATTATCGATTTCTCAAGGCATCACGAGTATAAAAGCTAAGAGAAACGAATTTCTCCGCCACCAACGTAATACGTTTAAAGAGATCAACATATATGATTCGTTAAGAATACTTTGTCAGACACTCGTCCATATACGTTGTCCTGGGACTGAACAAACCGAAGGCACTATTCAGTGAATCCATCCTACCTAGGCTTTTCACAATAGCCCTTGCACTTCACTCCGTCTTCAATTATCTTCAGCGTACTTGATTCGCAACGCTTATGCTAATACGGAGTGGTTCTTCGGATAATAATCCAACCGGTCTCTCCATATTTACAACGTAAATATGGTCAAAACTTTGATAGTCTGTGATTCAACTATCAAATGAAAACATGTCGGTGTACAAACAACGATCTTATTTCCAAATGGAAATTCGATCGATCAATCATCATATGTTCATATTTCCTTATTTCATATATTTAGAAAATATATGTTATTAATCATTGGAAAACATTTCCATAGCTTATTTTCACATCACTATTATTTCGCAACTGTCAGTCCCTAACTGTAACTAGTATGAGAACAATTCTCTAAGTATCAATTCGGAAGGTCGAAACCAACATCAGATCGTTACTTAGAAAACCGTTCGACTTACCTCTCCAGTCAGTTTCTGAATTTGCTTAACTCTATTTCTTAAATTCTTATCATGAAAACATTTCATTTTCTATGTTTAGAAAACATATCTGACTATATTTGGAAAACGTTTCCAAAACACATTTACGGATTTCCAATGAACGTTGTATAAAACATCGTTTCGCTTAATCCATTTATCGCTTATTCCTTAACTTTATTCCTAATCAACCTTTTAGATCGAACCACAACTATTCCTTTGTCAATTATGAAGTCAATCAAGTTGGGGTATAATTACCTCGCAGACCTTAATTGAACAACGTCCTTTACTGTGAAATAGATGAAGTTCATCACTCACTTTTTACAATCATCTGTTTACGCAAATTCTCGGATTCAGGTTACGAATCCACTTCTTATATGACAACGTTTGATTATAACTATAACGTTATAATTTCTACCCCTAAAATATCTAACCTAAATTATAAATTTATTTCCTAACTCGAATAATTTAACAGACACCTAATTTCTAAATCAATAACTAAATCTTGATTTAAACCCTGGAAAGTAAATAGTACTTTCCCGAATTCGCTATAATCGAATTCGACGTATAACTCTCTTTCGAGTAATCTCTATTCGATTAACTCCCTTGTTAATAACTTATATTCGATAAACTCTATTTCGATTAACTCCTATCGAATAACTAATCTTCGAATAACTCTTCTTGGTTGGCTCTATTTCATTAACTCTTATCGAATAACAAATATTCGATTTTCATAAATGTGTCAATTCTTATCGAATAACTAACATCCGATTTAACTTAAATGGA
Organism: Allium sativum; assembly: GCA_030737875.1. Lineage (NCBI taxonomy): Eukaryota > Viridiplantae > Streptophyta > Magnoliopsida > Asparagales > Amaryllidaceae > Allium > Allium sativum. The sequence goes on along the minus strand of CM060918.1, from coordinate 617,266,620 downwards.
TTTACTCTTATCGAATAACTTATTCGATTAACTCAACTTGATTTTCTTAACTCGATTATCTCAACTCGATTTCTTAACTCGATAAATCTTAACTCGATTACTTAACTTGATAACTTAACTTAACCCAAATCGATTAACTCAACTCTAATCGATTAACTTAATTTGATTTACTCCTTCGAATGGCTCATTCGAATAACTTAATTGATTAACTCCTTCGAATAACTAATTCGAATAACTTACCTTCGAATAACTAATATTCGATTTATTCTAACTTGATTAACTTAATTCTAATCGATTTACTCCATTTCGATTCAACTTAATTCAAATCGATTAACTTAACTCAAATTGATTAACTCCTTTCGAATAACTAAATTCGATTTAACTCTAATTGAATAACTAATATTCAATTAACTCTTACGTGTTTAACTCTATTCGAATAAGTAATTCGAATCACTCTAATGTGTTTAACTCTATTCAAATATCTAATTCGAATAACTCATTTCGAATAACTAAATTCGATTAACTCTTTTAACTTTACTCGAATAACTATATTCGATTAACACCTTCTTTCGAATAACTATATTCGATTAACTCTTCGACTAACTCCTTTGGATTTACTAACTTCGAATAACACCTTTGGATTAACTAACTTCGAATAACTCCTTTGGATTAACTAACTTCGAATAACCAATATTCGATAACTACTCTTCGACTAAATAATATTCGGTAACTCTTCTCAAATGAATAACATTTGATTTCTCCACTCGAATAAACTATATTCGATCACTCTTCCCTCGAATACTCTATATTCGATAACTCTACTTCGAATAAGTGATATTCGGCAACTCTACTCGATTAACTCCACTTGGATAACTCTAACTGGTCAACTCTAACTGGTCAACTTTAACTGAGTAACTCTAACTGATCAACTCTAACTGGTCAACTTTAACTGGTCAACTTTAACTGGTCAACTCTAACTGTTTAACTTTAACTGGTAAATTTTAACTGGTTAACTCAAATGGTTTAACCTAACTGGTTAACTCAAATGGTTTAACCTAACTTGATTTACTTGTCTCGATTAACTGAACTAATCCACTTAGTTTAACTTAGTTAATTCACTTTGATTAACTCTAACTGATTTACTTAGTTTAACTCAGCTAATTCACTTTGATTAACCCAATTAGTTTAACTTAACTAATTTACTTTGGTTAACTTAACCAATTACTTTGATTAACTCGACTAACTTGCTTTGGTTAACCTAACAAATTACTTTGTTAAATCCTTTTATCACACTCTGGTTATAATTCCTACTTCTACAATATCTCCTTAAAATCCATATCGTGTTATACTTGTGTGCGAAGCACGTGTTTAAATCTATCCTTGTATAATTCTATTTATTTTCCGAACAAGTGTTCCTTTATTTATTTCCTAAATAAATATTCCTTTATTCCATTTATTTATAATCTAAATAAATGTTCCTATATTTATTTCCTAAATAAATATTCCTTTATATTCTAATTCATTTATTTTCTAAATAAATGTTTCTATTTTATTTCATTTATTTTCTAAATAAATGTTTCCTTTTTCATTTATTTATTTTCAAATTAAATAAATGTTTTCCTTTTATAAAATCCTATCGATTTTATAAATAAGATTCATTTTCAATATAAACTTTGAAAATTCCCTTTTTTTATTCTAGTATCACCTACGGTGTTTAACGTGTCGTATAACAATGATCGGTATCATTCAAACATATGAAATCAATAACAGATTTCATAACACATCATATATCACAATATATGAAAAACGGTAAAATAAATGTTGAGGAATCCAGTCGGATCCCTCCAACCTGTTTCCCTGCATCCACAGATGTTACACAATAAAATATACATCAATTTCATTCCAACATGAAATATACTGATGAACTGAATCAATATTTGATTGTCGTTTATATATATAACTATATCTATGTTTCAGTCAAATCTATTTAACAGTCCAAACTATCAATACACAACAATCAAATCATTTAATACAGTTTATATAAAAATATAAACTGAGGAGAGTTAGTGAGTTTTAATCACTTTGGTGTGTTAATCGTTAAATAACGGTTTGCGTCGGTCGATTAAACCAGACGTTCAACTTGCTTTAAATGATTCCAGACTAGTTGCGTTGTGTAGCTGCGATCCTATGATCCTCGACTGTACGGTCCAAACCGACATTCCACTTAATTCGGTAGGTTGATCATCACTTCTTCATGCTGAACATCCCTTCTCCACTCCTTTGATCAAAATTCGGCCCAAGCCCCTTCAACACTTGCGTCCGTTCTCCAGGCCTTCACAGTAGATGAGTGGATCTCATCCATGCAGTACGCATGGTACCGCAGTTCCCATCGAAGGATACCAAGCTTGCTTGGACGCAGATGCTCCTCCAACCACAAACAAAGAGCCACGCCACTCTTTTCCCATGTTTCGTATGTACATCATTTCACTAATACAGTGGCGCCTTTCCACCCAAAAGCATATCCCTTCCAATATGTTTTGAACACCGAACCCACTGTCCTATTGCATGCGCCTTCACCCTCACATGCACTTCCTGTAGCTTTTCCATAGCCCAAATATACCTTCACACGCAACTCTTCTCCTTTCCAACAATATATAGGCATGCTCAAATCTCCAACCGCCTGTACTTCATGTTCCAGTGTCCGACATCTCATGCACGAGTTCCTCCGCAACACCCTACTCCTTCTACGCTGCTGCTAATACTCCAATTCGATGTACCAAAACCCCCGGTGCTCATAATCACGGAAACGCCTCACGTTTAACCGCTAGTATCACCGATTCATCAACTCCTTCACTGCTTCTTCCAGTAATTACCCCCGTCTCCAACTACACTTCGCAGTCTCCTCCTCACCATGACTGTCATCCTCACCTAACTTAGTCGCCCCTTTCTCCCATCAATGCCATCAGCGTCCGTTCCAACCCCTAGACGTGACTGAAGAAAGTGAAGCCTCCAGGAAACCGATCGCATCAGAAACTGATAGTACCAGCTCGAAGTACTAGCATCACCAAGTCCAACGAACCCATATTTCCTTGATTTCGTGGAGTATTTGATGGAGATTAAATTTGTTGAAAGCCTTGTTTAAGTGGCGGCTTCTTTTTAGTTTTTTAGAGAAGGAGGATTTTAGGTTATAACGATATGAACAGGGTATTTATAGGAATACATTTGGCTTGCTGTAGTGTTTGTGTCCACTAAGAATGAGTGAGGGTAGGTGCTCGGTATAGGGTATGGTGAATAAGGTATGGTTTGCACGTTTTTAGGTAGCCTGTAGATTTAGGGTAGATGATGGTTCATTAAATTCCTAAGAATACGTACAGCATTAGGTAGGATGAGGTACAGTATGGTTCATTTAATGAAGACATGGGTTGTCATTTGTTTGCTAGGGTAGGCAATAGAAAAAAGAACGTAGACCTTCATTCATGTTTTAGTTTGCGTGTAATACTTCATGGGTCTTTGTATTTTAGATTAGGAGTACATGTATATTTATTAAGAGCACCTTATTGCGTAAAAGTTCGTCTTCTTATACTGACCGCTACGGACAGAAGTAAGAGTACAGACGTGCTCTATGAGGTGTCACGATTCCAAAAATATAATAATACCGGTAGATTAACTCATATTTTGAAATCCCGAAATACCGATACAGGGTGCACAATACTCCAAATAAAAAGTTGCATATTTAATTATTTAAAAATTACAGTAAAATTCTAAAAATTAAATTATCGCTGCGCCTCAAAAGAACCCTATCCCGATTTGCACCCGATATCAAGTTATATTCAAATAACTGTTACGGTCAATATACGATTTCACAGCGACTTTTTGAATATTTGATTTGGACATATCTCAAAATCTACACGACGAAATCCCGATTTTTCTCTTCCACTAGAAAGATATACTCCACCAGCTCCACACGTTTCTTGTTTCACAGAAATCCGGCTTAAAATGAATCATGTACATTCAGTTGAAGTTCAAATCGCCAAATTGCGAACTGCCGTGACGTTTCAGGTTCGTTTTAATTATAATTATAAATTATAAGTTCGAACGTTGTACTTTAAGTTATCGATATCGCCAAATTGATATATAAATCATTAAATAAATTAATTATTCGACAGCTAACAAAACGCGCCATTACAGACTTCCCCCCTTAAAATAATTTCGTCCCCGAAATTGCTAAGCTAGGAAAATGCTACCAACTTTACTAACTAGATTCAAATATCTTTTAGTTTACTTCTTAGCTCCAGTTTCAACTGAACCATTAAATTTTAATTAATTTATTAATTCATTTCCGACCAACTAAAATTTTCAAAAATTCTAAAAATTTTCTAACCCCTTAATTTTCGAAAAATTTCGCCATAACCTCCTTTGTACGGCTCAATACGTCAAACCACAACTCGCCTCTCTAGGCCTCCTCCAATCCAAAAGGAAATCAAAATAGCCAAGCGGCTTGCCAATTCGGCTCATAAAATCCAAACTCATATATGATATAAACTTGTACCTTTTTGTCGGGCATTTAACTCTATCCCTTTCATCTGCTACCACTTCAACATATACCAATGTTATCCATTCTAATTGATCTCCAATCAGTTCATATCCTCAAATCCAAATCGAATTTCATTCGAACTCTAATATCAAATTCCAAATTATTGACTTATCAATTTGGTTCCATTCTAGATTATCTCTATCCCAATTCAATTTTATTTAACTCGGTTCAGGTTAAATTTCAATTTATTTTTACCATCTCATTTTATTTAACTTCATTAGTTAAATTTTAATTCCAGAACTTAAGTACCTGGGTTTCTTTCAAATCAATTTGAAATCATAATGCCAATTCAAAACCTTTGAATTTCTAAACTACTTGTTTTCTCAAAACAATTCAAAAACAAAACCTTTGGTAGTAATCCGTCACTTAGAACTCGAAAATGAACACTGATGATGTCTAGATTCATCATCAGAATCTATTTTCCAGCTATCGAAGTGAGTTCAATACTATATCATTTTCAATTTGAAAAACATTTTCAAGATCTCCCAGGAACTTAAAATTTCCTTATTTTAAATTCCAAATTCTGATTTAAATTCATATTTAATTCAAACTATTTCATATATTACATTCATATGAATTCTGATTGGTCATTTATAACCATTTCACCCTTTTATAATCTTATTCGATTATAATAACAACCAACACAATCGATATACTATAATAATTTCAAGATATATATTTCTTCTATAAACAAATATATTTTGGGAAAAATTATTTCATTTACCCTCTTTCAAAACATACCATGACGGTTCATCGTATTCGAGTGTTTAGTAACCCTTATCGATACAGTGGATCAAACTGATCGACCAGAATTCATAAGCCACTCAACCAATGAGTCTCCACAATATAAAACATTTTATATTGAATAACAATTACGCGCTCATATATATACACTCAAACTCAATCTAGGATATTACTAATCCCATCTCTATCGAGTTATGCCACAGAGCCAAGGTAATCACTTAACTTAAGCTCTGATACCAACTGTAACGGCTGGAAATTTTCGACTCCTCGAGAGTCGAAAATTCCAAGACGTTAGTGAAAGAAAGTAGAGGGTGAGGAAGAAAAGATAGAACTAATAGAATAGAAGAAGAAGAAGAACTTACATCATCAGAGTAAACACGAATCTCACAGCGGAACGAATAAAATATAAAATAACTTTGAAATACCAATCAGTACTCGTATATACATACCATTTCAAATTACAACACTTAACAACACAGCGGAATAATAATAGCTATAATCCTGAAGTCTCCGGCTCCAAGCTCTCCAAGTGTATCTGAAAAATCCCGACTACTTGACTGCCCGTACAAATTTAGGCACCCAAGAGTTTAGGGAAAACAAAACAAAACAAACTCCGGGTCAGTCATGGGACTGGTGTGAATAAAACTCCAACACTTGGTTAAATAAAGGATATCTTTCTGATATTATAATAATGTCTAAATACAAATAGATATCAATCTAGCAGAACGCTTGCATCTCACGTTCCACATACATAGTATACAAATAAACCGTGAGCGCTTATTGGAGATTGGATTCCAACAGACAAGGTATGGGAGCACCTTCCGATCAGTGTACTCTAGAGGAGATACACTAGGGTTCAACAAGAACGTCTTGCAACCCGGCCACACATGACCGTCCACTCATTTAGCTTGAGTGTGACGAATATATTATCACCGATGGTTGGGATCAGCAACCATCCTTCCCGATAAGGGACAGCATTGAAATAGATTATAAAGAAGTACAATTGAATATTCTCTAGATGGTGATAATACACCCTGCTTGGGTATGGCCCAACTAGCCATGCTGCCTAGCCCAACTTCTGTTATTTCCTGGTTGTGAGGTTTTGAGGTCACGTTTATCACTTTGACAGATTATTTCTTCAATTACTTTGAATGCCACATCGTCATACCCGCCAAATCATTATCGATTTCTCAAGGCATCACGAGTATAAAAGCTAAGAGAAACGAATTTCTCCGCCACCAACGTAATACGTTTAAAGAGATCAACATATATGATTCGTTAAGAATACTTTGTCAGACACTCGTCCATATACGTTGTCCTGGGACTGAACAAACCGAAGGCACTATTCAGTGAATCCATCCTACCTAGGCTTTTCACAATAGCCCTTGCACTTCACTCCGTCTTCAATTATCTTCAGCGTACTTGATTCGCAACGCTTATGCTAATACGGAGTGGTTCTTCGGATAATAATCCAACCGGTCTCTCCATATTTACAACGTAAATATGGTCAAAACTTTGATAGTCTGTGATTCAACTATCAAATGAAAACATGTCGGTGTACAAACAACGATCTTATTTCCAAATGGAAATTCGATCGATCAATCATCATATGTTCATATTTCCTTATTTCATATATTTAGAAAATATATGTTATTAATCATTGGAAAACATTTCCATAGCTTATTTTCACATCACTATTATTTCGCAACTGTCAGTCCCTAACTGTAACTAGTATGAGAACAATTCTCTAAGTATCAATTCGGAAGGTCGAAACCAACATCAGATCGTTACTTAGAAAACCGTTCAACTTACCCTCTCCAGTCAGTTTCTGAATTTGCTTAACTCTATTTCTTAAATTCTTATCATGAAAACATTTCATTTTCTATGTTTAGAAAACATATCTGACTATATTTGGAAAACGTTTCCAAAACTCATTTACGGATTTCCAATGAACGTTGTATAAAACATCGTTTCGCTTAATCCATTTATCGCTTATTCCTTAACTTTATTCCTAATCAACCTTTTAGATCGAACCACAACTATTCCTTTGTCAATTATGAAGTCAATCAAGTTGGGGTATAATTACCTCGCAGACCTTAATTGAACAACGTCCTTTACTGTGAAATAGATGAAGTTCATCACTCACTTTTTACAATCATCTGTTTACGCAAATTCTCGGATTCAGGTTACGAATCCACTTCTTATATGACAACGTTTGATTATAACTATAACGTTATAATTTCTACCCCTAAAATATCTAACCTAAATTATAAATTTATTTCCTAACTCGAATAATTTAACAGACACCTAATTTCTAAATCAATAACTAAATCTTGATTAAAACCCTGGAAAGTAAATAGTACTTTCCCGAATTCGCTATAATCGAATTCGACGTATAACTCTCTTTCGAGTAATCTCTATTCGATTAACTCCCTTGTTAATAACTTATATTCGATAAACTCTATTTCGATTAACTCCTATCGAATAACTAATCTTCGAATAACTCTTCTTGGTTGGCTCTATTTCATTAACTCTTATCGAATAACAAATATTCGATTTTCATAAATGTGTCAATTCTTATCGAATAACTAACATCCGATTTAACTTAAATGGATTTACTCTTATCGAATAACTTATTCGATTAACTCAACTTGATTTTATTAACTTGATTATCTCAACTCGATTTCTTAACTCGATAAATCTTAACTCGATTACTTAACTTGATAACTTAACTTAACCCAAATCGATTAACTCAACTCTAATCGATTAACTTAATTTGATTTACTCCTTCGAATGGCTCATTCGAATAACTTAATTGATTAACTCCTTCGAATAACTAATTCGAATAACTTACCTTCGAATAACTAATATTCGATTTACTCTAACTTGATTAACTTAATTCTAATCGATTTACTCCATTTCGATTCAACTTAATTCAAATCGATTAACTTAACTCAAATTGATTAACTCCTTTCGAATAACTAAATTCGATTTAACTCTAATTGAATAACTAATATTCAATTAACTCTTACGTGTTTAACTCTATTCGAATAAGTAATTCGAATCACTCTAATGTGTTTAACTCTATTCAAATATCTAATTCGAATAACTCATTTCGAATAACTAAATTCGATTAACTCTTTTAACTTTACTCGAATAACTATATTCGATTAACACCTTCTTTCGAATAACTATATTCGATTAACTCTTCGACTAACTCCTTTGGATTTACTAACTTCGAATAACTCCTTTGGATTAACTAACTTCGAATAACTCCTTTGGATTAACTAACTTCGAATAACCAATATTCGATAACTACTCTTCGACTAAATAATATTCGGTAACTCTTCTCAAATGAATAACATTTGATTTCTCCACTCGAATAAACTATATTCGATTACTCTTCCCTCGAATACTCTATATTCGATAACTCTACTTCGAATAAGTGATATTCGGCAACTCTACTCGATTAACTCCACTTGGATAACTCTAACTGGTCAACTCTAACTGGTCAACTCTAACTGGTCAACTTTAACTGAGTAACTCTAACTGATCAACTCTAACTGGTCAACTTTAACTGGTCAACTTTAACTGGTCAACTCTAACTGTTTAACTTTAACTGGTAAATTTTAACTGGTTAACTCAAATGGTTTAACCTAACTGGTTAACTCAAATGGTTTAACCTAACTTGATTTACTTGTCTCGATTAACTGAACTAATCCACTTAGTTTAACTTAGTTAATTCACTTTGATTAACTCTAACCGATTTACTTAGTTTAACTCAGCTAATTCACTTTGATTAACCCAATTAGTTTAACTTAACTAATTTACTTTGGTTAACTTAACCAATTACTTTGATTAACTCGACTAACTTGCTTTGGTTAACCTAACAAATTACTTTGTTAAATCCTTTTATCACACTCTGGTTATAATTCCTACTTCTACAATATCTCCTTAAAATCCATATCGTGTTATACTTGTGTGCGAAGCACGTGTTTAAATCTATCCTTGTATAATTCTATTTATTTTCCGAACAAGTATTCCTTTATTTATTTCCTAAATAAATATTCCTTTATTCCATTTATTTATAATCTAAATAAATGTTCCTATATTTATTTCCTAAATAAATATTCCTTTATATTCTAATTCATTTATTTTCTAAATAAATGTTTCTATTTTATTTCATTTATTTTCTAAATAAATGTTTCCTATTTCATTTATTTATTTTCAAATTAAATAAATGTTTTCCATTTATAAAATCCTATCGATTTTATAAATAAGATTCATTTTCAATATAAACTTTGAAAATTCCCTTTTTTATTCTAGTATCACCTACGGTGTTTAATGTGTCGTATAACAATGATCGGGATCATTCAAACATATGAAATCAATAACATATTTCATAACACATCATATATCACAATATATGAAAAACGGTAAAATAAATGTTGAGGAATCCAGTCGGATCCCTCCAACCTGTTTCCCTGCATCCACAGATGTTACACAATAAAATATACATCAATTTCATTCCAACATGAAATATACTGATGAACTGAATCAATATTTGATTGTCGTTTATATATATAACTATATCTATGTTTCAGTCAAATCTATTTAACAGTCCAAACTATCAATACACAACAATCAAATCATTTAATACAGTTTATATAAAAATATAAACTGAGGAGAGTTAGTGAGTTTTACTCACTTTGGTGTGTTAATCGTTAAATAGCGGTTTGCGTCGATCGATTAAACCAGACGTTCAACTTGCTTTAAATGATTCCAGACTAGTTGCGTTGTGTAGCTGCGATCCTATGATCCTCGACTGTACGGTCCAAACCGACATTCCACTTATTTCGGTAGGTTGATCATCACTTCTTCATGCTGAACATCCCTTCTCCACTCCTTTGATCAAAATTCGGCCCAAGCCCCTTCAACACTTGCGTCCGTTCTCCAGGCCTTCACAGTAGATGAGTGGATCTCATCCATGCAGTACGCATGGTACCGCAGTTCCCATCGAAGGATACCAAGCTTGCTTGGACGCAGATGCTCCTCCAACCACAAACAAAGAGCCACGCCACTCTTTTCCCATGTTTCGTATGTACATCATTTCACTAATACAGTGGCGCCTTTCCACCCAAAAGCATATCCCTTCCAATATGTTTTGAACACCGAACCCACTGTCCTATTGCATGCGCCTTCACCCTCACATGCACTTCCTGTAGCTTTTCCATAGCCCAAATATACCTTCACACGCAACTCTTCTCCTTTCCAACAATATATAGGCACGCACAAATCTCCAACCGCCTGTACTTCATGTTCCAGCGTCCGACATCTCATGCACGAGTTCCTCCGCAACACCCTACTCCTTCTACGCTGCTGCTAATACTCCAATTCGATGTACCAAAACCCCTGGTGCTCATAATCACGGAAACGCCTCACGTTTAACCGCTAGTATCACCGATTCATCAACTCCTTCACTGCTTCTTCCAGTAATTACCCCCGTCTCCAACTACACTTCGCAGTCTCCTCCTCACCGTGACTGTCATCCTCACTTAACCTAGTCGCCCCTTTCTCCCATCAATGCCATCAGCGTCCGTTCCAACCCCTAGACGTGACTGAAGAAAGTGAAGCCTCCAGGAAACCGATCGCACCAGAAACTGATAGTACCAGCTCGAAGTACTAGCATCACCAAGTCCAACGAACCCATATTTCCTTGATTTCGTGGAGTATTTGATGGAGATTAAATTTGTTGAATGCCTTGTTTAAGTGGCGGCTTCTTTTTAGTTTTTTAGAGAAGGAGGATTTTAGGTTATAACGATATGAACAGGGTATTTATAGGAATACATTTGGCTTGCTGTAGTGTTTGTGTCCACTAAGAATGAGTGAGGGTAGGTGCTCGGTATAGGGTATGGTGAATAAGGTATGGTTTGCACGTTTTTAGGTAGCCTGTAGATTTAGGGTAGATGATGGTTCATTAAATTCCTAAGAATACGTACAGCATTAGGTAGGATGAGGTACAGTATGGTTCATTTAATGAAGACATGGGTTGTCATTTGTTTGCTAGGGTAGGCAATAGAAAAAAGAACGTAGACCTTCATTCATGTTATAGTTTGCGTGTAATACTTCATGGGTCTTTGTATTTTAGATTAGGAGTACATGTATATTTATTAAGAGCACCTTATTGCGTAAAAGTTCGTCTCCTTATACTGACCGCTACGGACAGAAGTAAGAGTACAGACGTGCTCTATGAGGTGTCACGATTCCAAAAATATAATAATACCGGTAGATTAACTCATATTTTGAAATCCCGAAATACCGATACAGGGTGCACAATACTCCAAATAAAAAGTTGCATATTTAATTATTTAAAAATTACAGTAAAATTCTAAAAATTAAATTATCGCTGCGCCTCAAAAGAACCCTATCCCGATTTGCACCCGATATCAAGTTATATTCAAATAACTGTTACGGTCAATATACGATTTCACAGCGACTTTTTGAATATTTGATTTGGACATATCTCAAAATCTACACGACGAAATCCCGATTTTTCTCTTCCACTAGAAAGATATACTCCACCAGCTCCACACGTTTCTTGTTTCACAGAAATCCGGCTTAAAATGAATCATGTACATTCAGTTGAAGTTCAAATCGCCAAATTGCGAACTGCCGTGACGTTTTAGGTTCGTTTTAATTATAATTATAAATTATAAGTTCGAACGTTGTACTTTAAGTTATCGATATCGCCAAATCGATATATAAATCATTAAATAAATTAATTATTCGATAGCTAACAAAACGCGCCATTACAGTTTTAAAAAAAAGAATAAAAAGAAAAGTTAATTTAAATATAGTTTATATATATAAATAAATATACGTATGTATTAGTAAACATATAGAGTGTGGGCTTGACTCATTATAAAACAATTAAATAGAAAAGAAAGAGTATTTCACATTAAAGCCCAAAATGTAAATAAATTATAAGACATTTATATAATATATACACGCATATATATACATATATATATATATGTATATATATATATTGAGGTGTATAAAATTTAGGTTTAGACCAAGAAGATATGATCAAATATTACGGTTGGTGTGTGTGAGCAATCGAGTCAAACGTTGTTCTGTGTAAGGAACTCAACGTAGTTAGAAAATTTAAACTAGTCAATTTAAATTAAATTGATTCGGAAAAAAATGATTGAAATACTATACGTAGATTTAGTCAACACTTAAACTATTACAAATTGTTTGTTCAATTAATTGGTTTATTACTTATGTTACATTTAATTACACTAATCGTAATTAAATATTTTTATTGACATCTGTTAGTGGAAATAAATCGTTCCACTATATAAACCCATGGACTGAATTGTTTGAACACCCTGTAAGTAGAAATAAACACCGTTTTGCTACTTATTAGTTTGACATATTTTATAAGTAATTATATGTGCTGAGATGTTATGTTATCAGTAGAAAATGTTGTATGCTTGGTTGTGTAAATTAGATTGACAAATCAAATATCGTCTTTTATAAGAACTGTTATAGGCTATGGGAACAACTAAGTTGAAACTTCTTTAAAATAAATTAGAAATAAGTTCAAGTTTTAATAATTGAATATTAATTGTTTGTGAGAAACAATTTAATGGATTATTTTTTAAACCAATTATATTATAAATTTATTTAAAAAGGAGAAATCAATTATAATCAGTTAATTAGGTGGTTTAAGGTTGATGTAAGTTAATGGTATAAATGAGGATTGTTTATTAGATCAATTTGCTTCAATAGAAAACGGTTAAATAGATTGTTGTTTAAAAACATGGAATATTTTTGATAAGATAATGTAAAGTTTTAAATAGTACTTTAACTTCGGAAAAATTGCCCGAGATGTTGTTCTTTAACTTAATTATTATTTTAAATTAAGTAATTTGGTAAAGATAATTTGATTCACTACACCAGAAAAGGCCTTTAGTAGCATTTAAAAAATGCTACCAAAGCTTTTGGTAGCGTTTTAAAGAACACTACTACAGGTCATGCAACTAAAAGTCTGAATTCTTTTATTGCGTTTTAATAAATGCTATCAAATGTTCCATATAACTGCCTTTACCAACCGCTACCAAAACTTTTCATTACATTTATTTTATGTTACTATAGATTTATGTTGTATTTTTACATCTATTTCTGTAGCGTTTACAAAACGCTACTAAAAGGTATTGATTGTTTTGTAGCATATTTTAAATGCTACTGTATGTTGTTAGTGATTTATTTTATTTCCAGCATTTAGTTTTGTAATAATTATATCAAAATCAGCAATAATCGCATAATCATCATATTCAAACCAATAGTCCACCAATCATACAATCATTATATTTAAATAATTGAGAACACGTTAATCACATAAGTATTATCCATAACCATTTAGATAATAGTTGTTTGACAAAATGAGCAAATTCACATGCTACAAGTATTCACAAAAAATGTTTACACAATAAATGCTAACTAATATCGTAATGCATGTAATAACTGAAGTCATGTCCATTATTGTTGATGGCCTTCACTCCAGAAAAACTAATTACCTGTATACAAGTCCAATAATCAATAATAAAAACTTACCATGTATTATCATGTAACATTCAAACAATATAATTAATTTAAACCGAGTTAACTGGAAAAGCCTGTTTGGACACAAAGTTGTGACACAAATTTAGACATAAATAGTTTCAACCACTAGATATCCCCCTTGAATTCAACCTTTCACATAAAAACAAACAAATCCAATGGTTCAAAGTTTGTGTCTCCAACTTTATGTTAAAATTTATGTTCCAATAGCCGCTCCCAATTAATTTTATAAAATTGTTTAATTTTTAAAAAAATTAGTTAATTTTTATCAACTTGATTAACTTTGTTAATTTATTATTATTATTAAAACTCAGTAAACTTAATTATATTGTTATTATTATTATTATTATAAACCTAGTTACTTTTTACAAATAAGCTAATTCATCATCAGTAATATTATTTATAGAACTTTGTCAGTTATTTTTTTTAACGAAACATTAGAGGATGTTAATTCTACAAAATGGAATACAAACATGGTTGATACTGTTAATGCATCAGTGTAGTCCAGAAATACAAAAGGAACTGTGCTGTCCTGGGTAACGCACAAAGTGATAGATTCTGCAAAAAATAGCCAAATACAAGTTTTTATGCATCTTAAAGTCAACATGAAATCATTAATAAGAAAGGAACTAATGCTTATCTGTGCCAAATTACATGGACATTGATCAACACAATGAAATCAAATTATAAATAAATTGCTCAGAGTTTATTCACTTACCAACAAGCCTAAAAAGAACATTGTACATAGCAGCAAATGTTGGGAATGGTATTGATGAAAAGCAAGCAACAGACTTTCTACTAAACATGAAGATTATAAAGTTTCATATTGTGTTAATACTATGTAACTTCACCTACAAAACAAGAAAATCAAAATATGAAGATTGTAAATATTAGGAACAGGAATTCAGGCCATCAATTTCCACATTCGAGCACATGCATCTACACCTGCCACTAACGTTGCTATCATCATCAATAAAGGCCAGTCCGTACACTCCTCCTAGGTGAGCACCTTCCTTTGGCCGGCAGGCTTGTCCACTTCATATATTATCGCATTAGCGTCTAGGGTATCAGTGGTTACTTTTGATTGTCCGAAGACCATGCAAGATAGTTTATGCGTGCAGTGTGATATAGCATGTTTTTTTAGCTTCGTCCCTTGAGATGCATGGTCCTATACAGCAGCTTCTTTGTTAGCATCTACAGAAGCAAACATTGTAAGATATGGAGAATATGATATGATAGTAATAAGAACTCTGTGTTTCTCAGTGGATGCTTCTTCTTTTAATGCATCTCCTTCGATGCAATATATACTGAGCTTATCATCTTCCGCTGCAATAATGATTTCACTTCCATTTGGTGTAATTACTGATGCACTGATAGCGAAATCAACCATCAAATTTGATGCAATCTCAGGAGATTCAAGCGCAATGTGTAGATCTTTAGAATGAGAGCCAACATCTGCCGATTATGTCTTGCCACACTGATCACCATTTATAGGAACTTTGTTGACCATAATGTCAAACCTTGAATAAATAATTTCTCCTTCAACAGCTGCAAAACATTTTATTTTCACATTCTCGTTCCACCAATGTTGATACGTATGCCATGAAACTTCTAATAAATGTTAGATGTTTTTCATTAAAAATATCAATTAACTGAACTAGTGTCTCAAAAAACTGATTTTCTAACTTAAAGTTTCTAAATCAAGATTAATAAAACGAAGAATCCTTTTTCTTTTTATCGTCAAACAAGTCTAAGCTAGAGATCAAGAGACTACTTTTTGTAATATAACTAATGCATATATTATATAACCTGTTCCCGACCTCAGAGGTAGAAACAAGAGTAGCACACATCATCCCAAACACATGACTTGCTACAAAGATTGGAGGACCCCATTGAAATGAGTATGGGATTTTAATCCTACAAATTAAACGAGGAAGCTTATCCACTGATATGTAGGATTTATTTTTTTAAATGCAAAAAAGAAAATACAGATGAAAAGATAATCAAAACCAAAACGATTATGAATTTGAATGTTTTTAAATTAGACTGTAGGAAATTTATATCAAACAAAAACGGAAACATGAATCATGCATTATTATTATTAAAGCAGTCTAAAGTGAAAAAATTAATGAACAAATCATTTTTTAATGGAAAATTAAGTAGTCTGCTCTCACATTGTAAAATGATACGTTGATCTTAATCAATAAGCAAAGCACTTATGAGGTTGACTTACCGCAATGTTAAAATTATTTGAAACATGCATTATAATTTGATATAAAGGAAAACAAAATTTTATCCGGTACAATTCTAAAAGAAGTCACTGTAAGAATGAAAACCCAGCCATAATTTGATTAAAAAAATATGTTCTTTTTTTGAGAAAAGAAAAGTAGTAATGTTACTCTCTTTCAAATAGAAAAAATTCCTGTTATTTTAAGCAAACAGGTAAAACTACAAGTTAAAGCAATTATCTAAACCTAGCACTCCTGTAATCACCTACCAAATATAGACATCAAAAGAGAATCACTTCCAAGATTTTAAAAGGAAGAAATAAAAAAAAAGTGAGTTCCTATGCAAATTACCAGCCAAAGCTGTAATAACCCGGAAATTCTGAACCAGTTTAAAAATTTTATTTTGGCAATTTTAATGAATTTTGAATATTTAAAATGAATTATTTTAAATAATATCGACGAGGAATTTATTTTGAATATAGAATAGAACGTATATATTATATACGCCGTCGTTAGAATATAAATGATTATATATAATTATAAATAGAATTGAAAATGGCGCGGTAGTTCGATAATTTGATTTCAAACTTCAATTGAATGTACCGGGTGCAAAACAATCCGGATTTTAGTGAAACCAAAAAATTAGGATCTAATTGAGAAAATCTTTCCAACGAATCCGAAAAATCAAAATTTCATAGCGGGGATCAAAAGATATGTCCTGTTGAAAATTCTGAATAGTCGCTATGGAATTCATGCCCTTAAAAATGGACATTTTGCAAACGACCTCGGATTTCGACGAAACCACTTTTGTTGGGTCCGTGATGTCAAATTATTTCTAGATTCCAAATTTCATAATTTTTCGAATCAATATGTGAGCGTGGCAAAGGAAAACGCGTTTGACCAATTTCAGTTGATTTTAATCGACTGGAAATTGGCCATTTTTCCAACGGTCTCAGAATTCGATGAAACTAGTTTTGTTAGGACCGTATCGTCAATACGAAGCTAGAAAATATTTTTCTGGAATTTTTCTAGTTAGTATGTGACCCCGGTAATTTGAAATGTACGTATAAAATTCAATATAGTGATTTAAATGTAAATTCAACGGAAACTGATCAAAACGATCGAATCAGCTTGCGATACATATCCCATTGTGTTCGGAATGGGGCTAAAACGCTTGGGACGACAGTCGGTGGGCTTGATTTCGAGTTCGTATTTAAAAGTTACCTTTTTGAAATTAAAGATAATAAAATATTTATATTTATATACTATAACTTCCTCTCTCTCCATATTCTCTCACCCCGACCTCAGGATCCTGGTTTACAGCTGGAATAATATCTGAAAAGCTCTGTATCCGTATATCACCTTCAGTTGTGCTTTGTATTATTTTTCCGCTGCTATGTAATTTATTGTAATCTCTGATATTTATCGAATGTAATTTATTCATTTATACTATGTATATTCTTGTATCTAATGGAATTGTTGTAATAACAATGAAATGTTCTTCCGTCTGCGTTCATTTGTGTGTTGTTCTCAAAGTATCCGCTCTTTCTTTCACGGGGAAGTTACGGGTTCTTACAAAAGCAGATCAAATAAATTACACTAAGAAGAAGAAGGAAAAAAAATCAATTAAAGCAAATCCACCCACTCACGTCTTTCATAGAAAGCAAAGCAAAACAAATGCAAAGATAAAATGGAATCAATCAAACTCTTTAAAGAAGCAATTCAAAAAACACAAAAGTAAGAAGAAAAATACAAAAAAGTATAGGTTTAGCAACACAGTCATAGGGTACCTGAACCTTCTAGCCTTCTATCATTTATCCCGATCATAGGGGGAGCCCTCTGGATTGCCCAAAGCTCTGCCACTTGTGAGTCTGTCCATCAAACTCCTCTCCTTATCCTTGGATTTGTAGTACTGCTTGTATCCCTAGCCGGTTTCATAGGTGCTTGCTTCAATGTTGCACGGGCTTTATGGTTCTATTTGTTCTTTACTCTTCTTCTTATTACTATACTTTTATGCAACACTGCTTTTGGATTTGCTGTTATTGGGAGAGGAGGTCGGACTTAGGTGCATAGTAGAATTTATCTGGAGCATAGGTCGGGAGACTATTCAGGGTGGTTAAGGAAGAGGATATTCGACGATAAGTAAGTCTTTTTTGAATAGCGAGAAATCGTATACCATTTTTCTTTCTTTCTGAAATGTCAATGCACTTAACCATCAATACATACTTCACATAAATTAGATAGTAGATTGCAACAAAAGTCAATTGGAAGGTTCTAGCCCATGATTTCAACTTAATTAAATATGTTATATAACTAGAAGGTTTAGTTTATCTGAATCTTTCAAATCTGAACAATGGTACCAACACATCATGCTCAATAACCTCACAATTATTTAAAAAGATCAATCAGTAACCATTCTACTGAGGATCAACTATTGGACGCCATCTTTGGTTTTATTCTATATCGGAATGTCCCTTGTATCATTACAAAGAAGAAGATAAAACGAAGAAAAGTTGTCGATGTTAAATGTTTTGGAACTAAAGGATTTTTACTAATATGGTTTTACGTACTGGAGAACTGCAAGGGGATGTGAGGTGGGATCTAGAGCTTGTGCAAAATTTGCTATGTGGACTCCATTAGATTACTTGCAGAAAGACCTTACTAGAATTCAGGCTTGTTTACTATATCTAATTGACTTACCGTTTTTCATCTACTAGAAACAAATCCAATTCTTTGTTATGGCATGAGTTAATCTGTATATACTCTTTTGATGGTTCGCTGACTTAAGACAGAGTCATCTGAATAGTGTTCTAATAAACAGAAAGATTATTCAAGTAATCCATGGTTAGGTTTGCTTTAGAAATCTCAAATATCATTCATAGGAAGTGAAGTCCTATTAAAGATAACTAAATCATGACTATGATATAGAATTGAGAAGCTACTTGGTTGAAGTACAGAATAAGTATAAATTACAGATTCATGATTTAGAAGTATGTAATGAAAAGTCAACTTAAAATATGAAATATTTATATGATAAACTAGTATTAGTATTGTCAGCGTTCCAAAACCAACTTCAACTACGCTAATTATTTATTCAGGTAACATATAATTTATGCAAAATATTTTTAATCAGACCAAACATAGTAAAATTCAGGTTGAATTTGGAATAAGCGAATGATCAAAATGGTACCTCCTTTAATGAATGTTAGAATTAAAGTAATATGTCGTTACCTTGTCGTTCATATCAGCATTGCTCTACCTGTTTCCTCATATAAAGAAACGGATACAAATCTATAATAACAAGAAAGTCCAATGAGAATATGTAACATCGATCAATGTAAGGACTGCTAGTTACTACTAGAATGCAAAAATGTAGATGTTTATACTATATAACACAGTAAAATTATCTTTATTGTAGTATTTCCCAATATAATTTATAGTAATACTTACACAACCTTCACTTGTAATATTTAACTTAACCAAGCAATCATTTTTTCCTCATAAAATGATGATTTCCTCATAAATGACATTGGCATGGCAAAGCAAGCCTTTCTCAATCACTGGAAGGGAACGAACAGATTATATTTACTTTAGACCCAATTGTTGTTTCCACTGAATTGTCATTAACTCACATGAAAATACCTATATTATTTATATCAATCAACTTTGTGTACTTCAGAATGTTCAGCAATGAAGCAACTATAGCTGGATACTGATGCTCGTGCTTATAGTCAAATCATAAAACTAGCACAAAACCTGAAATGTGAAAATTAACTTAATATTTTGCTAGGATGGTTTAAGTTTTTGCCTCTCTATTCATATAAAATCAATAAAACTATTGATATCAAAACCAGTTTAGATGACATAGAGTTAAATTTAAACACATATGCACATCATTTTTGCTATAAGTTGAAAAAACATACATACATACATACATACATACATATATATATATATATATATATATATATATATATATATATATATAATCACCTTTTCTAAAAAAACCTACCATTTAAATCAGGAATACACAAAATAAATAGAAACAAAAAGATAGTTCAAATGTGACAAATAAGTAAAGAGACTATCATGCAACAAAGTAGTAGATTTTTTTGGGTGAAAATGCTAATTTCATTTCTAAGATCATTTTGCTTATGAATGTCACAAACTTACCATTCCCAAGGCAAGCAAATCTCAATAAATCACAGTTACGTTAATACTAGTGTAAAAATCTACTAGCATTGAAAAGAAAAGAAAACCATGAACTCCGTAACAGCTATAAATATTATACAAACGAAAAGAACTTCTATTAGTTTACATGCGCAAATAGAACATTAAATTTACCTACATTTAATCAACTTGCAAAATCTCAATCAGAATCTTGATTTAAAAGACAAACTATTATTTGAAACAACACTAGTTATTTAAAAATAATATAGGGTCAGTTACCTTCGTCTTCTCCATCAAGAATTTTCATAAACAGAACTGGCATATAGAGTTGTTTTCGTTTCAACAAAAAGCATCACTAAATATAATTAGCACACTTTAAGTAACTCAGCCATAATCATCAATAAAATAACAGAAAGTACCACAATTTGTTATCAGAATCAAGGCTAACAATGAACTAACATTTTAACAAATTAGAAAATTTCAGAAGGAAAAGACTAGTAGCTATGTTTAAAATATGAACGAATTGAAGAAGTCGCAATGTAAATTTGCAACAAACAACAAAGCAGTAGATAACATCAATTTAAGAAGAAAAGCTGTTCTAAACCTGAATTAATTATACATCAATAATAAATTATCCTAACCTAACTAAAATAAAATCTAAGATTACCACAGTAACTTATGTAATTTACCTATGCTTTGGATGTCACAAATAGATGAAAAAAGGCACCTTGATTTCAGCATACAAAGGTAACCTGGTAAGTAGAGCAACATAAAAACAAAAATGTTGAAATGACAAATTGAAGTACACAATAAACAAATATTTGATTACCATGAAACAAATATGTCAAAAATCTTTCAAATACTATCATGATTGCAATTATCACCTTGTGATCAACCCAAATTATATAAATTAAAATAAATTTAATCAAAACCAAATTATTTTGCTGTAGCAAAATAAAAGGATAATATATTACCAATACTGACACCAAAATTGAAACTTTTCTCAGTTAACTTGATGAATCTCCATCATTTTAAAGTACTCATATGCTGGATAAGCGTATCCCATTATCATACTGCATCAAAATTATAACAGAAATTAATACATAAACTGATAATAATACAAAGATGAAGAATTGTACTTACGAGAGAATATTAGTGATGAATTCGTTCAACATCTTCAAATTCAGATCTTATTGAGAAACAAATGATGTTGACGGTCGAAAGAAAGAGACGATGAGGGTATAGAACAGAAATTTTAGGAGTCGAGGAAAATAAAAATTAGAAGACGAGAAGGGCTTGAAGACGAGAAGGGCGGAAAGAAATTTAGGGGAAAACAATTGGAAAGTAATTTTGGTTTAAGCGGAAAAACTAAAATAGAGGAGGGAAGGGAAACGTAATGGGAGGGAATTATTAAACGTAACTGGTATTTTAGACAATTGTCAAGTAAATGTAACCAAAACCCCTAAATACAAAATTTAAAACTACATTGGTCGCATTTGCATATCAAACACAACCAATGAACATAACCATATATCTATTTTCTTGTAGTGTTACCAAAAGGAGAAAGAAATCGAGTTGATTTATTTGAATATAAATAGTTAAATATTAGTGAAATATGGCTCAGCAGACTAAATGGCGTTAAACCTGTCTATTTTATTTTATATTTGATAGTTAAATCACCGACTATCAAATCTGGACCGTTTTCGTTATCGTTTTGAGGATATTGGAATATAAATTTCACTTCGATTCAATATACATTATAAGTCAGAGATTTTATTAAAGACCATTGAAGACGAAGTATTGTAAGGGTTGTTCTGTTTACAGGATAGTGCCTTCGGTTTGTCCAATCCAAGGACAGCTTGTATGGACGAATGTCTGACAGAGTATGCCTAACCAATCACGTACGTTGATCTCTTCAAACGTATTTATGCTGGTGGCAGAGGAATTCATTTCTCTTGCTTTATACCCGTAATATATTTTTGGGGAAGTCAATTAGTGGTTGGCAGTATTGACGATGTGGCATTCAAAGAAATGATTTTTCAAAGGTAAGTTCAGCCTCAAGCCTCACAACCCGGAAATGACAAAAATCGGGTAGGCAGCATGGCTATGTGGGTCGCTCCCATTAGGGTGTATTGTCATCATCTAGGGAATATTCATTTTGTTACTTCTTTCACTTCTGTACCTCCTAGGAACGATTATGTTGCAAGCAACTGTAAGGTGACAATATATTCGATACACTCGAGATAAATGAGTGGTCGTTCATGTGTGGGCCGGGTTGCAAGACTTTTTTGTTGAACCCAGTGTATTCCCTTTTTGAGATACACTAACGGTAGGTGGTTCCATACCTTGTCATATTTGGAAATACATTATCCAATAAGCACTTGCGGTTTTGATTGTATACTATATATGTAGAGCGTGAGATGCAAGCATTCTGCTAGATTGCTATTTATTTGTATTTAGACACTATTATAATATCAGAAGATACATGATTTCAAAATGTTTGGGTTATCGTAAGGTAAAATCCATCCATGTTTATGTGTGGATCGGTCTTACGATTATCTTTTCTTTCAAACATTTTTGAAAGTTAAACAAGTGTTCTCATACGGGAAAAACCCGATCCGTTTTTGCGGCGTGGTCTTATGAGATATCCTTTATTGAAATTAGTTTGTTTTAAAATCGTGTACTCATACCAGTCCCATGACTGACTGTGATAACCCCAAACTCCCGTGCTACGGAAGCAAGGGTAATCATTGGAATATAACACATTTACCACATCAGCAGATTACAGATAATAGCATAACACATGAAATCATAAAATAATACTCATCATCATAGCAACGGAATCGTAAATGTCATCAACATCAGAGTTGCACAACACAGGATACTACTTAGTACATAAAAGGTTCGAATAAATTGAAAATAAGCCTAGAACATCATCAAATACAACATAGATAAAGTGATGTCTAAACGTCCAAAATAAGAGATAAAAGATAGTCTTCGTATTATTCCAAAAGAGCACACCATGCTATGGTGCATATCCAAAATAAAGCCTATTACCTGTTTACTTGGCTGCCCGTGTAAAAATAAGGACACCTGAGTTTGCAAGTGAAAACAAACTACGAGTCGGTATGAGAAATCTTACTTAACTTATCTAATAATAAGGCTAATTACAGGACCACGCCGCTAACGCGGAACGAGTTTACTCCATTGGGTTGCCAGTGCATAAAATAAGTGAATCTTTAAAACAACGTATTGTTTTTTGGAAAAATGAAATCATTATAAGACTCGAGTCCCATCACACAATGCAACACAAACTGGACGATAGAGTTTTACCTTATAACGGTCAAATATGGTTGATACGTATAAAAAAATTCATTTGATATTATTATTAGTGTCTAGTCTGTTTAAAACACTTTTCAGTATAAATGTACCAATCCTATACGGAATAGTACCCCATTCTACTATGTCGCCATATATAGGTTTACAATCAAATCCGTAATGTCATATTGGAAATTGGGTTTCCATCATGAGTCGAGGCTAGGGATGGCTCCTCCCGAATCGAGACACTCTAGCAAATGCCTCAGGGCTCGGACGCTAGTTAACCCTTGGATATTAAGGGATGGTCCACACATACTTCAGTGGATTAATTATTCCTGAACAATATGTTTCCCAGTCCTATCGGATCTATCACTTGGCCAGCAGTGACCAATATCCGAGGGCCCTCACAATCCATTATCCACATAAGTAAAAAATGTCTGGGCTCCATACCATGACACCACTTCTTGCTAGAAAGAAACGCATGCACTCCCTGCAGTCACGATCCCGTTTTTGACACATACCAGGGTGTGAGGCTCGCGAAGTAATGTTATGCACAAAGCTATGCTAATTTAAAGTTGTGCTTTGATCATCAACCACAAGGCTCTGCTTTTCAACAAAAGCCTTGATCATTTGCATCTTATCCTGACACATTGACAATCCACGCCATGCGACTGATGTCTATCAATATATAACCTCTATGCTCGTACGTCTCAGAGAAGGGTATTAAGCAAGAGAATAAATTCTCCGCCACCAAACAGATATATATTTAATATAAATTAATCAACACAGAACGAAATCCAATGTCAGACACACATCCATTTACAAGTCCGTTCTGGGTCTGAACAAAACCGGAGACACCTTATTCCTCATCCCATATGTCCAATACAAAAGAGAGCTTCTTGCATATTCGGACAATCAACAAGTACTGTAACAACTCGGAAAATACGAGCCAATTTAAAATTTTTAATTTTGCTATTTTAATGAATTTGGAGTAATTGAAATAAAATATTTCAATTAAATAACAAGTTAGAAATAGTGCGGTAGTTTAAAATTTTGAATTCGAACTTTGGCTGAACGTACAGGATGCAAAATATAATGGATTTTAGCGAAACCAAAATTATTTAAATCTATTTAAGAATATCTTTCTAATGAATTTGAAAAATAAAAATTTCTTACCGGGAATCAAAAGTTATGGCCAGTTGAATATTCAGAATGGTCGTTATAGAATGAATATAGCCCTTGAAAAATGACATTTTGCAAACGACCTCCTTTTTCGACGAAACCACTTTTGTTAGGTCCGGGATGTCAATTTATTGCTAGGTTTCAAATTCCATAATTTTTGGAATTAATATGTGAGCGTGGCAAAGGAAAATGTGTTTGATTGATTTCAGTCAAAAAGGATCGACTAGAAAATGGCCATCTTTCAAACGGTCTCAGAATTCGACGAAATTAGTTTTGTTGGGACCGTATCATCCCAAAATAGCTAGATTTATTTTTTGGGAATTTTTAAAATCTGTATGTGGCCCCGGCAAATTAAAATGTACGTTCAAATCCAAATTTGAATGTTTTGTATTTTAATTTGAAAAATAACCGACTGTAACAGTCGAATGGGCTGACGAAACATATTCCATTGTGTTCGGAATGAAGGTATTTAGCTAGGGACGACAATCGTTGGGTTTGGATTGGAGTTCCTTTGGAGAAAACCCTAATTTTTGAAATATATATATATATCGACGAATAGAAAATTTTCATTCATTAATTAAAATTATAAAAATATTCAAATCCCCTACCCCCTCCCCCACCCCCCCGTAACCCTCGATCAATGGCGAAACCACATTCCTTTCTTCCGGACCACTTTCCCACAAATCCGTTCATCAAAACCCACTGCCCCCATTCAACTTTCTGAGGTACTTCCTCCCCTCTTCAAATCAAGACCAGTAGCCCCACCTCTCGTCGCTCCAATCGAGAGAACCACTTGCTCAAAGGTTACGACTTCGAACTGCCGATACTCCCCAGCCCTGCCACCAAACTGAAACACTCCACCCTAGTTTTACGCGCCTCTCAACCCTCTTCGAGGTAGCGCAACCTGATTGAGGCCAAACTTCACGGATTTGGCGAGAAATCGAAACCTAGTTTCGAGCTATTTCAGAAAGTATACGGCAATGGGTTTTTAAATAGAATATAACACTTTTATGTGTTGCTATTTATGATTTTCAAATAAAAAATCATATCTTTTTTCTATGTTGACGAAAGTCGATGAAACAGGAAACATCGGACTCGTAGCAACATCATCTACATTCTAGAAAAAGCTAGAATGTGTTTCGAGCTCATTACAAATTTCAGAAGGATTAAAATCAGTGTGAGACATCTAAATTCAATATGGAATGGAAATGCACTGTATAAATTATATGAGCAAAATATAAATTATATATGCGTTGTACACCATATGTATGAGCGTTGTATAAGTTATATGAGCGATGTATAATTTGTACACGCATTGTTAAAATCATATATGTGTTGAAATGGAAATGAAATATATATTTTTATATATATATACACACTCCCCTCGTACACAGACCATGGACGATATAAATTGATTGTGATTGGCGTGAAATTGAGTGATAATGCGAATGGTTGAAAATTAGTTGAAATGCGAATGGTTGGAATAATTGTTTGTGTTTGAGAGAAATTATTTGTGGTTGAAACAATGGGAATTATTTTGGAAAATTCATATGATATGAAATTGATCTTAGATCATTTAGTTAAGCCCCTTACGGAACGCCGCGAGGCCTAAGGTAGTTCGAGGAGCCGTACTCGGGACGATGCCAGCTTTTAACCCCCTACCGTTATGCTGTCGAAATTTTCAGTAATATCTATGTGTTTGAATTATTTTCATGTATTGAATTATATTCATGTGTTGAATGAATTGTTTAGATAATAAAAATCACATTTTTATTATGCGTGTGAAGCATATGAAGTGTTCATGTATGATATATTAATATGTTGAGATATTCATACGTTGGATAACATTCATGTGTTGAATAAATTATTTTAACTTCAAAAATAACATTTTTATCATAATTGTGAATTAAATAAAATATTAATGTTTTAAATAAATTATTTTAATGTTTAAAATAACATGTTAGACCAAAAATTGGTTTTAACACCCAAATGAGCTATGATTTTAATGAAATGGAACTAAAAAGCAACGAAGAACACACGATTTATAGTGTTTCGGCGTTAAAGATCCTACGTCAACTTTCTATTCTTTTAATTGATGATTCGAATGCAAGTACAGCAATGATTCTCACTCAACTTCACAATTACAATGCATAAACTCACTCAAATCTCTCAAAAATAGACTTTAAGAGATAATTTTGATCTGAATGTAGTTATGAAATTGGAGGAAGTTAGAACTGAGAATTTTCCAAAAGATCCTTTCAAATGCCTCTTGATGGTGTTTTTATAGGTGAAAAATCTCTTCGAAGTGGCCCCGGTTCAGAACTGCGTGGCACCCATCCCATAAGAGTCGGGTTCGGAGGCTTCTAGATAGTGACAGCGCATCGATTTAGTGGGAGATCGTGGGAGAAATGGTCATGCTTGGTCCGAGTCTTCAGGAAACGTGTGTAGCAACGGTCACAGGCTCAGAGAAAGGGGTTCGGATCGGCTGCCTCCGATCCGATCCGATGAGGACACTTGCTATCTTTTGATGTTGCTGACGTACTTCTCTGAACCGAACCGATATGGTATCTACGTCTTTGATCTCTACTTTTTTTTTGCGCTGATTCCCTCCGATCCGAACTGGTTGATGGCTTTCCCACTATTTGCTCTTTGTGTTGCCTAGTTCACAAAGGAGGCTAACATTTTGCCCCCTCGAAGTACACTCTTATTTAAGATAAAGTGTGCTTCGAAGTAGTTTACAAAACAGTCTTTGAATTAAAGCAACTGATTGATCGCTTCCATTTACTTGTTGAGACGTGCCACTTCATAAAGTTATGCCTTTCGCTGCTTACATATATCCATGAACCATATGAATTACTTTCTTCATTTTCAAACAACTTTGAGAGCTCCTTTTAATGTCCAGTGATTCTTCCAGGTGAGCTTTTTCTTTATTTTTCCTCAAATTCAACTTGCATGCCAAATCAGTGTATATGATCCCTTTCGGTTCGGATTCCGACCCGAATAGATTTCCCTTCAGTATTGCTTAACAATGGACTAACAGGCCAGAATGCCTTTGTGGGCCTGAATCCCGGTCCGAACGGGGTAAGAAAGATTAAGAAAACGAGCGGTCATCGTAAACTTATATAAGTCCTCCTCCCGTCTTCTTCTTCCTCTCCTTCTTTTATTGCTCTCGCTCAACAGTTTTTGCATCGAAACACAAAAACTTCAGAAACTCCGAAACTCTCTCGTTCTTCTTTAAATTAAACAACTTGGTAGGTTTAAAATCTCGAATTACCTTGCTGTAATTGTTTTTAGTTTAGATTTGTGGTAGAATTGGGCGATTCGAACATGGTGTGTGTTTAATTCCGATGTCGTGGCCTTCTCTCTCCTTGCCATCGTCGTTAGTGGTTCTGCCACCACCTCAAGGCGTTGGGAGAGGGGATTAGGAACTTATTAGATAGTTGAGCACGTAAGTGTTTGGTCTTGATTGGGTTCTCGTGAAATGGAGTTGGGTCCGAACTGGTTAAGCGAGAGGGAGAATGAAGGAGACGAAGGAGAGAAAGTGGGATTGGTTCGGGTAGAGAAACGCTGGAGTGAAGGGAAAGGAAAAATGTTCACAAGACCGGATCGGGTCGGAGCAAAAGAAAAAGCAAAAAAAAGGGGAAACAAAGCCCACTTGACCGGGTCAGATCGGAGTAAGAGACAAGGAGGAGAAGAGGCATGATTATTCAAGTCAATCCGAACCGATCCGGTCGCCTACGTCAAAACTGATCCGATTTTACTTTCTTGGTTTGAGCATCTGCTTCAGATCGAAACATGACTTTGTCCTCCTATCCGATCCCACTGCACATACCCGAACCGAACCGAAACAGTCCATCTCAATGTGCAAGAATTTATCCAACTAGCTTAATCAATGCTCGACATGACCTTCAACTTGATGAACAGTTAGGATAGCACCTTACGAACATAACAAACATCAAGAACTAATCTGAAACATTATTACTTCTTTGAATCTTTATATCGTGCTCTCATGTGTTTACTTTAGTTCACATACACACACGGGGGGACATGGGCAACTTTACTCTAATCCTTGCTATTGTTTCTTCAATAGTCTACTGATCATGGCCGAGAGACGTTCATCTAGGTTAGCAAAGAAGATGGAAGTTGTGGAAACTTCTGTGAAATTCACTCTTGATGACATATCTTCCTCCTTAGACCCTGAATGGGACGATGAGGGCCCAGATTATGAAGTAGGAGCGCATAATAACAAAACGCCTTCCGATAGTGAAGTTTCTCTGGGCGATGAAGAGGAAGGAGGGATAGGAGATAATCGAGCTCCTGATGAATTTGAGTCTGCCATTATATTGGAGTTACCCAAAGACTCTTTGAATCGACAATCAATGACGACAGACTTGTTCACATATGTTTAAAGCACGGGATACTGAAAAGGGATACCCTGGTGCCATGGAAAGCTGATTGTCCCCACATTCCTCCGGAACGATTTATGGCAATTACCCGATTGATGTGTATGGTTGGGGCTATTCCACCGTTTCCGCCCTTTGTTGTCGACTTTCTAAGACAGATGAGGACTGCTCCCATGCAGTTACATCCCAATTCCTATGCTTACTTATATACCTTATATATAGCATACAGAGAGATTTTAGGTACAGAGCCTACTTTCGATGACGTCCACTTTTTTTTTATAATTTCAAGCATCGGACTCGAGAAACTCCTTCCTTCTCCTATTTTGAATCAGTCCCAAAAAGGAAAATTATTTCAGCTCCATTCAGCAGCAAGGCCGGCGATTCTAAGCTCGAGTGGTTTTATATCAGGCAACAACCGGGGTGCGCCAAGAGATGGACCAAATCAAGTAAAGCATCGATTTTCTAGATCTCAATTTCGAATGTTCATGCCAACACGTTAACCTGCTTTCTCTTTTGTTTGCAGTTGATAACCCAAAACAAATATCGGATCAGTTGTACATTGATCGGATGCATCGGCTTCTCAACGGCGATCAAAAATTTCTAACAATCGATGAAGTTCTTAAGGATGAGTACCTCCATCATCACGGATTATTATCCATTACCCGTAGCATAGGTCATGGGCCGGGTCCATATGTATACATCCCCCAGTGGACATAATTCCTGAAATGGGCGAGGGCTCGAAAAGTCCAAAAATACCTCTTCGGACTTCACCTTCTCCATCTTCAACTCAGGACGATGAGTTGGCCAACATAGCCGAAAAGAACAGAGAATGGTATACCATCCCTGATGATGCTATTTCTCCTGAGAAGCCAATGTCCCCTAAAGAGCTGCCAATAGACGCTTCTCAAGGAGATGTCCCCATTACCGATGGTTCCACATTTCAGGGTTTAGGAGAACTCCCCCCCCCCCCCACCTGAAACCATCTATACTTCAGAGGAATTTGGCACAAATCCTTTAATTTTCACTTCTTCAGAGGAGACTACTCCCATGAAGGCCAAAGAGCCCACTCGCGCTGGCCTGGCTTCGGACTCGGGTTTTTCGGGGGGAACACCACTTAGGATGCACCCAACACAATAGCACCACACTTCATAGCACTTACTTTTCATGTGAACACTGATTCTGAATTCCACTTGCATTGTTGCACAGGTACAATGTCTCGCCCCCACTATGATGTCAAGAAAATACGTCGCAGCATGACTAGACACCCTTCCGATGTTGAGCATGATCGCCGCGAAAGCCGGGGTAGAGAGGACAGAAGGCCTCATGATTCTTATCGGCCACACACCTCGCGCTCTCGCTCCCCCGTCCGATCGGATCCAGACCGATATAGAAGCTATCAGAGTCGTCGAGGAGAAGACACATCGCAGCCCAAAGACCGAACTTCTCCTCAAGACAAACATAGTCGGGAAAAAAGTCCACTGAAACGTACCGACTCACGAGACAAACATAAGGTTTCTGATAAGCAACCTGAAAAGGGAGATACATCCATCGTGCCCACTAAACACAGGGACACTGAAATAACATACTACAAACCTTCACCACTGGATGCTGAGTCTAAAGTTAAGCGGGCATATCTGGAGAAGCAGTTCCCCGACCATTATTTTGAAAATCTGACTTTCTTACATGCTCTTGAGCCTATTTCCTCAAAGTGGCCAGATGAGGCTAAAGCGAAAATTGACATAGTCGAGTAGCAGTATTCGGAGATGTTCAAGTATTCACACAATCTCTCCAGAATCATTCGGACTTTAATTACAGATGTTAATTCGATGAAAAAGACTGCAGATGCCGACGAAAAGGCCTTGAAAAATTTGGAGAAGGACCTTGAGGACACATAGGCTCAACTTGTCATCGCTCAGCGAGATGCTAACAACTTCAAACAGCAATTCGAGGAGTTACAAAAGCATTATCATGACTTGCTGGAATCTCATAGTCAAGAGCGTTTGGAGTTGAAGAAACAAGTGGAAGATGCTGAGTCAGACAATGTCAAAATGCAACTAGCTTACAATACTCTTGAGCGTGAAAAAGCCGATTTAGCGAGAAAAAATGCTGAATTGGGGAAACGAAACGCTGACCTGGAATCCAAGTTGATGGAAGCCGAGAATAGGGCTGCCCTAGCGGAGGGAAACGTGGAAAATGTTATTAAGTCTACTGAAGAGACCCGCAAACAGCTATCAGAGGCTCAGGAAGAAGTGCACGGTTTTGGCGAATTACTGATTGAATTCTTCGCGCACATAATTTGTCGCTGAAACATCTCTTGGATTAAAGATTATCCAACTACCTTGGTTCACGTATGGAGTCAAATTATCGAATGGGAGAAAGAGGAACTCAAGGTAGACCTCGTCGACGAAGATAAACTTATAGAAAAATATCTGAGAGATGATGAGCCGGCACGTCTGGCCGAAGAGCGTCGCCTCATTGCCGCTGCTATGGAGGAAGAGAAGCGGATGGCCAAACAAAAGAATATCCCTGAGGCTGGTTCTTCTTCTACTACCGCTGAAATTTCTGAAGTCGAGGGATATGATCCTGAGAACCCGGGGATCCCTCAGGCATCTCTTTTATCTCCCATACCCGAGTCAACGTCAGATACGGCAGTCACTCCAGCTGAGAAATCATCGGAAGGTATTTCTACCTTTTCACCTCAATTCGTCAAGGCCGTCTCCACTTTTCACCACATAATTGGGCAGTCGATGGAGGATCCTTTATTTTCTCCTGAGTTGATAACTATTGCTTCTCATTCTGTAGGCGTTGAACCGACCGAGAAGACTGGCATGCCTCAGGGAACCACCACCGGGGCAAAATCCGTGGAAAAGGCTCAAGGAGAGTAGGATTAGGCTACCACTGTGGAGTCAGGAGGGGGAGCTGAACTGTCTAAGGCCGGCGCTTCTCATGATGACAAGATGATAGATGCCTTAAAAGACGATGGCGATAGCGAGGGGCATGAAGAAGACCCAGATGTGGCTATAATTGGGGATTCTAAAAGTGCCGATGACACCACTTTGGCTGAAATGAAAGCCGAACAAGACAAACGTATGCAGATGAAAGTTGAAGACTTGAACCCCGAAATCCTCAAACCCCTTGCAATGGTGGATCCTGGATCAAGGTTAGTCGTTAAGCTTTCAACTAGGTCTATTACAGAGGAGCTTGCTAAAAAATCTTCTCTTGATTCCAGTGTTCCGACTCCTGGTAAAAAATCAACCGATTCTAGCACTTCAACTGTAGAGAAGAAAAAGCCGAAGCGCATCATGACAGATGCTGAAAAGGAAGCTAGGGCTACTCAGAAAGCTGCCAAAAAATCCAAGTCCGCTCCAAAGCCCAAGTGATGAAGTGCTTTGTTTTATTTTGATACTCAATTGGTCCGAAATTGTTGCAGCGAGTGCGGCCCTCACATCTTATTTTTTTTGCTTGTTTTCCTTGTACAAACTCACATGTTTGTAAATAAAAATAGTTTATTTCCTGCAATGTCTGATAGTTGTTATTCAGCACTTAAGTGAAAATACAAAAGTATGTCATATTAAAGTTATATAATGAAGTCATTGTTGAGGGGAATATGTATGCACATATATACCCCCAGTTAATCTTGGATTGATTAAATTAATAAATCCAATTGCCCCTGATTCTCTGACGGGGCCATATTCCTTTCGTCATCGATGCCTATTCTTTTTAGCATCTTTATACTCTCCTGTCTTATAACCAGATTAGAGTATCGTTGAGGCGGTCTCTCATTTGGGTGCACCTTCAAGCCTCAGGGGACATCGTCTTCTCGTCCTTTATACTCTCTCTCGATTCTTGAGAGTTAGAGTTAAGACTATCATCTTCCCATTCTTTTGTGTTTTATCGTACAAACAGTCATTTTATTTGCTCCTGCACGTAGGTCGTCTCCAACTTTTCAAATTTAATTTATCATTTCGTGTTTCACGGTCATAATAGAATAATTGTTGAAGATATAAATAATGCAGGAAAGTAAATGACACACGATATTTTTATAGTGGTTCAGCTAAGTCGTAGTCTACATCCACTTCATAGTCCTTTGTTCACGTAAACAGAATTTTTAAGGCAAGTTGTGCCTTTTTACATAGCTTATAAAAACAAAAGAGATGACATTTCATATTTACTCAGATATCGTCATAAGTGCTGAACGTTCCAGGCTCTGGGAATCTCCTTACTGTCCACGGTCGTTAGCTTGAATGCTCCTGTATCAAGCTTCCATTGGATGGTGTATGGCCCTTCCCATTTTGGACCCAATTTGGTCGAAGGAGGGAAGACTTGTTTCAGTACTTGGTCTCCTGGTTCAAAGGTTTTGAAGCGAACTTTCCGGTCATAATAACGTGCTATTTGATGTCGATGTCTCGAGGCACGCAAGTCGGCTTCATCTCTTTTTTCTTCAATCATATCAAGAGATTCTAGGAGGAGTGCTTTATTTGTCATCGGGTCATAATACGCAACTCGGTGAGAAGGGACTTCCAATTCTACCGGGATCACTGCCTCTGGCCCAAAAGAAAGTGAATAGGGAGTATGGCCGGTCGCCATCTTAAAGGTTGTCCTGTAAGCCCATAAAGCTAATGGCAACTCATCTACCCATCTAGCTTTGGCCTGCTCCAACCGCTTCTTTAGAATTGATTTAATGACCTTGTTTATGGCTTCGACCTGGCCTTTTGATTGCGGGCGAGCTACTGCAGTGTATCGTTTATCAATCTTATATTTCTGGCAGAAGTTTCTGAACTCGATGCTATCAAATTGTGTCCCATTATCAATTATGATGGTCTTCGGTATCCCAAATCGACAAATAATGTTTCTGACCACAAAACTAATCACCTTCCTCGCTGTGATGGTTGTCAGAGGTTCAACTTCCACCCATTTTGTGAAGTAGTCCACGACAACGATCGCGTACTTAGCTCCTCCTCTGGCAATAGGTAGCACTCCAATAATGTCAATTCCCCACATGGAAAATGACCACAGACTTACCATCGACTTGAGCTGAGTCGGAGGCGCTCTGGGAACTTTGGCATATCTTTGACATCTATCGCAGCGTCGTGAATAATCAGCC
The DNA here is from genome assembly GCA_030737875.1 of Allium sativum. Lineage (NCBI taxonomy): Eukaryota > Viridiplantae > Streptophyta > Magnoliopsida > Asparagales > Amaryllidaceae > Allium > Allium sativum. The sequence goes on along the minus strand of CM060918.1, from coordinate 617,232,249 downwards.
GCGTCTTTATTCACGGTAGGCCAGAAATATCCATACCGTAATACTTCCTTTGCTAGGGTTTGGCCCCTAGTATGATCTCCACATTCACCTTCATGCACTTCTTGCAGTACACATTTAATGTCATCGTGTGCGATACACCGTAATAGGGGCATTGAAAACCCTTGACGATAAAGGACGTCGTCATGTAAAACGTATCTTGTAGCCTTACATCTTACAGGACGTCTTTCGCACTTTTTTAACGGGAGGGTTCCATTCTTGAGAAAATTCTTAATCGATGTCATCCAGGATTCTCTCTCTGGTTCAACTTCCAAGGCTAGCTCTACTTCCATTAGGTCGAAACTCGATGATTCCAACACCTCTATCGGAACCATTTCGGTTTCTTTAGGATCATCATAACTTGCTAGCTTCGCCAGTCGATCTGCTTTCTTATTTTCCGCTCTTGGAATGTGTGTTATGCTATAATGTTCCAAACCTTCCAATAACTTCTTTACCTTTTTGAGATAAGTGATGAGTCGAGGTCCTTTAGCAGCAAATTCTTCCCGAACTTGACATACAACTATCTTGGAATCGCAATATATATCTAGTGTCTTCACTCCCAAATCTTTGACGAGTTTCAGCCCGGGAATCAGGGCTTCATACTCAGAATCATTGTTAGTAGCAGCGAACTCTAACCGTAATGCATAGTAGATAGATCGTCCTTCAGGAGTTATCAAAACAACTCCGGTGCCGGACTTTCTATCATTCTTAGCCCCGTCCGTGTATAATTTCCACGGACTGAGCTGTAACTCCCGATCCAAAGCAACTACCTTGTCACCCACCGTTTCCTCTTCAGGAATTGTAAATTCAGCTATTAAGTCAGCCAATGCCTGCCCCTTATTGATCTTCATGGCTGAAAGTTCAAATCAAATTGACTCAGCTGAATATTCCATTTAAGTAACCGCCCCGATGCTTCGGGTTTCTGCAACACCTGTCTCAAAGGTTGGTCAGTATATACAACTATAGGATATGCCTGGAAATAATGGCGGAGTTTGCGGGAAGCAATCAGGAGGCAATAAGAAAGCTTCTCTATCTTCGGATATTTACGTTCTGCAGCAGCTAGTTTTTTGCTTACGTAATACACAGGTTTCTGGACTTTATCCTCTTCACATACTAATGCTGCGCTGACGGCGTGAGATGATACCGCTAAGTAGATGAACAGATCCTCATGTTCCACAGGCTTTGATAATATTGGAGGTTTTTCTAAGAAGTCTAATAGATTCTGGAACGCCTCCACACAGTCGGGAGTCCACTCAAAATTTCGCGTTCCCCGTTTTATGAGATCGAAGAAAGGTACTTGTCCGTTGCTTTGGAGATGAACCTGCCCAGTGCTGCAACCTTCCCAGCTAAGCTTTGAACATCCCTGATCTTTCGTGGCTCCTCTATATTCCGGATTTCTACTATTTGGTCCGGATTGATTTCAATTCGAAAGCTTTCTTGAAGAGGATATTGACCGAGCTCCCGTTGTCCACTAACACTTTATGGACTAAAGTAGGGCCAATTGTTGTGGTAATCACTAGTGGATTGTCGGTTGGAGATTGAACTCTGGAATCGTCTCTATTGCGGAATACAACATCGTCTTTTGTTGTTTTACTAAAGTAACGTCTTCGAGGCTACTGCATTCTCCTACCTCAAAATGCTTGGCGGCATTGACGTACTGGTCCATTGCTTTAAAACTACGACCAACTAAGTGAGGTCCGCCTATAATAGTGTTAATGACGATCCTCTTACCTTTTTGCTGAGCTGTGGGTTTTGAAACAGGCTGGTCTTGGTTCGGGGCTTGTCCCCCTTGCCCCCTGTCCCTTGGGGCGACCTTGTACTCATCCAACTTCTCTTCTCGCAGTAATTTTTCGACGATATCTCTCAAATGACGGCATTCATTGGTGGAATGACCGTGGGTACCATGAAACAAGCAAAACTTTCCCGTTGCAATCTCTTTCTCAGTAGAATCTCTAGGTGGTGGTTTTTTGTACTGCAATATGCTATATGTATCTAAATAAATATTCTCCAACGTATCATTTAATGGCATATAATTTTCAAAAGTCTAGAATCGGGGTCTTTTATTAGAGCTATTCCTGCGGTTTCTGTTCCTTCTATTGCCGTTCCCATTTCTGTTACTATTACCCCCACTCTGGTTGCCAACATTTACTTCCACCTTCCCTAAACTGTCACCAGATTGTTTCACAGCAACGTTACTCTGGACATCTTCCTTCGAGGCCCCTTCGGACTTTCTCTCCGATTTGCCTTACCCTCTTCTCGCCTTAAGCGGATATTAGCCTTTTCATAAAACAATTCTCTAGTAGGAGGTGGTTTTCCAGCCAAGTAATCCCCAAACTCTGTGTCAGGATCTACCCCTTCTATCAAGGCCATCTGGATAGTGGGCTCATGGGGATCACTAACTTCGGTAACGACCAGGTTGAAGCGATCCAAATATGAATTCAAAGATTTTCCTGGGGCCTATTTAATCCGTGACAATTCTATGACGGTCTTGGACTTTTGGGCATGGAGTTGAAATTGATTCATGAAGCACTCACTCAATTCTGTGAAATTTGACACTGACCGCGGAGGGAGTCGGGTGAACCACATTAACGCTACATCTTCAAGACAGATTGGAAAAGCTTTGCATTTTACGGCATCTGGAGCTGTTGTCGCATTCATGAACCATGCATATCTCATCAGATGCTGCCCTGGGTCTGTTCTACCTGAATATCGATCTATCTGAGGCAAGTTGAATCGCCGGGGTACTGGAAATTCAGTATGTCATCTGTGAAGGGGGTATGACTTCGTTCAATGCCCAAATCTTCATTAGTATATCGTTGGCTCTCGGACATAATCTGGCGCACCATTGCCCATGCATCAGCGTTTGTTAATGTCTGCACAGGCTCTCTAAATCTGATGTTCGGATTACCCCTGGGTTCCCGGTCAGGGGATAAGCTCCTGTTTCTGGCAGAAGTTGCTCTACGTTGCTCTCTGTGCTCCCGGTCGATCTCAGGAGGTAGAGGTTGGAGAAGCTGTTGTTGTGCGGGGTTGGTAATATTAGGATCCCTGGGTAAGACGTGGGATCCGCGCATTGGTAGCAACATAGGCTATTGCAGGCTCGGGTCATCAGGGCCCAATACACGAGCAGCGTCTTATCGGGATCCTAAAGATCCAAAAGTCAATTGATCAAGATTCTGAGGTCGTTCGAGCGGCCTTCTCTCGCGGGGGCGTTATCGTCCGAAGAAGACGAATCATCTGTAGCAAGGCGGCGTGTTGGGGAAGGAGTCTTCTGCCTCCGAAGCTCCTGTAGCTCTCTGCCCATGGTGATCATGTTTTCCTGCATGCGAAGGTTGTTACGCCTTTAGGCTTCCAATGCTTCTTTAGTGCTCTATAGCATGTCAAGAAAACGTGAAAAGTCTCCTTGGGTAATGGGTGCAGATGGATCAGGCTGAACGTTAGTCATCGTGGCTGGAATCGGAGCATTGGAGGGAGCTCGAGTAGAAGCAACGAAGAACACATGATTTATAGTGGTTCGACGTTAAAGAGCCTACGTCCACTTTATGTTCTTTTAATTGATGATTCGAATGCAAATACAATAATGATTCTCACTCAACTTCACAATTACAATGCATAAACTCACTCAAATCTCTCAAAAATAGACTTTAAGAGAAAATTTTGATTTGAATGTAGTTATGAAATTCGGCTATGGAGGAAGTTAGAATTGAGAATTTGCCAAAAGGTCCTTTCAAATGCCTCTTGATGGTGTTTTTATAGGTGAAAAATCTCTTCGAAGTGGCTCCGGTTCGGAACTGCGTGGCATCCATCCCATAAGAGTCGGGTTCGGAGGCTTCTAGATGGTGACAGCGCATCGATTTAGTGGGAGATCGTGGGAGAAATGGTCATGCTTGGTCCTAGTCTTCAGGAAACGTGTGTAGCAACAGTCACAGGCTCAGAGAAAGGGGTTCGGATCGGCTGCCTCCGATCCGATCCGATGAGTCCACTTGCTATCTTTTGATGTTGCTGACGTACTTCTCTGAACTGAACCGATATGGTATCTGCGTCTTTGATCTCTACTTTTTTTTTTCTGCGCTGATTCCCTCCGATCCGAACCGGTTGATGGCATTCCCACTATTTGCTCTTTGTGTAGCCTAATTCACAAAGGAGGCTAACATAACATTTTTATCATATGTATGAACAATTTAAAATATTCATGTACTGAAAAGAATTCATGTGTTGAATGAAAGGATTGAACAATAAAATTTATATTTTAGGATAAATTGACAGGAATAATCCAAAGTTTGACGTGTCTTCCCATATTAATCCAAAGTTTGAATTATTTTTAATTAATCCCATGTTTGGGGGGTCCCTTCCCATATTGATCCCGATGACTTATTAACTTGTTGTAGTCGGTTATCAAACTTAAATTCGTCTTCCCCAAATTAGTTTCCCACTCTAGAAAAATCATTTAGGGAAGATAATTTAAGTTTGATAACCGGCTACAACAAGTTAATAAGCCATCGGGATCAATATGGGAAGGGACCCCCTAAACTTGGGATTATTTAAAAATAATCCAAACTTCGGATTAATATAGGAAGACACGTCAAACTTCGGATTATTCCTGTCAATTAATCCTACATTTTATTGTGAACATGAAGTGCTAAAAACATTCATGTTTAGAATAAATATTTTTAATGATAGAAATATCATTTTTATCATGTATACGACTCGTTAAAAATACACATGTGTTGAAACATATTTTTGTTTGCCAAAAATAACATTTTTATCCTATGTATGAAGTGTTAAAATTAACCGCATATTGAACAAACATTTGTTCGCTAAAGATATTATTTGTAGTTTAGTTTTGCATATATATACATGTGTTGAACAAGAATATGGATTAGCTATTGAGTAAAGAATATATTTGCGTGCCCGACAAATAGGTAAGCCTTAATGAGTTGGCTACGCAATTTTATTATTATATAAACTCCTGTGAATGCCATTGGATGCGGAGTGTTGGTTGTTCTGTGTGAAATAATAAACGTCGCCATATGATAGCAATAATTAATTTTGAACTACGCTACATGGCATACTTCTTGAAGATATCATACACTATCATATACCACATAAGCATTTGGAGCTTATGTGACAAGGTTGAAGATGTACCATACAAGCGAGAGGCTTGTATGGCGATGACTATATTTCAGGTTGAACTGAAGACTGATATGGACTATATAAAATATAACGATAAATTGCCAGATTAATAAAAAACCCACATGTGTCTGGAGATGACAATAAACACGTCTCTCTGGTCATTAAGGCACAAAAACCATTTATAGGTAGACGAGAATTTATTCTCTAGAGTTATGACCTATACACACTCCCCTGTGGACACCGAAATATACCACTACAAACATGTGCATGCTTTTTAGGATTTATTAGGTGCCCAATATGGCCCAATAAATTTCCAAACCCCTCCCCGTAGAGGTTATAGCAAAATTTTCCGAAATTTTAAAGGCATTAGTGAAATGTTTGAAGTGAAAAACGATATGGAAATCGTCGAATGAATTATATTTATATATATATATAAATAAATTATATAAACGAATCACGCAGCTAAAGTTCATGTTTTGGAATCGTAATTTTAAACGATTATATAGAGAAATCCAACCATCGGATTTCCCCGAAACCGAAACCATTGGGTTCACTTTGGAAAAATCTTTCCAACAATATAAAGTTTGTTAATATCCAATGGTTGGATTATGTTAAATGTTTGATTCAAATCTGAATGAAAATAGCACCAGAATGAATTATATATATATAGAAATAAATTAAATAAAACGAATAACGACACTACAGTTCGTGTTTTGAAATCGTAACTTTAAATGATTATATCGAGAGATCCGACCGTCGGATTCTCCCGAAACTGGAACCATTTGGTTCGCTTTGGAAAAATCTTTCCAACGATATAGAGTTTTTTAAATCCAATGGTTGGATTGTGTGAAATGTTTAATTCAAATCTGAATGAAAACAGCGCCAGAATGAATTATATATATATATAAATTAAATAAAACTAATAACGACGTTGTAGTTCGTGTTTTGAAATCGTACCTTTAAATGATTATATCGAGCGATCCGACCATCGGATTCTCCCGAAACCAGAACCGTTGGGTTTGCTTTAGAGAGATCTTTCCAATGGAATTAACTTTGTTAAGGTCCGACGGTTAGATTTTGAGAAATGTGTAAATCAAAATTAGAGAAAAACAGCGCCAGGGCCACGTTATGGCCTGAAACGTCGTTTAATTAAATGGCGCTATTTTTAAATAAATAAAAATAGCGATATGTCGTTATAAAATATTATAGGTGGTATGGAATGGAAATAAACCGATTCTACTAGGTTTGCTTGATATGTGATGGTTGAATGTGTTTGACATTAAAAATTATATAAAGAACTGAAATGTGGATATCGAATAATTTAACCATGGACCGAATTGATTTGAATTATAATATACGTGAATTATTTGAAAAGGCCGAGTTAATGCTCATTTCAAATAATTGATCGACGAATGAATGTCGAAGATATGATGACAGTGCAAGACCGGTGATCTTCACATTGTGTAGATTACTACCGATGCCTTCGAGATGGGTATCCCCCTTGACGAGGTTACAGTGGTAGTGGTCTAGATGTGCTTGTTGATCATCCGGGTATGCGAGGGCCTCTCTCCTCTATTGGACATACGGGAGTAGGAATAAGGTGTCTCCGCTTTTTTCAGACCCAGAACGAACTTGTAAATGGATGTGTGTCTGACGTGTATTCTGTGCTATGTTCGTTGATCTCTATAAATATACATTAGTTTGGCAACAGATAATTTATTCTCTTGCTTAATGCCCTTCTCTGATACGTACGAGCTCAGAGGTTGTATATCGGTAGACATCAGTGGTATGGTGTGGATTGACAACGTGGCATGCAAAGATGCAATGATCAAGGCTTTTGTTGAAAAGCAGAGTCTTGTGGTTGATGATCAGAGCATGGCTTTATAGCATAGCTTTGTGTATGATGTTGATTCGCGATCCTTACATCTCGGTATGAGTTAAAAACGGGATAAGGAACGCTGGGAGAACACGACATTTCTTTCTAGCTTTGGGTGGTGTCAGCGTTTTACTAGCCCTGACATCATTGATTATTATACCTTTGTGGATGTTGGAATGTGAGGCGCCTCGATATATAGGCCCGATAGGGCCGGGAGACATATGTTCAGGAATTGCCAATCCACAACGTAAGTGTGTAATGGCCCAGCCGATTCCAAGGGCTACCCAGAGTGTGTAGTCCTGGGGCATTTGCTAGAGTGTCACGAAGCAGTGAGGAGCTTGCCCTTGCCTCGACTCATGACAGAATCCAAATCTCCAATACGAAATTACGGATTTGATTGTAACTTATATATGGCGACATAGTAGATGGTAGTTATGCCGCCTAGGATTGATATTTATGATTTAATTTGCTTTTGAAACATATATGCACTAGTAATAATATCAAATGATTTTGCTTTACATGTATCAAGCATATTTTGGTCATTATAAGGTAAAACCCTATCCTTTGGTTTGCGTTGCATTGTATGATGGGACTTGGGTCTTATAACGGCTACATTTTTATAAAAAGCATTGCGTTATTTAAATAATTTACCTTGTTTTATGCACGGGCAATCACCGGAGTAAACCCGTTCCACAAAAGTGGCGTGGTCCTATGATTTTCCTTGTTATTGTTGCTTATCTAGTTAAGTAGATTTCTCATACCAGTCCTATGACTGACTCGTAGTTTGTTTCACTTTGCAAACTCGGGTGCCCTTACTTTCACACGGGTAGCCTAATGACAGGTAGTAGGATATATTTTGGCTTTTGCACTACAACATTGAGTGCATCTTTTTGGCCAGTATGGCGAGGGCTTGACTTCTCAGTATTTTGGCTTTGTGATAGTCTGCCATTAGTACTATATGTATATGACTTCCTCTTATCGCGATGTAGGCATATTTATTCCTATTATGTATTTATGATGTCTATGTACCAGTTGTCTCGATGTTGCCTGATCATTTACTTTTATGCACTAAGTTGTATCCTACACTGTGCTACTCTGATGTTATTACATATTATGATTTCGTTGTCATATTGATGTAAATTATTCTATTTTCTGTTTATGCTATTATCTGTTCTCTGCTAATGATGATTAATGTGTTATATTCCAATTATTATCCTTGATTCCATCGTACGTTGTTTTGAGATCGTCACAGGTGGTATCACAGCTTTGGTTAATCTTAGTTCTGGAATTCAACACATTAAACACCTCGACAAGATAGAATCAGTAGTGTTTTAAGACGAGTAGCTCATTAGAGATAGGATTAGTAATGTCCTAGAATGAGCTAAGCAGAATAGAAAAATAACTTAATCAGTACATCGTTGTCTTTTCATATGTTCTTCTGCTTTTACCGTATCTTAAAATTATCATTTCTGTGAGCTTGACTCTTTTCTTGCTTGTACAGAACTTGACTAGATGGCTACCCGAGCAGCTGCAGCTAGAGGTAGAGCTGGACGAGGAGGGCGAGGGAATATCCCCGCTGTCCCAGAGCCTTTGGTTCAGCCACAGTCACCGCAACCTCCTCGACCGTTTGAGTTAGACCGAGTGGGAAAGACATATAGGAATCTGGGAGGCAAGCCATTTTCGGGCACTGGAACTGCAATTGAAGCCTTGGGCTGGGTGAACACTTGTGAGAAGATCTTCAAAGGCATGGGTCTTGAGGTTCGGAGGAACAGCTTTATGGGCCTTGGCTATTACAGGACGAGGCCCAATTCTAGTGGGACGCTATCACCTTTAATGAAGAAGAGGTAGAGATGACATGGAATGAATTCAAAACACTGTTCAAAGAGAAGTTCGTTCCAGAGCAAGAGATGGAGCGCTTGCATGATTAGTTTGCTAATCTCCAGCAGGGAGATCGCACCATCCAAGACTACCTCAATAAGTTCACTCAGCTATCCCGCTATGCTCCAGAGCTTGTTCGGTCTGTGAAGGAAAAGAATAAGAGTTTCATTCATTGACTTCAACGCAAATATCAGGATAGGGCAATGAGTCATGTTTACCTTACATTCACCGAGATGGTGGAAATGGCTTGCAATTATAAGAGCCTAGATCAGAGGAACATGCAAATAGAACGCACAAAGAATCAGGCGGGAAGCAAGCGCAAGACTTCAGAAAATCAGCCCGAATCCAGCAACACAGCAGCAAATGCCAAGCCATAAGCGAATAGGCCACCCAGAGGAAGCTGCTACAACTGCGGTCAAGCTGGCCATTACTCTAATGTGTGCACCACTCCAAATCGGCTGAAGACCAACCAAGCCAGCTCGAGCCAGAACCCCCGCAAACCTGTTGAGTGTTACAACTACCATCAGACTGGGCACATCAGAAGGAACTGTCCTTTCTTGAAGAATTCACAGGTTGTGCATGTGTACGAAGGGGCGAATCCGCCAGCTATTACTGATGGGACATATAAACCCGATGTTTTGGGAGGTACCCTTACTATTAAAAATATTCCTGTTTCCATACTATTTGACACTGGTGCATCACAAAGTTTCATTGCAAGTAACACTGTTAAAAAGTTAAAGTTAAATCTAAGACAGCCTAAAGAATCGGCTAGAGTTCATAATCCGATAGGAGGGTTTATTGTTCTCGGTTCATATTGTAAAGTACCTATTTCTTTTTCTCGATATCGGTTTCCTTTTGATTTGACCATTATGGATTTTTCCGAGTTTGATATTATACTTGGACTGGACTGGTTAACCAAATATGAGGTCGAAGTGAAATGTGCCGAGAGGATAATTACAATTAAAACAAAGCTTGGGTATATTACCTCCGGATGTGTTCGAAGAAGTCGAAGGCTTACCTCCGGAAAGAGAGATTGAATTCCGAATTGATCTAATTCTGAATTCCAGGCCGGTAGTGCATTCAATTCGAAGGATGACTCTAAAAGAAAAAGAAGAATTAGGCGATCAAACTCATCAACTGCTATGGAAAGGTCTAATCAGACCTAGCTTTTCTAGTCGGGGTGCTGCTGTAGTGTTTGTTCCTAAGTCAGACGGTACGCTCTGATTGTGTGTTGATTATCGAGACCTCGACAAGCAAACGCTCAAGAAAAAATACCCATTACCCCGCATCGATGATTTGTTGGATCAATTGAATGGAGCACGAGTATTTTCCAGAATGGACCTAGCTATAGGTTTCCATCAACTGCGAATTGCCGAAGAGTGTGTTCCTTTGACAGCTTTCAGGGGTCCATACACATTTTATGAGTGGATAGTAATGCCGTTCGGCTTATGCAACGCTCCAGCATACTTCATCGATCTAATGAATAGAGTGTTCAGAGAAGTCCTGAATAAATTTGTTCTGGTATTCATCGATGATATTTAAATCTACTCTAAGTCAAGAAGCGAGCATGAAGAACATTTAGAACAAGTGTTGGGGATTCTGAGAAAGAACGTCTTCAAAGCTAAATTCTCTAAATGTATCTTCTGGCAAGAGGAAGTGAAGTTCCTTGGCCATGTCGTGTCAAAGGAAGGAATTTCTGTAAATCCAAACAAAGTTACAGCAATTCAGGAATGGAAGCAGCCTACTACACCCACGGAAGGCCGAAGTTTTTTTGGATTAGCTGGTTATTATCGAAAATTCGTTAAGGATTTTTCGAAGATATCCGGTTCATTAACCAAGTTTACAAAGAAGCACGAAAGATTTAAGTGGACTCTCGAATGTGAGGAAGCTTTCCAGGAACTGAAGTTAAAATTGACGACTGCTCCAGTATTAACCATTATCGATGGCAATCAGGATTTAACGGTTTGGACGGATGCTTCTATTAGAGGTCTCGGTGCAGTGTTAATGCAAAGGGGCCAAGTAGTCGCTTATGCTAGCCGTCAGCTGAAGCCTCATGAGAAGAATTATGCAACTCATGATCTGGAATTATTAGCCATCGTGTTCGCCATGAAAATATGAAGGCACTATCTACTGGGTGAGAAATTTGAATTATATACTGATCATCAATCATTGAAGTACTTGTTCACCCAGAAAGACTTAAATATGAGACAATAGCGTTGGATAGAATTTCTTGTAGCGTACGATCTGTATATTCTGTATACGCCCGGAAAAGCCAATGTGGTAGCAGATGCGCTTAGCAGAAAAACCGCAATCATTGCCAATATTATAATCACGCCGTCATTAATTGATAAGATCTCTGTACTTCAGAAAGACGATGAAATTATTCAGAGGATTGGCAAAAATATCAAGGAAGGTGAACCCTCGAGTTTCCAGATAGATAACAAAGGAGTTCTGAGGTTGAAAGGCCGAATTTGCATCCCCAATATTTCTGAGCTCCGAAGGGAAGTGATGGATGGATGCCACAAGTCCAAACTGAATATCCATCCGGGTGTGAGCAAAATGTACAATGACCTAACGAACATTCTGGTGGAGGGCAATGAAAAGGGACATTTCTATATATGTCAGCAGGTGCTCTACTTGCTAACTAGTCAAAAGCGACCAACAGAAACTTTTCGGATTTTTGCAACTGTTGGAAGTTCCAAATTGGAAGTGGGACCAAATTTCCATGGATTTCATAGATGATTTGCCCCCGAACCAAGAAAGGGAATGATAGTATTTGGGTGATCGTAGATCGTTTCACGAAGACCGCCCATTTCATACCCGTCAGATCCAATAGAACCGCTCAAAGTCTAGCGTAGATTTATCTCAAGGACATTGTTAAGCTACATGGAGTGCCGATCAGCATAGTCAGCGATAGAGATCCATTATTTACTAGCAAATTCTGGGAGGCATTTCAAGTAGAGCTGGGGACAAAGTTGAACCTGAGCACCGCATATCACCCTCAGATAGATGGCCAAATTGAGAGGGTAAACCGCATTTTGGAAGATTTAGTATAGGCTTGTATTATTGATTTTGGCGGATCATGGGAAGATCACCTGCATTTAGCTGAGTTCTCATATAATAACAATTATCAAGCAAGCTTGAAAATGTCGCCATACGAAGCATTATATGGTAGACCGTGCAGACCTCCCGCATTTTGGGTAGAACCTGGCAATAGACTTGTGTTGGGACCCGATATGATTCGCGAAGCTTCAGACAAAGTCGATTTCATCAAGAAACAATTACAAACGGCTCAAAGTCAAAAAAAAAGTTATGCAGGTTCTAGAAGAAGAGATTTAGCATTTGCTGTTGGTGATTATGTTTATTTGAGAGTTTCTGCGATGAGAGGAGTAATCAGATTCGGTAAAACTGGGAAGTTGGCACCCAGATTTATTGGTCCCTTTCCTATACTTGAACGAGTTGGAACTCTCACTTATATGGTTCAATTACCTGATTGGCTGCCTGGAGTACATAATGTATTTCACGTATCTCAACTTAGAAAACTTGTGCAAGATCCAGATCTTGTTGTAGAAGAAGCAGCGTAACAGGACTTGTAAATTACTCCAGAATTAGCAGTTAGAAGAGAGCCGATAAAGATTATTGGCAAAGAAACTAAGGAGCTAAGGAACAAGAAGGTTCATTTAGTTAAAGTGCAGTGGATATCCTAGAGACTGTACTTGGGAGACAGAAGAAAGCATTAAGCAAGCTTATCCCAAATGCAGAGTGGATATCTCTGACTAACTCCGGTGCAAGGTACATTTACAATACTTTGCATTTCCGTTTTGTTTCCTACTTTACTGTTGTTTCCTTTTCGGGGACGAAAAGTTTTAAGTGCAGGAGATTATAACAACCCGGAAAATACGAGCCTATTTAAAAATTTTAATTTGGTTATTTTAGTGAATTTGGAGTAATTGAAATAAAATATTTCAATTAAATAACAAGTTAGAAATAGTGCAGCAGTTTAAAATTTTGAATTCGAACTTTGGCTAAACGTACAGGATGCAAAATATAACGGATTTTAGCGAAACAAAAAAAAATCTATTTAAGAATATCTTTCTAATGAATCTGAAAAATCAAAATTTCATAATAGGAATCAAAAATTATGGCCAGTTGAATATTCAGAATGGTCGCTATAGAATGAATATAGCCCTTGAAAATTGACATTCTACAAACGACCTCCGTTTTCGACGAAACCACTTTTGTTGGATCCGGGATGTCAATTTATTGCTAGGTTTCAGATTCCAAAATTTTTGGAATTAATATGTGAGTGTGGCAAAGGAAAATATGTTTGGTTGATTTCAGTCAAATTGGATCGACCAGAAAATGGCCATTTTTCAAACAGTCTCAGAATTCGACGAAATCAGTTTCGTTGGGACCGTATCATCCCAACATAGCTAGATTTCATTTTCGGGAATTTTTAGAATCAGTATTTGGCCACAGCAAATTAAAATGTTTGTTCAAATTTGAATTTGAATGTTTTGTATCTTAATTTGAAGAATAACTGACTGTAATAGTCGAATGGGCTGAGGAAACATATTCCATTGTGTTCGGAATGGGGTATTTAGCTAGGGACGATAGTCGTTAGGTTTAGATTGGAGTTCCTTTGGAGAAAACCCTAATTTTTGAAATATATATATTGGCGAATAGAAAATTTTTATTCATTAATTAAAATTATAAAAATAATCAGAACCTCCCCCCCCCCTGTAACCCTCGATCAATGGAGAAACCCCATTCCTTTCTTCTCGACCACTTTCCCGCAAATCCGTTCATCAAAACCCACTGCCCCCGTTCAACTTTCTGAAGTACTTCCTCCCCTCTTCAAATCAAGACCAGTAGTACCACCTCTCGTCGCTCCAATCGAGAGAACCACCTGCTCAAATGTTCCGCTTCGAACCGCCGAAACTCCCCAACCCTGCCACCGAACTGAAACAGTCCACCCTAGTTTTGTGCGCCTCTTAACCCTCTTCGAGGTAGTGCAACCTGATCGAGGCCAAACTTCACAGATTTGGCGAGAAATCAAAACCTAGTTTTGAGCTATTTCAGAAGGTATACGTCAGTGGGATTTTAAATAGAATATAACACTTTTATGTGTTGCTATTTATTATTTTCAAATAAAAAATCATATCTTTTTCCTATGTTGACGAAACTCGATGAAACAGGTAACATCAGACTCGTAGCAACATCATTTACATTCTAGAAGAAGCTAGAACGTGTTTCGAGCTCGTTACAAATTACAGAAGGATTAAAATCAATGTGAGACATCTAAATTCAATATGGAATGGAAATGCGTTGTATAAATTATACGAGTGAAATATAAATTATATATATGTTGTACACCACATGTATGAGCGTTGTATAAGTTATTTGAGTGATGTATAAATTGTACACGCATTGTAAAAATCATATATTTGTTGAAATGGATATATATATATATATATACTCCCCTCGTCCACAGACCATGGACGATATAAATTGATTGTGATTGGCGTGAAATTGACTGATAATGCGAATGGTTGAAAATTAGTTGAAACGCGAATGGTTGGAATAATTGTTTGTGGTTGAAGAAATTATTTGTGGTTGAAACAATGGGAATTATTATGGAAAATTCATATGATATGAAATTGATCTTAGATCATTTAGTTAAGCCCCTTATGGAATGCCGCGAGGCCTAAGGTAGTGCGAGGAGCCGTACTCGGGACGGTGCCGGTTTTTAACCCCCTACCGTTATGCTACCGAAATTTTCAATAATATCTATGTGTTTGAATTATTTTCATGTATTGAATTATATTCGTGTGTTGAATGAATTTTTTAGATAATAAAAAGCACATTTTTATTATGCGTGCGAAGTATATGAAGTGTGCATGTAAGAGATATTCATATGTTGAGATATTATAAACGTTGGATGACATTCATGTGTTAAATAAATTATTTTAACTTCTGAAATAACATTTTTATCATAGATATGTAGTAAATAAAATATTAGTGTTTTAAATAAATTATTTTAACGTTTAAAATAACATTTTTATCATATGTACGAACTATTTAAAATATTCATGTGTTGAAAAGAATTCATGTATTGAATGAAAGGATTGAACAATAAAATTTACATTTTATTGTGAACATGAAGTGCTAAAAACATTCATGCGTGGAATAAATATTTTTAATGATAGAAATATCATTTTTATCATGTATACGACTTGCTAAAAATACACATGTGTTGAAACATATTTTTGTTCGCCAAAAATAACATTTTTATCCTATGTATGGAGTGTTAAAAGTAACCGCATATTGCAATAAACATTTGTTCACCAAAAATATTATTTGTAGTTTAGTTCAGTATATATATACATGTGTTGACCAGGAATATGAATTAGCTGTTGAGTAAAAATATATTTGCGTGCCCGACAAATAGGTAAGCCTTAATGAGTTGGCTACGCAATTTTATTATTATATAAACTCCTGTGAATGTCATTGGATGCGGAGTGCTGGTTGTTCTGTGTGAAATAATAAACGTCGCCATAGGATAGCAACAATTAATTTTGAACTACGCTACATGGCATACTTCTTGAAGATAGCATACACTATCATATAACACATAAGCATTTGTAGCGTATGTGATGAAGTTGAAGATGTACCATACAAGCGAGAGGCTTGCATGGCGACGATTATATTTCAGGATGAACTGAAGACTGATATAGACTATATAAAATATAACGATAAATTGCCAGATTAATAAAAACCCCACACGGGTCTGGAGATGACAATAAACACGTCTCTCTAGTCATTAAGGCACAAAAACCATTTATAGGGTGACGAGAATTTATTCTCTGGAGTTATGATCTATACACACTCCCCTGTGGACACCGAAATATATCACTATAAATATGTGCATGCTTTTTAGGATTTATTGGGTGCCTAATATGGCCCAATAAATTTCCAAACCCCTCTCCGTACAAAGAAGGTTATGGCGAAATTTTCTGAAATTTAAAGGCGTTAGTGAAATATTCGAAGTGAAAAACGTTATGGAAATCGTCGAATGAATTATATTTATATATATATAAATAAATTATATAAATTAATAGCGCAGCAGCAGATCATGTTTTGGAATCGTAATTTTAAACAATTATATAGAGAAATCTGACCAACGTATTTCCCCGAAACCGAAACCGTTGGGTTCGCTTTGGAAAAATCTTTCCAACGATATGAAGTTTGTTAAAATCCAACGGTTGGATTGTGTGAAATGTTTAATTCAAATCTGAATGAAAACAGCGCCAGAATGAATTATATTTATATATATAATAGATTAAATAGAACGAATAACGACCCTACAGTTCATGTTTTGAAATCGTAACTTTAAATGATTATATCAAGAGATCCGACCATGAAATTCTCCCGAAACTGGAACCGTTGGGTTCGCTTTGGAAAAATCTTTCCAACGATATGAAGTTTGTTAAAATCCAACGGTTGGATTGTGTGAAATGTTTAATTCAAATCTGAATAAAAACAGCGCCATAATGAGTTATTTATATATATATATATATAAATTAAATAAAACGTAAAACGACGCTGCAGTTCGTGTTTGAAATCGTAATTTTAAATGATTATATCGAGAGATCTGACCGTCGGATTCTCCCGAAACCGGAACCTTGGGTTCTCTTTGGAGAGATCTTTCCAATGGAATCAACTTTGTTAAGGTCCGACAGTTAGATTTTGAGAAATGTGTAAATCAAAATTAGAGAAAAATAACACTAAAGCCATGTTATGGCCTGAAACGTCGTTTAATTAAATGGCGCTATTTTTAAATAAATAAAAATAGTGATATATCGTTATAAAATATTATAGGCGATATGGAATGGAAATAAATCAATTCTACTGGGTTTGCTTGATATGTGATTATTGAATGTGTTTGACATTAAAAATTATATAAAGAACTGAAATGTGGATATTGAATAATTTAACCATGGACCGAATTGATTTGAATTCTAATATACGTGAATTATTTGAAAAGGCCGAGTTAATGCTCATTTCAAATAATTGATCGACGAATGAATGTCGAAGTTATGAAGATGGTGCAAGACCGGTGATCTTCACATCGTGTAGGTTACTACTGATGCCTTCGAGATGGGTAGCTCCCTTGACGAGGTTATAGTGGTAGTGGTCTAGATGTACTTGTTGATCGTCTGGATATGCGAGGGCCTCTCTCCTGTATTGGACATACGGGAGCAGGAATAAGGTGCCTCCGGTTTCGTTCAGACCCAGAGCAGACTTGTAAATGGATGTGTGTCGGACGTGTATTCTGTGCTATGTTCGTTGATCTCCACTAATTATACATCTGTTTGGCGGCGGAGAATTTATTCTCTTTCTTAACGTACTTCTCTGAGACGTACGAGCTCAGAGGTTGTATTTTGGTAGACATCAGTGGTATGGTGTGGATTGACAACGTGGTATGCAAAGATGCAATGATCAAGGCTTTTGTTGAAAAGCAGAGTCTTGTGGTTGATGATCAGAGCACGGCTTTATAGCGTAGCTTTGTGTATGACGCTGATTCGTGAGCCTCACACCTCGGTATGAGTTAAAAACAGGATATGGACCGCTGGGAGAACACGATGTTTCTTTCTAGCTATGGGTGGTGTCAGCGTTTTACT
Source organism: Allium sativum (assembly GCA_030737875.1). Classification (NCBI taxonomy): domain Eukaryota; kingdom Viridiplantae; phylum Streptophyta; class Magnoliopsida; order Asparagales; family Amaryllidaceae; genus Allium; species Allium sativum. Next base: position 617,214,645 of record CM060918.1, on the reverse strand, counting down.
AGCCCTGACATCGTTGATTATTATACCTTTGTGGATGTTGGAATGCGAGGAGCCTCGATATATAGGCCCGACAGGGCCGAGAAATGTGTGTGCAGGAATTGCCAATCCACTAACGTAAGTGTGGACCGGCCCAGCCGATTCCAAGGGCTACCCAGAGTGTGTAGTCCTGGGACATTTGCTAGAGTGTCCCGAAGCGGTGAGGAGCTTGCCCCTCACCTCGACTCATGACTGAATCCAAATCTCCAACATGAAATAACGGATTTGATTGTAACTTATATATGGCGACATTGTAGATGGTAGCTATGCCGCCTAGGATTGATATTTATGATTGAATTTTCTTTTGAAACATATATGCACTAGTAATAATATTAAATTATTTTGCTTTACACGTATCAAGCATATTTTGGTCATTATAAGTTAAAACCCTATCCTCCCGTTTGCGTTGCATTGTATTATGGGACTTGGGTCTTATAACGGCTGCATTTTTATAAAAAGCATTGCGTTGTTTAAATAATTTACCTTGTTTTATGCACTGGCAATCACTGGAGTAAACCCGTTCCGCGAAAGTGGCATGGTCCTATGATTTGCCTTATTATTTTTGCTTATCCAATTAAGTAGATTTCTCATACCAATCCCATGACTGACTCGTGGTCTGTTTCACTTTGCAAACTCGGGTGCCCTTACTTTCACACGGGCAGCCTAGTGACAGGTTGCAGAATATATTTTGGGTTTTGCACTACATCATAGAGAGCATCTTTTGGCTAGTGTAATGACCGGGAATTTCGCTCGATCTGAATCAGTAGCTAAACCGATCTAGACCGTTCGAAACGCCTGATTGTTTTGAGAACACGACAAAATAGAACGCAGACGGAAGAACATTTCATTGTATATTACAACAATTCATCAGATTACAAGAATATACAGAGTATAAATGAATATTACATTCAATAAATATCAGAGATTACAATACATTACATAGCAGCGGAAAATAATACAATACACAACTAGAAGAAGATATACAGATACAAAGCTTTCCGGATATCATTCCAGCTGTAAACTAGGATCCTGTGAATATAAATCTGCAAAACCAAAACTACTAGCTGTTCGTGTCGAAAATAAGGGCACCCAGAGTTTAGGTTAAAACAATAAACTCCAGGTCAGTCATGGGACTGGTGTGAGAACTAAATCTTTATTTTAAAGTTCGGTAATCAAGGGACCACGCCGTATAACACGGAACGGGTTTCCTCCAAAGAATTCCAGTGCATATAACAAAACAGCGCAATGCTTTTTGGAAAAAATGAAGCTATTATAAGACCCAGGCCTATCACACAATGCAACGCAAGCGGGGGATAGGGTTTTCCCTTATAATAGCCAAACATGCTTAGTACGTTTAAAACAAATCATTTGATACTATTATAAGTGCATAGTGTATAAAACAACTTCAAATCATAAGTATCAATCATAGGCGGCATGGGTACCATATATCATGTCGCCAATACTAGGCTCTACAAATAAAACCGCAAATGTCACGTATTTGGAAGTTGGGTTTCTATCTGTGAACCAAGGCAAAAGATAGTCCTTACCGATTCGAGACAATCTAGCCCATGTCTCAGGTCAGAGCTCGAGTGACCTTGGAGCGACAGTGCCGGTCCAACGATGTGGATTAGACGAAATCCTGAACACTGCGTTTCCCCGCCCTTTGGGGCGTAAGTCTGGTCCGTCTGCCGACCAGAATGCATCGGCCGAAACCGATATAACCGAGGCGCCTCGCAACAGCAACAACCACATAAGTCAAACTCATCAGGGCGTGTAAAACCACTGACGCCACTTCTAGCTAGAAGGAAACGCATGCCCTCCCTGATCTCCTCTCCCGTTTTTGGTCCACTACTGGGTTGTGAGGCTCGCGAATCAACGTTACACAAAGCTATGCCACACAGGCGGTGCTTTGATCATCACCACAAGGCTTTGCTTTTCAACAGAAGCCTTGATCATTTGCATCTTAGCATGCCACACAGGCAAACCACTCTATGCAACCGATATCAGTCACACATAATGATATCCGATGGCAGACACACAGTCCATTTACAAGTCCGTTCTGGGTCTGAACGAAACCGGAGGCACCTAGTACCCCGCATATCCATCGATCTCCAAGTACGTCTGGACGATCACCAACTGATTCCCTCCTATTGGGTGTACGGCCCAATCAAGATCATCAGTAATTATCCAAACGACGTGAAGACCTCCGGTCTTCTACAACCGTCTTCATCTTCGACTAATCGTCGAATCAGTTATTCAGAATGGGATAAACCCGGTCTTTCTGAATAACTCGCGTATATAATAAACAAGTGTTACACAAACACAACATACGCCTCATTCCAATTTATCAGTCACTAACCGTAAATTAACAAGAGAATAATTCCCCAAATATTAACCTCGAAGGCCGAAACCAACATCAGATCAATATCCAGAAAACCATTCTGCTTAGTTAACCGACAGTTAGTTTCTAAATTTCACATTCTTAGGGAAAGGTTCCCATTAATTTTATCAAAGATAAATCCTTTAAATTTATTCTTTAATATACTTTTGAATATCAATTCAAACTAGTCGGGATTAGCGATCCATAGTGAAGTGATCATTTATTTTATTTCCCAATCCCAACCTATTCATCCCATGAAGTAAAACTGGTAATACTTCATATCTAACAAAACGGTGTTATCGGTGAATTCAATTACCATTTCACGTTCAAATCTAATTAAAGATTTAACTATCGCCTGGAGCAAAACTGGTGATACTCCATTCTCGATCTTATCAATCTAATTGAAGATTCATCAAAACTCCATTTAGTTTTAATCTTTAACTGGGTTAAAGAATCAGTGTCATTTAAAACACGGTTCTTGATAAACCCCAAAATCACATCACATTTCAATCAGTCCCTAACCGTAAATTAGCAAGTGAGCAGTTCCCTAAGTATTAAACCCGAAGGCCGAAACCAACATCAGATCAATAACCCAGAAACCATTCAACTTAACTAACCTCCAGTTAGTTTCTGATTTTCTTAACTCCTTTTTGGGTCTAAGAACAGTATTATTGAAGATATCGTTCACGACAACCCGAAATCCCATTCCATTAATTATCGGGTTAAAGAACAAGTGTTATTTAAAACACTGTTCACGATAAACCCAAAAATCAATACCAATTCAATTCCAATTAAATATTATTTAATTGGTACACTTCATTAAATCTAAACAAAAAGTTTTAATCTTTTTCTCAACTGGTCTTAAGAACAGTGTTAATGAAGACACCATTCACGACAAACCCAAATCACATTTGATATTATATACAAGGCTCTGAATAGAAAATACATCGGCTTATATTCAATATCAAATTCTACGACCCACAAATATCATATTGGAAATAACGATATCTATATATCTTTCAAATTTCCATAACGCTATCTGTATAATCACGAAATCCAACATCGAAATATTCCAAAGACAATTTCGATTCAAATCCATTCCAATTCAATTACTGGAAATTCTGGTTACTTTTAAAACCCTTTTCAAATTCAATTTATTTATTTAAAAATAAATAGAATTATAATTCTAGTTCAAAACTAGTTCATTACGATAAAAATCTAATTTTATCTTTTCAAATATGGAATTTTTCATCCCGATTCTTCCCAAATCATTTCTAATGATTTTACACAAATTATTGATATTTTTAATAATTTTATCAAGGCCCGTACAGTCGATTTCCATTAGCGGCCATCGAACTGCACTTACAGCGACCTTTTCCAAATTTGATTTGGACATAATTCCAAATACAATGTAACGACCCAGAAAATTTAAACCAATTTAAAATTTTTAAATTGGCTAAAATAACGGATTTTGAATATTTAAAATAAATATTTTAAATAATAGCGATGAAAAGTGAGTTTGAATCGACAATTGAAAACGAATATAATTAATTCTAATTATAAACAAGGCCTGAAATGGCGCGGTAGTTTCAAAAATTGAATTCAAACTTTGCCGGACTATACCGGGTGCAAAACAAAACGGATTTGAGTGAAACCAAAAATATTTAAATCTTTTAGTGAATACCTTTCTAACGAATCTGAAATATCGAATTTTCATAGCGGAAAGCAAAAGTTATGGCCAAATGAATTTTCAGAAAGGTCGCTATGGAATTTATATAGCCCGTGAAATTGGCCATTTTGCAAACAACCTCGGAATTCGACGAAACCACTTTTGTTGGATCCGAGATGTGAAGTTATTGCTAGGTTTCAAATTTCATAATTTTTGAAGCTAGTATTTGAGCGTGGCAATGGAAAACGTGTTTTGATCAATTATAGTTAAATTGGATCGACCAGAAATGGGCCTTTTTGCAAACGGTCTCAGAATTCGACGAAACTAGTTTTGTTGGGACCGTATCGTCAAAACATAGTCAGATTTATTTTTCTGGAATTTTTCGAATCAGTTTGTGGCCCTGGCAAATTGAAATGTACGTTAAAATTGAATATTGAATGTTATATATTTTAATTTGAAGGAAAACTGACTGAAACAGTCGAATAGGCCTACAAAACATATCCCATTGTGTTCGGAATGGGGGTAAAACGCTAAGGACAACAGTCGTTGGGTTTAGATTGGTGGTCGTGTCAGAAAACCCCTTTAAAACCCACCGGCCAATCATAATTTTTATAATAAAAAAAAAGAAAAATCCCTTTTCTCTCTCCCCGATCGAAGGCGGAAGAGGCTTCAAACCTTCCAGCTCCGATTTCGACCAAACCAAGAGGAATTAGCTCGTGCCATAGTTGAACTTTTTGAAGATCTTCCCGAGCTCTTCAAATCCATACCTGGTTTCGATTTTTTCATTGTGTATTTTGGGAGAATGGACGCCAGGAAGATCTCGACTTTCAGCCGCCGCCCCGCCTAATTCCGACCACCGAGCTCGCCGCCGTCAGAGGTGCAGGCGCGCCTCTACTTTCCCTTCGACGCTGCGAAGGTCGATCGACGAATAGCTACACGGATTTCGAGATAAATCCAAACCTAGTTTTGAACCTTTCAGCTGAGGTACGGCTATATATATTTTCAACAGTTTTAACGCCTTTAAACCGTTGCAAACTTTGAAAAATCATATCTTTTTCGTGTGTTGACGAAATTCAGTGAAACAAGAGACAGTGGACTAGTGTGGACGTCTTCTACCTTCTAGCAGAGACCGCATATTTTTCTGAGCCTTCTGCTATTTTTGGTGGAGTGGAACCTAATGTGAGATTTCTATTTATAAACGATATGGAAAACGATGATGTATAAATTATATAATCGATGTATGAGTTATATAAGCGTTGTACACTTCTTGTATAAGCGTTGTATAAGTCGTACGTTCGATGTATAAGTTGTATATGTGTTGTAAAAATTATATATGTGTTGAAATAGAAGTGAAATGCTATATATATATATATATATATGCCCCTCGTCCACAAACCATGGATGATATTTATTGGTTGTGATTGGTGTGAAAATTGATTGATAGTGAATGGTTGATTGGAATTGTTTGTATTTGAAAAATACCCGTTTGTGGTTGAGAAATATTTGGTTGAAACCACATAGGATTAGTTTGTGGAAATGAAATAAATACACATGCCTCCTACGTGCGAACTAGATGCATGATTCCCCATTGTCAAAAACCGCGAGGGTTTAAGGTAGAGCGAGGAGCCGTACTAGGGACGGTCCCAGTTTTAACTACCCTGTCGTTATGCTGCCGAAATTTTGAATAATATTCATGTGTTTGAATTATTTTCATTTGTTGAAACTATATTTATTCGTTGAATAGAAAGCCTTCATGTGTTGAGTCGATATTCATTCGTTGGATAGAAATTCACGTGTTGAATGGTATTCGTGTTTTAAATATAAAAATTACATTTTTATCATCTATATGAACTATATAAAATAACCTTGTTTTGAAAGAAATTGTTTTATAATAAAAATCCTATTTTTATTACCTAAGTGAATTATATAAAATAATAGTGTTTTGAAATGAATTGTTTTACAATAAAAATCACATTTTTATTATATACATGAATCGTTAAATACAGTGAAGTGTTGAAATAGAAGACAGTTAGATAAAAATATCATTTTTATCAAATGCATGAAAAGAATAAAGCTTTGAAATCGAAGAATCGATATATGTATATATATATATATATATATATAGAATTAAAATATATCGAATAACGACGCTGCAGTTCGTATTTTGAAACCGTGATTTCAAACGATTAAACCGAGAGATCCGACCATCGGATTTTCCCGAAACCACAACCATTGGGTTCGCTTTGGAAATATCTTTCCAACGGCACCAACTTTGTAAAAATCCAACGGTTGGATTGTCTGGAATGTTTAATTCAAATCTGAAGAAAAACAGCGCCAGAATCGACTATATTTATATATATATATAAATATAATTATATTTAATCGAATAACGACGCTACAGTTCGTATTTTGAAATCGAAACTTCAAACGATTGTACCGGGAGATCCGACCGTCGGATTTTCCCGAAATTGGAACCGTTGGATTCATTTTGAAAAGATCTTTCTAATGATGTAAATTTTGTGAAGATCCAACGGTTAGATTTTCAGATATGTGTAAATCAAATCTGGAGAAAAACAATGCCACGACCGCGTTATGGCCTGAAGTGTCGTTTTGAATAAATGGGCTATTTTAAAATAAATAAAAACAGCGATAAATCTTTATAAAATATTATAAACGATATGGATGTGAAATTTAGAAATTAACTGAAGGTTGGCAAAGCCGAATGGTTTCCTGGGTGTTGATCTGATGTTAGTTTCGGCCTTCGGGGTTAATATTTGGGAAATCGTTCTCTTACTGATTGACGGTTAGTGACTAACGAATTGAAATGATGCGTGTTTATGTTAGTGTTGCACTTGTTTATTATATACGCGAGTTGTTCAGAAAGACCGGGTTTATCCAATTCTGAATAACTTAATCGACGATAAGAAATCGAAGATGAAGACGGTGGTCGAAGACCGGAGATCTTCACCTCGTTTGGGATGGTAACCGAGGTCCTGATTGGGAGGCATTCCGAAATATGGATAATGAGTGGTGATCATCCAGACGTACGTGGTGGTCGATGGGTTTGCGGGGTATATAGTGCCTCCGGTTTCATTCAGACCTAGAACGGACTTGTAAATGAACTGTGTGTCTGACATTGGATTTTATTCTGTGTTGATTGATCTCTATTAAATATACATCTATTTGGCGGCAGAGAATTTATTCTTTTGATTAACGCCCTTCTCTGAAACGCACAAGCTCAGAGGTTGTATATCGATGGACATCAGTCGCATGGCATGAATTGCTAGTGTGGCATGCCTAAGTGGCAAATGATCAGGGCTTCTGTTGAAAAGCAAAGTCTTGTGGTGATGATCAAAGCACCGCCTGTGTGGCATAGCTTTGTGTATAACGTGAATTCGCGAGCCTCACACCCCGGTATGGACCAGAAACGGGAGAAGGACCTCAGGGAGGGCATGCGTTTCTTTCTAGCTAGGATTTGTGTCGGTGTTTTTACATGGCTTAACATTTTACTTATGTGGTTGTTGCTGTTGCGAGGCGCCTCAGATATACCGGTGACTATGTGAAGCCGAAGGAGCCATTCGTTGGCTCGTTTACACCCATAGGGCGGGGAAACGCATTGTTCAGGCATAATAATCCACATCGGTGGACCAGCCCTGACGATCCAAGGCTTGCCTGCGCGCTTGCCTGAGGGGCGGGCTAGAGCGTCTCGAATTCGGTAAGGATGATCCCTTGCCTTGGTTCATGGCGGTAATCCAATTTCCAAATACGTGACTGTGCGGTTTTGATTGTATACCTATATATGGCGACATAGTGGTATGGCGCATTAATGTCGTCTATGATTGATACTTATGATTTGAAATTGCTTTTGAAATATACAAACACTAGTAATAATATCAAATGCTTTTGTTTTATTCGTATCAAGCATATTTTGGCTATTATAAGGAAAAACTCTATCCTCCGGTTTGCGTTGCATTGTGTGATGGGAACTGAGTCTTATAATGGCTTCATTTTTATAAAAAGCATTGCGTTATTTAAAAGAATGATTTGTTTTAAAGCAATGGAAATCCAATGGAGTAAACCCGTTCCATGAAAGTGGCGTGGTCCTATGATTAGCCATATTATAAATGTGTTGAGTAGATTTCTCATACCAGTCCCATGACTGACTCGTAGTTTGTTTCACTTTCAAACTCGGGTGCCCCTTTTCCTACACGGGCAGCCTTGTATTCAGGTTTAGCTTGTTCTTTCTGGATAGCTGGAGCTGAAGATGGATTCTATCATTTATCTCTTTTTATGCTGTTCAGCTCCTATTGTACATTATGTTTGTTTTCCGCTGTAGACATTTATGTATATCTGAACTATATTTGTACTAAGTATGTTCCTGTATACTATGTAACTCTGATGATTACTCTTATCCAGTATATTCTACTGTTCATTATCTGGTGTATTTATTTGTTTCTGTTCTGCTATTATCTGTTTATGTGTTATATTCCACGGATTACCCTTGCCACCGTCAGTACCGGGATTGGGGTCGTCTCATTTGGTATCAGAGCCTTGGTTAAGCTTAGTTCTGGAATATAACATATAACGAACTCGTCAAAAATAGAACCAGTAGTGTTCTAAGACGGGTAACTCTATACAGATAGGATCAGTAATATCCTAGTATGAGTAAAGCAGAATAAAATTACACCTCGATAGACACATTTACATTTGAAGTATTTGTCTCTATATTTTGAAATATCTTTTCTGTTGACCTGACACTTGATCTGCTATTTGCAGAAGTACTAGAAAATGAGTGTCAGAAACAGAAGGAATGCAGAACCGGATATTGAGGCCCTATTAATCAAATATCGAAATATGGGTGGAATACCGTTCTCTGGTGAAGAATCTATTATGAAGACACAGGCTTGGATTCATTCTGCCGAAAAGATCTTTGATGGTTTAAAGCTGAGTGATGACCAGAAAAGATTACTGGCATCCTGGGCACTCAAAGAAGAAGCTTTGTTTTGGTGGGATTCAGTTATTAAAGATAATCTAGAAGGTGGTATCACCTGGGACAGATTCAAAGTGATTTTCTTAGAAAGATTTACTCCTCCCGAAGCAACCGAGCGATTATGTGATGAATTTTCTTATCTGATACAAGGTGATATGACCATCCCAGAATATCATAAGAAATTCAACGAACTTTCTCACTTTGCTTCTCATCTGACTCAAGATCCAAAGAGGAGGAATTTGAGATTTATACATGGCCTGTAAAGAAAGTATCAGAACAGTGTAATGAGGAGTGTGAAGCTCCCCTTTTCTGAAATGATATACATGGCTTACCAGTACGAAGATCTTGACAAGAAAGGTATGTTACCTTACGAAGAAGGGGTCAGTTATGGTAATGAAGATGAGCCTGAAACTGATAATCCCGAGGCCAGTGCGACATCTGAAGTCAGTAAGAAGCCCAGTGCCAAGAGAAAAAGGACTAGATCAGAGAAAGAGCCGGTAATAACTGCCACATGCTCAAGCTGTAATAGGCAAGGGCATTTGGCGATAAGTTGTAAAGCCTCGAACAAACGAAGAAAGGATGGATCTAAATCCAAGAGCAAGTTTCAAGTGAATCGAGAGTGCAATCTATGTCATCAGGCTGGTCATATAAAGAGAGACTGCTGGCTTTTGAAAAAGACCGGTGTGGTTCAAATAAATGAAATAGCAGAAGCTTCTGAGCCAACGGCTGGTCAAGAAAGGCAGGATGTTTTAGAAGGCACGCTAACTGTCAAAGATATTCCAGTTAAAGTACTGTTTGACACCGGCGCGTCGCGAATCTTTGTTGCAAAGAATGCAGCTAGGAAACTGGATTTAAATTTGAAGAAGCTTAAGGAACCAATGACTGTCCAGAATCCGGTCGGGGGTTCCATTGATATCAGTTGGGTTTGTGGAGTGCCGGTTTCCTTTTCTCGTTATCGGTTCCCTACCATCGCGGCCGTCATGAATTTTACAGAGTTTGATCTTATCTTGGGGTTAGACTGGTTGACCAAATATGAAGCTGAGGTTAAATGCGCAGACAGAGTCGTTAAGGCAAAGATAAAATCAGGGGGTTATATAACCATTCCCTGTGAAGGTCAGAATGCTAATAGAAAAGACTTCTGGGCAGCTTTGGATATTTCTCCTGTTCAAATTGAAAATATCCCTGAAGTGGCAGAGAATATTCCTGACCTCATCAAAGATATTCCTGTCGTCAAGAACTATGCGGATGTGTTCGAAGAAGTTGTTCGCTTACCTCCGCAAAGAGAGATTGATTTCAAGATCGCTTTGATTCCCAATGCAAGGCCGGTAGTTCACGCTATTCGAAGAATGTCCTTGAAAGAGAAAGAGGAATTAGACAATCAAACACGACAGCTAGTATGGAAGGGTCTAATCAGGCCTAGTTTCTCTGATTGGGGTGCAGCCGTGGTATTTGTCCCAAAATCTGACGGTACTCTACGGCTATGTGTGGATTATCGTGATTTGAACAAGCAGACAATAAAGAACAAATATCCATTGCCGCGAATTGATGATTTATTGGATCGTCTGAATGGAGCGCTATGGGCTTCCATCAACTTCGAATTGCCGAAGAGTGTGTTCCAATGACAGCATTCAGAGGTCCAGACTTATTCTACGAGTGGTTAGTAATGTCGTTCGGCTTATGTAACGCTCCAGCATACATCGTCGATCTGATGAATAGAGCGTTCAGAGGAGTTTTGAATAAATTTGTTCTGGTTATTATTGACGATATTCTAATCTTCTCTAAATCAAAGGCCGAACATGAAAAGCATCTGGAACAGGTTCTAGAAATTCTGAGACGGAATGTATTGAAAGCCAAACTGTCCAAATGCATATTCTGGCAAGATGAAGTGAAATTTCTGGGCCACGTTGTATCGAAAGAAGGAATTGCTGTGGATCCAAGTAAAATCACAGCTATTCAGAATTGGAAACAGCCCAGTACCCCTACAGAAGTCCGCAGTTTTCTCGGATTGGCTAGTTATTACCAGAAGTTCGTTAAAAACTTTTCGAAGATATCTGGTCACTTAACGAAGCTTATAAAGAAGCACTCAAAATTCAAATGGACTCCAGAAAGTGAAGAGGCTTTTGAAGAGCTAAAGTTAAGATTAACGACAGCTCCAGTGTTAACCATCATCGACGGCAATCAGGATTTAAAAGTCTGGACAGACGCTTCTAGAGAAGGCCTTGGCGCAGTGTTAATGCAAAGAGGTCAAGTGATTGCTTATGCTAGCCGTCAACTGAAGCCGCACGAGAAAAACTATGTAACTCATGATCTTGAGTTGTTGGCTATAGTATTCGCCTTGAAAATCTAGAGACACTCTCTCTTGGGTGAGAGATTTGAACTGTTTACAGGTCACCAGTCGTTAAAGTATCTGTTCACCCAGAAGTACTTGAATCTGAGGCAGCAACGTTGGCTAGAGTTCCTTGCAGCATACGACTTTGAGATTATATACACTCGAGGGAAAGCCAATGTGGTGGCCGATGCGCTGAGTCGGAAGAATGTAATGATCGCCAGCTTTATTATTACGACTTCCTTGATTGACAAAACATCTATTCTTCAGAAGGAGGATAACTTTATTAAGGATATGATCAAAAAGATTCAGAAAGGCGAACCCTCGTGTTTTCAAATAGATAACGACGAGACCCTGAGGTTGAAAGGAAGGATTTGTGTTCCTGACATCCCAGAGTTAAAAAGGGAAGTGTTAGACGAGTGTCACAAGTCCAAACTGAGTATCCATCCTGGTGTGGCCAAAATGTATAACGATCTCAAGCGAACGTTCTGGTGGAAGGCTATGAAAAGAGACGTTTCAATATATGTTAGCCGATGCCCTACTTGCCAGCTAGTCAAAAGTGACCAACAGAAACTGGCTGGATTATTGCAACCGCTAGACATTCCTGGTTGGAAGTGGGAACATATTTCCATGGACTTCATTGATGGTTTGCCCAGAACCAGAAAAGGAAATGACAGTATTTGGGTGATCACAGATTGCTTCACGAAGACCGCCCAATTCATACCTGTCAGATCAAACAGAACTACTCAGAGTCTGGCGCAGATATACTTCAAGGAAATAGTTAGACTACATGGAGTGCCGCTCAGTATAGTCAGTGATAGAGATACAATATTTACTAGTAAATTCTGGGAGGCGTTTCAAGTAGAACTGGGAACAAAGCTGAATCTAAGCACCGCTTATCATCCTCAGACAGATGGTCAAACTGAGAGGGTGAACCTTATATTAGAAGATCTATTGCGGGCTTGTGTTCTAGATTTTGGTGGATCATGGGAAGACCATCTGCATTTGGCTGAATTCTCATATAACAACAGCTACCAGGCGAGTCTGACAGTGTCGCCATTGGAAGCATTATATGGTAGATCGTGCTGATCTCCTGCTTGTTGGGTCGAACCCGGAAATAGACTTGTGTTGGGGCCAGATATGATACGAGAAGCTGCCGACAAAGTCGATTTTATTAAGAAACGATTACTGGCCGCTCAAAGCCGACAAAAGAGTTATGACGATAGGAGAAGAAGAGATATATCATTTGCGGTTGGCGACTACGTATGTTTGAAAGTATCGCCGATGAGAGGAGTTATCCGGTTCGGTAAAACTGGGAAGTTGGCGCCCAAATTCATTGGTCCATTTCCTATTCTGGAACGGATCGAAACTCACGCTTATAGAGTTAAATTGCCAGATTGGTTGCCTGGAGTTCATGATGTATTTCATGTATCTCAACTTCAAAATCACGTTCATGATCCAGACTTGATCGTGGAAGAAGCATCTCAACAGGATATTGAAATTACTCCAGAATTAGCTGTGAGAAGAGAGCCGCTCAAGATTATTGGCAAAGAAACCAAAGAGCTGAGGAACAAGAAGGTTCACTTAGTCAAAGTACAGTGGAGTGGAGATCCGCGAGATTGTACTTAGGAAACTGAGGAGAGCATTCAGAAAGCCTATCCTAAGTGTCGAGTTGATATCTCTGATTGACTCCGGTGCAAGGTACATTTACCATACTTTGCATTACCAATTAGTTCTCTACTCTGTTGTTATTTTCTTTCCATGGATGTGCACTTTTAATTCTATAGCCTGAATGATCACCCATTGAAACTGATTTGAAAATAGATAGAAATATATATATATATATGTGCATTATATATGTTTGAACAGGTAAATGGATTAGCTGTTGAGTAAAGATTTTATTTGCGTGCCCGACAAATAGGTAAACCTTAATGAGTTGGATGCGAAATATTATTATATCAACTCCTGTGAATGCCATTGGATGCGGAGTGCTGGTTATTCTCTGTGTAAAAATAAGTGTCGCCATAGGATAGTAACAATTAATTTTGAACTACATTACATGGCATACTTCTGGAAGATAGGCATACTTCATCATATACCACATAAGCATTTGGAGCTTGTGTGACGAGGTGGAAGATTTACCATACGAGCGAGAGGCTTGTATGGCGATGACTATATTTTACAGGTTGAACTGATGACATATATGGACTATTTAAATTGTAAAGATAAAATTGCCAGATTTATAAAAAACCCACACGGGTCTGGAGTTGACAATAATCACGTCTCTATAGTTATTAGATACGTCACATGGACTATTTATTTCCCACACGGGACGAGGTGACGAGGATTTATCCTCTGGAGCATTTAAAATAAACACTCCCTTAGGCTTTGACAGGGTGACGAGAATTTATTCTCTGGAGTTATTATCAATACACGCTCCCCTGTAAACACCAGAATATATCGCTATAAATATGTGTATGCTTATTAGGATTTATTGGGTACCTAATACGGCCCAATAAATTTCCAAACCTCTCTCCGTACAAAGGAGGTTATGGCGAAATTTTTCGAAAATTCCGGGTGTTAGCCAAATTTTTGAAGAATTTGAAAATTCTTAGAAGCTGGAAAGTTGGAGAATGGAAGCCAGATCGAACTTAGAGTTGATTAATCAAACCACTTTCGACTTTGTTCCTTTTCGGGGATGAAAAGTTTTAAGTGGGGGAGATTGTAACGACCCAGAAAATCTGAACCAATTTAAAAATTTTAAATTGGCTAAAATAATCGATTTTGAATATTTAAAATAAATATTTTAAATAATGGCGATGAAAAGTGAGTTTGAATCGACAATTGAAAATGAATATAATTAATTCTAATTATAAACAAGGCCTGAAATGGCGCGGTAGTTTCAAAAATTGAATTCAAACTTTGTCTGATTATACCGGGTGCAATACAAAACGGATTTGAGTGAAACCAAAAATATTTAAATCTGTTAGTGAATACCTTTCTAATGAATCTGAAAAATCAAATTTTCATAGCGGAAAGCAAAAGTTATGGCCAAATGAATTTTCAGAAAGGTCGCTATGGAATTTATATAGCCCGTGAAATTGACCATTTTGCAAACAACCTCAGAATTCGACGAAACCACTTTTGTTGGATCCGGGATGTGAAGTTATCTCTAGGTTTCAAATTTCATAATTTTTGAAGCTAGTATGTGAGCATGGCAAAGGAAAACGTGTTTTGATCAATTACAGTTAAATTGGATCGACCAGAAATGGGCCTTTTTGCAAACGGTCTCAGAATTCGACGAAACTAGTTTTGTTGGGACCGTATCATCAAAACATAGTCAGATTTATTTTTCTGGAATTTTTCGAATCAGTTTGTGGCCCTGGCAAATTGAAATGTACGTTCAAATTGAATATTGAATGTTATATATTTTAATTTGAAGGAAAACTGACTGAAACAGTCGAATGGGCCTACGAAATATATTCCATTATGTTCGGAATGGGGGTAAAACGCTAGAGATGACAGTCGTTGGGTTTAGATTGTTGGTCGTGTCAGAAAACCCCTTTAAAACCCACCGGCCAATCATAATTTTTATAAAAAAGAAAAAAGAAAAATACCTTTTCTCTCTCCCCGATCGAAGGCGGAAGAGGCTTCAAACCTTCCAGCTCCGATTCCGACCAAACCAGGAGGAATTAGCTCGTGCCACAGTTGAACTTTTTGAAGATCTTCCCGAGCTCTTCAAATCCATAACTGGTTTCGATTTTTTCATTGTGTATTTTGGGAGAACGGACGCCAGGAAGATCTCGACTTTCAGCCGCCGCCCCGCCTGATTCCGACCACCGAGCTCGCCACCGTTAGAGGTGCAGGCGCACCTCTCCTTTCCCTTCGACGCTACGAAGGCCGATCGACGAATAGCTACACGGATTTCGAGATAAATCCAAACCTAGTTTTGAACCTTTCAGCTGAGGTACGACTATATATATTTTCAACAGTTTTAACACCTTTAAACCGTTGCAAACTTTGAAAAATCGTATATTTTTCGTGTGTTGACGAAATTCAGTGAAACAAGAGACAGTGGACTCGTGGACGTCTTCTACCTTCTAGCAGAGACCGCATATTTTTCTGAGCCTTCTACTATTTTTGGTGGAGTGGAACCCAATGTGAGATTTCTATTTATAAACAATATGGAAAACGACGATGTATAAATTATATAATCGATGTATGAGTTATATAAGCGTTGTACACTTGTTGTATAAGCGTTGTATAAGTCGTACGTTCGATGTATAAGTTGTATATGCGTTGTAAAAATTATATATGTGTTGAAATAGAAGTGAAATGCTATATATATATATATACGCCCCTCGTCTACAAACCACGGACGATATTTATTGGTTGTGATTGGTGTGAAAATTGATTGATAGTGAATGGTTGATTGGAATTGTTTGTGGTTGAAAAATACCCGTTTGTGGTTGAGAAATATTTGGTTGAAACCACATAGGATTAGTTTGTGGAAATGAAATAAATATATATGCCGCCTGCGTGCGAACTAGATGCATGATTCCACATTGTCAAAAACCGTGAGGTTTTAAGGTAGAGCGAGGAGCCGTACTAGGGACGGTCCCGGTTTTAACTACCCTGTCGTTATGCTGCCGAAATTTTGAATAATATTCATGTGTTTGAATTATTTTGATTTGTTGAAACTATATTTATTCGTTGAATAGAAAGCCTTCATGTGTTGAGTTGATATTCATTCGTTGGATAGAAATTCATATGTTGAATGGTATTCGTGTTTTAAATATAAAAATCACATTTTTACCATCTATATGAACTATATAAAATAACCTTGCTTTGAAAGAAATTGTTTTATAATAAAAATCCTATTTTTATTACCTAAGTGAATTATATAAAATAATAGTGTTTTGAAATGAATTGTTTTACAATAAAAATCACATTTTTATTATATACATGAATCGTTAAATACAGTGAAGTGTTGAAATAGAAGACAGTTAGATAAAAATATCATTTTTATCAAATGTATGAAAAGAATATAGCTTTGAAATCGAAGAATCGATATATATATATATATATATATAGAATTAAAATATATCGAATAACGACGCTGCAGTTCGTATTTTGAAACCATGATTTCAAACGATTAGACCGAGAGATCCGACCATCGGATTTTCCCGAAACTGCAACCGTTGGGTTCGCTTTGGAAATATCTTTCCAACGGCACCAACTTTGTAAAAATCCAATGGTTGGATTGTCTGGAATGTTTAATTCAAATCCGAAGAAAAACAACGCCAGAATCGATTATATTTATATATATAAATATAAATATAATTATATTTAATCGAATAACGACGCTGCAGTTCGTATTTTGAAATCGAAACTTCAAACGATTGTACCGGGAGATCCGACCGTCAGATTTTCCCGAAATTGGAACTGTTGGATTCGTTTTGAAAAGATCTTTCTAATGATGTAAATTTTATGAAGATCCAATGGTTAGATTTCTAGATATGTGTAAATCAAATCTGGAGAAAAACAGCGCCACGGCCGCGTTATGGCCCGAAGCGTCGTTTTGAATAAATGGGCTATTTTAAAATAAATAAAAATAGCGATAAATCATTATAAAATATTATAAACGATATGGATGTGAAATTTAGAAATTAACTGAAGGTTGGCAAAGCCGAATGGTTTCCTTGGGTGTTGATCTGATGTTGGTTTCGGCCTTCGGGGTTAATATTTGGGAAATCGTTCTCTTACTGATTGACGGTTAGTGACTAACGAATTGAAATGATGCGTGTGTATATTAGTGTTGCACTTGTTTATTATATATGCGAGTTGTTCAGAAAGACCGGGTTTATCCAATTCTGAATAACTGAATTGACGATAAAAAATCGAAGATGAAGACGGTGGTCGAAGACCGGAGATCTTCACCTCGTTTGGGATTGTAACCGAGGTCCTGATTGGGAGGCATCCCGAAATATGGATAATGAGTGGTGATCGTCCAGGCATACGTGGTGGTCGATGGGTTTGCGGGGTATATAGTGCCTCCGGTTTCGTTCAGACCCAGAACGGACTTGTAAATGGATTGTGTGTCTAACATTGGATTTTATTCTGTGTTGATTGATCTCTATTAAATATACATATGTTTGGCGGTGGAGAATTTATTCTTTTGCTTAACACCCTTCTCTGAAATGCACGAGCTCAGAGGTTGTATATTGATGGACATCAGTCGCATGGCATGAATTGCTAGTGTGGCATGCCTAAGTGGCAAATGAGCAGGGCTTCTATTGAAAAGCAAAGTCTCGTGGTGATGATCAAAGCACCGCCTGTGTGGCGTAGCTTTTGTGTATAACGTGAATTCGCGAGCCTCACACCCCGGTATGGACCAGAAACGGGAGAAGGACCTCAGGGAGGGCATGCGTTTCTTTCTAGCTAGGAGTTGTGTCGATGTTTTTACATGGCCTGACATTTTACTTATGTGGTTGTTGCTGTTGCGAGGCGCCTCGGATATACCGGTGACTATGTGAAGCCGAAGGAGCCATTCGTTGGCTCGTTTACGCCCCATAGGGCGGGGAAACGCATTGTTCAGGCATAATAATCCACATCGGTGGACCGGCCCTGACGATCCAAGGCTTGCCTGCGCGCTTGCCTAAGGGGCGGGCTAGAGTGTCTCGAATTCGGTAAGGACGATCCCTTGCCTTGGTTCATGGCGGAAATCCAATTTCCAAATACGTGACTGTGCGGTTTTGATTGTATACATATATATGGCGACATAGTGGTATGGGGCATTAATGCCGTCTATGATTGATACTTATGATTTGAAATTGCTTTTGAAATATACAAACATTAGTAATAATATCAAATGCTTTTGTTTTATTCGTATCAAGCATATTTTGGCTATTATAAGGAAAAACTCTATCCTCCGGTTTGCGTTGCATTGTGTGATGGGAACTGAGTCTTATAATGGCTTCATTTTTATATGAAGCATTGCATTATTTAAAAGAATGATTTGTTTTAAAGCAATGGCAATCCAATGGAGTAAACCCGTTCCATGAAAGTGGCATGGTCCTGTGATTAGCCATATTATAAATGTGTTGAGTAGATTTCTCATACCAGTCCCATGACTGACTCGTAGTTTGTTTCACTTTCAAACTCGGGTGCCTCTTTTCCTACACGGGCAGCCTTGTATTCAGGTTTAGCTGGTTCTTTCTGGATAGCTGGAGCTGAAGATGGATTCTATCATTTATCTCTTTTTATGTTGTTCAGCTCCTGTTGTACATTATGTTTGTTTTCCGCTGTAGACATTTATGTATATCTGAACTGTATTTGTACTAAGTATGATCCTGTATACTGTGTAACTCTGATGATTACTCTTATCCAGTATATTCTATTGTTCATTATCTGGTGTATTTATTTGTTTATGTTCTGCTATTACCTGTATATTTGTTATATTCCACGTATTACCCTTGCCACCGTCAGTACGGGGTTTGGGGTCGTCTCATACAACCATTAGATTTCTAATTTCTAATATTCGTTAGAAAGCTCTTTTCGATACGAACCCAACGATTCCAGTTTTAGGAGAATCCGACTGTCGGATCTCCCGCAATATCCATTTGAAGTCAACGGTCGAAATTCACGAACTACCGCAGCGCGGCGCGCTCTATTCAGGCTATTATATTATAGATATAATATATATAATATGTACTTCGTCGATTTCCTTTTAAAACGTATTTTATAAATCATTTTAAATTCGTTTTCAAAACGATTTCAACTTCCTTTTCAAATTCAAATCAAAATTGAATTTTCCAATATAAATTCGTTTCAAATTCATTTCAATTCAAATTGATTTCTAATTCAATTTCAGCTCGTTTTCAATTCAATTCAATTTCAATTCGAATTCATTTCTATTCAATTTCAATTCGAATTCATTTCTATTCGGTTTAATTCGAATTTCAATTCTTTTCAAAATATCAGATTTTGAAATCACTTTCGATATTCATTATAAAATGAATAAAATCGATATAAATATCATTCACGTCGAAATGGCGTCAATCTAATCAACACGGCTTCATATATTTCTGTTTTCAAATTTTCTATTTCAAAACTGGAATGAGGCCCAATCAATTACCATATAATGTTAATTATATGGATTTTCTACCACACGTATATAACAGCAACGATAAATCATCAACCATCATCCAAAGTGCGTTCTACACTGCATAAGCATCAAATATAAATATTTAACGCTTATAACAGTCTGTCAATCAATCGATCAACATACAGCTAATTATTGTGATTAGTGTATGTCATATATCATCCCAATACCCATGTGGGGTTTCAAACAATCAAACACATATTTTATTTGGGCAGTTGGGCGATGTGTAAAATTTATCGTCTCAATCAATATCAGTCAAATGTGTGTATATATACAAATCGTTCGATTTGTTTATATTTATTTCATTTCAAATACACGTTAAAAATTCTATTTTCAACTATAAAATATTTTAACTATATAAATATTTTATTTCATTTCACATCACAACACACAATCTACTACACATCAAAATCAAACAAACAAGCATACAAGCTGTCCATGGTCTGTGGACGATGGGTGTCGGGTGCTATTAAACACCGTCTGCATCCTAGTATATATTTTTAACTAGAAATTTAAATTAAAAGTGAGGAGTTCTTGCCGACTAGCTAATCCAAACGCCACGACTCTTCTTATGTAGAAAATCTTCGTCGTACGCCTTCGCCAATTTCATCGTCCGTAGCCACTACATACATGAAAATCACATTTTTATTTCACTTTCAAGATGATAAAAATAGCATCTTTAACACGATGTTTTCACTATAAAGATTATATTTTTATAACGCCACTTCATATATATAAAAATCAAATTTTTATCTATATAAAAGTCTCAACTTATATTTTATACAAAATCACTTCTTTATATTGTTAATTCGCTACAACACATATAAAGATCGTATTTTTATTATCTCTACTCTATAAAAATTATATTTTTATTACCTTTCCATATATAAAAACGAATTTTTATATTATTGGATACACATGATTAAAATTTTTTATATTCTTCTCTAACTAAAAACAATATTTTCCTATCGCTCTTCAAATTATAAAAAACATATTTTTATAATTCCTATAATATAAAAATCATGTTTTTCGTATACTACTAATATAAAAATCATATTTTTATCTTCATACATATATAAAAATCTAATTTTTATTATTCTAAACCCCAAATCTTTATATTTATAAAAATATAAAATAAAAATCATATTTTGATATGAGTAAAAATCCTATTTTTATTCGATTCAAAATCGATTCTTTTCCTATTTATAAATCTAATCCTTCCTAGTATTAAAAACTTCACACTTTCTAGCATAAAAAAAATAAATTCAGAAAGGAAGAAGGAAATTAAAATTAAACTCTGATTTTAAAATTAAAACTCACATTAAAATGGGAAGGGGCGTCCTTGTTGTCGAGCCAAGGAGGAGGTGGACTTGCGTTGGCCGGTGGTGGCACGGTGGAGGTGGTGGCGTCGCTTTTTGGGGTTAGGGCTTCAGGGGGGTGCGGTTGGCTGCGTCGGTTCTGGGGGAGAGGGCTTCGACGAGGCCTGTCTCGATTTGGGAGGAGGAAGGCAAGGAGGGGGTGTCGAAGCGGGGCGCGATGGCCGGAGGATCGCCAGGCGATGGCGGCGGGGGGAGGTGGTCGACGAGCTCTGGCGATTTCGTTTTCTCTTTTTTTTCTTTATTTATTGAATGAATGAAGAACGTGGGGGTGGGGGCCTGAGGTAAAAAGGAAGAGAGAGGGATCTATATATTTTATTATTATTATTAATTTAATTCCAAAAAGCAACTTTTATTTTCGAACTCAAAACGAGACCTATCGCCTGTCGTCCATAGCTAATTACCCCCATTCTGAACACAATGGGATATGTGTCGTAAGCTGATTCGATCGTTTCGATTAGTTTCCGTCAAAATCAACATATAACTCTATATATTGAATTTGAACGCACATTTCAATTTACCGGGGCCACATACTAACTAGAAAAATTCCCAAAAAATATTTTCTAACCTCGTATTGACGATACGGTTCTAACAAAACTAATTTCGTCGAATTCTGAGGCCGTTTGGAAAATGGCCATTTTCCCGTCGATTAAAATCAATTTAAACTGGTCAAACGCGTTTTCCTTTGCCACGCTCACATATTGATTCGAAAAATTATGAAAATTGGAATCTAGCAATAACTTGACATCACGGATCCAACAAAAGTGGTTTCGTCGAAATCCGAGGTCGTTTGCAAAATGGCTATTTTTTAAGGGCTGAAATCCCATAGCGACTATTCTGAATTTTCGACTGGACATAACTTTTTATTCCCGCTATGAAATTTTGATTTCCCGGATTCGCTGGAAAGATATTCTCAATTAGATTCAAATATTTTTGGTTTCACTAAAATCCAGTTTATTTTGAATCCTGTACATTCATTTGAACTTTGAAATCGAATTATCGAACTACCGCGCCATTTTCAATTCCTTTTATATAATAAAATAAATATTTATATTCTAACGACGATCTATATAAATATATACGTTCGAATTCTATTCAAAATAAATTTATCGTCGATATTATTTAAAATAACTCATTTTAAATAATCAAAATTTGTTAAAATTACCAAAATAAAAATCTTAAATTGGCTCGGATTTTCGGGTTATTACAATCTCCCCCACTTGAAACTTTTCGTCCCCGAAAAGGAACGAAGCCGAAAGTTGTTTAACAAATCAACTCAACTTTCGTTATTTTCATTACGACTTAAGTTATTTAACTTTTCAGTTTCTAAGAACTTTCCAAATTTTTCAAAAATTTGGCTAACACCCTAAATTTTCGAAAAATTTCACCATAACCTCCCCTGCACCAGGAGCACCGGGAAAATCCCGAAATTGCCATACAGGCCCTCTGATCTCAAAAAGAAAAAGAAAAAGCCAATCGGCTCATAAAATCATCATCACCCAAACAAAACAGTAAATTATGGTAAACATGTACCTATTTGTCGGGCATACAATTTTATTCTTCTGCTCTAGCCTCTTTGCTATGACCTGTTCAGTACATATATATGCATGCAAATGCGACAAATTTTCAATACAATTCACTATTTGGTACAATTTGGTCAAATGGTTCAAATTTTCAATTAAACAAACAATAATCAAACAACACAACCAACAATCAATTAGTTGATTATCGTTTCAAACTCATAATTTTGATATATTGTCAAAAATCACATTTTTGATGCCAAATCACAACAATAAGCCCTATCTAATTTTGGTTCCCACACCAGTCAATTGGAATATATAGAAATCCCACTTTCGAAACATGAACATAAATATTGATGATGTCGTGGTCATTATCAACATCATCTCCGGGCGACTAGAGTGTGATCCTATATCTTTCCAGTATATTAAAACTTCGAATATACGTTTGCAAGGCGCATATGCAAAATCTTTATATATTGGATTGTCCAAATTCAATATAAAATAAATATTCAAATACGTATACAACGATTTAAATTTTAAAAACAAAAATTGTTTTCATTTTAAAAATATACTCTTCACACTCGTTCTAGGATACTACTGATCCCATCTCTAACGAGTCATTCCTATTGGATATTACTAATCCAATTTCTGATGAATTCCCTCGTATGGTTCTAATGTGTCTTGTTCTCTGAGCTTTGTAAACCAAAGCTCTGATACCACGTTGTAACGACCGGGAATTTCGCTCGATCCGAATCAGTCGCTAAACCGATCTAGACCATTCGAAATGCCTAATTGTTTTGAGAACACGACAAAATAGAATGCAGACGGAAGAACATTTCATTGTATATTACAACAATTCATCAGATTACAAGAATATACATAGTATAAATGAATATTACATTCAATAAATATTAGAGATTACAATACATTACATAGCAGCGGAAAATAATACAATACACATCTAGAAGAAGATATACAGATACAAAGCTTTCTGAATATCATTCCAGCTGTAAACCAGGATCCTGTGAATATAAATCTGCAAAACCAAAACTACTAGCTGCCCATGTCGAAAATAAGGGCACCCAGAGTTTAGGTTAAAACAATAAACTCCAAGTCAGTCATGGGACTGGTGTGAGAACTAAAACAGTTATTTATCTTTATTTTAAAGTTCGGTAAATCAAGGGACCACGCCGTATAACACGGAACGGGTTTCCTCCCAAGAATACTAGTGCATATAACAAAACAGCGCAATGCTTTTTGGAAAAAACGAAGCTATTATAAGACCCAGGTCCTATCACACAATGCAACGCAAGCCGGGGGATAGGGTTTTCCCTTATAATAGCCAAACATGCTTAGTACGTTTAAAACAAATCATTTGATACTATTATAAGTGCATAGTGTATAAAACAACTTCAAATCATAAGTATCAATCATAGGCGGCATGAGTACCATATGTCATGTCGCCAATACTAGGCTCTACAAATAAAACCGCAAATGTCACGTATTTGGAAGTTGGGTTTCCATCTGTGAACCAAGGCAAAAGATTGTCCTTACCGATTCGAGACAATCTAGCCCATGTCTCAGGTCAGAGCTCGAGTGACCTTGGAGCGACAGGGCCGGTCCACCAATTTGGATTAGACGAAATCCTGAACACTGCGTTTCCCCGCCCTTTGGAGCGTAAGTCTGGTCCGTCTGCCGACCAGAATGCATCGGCCGAAACCGATATAACCGAGGCGCCTCGCAACAGCAACAATCACATAAGTCAAACTCGTCAGGGCATGTAAAACCACTGATGCCACTTCTAACTAGAAGGAAACGCATGCCCTCCCTGAGGTCCTCTCCCGTTTCTGGTCCACTACCAGGTTGTGAGGCTCGCGAGTACGTTACACAAAGCTATGCCACACAGGCGGTGCTTTGATCATCACCACAAGGCTTTGCTTTTCAACAGAAGCCTTGATCATTTGCATCTTAGCATGCCACACAGGCAAACCACTCTATGCAACCGATATCAGTCACACAGAATGAAATCCGATGTCAGAAACACAGTCTATTTACAAGTCCGTTCTGGGTCTGAACGAAACTGGAGGCACCTAGTACCCCGCATATCCATCGATCTCCAAGTACGTTTGGACGATCACCAACTGATTCCCTCCTATTGGGTGTACGGCCCAATCAAGATCATCAGTAATTATCCACACGACGTGAAGACCTCCGGTCTTCAACAACCGTCTTCATCTTCGACTAATCGTCAAATCAGTTATTCAGAATGGGATAAACCCGGTCTTTCCGAATAACTCGCGTATATAATAAACAAGTGTTACCCAAACACAACATACGCCTCATTCCAATTTATCAGTCACTAATCGTAAATTAACAAGAGAATAATTCCCCAAATATTAACCCTGAAGGCCGAAACCAACATCAGATCAATATCCAGAAAACCATTCTGCTTAGCTAATCGACAGTTAGTTTCTAAATTTCACATTCTTAGGGAAAGGTTCCCATTAATTTTATCAAAGATAAATCCTTTAAATTTATTCTTTAATCTACTTTTGAATATCAATTCAAACTAGTCGGGATTAGCGATCCATACCGAAGTGATCATTTATTTTATTTCCCAATCCCAACCTATTTATCCCATGAAGTAAAACTGGTAATACTTCATATCTAACACCACGGTGTTATCGGTGAATTCAATTACCATTTCACGTTCAAATCTAATTAAAGATTTAACTATCGCCTGGAGCAAAACTGGTGATACTCCAATCTCGATCTTTTCAATCTAATTGAAGATTCATTAAAACTCCATTTAGTTTTAATCTTTAACTGGGTTAAAGAATCAGTGTCATTTAAAACACGGTTCACGATAAACCCCAAAATCACATCACATTTCAATCAGTCCCTAACCGTAAATTAGCAAGTGAGCAGTTCCCTAAGTATTAAACCCGAAGGTCGAAACCAACATCAGATCAATACCCCAGAAAACATTCAACTTAACTAACCTCCAGTTAGTTTCTGATTTTCTTAACTCCTTTTTGGGTCTAAGAACAGTATTATTGAAGATATCTTTCACGACAACCTGAAATCACATTCCTTTAATTATCGGGTTAAAGAATAAGTGTTATTTAAAACACTGTTCACGATAAACCCAAAAATCAATACCAATTCAATTCCAATTAAATATTATTTAATTGGTACACTTCATTAAATCTAAACAAAAAGATTTAATCTTTTTCTCAACTGGGCTTAAGAACAGTGTTAATGGAGACACCATTCACGACAAATCCAAATCATATTTGATATTAAATACAAGGCTCTGAATAGAAAATATATCAGCTTATATTCAATATCAAATTCTACGACCCACAAATATCTTATTGGAAATAACGATATCTATATATCTTTCAAATTTCCATAACGCTATCTGTATAATCACGAAATCCAACATCGAAATATTCCAAAGACAGTTTCGATTCAAATCCATTCCAATTCAATTATTGGAAATTCTGGTTACTTTTAAAACCCTTTTCAAATTCAATTTATTTATTTAAAAATAAATAGAATTATAATTCTAGTTTAAAACTAGTTCATTTCGATAAAAATCTATTTTTATCTTTTCAAATATGGAATTTTTCATCCCGATTCTTTCAAAATCATTTCTTATGATTTTACACATATTACAGATATTTTTAATAATTTTATCAAGGCCCGTACAGTCGATTTCCATTAGCGGCCATCGAACTACACTTACAGCGACCTTTTCCAAATTTGATTTGGACATAATTCCAAATCCAACCGTTGGATTTCTAATTTCTAATATTCGTTAGAAAGCTCTTTTCGATACGAACCCAAAGGTTCCGGTTTTAGGAGAATCCGACGGTCGGATCTCCCGCAATATCCATTTGAAGTCAATGGTCGAAATTCACGAACTACCGCAGCGCGACGCGTTCTATTCAGGCCATTATATTATATATATAACATATACTTCGTCGATTTCCTTTTAAAACGTATTTTATAAATCACTTTAAATTCGTTTTCAAAACGATGACAACTTCCTTTTCAAATTCAAATCAAAATTAAATTTTCCAATATAAATTCGTTTTAAATTCATTTCAATTCTATTTCAATTGAAATTAATTTCTAATTCAATTTCAGTTCGTTTTCAATTCAATTAAATTTCAATTCGAATTCATTTCTATTCAATTTCGATTCGAATTCATTTCTATTCGGTTTAATTCGAATTTCAATTCTTTTCAAAATATCAGATTTTGAAATCACTTTCGATATTCATTATAAAATGAATAAAATCGATATAAATATCGTTCACGTCGAAATGGCGTCAATCTAATCAACACGGCTTCATATATTTCTATTTTCAAATATTCTATTTCAAAACTGGAATGAGGCCCAATCAATTACCATATAATGTTAATTATATGGATTTTCTACCACACGTATATAACAGCAACGATAAATCATCAACCATCATCCAAAGTGCGTTCTACACTGCATAAGCATCAAATATAAATATTTAACGCTTATAACGGTCTGTCAATCAATCGATCGACATACAGCTAATTATTGGGATTAGTGTATGTCATATATCATCCCAATACCCGTGTGGAGTTTAAAACAATCAAACACATATTTTATTTGTGCAGTTGGGCGATGTGTAAAATTTATCGTCCCAATCAATATTAGTCAAATGTGTGTATATATACAAATCGTTCGATTTGTTTATATTTATTTCATTTCAAATACACGTTAAAAATTCTATTTTCAACTATTAAATATTTTAACTATATAAATATTTTATTTCATTTCATATCACATCACACAATCAACTACACATCAAAATCAAACAAACATGCATACAAGCCGTCCATGGTCCGTGGACGACGGGTGTCGGGTGCTACTAAACACCGTCTGCATCCTAGTATATATTTTTAACTAGAAATTTAAATTAAAAGTGAGGAGTTCTCACCGACTATCTAATCCAAACGCCACGACTCTTCTTATGTAGAAAATCTTCGCCGTACGCCTTCGCCAATTTCATCGTCCGTAGCCACTACATACATAAAAATCACATTTTTATTTCACTTTCAAGATGATAAAAATAGCATCTTTAACATGATATTTTCACTATAAAGACTATATTTTTATAACGCCACTTCATATATAAAATTTGAATTTTTATCTATATAAAAGTCTCAACTTATATTTTAAACAAAATCATATCTTTATATTGTTAATTCGCTACAACACATATAAAGATCGTATTTTTATTATCTCTACTCTATAAAAATTATATTTTTATTTCCATATATAAAAACGAATTTTTATATTATTGGATACACATGATTAAAAAATTTTATATTCTTCTCTAACTAAAAACAATATTTTCCTATCGCTCTTCAAATTATAAAAATCATATTTTTATAATTCCTATAATATAAAAATCATGTTTTTCATACACTACTAATATAAAAATCATATTTTTATCCTCATACATATATAAAAATCTAATTTTTATTATTCTAAACCCCAAATCTTTATATTTATAAAAATATAAAATAAAAATCATATTTTGATATGAGTAAAAATCCTATTTTTATTCGATTCAAAATCGATTCTTTTCCTATTTATAAATCTAATCCTTCCTAGTATTAAAAACTTCACCTTTCTAGCATAAAAAAAATAAATTCAGAAAGGAAGAAGAAAATTAAAATAAAACTCTGATTTTAAAATTAAAACTCACATTAAAATGGGAATTGGCGTCCTTGCTGTCGAGCTGAGGAGGAGGTGGACTTGCGTTGGCCAGTGGTGGCACAGTGGAGGTGGTGGCGTTGCTTTTTGGGGCTAGGGCTTCACGGGGGGTGCGGTCGGCTGCGTCGGTTCTGGGGGAGAGGGCTTCAACGAGGCCTGTCTCGATTTGGGAGGAGGAAGGCGAGGAGGGGGTGTCGAAGCGGGGCGCGATGGCTGGAGGATCGCCAGGCGATGGCGGTGGGGGTAGGGGGCGAAGAGCTCTGGCGATTTCGCTTTTTTTTTATTATTGAATGAATGAAGAACGGGGGGGGCTGAGGTAAAAAGGAAGAGAGAGGGATCTATATATTTTATTATTATTATTAATTTAATTCCAAAAAGCAACTTTTATTTTCGAACTCAAAACGAGACCCACCGCCTGTCGTCCATAGCTAATTACCCCCATTCTAAACACAATGGGATATGTGTCGTAAGCTGATTCGATCGTTTCGATCAGTTTCCATCAAAATCAACATATAACTCTATATATTGAATTTGAACGCACATTTCAATTTACCGGGGCCACATACGAACTAGAAAAATTCCCGAAAAATATTTTCTAACCTCGTATTGACGATACGGTCCCAACAAAACTAATTTCATCGAATTCTAAGGCCGTTTGAAAAATGACCATTTTCCCGTCGATTAAAATCAACTGAAACTGGTCAAATGCGTTTTCCTTTGCCACGCTCACATATTGATTCAAAAATTTATGATAGTATGGAGAGGGCTTGACTTCTCAGTATTTTGGCTATGTGATATTCCGCCATTAGTACTATATGTATATGATTTTCGCTTATCGTGATGTAGACAGATTTATTCCTATTATGTATTTATGATGTCTATGTACCAGTGATCTCGATGTTGACTGGTCATTTACTTTTATGCACTAAGTTGTATACTGCACTGTACTACTCTGATGTTGTTACATATTATGATTCTGTTGTCATATTGATGTAAATTATTCTATTTTCTGTTTATGCTATTATCTGTTCTCTGTTAATGATGATTAATGTGTTATATTCCAATGATTATCCTTAATTCCGTCGTGCGGAGTTTTCAGATCGTCACAAGTACGTCCGGATAACTACAACTTTAACCCTTCACTGGGAGCTACCCAATTCGAGGCATCAGTAGTCGTACATTCGATGTGAAGATCATTGGTCTTCAACCACCGTCTTCAATGTCTTCGACTTTTAGCTGTCGTATAATTATTTGAAATGAGATTTAACTCATCCTTTTCAAATAATTCTCGAATATATATAATTAAAATCATTTCTTTCTTTGGTTAAATTTAATTCAATTTGATAAATTAATGTGTAACAACCCGCAAATTCTGAACCAATTTAATATTTTTATTTTACAAATTCTAATAGTTAAAATAATTTATTTTAAATAATAATGATTAAAAATTTATTTAAATCTAAGTTAGAATGAATAATTTTAATTATAAAAGGAGTTAGAAATAGCGCGGTAGTTTGAAAAGTCGAACTTGAACTTTGACCAAATGTGCCGAATTCAAAATTTAGCGGATTTTAGTGAAACCAAAAATATTAGAATCTATTTAAAAATATCTTTCCAACGAATCCAAAAAATTGAAATTTCATAGCGGGAATCAAAAGTTATGCCCAATTTAATTTTCAGAAATGTCGCTGTAGAATATATATATATATATATTAATATTAATATTAAAAATAACCATTTTTCAAATGACCTCCGTTTTCGATGAAACCACTTTTTTTGGAATTGGAATGTCAAATTATTTCTAGATTTCAATTTTTATAATTTTTAGAATTAATATGTGAGCGTGACAAAGGAAAATGTGTTTTGTCAGTTTCAGTCAAATTCGATCGACCAGAAAATGGCCATTTTTCAAACAACTGAATTGGGTGACGAAACCTATTCCATTGTGTTCGGGACGGGGGTAATTAGCTAGGGGCAACACTCGTTGGGTTTGGTTTGGAGTTCGTTGGGTTAAACTGATATTGCTTGAATTAAATGGAAATAAATAAATAAAATAAATCAAAATATGTGTATAAATAATCTAAGGATACGCAACCCCAATACGCCGTATACTGTAACCGCCATCTCTTCGTTTTCATGGCCGATATCCTTCCCTTCTTCTCCCACTAAAATCCCATGATCCTCTCATTAAAACTCCTCACTCCTTTTGCCAATATCAAAGCTCTATTTCTCCTCTCTACATCCATACAGCTAAAGCCCCCTAAAACCACCCGTAGCTCGAGCCACACGCACCCGAACCTGACCCGCGTCGGCCCCAATTCCTCCACCCCTTAACATGCGAGTTGAACGTGGACCCCACCAACAGGAAGCTCCTTCGAAGACGCACCTCGTTGTAGTCTCTGATCGATACCCCGTGCTCTGTGTTGGTCGCGAGATCGAACCCTAGGTTCGAACCTAGTTGAAAACCCATTGGCTAAAATCTGTAGAAGAGGAAGAAGGTTAAAACCTTCATTATTTAATTAATTCATTTTATTTAAATTATTCTCGATCTTAAATAATTCATAACTCATTCGTATGAACTCATAACTGAACAACTTTCGTTGCGTTGGAATCGTCTTTCGGAGATCTACGCGACGGAACTGTCCACGACTAGAACACAACACTTTGAAAATTCAGGCAAATTTGAGCACGAACGATTTCTGAAAACCGATCGATGTGAGATTTCTTTTTATTTAATTAATTAATTATCTAATCTATTTGTTATGTGACGATTGAATGTGTATGATTCCGATCTGTTATGTGATATGGATGATTTATTTGTTGATTGGTGAAGTACAAACACAGATCTGTGTGCGTTGAATAAACCATTTTGAAAAGTTATTGTTTTGGATTAGAATTTCCAAATTGATAAAAAAATAAATCATTTTGTAAAATCATTGATTTGGAAGAGAATCGCCATTTCAAAATAATTGATCTTTTATTTGCATCCTTTTATGAAAATATATATAGAAATATAATTTTATTTGCATCCTTTTATGCAAATATATATAGAAATATAAAATGTTCTTTTTTTCATTCTTTATGAAAATACACTTTGATATATAAAATATTCTTTTATTTGCATTCTCTAACACAAATATGCATTGAAATAATTAAAATCATATTTTTGTTTGCAATTTTAGATGCAAACAAACAATTAGATTTAAAACCATATTTTTTGTTTACAATTTCAGATGCAAAAAAAACATTAGAATTAAAATTACGTTTTGCTTGCATTTTAAATGCAAAAACACTAGAATGAATATCACATTTTTATTTTGTGTATTGGATAGAAATAAAAATATGATTTAAAAAGTTACATTTTTGTTGGTAAATTAAGTTGCAAGCAAAAAAATTAATAAAGATTATATTTTATTTGAATATTTAGATGCAAATAAACAACATAGTTAAAGATTATATTTTATTTGCATATTTAGATGCAAATGAACAACATTTAATAAAGATTATATTTTATTTGCATATTTAGATGCAAATAAACATCGTAGGTAAAGGATTATATTTTTATTTGCATTCTTTGATGCAAATAAATCATAAATTAAAATATCATCTTTTTATTTGCATTTTAGATGCAAATAAAAAGCATAGTTTAAGAAGTTACACTTTTATTACAATTGAGATATAATTAAAAGAATAGGATTAAAAATATCATTTTTACTTTTAAACTAGAGAAGATAAAAAAAGAGATTATAACAAAATAATCACTTTTGTCGATTTACATTAATTATAACAAAATAATCACTTTTGTCGATTTACATTATTTATAACAAAATAATCACTTTTATCGATTTACATTAATTATAACAAAATAATCACTTTTGTCGATTTACATTAGTTGAAACAAAATGATCACTTTCGTCAATTTATATTAGTTGAAACAAAATTATTCACTTATGTCAATTTATATTAGTTGAATCAAACATTCATTTTGGCGAATTATATAGATTGATACCAAAAAGGACATTTTTGTCAAATCTGAATTAAACACAAATAGCATTTTGATAAAATAGAATTATTGACAAATGAATGTATCACTCTTCTTATACATTTTGTTGAGATAGAATTTATATGCCAATAAAATAATCATTTTATTTACATAGCATACAATAGAATTTATATGTAAATATAAAAATCATTTTTATGTGCAAACTTACATTGGAGTTTTATCTTCTTGGTCAAACCATACCTTAGAATGTGTGAGTTAAAGTGACATGTCCATATGTTAATGCATACATTAGAATTTGTATGCATTTTGAAAATAAACATTTTATGCGTTAGTTTATACATTGAAACATATACAAATGAGATTATTTCTTTTACGTTAAGAAAAATTACATACAAATTAAGTATAATAAAAATTATCCTTTTATTTGTCATCCACAATAATGTCATATAAATAAATTACATTCTATTAAATATTAGAAATGTATAAGGAAATTACACGAGTCAAATATATTTTATTTCGTCATTAGGAATAAAATATCATGTTTTGTCCATCATTATCAACATGTTGGTAGTATTAAAATTGGTTAAATTCATTAACCAATTATTTATTTGTATGCACTGTTGTTGGCTGAAAACCTCACATAGATACTGGGATGATAATTGGTATACACTAGTCCCAATGTTAATTTGTATGTCAATCGATAGATTGACAGGCTGCGATGAGCGTTATTATTTCATTTTAATGCTCACATAGTTGAGAACTTCACTCTGGATGTTGGATGGATGTTTTGATTGTTGTCATTTACATACAATGTATGAAATCCATATAACCAAAGTTATATGGTAAATGATTGAGTTGCTTTCCGATTCAGAATATCCTTCATATAAAGAATATTTTTAAACAAAGAATTTCTTTTAAATAAAGAATAGATCTTTCAACTAAGATTGTTGGCATTTCAATTTATATTTATTTATTGGAAAATGATTTTTGGGTTTATCATCAATAATGTTTTTAAATGACATTGATTCTTTAACCCAGCTAAATATAAGATTTATTTCTTAAATTGGAATAATCGTAAAGTAGTGATTTTTGATATTAACACTGAATTGGAATATTAATAAATCTTCGAAAATAAGAATTAAGAATAAATCTGAAAGATATATCTTTGATAAAATTAATGGGAACTTTTCCCTAATAATATGAATATTTTATTTAAAGAATATTCTGAATTGGAAAGAGGCGTTGGTTGTGTCCTTATAACATTTGATTTTTAATTATAAAAATACGTGAGTTATTTGGAAAGACAGGGTTTAACCCATTTTGAATAATTACTACGACGATTAAGAGTCGAAGACATTGAAGATGGTGGATAAAGACCGGCGATCTTCACATCGAATGGACGACTGTTGATGCCTGGCATTGGGTCGCTCCCAGTAAAGGGTTAATAGTGGTAGTTTGCCCGGACATGCTTGTTGTTCGTCCCGATACGCGAGCACCTAGGTGACTCCGGTTTCGTTCAGACCAAGAATAGACTTGTAAATGGATGTGTGTCTGACATTGGATTTCATTCCATGTAAATTGGTTTCTATTTAATATATATCTGTCGGTGGCGGAGAATTTATTCTCTTGCTTAACACCCTTCTCTGAGACGCATGAGCTCAGAGGTTATATATTGGTAGTTATCGATCGCATGTTATGGACTGTCAATATGACATGTCAAGTTGCAGTTCATCGAGGCTTTTGTTGAAAAGCAGGGCCCTGTGGATGATGATCAAAGCATAGCCTATCTAGGCGTAGCTTTGTGTATTTCGTTACCTCGCGAGCCTCATACCCCGGTATGAGTCAGAAACGGAGCAAGGAAATGCAGGGAGTGCACACGTTTCTTTCTAGCTAGAAGTGGTGTTTGGGTTAACACGGCCCAGCATTTTACTTATGTGGTTGATGGATTTTGAGGCGCCTCGGATATTTATTGGCCGCAATGGTCTATTTATAGGCCCAATATGGTCGGGAAGCGTGTGTTCAGGAATTGCCAATCCAACCCATTGCACTATTGGGGGACCGGCCCTGCAGGATCCAAGGGTTGCCCGTAGGTGTGATCCTGAGACATTGCTGAAGTGTCTCGAATCGGTAAGGAGATCGTTCCTAGCCTTGACTCTTGATGGAAATCCAATCTCCAATACGACATCCTGCGGTTTTGATTGTATACCTATATATAGCGACATTGTAGGATGGGGTACTATGCCGTCTATGATTAATACATTTTGATTGAAATGTTTTTAAACATATATACACTAATAATAATATCAAAATCCGCTTTCATCATATCAAGCATTTTTGACCATTATAAGGTAAAACTCTATCCTCCGGCTTATGTTGCATTGTGTGATGGGACCTAAGTCTTATAATGGTTTCATTTTTCTAAAAAGCATTGCGTTGTTTAACGATTTACTTTATTTAAATTATGCATTGACAATCCTATGGAGTAAACCTGTTCCACGATAGCGGCGGGAACCTGTGATTAGCCTCTTTATTAGATAAGTTAAGTAAGGATTTCTCACACCAGTCCCATGACTGACCCGTAGTTTGTTTCACTTTGCAAACTCGGGTGCCCTCTTTTTCACACGGGCAGTCGAGTAGCTTATTTTGCAGATATATGGAGCAGGATTCTGAATCGAAGCTTAGTGCTATGTCCAGAACATTGATGGTCTTCCATTGTGATTAATTTAATTATTCTACTGCATTGTATTACATTTATTGTAATTTATCATCCGCTGTATTTTATTCAATGTACTCTGATATATTATGTACTCTGATGTAACATTATTATAATGTTTATAAAAGTCTGCTTTTATTTGTTCTGATGTGCTGTATTTCCAAAGTTAGTGTATTCGGGTTCTGAACGGTATTGGCTGATTTAGTGGTTGATCGGGTCGGGCGAAATCTGGGTCATTGCAGTTGGTATCAGAGCTCTGGTTAGCCCAAATCTTTGGGGTATAACTCGTTAGAACTAAACAAAAGACTCATCAGAGATTGGACTAGTAATATCCAATAAGAATACTCATTAGAGATAGGATCAATAGTATCCTAGAATGAGAAAACTCATTAGAGATGGGGCTAGTAATGCCCTAGAATGAGTTCAGAGTAAAAAGCCTATAATTAACGTATATGTGATTATATATATAATCCAATATTAGAAAATATGATTTTGATATATAAAAGTTATATATATTTAAAAAGGGTTAATCAACTAATAAGATTTGTAAAATAATAAAAGAATTAAAGTTGAGTTGGTTAATTAAACACCTTTTAGCTTCGTTCCTTTTCGAGGATGAAAAGATTTTAAGTGGGGGAGATTGTAACAACCCGCAAATTCTGAACCAATTTAAAATTTTTATTTTAGAAATTTTAATAGTTAAAATAATTTATTTTAAATAATAACGATTAAAAATTTATTTAAATTGAGTTAGAATGAATAATTTTAATTATAAAAGGAGTTAGAAATAGCGCGGTAGTTTGAAAAGTCAAACTTGAACTTTGACCGAATGTACCGAATTCAAAATTTAGCGGATTTTAGTGAAACCAAAAATATTAGAATCTATTTAAAAATATCTTTCCAACGAATCCGAAAAATTAAAATTTCATTGCGGGAATCAAAAGTTATGCCCAGTTTAATTTTCAGAAAAGTCGCTGTAGAATTTATATATACATTTTAATATTAAAAATAGCCATTTTTCAAATGACCTCCGTTTTCGATGAAACCACTTTTGTTGGAACCGGAATGTCAAATTATTGCTAGGTTTCAATTTTTATAATTTTTAGAATTAATATGTGAGCGTGAAAAAGGAAAATGTGTTTTGTCAGTTTCAGTCAAATTCGATCGACCAGAAAATGGTTATTTTTCAAACGGTCTCGGAATTTGACAAAATTAGTCTTGTTAGAACCGTATCATCAAAAAATAACTAGAAATAATTTTCTTGGGATTTTTAGAGGTAGTATGTGGCCCCGGTAAATTAAAATGTTTGATCAAATTTAATAATTAAATGTTTTATAGTTAAATTTAAGAAAAAACCTATCAATTCAATTGAATTGGGTGATGAAACCTATTCCATTGTGTTCGGGATGGGGGTAATTATCTAGGGGCAACACTCGTTGGGTTTTGTTTGGAGTTCGCAGGGTTAAACTGATGTTGTTTGAATTAAATGGAAATAAATAAAAAAATAAATCAGAATGCGTGTATAAATACTCTAAGGATACGCAACCCTAATACGTCGTATACTGTAGTCGCCATCCCTCTTCGTTTTCATGGCCGATATCCTTCCCTTCTTCTCCCACTAAAATCCTATGATCCTCTCATTAAAACTCCTCACTCCTTTTGCCAATATCAAAGTTTTATCTCTCCTCTCTACATCCATACGGCTAAAACCCCCGAAACCGCCCGTAGCTCGAGCCACACGCACCCAAACCTCACCCGCGTCGACCCCAATTCCGCTACCCCGTGACATGCGAGTTGAATGTGGACTCCAGCAACAGGAAGCTCCTTCGAAGCCGCACCTCACTGTAGTCTTTGATCGTCACCCCGTGCTCCGTGTTGGCTGCGAGATCGAACCCAGGTTCGACCTAGTTGAAAACCCATCGGCCAAAATCTGTAGAAGAGGAAGAAGGTTAAAACCTTCATTATTTAATTCATTCATTTCATTTAAATTATTATCGATCTTAAATAATTCATAACTCATTCGTATGAACTCAGAACTGAACAACTTTCGTTGCGTTGGAATCGTCTTTCCGAGATCTACGTGATAGAGCTGTCCACGACCAGAGCACTTTGAAAATTCAGCCAAATTTGAGCACGAACAATTTCTGAAAACCGATTGATGTGAGATTTCTTCTTTTTATTTAATTAATTAATTATCTAATCTATTTGTTATGTGACGATTGAATGTGTATGATTCCGATCTGTTATGTGATAATATTGTGGATGATTTATTTGTTGATTGGTGATGTATAAACATAGATCTGTGTGTGTTGAATAAATCATTTTGAAAAGTTATTGCTTTGGATTAGAATTTCCAAATCGATAAAAAAAATCATTTTGTAAAATCATTGATTTGGAAGAGAATCGCCATTTCAATATAATTGATCTTTTATTTGCATCCTTCTATGCAAATATATATAGAAATATAATTTCATTTGCACCCTTTTATGCAAATATATATAAAAATATAAAATGTTCTTTTTTTTGCATTCTTTATGCAAATACACTTTGAAATATAAAATATTCTTTTATTTGCATTTTTTAAAGCAAATATGCATTGAAATAATTAAAATCGTATTTTTGTTTGCAATTTTAGATGCAAACAAACAATTAGGATTAAAACCATATTTGTTTGTTTGTAATTTCAGAAGCAAACAAAACATTAGAATTAAAATTTCATTTTGATTGCATTTAAATGCAAAAATACTAGAATGAATATCACATTTTTATTTTGTATATTGGATAGAAATAAAAATATGATTAAAAAGGTTACATTTTTGTTGGTAAATTAAGTTGCAAGCAAAACATTTAATAAAGATTATATTTTATTTGCATATTTAGATGCAAATAAACAACATAGTTAAAAGATTATATTTTATTTGCATATTTGGATGCAAATAAACAACATTTAATAAAGATTATATTTTATTTGCATATTTAGATGCAAATAAACATCGTAGGTAAAGGATTATATTTTTATTTGCATTCTTTGACGCAAATAAATCATAAATTAAAATATCATCTTTTTATTTGCATTTTAGATGCAAATAAAAAGCATAGTTTAAGAAGTTACACTTTTATTACAATTGAGATATAATTAAAAGAATAGGATTAAAAATATCATTTTTACTTTTAAACTAGAAAAGATAAAAAAAAAGATTATAACAAAATAATCGCTTTTGTCGATTTACATTAATTATAACAAAATAATCACTTTTGTCGATTTACATTATTTATAAAAAAATAATCACTTTTGCCGATTTACATTAGTTGAAACAAAATGACCACTTTCGTCAATTTATATTAGTTGAAACAAAATTATTCACTTCTTTCAATTTATATTAGTTGAATCAAACATTCATTTTGTCGAATTATATTGGTTGATACCAAAAAGAACATTTTTGTCAAATCAGAATAAAACACGAATAGCATTTTGATAAAATAGAATTGCTGGCAAAT
Source organism: Allium sativum (assembly GCA_030737875.1). Lineage (NCBI taxonomy): Eukaryota > Viridiplantae > Streptophyta > Magnoliopsida > Asparagales > Amaryllidaceae > Allium > Allium sativum. The sequence goes on along the minus strand of CM060918.1, from coordinate 617,176,204 downwards.
GAATGTATCACTCTTCTTATACATTTTGTTGAGATAGAATTTATATGCCAATAAATTAATCATTTTATTTGCATAGCATACAATAGAATTTATATGTAAACATAAAAATCATTTTTATGTGCAAACTTACATTGGAGTTTTATCTTCTTGGTCAAACCATACCTTAGAATGTGTAAGTGAGTTAAAGTGACATTTCCATATGTTAATGCATACATTAGAATTTGTATGCATTTTGAAAATAAATATTTTATGTGTTAGTTTATACATTGAAACATATACAAATGAGATTATTTCTTTTACGTTAAGAAAAGTTACATAAAAATTAAGTATAATGAAAATTATCCTTTTATTTGTCATCCATAATAATGTCATATAAATAAATTACATTCTATTAAATATTAGAATTGTGTAAGGAAATTGCGCGAGTCAAATATATTTTATTTCATCATTAGGAATAAAATATCATGTTTTGTCCATCATTATCAACATGTTGGTAGTATTAAAATTGGTTAAATTCATTAACCAATTATTTGTTTATATGTACCGTTGTTGGCTAAAAACCCCACACGGGTATTGGGATGATAATTGATATACACTAGTCCCAATGTTTATTTGTATGTCAATCGATAGATTAACAGGCTGCTATGAGCATTATTATTTCATTTTAATGCTCACACAGTTGAGAACTTCACTCTGGATGTTGAATGGATGTTTTGATTGTTGTCATTTACATATGATGTATGAAATCCATATAACCAAAGTTATATGGTAAATGATTGAGTCGCTTTTCGATTCAGAATATCCTTCATATAAAGAATATTTTTAAATAAAGAATAGATCTTTCAACTAAGATTGTTGACATTTCAATTTACATTTATTTATTGGAAAATGATTTTTGGATTTATCATCAATAATGTTTTCAAATGACATTGATTCTTTAACCTAGCTAAAAATAAGATTTATTTCTTAAATTGGAATAATTGTAAAGTAGTGATTTTTGATATTAAAACTGAATTGGAATATTAATAAATCTTCAAAAATAAGATTTAAGAATAAATCTAAAAGATTTATCTTTGATAAAATTAATGGGAACTTTTCCCTAATAATATGAATATTTTATTTAAAGAATATTCCGAATTGGAAAGAGGCGTTGGATGTGTCCTTATAACACTTGATTTTTAATTATATAAATACGTGAGTTATTCGGAAAGACCGGGTTTAAGCCATTCTGAATAATTACTACGACGATTAAGAGTCGAAGACATTGAAGACGGTGGATGAAGACCGATGTGACATCCCAGAATTTTAACTAAGTTTGATTTGGATTTTTATTTATATAATTTTGATTTTTCTTGATAGAAATTGTTGTTTATAAGGTTTGAATATAAATTTTTACTTAGATTAAGTAACTTGTTTTATTTTTTATGATTTTAAGAAGAACGTATTTTAAAAAGTCATTTTAAAGGATAATTATTCCATTTAAGGCTATATTTAATGTTCGTTTAGATACGATAGTAATATATCTGTAAAGTAAGATTTATTTTAAAATAACATGAGATTTCGTATAAGTTTAAAATCCCTATTTTATAATTTTATTTACAAGATATATCTTTTATAAAAATCTATTAAAATATTCAAATTTTAGTTTACTATTTTATAAGAGTTTGATTTTAAGTAATGATAAAATATATTGATATGTTCAAAAAGATTATTATTCTATTTTAGACTATATTTAATGTACATAGATATTGTTATGTTAAAATATTTATACATTTGTATTTTGGAAATTTTTATAAATATATTTCTATATGTTGTATATGAAATATAATGTCATTTTATTTAAGTTACACTTATATGTGTTAAAGAATGGTTTCATATATAAAGGTTACAAGGATTTTACTAAAATTTAATTTTACTTAAATAAATAAATATGCATTTTTGGCAAACATGCATGTTGTTGATTTTATGGAAAAGACATGTGTTCTCCTATGTGTAAAAATGCATGTAAATGGGTTTGTGAATGTAGCCAAGTGTCCTTAAATAAATTGACCAATATACCCTTGAATCACCCTATATAAGGAGGACCATAGTTCCATATTCTTGTGCACTTCATCCATTAATCACTTGCGGTGAATCTCCTCACGACATTTTCTTCTTGTTCTCTGTTTTCAATTTTCCTGTACATGAAAAATTCATGTTCTCCCCAATTAAAAATCCACATCTTCCAATCTATTCAGTTTTTGTTGAAATGATCTACACGAATATTGTTCGTATCATCATTTGTGATTTTTAGAAATTAACAAATCCTGTTTTTATCATATATCGAAGGAGAAATCTTGAGACGACCCCAAAACCCCGTACCACGGTGTCAAGGGTAATCTTTGGATTCCCGTCATGAACCAAGGAAAAAGATAGTCCTTACCAAATTCGAGATGCTCTAGCCCGTGTCTCAGGATCAGAACGCATCGACCCTTGGAGCGACAGGGTCGGTCCACCGATGTGGATTAAAATTCCTGAACACTACGTTTCCCCGCCCTTTGGGGTGTAAGTGAGCCAACGAATGACTCCATCGGTCCCGGATCGACCGATATAACCGAGGCGCCTCGCAACAACAACAACTACATAGGTGAAAATAGTATAAATGTCAGCCAGTTTAAGCACCGACACCACCTCTAGCTAGAAGGAAACGCATGCCGTCCCTGAGGTCCTTCTCCCATTTCTGGTTCATACCGGGGTGTGAGGCTCGCGAATTCACGTTATACACAAAGCTATGCCACACAGGCGATGCTTTGATCATCAATTACAAGACTTTGCTTTTCAACAGAAACCCTGATCACTGCATCTTAGCATGCCACACACGCAATTCACACCATGCAACTGATGGCTATCAATCACACAGAATAAATTCCAATGTCAGACACACCGTCCATTTGCAAGTCCGTTTTGGGTCTGAACGAAACCGGAGGCACTATATAGCTCGCAAACCCATCGATCTCCACGTATGCCCAGACGATCACCACTCATTATCCATATTTCGGGATGCCTCCCAATCAGGACATCAGTTACCATCCAAACGAGGTGAAGATCTCCGGTCTTCGACCACCGTCTTCATCTTCGATTTCTTATCGTCGATTCAGTTATTCAAAATGGGATAAACCCGGTCTTTCTGAGCAACTCACGTATATAATAAACTAGTGCTACACAAACACAACATACGCCTTATCCCAATTCATTAGTCACTAACCGTCAATCAGTAAGAGAACGATTTCCCAAATATTAACCCCGAAGGCCGAAACCAACATCAGATCAAAACCCAGGAAACCATTCGACTTAGCTAACCTTCAGTTAATTTCTAAATTTCACATTCCATATCGTTTATAATATTTTATAATGATTTATCGCTATTTTTATTTATTTTAAAATAGCCAATTTATTCAAACGACGCTTCGGGCCATAACGCGGCTGTGGCACTGTTTTTCTTCAGATTTGATTTACACATATCTGAAAATCTAACCGTTGGATCTTCACAAAAATTTTATCATTAGAAAGATCTTTTCAAAATGAATCCAACGGTTCCAATTTTGGGTAAATCCGATGGTCAGATCTCCCGGTACGATCGTTTGAAGTTTCGATTTAAAAATACGAACTGCAGCAACGTTATTCGATTTAATTTAATTATATATATATATATTTAATCGATTCTGGCGCTGTTTTTCTTCAGATTTGAATTAAACATTCCAGACAATCCAACTGTTGGATCTTTACAAACTTGGTGTCGTTGGAAAGATATTTCCAAAGAGAACCCAACGGTTTCGGTTTCGGGAAAATCCGATGGTCGGATCTCCCGCACTAATCATTTGAAATCACGGTTTCTAAACACGAACTGCAGCTTCGTTATTCGATTTATATTAATTATATATATATATAAATAATCGATTCTTTGATTTCAAAACCATACGCTTTTCATACTTTTGATAAAAATAATATTTTTATCCAACAGACATTTATTTCAACACTTCACTATTTTCAACAATCCATGTATATAATAAAAATGTGATTTTTAATGTAAAACTATTTATTTCAAAACACGACTATTTTATATAGTTCATATAGATGATAAAAATATGATTTTTATTATAAAACAATTTCTTTCAAAACACGACTATTTTATATAGTTCATATAGATGATAAAAATATGATTTTTATTATTAAACAATTTCTTTCGAACCCGAATACCATTCAACACATGAATTTCTATTCAACGAATGAATTTCTATTCAACAAATGAATGTTATTCAAAATTCGTATATATACAATAAAAAGGTGATTTTTATATTGTTAAAACAGTTTATTTAAAGCACGAATACCATTCAACACATGAATTTCTATTCAACGAATGAATTTCGATTCAACACATGAATGTTTTCTATTGTTCGTATATATAGAGTAAAAATGTGATTTTTTATTGTTAAAACAATTTATTTAAAACACGAATACCATTCAACACATAAATTTCTATTTAACGAATGAATTTCGATTCAACACATGAATGTTTTCTATAGTTTGTACATATAGAGTAAAAATGTGATTTTTATTGTTAAAACAATTTATTTAAAACACGAATACCATTCAACACATGAATTTCGATTCAACAAAGGAAATTCGATTCAACACATGAAGGTTATTCAATATGTGAAAATAATTCTAACACATGAATATTATTCAAAATTTCGGTAGCATAACGGCAGGGTAGTTAAACTCGGGGCCGTCCCTAGTACGGCTCCTAGCTCTACCTTAAAGCCTCGCAGCTTTTGATAATGGGGAATCATGCATCTAGTTTGAACGCAGGCGGCATGTATATTTTTTTCTTTTCCACAAACTAATCCTATGTAGTTTCAACCAAACAATTCTCAACCACAAATGGGTATTTTTCAACCACAATCAAACAATTCCAACCACAAACAATTCAATCAACCATTCGCTATCAACCAATTTTCACACCAATCACAATCAATAAATATCGTCCATGGTTTGTGGATGAGGGGCGTGTGTATGTGTACATATATATATATATAAGCCTTTCACTTCTATTTCAACACATATATAATTTTTACAATGCAAATATAACTTATATATCGAACGTACAACTTATACAATTCTTATACAAGAGGTGTACAATGCTTATATAACTCATACATCGACTATATAATTTATACATCGTCGTTTTCCATATCGTTTATAAATTAGAAATCTCACATTGGGTTCCACTCCACCAAAAATAGCAGAAGGCTCAGAAAAATATGCGGTCTCTTCTAAAATGTAGAAGACGTCCACACGAGTCCACTGTCTCTTGTTTCACTGAATTTCGTCAACAAACGAAAAAGATATGATTTTTACAGTGAAATCAAAAACCATAGCGCTTTAAACTTCTATAATATAGTTTAAATCAAAATAGCCGTATACCTTCCTATTTTGTTCAAAACTAGGTTTTGAAATTTCGTGAAATCCGTGCAACTGTTGGCCGATCGGACTATGCAGCGCTGTAGAGCTTCGAAAGGGGTTTCCGGCGAGGTGCACCACCCTTGATTTGATCCCCTGCTGGCGGCGCTAGTAGGTGCGACACGGCGCAGTTCTCGGTGGCCAGAGCTCGACGACGGGGGAGAGATAGGTGGTGCGGTTGGTACTGATTTGAAGGGGACAAGGAGCTGGACAAAAACCTTAACTGGCGGAGGGGCTGAAAGTGGAGGAGGCGGTCGGAAAATGGGCTGGAATGTTTGAACAGCAGCCGCCGTTGATCGGAGGAGATAAAAAGGGTTTTTTCGTTTTTTTATATTTTTAAAATTATAAAAGGAATAATTTGATTGGCCGGGAGCTTTTAAAAGGGGGTTTTCTAACACGACCTCCAATCCGAACCCAACGACTGTCGTCCTTAGCATTTTACCCCCATTCCGAACACAATGGGATATGTTTCGTAGGCCCATTCGACTGTTTGAGTCAGTTTTCCTTCAAATTAAAATATACAACATTCATTATTTATTTGAACGTACATTTCAATTTGCCAGGGCCACAAACTGATTCGAAAAATTCCAGAAAAATAAATCTAGCTATGTTTTGATGATACGGTCCCAACAAAACTATTTTCGTCGAATTCTAAGACCGTTTGAAAAATGGCCCATTTCTGGTCGATCCAATTGAACTGTAATTGACCAAAACACGTTTTCCTTTGCCACGCTCAAATACTAGCTTCAAAAATTATGAAATTTGAAACCTAGCAATAATTTAACATCTCGGATCCAACAAAAGTGGTTTCGTCGAATTCCGAGGTCGTTTGCAAAATGGCCATTTTCACGGGCTATATAAACTCTATAGCGACCTTTTTGAAAATTCATTTGGCCATAACTTTTGCTTCCCGCTATGAAACTTCGATTTTTCAGATTCGTTAGAAAGGTGTTCACTAAGATATTTAAATATTTTTGGTTTCACTCAAATCCGTTTTGTTTTGCACCCGGTACGGTCAGTCAAAGTTTGAATTCAAATTTTGAAACTACCGAGCCATTTCAGGCCTTGTTTATAATTAGAATTAATTATATTCGTTTTCAAATGTCGATTCAAACTTACTTTTCATCGTTATTATTTAAAATATTAATTTTAAATATTTAAAATCGACTAAAATAGCCAATTTAAATTTTTTAAATTGGTTCAGATTTTCCGGGTCGTTGCAAATCTCAGATTTACTGTAAAATGGAAAATGTGTGTAGAAACTTCGAAAAATAAAATCTCCCAATACAAGATGAATCGCTCGACGCCGTCCCCACCATTGCGACCAGTGGAGGGTGTAGGATTTTTCATGAGATTTTGGTACGATTCCGTTTCGACGATTGGAATTTTTCAAAATTAGGGTTACGGATAGTCGAAGATTCAAGAAACGATAGGAGAATCAGAGGGTGGTGTTGTGATGAGGATGGAGAGAGCTTTCATGTGGCAGAAATTGGTGAAGTGCGGTGCAATATTGGATGATGCGATATGGGAATTCACGCATTGTCTGTAGCAGTTTTTTTTCGTCTCGGCAATGCGTCGTATTTTGATTTTGGAGAACGGAGTACCGGCGAATGGGTGCGTTCGAGTGAGAAGGTGAAGAGAAACATGTGGGTGGAGTCGGATGGTTGAACGGTGGAGGGATGGACGTGTGTATGTGGACACGGTGCACGTTTATGGGTTTCAGGAAAGGGATCTTGTGCGTGAAAAGGAAGAGGAGGGAAGAAGAAGAGGAGGCACGGTTGGGCTTGGATCAAGGAAATTGGGCTAGGCTTCTTTAATTTTTGGTAAGAAAATTCAATTTAATTTTAATCTAAATTGTCAAACTTTAAAAGTTAATATCTCCTTCGTTTTAAATCGAATTAACTCGTCGTCAGAGGCGTTAGAATCGTATCAGAAATTAGAATATTGTGGTATATAGTTTTGATAAATTTTGTTAAGTAAAATTATAATAAAAATAAAATAAAAGCCCCTTGTATATATAAATATATATATATATATCGGATATCGTTATTAATAAATTTCGATTTGTAATAATTAGCAGAAAAATCTCCAACTGCTAATGGAAGTGAACTGAAAACAGTACGAGTAGCAGTGACAATATTCGTTGGTCTATTCACTCTGGTAACGAAGATTTTGGAGCTTGACTGGTGAGAACTTCTAATTTAAATTTTTATTTAAATTAGTTAATTATAATTAGCTGAGATCAATTATAATTTGTTGATGATGATTGTGTGATGGATGTTGATGTTTGAATGTTTGCTCATGTAATTAGATAATACACTGAACACGATCAAGCGATACTGACTATAACGCTTGTGCCCAGTTAAAAATGTTGTTGTGATAATGAATTCGTATCCATCTGATCGTATGGTTCATTTGGATATATATGATTGCATTTTATGACATCACACACACAAAAACACACCGTGGTTGTGGAAAATATTTGGGTGATCGATTTAGAATCTCCTTCCTATATACAATTTTGTTTAATTATTAAATAATATATAAATTTTGGTTTTTAAATTTAATATCAACTTTTAAATATTGAATTTGGATTTGGAAAATGATTAGGATTATGTATTGATTTTTATATCTATTTGAAATTTGGTTTTGGTAAAAAATATTTTCAATTTAAATTCAAAATAAGATTTTTGAAATTTGGATATGGTTTTTATATATCTATACTATATTATAATTACTGAGTTGGGAATGCAGCACTCACGGCCATTCTCCTAATGTAAAGCTGAAGGGTCTTGCATATTTAATTTATTTTCTCTCGCATCGTTGCTTTCACGTTCTTCCTCCCATCTCCTTCAGATCAATAGAAACAAAAAAGCAAATTTTCTTTTTGCTATTGCTTGCGTCTCTTCCTCTCATCTCCAGTCCACTCCCGCACCTTCACATTATTTCCCGTCTGCTCCTTTTTGGCTTTCTCTCCTGCGGATCAAAATTGAATCAATGGTCAGGTTTGTTATTCCTGCAGCTAACCCTAATTAATAATTTATCAAATTGCGATCTTGATTTTAACAATGTTTCCATGATTTAATTCCTTCCTGCGAACACCTTTTACCTTACTCTAATTTCAGGGTAAGCCGTCATCAAATTAGACTTAAGCCAGATGCTCCTAATTGAGGTGAAAACCTAACATACATGCCTTTTGTCTGTTTTCTTTCTTATGTTATCATCCTGAGATTGATTAATTTATACAGGCTATAATTAATCCTGTCGAAAACTGTAGAATGACAACACGAAGATACTAAACTGCCCAAAGTTATGTTCGCATCTTTTGTTTTTCTCTTTTCTTATTTTTATGGTAACTGTATTGCAATTGAATTGATTATTATATTAGCCAAACAAATTATCGTTATAAAATGTTTACTTCAAGATATTGTATCTGTCTTCTGATCTACTAATTGTTTTCACTGTCTAAGATTTTGATTCCGTCAAGATGTTCTAAATTTTCCTTTGAGGTATTGTTGCAATGCCATCTGCCCTCCATAAACATTACCAAGATCTGTTAATCGAACAATGAATTGGAATTTTAGAATTTTTATATGGATATATAATATAGTGTCCTCCCAAGAAACTCATTGGATATCAGCCAATTTTTTACGTGTGTAAAGTTAAATTTTAAGGAAACTATTGTAAATAGGAAGCTTTTTCCCGCATTTATAAATTATATGCTGTAATTTATAAGATTTGAGTTAAAACTTTTTTTTTGTGTGATTCATCAGTAAATCTTATTTTATAACATATGTGCTTTTGTTTTGAATTATAATATGATATCAATTTTCTGCTTCAGTTTAAATATAATATACATAGTAAGTGTCATTGATGAGCATGAAGTAGCAACACAGAACTTCCAAACATGACAATAGGGATCAATTTATTAGCAATAGGGATCTAATATGTAACAGTGAAGCTTAGTAATGTGAAGTCAATAATGTATATCTTTGTTAGAACCGTACAAGAATTGATCTTAGTATTGTGAGTGTTGAAATCTTACACGTATGTCTTTATTTCAATTTGATTTTCCTGAAGGCTCGATAATTTATGGAAAACTGTTGTTAAAATGTGATTAATTTTCCCCATATCTACATATCTAATTTTACTCCGCCTTTGACTTACTCTGCACCCCCCTTATTACTAATCCTAACTTTAATTTTTGGTGCTCAAGCGGGTTATATGAAGAGGAAAATGGTGTACAGGATTATATTCGCAGTTAGCTCTCTCTGTCACCTGCTCTTCGCACCAAAGTCGGTGATTCCTAATCTTCTTCAGTCGCTCTTCTCTAGTAGTTATCCTGCCTTAGCTCAGTCTGAGTCCTTCTAGGAACTCTGTGCCATCAATTTGATGCCACGCTGCCCTCATTAGCCCAATTATCCATACAATTAGAGGTAAAAATCATCATTTCTTTTTGGTCTACAAGATTCCCTTTTTATGCATATTTGGACTCGGCACTTGCTAGATATTTCTACGTTTGCTTCGTATGTAGATGGTAGTTGATCCACTATGGTTATACAATCGAGTTCATCTCCACAGAGTACTTTATCATTGTGCTTTATAGTTAAAAAAAACTTTGTGCAGAATACTTTATTACGTTACATACATTGATATATCATTCCTATATTTCTACAATATGGTATATTTATCTCCATGTTTGATTGAAAATGTAACATTTATTAGTATGGGTAAAGGCCGATTAAGTAAAATGGATATAATTTTGATATGCTATATATGTGTGTGCATGTGTGTGTGCACGCGCGCGTAGAGGGACCAATTGCTTGGAAATTAAACATTTAGAGACAGACAAGGCGAGGAATAACTATTGCCTATATTCAGAACAATTATGTAATGGAATATTTTTTTTACATCAGATTAAATAAGATCGATTCAAATTACAATTAGTTCTATTAAATATATGAACTAACAAATTCAAATATAGTTTTGGTATGTCAATTTTATTTTATTTTCAACATGACCAAATTCAAATTATTGAGAATGATTTAGCTGCTTTTAGTGTTATTAGTTTTAAGGTTGTTACTTTATTTTGAACATAACTTTTTTAATTTATTTGATTGGTAATCTCTATGAATGGAATTTGCGAAATCAAATTTGTTTCCTGTTTTAAATAATGAATTGCATTAACTTGCATGCTCAAGAGATCAAACGATTTCCCTACTTTGCAATATATAACAAATATGCATATCAAAATTTATTTGGTATTGATACGTTTTGATGTTCACGTGAGTAGTTAGATTGATTTCTATAAGTGTTGACACAAGGAATTCTTTATAGCTTTTCAAGTCAGTAGAGATAAATATCCCTGAATCTTTAAAAAGGCCTAGCTGATTTATACTCCATAACTGTTATGGTATACAGTGACCCACGCATCTTATTTTAAACTAGCTGGATTGTTTGATTTAATAACTCATTTTTTCTTCTTTCTGGTTCAATGCTCGATTGATAAACTGCCATTGGATTGTTTAATCTACTGAAAGTAAATTTTCCTTTTTTAAAACTAGCTAGATTGATGAGGTGCTTGCATTGTGGTGGATTCTTACCAAGGTTCTTAATTTTTATTATTCTCTTTCAATTGTGCTATTTTCGGTGGATAATTCTTTTTTAGTGTCTACAATATCTGTTATGCTTGGATTCTTGAACTTATGTTAACAGATTTTGCCATACCATAAAAACTAATTCTTATTGTAAATATAGATAAATGGCATATATAACTCTTTATCTACCATTTAAAACTTCAAAAACGGTTTGCTTCATGTTACATCCATACACGTTGAAATTTATTCATACGTCAGTACATTAAAGAAGATATTCTTAGTTCAACAAATATGAGCCCATCCACTTATGGGGGGGCTCAATGATATTAGTTAACATTTATTCCACCAATCTAATTGGCGAATACTGGGGATGCTCATTAATATTACTTTTAATATTAGTGTCGCAAAATTATATTTTCTAATGTTGTTAATTACTCTATTAGTTTAATATGAAAAGTTCCACGAAACAACCAATATTAGTGGTTGTTGACTAATTGCTAATTTATTTGTACTATGTTATTAAAGTTCCTGGTGAATTCCTCCTTCCTTCCTTAAATACTTCATATTTGTGCCCTACCATCAATACACATGCATAATCAAAACTTCCTTTTTTCCAAACTGAAATTCACTATACAATCAAAACATACTGTTCTATTCAAAGTCAAAATCTACCTTATCCTACTCTACTAAATTACCTGCTGTGAAATTTTCCTTCTTCCCCGTTAGAAACATCTTCTCAAATTTACTCAGCACTAACTCATCATCGTTTTTCTCAAGTGTCTCTATTAAATAGTTGTTATTTATATTGATTTCAAATGCTTTGTACATATAGACCTATGCTGTTGTTCCTCCATCAAAACCAATTAAATTTTTGTTCTATGTTTTCCTGTTACATTTTCCCCTTCGTTTCAAATTTTCCATGCGATTACGTTAATTGCAATAGAGTATGACATTGTGAAAAATGAATGTTCTATTGATGTTACAAGTTTTCCAATGAATTTTTCTATCTTTAAACTGGGGTGTAGACGCAAGATTCAATAGTACCTCTTCGTCATTCGATAAATACAAGCTAGCCATAATTTAGATAACAAATGCATTGTAGGCATAATTTTAGATAAACCTGATTTTTCTTTATCTTTAATAATGTAATTTGTATCACAGTTTATTAACTAACATAAAATTCATAATCAAGTCGCTTTTACTCAAGGGGAAAACTAGAAGCCATAAATATATATATATATATTGTGTGTTTGTGCTTGGACGCACTACGACAATTTTAATATTCTTTTAAGAAAAACATGTTTTCATGTTGGGAATAAAGATAAATTATACATAAAAAGGGAAGGTCATAATGGTACTAAATTCTCAATATTATTTTATCGGCTTCATCAATATAGTGATGGTATAACTAACCCCAAAACAATTATATGAACGTTACCAACGAGGTGATTTAGGTTGTAGTAATTTCATGCCAAGTAATTTACAATGGTCGCCGGTAGCTTTCTTAGGTTCTAATTTTTTTTCCCATGTTGAAGAAACGTAGATGATCTGTAAATATTTAATATATGACCTTTATGTTCAAATATGAGATATGCAGTTAACTGAATTATAGTCAAATTCTCAATGAATAGCGATGATTCTGATAATGTAACATTAAAATCCTAAATTCTGCAATTGTCTATCAAGCAATAAAATTCAGTGATTTTAACTTCCTAAATGCAAAAATAAATAGAAGGAAAAAAATTATTAATGAAAAACCATAAGTACGGTATATGTATCCTAAATATTCACCAAATGAGTATCATCAAGCCATGTTTTTCACAACATTCATTAATGTATTTTTCAATCTTACCATGCAAAGTATGTTTTTGTTTTTCAAATTTTTGTTGATGGATGATTCATTTCAAGTCAATTCATATTCATGAGTGATATCGCACTTCATGTACTTGCATTTCTTATGTTTAATCCTATTTCAAAAATTCTACGACCTGCAAATGTATTTACGTATATGTCTTAAAAACTCATTTCTTCTACATGCTCTCCATCTGTACCAAGAGAATTTTTTTACTTTTATAGTATTTTTAAGTTAATAATTTAACTCATTTTTTGGGGTTGTTATGTAGTTTGCTGTCAGTTTATTACTCACTAAGTCACAATTGATTGGGTGTGAAATCAAGTTTAAAGAAAATGTATACAACAAATAATCGAATCATTTGAATGAATTTAACAAATAGGGAATAATAAGTTAACTTCAAACATTGAGTGGTTATGTCCTTTACTTCAAATACATGCATTTGACAAAATACATGCAATTTGTAAAGGACTGATTTAAATTGCAAGCACGCACCACGATTGCTTAACTATTGAAACCCCTTTTGAAAATTTTATTCCCTACACGCAGAGGGATGCCCATTAGAAAACGTAGTAATAAAAATAATTCTATGCTAAGTGAACAAAATGTCTAGCAAAAACATTGCAATAAACCGAGTACGAAATGATCAATCACTCGATATACAGTGGAAGTGATTACGATTTTTTTTAATTTCTTAACATATGACTAGGAATGTGTAAACATTAGCCATATTTCGAACTTTTTGATTTAATGTGTGGGTTACCCAGTGCACAGGGGAATTATAGCAAGTGAATTGGAATATTTCCGTTTTATAGTTGAAACACGTCATTTATTTTATTTTATTTTTGATTGAGCATGATGTTTTAGCTATGCAATGTAAACTCCAAAAATAAGCAATGTGCATTTAATTGCATTTTTTTCCTTGATATCTTGATGATTAGAATATGATGTTTGCATGGAATAATGTATAAAAAAATGTTGATTGGTTGACAATTCAAAAAAAAAGTTACTTTTTTTTTACCATGATTAGTGCTTTTAAATTTATTCCTTATTATCCAACCAACATCGTGTAATAATAATCAAATTTCTTTCCTTTGATGGGGTGCCTTTGCAGTAGTAGGAAAAGAGGCATTTAAACGGGCTATTTAAACGAGGTAGATGGTTAAATGGAGCATGTTATTTGTGGCATCACACGGAGCATTTAAACGGGACAATAAAATAACGTAATTAATGGGAGGTTGTTAAAAAATAAGCGAAAAATTAGAGGTTAAACGGATTTAAAAGGGGGGAAATCAAAATTAACCCATCTGTGTCTGATACTTACGGATCAATTTTGATCCGTTCAGAAAAGGGGCAGTTTGCTCCATTTCATTTTTGGATGCGTCCGACACATAAAAAAATGAAACGAGGCAAATGTTTATCTCGAATAGCACATTATTATCTTGATGTCAAGGTTATGATACCCAGTAATAACTGAATTGTATTATGACTAGATTATTATTCCTGGTGTGTAGGAAAGCCAAACTTTTATTTAACAGATAATTTTATATTTTAGAACTAAATCTTACTATCAATAATAAAACCGTTTGGTTAATAATTGTGTGTGTCATGCTTTAAACACGTTCCTTTGGAATCAAGGAAATTATTAAATCCTAGATTATTATAAACATTTAATCTTCTCTCTATTGGATTCTCTTAAGTGTTTTCCTATACCTTGATAATAGGAGTATACACTGTACTAATTCTTGCAAGAAACTCATATGGCTGCTTTCAAAAAATGTAGATTATTTTATAAGTTTGGACAAGAGTTATATATTAAGAGTTATATATTAACATATGATTTAGGCTCCATGAATCATATTTTTTTTGTTAATGTGAATCGTGAAAATGATCATGGATTAATGATAGAGTTTTGGATATTTGATTATTTTAGCAATTATATAGGACATTGTAGGATTTTTATTTTATGCTATAACAGTTCTATCACATGTGTAGCTTTACGTAGTCATGGGATCTTAGCATAGAGGCTTTACTTACGTGTAATTTATACAGTCATTGTTTACTGAAGGTTGTAGGTTGTTGGTTTACATAGTTGACGCAATTCATCAGAACTACAACCACAAATGGAATGTGAATATCTTCAGATCGAACGACCCGGAGATGATTTATTGGCAATGCAATATTTATTCACACTTAGTAGTAAGATACCAGTTTCCTATAAACATAATAATATTGTAACTATGTATTTTATACTTTAACACCAATAAATACATCTGAGTTTCCTTGCTGCATATAACTTTTAATCTCACTAATGGTTGTTTTTCCTGAAGTTACTCATTCCATGTTAGAGATATGCATGTACACTTTAAATTTTTGATACATTATTGGTATATTCCAATTGGTAGAGAATATATCATCCTATGACTATACCATGTTTCTCTATGTGTTACTCATTTTGTGTTTTTTACATGATTATATTTACTATTATTTTCATATTATCGCAGGGAGACACCAATTGGATATGCGAGACCCTTCAGCTTTACATTAGGAGAATGGTTGTGAGCGCCGCATTCCCAACTCACCAATTATAATATAGTATAGATAAAAGGGATAGAGGAGGAAGTCTATAAATTCAATGTCCTAGGCTTATTTTCAAATGCCATTTACGTTAGTTGGCATCATGTACATATAGATGTGTAAGAGTTTCTTCAAACAAAAGTACTGTTACTGTTTTGTAAGTTTGTATAACAGATTTTTAAGGAAACGTTACTTTATGTGATGTTCAAATAATATACATAGAAATTCAGTTTTGACCTCTGGCTGCCTTAAATATAGAGTTATCAACATCTTCATAATGCTTAAGCGACTACATTAAGATGGGTCTTTTTCATTCGTAGTGGTTGCATGTTCACGTGTAACTGTCCTACGCATTGTAAAATAATTTAAGCTCGTATGTCAGAAGTAAAGTTGGTCTTCAAAATGAGGCATTGTGAAATGTTGGTAAAATATTTTGCTTCGAATGTAATAAAATTTCATTACTTGGGTTAATTTTTTGATTTAGTTTATGTCTTTATATTATGCTATGAAATTTGTCAGCATTGAAAGGAAATTTAACGTTAAAATAGACATCGGTTATTATATCATTTAGAAAAAACTGATTTCTTTTACATCATATTCCTGTTCTTTGAAATGTATGCTATATAGTAATTTAAATTTAGTAAGTTTTGGAATAATTTTAGCTTAAATTGTTTTCGAAAATAGTGAACTGAATGAAATGTTCAACATAACTAGAACCATAATGGTAACTTTACAAGGATCAAATACAAAAAAAAAATCTACCGTAGCCCGTGTGCGAAGCACGGGTTCACACTTGTTATAATAATGATATAATATACACCAGAACGTTCTAGGATAACAGAGAGGATGGTGTCTAGGCTTGGGTTTGGAATTCGGTTTCCTTCTCTCCCTGGCTATCCCTAACTGGTCCGACAACAGGATGGTAAATTCAAAATCTAATCTGAAATATAATTTGAAACTGTTTTCAAATGATTTGGAAATATAATCAAAATTGAAAAGGACGTGAAAATTGATATTAATTATATGGTTTGAAAAGAACGCACTATAATGAGACAATTCATAAATATCGGTTTCAAACTTTAATGGCTATGACTTGATTATTTTAAATTGACTTGACTCGAAATAAGGCGCGTTGGATTTCAATTTTTTTTATTTCGAGTTATATTCAAACAAATTTGAAATACGTGTAGTTGCCGATCATAATGGAAATCGAATAAAAAAAATTTATTAAGTTGGAGAAATTTATGATAATTTCTAAAAAGGTGGTTTGAATTATAATACTTGCATTTCGAGTAATTTTAAATCTGTTTGATTTAAAGGGTTATTTTAATAGCAATACTTTGGTAACATTTCCAAATGTTATTATTAGTTTGAAATTTAAAGAAGGAATTATTATTTGACTATAAGAATGATTTATAAAATAATTCGAAGATTATTAAAGTATCGAGAATACTTATATGGGATTGAAATGAGCTTTTCAAAATTTTAATTTGGATATGGTTGGAGATAAATCTTCGGATGCTTGATATTAACTCGGTGGATGAAAATTCGTATTATCTGAGGAATTTAAAAGGTAATTCACCGTTATTCCACTTATAATATGAATTGGATATAGAGATTTATATTAAATATAAGTTGATGTTATTTCTATCTAGATCAAATAGCAAGGAGTTGAATAAATCATTTATTGAAGATATGGGTTTCTCCACCTGATTGAAATAAGTTAGATAGAAATAATCTTCGATATTGGGTATAAAAATTTCATGGTATAAATGAATACTATCTGGGAATTTGGAAGATATTATTATATTGTTATTTCACTTATAGTATTCGTTGGTTATGAGAATTTATATCGAATATAAGTAGATAAAATTTCTGTATAATTTATGATTCAATATCGATTGATTTCGGTTTTGTCGTGAATCGTATCTTCGATAATATCATTCTTGAAACCCGACGAGATCGAATGGTGGAAATTCATATCGTAATTGGAGATTTAATCAAGTCTTTGATTTGAGAGTATTAAAGATAAGAAATTAAAGCGAAGGTATAATCTTTGATTTCAAAGAAGAGTTTAAGATGGTGACGGGATATATGAATTTAAAGTAAATCAAATCTTGAGTCATAAATGAATTGGTAACTATATGGAAGGAGATTTGAATTGAAAAGCCTGTGTAAACCATAGCTACTGCTTTAAAGTACGCTTGTTACTTGGAAAGACCGGGATCGAATATATGTTTGAAACCTAATCCAAGTAATAATACGACATTATGAAGCAATTCAAGACTTGAACGACGAATGAAGACAAGGAATATTTAAAAAAAATTAGATTGATTGTTGATTAATGTCTTGGTTAGGTAGGCCACCGGTATGAGGTATGAGTTACATGAGACTTAAAGATATTTAAATATTTTCAGGTTGTTGTTCCGTTCAGACCCAGAACGGATTCGTATGGATGGTGTGTCTGACGTTGAAATTGACCGCATAGCACTGATTTCCGTTAATGAATATCGGATTTGTGGCAATATATTATCCTCGTCTCTGAGTCATATGAACTCAGAGGGTATGCATTGATTGAAATCAGTGATATGTCGTGAATTGTCGATATGGCATACCCGAGCTATGAAACGGGCTAATGATGATCTAAGAATGGCTTATCGAAGCATCGCCTTGTGTATGACGTGACATCAACAAACCTCACACCCAGGATTGATGAGAAACTGACGCTTAGGTTTTATACTTATATATGAATTGATGATGAAGCTGTGCAGCAGTGGGAAACCACTTATGAACCTGGGGAAGTTGGGTATGTTCAGTGGGTTGTGTCTGATCGAAAACCGTTGATCTGCCCTGACGATGTGTAGTCGGTGTCCGCATGATGGATGAAAAAGCCGTTGAGGCACTTTGTTTTGTATCCCTGATTGATCTTTCGTGCCAGGAATCATCAAGATGGAAATCCAATATCCAATACGAGCCATACGGTTTTGGTTTGTATATATATGGCGAGATAATATTAATGGTATTATGTCGTCTAGGATTAATACATTTATTTGCGAAATTGCTTTTCACAGTATATGATAATATTAGAAGAGGATTTTCACGTATGAAAGCACGTTTGGTTATCATAAGATAAAACTCGCCCATCTGGTGTGCGCTTGCATTGTGTGATGTGGGACGAGCTTATGATAGCTTCATTTTCAAAAGTCATATCGAATTTCTATGCACGGGAATTCATATGGAGTTAACCAGTTCCGCTTTAGCGGCGTGGTCCGGTGAATTTCCCAACTTTAAAATAAATCCTAAAATAACTATTTTTGAGTTCTTACACCAGTCCCATGACTGACCTGGAGTTTATTGTTCCTTTCTAAACTCTGGGTGCCCATTAGTTTCCACACGGGCAGCTAGTGTTTAGTTTTGTAGTTATAGGTCGTTGGAGCAGGATTCGAAGCACTTTTAGAGTTGGAGTCCACACTAGAATTGAAGCTTCCGCTATAGCATACAGTTCTTTCGCTGAGAGTGTATTTTCTTTTCTTCCGCTGTATATGTTGTAACTCCGATATTCTGTGTAGCTCTGATGTAATATTTGTAATGAAATAAAAAGTCTTGTTATTTTGTTCAACGTATGTATGTACCTATAGCAATTTGTCTTTCTGAACGGTTTAAGTCAGTTTAATTACCGGCGAAAATCGGGCAAAAAGATGGATCGTTACATTTTGGTATCAGAGCTTTGGTTATAGAAAGCTATGGGGTACGTACATATTTGGACAAAAGAATAGGACTCCTCAGAGTTATATTATCTCATTAGAGATAGGGTTAGAAATACCTTAGAATGAGATTTTGGAATATTATGATCGAGAGAGCATACTCTGAAAATAAAGTGTTTTAAAGAACAAAATAATTTTTAATGATAGCTTTAGTAAGAAATCTTTGGGTATTTTATTCGACGTCATGATTGGACTATCGAGTTTGTAAGAGTTTTAAATATATGTCTGATCAACGTATATGCAGAACCAATATATACTAGATAGATATAGAGTCACACTCTAGTCGCCCGGGGATGATCTGATGATGATTGCAACATCATCAGTACTCATTTTCGAGTTTCAAAAGTGGGATGACTATATGACCCAGTTAAGACGTCAAGGGATACTTGAATTATTTCGATAGGTTGGAACTATTAAGAGGGAATTTAATATGTTATAAATACAAACTATTTTAATAACCAGAAGGATTTTGAGGTAAATCCACTTTAAGATTAGGAAGCTAATGTGGGGAAATAAGATAATACATTAAGAAATTATATCAAAAACAACACCCATACTTCAAGTTAAACAAGTCATAACTAATGTATGAATATGATCTAATAAGTTGTAACCAGAATTGGATAAAACCTTAACATGAATTGTAAATGAGAATATCCAAGAATATCTTAGCTATCAGAACCCCTTAAGAAATATGTAGATGATTTAGACTTTAATTAAGAATTTGTGTAAAGAGGTGATTTTGACTTAAGTTAGAAATGAGTTTAAAAGGTTAATTCAAATCGTAACAAACCTCGAAATAGAAATTTGGATCTTTGAAATACTAATTTGAAGAAGTGAGTTCTGAAAATGATAAGATCAATATTAGAATAACCCTACTTGAACCTGTGTACGCATAATCAGAGTGCGCAAAGGAAGCGTGATGGTATTTTAAATAAAACTGTTTTAAGGGGTTTTCAAGCTAGTTGAGTAAGAAAATTTTCTAAACAAGATTTGATATTTAAACAAGAATGAAAGGAGTTACATATATTTATGAATTTTAAAGTGAATTTAGAAAAGTGTCATTCGATTAAGTGAATATGACAACTAAAACATGAATATTAAATGAGTATAAATTTAACTTATAAATGAGTTAATATGAAATGGGAAACGATTGGAATAAAATTTGAAATAGAATGAGTGTTTAGGAAATATAATTATATCCCTTCCCTTGTCGCTGGGTTTTGCTCGACCCATTGTCATCTTTGAGTATCACCCGAATAGTCATGCTTGGAATTTAACTGTCCAACTTTATTTCTGAATTCTTCCTCTTTCCCTGCTCTGATAAAGCCATGGATAAGTGAATTAATTTGGATTTGAAACCAGTATTTTAAAGTATCTCTTGAATTAAACTTGAATTTGTATTGAGAGCAATAGAATTTCTAATACTGAATTTTCGCCAAGATGGTATTTTGCAGGATAATTGAATAATTAGGGGAAGTTTACTTGAGAATTTAGATTTGAATTCTAATTTAAGCACTTGGCCTTAGAATTGATAAGGAAAGTCATGGTTTCTGTAAGAGTAAGTTAGAAAGATGATTTCCAAACTTTTAGAATTTTCTTAGGGTCATAGACCTCTAAGTACTAGACCGTATCTATTCTAGTTTCTCCCAGTGGTAGTGGTAGCAGCTAGGAGTCTAACTCGAAAAATATTCAATTGCAATTGTGACCAGTGACGACCCTAGAAATCATGAGATTATAGAAGTTTCCTTAGACTCTACCATTAGTGAGGATTAGATAGAGTACCCTGAGAATGATATAAGCCTTGGTTCTAACCATTTCATTTCGGATATGTTGAGGGGGAAATTCGAATTTAAAATTGGTTAAGGAGTTTAAATTTACTCGACTTCCTTTTCGAGGACGAAAAGTTTCTAAAGGGAGGGGGGTGAATGTGACATCCCAGAATTTTAACTAAGTTTGATTTGGATTTTTATTTATATAATTTTGAATTTTCTGGATATAAATTGATGTTTATAAGGTTTGAATATAAATTTTTACTTAGATTAAGTATCTTGTTTTATTTGTATGATTTTAAGAAGAACTTATTTTAAAAAGTTATTTTAAAGGATAGTTATTCCATTTAAGGCTATATTTAATGTTCGTTTAGATATGATAGTAATATATCTGTAAAGTAAGATTTATTTTAAAATAACATGAGATTTCGTATAAGTTTAAAATTCCTATTTTATAATTTTATTTACATGATATATCTTTTATAAAAATCTATTAAAATATTCAAATTTTAGTTTACTATTTTATAAGAGTTTGATTTTAAGTAATGAAAAAATATATTGATATGTTCAAAAAGATTATTATTCTATTTTAGACTATATTTAATGTACATAGATATTGTTAAGTTAAAATATTTATACATTTGTATTTTGGAAATTTTTATAAATATATTTCTATATGTTGTATATGAAATACAATGTCATTTTATTTAAGTTACACTTATATGTGTTAAAGAATGGTTTCATATATAAAGGTTACAAGGATTTTACTAAAATTTAATTTTACTTAAATAAATAAATATGCAATTTTGGCAAACATGCATGTTGTTGATTTTATGGAGAAGACATGTGTTCTCCTATGTTTAAAAATGCATGTAAATGGGTGTGTGAATGTAGCCAAGTGTCCTTGAATAAATTGACCAGTATACCCTTGAATCACCCTATATAATGAGGACCATAGTTCCATATTCTTGTGCACTTCATCCATTAATCACTTGCGGTGAATCTCCTCACGACATTTTCTTCTTGTTCTCTGTTTTTAATTTTCCTGTACATGAAAAATTCATGTTCTCCCCAATTAAAAATCCATATATTCCAATCTATTCAGTTTTTGTTGAAATGATCTGCACGAATATTGTTCATATCATCGTTTGTGATTTTTAGAAATTAACAGATCCTGTTTTTATCATATATCGAAGGATAAATCTCATATTTACTGTAAAATGGAAAATGTGTGTAGAAACTTCGAAAAATAAATCTCCCAATACAAGATGAATCGCTCGGTGTCGTCACCACCATTGCGATCAGTGGAGGATGTAGGATTTTTCATGAAAGCTTGGTACGATTCCGTTTCGACGATTGGAATTGTTCAAAATTAGGGTTACGGATGGTCGAAGATTCAAGCAACGATAGGAGAATCAGAGGGTGGTGTTGTGATGAGGATGGAGAGAGCTTTCATGTGGCAGAAATTGGTGAAGTGCGGCGCAATATTGGATGGTGCGATATGGGAATTTACGTACTGTCTGTAGTAGTTTTTTTTTGTCTCGGCAATGCGTCGGATTTTGATTTTGGAGACCGGAGTATCGTCGAATGGGTGCGTTCGAGTGAGAAGGTGAAGAGAAACATGTGGGTGGAGTCGGATGGTTGAACGGTGGAGGGATGGACGTGTGTATGTGCAAACGGTGCACGTTTATGGGTTCCAGGAAAGGGGTCTTGTGTGTGAAAAGGAAGAAGAGGGAAGAATAAGAGGAGGCACGGTTGGACTTGGATCAAGGAAATTGGGTTGGGCTTCTTTAATTTTTGGTAAGAAAATTCAATTTAATTTAAATCTAAATTGTCAAACTTTAAAAGTTAATATCTCCTTCGTTTTAAATCGAATTTACTCGCCGTTAGAGGCATTAGAATCGTATCAAAAATCAGAATATAGTGGTATATAGCTTTGATAAATTTTGTTAAGTAAAAGTTATAATAAAAATAAAATAAAAGCCCTTGTATATATAAATATATATATATATATATCGGATATCGTTATTAATAAATTTCGATATGTAATAATTAGCAGAAAAATCTCCAACTACTAATGGAAGTGTACTGAAAACAGTACGAGTAGCAGTGACAGTATTCGTTGGTATATTTGCTTTGGTAACGAAGATTTTGGAGCTCGACTGGTGAGAACTTCTAATTTAAATTTTTATTTAAATTAGTTAATTATAATTAGCTGAGATTAATTATAATTTATTGATGATGATTGTGTGATGGATGTTGATGTTTGAATGGTTGCTCATGTAATTAGATAATACACTGAACACGAGTAAGCGTTATTGACTATAACGCTTGTGCACAGTTAAAAATGTTGTTGTGATAATGAATTCGTATCCATCTGATTGTATGGTTCATTTGGATATATATGATTGCATTTTGTGATATCACACACACACTAACACACCGTGGTTGTGGAAAATATTTGGGTGATCGATTTAAAATCTCCTTCCTATATACGATTTTGTTTAATTATTAAATAATATTTAAATTTTGGTTTTTAAATTTAATATCAACTTTTAAATATTGAATTTGGATTTGGAAAATGATTTGGATTATGTATTGATTTTTATATCTATTTGAAATTTGGTTTTGGTAAAAAAAAATCAATTTAAATTCAAAATAAGATTTTTGAAATTTGAATATGGTTTTTATATATTATAATAATGATATAATATACACCAGAACGTTCTAGGATGACAGATAGGATGGTGTCTAGGCTTGGGATTGGAAATTCAGTTTCCTGCTCTCCCTGGCTATCCCTAACTGGTCCGACAACGGGATGGTAAATTTGAAATCTAGTTTGAAATATAATTTGAAACTGTTTTCAAATGATTTGGAAATATAATTAAAATTGAAAAGGACGTGAAAATTTATATTAATCGTATGGTTTGAATTGAACGCACTATGATGATACAATTCGTAAATATCGGTTTCAAACTTTAATGGCTATGACTTGATTATTTTAAATTGGCTTGACTCGAAATAAGGCGCATTGGATTTCAAATTATAAAAGTATTTGAATAGAAAGAACAATTTCGATTTTCAACATATGATTTTCGAGTTATATTCAAACAAATTTGAAATATGTATAGTTGCCGATCATAATGGAAATCGAATAAAACAAGTTTATTAAGTTGGAGAAATTTATGATAATTCCTAAAAAGGTGGTTTGAATTGGAATACTTGCATTTCGAGTAATTTTAAATCTATTTGATTTAAAGGGCTATTTTAATAGCAATACTTTGGTAACATTTCCAAATGTTATTATTGGTTTGAAATTTAAAGCAGGAATTATTATTTGACTATAAGAACGATTTATAAAATAATTCGAAGATTATTAAAGTATCGAGAATACTTATATGGGATTGAAATGGGATTTTAAAATTGTTAATTTGGATATGGTTGGAGATAAATCTTCGGTTGCTTGATATTAACTCGGTGGGTGAAAATTCATATTATCTGAGGAATTTAAAAGGTAATTCACCGTTATTCCACTTATAATATGAATTGGATACAGAGATTTATATTAAAGATAAGTTGATGTTATTTCAATCTAGATCAAATAGCAAAGAGTTGAATAAATCATTTATTTAAGATATGGGTTTCTCCACCTGATTGAAATAAGTTAGATAGAAATAATCTTCGATATTGGGTATAAAAAATTCATGGTATAAATGAATACTATCTGGGAATTTGGAAGATATTATTATATTGTTATTTCACTTATAGTATTCGTTGGTTATGAGAATTTATATCGAATATAAGTGGATAAAATTTCTGTGTAATTTATGATTCAATATCGATTGATTTCGGTTTTGTCGTGAATCGTATCTTCGATAATATCATTCTTGAAACCCGACGAGATCGAATGGTGGAAATTCATATCGTAATTGGAGATTTAATCAAGTCTTTGATTTGAGAGTATTAAAGATAAGAAATTAAAGCGAAGGTATAATCTTTGATTTCAAAGAAGAGTTTAAGATGGTAATGGGATATATGAATTTAAAGTAAATCAAATCTTGAGTCATAAATGAATTGGTAACTATATGGAAGGAGATTTGAGTTGAAAAGCCTGTGTAAACCATAGCTACTGCTTTAAAGTACGCTTGTTACTTGGAAAGACCGGGATCGAATATATGTTTGAAACCTAATCCAAGTAATAATACGACATTATGAAGCAATTCAAGACTTGAACGACGAATGAAGACCAGGAATATTTAAATTTGTTTAGACTGATTGTTGATTAATGTCTCGGTTAGGTTGGCCACCGATATGAGGTATGAGTTACATGAGACCTGAAGATATATAAATATTTTCAGGTTGTTGTTCCGTTCAGACCCAAAACGGATTCGTATGGATGGTGTGTCTGACGTTGAAATTGACCGCATAGCACTGATTTCCGTTAATGAATATCGGATTTGTGGCAATATATTATCCTCGTTTGTAAGTCATATGAACTCAGAGGGTATGCATTGGTTGAAATCAGTGATATGTCGTGAATTGTCAATATAGCATACCCGAGTTATGAAACGGGCTAATGATGATCAAAGAATGGCTTATCGAAGCATCGCTTTGTGTATGACGTGACATCAACAAACCTCACACCTCGGATTGATGAGAAACTGGCGGTTAGGTTTTATACTTATATATGAATTGATGATACAGCTGTGCAGCAGTGAGAAACCACTTAAGAACCTGGGGAAGTTGGGTATGTTCGGGGGGTCGTGTCTGATCGAAAACCGTTAATCTGCCCTGACGATGTGTAGTCGGTGTCCGCATGATGGATGAAAAAGCCGTTGAGGCACTTCGTTTTGTATCCCTGATTGATCTTTTGTGCCAGAAATCATCAAGTTGGAAATCCAATCTCCAATACGAGCCATACGGTTTTGGTTTGTATATATATGGCAAGATAATATTAATGGTATTATGTCGTCTAGGATTAATACATTTATTTGCAAAATTGCTTTTCACACTATATGGTAATATTAGAAGAGGATTTTCACATATGAAAGCACGTTTGGTTATCATAAGATAAAGCTCGCACATCTGGTGTGCGCTTGCATTGTGTGATGTGGGACGAGCTTATGATAGCCTCATTTTCAAAAGTCAAATCGAATTTCTATGCACGGGAATTCATATGGAGTTAACCCGTTCCGCGTTAGCGGCGTGGTCCGGTGAATTTCCCAACTTTAAAATAAATCCTAAAATAACTATTTTTGAGTTCTCACACCAGTCCCACGACTGACCTAGAGTTTATTGTTCCTTTCTAAACTCTTGGTGCCCATTAATTTCCACACGGGCAACTAGTGTTTAATTTTGCAGTAATAGGTCGTTGGAGCAGGATTCGAAGAGCTTTTAGAGTTGGAGTCCACACTAGAGTTGGAGCTTCCGCTATAGCATACTGTTCTTCCGCTGGGAGTATATTTTCTTTTCTTCTGATGTATATGTTGTAACTCCGATATTCTGTGTAGCTCTGATGTAATATTTGTAATGAAATAAAAAGTCCTGTTATTTTTGTTCAATGTATGTATGTACCCATAATAATTCGTCTTTCTGAACGGTTTAAGTCGGTTTAATTACCGAGGAAAATCGGGCAAAAAGATGGGTCGTTACAACCGACGATCTTCACATCGAATGGACGACTACTGATGCCTGGCATTGGGTCGCTCCCAGTAAAGGGTTAATAGTGGTAGTTTGTCCGGACATACTTGTTGATCGTCCGGATACGCGAGCACCTAGGTGACTCCGGTTTCGTTCAGACCCAGAACAGACTTGTAAATGGAAGTGTGTCTGACATTGGATTTCTTTCCATGTAAATTGGTTTCTAATTAATACATATCTGCTGCTGGCGGAAAATTTATTCTCTTGCTTAACACCCTTCTCTGAGACGCACGATCTCAGAGGTTATATATTGGTAGTTATCGATCGCATGGTTTGGACTGTCAATGTAACATGCCAAGTTGCAATTGATCGAGGCTTTTGTTGAAAAGCAGGGCCTTGTAGATGATGATCAAAGCTTAGCCTATATAGGCATAGCTTTGTGTATTTCGTTACCCCGCAAGCCTCACACCCCGGTATGAGTCAGAAACGGAGCAAGGGAACGCATGGAGTGCACACGTTTCTTTCTAGCTAGAAGTGGTGTCTGGGCATAACACGGCCCGACATTTTACTTATCTGGTTGATGGATTTTGAGGCATCTCGTATTTTTATTGGCCGCAATGGCCAATTTATAGGTCCAATAGGATCGGGAAGCGTGTGTTTAGGAATTGCCAATCCGACCTATTGCACTATTGGGGGACCAGCCTTGCAAAATCCAAGGGTTGCCCGTAGGTGTGATCCTGAGACATTGCTAGAGTGTCTCGAATCGATAAGGAGATCGTTCCTAGCCTTGACTCTTGATGGAAATCCAACCTCCAATACGACATCCTGCGGTTTTGATTGTATACCTATATATGGCGACATAGTAGGATGGGGTACTATGTCATCTATGATTAATACATTATGAATGAAATGTTTTTAAACATATACACACTAATAATAATATCAAATCCGCTTTCATCATATCAAGCATGTTTGACCATTATAAGGTAAAACTCTATCCTCCGGCTTGCGTTGCATTGTGTGATGGGACCTGAGTCTTATAATGGTTTCATTTTTCTAAAAAGCATTGCGTTGTTTAACGATTTACTTTATTTAAATTATGCACTGGCAATCCAATGGAGTAAACCCGTTCCGCGATAGCGGCGTGGTCCTGTGATTAGCCTCTTTATTAGATAAGTTAAGTAAGGATTTCTCACACCAGTCCCATGACTGACCCGTAGTTTGTTTCACTTTGCAAACTCAGGTGCCCTCTTTTTCACACGGGCAGTCGAGTAGCTTATTTTGCAGATATATGGAGCAGGATTCTGGATCGAAGCTTAGTGTTGTGTCCAGAACATTGATGGTCTTCCACTGTGTTTAATTTAATTATTCCGCTGCATTGTATTACATTTATTGTAATTTATCTTCCGCTATATTTTATTCAGTGTACTCTGATATATTCTGTACTCTGATGTAACATTATCATAATGTTTATAAAAATCTGTTATTATTTATTCTGATGTGTTGTATTTCCAAAGTTAGCGTATTCGGGTTTTGAGCGGTCTTGGTCGATTTAGCGGTCGATCGGGTCGGGCGAAATTCGGGTCGTTACATAATGTCAAATAAATCTAACCGCCCACATTACTTTACAAACAAGGGAAATTGATTTATTTCCATTCCATATTGTTTATAATATTATATAACAATTTTTTGCTATTTTTATTTATATAAAAATAGCTCATTTAATTCGAACGACGTTTTAGGTCTTTACGTGGCCCAAGCACTGTTTTTATTCAGATTTGAATTACACATTTCTCGAAATTTAACCATTGGATCTTAACAAATTTAATATCATTGGAAAGATCTTTCCAAAGCAAACCTAATGGTTCCAGTTATGGAAAAATCTGACGGTCGAATCTCTCGGTATAATCGTTTAAAGTTACGATTCCGAAACGCGAACTACCACGCGCGATTCGTTTTATATATATATATATATATAATTCGTTCGACGATTTCTACCCTGTTTATTCTATTACATGTAAATTTTTCCCAATTCACATTCATGTTAAATATTATATTTTTAACATACAAACATATATTTCAAGACATGTAAATTTTTGTACTATTCCTATTTATGTTAAAAATTATATTTTTAACATACAAACATATTTCAAGACATGACTATTTAATTCATTTCATTAACATGTTAAAAATAATATTTTTATCCAACCAAAAATATTTTAACATTTGATTCCTTTATACTACTTCACTAACATGTTACAGACGATGTTTTTATCTAATAAAACATTTTTAACATTTGATTCTTTTATTCTAATTTAACTTGATAAAAATGTCATTTTTAATGACAAAACATGTTTAACGTATAATTCTTTTTTGTTCTAACTTAACATGATTAAAATGTCATTTTAATGTCAAAACATGTTTAACATATAATTCTTTTAATCTGAACAAACATATTAAAAGTTACATTTTCAATGAACAAATCATATTTTAACCTGTAATTCCTTTAATCTAACTAACATGTTAAAAGTGATATTTTCAATGAACAAATCATATACTAAAATGTACTTCTTTTAATCTAACTAACATGTTAAAAGTGACATTTTCAATGAACAAATCATATTTTAACATGTAGTTCTTTTAATCTAACTAACATGTTAAAGGTCACATTTTCAATGAACAAATCATATATTAACATGTAGTTCTTTTAATCTAACTAACATATTAAAAGTGGCATTTTTAATGAACAAATCATATTTTAACATGTAATTCTTTTAATCTAACTAACATGTTAAAAGTGACGTTTTTAATGAACAAATCATATATTAACATGTAATTCTTTTAATCTAAACAAACATGTTAAAAGTTACATTTTCAATGAACAAATCATATATTAACATGTAATTCTTTTAATCTAACTAACATGTTAAAAGTGACATTTTCAATTAAAAAATCATATATTAACATGTAATTCTTTTAAACTAAACAAACATGTTAAAAGTTACATTTTCATATGAACAAATCATATATTAACATGTAATTCTTTTAATCTAACAAACATGTTAAAAGTGACATTAACAAATCATATATTCACATGTAATTCTTTTAATCTAACTAACATGTTAGAAGTGACATTTTCAAATGAACAAATCATATTTTAACATATAATCATTTTAACCTAAACAAACATGTTAAAAGTTACATTTTCAATGAACAAATCATATATTAACCTGTAATCATTTTTAATGAATCAATAATACAAATAAAATATAAATTTTATTGTCCAATCATTTTATGTAAAACATGATTCTTTCTAATGAATCAAACATACAATAAAAATGTAATTTTTATTGTTTAAACATTTTATTTAAAACATGATTCTTTTTTATGAATCAAACATACAATAAAAATGTAATTTTTATGTTTAAACATTTTATTTAAAACATGATTCTTTTTAATGAATCAAACATACAATAAAAATGTAATTTGATTGTGAAAATATTTTCTTTCAACTAAACAAGTTTAACAAATGATTATTTTTCTATCATCGCTAACATGATAATATTTTAATCAAACAAAATCATATTTTAATCAAAAAAAATCATATGTTTCTAACATCGCTTAACATGATAATATTTTTATCAAACAAAATCATATTTTTCTAACATTGCTTAACATGATAATATTTTAATCAAACAAAATCATATTTTTCTAACATCGATTAACATGATAAAATTTTAATCAAACAAAATCATATTTTTCTAACATCGCTTAACATGATAATATTTTAATCAAACAAAGTCATATTTTTCTAACATCGCTTAACATGATAATATTTTAATCAAACAAAATCATATTTTTTCTAACATCGCTTAACATGATAATATTTTAGTCAAACAAAATCATATTTTTCTGACATCGCTTAACATGATAATGTTTTAATCAAACAAAATCATATTTTTCTAACATCGCTTAACATGATAATATTTTAATCTAATAAAATCATATTTTTCTAACATCACACAACACGATAATATTTTAATCAAACAAAATCATATTTTTCTTCATACACAATTCAATCCAACCATTCATCGCAATCACAATCAATCAATTCCAATTTTATACAACACATGTATGAATTTTATATAGCGTATATATAAATTTCACATTGCAATCACAATTAATTTTATTTTAAATTTAAAAATCTCACATTGGTTTTGACTTCGCCTAAATTCATAGCAAGCTCCAAATATGTCCTAGTCTCTTCTAGAATGTAGAAGACGTCACGATCTCAACGGTTCCTGTTTCATATGATTTTGACATCGTATGAACAAGTTGTGAATTTTTAAATGTTAACGACATTTTAACTAATTAACTAAGTAATTAAATTAAAAAATCACCTTCTTCTTCCTTATAGTACCAAGGCCACGGTTTTTTTCACTTTTATTCAAAACTAGGTCAGAGTTTTGTGCGTGATTGGAAGCACTAGGGGAGGATCGGGTTATGCTACATCGGAGAGGATGGAGTGGCGCAACTGCGCCTGGTAGAGGGGTGGAGGTCGATGGCGGCCCTGGCCCATGGCGACGGACTGAATGCGCCGAATTCACGGCGATGGTTCTCCTCAATACGCGAGGATAATCCACAAATCGGGTATGGAATTGAAGAGGAGGATGAGCTCTACAAAATCCTCCAAAGGACCAATGGATTTTATTGTATGGAATAGAATAAATCGAGGGAGAAAGAATCAAACAACTATAGTCGTTCATTTCAAACAGAAGGTGGCAACTTAAGATAGAATTAGGGTTAGGTGAAATTCCATTGGCCGATATTTATAATATTTAATTCTTTAATTTTAAAAAAAAAACCGTTAATCCATACAAACTCCAAATCATCCCCAACGACTGTGGTCCCTAGCTGAATACCCTCATTCTGGACACAATGGATTATGTTTTGTAACCCGATTTGGCTATTTCAGTCTATTTTTCTTTAAATTAAAATATAAATCATTTGATATTAAATTTGAATGTACATTTTAATTTATCGGGGCTACATACTGATTCCAAAAATTCCCGAAAAATAAATATAGCTATATTTTGATGATACAGTCCTAACAAAATTAATGTGATCGAATTTGGAGATCGTTTGGAAAATGGCCTTTTTAATGGTCGACCCAATTCAATAGAAATTACCAAACACATTTTAATTTACCACGCTCACATATTAATTCAGAAAATTATGGAATTTTAAATCTAGCAAAAATTTGACATTCTGGATCCAATAAAAGTGGTTTCATCGAAAATGGAGGTAGTTTGCTAAACGGCGATTTTTAATAGCTTTGTTATTATTTAAAATGGAATTTTTAAATTCTGACACATTTTCTAACAAAATTTCCTTAAAATAAAATTTTAAATTGGTTCTGATTTTTCCGGGTTGTTACACTAACCCAGAGTTTATTTTCTATGTTTTCCCTAAACTCTTGGGTGCCCAAATTTGAATGGGCAGTCAAGTAGTTCAGGATTTTACAGATTTATTTGGAGGAGCTTGGAGCAGGAGGCTTCATCGTTAGATACTTAGAGTTTATTTCCGCTATATTGTATATATGATGTACTCTGATGATGTATGTAAGTTCAAATCCAGTTTGTATTTCAAAAGTGATTATAAATATTATATTTTAATCCATGCAGTTGTGAGATCCTGTTGTATTATTCGGTTCGATCTTCTATTCTAAATTTTCTTTCTTTCTATTTCTCGTCCTCTAACTTCTTTTTATTAATGATTCGTATTTTCGTGCAATTTGAGTTGGACGTGAGTTGTATTCAGTCGATTCAAATGGTACGGATTTGCGGGTCATTATACTTGGTATCAGAGCTGAAGGTTGAGTAGTAACCTTGGCTATGTGGCATAACTCGATAGAGATGGGGTCAGTAATGCCCTAGATTAAGTTTGAGCGTACATATATGAGTGCGTTTGTTATTTGATATAAAAACTATTTCATATTGTGTTGATTAAATGGTTTAGTGGTATAAAAATTCCAAATCGATGTGTTTAGCTGACGAGGTCGATAGGAGTTTTTAAACACTTGAATAGTGTAATTCAACACAGTATTGTTTTAAAAGCTGGGTGAAAGAAATAATTTTTCCCAAAATTATATTTTTGGTTTTAAAAGGATAATTTTCTAGAAGTATTAGTATATATAGATGTTTCGATTGTTAATCCAACTTAAAATAGCTATATAGATAACCAAATTAAATTTGTATAAGGAAGAGATGTAAAAACAAATCAAACTGAAAATTTGTTGAGTAAAACAAAATGGTTTGGTAAATTCAAAGATTTTGAATTTAAATGAAATCAAGTTATATGATTTCAGATTGGTTGGGAATTAAAATCGGGAATCTAGATTCCGGTATTTGAAAATTTAACTGGAGTTAAGAAATTGGGACCTAACTAGAGTTTGGTTGAGTTGAACAATTTTTTGAGTATTGTTTGATGTTGATTTCGGTCTTCGAAGTCAACATTTAGAAGATTATTTTCTTACCGATTTACAGTCAGGAATTGATAAATGTTGAAGTGAAGAAGTGTATAAATCAAAAATGGAAATGTTTTCCAAATGTAAGTAACAGATATTTCTTGTTATGAAGATGTCTGTGACTGATAGTAATTGCTAATATATTGAATGCCATGATTGCTGTGAATTGTTTGGCGGTTAATGTGATGACCCCAAACCCCGCTCCACGATGGCAAGGGTAATCTTTGGAATATAACACATAAACAAATAACAGCAGAACAGAAATATATAAATACACCAGATAATGTACAATAAATACACTGTATAAGCATAAACATCAGAGTTACGTAGTATACAGGATCATACTTAGTACAAAATACAGTTCAGCCTTACATAAAATGTCTACAGCGGAATCAAAACATAATATGTACAACAGGAGCTGAACAGCATAAAAGAAAGAACTGATAGAGTCCAGCCTCAGCACCAGCTATCCAGAAAGTGCCTGCTAAAACCTGAATACAAGGCTGCCCGTGTAGAAATAAGTGTACCTGAGTTTGCAAGTGAAACAAACTACGAGTCAGTCATGGGACTGGTATGAGAAATCTACTTCACATATCTTACAATAAGGCCAATCACAGGACCATGCCGCTAACGCAGAATGGGTTTACTCCAATGGATTGCCAGTGCTTTAAAACAAGTAAATCTTTTAAACATTGCAATGCTTTTTATAAAAATGAAGTCATTATAAGACTCAGTTCCCATCACACAATGCAACGCAATGCAGAGGATACAGTTTTACCTTATAATATCCAAAATATGCTTGATATGAATAAAACAAACCATTTGATATTATTACTAGTGTTTATATATTTCAAAAGCAATTTCAATCATAAGTATCAATCATAGACGGCATTAATGCCCCATACCACTATGTCGGCATATATAGGTATACAATCAAAACCGCACGATGTCGTATTTGGAAATTGGATTTACATCATGAACCAAGGCAAGGGATCGTCCTTACCGCTTCGAGACACTCTAGCCCGCCCCTCAGGACCCAGACTCAGGTGGGCCCTTGGATCATCAGGGCCGGTCTACACGGAGTGGATTAAAATGCCTGAACACTGCGTTTCCCCGCCCTATGGGGTGTCAACTGGTCATATACCGACCAAACCATCGGCCCAGGAGCGACCGATATAACCGAGGCGCCTCACTATCCATCATCCACATAAGTAAAATGTCAGGGGGTGTAAAACACTGACACCACTCCTAGTTAGAAGGAAACGCAGGTCCTTCCTGAGGTCCTATCCATTTTCTGGCTCATACTGGGGTGTGAGGCTCGCGAAACAACGCTAAACACAAAGCTAGCTATTCTAAACCGTGCTTTGATCATCAACCACAAAGCTCTGCTTTTCAACAAAAGCTTTGATCGCAGCATCTCTGCATGCCACGTTGTCAATATACAACGTCAGACACACATCCACTTACAAGTCCGTTCTGGGTCTGAACGAAACCGGAGGCACCTTATACCTCGCACATCCGTATAATCAACAAGTAAGTCCAGACTGCTACCACTTTAGCCCCCTTCAAGGTAGCTACTCCCATCGTGGGCATCAGTAGCACCCATCCATTCGATGTTAAGATCGTCGGCCTTGCACCGTCTTCATATCTTCGACTTCTAACCGTCGATAAATTATTTGAAATGAGAATTATCTCGCCCTTTTCAAATAATTCACATATATTTAGAATTCAAGTCAATTCATTTCAATGGTTAATTTATTCTACATCCGTAATTCAGTTCATTACTGTAATTTCAAGTCAAACACATTCAACCATCAAATATCCAATAAACCGGGTAAATTCGGTTTATTTCCATTCCATATCGTTTATAATATTTTATCATGATTTATCGCTATTTTTATTCATTTAAAAATAGCCAATTTATATAAACGACGATTCAGGCCATAACGCGGCCATGGCGCTGTTTTTCTTCAGATTTGATTTACACATATATGAAAATCTAACCGTTGGATCTTTACAAATTTTATATCATTAGAAAGATCTTTTCAAAACGAACCCAACGGTTCTAGTTTTGGGAAAATCCGACATTCGGATCTCCCGGTACAATCTTTGAAGTTACGATTTCAAAATACGAACTGCAGCGTCGTTATTCGATTTATTTTAATTATATATATATATAATCGATTCTGGCGTTGTTTTCATTCAGATTTGAATTAAACATTCTAGACAATCCAACCGTTGGATCTTTACAAAGTTGGGGTCGTTGGAATGATATTTCCAAAGCGAACCCAACGGTTTCGGTTTCGGGGAAATCTGATGGCCGGATCTCCCGCAATAATCGTTTGAAATCACGGTTTCAAAATACGAACTACAGCTTCGTTATTCGATTTATTTTAATTATATATATAAATATAATTCATTCTTCGATTTCAAAACCATATTCATTTCATTTGTTTGATAAAAACAATATCCAACAAATATTTATTTCAACACATCACTATTTTTAACAATTCATATATATAATAAAAATGTGATTTTTATTGTCAAAGTAATTTATTTCAAAAAAGAAGATTTTAGCAGTTTATATATATTATAAAAATGTGATTGTTATTTGTAAAACAATTTATTTCAAAAATGAATATTTTCTATATTTCATATATATCATAAAAATGTTATTTTTATTCTTCAAACCATTTCTATTTCTTACATTCAATAAAAATGTTATTTTTTCTTTCAAATAATTTTATCTTATTCATTCGATAAAAATGTTATTCTTATCTTTGAAATCATTTTATTTTATTCATTCGATAAAAATGTTATTTGTTTATCTTAAAAATCATTTTATTTTATTCATTAGATAAAAATGTTATTTTTATCTTTCAAACCATTTCATTTCATTCATCACATGAATATATTACAATACATGAAGATAAATCAAACACTGAAATATTTCAGAAAATTTCGGAAGTATAACGGAAGGGTAGTTAAAACCGGCACCGTCCCTAGTACGGCTCCTCGCTCTACCTTAAAGCCTCGCAGCTTTTGACAATGGGGATTTCAGTATCTAGTTCGTATGCAGACGAATTTTCCCATATACTAATCCTATTGGGATTTCAACCATAATCAATCATTTCCAATCAGCCATTCATAATATTCACCAAATTTCACATCAACCAAATCCAAACAATATCACAACCAATATGTATCGTCCATGGTCTGTGGACGAGGGGAGTACATATATATAGATATACGTATATAAATATATTTAGATTTCATTTCAATATATTTCAATATCATTCATCACATATATGATTTCTACAACGCATATATAACTTATACATCGAACATACAACTTATACAACGCTTATACATGAGGTATACAGCGCTTATATAACTCACACATTGACTATATAATTTATACATCGCCATTTCCATATCGTTTATAAACCAGAAATCTCACATTGGGTTCCACTCCACCAAAATGTGTAGAAGGCTCAGAAAAATATCTGGTTTCTTCTAGAATGTAGAAGACGTCTACATGAGTCCAATGTCCCTTGTTTCACTGGATTTCGTCAACATACGAAAAAGATATGATTTTTATTGTAAAATCATAAACCGTAGTGCTTTAAAGTACTATAATCAGTTAAATTAAAAACCGCCGTACCTTCTCTGAAATTGTTCAAAACTATGGTCTCGTTTTTCGTGCAATCCGTCGAGTTTGGTGACGATCGGCCAACGCCACCTTGGAGATCTTGGAAAGGTGCAGGCGCGCATGGGGGTGCGGTGGCGTTCGATCCACTTTAGCGGCGGCGATGGAAAAGTGAAATTGGCGACTTTCGAGGAGGAAATCTCGATGATGGAGCGACGAGACGGGGAGCAGGTAGTATGGATTTGAAGGTGGTGGAGAGGGCTACAATATTCCCAACTGGAGCAAGGCCTAATTGTGCGTGGATTGGCCGGAAATTGGCCGGAAAGCTTTGAACACCGTTCCGTCGTCGTTCAGGGGGTTTTTATCGGGGAGAGAGAAGTGAGATGATTGGCCCTTATTTTTTTATTTATATATTTTTAAAATCCCAAAAATACCCATTACTACATACGAACTCCAATCCAAACCCAATGACTGTCGTGCCTAGCTAAATACCCCCATTCCGAACACAATGGGATATGTTTCGTAGGCCCATTCGACTGTTTCAGTCGGTTTCTCTTCAAATTAAAATATAAAACATTCAATATTCGATTTGAACGTACATTTCAATTTGCCAGGGCCACAAACGGGTCCTAAAATTTGCAGAAAAATAAATCTAGCTATGTTTTGACGATACGGTCCCAACAAAACTAGTTTCGTCGAATTCCGAGACCGTTTGAAAAATAGTCATTTCCTGGTCGATCCAATTTAACAGAAATCAAGCACATTTTCCTTTGCCACGCTCACATATGAACTTCAAAAATTATGGAATTTGAAACCTAGCAATAATTTGACATCCCGGATCCAACAAAAGTGGTTTCGTCGAAAACAGAGGTCGTTTGCAAAATGTCTATTTTCAAGGGCTATATATACTCTATAGCGACCTTTCTGAAAATTCATTTGGCCACAACTTTTGAGTCCTACTATGAAATTTTGATTTTTCAGATTTGTTAGAAAGATATTCATAAACAGATTTAAATATTCTTGGTTGCACTAAAATCCGTTTTATTTTGCACCCGTATAGTCAGTCAAAGTTTGAATTCAAATTTTTAAACTGCCGCGCCATTTCAGGCCTTGTTTATAACTAAAATAAATATATTTATTTTCAAACATCGATTCAAATAGACTTTTTGTCTTTATTATTTAAACTAATTTATTTCAAATATTCAAAATTCACTGAAATAGCCAAATTAAATTTTTTAAATTGGTTTAGATTTTCCGGGTTGTTACAGTTAACCTGTGTATTTTGAACACGTTTTTTTAAGGGACGACCCATGTATTTGTTTTGAGTATAAGTCTATAACTGTAGATCTAACTATAATCTCCTTGGTACTCTTCAATTTCGAGGATGAAATTTTTTCAAGGAGGGTAGATTGTAATGCCCCAGTTTTTGATTGAGTTTGTAATACAATTTATTATGGGTTATTTTAGTAATTGCTTTAAAATAATAAGTTGTAAATAATAAGTATTGGGAAAACATCAAGAATATGTATATTGGTTTAAAAAGTATTTAACCAATGTGTAGATATGTTTATAAAGCAAAATAAGTAATGTTTGTTAATTCGTTTTGTAAAATATTTTACCCCTTCTAAATATAGAAAATATTAGATGTAAATGTTATAGATATCAGTATAATAATATAAATTCTTATTTGTATATTTTACTTGTTATATAAGGAATTGTTATTGGAATATTTTATTTTTATTTGCATATGAACTTGTTTTAAACTCATGTTGGTTTAAAATGATATAGCTAATAAGAATATTGATGTAACGTCCATTTCTTCACATCCAAGCATTTAAGGGAAGAAACATCACATATAACCTCTTTTCAATATACTACAGCACATACTTAAATTTACATTGGAGCCAACCTAGCTTAATGTCTAAAATGCTTTGCACATTGCTTCTTTATAGATTAAGCAACCTACCCAATCGCCTTTCAATCAAAATGCATGTGCATGAAAATTTGATCACCAGCTTTTTGCACATGTTTTCACATCAACGTTGAGCAGCCTACCTAGAAATGCATAGCAATATATATAGTCTATATTTCTTAGTGGCGAAGTAAGCCCTTAAAGCATATTCAGTGCATGGATTGTGAGCACCTTAGTGTACTTGTATAGGTTGGCCAGCCACTTCGAATAGCTGGATGAATTGATATGAGAAGAAACCCTGTGCCATTTCATTTCCATCAACAGTTTTAGACAGCCTAGACACCTTTGCAAAGCCTATACAATCTAGTTGTATTGTATACTTTTATTTGCCGATAAATACACTTGTTTCCCCTCACACATTCACATAAAAAAATTGAACCGAAGTAATAACAGACAAAAAACAGGGATGGGCATCATTTGAGTGAATCTGGAATTTGCATAAACAAGTAAAGATAAAAACCAATGAGCAAAAGATAGTGAACCAATTTCAATGTGAGTAAACCTCACTTATAACTCGATTTTAATCTACCCTTGTTGTACTGTGTATTGAAGGTTATGCAAGTATATCTGCTAGTTATGGGGTATCATATTCCATCTTAATTAGATCCAAGTCTGGAAACTAGAGCTCATATAATAGCCGCAACTTGAAACCAAAATCATGAAACTGTAAACATGAAATTTGTGGCTAGATCTTACTCCGTTGTTCATTGATCGTTATATGCTAAGTCAATATATATTTACATATATCTACGTATGCATTCATAGTGTAATTCTTGTCAAAGGTTTACAAACCCTAGAATGAAGGAGGACAAAAATAGCTAAACAATGAAAACCGTCGTGAGTAAATTTCTCCTGTTTAGCATTTGATTTTTACCTATTATGGGTAAATATATACACTTGCATGTATGTTTGGATGAATTAGATTATTTGTTAGCAATATATTTTATGTCAAAACACTATGATCATTTGAAAAACTGAACAAGAAAATGTCAGAGTGAGGGAAAAGAACACAAAACAGTGAAAAACAGAGTATAGGTGAGTAAACTCCTTTCTTCCATTTAAATATAGTATGGGAGGATTTACATTACTATGCGAACTGATACACACACACACATACATGTTTGATTTCTCCTAATTGTCATTGCATAAATTCAGTCATCATGTAAAACTATAGTAGACGGAAAACTGAAAATCCTGTAATCGCTGAATAAATCTAGAACTGGAAAACCAGTGATCAATACTTGTGAGTGCAACTCCCCTTTATATCTCATAAAAAAACTGTTTTTGTTTGTGCATAGTAGTATATAGATACCCATATAGGAATATATGTTTTAAAAGTATTAAAGTTAGCTAAGAAAAATCTTCATGAACCTGGGCGTACATACTAAAAAAAATACAGTAATAAAATATGTGAGGAAATATCTCGCATTCCTCTACTGTTTATACATTTAGCTCTTGAGGATTCAAAATGACATATATGTTTATATGTACCCGATATATTGAATGCAAATATTTATGTAGGTTAAAAGATAGTTGGATTTGATTTAGGGATTGAACAAAATCGAGGATGTAACAAAATACAAAGGACAATGAAGTAAATCCAACGACAGTTCTGTTTAAAGATATTGATAATATTAGCTTAATATATCATTTCGATTGTATTTAAGAAGTTTATGTTTATTGCCAACAAACAAAAGTTGTGGATATGATGCTAAACAATGAACTAAAACCATTAAATGCCCATCTACAGTTCTCGATGAGTTGGCTCATCTCTGTAGTGTATATAATGAACAATTAACTAATAACATGAGAAAGGAATCAACATGAATAGGAAAAAGAGGAACTTGGGCTTAATATGTGAATGGGGAAGGCCAGTTAGTAATGGGATTCAGCCAGCAGTTCGTGGGTAAGAGGACAAAATGTAAAGAAAGGAAAGGGTTAATTGTATTAAACAGCGGATGTGAGAAGGAGGCATTTGAGAGCCTAAGTGATCGGTCGTTGGTAGAACCGAGGGAAGATGTGACGTGCTAGTGGTAGTTCGGCAGTCCCCGGATGAGCTAAAGCGCAGTGCACATGCAGGGCCGGACCTGAGTATATATGGGCCTAGTGCAGACCCAAAATTTTGGGGCTTTGATTTTTTTATGAAATTGAACTTAAGTGAAAATGTGTTTTTTCTACTGTGCATCTTCATTGAGAAAATTGCGTGTTTCAGCAAACTCATAAAGTTTTTTCCCACATTTTCAATCTGTCAACTAGAGGTCTACACAAGCCACATCTCCATTTTAATATATTGATTGATGTCGACAAAGTATACAATCAAATCTACTTTTTCATAGATAAATTACTATCAAGTATACGCATCCTGACAAGAAAAAGCAGCTCTAGTAAAGATAATACAGTTTTTTTTGGGCCCCCTGACCTAATGGGCCCTGTGCGGTCGCACGGTTCGCACTAGGCCAGGACCGGCCCTGTGCACATGTACGCTGAAGGGTGTACACAGCATTGTGTACATTGGGTAGTGTAGGCTTTAGTCTTTACTAGTACTAGAGAAGAAAGAAGCATGCAAGAAAGAAAATATCATAAAAATAATAAGAATATAAATGTATATAGAAACAGAAAACATAATGGAATAAAAAAAGAAAAAGGAAAGTAGTGTACAAGGGTTCATGTCTGTTGCTGGGTTTGTATGGGATATACTAGCGGAAACTGGGTGGAACCGTTAAAGCAACTAATACGTGAAAGAGGGGAACTGGATGCGAATCTGGAATGCGTGGAAAAGAGGGTAAGTTCATGGGTGAGCTTCGGCCCAGCAGTAAAAAATAATAATAGAAGAAAACGAAACGAAGAAAGGAAGTTTGGGAAAGGCTACGTTAAAAACGTGGCACAGCGAAAAAGAAATGAGAAGAAAGAAAGGAGGGTGGGCAAGATTTGCTGAAGAGTGAGTGGCAAAAAAATTTTTTGCGTAGGAAGTTACAACGAAATGAGAGGAAAAGGATTGGTGAAATTTTTCTTGTTGCTGCGTGGGTTCATGGGGTTATTGGGCTTGGGCGTGGCCCTCGTTTAAAAAAAAGAATAAAAAGAAAAGTTAATGTAAATATAGTTTGTATATATATATAAATAAATATATGTATGTATTAGTAAACATATAGGGTGTGGGCTTATATAAATGGGCTTGGCTCATTATAAAACAATTAAAATAGAAAAGAAAGAGCATTTCACGTAAAAGCCCAAATTGTAAATAAAATATAAGACATTTATATAATATAAACACGCATATATATATATATATATATATATATATATATATATATATATATATATATATATATTGAGGTGTATAAAATATAGGTTTAGACCAAGAAGATATGATCAAATATTATGGTTGGTGTGTGTGAGCGATCGAGTCAAACATTGTTAAGGAACTCAACGTAGTTAGCAAATTTAAACTAGTCAATTTAAATTAAACTGATTCGAAAAAAATGATTGAAATACTATACGTAGATTTAGTCAACATTTAAACTATTATGAATTGTTTGTTGAATTAATTGGTTTATTAATTATGTTATATTTAGTTACATTAATCGTAATTAAATATTTTTATTGACATCTGTTAGTGGAAATAAACATCGTTCCACTATATAACCGTATGGACTGAATTGTTTGAACACTCTATTAGCAAAAATAAACACTGTTTTGCTACTTATTACTTTGACATATTTTATCAGTAATTATATGTGTTGAGATGTTATGTTATCAGTAGAAAATATTGTATGCTTGGTTGTGTAAAATTTGATTGACAAATCAAATATCGTCTGTCATAAGAACTGTTATTGGCCTTGGGAATAACTAAGTTGAAATTTCTGTAAAATAAATCAGAAATAAATTCAAGTTTTAGTAATTGGATATTAATTGTTTGTGAGAAACAATTTAATGGATTATTTTTTAAACCAATTATATTATAAATTTATTTAAAAAGGAGGAATCAATTATAATTAGTTAATCAGGTGGTTTAAGGTTGATGTAAGTTAATGGTTTAAATGAGGATTGTTTATTAGATAAATTTGCTTCAATAGAAAATGGTTAAATAGATTGTTGTTTAAAAACATGGAATGTTTTTGATAAGATAATGTGAAGTTTTAAATAGTAATTTAACTTCGGAAAAATTTTCCGAGATGATGTATTTTAACTTAATTATTATTTTAAATTAAGTAGTTTTGTAAAGAGAATTTGATTACCAAAAGGGGAAAGAAATTGAGTTGATTTATTTGAATATAAATAGTTAAATATTATTGAAATATGGCTTAGCGACCAAATGGCGTTAAACCTGTCTATTTTATTTCATATTTGATAGTTAAATCACCGACTATCAAATCTGGACCATTTTCGTTACCGTTTCGAGGAGATCGAAATCTAAATTTCACTTCGATTCGATATACGTTATAAGTCAGAGATTTTATTGAAGACCAATGAAGACGAAGTATTGCAAGGTTGTTCTGTTTACAGGATAGTGCCTTCAATTTGTCCAATCCTAGGACAACTTGTATGGACGAATGTCTGACAAAGTATGCCTAACCAATCACGTATGTTGATCTCTTCAAATGTATTTATGCTGGTGGCAGAGGAATTCGTTTCTCTTGCTTTATACCCGTAATATATTTTTGGGGAAGTCAATTAGTGGTTGGCGGTATTGACGATGTGGCATTCAAAGAAATGATTTGTCAAAGATAAGTTCATACTCAAGACCCACAATCGGGAAATGACAAAAATCGGGCAGGCAGCTGGCTATGTGGGCCACTCCCATTAGGGTGTATTGTTATCATCTAGAGAATATTCATTTTGTTACTTCTTTCGCTTCTGTATCTCCCGGGAACGGTTATGTTGCCATAAGGTGAAAATATATTCGATACACTCGAGAGAAATGAGTGGTCAGTCATGTGTGGGCTGGATTGCAAGACATTCTTCTTGAACCCAGTGTATTCCCCTCTAGAGATATACTATCGACATATGGTTCCATACCTTGTCATAGTTGGAAATCCGTTATCCAATAAGTGCTCGCGGTTTTGATTGTATACTATATACGTAGAGCGTGAGATGCAAGTGTTCTACTAGATTGCTATTTATTTGTATTTAGATACTATTATAATATCAGAAGATACATGATTTCAAAATGTTTGGGTTATGATAAGGTAAAAACCATCCATGTTTATTTGTGGATCGGTCTTACGATTATCTTTTCTTTCAAACATTTTTGAAAGTTAAACAAGTGTTCTCATAAGGGAAAAACCCGTCCCGTTTTTACGGCATGGTCTTATGAGATATCCTTTATCAGAATCAGTTTGTTTTAAAATCGTTTACTCATACCAATCCCATGACTGACCCAGAGTTTATTTTCTATGTTTTCCCTAAACTCTTGGGTGCCAAAATTTGTATGGGCAGTCAAGTAGTTCAGGATTTTA
Source organism: Allium sativum (assembly GCA_030737875.1). Taxonomy (NCBI): domain Eukaryota; kingdom Viridiplantae; phylum Streptophyta; class Magnoliopsida; order Asparagales; family Amaryllidaceae; genus Allium; species Allium sativum. The sequence continues at coordinate 617,131,903 of CM060918.1, read as the reverse complement.
CAAATTTATTTGGGGGATCTTAGAGCAGGAGGCTTCAGCGTTATATATTTAGAGTTTATTTCCACTGTATTGTATATATGATGTACTCTGATGATGTATGTAAGTTCAAATCCAGTTTGTATTTCAAAAGTGATTATTAATATTATATTTTACTCTGCTGCGGTTGTGAGATTCTGTGGTGTTATTCAGTTCAATCTTCTATACTAAATTTTCTTTCTTTCTATTTCTCATCCTCTAACTTCTTTCCATTAATGATTCGTATTTTTGTGCAATTTGGGTTGGACGTGAGTTGTACTCAGTCAATTCAATTGGTACGGATTTGCGAGTCATTACAGGTACTGTGGGTTGTACCTAGATATATCGGGCATATAACCACTTATATATGGACTATTAAATTTAATCTACTGAGGGTTGATGAGTACGATTAGCGTAGAGGTGAAGGTATTATAAACCTTAACAATCTAATAAAAGTAAATCAGTCATAGAACAATGTCTGTAGTATTATCTTTAAAAAGTACAATTTGTCCATTCAGCGAAACTTTTGCTCTGACCCTCTTCTCATAACAAACCCGCAAGTTAGACAGGTGGAAGAAATTTCACAACTTAGAGACAATTGCTAGTCAGTTTCATTATTATGATAAGTATCTACTAGTTATATTTTATTTAGTTTCACCGTAAGATATTCTATCATGAGCTATGATGTATTTAGCTTTGCCTTTCTGTAGGATACCAAACAAACTGTAATGACCCAGATTTTAACCTGTTAAGTTTGAATGTTCAAAATTAGTTATAAATGTTAATTAGGAAATATAGGAGGATTTTTATAAGGAAATTATTTATTATAAATGAAGTTTGTACGTATAATTTATATTAAATTAATAATGAGTTCGTAACATCGCGGTAGTTCATAATATTACGTTTTGAACTTTAATTGAATATACAAAATCCAATATATGTTGGAATTCATTGAAATAAGAATCATCCGAATCTATTTGATTATAACTTTCTAATGAAAGAGAATAATCAAGATTTCATATTATAGATTTTGAGTTATATCCAAATCAAATTCTTAGAAAGTCGTTATGGAATCGTTTATAAACCATAGCGATAAATTAAATAATTTTAATTCGTATTGACGTTTAGAGTCAATATATGTATATAGTTCATTATTTTTGGAGATCAGATAATTTGGTGTCCAAAATACCGTCATTTTACGTGTAAATCATCATTTCGGGAGTACATTCTTAGAATGCAATGAAATTTGTGCCATTGGATTCATATTAAAAAACTATTATAGGATTTTGATTTTCATATTGATCGGACTTACCGTTCAACCATATGAAAGATAAACATTTTAATTTTTTATTCAATTTAGTATGGAACTTAAGGATAACCAATTTTCAAATGAACTCGGATTTTAACGAAATTATTTTATTAAATCCGCAGTTATTAATTATTGCAGGATTTCAAGTTTCAAGTCAATTGGATTTATTTTGTAATCATGCGCAATATAAACGCATATCGATTCACATTGTGAATTTAAAAAAACTTACAAATGATCTCGAAATTCGATGAAACCAATTCCATCATGTCCGGAATATTGAGTTATGTTAGGATTACGATTTTCATCACAATTGTCGGTCATATGTAGTGGTTTTAATGTGTTACTTCATGCGTAAGTTTCATAAAATAATAAAATAATAATATCCTTCCTTTATAAATACCACACCATACCGTAAGTTTCCAGTCAACCTCTCATGCGTGGTCAACCTTCAGAAATGCCGCCACCCTATTGTTTGTATGGACTAAAACTTCTTGTTTTCCTTTTCGTTTTTCTCCTCTTTATCGATCTATCGCTCAGACCTTCAACTAGAATATTTTTGAGGGCATCAAGACCTTTCAACTGAATGGTGGCGATCGGGTATAGCTGGACGTGGTAGCTGGATCGATATTAGAAAGCGGCAGTAGTTTTGGGTGTTTTACTGGAAAATGGGGAGACTGGGTCGCACGTGGTTCCAAGCGATTGACAAGGCGCTGAGGCACACCGGCGAATGGCGTTTGATACAGTGGTCTAAGTTTGGCGCAGCGATCAGAGGTGGAGTCGTGTGTATGGGTGCTGAAAGAAACACAACAACGTGCAAAAGGAAGAAGGATCCGGTCCAAAATTCTCTAATCAACGTATTAGATTTAATAATTAATTAATAATTAAGGTTAATTATTTAATTAAATCGTGTGAACATATAATATTTATAATTCATGCGTATGTTAACATAATTGAACCAAACAAGTTGCATTGGAATCATGATGATGAATACTACATTCTGGAACTGATTTGGACAAACCTGGAATTAATTAGAATTTTCAAATAAATTAAATGCTTGTTTAATATAACTGAAACTGAACTACTACAGCGATAAATGGAATCAAAGTGAGTATAACTCACTCAGTTTGACCCACTTATATTTCATATAAGTCGGGAATTTTATTGTGTGCTATGATTGTTTGATGTATGCTAAACACACACACACACATATATATAAATTAAACTTTCATTTAATTTAATTGATGTCAAATCGTTATTTCAACGATTATTTCCGAATGAGGTAACTTGCCTTGTTGGTTACGTTTATAGTAATATAAATGTATAAAATTTGAAAGATGGATGTTGGATTGTTGTTATTGGTTAATTATCGAAAATCATATATGTATATTGAATTGGATGATATTATTTTGAGCTAACTGTTTGTTATGTAGGAAATGACAGGCTAAGAATCCAACATGATTCCTCACTAATATTGATAATGCTTATCATATATGATGGATATATTTGTTGAGTGAGAAATTGGATGAAAACAAATCATTATTTCACAGTTTGGTATTTTAGTTGTCGTTGGCTCTTTAATACCGTCGTTATAATAAGAAATTATTGGAATCTATTTTTAATTGATTCTGAGACATTTTATGATTATATATATATATATATTGAATTAGTCGTTAAAGTATATAAAGAAAAATTTATTCTCTGAAGATATAAACTATGATTTTGTTTTCAAAATAAATTCCGAAGCTTAATTTACATTTCTTTTTATGTAGTCGTTTAAAAGTGATTAAAGTTAATTTCTTAATATTATTAAGTTCTAGATAAGTGTTTTAGAATTGATCGTTTAAAATATATTGAAATAATGTAAAGGACGTAGAAATATTCGTAATTTGTTAATGAATTGGTAAAAATGGGTTTCATATCTAGTGAACGTATTCGTCAAAGTTGCTTACAAGTATAAAAGTATTTTGTGAATGAGATGTGTGGAATAACAGATTTCATATTTTAAATTGAATAGTAAATGGAATTTGATGTGATACTATAATTAATATCAGTTGTAGAGTTACGAACTTCTATCTATCTTAATATAAGAATTTTATCGATTAAGGTCTGAAAGGTAAATAAAATATCCCAACTTGAACGATGTCACTTTTATCAAGGGATGGTATTAGTTTGTAATGGTAAAAGATGTTGAAAATAGTTTATTTTTCTTATATGAGGAATATTGCAACATATTTGCTAGATTTTGAGATGTAATCAGAATTATTGGATTTTTAAGTATATTGTGTATAATTTGGCATTGTTTGGCCTAAGTATAAGGTGTACCATTCGGTTATGTATATAATACTATTTTCTAAGTAATGGAAATAGTACGGTTTTCAAAAGGTAAAGATATAAATGGAAATACATATATAAGTTGAATTATATTGAAAAGGATTATAAATTGGATTTCCTATAAAAGAAATCGCCAAATAGAAGTTTAAATGTCGATAAGTGGTTTAAGAAGCATTTTAAGGAAAGTATAACAACTATTGCAAAATGTTCGAAAATTTGAAAGTTAAATATTGATTTGCAAACATGTATTTTTATGAAAGGACTTATTTTTTCTGGTTTTAAAAAATAAATAATGGTTATTTCAAATGATAGGTTATAATGGAATTTGATAAAATAAATGTGAAATCAGATCATTTTGAAAATATTAGAAGGCTGAATGGATACACATTAAAAATGGACTATTGGTTAGTTAATATTATGAAATGGTATTTCGTAGTAAAGTTAGAAATAATTACTTGAGATTATGAAGGAATATAATCTTTTAAAATGGTAAGAGGGAGTTAAACCAAACTTTGAGAATGTTTGAGGAAATTATGAATTATTTCTTAAATAAAGTTTAAATGAAGATTTGAACTATATTTTAATTTATCTTTCCTAAGTGCCGGAAAGGAATTTTGCAAATATATTTGAAGTATAAGCCAAATGAACTCCGAAAGAGAAGTGATTTGAAATTATATTTTAATTATGGTAATTAAATTCCAATTATAATATTTGGAGATGTCATAACAATGTTTTACGTGAAATTTGTTAAACCCAAAGTGTGGAGTATATATATGAATTGTTTCTAACGTATTTAAAATGGTTTAATAAGATTCTTATGAAAGAAGTGAAAATCTATTTTCGAAATATTGAAAGATTCAGAAATTTTAATTGACGAATGGCTAACTAAAGAGACCAAGTGGCGTTGTGTACTGAACGAGTGAATTCATTTTATTTTCATGGTTGTTTATTTGGCAGTTAAATAACCGACTATCAAATCTGGCCTGTAACGACCCGAATTTTTCGATCATTTGAATTCGAATATTTAAATTTGTTTTAAATATTATATTAGATATATTAATGGATTTTATATTGAATTCATCAATAGAATGAACGATTTAATGTTTATATTTACATTAAACCTAACTTGTAACAACGCGGTGGTTCGTAATATTAAGTTTTGAACTTCAATTGAATATAAAGAATTCGTTATAAGTCGGAATTTTGTGAAACAAGAAACATTAAGATCTTATTGATTATAATTTTGTAATGGAAGAGAAAAATTGAGTTTCAGCTTATAAATTGTGAGTTATTTCCAAATCAAAATTTAAAATAGTCACTATGGAATCGTTAATAAACGTAACGTTCATTTAATAAATTATAAAAGGATTTTTATATAATTTGGATATCATTTAACTCAGAAATATTAATATGGAGTTATAATTCCATATTGGTTTATATTTGGAATTGTGTATTATTTTATTTGGGTATAAACGATGATAGTAATTTATTATTATTAAATTTAATTATTTTTTAATATTATTCAATATTATATAAGCTGTAGAAATAACTATTTTTCAAACAACCTTCATTTTCGATGAAATGAATTTTATTGGAATACGTACAACTAATTATTGCTAAATATCCAATTTGGGGCTAATCGTTGTTATTTTGAATGTATGCGATATTTAAATGTGAACCAACTAATAAATTGGAGTTTAAAAAACGTTATTTGTGCAAACAAAACCGAATTTTGACGAAATAAGTTTCTTTGGGTGTAACGACAACGGATTTCGCCCGGACCTAATCGATCGCTAAATCGACCAAGACCGTTCGAATCCCGCATACGCTAACTTTGGGTATACAACACATCAGAACAAATAACAGAAGACTTCAATAAACATCATAATAATGTTACATCAGAGTACAGAATATCAGAGTATATCGAAATATAATACACAACGGAAGATAAATTTACATAAATGTAAAACAGTGCACAGCGGAAATATAAACTACACAGCGGAAGACTGTAAATGCCTGGACACAGCTTAAAGCTTCAATCCAGAATCCTTCTCAATGCATCTGCAAAATAAAACTACTCGGCTGCCCGTGTGGAAAATAGGGGCACCCGAGTTCGCAAGGGAAAAGCAAACTACAGGTCAGTCATGAGACTGGTGTGAGAAACTCTAACAGTTATAATTAACTTATTTGATAATATGGTATATCACGGGACCACGCCGCTAACGCGGAACGGGTTTACCCCCATGAATACCAGTGTATAAACAACAATCAATATAGATATATGGATCTACTATGCATCAATCAACATGCAATATCCCAATCTACCCACTTAGATTAATCACTACACTTAGATTTTCTAAATCCAATTCAATTTACAGAAATTATTCCTTTGGATTTTATTCCCGATTTCCTATTTCAAATCATTTGAAATACATATCTAACTTTCTATATCAAAGTAGAATTCACTTCGGGATCTCAAATCAAATCATTTGGAAATATGAATTCCAAAACATAACAATGCATACAAACAAGTATGCAACCAAATATCGTGCTCCCCATCGACAAGGCAAAGGGTACGCACCTCGCAACTCGATATATATATATGTGCACCTACCCCACATAGGAGTAGGCTACACCGACGATGCACCTCCCACACATGGAGAGCATACAGCGCCCTCTCACCCATACTTTTAGTCTCAGGGTTACCCGAATCTTTAGCCACATACTAAATCATTTCATATCCCGAAGTAGGGAAATCATTTCACAACATAATAATCACAAGTACTTTCAAAATATAGTACTTCACATCAGTAATTCACGCATATGATCAGTCACTATTAATCACATAACCTTTGAGCTCGTACGTCTCAAAGAAGGGTGTTAAGCAAAAGAATAAATTCTCCGCCACCAAACAGATACATCATCAATAGCAACTAATCAAATATGCGATGAACCACAATGTAACATATAATACATTTCTAAATCATTTTAGAAATCATCGGGTTTTGGGCCTCGAAATCCTTTCTGTTTTATAAAACATTTTTATAAAACATTCCCTGTCCAAAATCGGGAATACATTTCTTTTCACTTAAGAAAAATATCATTTCACAATCATTCATTAAATTTGAAATGGACACAACATCGCTAAACACCTTATCGTCAAATCGTGAAGTGTTTCACAAGGAGTTAGCACATAGATATTTTCAACCCAACCCAATGCTAAATGTAAAAGCATACTCTGCTCATAAACTGGTCGAGCACAATCCATACAATCAATCAATCAAATTTGACATTAAATATAAGGTTTTGAATAGAGATAGTATTGACTTATATTCAACATCAAATCCTGAAACCAACAGATATCATATCGGGAATAACGATATCGATATCTTCCAAATTCCCATCACGATATCTGTATAATCACGGAATCCAATATCGAAAATATCCAAAGGTAATTTCAATTCAAATCCAATCCAATTTATTTATTTATAACCATTGGATTATTTTTCTAGTTAATAACTAGTTCATTTCGATAAGAATCTATTTTTATCTTTTCAAATATGGAGTTTTTCACCTCAATTTTTCCTAAATCATTTCTTATGATTTTACGCAAATTATTACTATTTTTAATAATTTTATTAAGGTCCGTACAGTCGATTTCCATCAACGGCCATCGAACTGCACTTACAACGACCTTTTCTGAATTTGATTTGGATGTATCTCCAAATCCAACCGTTAGATTTCAAATTTCTCATATTCATTAGAAGCCTCTTCTCGATACGAACCCAACGGTTCCGGTTTTAGGAGAATCCGACGGTCGGATCTCCCGTAATATTCGTTCGAAGTTAATGTCCGAAATTCGCGAACTGCCGCAGCGCGGCGCGTTCTATTCAGGCCATTATATTATATATATAATATATATTTCGTCGATTTCTATTTAAAATGAATTTTATAAATCGTTTTAAATTCCTTTTCAAATCGATTTCAACTTTTATTCAAATTCAAATCCAAATTGAATTTTCTCTTATAAATTCTTTTTACATTCACTTCTATTTGATTTCAATTCAAATCGAAGTCAATTCTATTTCAATTCGTTTTCAATTGAATTCAATTCAATTCAGATTTGTTTTCTATTCGATTCAATTCAAATTGGTTTTCTATTCGATTCAATTCAAATTGGTTTTCTATTCGATTCAATTCAAATTGGTTTTCTATTCGATTCAATTCAAATTTCAATCTAATTTGTTTCTATATTCAATTCATTTCGAAATCGTTTTCAATTCAATCCATTTCGAAATCGTTTTCTATTCAATTCATTTCGAAATCGTTTTCTATTCAATTCATTTCGAAATCGTTTTCTATTCAATTCATTTCGAAATCGTTTTCTATTCATTTCATTTCGAAATCGTTTTCTATTCAGTTCAATTCGAATTCTTTTTCTATTCAGTTCAATTCGAATTCGTTTTCTATTCAGTTCAATTCGAATTCGTTTTCTATTCAGTTCAATTCGAATTCGTTTTCTATTCAGTTCAATTCGAATTCGTTTTCTATTCAGTTCAATTCGAATTCGTTTTCTATTCAGTTCAATTCGAATTCGTTTTCTATTCAGTTCAATTCGAATTCATTTTCTATTCAGTTCAATTCGAATTCATTTTCTATTCAGTTCAATTCGAATTCATTTTCTATTCAGTTCAATTCGAATTCATTTTCTATTCAGTTCAATTCGAATTCATTTTCTATTCAGTTCAATTCGAATTCATTTTCTATTCAGTTCAATTCGAATTCATTTTCTATTCAGTTCAATTCGAATTCATTTTCTATTCAGTTCAATTCGAATTCATTTTCTATTCAGTTCAATTCGAATTCATTTTCTATTCAGTTCAATTCGAATTCATTTTCTATTCAGTTCAATTCGAATTCATTTTCTATTCAGTTCAATTCGAATATTTCATATACATCGTTTTCATTTCATATATATATATATATATATATATATTCACTTTTCAATATATACGATATTTTCAATTTCAATATATGCGATATTTTCACTTTCGATTTCACATCAACATCACAAACAATTTTCACATCACATCAATCAAACAAACAAGCCATCCATGGTCTGTGGATGACGGGTGTCGGGTGCTACTAAACACCGTCTACATCCTAGTATATATATATGTATGTATAACTAGAAAAAGAAAATTTAGAGTGAGGAGTTCTCACCGATAGCTATCCAAATTCCACGACTCTTCTTTTAGAGAAATCTTCATCGTTCTCGCCTTTCTTCACTTTCGTTGCCCGTATTCTCTACATATGCAAAAATCGAATTTTTACTTCGCTATTCAATATATAAAAATCGAATTTTTACCTCACTATTCAATATATAAAAATCGAATTTTTACCTCGCTATTCAATATATAAAAATCGAATTTTTATTTTGCTATTCAATATATAAAAATCGAATTTTTATTTTGCTATTCAATATATAAAAATCGAATTTTTATTTTGCTATTCAATATATAAAAATCGAACTTTTATTTTGCTATAAAAATCACATTTTTACTTCAAAGCTTCTATAAAAATCATATTTTTATCACTGCTATTTATTCCCATTTTAACAACAATGCGTTTTCTATTTTTAAATCAATGATAATTATATTAAAAAAAATGATGTTTATATTTTTAAAACAAAGCTAATTTATATTTTTAAAACAAAAACATATATGTAAATTTTCCATTTTTATCACAATAATATGTACATTATATTCCAGATTTTATTTTATTTATTTTTAAACATTTCATATTTTTCTTAATTATCTAAACTAATCACACAGTAAAAGAATTTACACTGTCTCTTCTTTGTACTTGACACAGGCGCGTTCAAACCCATAGCCCAAACGAGGGTTCCATCTTGCCGTCGCCAGAAGCAATCGGACCAGGATCCGAGGCCATGTCGTCGGTCGACTTGGGGTGCGCCACCATCGCTTGAAACACGGCGAAGTTCGGCGGTCCTCTCAGCTCTCAATTTGAGTGCGACGTCGGCCAGTTTACACCCGAAAATCGAGCTCGATACTTCACCAGGGGCAATCAAAGTAGGCTAGATTCGAAGACCCCAAGCTTCTCTTCCATTTCCGCTTTCAATTTCCGAATTTCATTGAGTATCGGTCGAGATCGAGAGGGGTTTATTTTGGAGCAAATATCGCCGTTGGTTTTTGGTGAGTAGCGGTGGCTGTAACGTTTTCTAGGGTTAGGTTTTAGTTCGGGCCCCTTTATAGAATATTTTATTTTATTTTATTATTATTTAATTTCATATTTTACTTGTTTATCGATCCCAACACCAAATCCAACCCAACAACTGTCGCCCCTAGCCAAATACCCCCATTTCGAACACAATGGGATATATTTCGTAAGCCATTTCGACCGTTTCGATCAGTTTTCATTTAAATTAACATTTAAATCATTATATTGAATTTTAAACGTACATTTCAATTTACCGGGGTCACATACGAACCCGAAAAATTCCAAAAAATATTTTCTAGCTTCGTATTGACGATACGGTCCTAACAAAACTAGTTTCGTCGAATTCTGAGACCGTTTGAAAAATGGCCATTTTTCAGTCGATTAAAATCAACTGAAACTGGTCAAACGCGTTTTCCTTTGCCACGCTCACATATTGATTCGAAAAATTATGAAATTTGGAATCTAGCAATAACTTGACATCACGGACCCAACAAAACTGGTTTCGTCGAAATCCGAGGTCATTTGCAAAATTTCCATTTTTAAGGGCCTGAATTCCATAGCGACTATTCAGAATTTTCAACTGGACCAATCTTTTGATTCCCGTTATGAAATTTCGATTGGTCGGATTCGTTGGAAATATATTATCAATTAGATCCTAATGTTTTTGGTTTCACTAAAATCCGGATTGTTTTGCACCCGGTACATTCAATTGAAGTTTGAAATCGAATTATCGAACTACCGCGCCATTTTCAATTCTATTTATAATTATATATAAATATTTATATTCTAACGATGACGTATATAATATATACGTCGAATTATATTCAAAATAAATTTCTCGTCGATATTATTTAAAATAATTCATTTTAAATAATCAAAGTTCGCTAAAATTGCCAAAATAAAAATTTTAAACTGGCCCAGATTTTCGGGTTGTTACATTGGGTTCGTAACGTCAAGAGATAATATTATGCCTATTTTCGTTGCATTAGGAATTCGTGTTTGTCGATGTGAATTTAACGTACCACGTTAAATAGTGGCAACCATACACTATATATTAATCCAACATGTACACTTCAGCCTACCCTAGTTCAAGCAGACCAAGATCAAAAGCAGACCCTATATTTTTCTGCCTTCCTAACTTTTCTTAATTGTTAAGGAAACGTACCTGTATTGAAAACCATGCAACAAATATTTGGTACCTCACGAGCCTATCCTATTATATCTACGTTAAAGCTTACCTACACACAGGGTCCCATGCACATGCTTTACTCTAAAACTTGCAGCTATCCTATATGTTAATTTTTATTTTAGATTACATAAGTACGTATGTGAGGTATCCATCAAGAATGAAAACATACTGGCCTCTTCTGCATACTTACGCTCTAGATTCATGAAAGATGTTGTTCTTTTCTTCTTGTTTTCTACTATAAATATATGCACACAAGCCCCGTTTCTTTCAGCAAATAAAAAACATTTAGATCCCATTTCGTTCGTTTCCACCTCTCCAAATTACAAAGCTCTTCAAAAGAAAAATAATAATACTGTGCCTAATTTTACACTAAAGAGGGGAAGGGGAGGGCAATTCGAGTGTGGGATCTCGCGGGTGGCAGACGGAGGTCAGGACAGAGCCGATACAAAGGGAACGGAGAAATGGAGGTGGTTTACATGAATTGGAGAGATGTTTGTAGTTGCGTAAACATGTTGCATGTTGAAAGAACAACAGGTGGGTGGCATCAGTATGATGCGTGAACTTTATCGAGGAGGCTGAGCATTGGGAGGACGACACGGTGGTGTTCTGGAGTCAGGTGATACTTCAGTGTCGGACTTTACCACGTGATGGTGGACTGCCATGAGAGCAGCAAGTTAGAGAATGTAAAACTGATAGAAAATAATGGGAAAGCTGTAACAACCCGCATTCTACGCATCGGAGGATCGTAGAATATTTATTTCTTTCTCATATAAAGTCGCATGGTCATGTGGCTTTGGGAGACGATCATTGGGGTCATTTCCCATGTTCTTGATTTTTTTCGATTTTTAAATGACCATTTTGCCCCTAGTTGACTTTGTTTCGGCCATAACTTTTAATTGGAGAGGAATTTTGACCTGAAACCACTTCCATTAGATTCGTTTGATGGTTTACCTTTCCGTAGAGTGGTCATAATAGCCAAACGGACTTACCGTTTGGGAGATATGGCTGAAATAAGGTTTGTAAGATGAAAAACTGCTTAACCAGGCCAAATAGGGTGATTAGTGAATGGGCCCATAACCCATTTCGGGAATATTGTTATGAGGAGGCTGAAAAGAGTTAGGGTTTCATTCCATTTCAGTTTTCTAGCCTCCATTTGCCTCTTAGAAACCCTAAAAATGGCCTCCAACCTCTAAATCACCTCCAAATCACTTTCTAATCAAGGATAAGCTTAACAGCATCAAATCAAGGGGGATCTTCACCAAATCAAGATTAGGGCTGTTGTTTAGCATTAGTATTCGCGCCATATCAAAGATTTATCTCAGATTTAAGGTTTATTTGTGGCTAAGGTGAGTGATTTAAACACTAATTATGGTTAATTAAGGGTAATTAGTGTTAATTAGCGAATTTAAACATGATAAAATTCTGTAAAATATTTGTAAATTCTTAAATGATGTTTTAGACCTCTGATATGAACTTGGGTTAATTTGGTTAAGTTTTGCTAATCCTATCATTAATTATGCTTGAACATGTTTAAGGGAAAATACAGGGTTTTGACTATGTTTGATCCATTTTAACCTATCATATTTATGTTTTGGTGTTTGAGGTCACTTCTACTTTTTGCTATGACTGTATGATATGCTTTATGATTGATTAGAATAGATAGAATGGTCGAAAACGTCGTCGGATGGCGTAAAACACTCACTGGAAAAAGTCGCAGAAAATGGTGCAGGTTTTCGAATCGGATCGGAAGAATGGGCTCGAACCGGATAGTGGACTGGGCAAGGGATCACCGAACAGAACCGAGGCTTGGCACAAGGGAAAGTATGGCAAAAAGGAAGCCCACAATGGTTGAAATGGATCGGATCAAGCTAAAGAAGGGGGGATCAGATCGACTGAAGGGAAGAGAAGGGGATCGGAACGGAAGAGGAAGGGGAAGTGGATCGGATCGGAGGCCAGGAACCCGACCCGAACCGATGGAGCAAGGGTACACCGACCCGACCCGCCAGAGAGCACCCGAACCGAACCAATGTATTACGAAGGGACTCAGAGGCCATGACCCGACCTGGAGCACTTGGAAGGAGGCCGATCCGAACTGACAGAGAAGAAGGACTGAGGATCTGAACCGATCCAGTGATGACCAATAACCCGAGATGCAAAGGTAGTCCAAAGGAAGTTAGAGCTCAGGATCCAGTTGGGAACCAATGAGTTCACTTCATGGTTGGGCTTTGCTGTAGGACGTGTGCTAAGGAGTTGTCGACGTTCATAACTTCGATTCACCACCGAAAAGGGGTGACGGGCTACGTATCAGTGCAGTAGAGTCATCATGACTCGAGGGGCAAAGTGATCGTAGCAAGACTATGAGCCAGTGCAATGGAGCCGTTGTGACTCCATGGGGCAGGGTGGACATAGTAAATGATTAGTAAGGCTATGAGCCAGTGCGGTGGGGTGTGTACGACTCCATGGGGCAAAGTGGACATAGCGAAGGATTAGTGCCTATGGATCAGTGCAGTGAAGCCATTGTGACTTCATGGGGTAGAGTGATCATAGCAAAGTATTGGGTGATCGAAGTGGTGGATATCGCATGCTTTACGCACCGAGTGAGAGATGTGAGGATGGTTGCTATGCTTGATTGTTTGCCATCACTATGACATGCACACCCCCACCCCCGTTATTTATACACCATATGTTAGTGGCACCTTAGAGTGTTGTACAGTATGTAGTGCTAACTCTTTGGTTGCAGGTCCAGGTTCAGGTATGGTTTAGTATACCTGTTATTGTTCTGCTTAGCTGCCTATCGCTCATACCAGACTTTTTGTCTGACCCAAAGTTTTATGTCTCTTCTTATTACTCTAGGTGCTCTCACGAGCAGACTAGAGACAGGTTAGCTGGTGATGCACGAGTAGCTGATTCGGAGGCAAGCAGAAGGCTTCCACGTATGATATATATATAGATATTCTCCCTGTGTCGTTGGTGATCACTACTTTGGGCATTAGTAGTGTACCGTTCTTGTTTAGCTTTTTGAGACAGTTTTAAAAGTTGTAATAATGTTGGCTTTGAAACATAAGCTGTATTTTGGATCTTTCCGCTGCTACGATAGTTTGTTTCAGTTTATACACTGTCTCACCTGTTTTATGTCAAGTATGTTGTTATTATATTTTGTTCCATGCGCTGTGAGACATTCTATAGGTTCTTTATTGATTCTTCGTTTTCTTCCTTTCCTTCTGACGACCGTCCCGTGCTAACTGGACATGTGTACAACACACTTTTGGAGCAAATGTCGGTTGGTGCGGGGGGGGGGGGGGGGGGGCGTCACATTTGGTATCAAAGCTCTAGGTTGCGTAGTTAACCTAGGAAAAGACACTAGGGAGAGATAGTACGTATATGAGAGTGCGTATTTGTGATTACTTTGGTTTTCAAAAGCTATATATATACTATTAGTATAGCTAAGGATGAGGTCGCACTGCACTAGCACCACTATGGAGATGGTTAATCGTTTTCTCTTTACAGACTGAACGATGAGCCGATACGCAAGAGGTGCTGGTAAGGGAGCCAATAATGGGAATGCTGCTGACATGAGGGCGATGTTTACTGACCTCATGAGAGACATGCTTAGGGATGTGCAAGGGGCAGCTCCCAATGCCGGTAATGGTGGTGGTCCAATAGTGCAGCGCCTAGGGCCGATTTCGCCAAGCTGTGCATGAATTACACTAGCCTTGGTGGGAAGTCGTTCCACAGAACGGAGTCGGCCACGGATGTTCAGTATTGGTTGCATAGCTGTGATCGTATCTTCGACGACTTGGGTATCGAGGATGCGATGAAGAGCAGGCTAGCGTCTCGTCAGCTGCAAGGGCGAGCGATGAATTGGTGGAATGCTATTAAGACAGCCACTCCAGAAGATCAGGTTACTTAGGATCAGTTTAAGGCTCGCTTTAGCGACAAGTTTATCCCAGCTGCTCAAAAGTCGGAATTGTTTAGGAAGTTCTTGGAGCTTAAGCAGAGTGGTAGGGCAGTCTCGGACTATATTGCCGAGTTCGACACTTTGTTGAAGCATGGATTATCCCTTATCGATACTCTTGAGAAGAAGAATGAGAAGTTCATTACTGGTTTGGATGGGTACTTGGGGGAAAGGCTTATCAACCACATCAGTGAGACTTTTGAATCGATTGTGGGGAAAGCTTTGAGATCAGAGAGTCTTTACCCTAAGTCAAAGACTGAGGTTGCATCTGCAGAAGGGCTGAAGCCGCAAGCAGGCGGTGGAGGCAAGAATAACACTCAAAACAAGAGGAAGCAGAACCAAACTAAGGATGGCCAGAAAAAGAGTAAGAAAGATGTTGAGTGCTTCAGCTGTGGTAAGAAGGGCCATTATGCCAAAGAGTGTCGGGCCAAGCCAGCGGATCGGAAGTGCTACAACTGTGGCCAAGTGGGACATCATAAGGATAAATGTCCACAACCTCTTAAGGAGAAGCAGATTGTGAAAGCATATGCTATCGGTGCTATTCCTTCTTCGTCGAATGCCCCAACTACGACAGAGAAAGGAAAGAATGTCGTCATTCAAGGTATGCTATCTATTCATGATGTACCTGTTCGAGTTTTGTTTGATACTGGGGCTTCCCGTTCCTTCATATCTAGTGACCTGGTAGATAGGTTGGGACTGGAACCCGAGATAGTCGATAGACCGTTGGTTGTGACGAACCCAATTGGTGGTTCGACTAACCTTAGTATGATTTGCCGAAATTTGGTCTTATCGAGCCATGGATGTATGTTTGTTTGTGATTGCTTTGTTTTGGGCTTTACTGGGTATGGCATTATATTGGGAGTCGATTGGCTCCAAAGATATGGGGTGGTGGTAGACTGTGAGGGCTTTTTGGTGATAGTTAGGGCGGGTAATGGGCGGAGGGTAGTGTTTGGTAGTCTACCTAGTGATGGGGTAATGGCTAGTTTTATAAATTCTCTTGACATTCCGCATGATGAGTTGTCAGATGTGCCCATGGTTGGCCAGTATCCGGACGTCTTCGAGGAAGTGACCGGACTTCCATCACACCGAGAGATTGAGTTCCGTATTGATTTAGTGAAAGATGCCAGACCTATAGTGATGCCACTTTGTCGTATGGCACCAAGGGAGCAGCGAGAGCTCGGGGTGCAAGTAAGTGATCTTTTGAAGAATGGGTTTATTAGAAGAAGTGCCTCCGAGTGGGGAGCACCAGTTGTGTTTGCCACTAAGGCAGATGGTTCCCTTCGTTTGTGTGTGGACTATCGTGAGTTGAATAAGGTGACGAGGAAGAATAAGTATCCTCTACCGTGGATAGATGATTTGTTTGATCACCAGGAAGGAGCAAGAGTGTTCTCCCAGTTGGACCTCGCGACAGGATTTCATCAGCTCCGAGTAGCGGCTGAGAGTGTTCCGAAAACAGCATTTAGAACGCCGTCTGGATTCTATGAGTGGTTGGTCATGCCATTTGGGTTGACCAATGCACCAGCATGCTTCGTGGATCTTATGAATCGGGTATTCAGAGATCAGTTGAATAAGTTTGTTCTTGTGTTCGTAGATGACATCCTTGTTTACTTGAGGACAGAGGAAGAACACAAGGGACATTTGAGGGTAGTGATGGAGGTGTTGAGAAAACACCAATTGAAAACGAAATTTTCTAAGTGTCACTTCTGGAGGAGGGAAGTGAGATTCTTGGGCCATGTTGTTTCAGAGAATGGTATTGCCGTGGACCCTGCGAAGGTGGCTACGATACAGGATTGGTCTACGCCTAAGAATGCAACAGACGTAAGAAGCTTCTTGGGGTTAGCTGGATATTATCATAAGTTTATCCAAGACTTCTCCAAGATAGCAGCACCGTTGACTTAGTTGACTAAGAAGAATCAAGCCTTCATCTGGGACGGAGTGTGTGAAAATGCATTCAAGAGTCTAAAGGAAAAGTTGACGCGTGCGCCAGTGTTAGTCATTCCCAAAGAGAATGAAGAGATGACGGTATACACGGATGCTTGTGGTAATGGACTAGGTGCTTTATTGATGCAAGGAGGTAGGGTTGTAGCTTATGCTAGTCGGCAACTAAAGCCGCATGAGAAAAAGTATCATACCCATGATTTGGAACTGGCAGCGATCATGTTCGCATTGAAGATGTGGAGACATTATCTCTTGGGAGAGAGATTTGAGTTGTTTATCGATCATAAATCGTTAAAGTATCTCTTCTCTCAGAAGGACCTGAATCTCCGCCAGCAGAGATGGTTAGAATTCTTAGCTTCGTATGATTTTGATATCGCATATACACCTGGGGAAGGCAATGCGGTAGCCGATGCCTTGAGTAGGAGACATGCCAGTTTAGGGGCTATGTTTCTTGAATGGAAGCAACTGGAGTATATCGCAGGGTATGATTTCAGACCAAAGTGCGAATTGGATCCAGAGATGTTAACTAGTTTGACGATCAGACACACCTTGATTGAGCGGATTGGTTCCAGTCAAAGGGACGATCCTAATCTATTGGAAATCATCTCCAAGTTAGAGATGAACATCGACGGTGAGGAGATGAATTTGTATGGGCTTGATCGAGAAGGATGGCTTCGAAAGAATGGAAGACTAGTGGTACCCAACGTGAATGGTTTGAGAGATGAAGTGCTTAGGGAATGTCATCACTCTAAACAGACTATACACCCCGGTGGTGATAAGATGTATCGAGACATGAAGCAGACTTACTACTGGGAAGGAATGAAAAGAGACGTTGGGAAGTTTATATCCAAGTGCATGAATTGCTAGCTAGTTAAAGCCGAGCAAAAGAAGCCTAGTGGTTTGTTGCAACCATTAGAAATTCCAGAATGGAAATGGGAGCAAGTCTCAATGGATTTCAATGATGGTTTACCAAGAACTAGATCGGGACATGATAGCATTTGGGTAATTGTGGATCGATTGACTAAGAGTGCAAGATTTATACTTGTCAAATCGACTAGAACGGCAGCTAAGTTAGCAAAACTGTATATGAAGTGGGTAGTGAGATTTCATGGAGTACCTAAAAGCATTGTGAGTGACCGAGACCCGTTGTTCACTAGTGGGTTTTGGAAGAGCTTACAAGAGGCTCTAGGGTCGGAATTATATCTCAGTACCGCGTATCATCCTCAAACCGATGGTCAGACAGAGAGGGTGAATCGTGTATTGGAAGATCTCTTGAGAGCTTATATATTGGATTTTGATGGATCATGGGATGACCATTTGCATCTAGCAGAGTTTGCATACAATAATAGCTACCAATCCAGTATCGGTATGGCTCCGTATGTAGCTTTGAACAGAAGACCGTGCAACTCACCATCATGTTGGATAGAGACCGGTGAGAAGTTTGTACTTGGACCAGATGTGGTAAGGGAAACTTCAGACAAGATTAAGATCATTCAACAACAGATGAAGGCTGCCCAGGATAGGCAGAAGAGTTATGCTGACAAGAGGAAAAAAACTTAAAATTCTCCATTGGTGACTTGGTGTTTGTCAAGGCTTCTCCGTTGAAGAGCGTGATACGATTTGGCAGGAGAGGCAAGTTGGCACCAAGATTTGTTGGCCCATTCCCAGTTCTCGAACAAGTTGGGAATTTGGCATATAGAATTGAATTACCAGAGAAGATGGCAGGAGTTCACAACGTATTTCATGTTTCCCAGCTAAGGAAGTTCGTGCACGACCCAGATATGACTACACCTGATCAGTTAAAGGACTTCGAAGTGGAACTTGAGGCGGTTGGGAACCGCAAGCCGATTCGTATTGTCGAGCATGATACGAAGCAACTTCGAAGGAAGGCGATGAAGCTAGTCAAGGTTCAGTGGGGTGAGAACGAGAATGACTGTACTTGGGAGACAGAGGAGAACATTAGGAAGACGTATCCAGAACTCTTGGCCTGGTAAGGTTTACTTTGCAATTTAGTTATTCCGCATGCTAGGATGGGCTTGTTTTGCTTGTTTTGCATGTTTGATTGTTGTTCTATGGTTGATAGGCATGCGGGACCCTTTGTGTGTTTTGGTTAGGGAATTTCGGGGGCGAAATTTCTTAAGGAGGGAAGAATGTAATAACCCGCGTTCTACGCATCGGAGGATCATAGAATATTTATTTCTTTCTCATATGAAGTCGTATGGTCATGTGGCTTTGGGAGACGACCATTGGGGTCATTTCCCATGTTCTTGATTTTTGTCGATTTTTAAATGACCGTTTCGCCCCTAGTTGATCTTGTTTCGGCCATAACTTTTGATTTAAAAGGAATTTTGACTTGAAACCACTTCCATTAGATTCGTTTGATGGTTTAACTTTTCGTAGAGTGGTCAAATAGCCAAACGGACTTACCGTTTGGGAGATATGGCTGAAATAATGTTTGGAAGATGAAAAACTGCTTAACCGGGGCCGAATAGGGTGATTAGTGAATGGGCCCATAACCCATTTCGGGAATAGGGTTATGGGGAGGCTGAAAAGAGTTAGGGTTTCATTCCATTTCAGTTTTAGCCTCCATTTACCTCTTAGAAACCCTAAAAATGGCCTCCAACCTCTAAATCACTTTCTAATCAAGGATTAAGCTTAGCAACATCAAATCAAGGAAGATCTTCACCAAATCAAGATTAGAGCTGCTGTTTAGCATTAGTATTCATGCCATATCATAGATTTATTTTAGATCTAAGGTTTATTTGTGGCTAAGGTGAGTGATTTGCATAGTTCCTCACTAATTATGGTTAATTAAGGGTAATTTGTGTTAATTAGCGAATTTAAACATGATAAATTTCTAGAAAAATATTTATAAATTCTTAAATGATGTTTTAGACCTCTGATATGAACTTGGGTTAATTTGGTTAAGGTTTGCTAATCCTATAATTAATTATGCTTGAACATGTTTAAGGGAAAATACGTGGTTTTGACTATGTTTGATCCATTTTAACCTATCATATTTATGTTTTGGTGTTTGAGGTCACTTCTACTTGTTGCGATGACTATATGGTATGCTTTGTGACTGATTAGAATAGATAGAATGGTCAAAAACGTGGTCGTATGGTGTAAAACACTCGTTGGAAAAAGTTGCAGAAAATGGTGTAGGTTTTCGGATCGGATCGGAGGAATGGGCTCGGACCGGATAGTGGACTGAGCAAGGGATCACCGAACCGAACCGAGGCTTGGCACAAGGGAAAGTGTGGCAAAAAGAAAGGCTACAATGGTTGAACTGGGATCGGATCGAGCTAAAGAAGGGGGAATCGGATCGACTGAAGGGAAGAGAAGGGGATCGGAACGGAAGAGGAAGGGGAAGTGGATCGGATCGGAGCCCAGGTACCCGACCTGAATCGATGGAGCAAGGGTACACCGACCCGACCCGCCAGAGAGCAACCAATGTATTACGAAGCGATATGGAGGCCACGACCCGACCCGGAGCACTTCGAAGGAGGCCGATCTGAACCGACAGAGAAGAAGGACTGGGGATCTGAACCGATCCAGTGATGACCAATAACCTGAGATGTAAAGGTAGTCCAAATGGAAGTTAGAGCTCAGTATCCAGTTGGGAACCAATGAGTTCACTTCATGGTTGGGCTTTGCTGCGGGACGTGTGCTAAGGAGTTGTCGACGTTCATAACTTCGATTCACCACTGAAAAGGGATGACGGGCTACGTATCAGTGCAGTAAAATCATCATGACTCGAGGGGCAAAGTGATCGTAGCAAGACTATGAGCCAGTGCAGTGGAGCCGTTGTGACTCCTTAGGGAAGAGTGGACATAGTAAAGGATTAGTAAGGCTGTGAGCTAGTGCAGTGGGGTGTGTACGACTCCATGGGGCAAAGTGGACATAGCGAAGGATTAGTGGCTATGGATCAGTGCAGTGAAGCCATTGTGACTTCATGGGGCAGAGTGATCATAGCAAAGATTGGGTGATCGAAGTGGTGGATATCACATGCTTTACGCACTGAGTGAGAGATGTGAGGATGGTTGCTATGCTTGATTGTTTGCCATCACTATGACATGCACACCCCTACCCCCGTTATTTATACACCTTATGTTAGTGGCACCTTAGAGTGTTGCACAATATGTAGTGCTAACTCTTTGGTTGCAGGTTCAGGTATGGTTTAGTTTACCTTTTATTGTTCTGTTTAGCTGCCTATCGCTCATACCAGACTTTTTGTTTGACCCAGAGTTTTATGTCTCTTCTTATTACTCTGGGTGCTCTCACGAGCAGACTAGAGACAGGTTAGCTGGTGATGCACGAGTAGCTGATTCGGAGGTGAGCAGGAGGCTTCCACGTATGATATATATATATATATATATATATATATATATATATATATACAGATATTCTCCTGTGTCGTTGGTGATCACTACTTTGGGCATTAGTAGTGTGCCTTTCTTGTTTAGCTTTTTGAGACAGTTTTAAAAGTCGTAATAATGTTGGCTTTGGAACATAAGCTGTATTTTGGATCTTTCCGCTGCTACGATAGTTTGTTTCAGCTTATACACTATCTCACCTATTTTATGTCAAATATGTTGTTATTATATTTTGTTCCATGCGCTGTGGGACATTCTACAGGTTCTTTGTTGATTCTTCGTCTTCTTCCTTTCCTTCTGACGACCGTCCCGTGCTAACTGGACATGTGTACAGCGCACTTTTGGAGCAAATGTCGGTTGGTGCGGGGCGGGCCGTCACAAAAGCGGTATATCTTGGACTGGGAAAACAGTTTAATAGGAAGGTGGCGGTGACTTGCATGGTTACCCAGTTTTGGGCTTTCAAATTAGGGGAAAAAAATATAAGGAAGTGTGACATAAGTGGGAAAAGCATGCATGTGAAAATGGAAACATCGTTTGGGGAAGAAGAGAATCTGTAGCTGTAGCTTTCAGGTGAGGCAGTGGGCCGAAATAATGTTTGGGCCAAGAAGTAAAAAAAAAGTTAAAAAAAATACATAAAGGGCGGGGATGATGAAATTATGGGAATGGAGGAAATAAGGTGACAGCGTTTTGAAGGGGCAGAGTCTGGTTGCAGGCTATTCATCGTAGGCTGCTGGGAGGCATTGGTCTTATGGGCTTTCAATATAAAAAGAAAAAAAGAGAATAAAAAGGAAAGAAACGAGTTGGCAGATTTCAAATGAACCAGAGATTTTTGTCGGTCTATGAATTTTAGTGATGGAGCCACTAAACCTTAAACGTATATAGTTAATGTTGATTAAAAAGTTAAATTATTTAATTATAAACATGAACATACATAATTTATATATATATATATAAACAGAATCGAACCAAAAAAAATTCACCGAAATCACAATGACGAATCCGACAATATAAAACAGATTAGGAAGAAGATGGAAGCCGTTGGAATTTTTAGTTAAATTAAACGTCTGTTTAATTTAACTGAAGCGAACCATTTTAACGAATGAATCAAACCAATGTGAGTTAAACTCACTCATTTGTCCCGCTTATAATTATTATAAATCCAGTTTTTTGTTTGTATGTTATGTTTGCTAATTATTGGTTGATTTGATGATTGTTGGGATGTTTGTTAAATATTTTATATCTATTATTTAAATTAAACGTTTGTTTAATTTAAATGAAATGACATCATTATTTTTAACGATTATTTCCAAATAAGGTAACTTATCATGCTAGTTACATTTATAATAATATAAAAATGTTAAATTTAATTGGATGCTTAAATCGTTATTATTAATTGACCGTTATAGTTAAATTAATTATCCATGTTTATAATATACTTTCGGATCGAATTGATTGTTTTATTTGAAGTAACCTATTTGGAAGCAGGGAAAAACAGGTTGGAGGAATCCAGTCAAAATTTATTGTTTATTTTCATATTGCTATTACATGAACTGTTTAACCAATATGATTAGATTATTGTTTTGATTACCGATTTGTTGAATCCAAATTCAACAAATGTTTTGATATTAACCAAAGGGTAGTATTAGTTTAAGAATTAAAAGCAGATGGCCAAATGCGTATTGCTTTATAAAGACTGATTTACCAATAGGTAAATCGATAGAAATGAAGTTATAAAATTTATTTTATAACTGAAAATTGATTTTAAAAATCTATTATTTTAAAGGGAAGTTTATAAAAGGAATTAAATATTTATTATTATTTAGGTTTATAAGTGGTGGTTAAATGACTTTATAAAGCAAATTTTTATATTAACAAGATTCATAAACAAGTAATTAGGAATTAATCTGACGATTAATAACTAACGTAAATTGTTTTAAGAAACAATTAAAATGATGATTCATTTGAAATGGATTATTATTTATTAATAATAATCAAACTGGAAATCTTGGGATTTAAAATCTATTTAATGAGGTTATATGAAACCATAAAGAACTGTTTATAGTAAGTGAAGTTATTGAGCAAATTATATTAATAATAATATAAGTCAAGTTTAAAATGTAAGTTTAGATTAAATTATTATTGAAATTCTATTAAATTGGATTTTTCATAATCCAAGGTTTGACGAAGTTATTGGAACCCAAGTTTTATTAAGTTATATAGTTTCAACTATTGAGCGAATTATTAAAGTTATGTATTTTAAATTGGGTTATGAATGAAATAAAAGGTGAAGATATGAAATTAAATAATTGGAACTTAACAGGTGATCGGTTGAGCTAAATGAATTTTTGATTATTAATCTTATGTTGTTTTCGGCCTTCGGGGTTGATATTTAGGGATTTATTTTCTTACTGGTTTACAATTAGGGACTAATGGAGGTATGAAATGTAAATCGAAACAGAAACCCAATTTTGAATTAAAATGGTTAGACGAGTTAAATTATGAAGATACGACCTAGAATTGCTATATTAAATTAGAGATGAGGTTTCATCAAGATATACCTAAAATGAGAGATGTTTTTGATATTGGGAATGAATACCGGTTTTGGTATTATAACCGATATCTATCTTAAGATAAGAATGTTGTTGATCAAGGTCTGAGAGGTAATTAAAATACCCCAACTTGAACGACTTCAAGATTATTGGAGGATGATATTAGTTGTAATGAGGGAGATGTTAGAATTAATTTATTTTGAGAAATAATAATATAACGATATGTAAAGAATTTGGGAATATATATATATAACGGGATTCCGAAATAAAAGGAAATAAAAAAGAGGGATTGAGAATATGAAATGATATTTCCATAGTAAGAAATAAATGAAAAGAGATTTGTGAAAATATAATGATATTTTCAAAAGTAAAGAGATGGGATTCAGAATGGGTTTATTCTAAAAAGATAAGTGATGATTATGTTGTTCAAATAACGAAACAAAAGGAGATTTCGTATCGATTGTTTTATGAATGATAAGTTGAATCGATTTCTTAATTATTGATAATAAGAAATATTATAGCAAATGCTTGAAAAGATAGCAACAAGAAAATTGAATATGATTTTAAGGTACTTTTCTAGGTGTATAAGTAACTGATTTTAGAATATTAATATATTAAAACTAATATATTATTTTGAGGAATTACAGATGATATATTATTTTGGGTATTAAAGAAGATATATTATTTTAATGGCCAAGCAACATTGTATACTAAACCAGTGAATCCATTTTATTTTTATTATTGTTTATTATGAAAGTTAAATAACCGACTATCAAAATCATGCCTAACTTGTTGTTGGTACGAAAAGTCTGGGATCAAATTTATATTCTAAAGCTATTCCGAACCAGCAAATATGAAACATAGATGATGCTAATCCAGATGAAGCAATCAAAGACCATGGATCTTCATAAAACGTAAGAATTAGTTACAATCTCTAGTTGATCCCTAGAGATGTATTGTGATTCTGACGTGGTTAAAATATACAGATAGCACGGACTACTCGCTACTGATCTATAGGGTGATTCTAGGATATGGTAGGAGGGTATCTTCGGTTCGTCTAGTCCCAGGGCAACTTGTATGGACGGATGTTTAACAGAGTATTTCCAAAAAGGGCCACGTACGTTGATTTCTTCAAACATACCAAGTTTGGTGGAAAAGAAGAAAACTTCTTTCGCTTAAGACCCAATGTATTTTTGTGGAAATCAATTAGTGATTTTCTGGCGGATTGGACGATGTGACATTCAAAGTGAATGGTGGCCAGATGTTCAAAAAATGATTATAACCTCAAGCCTCATCAACAGAGAAATGACAGAAATCGGGATGGCGGCATGGCTAAGTGGGTAGCTCCCAATTAGGGTGTATATCACTTATTTAGAGAAAATTCTTTTCTTTCTTTAATCTATTTCGATGCTGTCCCTTTTTGGGAAACGGTGGGTCGCTCCTAACCGTTGGTGATATACATTCGATACACTCAAACGAAATGAGTGGTCAATCATGTGTGGAGGGTTACAAGATGTTCTTGTTGAACCCATGTATTCCCTTCTAGAGATACTTTAACGACCCGAACTTCCCTAGTCTTCGAAGAGAAGAGAAAGAACGGATTGCTTTGAGGAAAAGATGAATCAAAACACAAACAGAAGAACATTTCATTTCCTATTACAACAATTTACATCAGAGTACAAGAATATATAGAGTATAAATGAATAATGTACATTTGATAAATATCAGAGATTTACAAATTATAATGCATCGGAAAATAATACAAAACATAACTAAAAGAAATACACGGATACAGAGCTTTCCGAATATCACTCCAGCTGTAAACCAGGATCCTGTGAATATAAATCTGCAAAACCAAAACTACTAGCTGCTCGTGTGAAAAAATAGGGGCACCCATAGTTTTGGTTAAAACAATAAACTTCAGGCCAATCATGTGACTGGTGTGAGAACTAAAACAGTTATTAAATCTTTACTTTAAAAATAAAGTAAATCAAGGGGCCACGCCGTATAACACAGAACGGGTTTCCTACCAAGAATACCAATGCATAAAAAAACAACGTAATGCTTTTTGGAAAAATGAATCTATTATAAGACCTAGGTCCCATCACACAATGCAACGCAAGCCGGAGGATAGGGTTTTACCTTATAATAACCAAATAATGCTTGGTACGTTTAAAACAAATCTTTTTGATACTATTATTGTGTAAAGTGTATTAAAACAACTTCAAATATAAATGTATCAATCATAGGCGGCATGGGTATCATCTATCATGTCGCCAATACTAGGCTCTACAATCAAAGCCAAAATGTTACGTATTGGAAATTGATTTTCTGTCATGAGTCGAGGCAAGGGATCATCCTCGCCGGCTTCGAGACACTCTATCAAATGCCTCAGGGTTCGGATGCTGGCGAACCCTTGGATCTTCAGGGCCGGTCCACACGTAGCGGATTAGTTATACCTGAACACACGTTTCCTAGTCCTATAGGCCCTATCCATCGGCTCCATAGAGACTAACATATCCGAGGCACCTCACATTCCAACAACCACACAGGTAAAAATAATATAAATGTCAGGGCTTGTAAAACGCTAACACCACCCATAAAAAGAAAGATACGTCGTGCACTCCTTGCAGTCACGATCCTGTTTTTGACTCATACCGAGGTGTGAGGCTCGCGAATTAATGCCCTACACAAAGCTATGCCACACAGGAAATGCTTTGATCATCAAGCACAAGACTCTGCTTTTCAACAGAAGCCTTGATCGTTTGCGTCTCAGCATGCCACACAGGCAATTCGTGCCATGCGACTCATATCTATCGATATATAACCTCTGAGCTCGTACGTCTCAAAGAAGGGCGTTAAGCAAGAGAATTAATTCTCCGCTGTCAAACAGATATATATTTAATAGAAATCAATCAACACAGAATAAAATCCAATATCAGACACACAGTCCATTTACAAGTTCGTTCTGGGTCTGATCGAAACCGGAGGCACCTTATTCCTTGTCCCATATGTCCAATACAGGAGAAAGGCCCTCGCATATCCATCGATCTCCAAGTACGTATGGACGATCACCACTTATTACCTCATCTTGGGTGTGCAGCCCAATCAAGACATCAGTAATCATCCAAATGTTGTGAAGAACTCCGGTCTTCAACCACCATCTTCATCGTCAACTTATCGTCGAATCGGTTATTCAGAATGGATATAAACCCGACCTTTCTGAATAACCCGCGTATATAATAAACAAGTGCTACACAAACACAACATACGCCTCATTCCAATTCAGAATATTATTTTCTTCAAATATTCACATCATTAGGGAATGAGTTCTCATTAATTTTATCAAAGATAAATTCTTTTAAAATTATTCTTTAATCTTCCTTTGGATGTCAAACCATATTAAGGTTTTCCAAACTAGTCGGGATTAGCGCACCTTACCGAAGTAATCATTTATTTAATTTTCCAATCCCAACCTTTTCACCCCATGGAGCAAAACTAGTATTACTTCATAAGTAACACCACGGCGTTATCAATAAAATTAATTACCATTTCCCGTTCAAATATAATTAAAGACTTAACTATCGCTTGGAGCAAAACTGGCGATACTCCATTCTCGATCATTTCCCAAATTTGATAATTTAAATTATCAATTCACAGTTCAATCAAATTAAAGATTCATTAAAACTCCACTTAGTTTTAATCTTCTCAAATATCGATATTAATGATTATTTAACTTTGGAAACACAAACATGTCGCATCGACAATCTACACCGTACTATTGATTTCTGCCGATATATAACCTCTAAGTTCATACGACTCAGAGAAGGGTGTTAAGCAAGAGAATAAATTCTCCGCCACCAAAAAGATATATATTTAGCAGAGATCAACCATATAGTTCGAAATACAATGACAGACATGTAATCCTGCATTTGACTGGGTTAAAGATGTCGTTTAAAACACAGTTCATGATAAAACCAAACCACATTCCGTCAATTATGGAATCTTCATGGAAAAAGAAATCCATATATAATCGATATCAATTTCCGTATCCGACTAATAATATAAATGGAATAACGACAAAGCCTTTTAAATTCCATATGTATTGACAGTCTTCCTCCGCAGAAGTTCACTTCGATTATTATCAATCGAATTCCATTTAATTCCAATTTAATATATTAAACTGGAAAACATTACTTTGGAAAATTCCCATTAAATATTAATAAAAATATTTATAAATTCCAAATCACATTTCACTATAAATCGGGTTAAAGAACGAATGTCGTTAAAAACACAGTTCACAACGAACCCAAAATCCCATCCGTCTCTAACCATAAATTAGTAAGAGAACAATTCCCTAAGTATTAATCCCGAAGGCCGAAAGCATCATCAGATCAATACCCAGGAAACCATTCAACTTAGCTAATCTCCAGTCAGTTTCTTTTTCTTAACTCCATTGGGTTTAAGAACAATATTATTAAAGATACCATTCACGACAAACCCAAAATCCAATTTGATATTAAATATAAGGCTCTGAATAGAAAATATATCGGCTTATATTCAATATCACATTATGAAACCAACAAATATCGTATTGGAATTACGATATATATCTTCCAAATTCCTCCACAATATCCATATAATCACGGAATCCAATATCGAAATATTTCGAAGATAATTTCGATTCAAATCATTCCAATTCATATATTGGAAATTTAGGTCATTTTTAAAACCATTTCAAATCCAATTTATTTATTTAAAAATATTGCATATTTAATTCTAGTTCATAACTAGTTCATTTCGATAAAAATATAATTTTATCCTTTCAAATGTGTAATTTTTCATCCCAGTTCTTTCCAGATCATTTATTATGATTTCACACAAATTATTAATATTTTTAATAATTTAATCAAGGTCCGTACAGTCGATTTCCATAAACGGCCATCGAACTGCACTTACAATGACCTTTTCCAAATTTGATTTGGACATAATTCCAAATCCAACCGTTAAATTTCAAATCCCTTATATTTGTTGCAAAGCTCTTTTCGATACGAACCCAACAGTTCCTGTTTTAGGAGAATCCGACGATCGAATCTCCCGTAATGTTTGTTCGAAGTCAATGGTCGAAATTCGCGAATTGCCACGGCGTGTTCTATTCAGGCCATTATATATATAATATATATATATATCATATATTTCGTCGATTTCCATTTAAAACGTATTTTTTAAATTGTTTTAAATTCATTTTCAAAACGATTTCAACTTCATATTCAATTTTAAATCAAAATTGAATATTCCATATCATTAATATATAAATGATAATATGTTCAAAACATAAGATTTTGAAATCATTTTCTTTTCGATATTCAATATAAAAATGAATAAAATCAATATAAACATCGTTCGCGTCAAATTGGCGCATATTTAATCAACACGACTTTTATTCAACACATGAATGTTTATTTTATTCAACACATGGATATTGTTTAAATATTTTATTCAACACATGAATATTCTATATGGTTTATACGTTCAATAAAAATGATTTTTTTATTTTTTATATATTTTATTCAACACATAATATTCTATATCCTTTTATGAATATTATTTTGAAATATTGTTTATTTTCCAAATGGAATGAGTCCCAATTAATTACCATATAATGTTAATTACATGGATTCCATACAACACTTGTATATCATAACAAAGATAAACAATCACCCATCAGCCAAAGTGCATTTCACAATTGTATAAGCGTTAAATATAAATAATTAATGCTTACAACAGCCTGTCAACCCTTCGATTGATATACAGTTAAATATTAGGGTTAGTGTATGTTTAATATTATTCCAATATCCGTATGGGGTTTTCAAACAACAAACACTGATTATTATTTGTGCGGTTGGGCGATGTGTTAAATTTATCGTCCCAATCCATATCAGTAAAATGAGTGTACAAAAACAAATCATCTGATTTGTAAATGAATATTTATTTTCATTTTAGTAAAAAAAATATTTCATTCATTTATACAATAAAACTGATACTTTTATTATTCTAACACCTTATTCAACACATGAATATTTCTCCATTCAACACATGAATATATTTTATCATTCCACATCACAATCAATTTTCACAACACATCATAATCAAACAAGTCGTCCATGGTTTGTGGACGACGGGTGTCAGGTGCTACTAAGCACCGTCTGCATCCTAGTATATATTTTAACTAGAAAATAAAATTAAAGTGAGAAGTTCTCACCTTTGGGTTCCACTCTTCCCTTCTTTAGCGGACGATGGTTTGGATTTACCCGACATTCCAACTCCATCTTTCCACGCTGTTCATAAAAATCACATTTTTATTTCACCGCTACATGGATAAAAATCACATTTTTTTATCACTTCGCTATATTTATAAAAATCAAATTTTCTTATAGCGCTAAAAATCAGATCTTTTCGCTACAACATATTTTTATAACTCCATTATATGTACAAAAATCTTATTTTATATAGCTACTTATGTAATAAAAATTACATTTTTATATTGCCACTTCATTATAAAAATTATATTTTACACAATGATATTTCATATAAAGATTATATTTTTATTTCACTACACAAATATAAAGATCACATTTTTATTTCAAAACCATATATATAAAAATCTCGTCTTTCATACGATAGAAACCTCATCTTTCATACGATAAAAATCTCATCTTTCATAATTAAACATGTAATCTTTTTATAATTAAAAATCAGATCTTTCTTACATTAAAAATCCGATCTTTAAAACTATGATTCACATATAAAAATAACAACTTTATTCAATGTTGTTTATAAATAAATTTATGAAAATCAACAAGGGCGTTTATATTAAAATTTTAATGACTTACAGGTTTTTTCCAAGAGGGAGGAGGACCTAGGGTTGAACGGTGGCTGGAAGGGCACGTGGAGGGGCTGCAGGGCTACTGGTGGACGCGAGGGTGTTGCTCTAAGCGGCGGCAGGGCCAACCTTGGATGGCGGCGGCGAATTCAGGGGTTTGGGGAGATTTGGCTTGAAGAGGGAGATGGGAAGAGAAGGAGGAGGACGAGGGAGAGGGGTCGAATGAACAGGCGCGACGGCGGTGGCCCACCCACGGTGGCACGGCAACGGGAAAAGAAGGGGGCAACGAGCGGTTTTGTTTTCTTCTTTTTTTTTATAAAAACCCAATCTGAGGAAACGATTGAAGACAGAGACGATAGGAGGTTTTATACAATTAATTTATTATTTATTTTAATTTTAAATCCTATAAAGTTGCTTTTTCATTCAATCTCCAAATCTAACCCAACGACTATCGCCTCTGGCTAATTACCCCCATTTCGAACACAATGGGATATGTTTCGTTGGCCTATTTTATCGTTCCAATTAGTTTTGATTTAAATTAAAATACAGTTCAATATATATTAAATTTGAACGCACATTTTAAATTACTGGGACCACATACTGACTCTAAAAATTCCCAAAAAATTATTTTTAGCTTTGTATTGACGATAAGGTTCTAACAAAACTAATTTCGTCAAGTTTGAAGACTGGTTGGAAAATGGCCATTTTCTGGTTGATCCAAATTGACTAAAACTGTCAAAACACGTTTTCTTTTGCCATGCTCTCATATTAATTCCAAAAATTATGAAAATTAGAATCTAGCAATAACATAAAATCTCGGATCCAACGAAAGTGGTTTCGTCGAAAATGGATGTCGTTTGCAAAATCCCCATTTTTAAGGGCTATATTTCCAAAGCGACTATTCTGAATTTTCAACTGGACATAACTTTTTATTCCCGCTATGAAACTTGGATTTTTCAGATTCGTTTGGAAAGAAATTTTCAAATAGATTCTAATATTTCTGGTTTCACTAAAATCCGGTTTATTTTGAATTATGTACATTCATTTGAAATTTGAAATCGAATTTTCAAACTACCGCGCCATTTTCAATTCCTTTTATAATTAAAATAAAATTATTTGTTTTAACTTCGTCAAAAATAAATTTTCTATTGTTATTATTTAAAATAATTCATTTTAAATATTCAAAATTCATTAAAATTGCCAAAATAAAAATTTTAAATTGGTTCTGATTTTTCGGGTTGTTACAATCTCCCCCACTTAAAATCTTTTCGTCTTCGAAAAGGAACGGAGCTGAAAGTTGTTTACTAATCAACTCAACTTTTAGTTTAGCTTTCATTCTTCAACTTTTCAGTTTCTAAGAATTTTCCAATTCTTCAAAAATTCGGCTAACGCTCTAAATTTTCGAAAAATTTCTCCATAACCTACTTTGTACGGGGAGCACCAGGAAAATCTCCAAACTGCCACATGGACCCTCTCATCTCAAAAAGAAAAAGAAAAAGCCAAGCGGCTAGCCAATCGGCTTATAAAATCATCTGTAACACCCCGTATTTACTGTAAACATTAAAGTAACAAATTAAAGAATAATTAATTTCAAATGTATGAATTAAGGGAAACGCTATTGCGTTCGTCTCAAAATTATGCTTGAGATAGAGTTCGAGTTTGCATAAATCGGAATTCGTATCAAGGAGTTATGACCTTCAGAAGATTCAAGAATTTAAATAAACAACTCAGAATAAAGTTCAGAAAATTCAAAATTCAAAATCAGAAGAAAAGCGGGCTGGGAGGGAAATTTCTCGCCCAAGGCCAGATCGACCAGGAGGTCGACCAGGGGTCGAGTTCCCCCCATACAGGTCGACCTGGGGGTCGACCTCCCCCTCGGGTCAGATCTGAAATTTGACGTGTTTTCTCCTGTGATGAATTGATGTGTCATTAGGGCTTGTGTGACACATTTTGGTTGGTTCTCTTAGGTTTGAATGGCTTTGATTTGCTCTAGGTTAATCTGACGGCTCCTATTAAATCAAGCTTCTATATAAGCAACCTAAATCTAAACCTTAAAGCCACACAAAAATATTCGTAAAACCGTCATGCTTTCAGTACTTAGCCTAGAATAGTCGCCACTCTCCTTCAACTAGAAAGCAAGTTAGGAATTACAAATCAAGTATAGTTCAACTAAGAGAATTCAACGTCTACAACAAAGGAGAGCCATTCGATTTCAGAATACAGATCCCAGAACTCAAGACTAGCCTCCTTTTTGTAAGTCCGGTTATCATTTAGACCTAATTGATATTAGAATTATGACTAAATAACTGGATGTAGAACATCGCCTAATGTAAATCTATGCCTATCCTTTTTGTTAAAACTGAATTGATTATGACCATGACTCTTATCATGTTTGTGATCATGTTGTGTGTAATATAATGATAAATGTTAAATGCTTTGCAATGAATCCATATGTTGTATAATTCGTCAATGACATATTATGTTGTATACTTTGGCGATGACATATTATAATTTGGCGATGGCATATCATATTGTGCAATTTGGTGATGACATACCATATTGTATAATTTGGCGATGGATATCAAATTGTGTAATTTGGCGAC
The DNA here is from genome assembly GCA_030737875.1 of Allium sativum. NCBI lineage: Eukaryota > Viridiplantae > Streptophyta > Magnoliopsida > Asparagales > Amaryllidaceae > Allium > Allium sativum. The sequence continues at coordinate 617,098,515 of CM060918.1, read as the reverse complement.
GACATTCCATTGTATAGTTTGGCGATGGATATCATATTTTGTAAATTAGCGATGACATACTATGTTGTATAATTTGGCGATGACATTTCATGTCGCACGATTTGGTAATGACACCTATATGTTGTATGTCAATTTGGGAATTTTATGCAAGTTCAACCATGATCACATGTATTACCAAAACTACATGCTAACTTGATTAGGTTCATTTTAGATTTGATCCAACTAATTTGCAAAGTTCACAATTACATGCATAATTTTAAGTTTATGTAGTTCTATGTAAAACACCTATTTCATGATTCATGTTAAGTAGATCTAAATTTGCAAGTTCATAATTAAATGTATATTGTTCTATGCCATATTCATATGACACATCTGTAGTTAGATCCATATTGTTATGATGTTGGAATTATTACATGTTCCTCTTTTTCCCCTTTTGTGTATAAGTTAGGCTATGTATCGACCCTAACATTTTACGTGATTTATGCGAACGTTTAACGGGGGTAACGTTGGGGAAAAATATAAAATTATATAAAATTGGAATATTTGGCTCATGAACACGTAAATGTTTTATGGCATAAAGTGGTATAAATTTTTATACCTAAAATTATGAACTTGATTTAAAGGGAAAGTGGGGCTTGACTTGAATGACAGTAATTTAAATATAAATATAAAGAGGTAAATATTTAAATTTAGAAAAGACGAATATGCCTAACCCGAGGTTAGATTGAGTTATAGTGTAAGACTGCCCGGAACCACCCGGCACATCCAGCAATCGTAACAATATATATCTAATGTGGGAGGTTAGTGCATCTAGCCCAAACGAACCCGAGGTTAGACTGAGTTGCAGTGTAAAACTGCCCGGACCCGATCGGCACATCCAGTAACCGCAACAATATCTGTCTAATGTGAGTGGTTGGTGCTTTAATAAATGAATTAAAGCTAAGTCAGGAATGGTAGGGTTAAGTTAATTAAGGCAACACTTAACCAATGCAACATGTTAACTAAACTGATAGGTGGGGTTAGTTAACTTGGACACTTAACCAATTTAACATTTTGACTAGGAAATCCTAGCAACGGGGGACCCATTTCAGCAGTAACCCACATAGATGTATCATGGTACCCTGAACTAGGCAGGGTGGGGCACGATTACTGGGCTGATTATAAGCGGCCAAAACGACGGCGGTTGGTGCATCAGTGTAGGTTCCAACGGAGTAAGGGCGTGTACGTACTCCGGAGTGGAAAAAGCAGGCACTGGGCATCAGTAGTTATACACTGTGCATCTTGAATCGTGTCGGGTTGCCACCATAGGATCTGGTACAACCCATGGTGGGACCAGCACAGGTATCTACAATCGAGCGGGGCCGTATGACACAAGTGGTAAATGCGTGCGAGTAGGAGCCGATCGATAAAGGGGGATCACTAGGTTTGAACTCATGATGATGGTTGAAATATCTAGTAGGTGTAGAGAATATAGACATGAGCACAATAGTATGATTAGTTTATCTTACCTTGTTTACCTTGCCTTATCCTATGTTACCTTAGTTCCTTGTTATTTCCTGTGTCCAGCTTATTCAATTCATGGTTCTCTTATCAGTTTTCATGCTGAATAATCACTGGACTTACCAGACTTATGTCTGACCCATTTTTCTTTCGCTCTCTTTTCTTCCGTCCCCCCGGTACCCAGGGAGGGAATAACTCAGCTTAATTTGGACCGTTCATCTTTCCAAGCTTGAAGACTCTGTGATGTATAGCTTGGAACCTCTTATCTATGGTTATGGCTTTGGACACACTACTACTTGGGGATTTATGCAGTTTTATTGTGTTTTATGCTTCTTTATGTAATAATCAAGACAGAGATTTTGATGTAATGACTTGGAAGTTGATTTGAAATAGTTTGCTGTAACGTTTTGTTATGAACCACGTTTGAAATAAAATTAGTTTTTCCGCTGCTTATATATGTCTGTCTTGTAATTATCTGTGTCTTCTACCTATAATGCTCCACCAAAGTTAAGGCATTCCCTTTGTGAGTGACCTTAACGGAGGTGGGGTGTTTCACTTGGTATCAGAGCAAAGGTTTACCAGATCGGATAAAATTTTTGAAAACTGTTTTTCAAAAAGAAGTTTAAAGAAGCAATTTTCAAGAAAAAGTGTTTTATTTTAAAAAAGCATAATCCCCCAAAGCCATATGCACTATCTTTTTATCCTTTGTTTAGAATCTTTCCTTTTTCGTCTCAGCATGTTTGGGGATCTTAACCTTCCAGAGGGCGTGCCGGTACCTGGCTGGTTCAGAAGGTACCTAGAGACTAGGGCTAATGCCGCAGGCCCAGCAGACGTTCCTCCTCCCCCAGATGTTGCGGTTCCTCCTCCTCCTCTGCAAATGCTTTCTCAAAAATATGTAGGGACTTTCGAGCCATGGATGGAAAGAACTTCAATGGAAATGAATCCTTTGTGGAAGCAAGAAACTGACTCAAAGAAACTAAGGATTTGTTCGATATCTTCGAAGTGGATGATAGGCAGAAGATACAGTTGGCGGTATGGATGCTCAAAGACGAAGCTTCCTTTTGGTGGGAAGTCACTAACGCTGAAAGACCAATTGAAACTTGGATGGATTTTAGAATGAGGTTTGAAATGTAATTCCTCTCACAAGCTGAACGAAGCCTACAGATGGAGAAGTTCTTATCTCTCAAACAGGGAAGTATGTCCATCAAGGAATACGTTAACCAATTCAACCAGATGGCTAGGTTCGGGTTAGAGTTAGTAAACACTCCACATAAGAAGGCTCTCCATTTTGTGAAAGGATTGAATGAGCCACTGCACAGCGTAGCTATGTCCCATATACCTATAGGTGCAATTATGAGAGATTGGTGGACATGGCACTATTACAAGAAGAAGATAAGGTTGGCAAGAAAGAGACAAAGGCGGAAGTACCTCAAGATAAGAAAGGGAAAGGATCAAAGAGCAAGAAGACAGATTCCAAGAAGGGAGGGAAGAACAACAAACCCCATGACAAGAGGAAGTGTAATTTTTGTGGCATTCCTGGACATCTGGTTAAGGACTGCAGGAAGAAGAAAAGGAAGAGGGGTGGTTGTTTCCATTGCGGCGAGATAGGACACATGGCTAGGGACTGCGCAAGAAAGCAAGGGCAAGAGCAGAGAGCTGGATCTACTTCTGGAGGTCAGGTTCACGCTCTCATGGCACCTCCGCAAGAATGAGGTAGAAATATTTCTGTTGAGAGTTTAGTTTATCTTTTTGACCATCCTGTTCGTACACTCTTTGACTCTGGCGCATCGCACTCTTTTATATCTACTGCTTTAGTTGAATCTCTGCACCTAGACACCAGTTTAGTAAAGGATCCCTTGGTTGTTTCAAATCCAATTGGAGGCTCAACTTATTTGTTAATGATTTCTTTGGATTTGGAAATTTTTATACTAAGTGTGGAGTTTAGATGCAATGCCTATGTTTTGGGCTTCACGGGCTATGGGTTGATTCTAGGCATGGATTGGCTATCCAGTAATGGTTCCATCATTGTGAAAGGAGAGTGGTTAGACTCATGACTCGCCTCGGTAACACTCTCGAAATTTCTTGTAATCCCATTAACTCTTTTATGCTTAGCTATCTAGAATCTCTTGATGCGTCTATTGAGGATTTGCAGTCTGTTAGAGTAGTCCGTGAATACACGGATGTCTTTGAAGAGGTGAAGGGGTTACCTCTGAAGCAGGAGATAGACTTCAGCATATACCTCGTTGATAATGCAAAACCCATTACTTTACTCATTAGACTCATGGCTCCAAGGGAGAGGAAAGAACTCAGCAAGAAAGTTAAAGAGTTGCTTGAGAAGGGGTTCATAAGGCGGAGTATTTCTGAATGGGGTGCTCCAGTAGTGTTCGCAACTAAAGCGGATGGTTCGCTTCGCCTATGCATTGACTATCGGGAGCTAAACAAGCTGACCAAGAAGAATAGGCACCCACTTCCAAGAATAGATTACTTGTTCGACCAGCTTGTAGGTGCATCTGTTTTCTTCCAACTAGGTTTAACTACCGGGTTTCATCAGCTAAGAGTGGTTGAAGACAGCATTAATAAGACCGCATTCAGAACTCCGGATGGTTTCTTCGAGTGGCTTGTCATGCCTTTCGGCCTGACAAACACACCCGCTTACTTCGTTGATTTGATGAGCAGGGTGTTCAGGGAGTTCCTCAATAAGTTTGTGGTGGTCTTCGTAGATAACATTTTGATTTTCTCAAAGAGTGAGGAAGAGCATGCTCAGCATTTGAAAGAAGTTATGGATACCCTTCGAGCACATTAGTTGAAAGCCAAATTCTCCAAATGCCACTTTTGGAGAGAGGAAGTAAGATTTCTTGGACATGTGGTATCTAAGGAAGGGTTAGCTATGGACCCCACAAAAGTAGTTGCGGTGCAAGATTGGAAGGTTCCACGAAATGCGACCGAAGTCCGAAGCTTCCTCGGGCTAGCGGGCTTTTACCGAATGTTCATCAACAATTTCGCGAAAATCTCAGCTCTGCTTACAAAGTTGACGAAGAAGAACCTAATTTTCAATTGGGATTTGGATTGCAATATTTCTTTCCAACGATTAAAGAGAGCTCTGACAACAGCCCCAGTTCTGACATTGCCGGATGGGAGCAAGATGTTTAGCGTATACACGGATGCATGTGGTACGGGACTAGGTGTTGTTTTGATGCAAGAAGGGAAGGTAGTAGCTTATGGAGGCAGACAGTTGAAAGTACATGAGTAAAACTACCCAATCCACGATCTAGAGTTGGCTGTCATCGTCTTTGCGCTTAAGTCTTGGTGCCATTATCACCTAAGTGAGAAGTTTGAATTGTATACTGGCCATAAATCATTGAACTTTTCTCACAGAAAGATATTAACTTGAGGCAACAAAGGTGGGTGCAATTCTTGGCATCCTACGATTTCGAGATTTCCTATACCCCTGGCAAGGGTAATGTAGTAGCAGACGCCTTTAGTAGAAAGAAGCTGACCTTAAGCCCTCTCTTTGTAGAAAGGCAGAGCTTGGAGTACATAGCCAATTTTGACTTTGGACCCTCCATCGATCATGTGACCGGTTGTTAGCATCGTTAGAAGTGCGGTGTAATGACCGGAAAATCCGGTCCAATTTGAGCTGACCAAAAACACAAGTCCAACCCCAAATTAAACTGAAAATCAGGAAATTAATAGAAAGAAAACAGAGGGTGAGGATAGATAAGATAAAAACTTAGAATAGAAGAAGAAGGAAAACATCAGAGTAACACGAACCTCACAGTGGAACGAATAACATATAATATATAACATAACTTTGAAATATAAATCTGTACTTGCATATAAATATTATTTCAAAGTACAACACTTACAACACAGCAGAAATAAACAATAGCTATATGATCCTGAAGCCTCCTGCTCCAAGCTCTCCAAGTATATCTGTAAAATCCTGACTACTTGACTGCCCGTACAAAATTAGGCACCCAAGAGTTGAGGGAAAACAAAACAAAATAAACTCCGAGTCAGTCATGGGACTTGTATGAGTAAAATAGTTTTAAACGGTTTGAACAAGTAAACGATATCTCATAAGACCACGCCGTATAACGGAACGGATTTTTCCCTTATGAGAATCCAAAATATCTTTATATCAAAAACCTTTGATATTATTATAATGTCTATCAACCACAGTATAATAATCATCTAGCAGAAACGCTTTCATCTCACGTTCTACATATATAGTATACAATCAAAACCGCAAGCACGTATTGGGTAATGGATTTCCAACTATGACAAGGTATGGAACCACCTTTCGCTAGTGTACCTCTAGAGAGGAATACACTGGATTCAACAAGAACATCTTGCAACCCGGCCACACATGACCGACCGCTCATTTCGCTTGAGTGTATCGAATGTATATCACCAACGGTTGGGATCAGCAACTGTTTCCCGAATGGGACAGCATCAAAAATAGATTTTTAGAAGTAAATGAAACTCTAGATCAGGTGATTATACACCCTACTTCGGGGCGACTGACTTAGCCATGCTGCCTGCCCGATTTCTGTCATTTACCGGATGTGAGGCTAGAAGCTACGCTTTATCATCACACCAGATTCACTTCGAATGCCACATTGTCAGATCCATCAAATCACCAATTGACGTCCTCAACAATACATTATGTGTTAGCTAAAAGAAGTTTCCTTCTCTGCTTCCACTCTTGGTACGGTTGGAGAAATCAATATACGTGATCGTCTGGAAATACTCTATCAGACATTCATCCATACAAGTCACCCAGGAACAGGATGAACCGAAGGCACTATTTAGTACATCCATCTTAGGCACTGTTATCTAAGACTTATACAATAGCCCTTGCACTTTACTCCGTCTTCAATTATCTTTGGCATATATGATTCGTAACGCTTATGCCAATACAGAGTGGTTCTTTGGATAATAACCTAACCGATCTCTCCATATTAACAACGTTAAAATGGTCAAAACTTTGATAGTCTGTGATTTAACTATCAAAGAAAAACACGTGTGCAAACAATGATATTATTTCCAAATGGAAATTCTATCAATCAATCATCAATCATATATATATATATATATATATTTCCTTATTCTCTATGTTTAGAAAATATATGTTATTAACACTGGAAAACATTTCCATTGTTTATTTATATATCCCTATCATTTCACAACTATCAGTCCCTGACCGCACTCTCCAGTTTTGTCTCCTTCACTCGACACTCGCCTATCTCCCCTTCGATCATTTCCAGCCCAGTTCCCACTTTAACCGAACATCACTCTGACAAACCGACTTCAACTCCTTCACATCACTGCTCCATGACAGATCTGCTCCAACTCGCAGACAAAAAAAATGATGGCACCACCATCCATTTACTCTTCACGTCCAGGAATATGATCAGACCAGATCACCTGCATCCACTTTTCTCCTACAATCTCCACTTCGTTCCCGACAGCACCCGTGGCCATTTCTCCCCTTGTTGCTGCGGCTTCCAGTCCAACCCCATGGCACACCATGCAAATGGCGTCACCCTTTGGCTCTAGGCTGACCCAAAACTTGCGGCTAGAAGCGAACTTTCCTCAGTAGCTCAAAAACGACTTAAGCGTCATGAATTAAAAACTTCGATTGGCTTCATTTTCCAACCCAAAAATGTTGCTGTAGCATTCGATTAACGCTAGAATTTCTCAGTAATCCAAAACGGAGCTGAACACCACTAAACCGCTACCAGATCGAAGCTGGTTCAACGCTGAATCTAACTATATTTATCTTAGAATTTATAGAGGAGTATTCTATTTGTTTTTGAATTTAGAAGGTTGTTCTCTTCGTGGCTTTGTGGCGGCCGGTTTCTATTTGGCTTTAGGTGGAATGAGAGTTAGGTTAGAGATTTTATAGTATTTTGTTTCGATTTGGTTGGATTTCCCATTTCCATGTTTCTTCTTTTGTTTGTGGCGGCGGGAGAAGTCATGAACACAGAAAAGTAAGGTTTTGTTTCAAAAATGTTGTGGTACCCTTCTATATGAAACTCCATTCAAGTACGAACTGCAACAGATAGAAATAAAAACACCATCGTGATGAGCGAGTTGTCCTGACTCCAGAAATATAATAATATCGGTAGATTAACTCATATTGGGGGACCCCAAAATGTTGATTACAGGGTGCAAAATACTCCAAATAAAAAGTCGCATATTTAGTTAATTAAAAATTGCAGTAAAATTCTAAAAATTAAATTATCGTTATGTCTCAAAAGAACCTTGTCTAAATTCAAACCCGATATTCAAATATTTTTAAATAACCGTTATGGCCACGAACGAATATACCGCTGTTTTTCTGAATATTTGATTTGGACATAAATCAAAATCGACACGACGAAATCCCGATTTTTCTCTTCCACTAGAAAGATATACTCCACCAGCTCCACACGTTTCTTGTTTCACAGAAATCCGGCTTAAAACGAATCCTGTACATTCAGTTGAAGTTCAAATCGCCAAATTATGAACTGCAGCGCCATTTCAAGCTCGATTTTAATTATAATATAACTCTACGTTCAAACTGTCGTTTATATAATATATTCATTATCGTCATTCAAATCTAAACTGAAATATATACTTTGAATTGTCCAGTTCACGTTATATTGTCAATTCACTATATTTCGACTATTTCAGAATTAAATATATTATTTAATTATTATTTAAATTAAATATTCATTCTTGTTTAATTCAACGACCATTATATTCTCTAAATCACTATTTATATAATTAAATAAATTAATTATAATACCCCTGAAGATGCGGGTCATTACACGTGGCCTACTTTTTTGGATGCAATAGGAACTGCACAATGTAAAGACCCTCAGCTAGTTGATGTGATGGATAAGCTAATTAGGGGTGAGACTTCCAGTCACCTCAATAGATACTCCATCGATGATAAGGGTTGGTTGAGGCGGGATGGAAGGCTTTGCGTCCCTCAAGCAAGGGTTTTGGTGAAGAAGGTTCTTGAAGAGGCACACCATTCCAAGTTGACCATACACCCAGGTGGAGACAAAATGTATAAAGACGTAAAAAGGGTTTTCTTTTGGAATGGCATGAAGAGGGACGTAGCTGAATTCATCGCTAAGTGTTTGATATGCCATCAAGTCAAGGCGGAGCAAAAGAAGCCTGGCGGTTTACTTCATCCTCTAGAAGTCCTACAGTGGAAATGGGATAGCATTTCAATGGACGTTATTGATGGGCAGCCTAGGTCAAGAAGGGGTAATACCAGTATTTGGGTAATAGTGGACAGGTTCACAAAAAGCACTCACTGTATACTCGTTAAGAGTAGAAGGACTGCCTCATCTTTAGCATCCATTCACCTTAAAGAGATAGTTCGACTCCATGGGATACCCTCCAGCATTGTAAGTGACCGAGATCCTATCTTTACGAGCGAGTTTTGAAAGAGCTTGCAAAAGGCTGTAGGCACACGGCTATGCTTAAGCACGGCCTATCACCCCCAAACCGATGGTCAGACGGAAAGGGTGAACAGAGTATTAGAACACCTCTTGAGATTATGCATTCTTGACTTTGGAGGAACAAGGGAGGATCATCTTCCTTTGGTGGAGTTTGCCTACAACAATAGCTACCAAGTCACCATAGGCATGGCACCCTTCGAAGCTTTATATGGAAGACCATGCCGATCATTAACTTGTTAGTGGGAGTCTACAGACAAACTCATACTTGGACTTGACATGATTAGAGAAACTTCACAGAAAGTGGATTTGATACGAAGAAGAATGAAGACTGCCCAAGATAGACAGAAGTCCTACGCAGATATAAGAAGGACTGACCTTGAGTTTGAGGTTGGGGACAGAGTTTTCCTTAAAGCATCTCCTTTGAGGAACGTCGTTCGCTTTGGATCCGCAGGGAAGTTGGCACCAAGATTTGTAGGGTCATTTCCTATCATTGAGAAGATTGGGAAGATGGCTTACAGAGTAGAGCTTCCCGAAAGATTGGCTGGAGCTCATAATGTCTTTCACGTTTCTCACTTATGGAAGTGCTTACATGAGTCTGTGGAAGTGGTGGAACCAAGCATATTAGAGGACGTAGAAGTAGAACAAAAAGCGACTATGAGAAGAGTTCCAACTCGTATCTTGGGTACAGAAATTAAAAAGCTACGCAACCACAAAGTCAAACTTGTTAAAGTTCAATGGAGTGACGCTGAGGAAGACGCGACTTGGGAGACTGAGGCCAAGATACGCGCAGCCTACCCTTTTCTTTTGAGGGTACATCTTTGATCTCTTTTTCCTTAAGTTTTTTCGTGCTCATATCTATCTTTTTCCTCAGTACTGTTCTTGATCCTTAGTTAGAAATCAATGGATGAAAACATGTATTTGAACCATGTTATGGTTGATGGTTGCAAGTGGTTGAAACTGATTGCTAGTGGTTGCTCGTGGATGCATATACACACACATTAGGTCTTAGATCGGCTCAGTCGCTCTCATATTGCATATGCATATATGTGTTTGTATATGATTGAAACTTTATGAGTTATCATATGGACGTTGCATTTGTATGAATGATTGTGCACTCATGTAAAAAGTATGATTAGGGATGATTGCATACATAATGGACTCATGGCACCGACATGACTTGCATTAAGGAGGTCAACTGAATCAGTGGACAGCCTGATTTTGCATTAGAAATGAACACCCCACCTCCGCTAGGGTCACTCACAAAGGTAATGCACTAGTTTTGGAGGAACGTTATCAAGGTAAGAAAACACAGAAATATTACAAGACAGAACATAGATAATATAACTTTAATTCAGTTTTAATCTCAAAAATCATTACTTAATGATTATTCAAATTTAAGAAATTAATTTTATCTTTAACAGGGTTAAAGAACAAATGTTATATAACACATAGTTCACGATAAACCCAAAATCTTCTTCCATAAAAATGGAATCTACACGGAATACAGATCAATATATAATCGATATAAATTTCCATATCAGACTAATAATATAAACGGAACAATGGCAAGGCCTTTTAAATTCCATATATAGTAACGGTCTTCATCCTCAGAAGCTTATCTCGATTTTTAACCAATTGGTTTCCATTTAATTCCAATTTAACATATTAAATTAGAAAACTTTACTTTGTAAAATTCCATTTAAATCTTAATAAAAGCTTTATAAATTCCAAATATTTTTCTCATTGTTTAATTGGGTTAAAGAACAAATGTCACTAAAACATAGTTTACAAGAAACCCAATTCACATTTCATTTTATTCCAATTACAAAATATAATTGGGAAAATCTAATAATCTTAATTAAAAGATTTATAAATTCCAAAATTATATTCTACTTAATTTCAATTAGATATTTATTGGAAAACTTCATTAAATCTTATTTAAAAGATTTATTCTTTTCTAATCGGGGTTTAAGAACAATGTTATTAAAGACACTATCCACAACAACCCAAAATCCAGTTTGACATTAAATATAAGGTTCTGAATAGAAATTATATCGACTTATATTCAATATCGAATTCTGAAACTAACAAATATTGTATTGGGAATAACGATATATATATATATCTTCCAAATTCCTCATAATATTCGTGTAATAATGGAATCCAATATCAAAATATTCTGAAGATAATTCCCATTCAAATCCATTCCTATATATATATATATATATATATATATATATATTGGAAAATTCTGGTTATTTTAAAACCATTTTCAATTCTAATTTATTTATTTCTAAAAATAATTAAATTATTATTCTAGTTAATAATTAGTTCATTAAACAGCTCATTTCGATAAAAATATATTTTATCTTTACAAAATTGGAATTTTTCATCCAAATTCTTTCCAAATTATTTATTATGATTTTACATAATTTTTCCATATTTTTAATAATTTTATGTTTGCCCGTACAGTCGGTTTCCTATAACGGCCATCGAACTACATCCATAGCAACCTTTTCTGAAATTGAATTGAACATGTCTCCAAATCTAGCCATTCAATTTCAAATCTCTTACATTCATTGGAAAGCTCTTTTCGATATGAACCCAACAGTTCCGGTTTTAGGAGAATCCGACGGTCGGATCTCCCGTAATGTCAATTTGAAGTCAATGGTCGAAATTCGTGAACGGTTGTTGCGCGGCGCGTTCTATTCAAGCCATAAAATATATATATATATATATTCGATTTCCATTTAAATAATATTGATAAATTGTTATAAACTCATTTTAAAACGATTCCAACTTAATTTTTCAAATTTTAAATCAACATTAAATATTCTATATCTTTATCATATTAAAATGATAATATTTTCAAATTATCATAATTTGAAATCATTTCTTTTCGATGTTCGTTACAAAATGAATAAAATTGATTGATAAACCCGTTCGGGTTAAAATAGCGTTGCTAGTTAACATGGCTTCATATTTATATTTGTGTGTCCATTCAAAAACGGACATCAAAATCATAATCTTATTCTTCACCATATATTATTTTAAAATATTGTTTATTTTAAAATATTATTTACTTTGAAATACTCTTCATTTTAGAATAATCTTTTACATTAACATGTTCTTTACATTCTTTTACATCAAAATGTTATTCTACATAAAAATGTTCTTTACCATTAAAAATGTTCCTTTACAATTAAAAGTATTCTTTTATATGAAATGTTTCTTTAATCATTAAAAATGGTTCTTTACATTGTTTACATTAAAATGATTCTTATATTTTGTTGATAATTCTATTTCAACAAAATGACTAAAAAGCGATAACTTCATTTTGTTAACAATTCTATTTTAACAAAATGAATTAAAATGATAACTTCATTTTATTTACAATAGTCTAATTCAACAAAATTGACATTTTTGTTTTAACACACATCTATTTAACAAAAATGTTATTTTTGTTTTGATACAAATCTATTTAACAAAAATGTTACCTTGGTTTTGACTATTCCATTTCAAAAAAAAAATGATATTTTGGTTTCAACTATTTTATTTCAACAAAAATGTAAATTTTAGTTTTACTATTTTATTTCTACAAAAATGTAAATTTTAGTTTCACTATTTCATTTCAACAAAAATGTAAATTTTAGTTTCAACTATTTCATTTCAACAAAAATGTAAATTTTAGTTTCAACTAATTTATTTCCCCAGAAATATCATTTTAATTCTAAAATGTCTTTTACATTATGATGTTATTTTCATTTTAAAATGCACTTTTACATTATAATATTATTTTATTCTAAAATATTGTTTATTATAAAAACATTGTTTATTTCTGAATCGGAATGCGACTCAATCAATTACCATATAATTTTAGTTATATGGATTTCATGGACCGCAGGTATACAACAATAATGATAAACACTCATTAAATAGTCCGTTCACATCCATAGTGAAATTTACAACTGTGTGAGCATTAAAATAAATAAATAACGCTCATCACAGATTGTCAATCCATTGATTGACATATAATTAAATATTGGAATTAATGTATGTCAAATATCATCCCAATACCCGTGTGGGGTTTTCAAACAACAACAGTTTATTTTAAACAAATTATTGGTTAATAAATTTAACCAATTTACACTGTTCAAATTATAAATGAATATTTATAACTTAATTTCACTATCCTATTAATATTTACATTATTATTATTATGTTAAACATTTCACATCACAAAAAACATGCAATACAGTCAATTTAAATCGTCCATGGTTTATGGATGAGGAAGGTGATCTAACAAGCACAGCATACAGTTTATAATGATTAAACTGATAAAAATCTACTTTGGCCATTCTATATATATTTTGCAGTAATAAAAATAAATAACTAAATAACAGTGTAGAAATTTTAGTGAGGAGTTCTCACCTTCGTTTCCACTTCGTCAGTCTCTAACTAATGATTTTGGTTTTGATTGGATTTGAAATTGCCCCCAAAATCCAAATTGCTCCAAATTGGACCTAGTTAGTGTCATTGCGAAGCTCTCGACTCCACGATCGCAATGGATCTGAAATCGTCAGATTTCGACCTCGTATGTGAAAGATATTGCGTTACGAACATTGATTGTATAACTAAAATAATTGATTAAATTATTAAAAACCCCAATTAGCATATCTCGACGTTCACCTCCTCCGGATGCTCACCGCCGCCACTGGGCCACTTCGTCGCTGCCCCGACCCCTGCCGCTGCTTCCCCCATCCGAGACGCCGCCATGCCTGAAGCGTCGCCGCCTGAAACTCCTCCGTCGATCGGAATTTGCCATTTGCCCCCAAATCGCGTTCACCGTCGATTGCCACCACCAACGGCCACATGAGCATCGCGCGCCACCACCAACGGCCACCTGAGCGTCTCGTGCCACCACCATTATCCCAGCCTCGCCACGGCTGTCCTCCACCCCGCAGATCCCATCGCCAGAAAATGCTTCAGCTCGCCGGAAAATGATGAAGTAGGTTTCGGGCTTGCTGAAAATCGATGTCTCCGATCAACTCCGATTTTCCGCCAATCCGATCACTTTCAGATCGAACAACCAAAGACAAAGTTGTTCATCTATCTCTCCTCTATGATTTATTCAACTGGGCCATCACCTAATTCTTCATGGATTGCGTGTAATTCGCCAAAATCTGAAAGTCATTTTCTGCCTTTCAACTCAGATCCCGACGAATCCATGCGACGATATGCTTTGGAATTTTTGTGGTAGATAGAGGCTATGATGATCTTCAAAACCCAGGAATGGTTTGGTCTAATTGTTTACGGTTTGTGAGACAAAAATTGTTTTGTTTCTAGGGTCTTATTTGCAAAAGAATTTTAGAGAGGAGGAGAGCTGCCACCATGGAAAAGAAGAAGTAGATTAGGGTTTGCCTTTAGGGTTATAAGAAAGTTAGGATAATATATAGAGGTGAATGATTTTATTTTAGCCCTTATATGTTTAATTGTATTATAATATACTCAAACTCGGTCCGTTTTCATGGTTTAAAAATCTGTGTGATCACCTACGGATTCCATTTTCGATGAAAATTAAAACACAACTATCCTTTAACATTACAGATCCAAAGAAACTGGTCTCGTCGAATTCCGAGTCCGTACGCATTAATAATGAATTTTTAAAGTCTGAAAAACGACCACATACTAATTCTAAAAATTACATAAAATTTATTTCTAGCTTTGTTTTGACGATACGATCCTAACAAAATTAATTTCGTTGAATTTGGAGACCGTTTGAAAATTTTCACTTTTTAAGGCGTATATATTTTATATTAAAAATACATTTTTATATGAATAAATTCTGAATCTCTAAATATATCAATGCTTATACTTTTTGAATTCAGAAACGTCATTTTGAACTCAATGGAAGTGATTTTAGCCTTTTGGGCCATATATATTATATATATAAATTTCATAGCGACTATTCTGAATTTTAGTTTTGTCATAACTTACTATTTATAAACTAAAATCTCAGTTTCTAAAATTCATTAAAAAGATATCGTCAATACGATCCTAGCGTTTCCTGTTTCGTCCAATTCCGACTTATAATTAATTTTATATAATTTTCCAAAATTTAAAATCGAATTTTGAAATTACTGCGCCATTTCAGGCTCGTAATATAAATATTATAAATTTATAAATCCTAACTTCGATTTAAAATAAATTTTCAGTCGTTATTATTTAAAATAAATTATTTAAATATTAAAATCCATTAAAATTGTCAAAATATAAATTTTAAATTAGTTCAGAATTTTCGGTTATTACAAATACATAGTGATACATAAGTTAGTCATTAAATGAATTATATATATATACACAAAAAGTCCAAAAGAACATGTACATATAATAATTGCATAAATATACTACTAAACGTCTGTACAAAACATGCCCACGCATCAATAGTTGATTAGGTAGACCAAAGCGGAAGTGTTTAAGTAATATCCATAATAGGTTCATAACCTGCAATCGCTCAGTCTGACCCGAGTAAATTAAATACACGGCCCAGTGTAGTATAAACAAGATGATTAGATCATGATAAATGAAGTATATTCTCATAAGGGGTTCAGTTTTCTCAGTAGATAAATGGTAAATTCAACTTAAATCAACTTATGGTGCACGAGACAATTGCAACTAAATAATCATGTAATGGTCTCATGTATTAGGCATGAACAACAACGCATAAAGGTTTCCCATTGTCAACAAGTGCAAAGTACGAAGGCTAAGATATATATAGAATCTCAAAACGCGCAGAAGCAACAATATGGAAACCATCATATAATATCAACAAATAGAACCCATTCGAGAGTTCCATCAACACAAATGTATTCACCATATGTAAGTACCAAATAGCTTTTATTCTATGAATAAACTCCAACATCAACTAAAATGGTGAAACATATATAAATTAACTGAATTTAGAAATCAAGGAATATGAAATCTAAAAATAACACCCAGAATGAATATAAATACATCAAAATGGATCCAAATCAACGTTTGCATATGCATCATGTGAATGCCCTTGCCTACCCACGTTAATATAAATTTTGGTGCCTACATAAACAATGCCCCTCTCGCCTAGTGGATATATATATAATTATTTTTGAAAATTGGTATATTCTTTTATTTAAGCCCAAAAGCCGGCTTGGCCCATAAATGCAGCTCGTTTATAACATACGAGTATATTACATAAACTTCCAACAGTTCACTTTTAGATCTTCCTCAATATTCTCTAAAAAGCAAGACGAAAAGAAAATTTAGGGCTTCGCAAATTCCCTTCATGGCTGACGTAAATTCTCTCGTCTCCTTTCTCCAGTTGCTTCCTTCCAGTTCAACTTCCCTAATAGCAATTGTTCTCGTTCCGTTGAGCTGGTAAGTAGCTTCTTGCAATTCTTCCAATTACTACAACAATTTCTCTGTTAATTATGGCTAAGTTCACTAACACGTCTCCATTCTTCTTCTTGAAAGCACGAGCATTTTGTTCTCTCCATGTTCGCCACACTGTGGCTGTGAGTCAAACCTTGCCAACCTCTACTATCAGCTTTGACACGTGACCTCCATCGTTCAGGTAATTGATTTCTTCTTCTAGGTTGCCTATTTGTTTTATGTTGAAGCATTTAAGTTTTTGTACAGCCTATAGATTTGCTAAAGCTGCACTCAAAAAATAGATGGTTGTGTGTTTCAGGAAGCCAATTACACAATACACATCTATCCTCCTCAACTATTTCCCAACTACAAATCCTTTCTTTGGTCGGTAATCTACCCAAAAATTCCTTGTATTTTGTTTGTGCCATTTTAAGAGGTGTAGAACGTGTTCAGATCACTTTACTCCATTGAACAGTAGGATGTCTCATTATGATGCTCTCCCGTACTTCACTAAGACTAAAGTTACCATTTTGCCAACTCCATGTGTGTGTGTGTATAGCCCTCCAACTTGCCCCTCCCTCGGAATTAGTATGACAACAATGGAATGTGTCATAGACTTCCAAACTGTAATTCAAATACAAAATAGTATGTCCGGTACCGCATGTTTTCAATTATTGGTTTATTACTAGTCGGTCTACTTCATTTTGGTATAGCTTCAATCAAAAAAATCTAGAATTAATAGATATAATAAACCTATGCATCCCAAACCACACGATTTACTACACCATTTAAGTCGCATTCTCTTTCTCTCGAAGAGTGCAAAAATGTGTAATTTTTATATAGAAAATATATTTCGAGAAACGAGTTTTCAAACTGATTTTCAAAAACATTTCGGAAATTATTTCCCTAAAATCTCTTTATTATAGAGAATATATACATATAAATAGATTTATGATAATTATGGTTTTGGAAAGCATTTACTTAAAATGATAATTTTGTATGTTGAAAATCCTTTCGAAAGCGATTTATAAACATGTGCACCATGGAAGAAAAATCATGAAATGTTTGTGAAAATAACAAACCAAGATTAACATAAAGCCACATTAATCCAAAGTACAGATTAATGATTGTTAGCCTACTTTGTGAACTAGGCAACACAAAGTTGAGATGTCAAGCGTTGAAGAACACTTCTTCCTAAAAAGCATCGGATCGGATCGGAGAGCTACTACCAGATCGGGACGGAACAGAGCAAAATGGACAAGAGCTTAAGTTCAGCACAGGTCGGACCGGATCGGATGCCCCGATCCGAACCCCTTCTACTCGCCCCTCCGAACCGAACCCAGTATACCATGTTGCTTCACCCCACGATCTCCTGGATATTCGGGGTAGTTACAACCATTTCCTACCCATGTTGACCACTAACCTGGTGCGCTGTCAACACTGAAATCCATCTGAGCCCGAGAATGATGGTATAAGAGCCACGTAGCTCTGATCCGAACCGGATTCTGGGTGAATTTCCACCTATAAATACCCCATCAAGAGGCATTTGAAAGGATCTTTTTGAGCACTCGTATAGTTCAAACATCAAAGAGAACCGAATTCCAGCATTCCAAACAATCCAAATCATCATTCAAAGTATATGTTGAGATAATTAAGTGAATGTATATGAAAAGTGAGTGAAATTGAGTGAATATCTCATTGTATTTTCATCTACCTCATCAAGCAAAGTGATTATAAAGTGGACGTAGGCTTTTCAACGCCGAACCACTATAAATCCTATGTCTCCTTTTTATTTTCGATCTTATTTTATTTCGATTTTAGTCAATTTGGGTGTTAGAACCACTTTTTGGTCTAACATTTTGGTGCTTTCACTGAGAACATTTGAATTCTCTGTTTTTCTGGATTATCGTTCTACTTTTTGGACCGTTGAGTTCAAAGAAGTTAATCCTCAATTTTCGACACTTTTGAATACTTGTTGGTTGATTGTTGAAGAACTATGGCCAAAGGAAAAGGCAAGGAAGTTCAAACCAGTCGAGGGAACGAAGCTGGTGAAGATCAGCAAAACCCGGTCGTGACAAGGTCTCGTGGGCAGAGTTCGGGAGCGGATCAGACAGGTTCAGGAAATCCGAACCGACCTCAAGGAGAGAGCTCCGATCCGAACCGAGTAGGAGAAATTGAAGAAGTGCGCTTCCCTAACCCGAACCGATCCGAACAGGTTGCTCAGCTCCGATCCGACCAGGTTGCTCAGCTCTGATCCGATCAGGTTGCTCAGCTCCGATCCGATCCGTCACTAGGTGATGCTGGAACCTCTACTCGAGCTCCTCCAAATGCTTCGACTCCAGCCACCAGGATCAACGACCAGATCAATCCATCTACGCCTGTTACCCAAGGAGATTTTTCGCGCCTTCTTTACATGCTTGAAAGCACTAGGGAGGCTATGAAAATCCACGAGCGCACCAATCTTATGATGCAAGAGAATATGAGAATCATGAGTAGGGAAATTAGCGAACTCCGCATACAAAGAACTCCATCCCCGGTTCATCACACTGCAATGGATCAGTCTTCTTATTCTGAGGAAGAATGGCCTCATGAAAGAAGGCCGCTCGAACGACCTCAGAATTTGGAGCAAATGACTTTCGGATCTTTGGGGTCCCGCGAGGACGCTGCTCGGGTACTAGGACCCAATGATCCGAGCTTGAGAGAGCCTATGCTATTACCAATGCGGGGATCCCATGTGTTGCCTAGATACCCTAACCTTACCAATCCCACTCAGGGACAAATGCTTCAGCCCCTTCCTCCCGAGATCGACCGGGAACGTAGGGAGCAAAGCAGAGCATAAGTGGCTAGAAGAAGGAGGGCATCCCCTGATCAGGAGCCCAGAGGAAACCCGAACATCAGAGCCAGGGAGCCTGAACGACCCTTGACCAATGCTGACGTATGGGCTATGGTACGCCAGATCATGTCTGAGAGTCGAAACTACACCAATGAAGATTATGGCATTGAGCGAAGCCATACTCCCTTTACTGATGACATCCTTGACTTTCAGTTCCCCCGGCGTTTTAACCTACCGCAGATGGACAGGTATAACGAGAGAACCGACCCGGGACAACATTTGATGCGATATGAATGGCTTATTAATGATGTCGCTGCCCCTGACGCAGTGAAGTGTAAGGCTTTCCCGATTTACTTAGAAGACGTGGCATTACTATGGTTTACCGGACTTCCTCCTCGATCGATATCGGATTTCAAGGAATTAAGTGAACGTTTTATGAATCAATTCCGACTTCACGCCCGAAAGTCTAAGAATGTTATTGAATTATCGAGAATTAAGCAAGCGCCGGGTGAGTCTCTGAAGTCATATCTTGACCGTTTCAACTTAGCTGTAACAGAAGTCAGTGACCCGCACGAGCCCACCATCTTGATGGCTTTAATGGAAGGAGTTGATCCTGATTCCGAGTTTGGAGATTATCTTTCTGGGAAGCCACCTCCCACAAGAGAGTTGTTTTATGAGAAGGCCAATATTCAGTTAAGATGAGAGGAAGCAAGGGCAAACAGAAAGAGGAAGTCCGGAGCGGCTTCAAAAGAAACTGTTTAGAGTAATGTTGTCGTAAAGCCGTCTGGAGAAAGTTCTGGGAAAGTCAAAGTGAATGTGGGAAACAAGAATGGAAACAATAATAATGGAAATGGGGGCAACAGCAACCGTAATGCGAATGGTAACAGGAGAAATAGGAACCGAGGAAGTAATTCTGACAAAAGACCCCGGTTCCAGACCTTTGAGAATTATTCACCACTGAATGACACTCTAGAGAACATTTATTTGGATACATACAATGTTTTGTAATACAAAAGACCGCCGCCACGAGATTCAACAGAGAAAGAAATCACAACTGGAAAATTTTGTTTATTTCATGGAACTCATGGGCATTCAATGAATGAGTGTCGACACTTGAGAGATGTAGTTGAGAAGCTGTTGCGCGAAGGAAAATTGGATGAGTATAAGGCTGCCCCAAGAGACAGGGGGCAAGGAGAACAGACCCCAAACCAGAATCGGTCTGCTCCCAAGCCTACAGCGCAACAAAAGGCAAAGGAATTGTTATTAACACCATAGTAGGTGGACTCCACCCAGCTATCCACAGTTTTAGAGCAATGGACCAATACGTTAATGCAGTTAAGCACGTAGATGTGGATGAGTGTGACGATTTGGAAGATATCACCCCTGTGAAACAGCAGAAGACAATGTTCGATGATGTGGTGTTCCGTAGCAGAGACGATACCAGAATCCAGTCACCTACCGAAGATTCGTTGGTCATTACCACTACCATTGGACCGGCACTGGTTCATAAGGTACTAGTGAACAATGGAAGCTCTGTCAATATTTTGTTTAAGAAGTCATTTGATTAGATGAAACTTGAGTCTGGAGATTTGAAGCCTTGTGAAGGTTGGATCCGAGGCTTCAACGGGGCATCGACAGCTCCAATGGGGTATATAGAATTGCCCGTAACATTAGGGCAAGGGGAATGTCGAAGAGTACGAATGCTTTAGTTCGTAGTGCTAGACGTAGATTCGCCCTACAACGCATTTTTGGGAAGGCCTGCCCTTGTAGAGTTCAGGGCTTGTATCGCCCCGTGGTGTTTATTGCTTAAGTTCCCAACTGAAGTCGGAACAGGAGTAATGAGAGGAGATCAAGTCTCCGGACGGGCTTGCTATATTGCCGAGTTAAAGATGCTGATGAAGGGACTCAATATCGAGATTAAAGGTACCTCACCTCCCCCAAAGGAGGGTTCGGCGTAGCAATTAGAGGGATCAGCCCCGAAGGAGTTGCCCAAGGGAATGCCTGAAGATTTGGATCCCAGAGAAGATGAGGAACCAAAGGCTAGATATGCAACTCCTAACAAAGCGTTAGTGGACATACCCATTGACGAAGCTGATCCAGCAAAAGTTTTGAAGATTGGATCCCAGTTGGATCCACACCGAGCTAAAGAATTGATTGACTTCCTGAAGGCAAACCTGGATGTGTTTGCCTGGACCCACGCCGACATGTGTGGGATATCGCCATCCATCATGAGTCATTCACTGAGTATAAACCCAAAACACCCGCCTGTAAAGCAAAAGAGACGTGTGTTGGGCCCAGAGAGGTCGGCAGCTCTGAAAGAGGAAGTGGAGAAGTTGAAAGAGAACGGATTTATTAGAGATTCGACATATCCCGACTGGATATCGAACCCTGTTTTAGTAAAGAAGTCAAACGGAAAGTGGCGGACATGCATTGATTTTTCAGACTTGAACAAAGCTTGCCCGAAAGATAGCTTCCCACTCCCCAGAATTGACCAGCTTGTAGATTCGACAGCAGGACATGAACTTCTTTCTTTCACGGACGCATATTCCGGGTACAACCAGATTCCCATGCATGTGCCAGATCAAGAGCACACGAGCTTCATTACAAATTTGGGGTTGTATTGCTATGTGGTCATGCCGTTCGGATTGAAAAACGCTGGAGCTACCTACCA
The DNA here is from genome assembly GCA_030737875.1 of Allium sativum. Taxonomy (NCBI): domain Eukaryota; kingdom Viridiplantae; phylum Streptophyta; class Magnoliopsida; order Asparagales; family Amaryllidaceae; genus Allium; species Allium sativum. The sequence goes on along the minus strand of CM060918.1, from coordinate 617,076,641 downwards.
ACACTTGGTGAACAGGATGTTTTATAACCAAATAGGGAAGACTATGGAAGTTTATGTGGATGATATGCTTGTCAAATCGAAACAGTCCTCCAGCCATACACAAGACTTTGCAGAGATGTTTGGTATCCTACGAAAGTATCGGATGATATGCTTGTCAAATCGAAACAGTCCTCCAGCCATACACAAGCCATACACAAATTGAAATGCTCATTTGGAGTGGCATCTAGAAAGTTTCTAGGTTTCATCGTGAGTTCTCGAGGGATTGAAATCAATCCCAGTCAAATAGCAGCGATAAGAAACATTGAATAACCAAGGAGAGTCAAAGATGTCCAAAGTCTTGCAGGGAAAGTAGCTGCGTTGAGTAGATTTATCTCCAAAGCAACAGACAAATGTGTCCCATTTTTTGACTTGATAAAAAGGGGAAAGAAAAATTTTGAATGGACTATGGACTGTGTTGAGGCCTTTCAAAATTTATTGGAATTACTAGAGAAACCACCGATTTTGTCAAAGCCAGTGGATCATGAAGAGCTATTTGTTTACCTAGCGGTTTCAGCTCACGCTGTTAGCACCGCCTTGGTCCGAGAAGAAGACAAAGTGCAAAGGCCGGTATATTATGTAAGCAAGAAATTGGCAGCTGCAGAACGCAACTACCCAAGGATTGAGAAGCTTGCTTACAGCCTCCTGATCGCCTCCCGAAAACTTCGCCACTATTTCCAAGCTCACCCAATAACCATATACACTGATCAGCCTCTGAGGCAGGTGTTGCAAAGACCTGAAGCATCGGGACGTTTGATCAAATGGAATATTGAATTAAGTCAGTTTGATTTAAATTTTCAGCTGCGGAGATCGATCGAGGGCAAGCTCTAGCTGACTTTATAGCAGAGTTCACAATTCCAGAAGAGGAAACGATCAATGACAAGGTGGTCAAGTCAGAGGAGGAGTTAAAATTAGATCCATGGAAGCTGTACACAGATGGAGCCAAGAACGACCAAAGGTCCGGAGCTGGAGTCGTCTTAGTTACTCCTGAGGGACGATCGTTATATTATGCTCTACGATTAGAATTTTCAGTGACTAATAACGACTCTGAATTAGAAGCCCCGATTGTCGGGCTGAAACTTGCTAAGGAACTCGGAATAAAGGCATTGGATATATTCTGCGACTCCAAAATAGTCGTCTGCCAAGTGCGGAAGGAGTTTTTGGCTCGGGGACCTCGACTTATCGCCTATCTCGGGAAAGTGGAGGAGCTGTTGAGCAACTTGGAACGGTATAACATAACGCATATCCCAAGAGCCGAAAACCAGAAGGCGGACAGGCTAGCAAAGCTAGCTAGTTCCGACAATCCGGAGGAAACCGAAATGATTCCAATTGAAATGTTGGGATCGCCAAGCTTTGAGTCGATGGAAATTGAATTAGCTTTTGAAGCAGAACCGGAGAAGGAGTCATGGATAACCCTAATTAAGAATTTCCTTAGAAATGGGATACTCCCGTCAAAGAAGAGTGAGAGGCAGGCCATAGTTCGCAAGGCCACCAGATACATCCTTCAAGATGATACTCTCTATAGACAAGGATTTTCTATGCCCCTGTTACGATGTATAGCACACAACGACATCAAGCGTGTACTAAGAGAAGTACACGAAGGTGAGTGTGGAGATCATACGGGAGGTCAAACCTTAGCCAAAAAGGTGTTGCGGTATGGGTATTTCTGGCCCACAATTAATAAAGATGCAGCTGATTACTCACGACGTTGCGACAGATGCCAGAGGTTCGCCAGGATCCCCAGAGCACCACCGACCCAGCTCAAGTCGATGGTGAGTCCGTGGACGTTTGCCATGTGTGGAATTGACATAATCGGAGTTTTACCAATTGCCAAAGGAGGAGCAAAGTATGCAATAGTCGCTGTGGACTATTTTACGAAGTGGGTAGAAGCTGATCCCTTAACCAAAATCACAGCGAGAAAGGTGATAAGTTTCATGGTTAGAAATATCATATGCCGATTTGGGATCCCAAGGACCATTATAACTGATAATGGAACCCAGTTCGATGGTGCCGAATTCAGAAATTTCTGCCAGAAATATAAGATCGACAAACGGTACACTGCCGTCGCCCATCCACAGTCAAACGGGCAAGTAGAAGCAATAAACAAAGTCATAAAGTCCAACCTCAAGAAGCGATTAGAACGTGCAAAGGCAAAATGGGTGGATGAATTGCCCTTAGCTTTGTGGGCATATCGGACAACGTTTAAGACAGCTACCGGTCATACTCCTTTCTCTCTCTCATTTGGTTCAGAAGCAGTAATTCCAATAGAGCTTGAAGTTCCCTCTCACAGGGTGACATATTATGACCCGATGACGAATCGGGCACTCCTCCTCGAGTCTCTTGATGAAATCGAAGAGAAAAGGGACGAGGCAGACTTGCGTGCGTCAAGACATCGACGTCAGATGGCATGCTATTATGACAAGAAAGTTCGTTTTAGGACCTTTGAACCAGGAGATTTGGTGCTAAAGCGAGTTTTTCCATCCCTTCCTCACCTCGGTCCAAAGTGGGAAGGACCCTTTGTCATCCAACGGAAACTTGAAACAGGAGCCTTCAAGTTAACGACCGTAGATGGCGAAGAAGTACCTAGGGCTTGGAATGCCCAACACTTGATGCGATATTTGAATTAGGGATGTTGTACTTTTTGTTGTTTTCCTTATGAACTCTGTAAAAAGGCACGACATGCCTTAAAAAGTCTGTTGATATGAACAAAGAACTATAAAGTGGATGTACGCTATGACTTAGCCGAACCACTATAAAAATATCGTGTGCCATTTACATTCCTGCATTATTTATACCTCCAACCACTATTCCATTATGATTGTGGAATATAAGATGTTAATTTAAAACCTGAAAAGTTGAAAACAGCTTATATGCAGGAACAAACACAATGACTGTTTGTGCAATAAGACATGAAAGAATGGGAAGACGACATTCTTAACTCTAATTCTCAAGAATTGAGAGAGAGTATAAAGGACGGGAAGACGACGTCCTCTGAGGCGTGAAGGTGCACCCAGACAAGAGACCACCTCAGCAAGAACTCTAACCCGAATATAAGACGGGAGAGTATAAAAAATGCAAGAAAAAGGACAGGCATCAATGACACAAGGAATGTGACCCCGTCGGAGAATCGGGGACATTCAGACTTTTTGACTAAATCTTGAATAGTTTTTCAAGACTGACTGGAGGCATATATGTACACACATATTTCCCCCCATTATGATTCCATTGCACAACTATAGTAGGACATGCATTTGCATAAGTACAGAACTGACAACAAACAGACATTGCAGGAAATGAATTATTTTTATTTACAAATGAATGAACTTGTACAGGAAAACAGGCAAAAAGAAGGTGCAAGGGCCACACTTGCAGCAACAATTATGGGCCAATCAAATGCTAAAATAAAGCAAGACACTCCATCATTTAGACTTCGAAGTGGACTTGGACTTCTTAGCAACCTTCTCCGCATCCCTCGCCTCTTTTTCAGCCTCAGTCAAGATGCGCTTTGACTTTTTCTTCCCTGAGGCTGAAGTGCTGGAATCAGTTGACCTTTTCCCGGAAGGCGGAACGCTGGAATCAAGAGAAGACTTTTTAGCAAGTTCTTCTGTAATAGATCTAGTCGAAAGCTTAACAACTAACCTTGATCCAGCATCCAGTACTGCGAGGGGCTTAAGGATTTTTGGGTCTAGGTCTTCAACTTTAAGCTGCATGCGTTTATCTTGTTCGGCTTTCAGTGCAGCTAAAGTAACGTCATCGGCGTTTTTCGACTCCCCAACTATAGCCATCTCAGGGTCTTCCTCGTGTCCCTCGTTGCCGCCATCATCTTTTAAGGCATCTATCATTTCGTCATCATGAGGAGTATCAGCCTTAGACGGTTCAGTTCCTTCCCCCGAATCTATGGTGGCAGCCTTGTCCTTTCCCCCTTTAGCCTTCTCCGTAGGTTCTGCTCTAGCGGTGGTTCCCTGGGACACGTCTGTCTTTTTGGACGGTTCAATACCTACAGAGTGAGAAGCAACAGTTATCAACTCAGGAGAAAATAATGGGTTCTTCATCGATTGCCCAATTACGTGATGAAAGGTAGAGATAGCTTTGACGAATTGAGGTGAAACGGTAGAGATACCTTCCGATGACTTCTCAGCTGGAGTGACCGCTATCTTCGACGCTGTTTCGGGTATGGGGGATAAAAGAGATGCCCGAGGGATCCCCGGGTTTTCGAGATCATATCCCTCTACTTCAGAAGTTTTAGAGGCAGTAGAAGAAGAACCAGCCTCAGGACTGTTCTTTCGTTTAGCCCTCCGCTTCTCTTCCTCCATAGTAGCAGCAATAAGGCGGCGTCCCTCGGCTAGGCGTTCTGGTTCATCATCTCGTAGATATTTCTCCATAAGCTTGTCCTCGTCAATGGAATCAACCTTGAGTTCTTCTTTCTCCCATTCAACGATTTGACTCCATACTTGGACCAAAGTAGATGGATAATCTTTAATCCAAGAGATGTTCTGGCGGCGAATTATATGCGCAAAGAATTCAATCATTAACTCACCGAAACCATGCACCTCTTCCTCAGCTTCTGACAACTGCTTGCGGGTCTCTTCAGCGGGCTTGATAGCACCTTCGACGTTACCCTCCGCTAGGGCAGCCCTGTTCTCCGCCTCCACCAACTTGGAAGCCAAGTCAGCGTTTTTCTTCTCCAATTCAGCATTCTTCTTCGCTAACTCGGCCTTCTCTCGCTAAAGGTCAGCGTAAGCAAGTTGCATTTTGGCAGCATCTGACTTGCCATCTTCGTCTTGCTTTTTCAATTCCAAACGCTCTTGGGTATGGGACTCAAGCAAATCATGGTAGCGTTTTTGTAGATCCTAAAATTGTTGCTTGAAGCTGGCAGCGTCCCGTTGAGCAACAACAAGTTGAGCCTGTGTATCCTCGAGGTCTTTTCCTAAATTTTTTAAGGCCCTTGCATTGTCTTCTGCGGTCTTTTGCATCAAGTCAGTATTCGTGATTAAAGTTCGGATGATTCTGGAGAGGCTGCGCGAATATTTGAACATTTCTGAATATTGTTTCTCGACCGCGTCTATTCTGGAGAGGCTGCATCAAGTTTTTGAAGTAATGATCAGGAAATTGCTCCTCCAGATACGCCCGCTTAACTGCAGTTTCAGCATCCAGCGGTGGAGGTGCGGGGAATGTCAGCTCGGTATCCCTGTGCGTGGAGGGCTCAATGGCCTCTTCATCCCTTCTAGGTCGTTTAGCGGGAACCTTACGCTTGCTTCGTGATTCGGTATCTCTTGGCGGGCTCCTCTCCCTACTGCGCTTTTCTTGAGAAGAGGTTGAGTCTTTTGATTGCGGCCTGTCCTCTTCTCGACGACCTTGGTAACCCTTATATCGCTCTGGATCTGACCGGACGGGAGAGCGAGCGCGCGAGGACCGCGAATGATAAGAATCATAGGGCCTTCTATCCTCCCTACCACGATCTTCGCGACAATCATACTCAGTATCGTGAGGGGGTTTAGACATGCTGCGACGGAGTTTCCTGATATCATAATAGGAACGGGACATTGTACCTGCACAACAAGGCAAATGAAATTCAGAGTCAGTGTTTTCACAAAAGAAAAGTGCTGTGAAATGTGGTGCTATTGTGTTAAGTGCGTCCTAAGTGGTGTTTTCCCCCCGACAAACCCGAGTTCGAAGCCAGACTAGTGCGAGCGGGCTCTTTGGCCTTAGCAGGAGTGGTCTCTTCGGAAGAAGTGAAAACTAAAGGATTCATCCCAAAATCCTCTGAAGTGTAAATAGTTTCAGGTAAGGGGAGATCCCCCAAACCCTGAAATGTTGGGTCATCAGTACTAGGGGCGTTTCCCTGAGAAGCATCAATCGGCAGCTCTTTGGAAGAAGTTGACCTTTCCGGAGAAATGGCATCCTCGGGAACAATATACCCCTCGCGGTGCTTTTCGTCCATGTTAGCCAATTCGTCATCTTGAGTCGAAGATGGAGAAGGTGAAGCCTGAAGAGGCATTGTAGGAGCTTTCGAGCTTTCGCCCGTTTCTGGGATTACGTCCACTGGGGGAATATATACATATGGACCCGTCCCGTGACCAATGCTACGGGTAATGGACAGCAACCCATGAAGATGAAGATATTCGTCCTTAAGGACTTCATCAATAGTTAAAAACTTTTGATCACCGTTAAGGAGCCGGTGCATCTGACCAAGAACGCTTGATCCGATATTTGTTTTGGGTTATCAACTGCAAACAAAAAGTAAACGGATTAATGCGGTGGCTTGGATGTACAGACGCGAGATTTAGAAAACCAGTGCTTTACTTGATTTCGTCCATCTCCTAGCACACCCTGGCTGTTGCCTTACATAAAACCATTCCAGCCTGGAATCACCCGCTTTACTACTGAATGGTGTTGGGATTATTTTCCTCTTTGGGACAGACTCGAAGTAACAGAAAGAAGGAGTTTCTCGAGTCTGGTGCTTGAAGTTATAAAAGAAATGAACGTCATCAAAAGTGAGCTCTATGCCTAAAATCTCGCGATACACTACATATAGGGTATACAGGTAAGCATAGGAATTGGGGTGTAGCTGCATGGGGGCAATCCGCATTTGTCTTAGAAAATCGACGACGAAAGGAGAAAATGGAGGGATAGCCCCAATCATGCACATCAATCGAGTGATTGCCATAAATCCCTCCGGAGGGTTGTGAGGACGATCAGCTTTTGATGGCAACAAGGTATCCCCTTTGGGTATCCCGTACTTTAGGCGTATTTGAATAAGTCTGGCATTGTCGATCGTCGATTCAACAGAATCTTGAGGTGATTCCAGTATGTTGGTAGACTCAAATTCGTCAGGAGATCGATTATCTCCTATCCCTCCTTCCTCTTCACAGCCCAGGGAAACTCCACCCTCAGAAGACACATTATCGCTTTCATGAGTTTCTACCTTGTAGTCTGAGCCCTCATCATCCCATTCTGGATCTGAGGAAGAAGATATGTCTTCAAGAGTGATTTTGTTGGATGTCTCTAGGATCTCTTTCTTTTCTGCTAATCTAGATGAACGTCTGGATGTCATGGTCACTAAATTATTGAAGAATCAATAGCACAAGTTAGAGTAAATTAGCCCGTATCCCCCCGTGCATGTGTATGAACTAAAGTGTGAACAGTTTATGCAGAAAATGTAAAGTCAACGCTCAAAAGTGCAATGCAAAATCTTGGCAAAGTAATAAGGTTCAGGGCAGTTCTTGATGTTCATGTATGTTCGCAAGGCACTATCCTAACTGTCCATTAAGTTGAAGATTATATCAAGAATTGGACGGGCTACTTAAGCAAGTTCTTATGTGTTGAGCGGAATTGTTTTTCTTCGGTTCGGTTCAGATGTATGCATTGGGATCAGATCGGAGAATATAGCCTTATCTTGGCTTGGGGATAAACATTATTCCTCAGGGATCAAATCAGATCAGATCGGAGGTGGACTTCTGAAACGGTCTGAATCGGATTAGGCAACCACACCATTTTCTTCCTTTGTTCCGATTTCAAGTCCGACCCGACCCGATCAAGGGAGCCCTGCCTCTATGACTTTTTGCTCCGACCCGATCCGGTTTTGCAAATTTCTCTTCCCTTTCTTCTTCTCCATTTTCTACATCCCATCATCCGAACCGATCCCCTATAATATCCTTCTTCTTTCTCCTTTTCTAACTTAGAACCCAATTCTGTGCTAATATCCCCAATCAAGACCAAGTTTTTATTTTTTGGTCAAAACGCCCACAGTGGGTCTTAATCCCCTCCTCCCAACACCTCGAGGTGGCGACTGGGCCACCAACGACGATGGTAGCGGAGGAGGAGATTGTGATGACGAACTCGAACCAAAACCGTGTCCAAATCAGTCAAGTCAATCGTAAATTCTAGTTGATATCGATTATTATCAAGAGAATCGAGTTTAAAACCCACTCACGAGAGCGACTTGATGATTAATAAAGGGGACTTTGGAGTTTCAGAAGGTTAGGGATTCTGTGTTCAATCGGTTGAGAAAAAGCAAATGAAAAGAAAGAGAGGAAGAAAGAAAAGGGTGATAAGCTTATACAGGTCAATGGTGACTACTCGTATTCCCTTATCTTTTTCTCCGCTCGGACCGGGATATAAGCCCATGATGCATTCCAGCCCACTGACCCAGTGCTAACCAAGAGAGGAAGAAATGCTGTTCGGGTCGGAGCCCGAACCGAACGTAATTTCGTGCATCAGCTTGGCATCAAAATTGAGTTAAAATTTGAAGAGGAAATAAAAATAAAGAAAAATCAAAAAGAAAATCACCTGGAAGAATAATCGAATGTTAACAAGAGTTCTCCACGCTGTTTGAAAATAAAGAAAGGGATTTACATACTATGCGAAGTAAATATAAACACCAAGAGATGCAACTTTCTGAAGCAACGTGTCTTTATATGTCAATAGAGACGACTTTTAATCGATTCAATTTCAGAAAGGCACTGTGTAAATGACAATCAAAGTGTGCTCCGTATCCAACAGAAGCATCCTTTGAGGGGCAAAATGTTAGCCTACTTTGTGAACTAGGCAACACAAAGTCGAGATGTCAAGCGTTGAAGAACACTTCTTCCTAAAAAGCATCGGATCGGATCGGAGGGCTACTACCAGATCAGGACGGAACAGAGCAAAATGGACAAGAGCTCAAGTTCAGCACAGGTCGGACCGGATCGGATGCCCCGATCTGAACCCCTTCTACTCGCCCCTCCGAACCGAACCCAGTATACCATGTTGCTTCACCCCACGATCTCCTGGATATTCGGGGTAGTTACAACCATTTCCTACCCATGTTGACCACTAACCTGGTGCGTTGTCAACACTGAAATCCATCTGAGCCCGAGAATGATGGGATAAGAGCCACGTAGCTCCGATCCGAACCGGATTCTGGGTGAATTTCCACCTATAAATACCCCCATCAAGAAGCATTTGAAAGGATCTTTTTGAGCACTCGTACAGTTCAAACATCAAAGAGAACTGAATTCCAGCATTCCAAACAATCCAAAATCATCATTCAAAGTATATGTTGAGACAGTTAAGTGAATGTATATGAAAAGTGAGTGAAATTGAGTGAATATCTTATTGTATTTTCATCTACATCATCAAGCAAAGTGATTATAAAGTGGACGTAGGCTTTTCAACGCCGAACCACTATAAATCCTGTGTCTCCTTTTTATTTTCGATCTTATTTTATTTCGATTTTAGTCAATTTGGGTGTTAGAACCACTTTTTGGTCTAACAATGATAATGTTGGCTTTTCCATTGTAGGATTTGTAAAAATGCTTAAAATATAGCTTCAAGAATCAACTAACGTCACTTAGAAATCATCAAGCAGAAGTTAAAATACTCGGAATAAAATATATATTCATTGCAACAACACAGGTCGGCCTACATAAGGTCTCAGTTCGACCTTAGGGTTGACTATAATAAGATTTAGATCGAATTATAAGTCGACCCATATAAGTTCAAGTCGATCTTAACGCCGCACATGTTATAGGAAATAATATACTCAATTTTGGAAAGAAGTTTGAACTAGTTTTTGGTGATGTTCAGGTCTAATTTGGAGCATGCATGAATAATAGCATTCAAACAACAATCTAGAACAAACCCAACATGGATTTGTTACAGGACAAAGGGGCAACAAGCTCACAAAGATTAACACAGACTCGATTCTACTTTAAATTTTGAAACATTTCAAAATTTGCTTAAAGTAGTCAACAAATTGAAAGATAAACGCATATTTAACTGCCACAACTTGTTCAAGCTAGAAAATGTGAGATTTAATTCATTTTTATTTATAGCCGCAAATTTACAGCAATTTGGGAGGAACGGTTAAACCTTTTGGTCACAAAAAGGCTTCAGCATCCTACAGGTTCAAATACAGAATCATGCAAATAGAAATATGAACTTACAAAGAATAATTTCTCTCACTCCAAATAGATGAAATAACCACTAGTTTGCAGCGAGATTACCTATAAAGTTTGATTAGCAAGCCTTTATCTAGATTATTTTGAATTTTGTGCTTGTGTTTATGGTTTGGAGAGGGATAATGCAAGTTTTCCTTCTCTATTAGTTTTTCCAGGGAAGAGTATTTTGAGATGGAAGGAAGTACATTACTTTATTTACTCCAGAGTTTTATTTTGTTACCAATTTGGGTTTTTGGGATTGCTTAGGACCCAAGTAGGTTAAAAGCTATTAAGTTTTACTTAATTAAGTCATTTAGCCATCATGTACACCTAGTAACACATGTTTATACACCTTTAAGTCATTTAAACATCATTTGCTTACAATTTAACTTGTGTTAACTTACAAATTTTGTATTAACATATTTTACACCTTTTTAAGCATTGTTTTGTCATAAACAAATAAAATTTACATTCTTGATTAAAACACTTATCTCACATTTCATATGTCTGAAACTTTCATTCTTATCAACTTGATAGTTGCAAAGTACATTGTTTTAACCAAGCAAATACCCAAATCATATTAAAAATGTTTTAACACCAACTATTTCTTTTTAATTTATATTTTACTTATTGCAACTTTATTTTCAGCTAAACTTAATTCAAAATTAACCTTTTACAAACAAAATTTATCATTACAATAATATATCAAACTATTGCATTTTTAACATGTATAAACCTTTATTACATATTTTAACTCAAATTTAGATTATGAAGTTATCAAGCTTTATTTTCTACATTTTTAGTTTATTTAACAACATTTGGCAGACTTATTTCTTTTAAACACTTATTTAATTCCAATCAATCCACAATTCAACATAATTCCACAAAGTACCATAAGTTAACACAAAACCCATTATATAATCAAACTAATGATTAAATAGGTTACTTTTCTCCAAATTTAGATTTAGTTTCTTTGATTGACAAGTTAATATTGAATTGAATTGCTTCTTCAACATAATTCAACTTAACCAAATACACTTGTGCATTTTTAACTCAAAAATCCTTTGTTTGTACAACTTAAAGGATTTTATGAGTTATCCTCTCCAATTTAAGAATAATTCTAATTAACACATTATAAACACCATTTAATTAGCTTGTACAACTAATCACAAAAATCACGATTGTTATAGAATCCTCCCCTATAAGAGTTACGTCCCCATAATTTCCTAGAGAAAAGATATATTCTACTCTACTAATTTCATATAGTAGAAAAGAAATAGATAAGCTTGAATAAAATTTCTCAAATGCAATTATTGGTATTATCGGACCTCTGAATCTTCACAAGCAGCACATTCTTGTTCCGAAGGCATTTAACCTTTGAAGCAAGTACTCGAATTAGACATTGCATGGTAGATAGGTTGGATGAGATCTCAACCTCCTCTAAAGTACGAGAATCAACAATAGAATCTGAATTACGAAGACACTTAAAAAGATGAGATAAGTTTAAAACGTTATAATACCAGAAAACTAAGTTGGAAATGCTACCCTATATGCAATAAGATCGATATGTTAAGTGATAGGAAATGGTCATTTGTAACTAGGAGCTAATTTTCCATTCTAACTGAAACATACCACTCCCTTTAATGGAGATGCACGAATATAAACAAGATTTCCAAGGCGAACTTTAGAATTTTCCTATGGTTGTCCATGTAAGATTTCTATTTATTTTGAGCCTCTTTCATTCTCACTCGAATATTATTGATCTTCTCTTAAGCTTCACAAATAGAGTCATGGCCTAATATTAGCTTCTTCCCATACTTCAACCAATAAGAAGGTGGTTGACATAGCTTTTCGTATATGGCTTTAAAAGAAGCTATGCTGGTACTAGACTAAAAGTTGTTATTTTTTGTGAATTTAACAAGAGGTAGATGGTCTTTCCAAGTACCACCAAAATCAAGAATTCATGCATGGAGAAGATACCTAGGGATACTATTCACCCACTCAATTTTTCCATCTGGATGGGGATGATATGCAGTTCTAAAATTAAGCTTTGTACCTAAAGCTTTTTGAGGACTCTACCAAAAATTATTGGTGAAAAGTAGATCTTTGTCAAAGACAGTCGAATCAGGAATATCGTAAAATCTCATGATCTCCTTATTATATAGATTAGATAAAAAAGATTTTGTCCAATCAAACTTAATAGGAATGGAATTAGCGGAATTAGCGAAAGGATCCACTATCACCTAAATGGTCTTATGGCCCGATCTCGATCGATGTAGGCCATTGTTGAAGTCCATGGGGACTTGATTCCATTTCCACAATGAGACCTCTAAAGGCTAAAGAAGACAACTGAGACGTTGCTGTTTCTCCTTAATGTGTTGACAAATTATCCAATTACTTGTATAACTGCCACATCATGTTTCATGCCTTCCCAATAATATAAGCATAGCATGTTGGCATACATCTTGCTACTGTTGGGATGAATAGTATGCTTAGAATGGTGACACTCGGTTAGAATGTCCTGCTAAAGATCAGAATCACAAGGCATGATACTTCAGTTCTTCCCAGGAATGCAACAATGAACATCAATGATGAAATCTCTTAACTCATCATCACGAGATTCAGATTTACAAAGCTGAATAGATCTGGATCTTGACGATGTGCCTCGTTAATACGATCTAATAAGATATGGTGAGCTTCCATGCTAAATAATAAGCTAGTAGAATTATAAATAGGAGCATGACCTCGAATATCACAATAAGATACATTTTCTAACATGTTCCATTCTGCTAGCATCGTGGAAACTACGGCTGACTGCTTGAGTCTCAATGCATCTGCTACTTGATTCTCCTTCCTAGGTGTTTACCGAATGTCAAAGTCATATGAGGCGAGGAATTTGAACCAATGTTGTTGTCTCATGCTAAGCTCCTTTTAAGTAAAATATACTTGAGAGACTTATGATCGATGCAGAGAATAAAATGCTTACCTAAAAGATAAATGAAGTCGTATCTTTAAAGCAAAGACAATGGTGGCTAACTCCTAGTCATAGGTAGTATATCGAATTTCATTCAGATGCAACTGCCTAGGAAAATAAACAACTACCCGATCTCTCTGCGTAAACATAGCACCGAGCGTACATCATTTTGCATCGGTGTAAACAATGAGGTCTTTCTTGATACCCCTTGTGAAGTTCTAGAATAAGAGTATGCGTGAGAAGCTCCTTTAATTTTTGAAAGAAAATTACACAATTATCAAACTATATAAATCAAACATTCATCCTCGAAAGGCTCGTAAAATGAACAACAATGTAGGAAAAATCCTTAATGAATCGAGGGTAGTAACCTGCCAATCCAAGGAAGCTATGGGTTTCAGAAACATTTTTTGGCCTCGTCCAATTCTGAAAGGCTTCGATTTTTGATGGATCGATATAAATGCCATCAAAAGACATGATATGGCTTATAAACTTCACCTTATTATTCTAGAAATGGAACTTGGAGAATTTGGACTTATGCTAATGCTGACGAAGAATACTATGGACCATCCTAAAGTTCTTAGCATGATCAGCTTCTGACATAGAATATATAAGAATGTCATTGATGGAAACCAAAATGAACTTATCGAGATATTCTCGGAGTACTTGGTTAATGAGATCGACAAGGTAAGTTGGAGAGTTCGCCAAATCGAATGGCATTATATATATATATATATACATCTCATTAATTTTTCTACAAATATCTCATTAATTTCTCTAAACCTAAAATCATTTTTCTACGGTCAAACAGATTTCCGCCGTTGGTTCTTCTGTTTTCCAAGCGTGGAAATCATATTTAAAAAAATTCTAGAAATTAGAATATAATGTTGTAAATCACATTATATATATACATATATATATATATGAATTCACGATAGGTTTCTCTTCAACCTCGTATAGATTTCAACTGGTTCGACTCTAGTTTTGTTGATCGGGTTTTTGCTTCAGCGAGTTAGGGTTAAGGTTTCTTGGATCTACAAGCGTCTATTTGCAAGGTGGTGTTCGTATTTGTGTTTAGGGTGTTAAGGAGCTTGGATTGTGGTATTTTTGGGAGATTGCGTTGTATTTTTGTTTGGTATGTTCTCCGGCTCACGACGAGGGACAATGTAGATGGAAATGAGATGAGCAGTTCGAATTGTGGGGTAATGGGATAAGGTGGAAGAGGAAGTTGAGAGGAGAGTTGTGGTGATTTTTGTGGAATTTTCAGTGAAGAAACGAGTAGGAAAAAGGAGTTTATATCTTTCGAGAATGGCTGTACATATTTAGTGGAGTCGAAATTACATCTGTGCGACGCAATACAGGTGGGGCTGTCGAGCTTTACAAAATTGTGATGGAGAAGATGGATGTTGGAAGAGAGGGAAATCAGTGATTCTGGTTGGTGATATCGTGATGGTTTGAGGGAGAATGGGTTAAGGAATACACGGCCATTTTTTTGAAATGAAGCTGGAGTTGCGGAATTAGGAGAAGGAGGAAGAAGGCACTATGTCGGGTATGGTAAGGACGTTGGTGGGCTGAAATGATATGGCCCAATTATGTAATTGTTATAAGTTAATTTAAATTAAATAACAAGTTAACTTGTAAATCCTACAACTTATTCATACGTTATCAGAAATTGATAAAACAAGATCCGTTGGGATCGTATGGACAGCGACTACGCAATGGAACTGATTGGGACTAAAATGGAGCTCGTCTTAATTTATAGCGAAATAAATTGTCCGATCTGAATCGACGATCGATTATCATTATTTAACGATAACCGACCAATGTGAGTAAATCTCACTAAATCTGTACAGTTTATATTTTGGTAAATATAATCTAGTATTGATAAATGATGATTGATTGTTGTGTGTTGATTGTTTGGTTGAATTGCTGATTTATTGGTTGAAATTATAGATAACGATATATATATATATATAAATCATTAATCAACAATTGATTATGTTTATCAGAATATTTCATATTGAAATGAAATCGATGTTATTTATATTTTTTAACATCTGTGAATGCAGGGAAACAAGTTGGAGGGATCCAACTGGATTCCTCAATATTTATAATATTGTTTGTTTTCATATATTGTGATATATGATGTGATATATAATCTGTGATTGATTATGGGTGTGTTGATGATGTTGATCATGGTTATTTGGTATTTTATATACCATAAGAAATAATGGAATGTGAAAAGGGAATTTTCAAAGTGAAAATTGAAAATAATATATTTATAAAATCAAAGAATTTTATAAAAGGAATATTTATAAAATCAAAGAATTTTATAAAAGGAATATTTATAAAATCAAAGAATTTTATAAAAGGATTATTTATATAGAAAATAAATAGAAGTATAAAAGGAATATTTGACGAGATATAAAAGAATTATGAGAAGATTGTTTAAAGTGGATATTAAATAGAAATATGTTTTAACAAATAGATTGAGAAGATTAATTTATAAATAATGTTTATAAATTAAATAAATTGTTTATCATTTGATAAACAGAATATATAAGACTGAATTTATATAGAGAAGTAGGAATTGGTTTTAACATCGATATTTTAAATGGAATTTGAGCAACATTTATAAAGGTGATTATAAATGGGAATATAAGTGTTAGAAGAATAAAATGAGATTTTATATAAATAATTCTATAATAAGAAGTATAAACAAAAATTGGATTTGGGATATCGTTTTTAAATACGAAATCAAAC
Source organism: Allium sativum (assembly GCA_030737875.1). Classification (NCBI taxonomy): domain Eukaryota; kingdom Viridiplantae; phylum Streptophyta; class Magnoliopsida; order Asparagales; family Amaryllidaceae; genus Allium; species Allium sativum. The sequence continues at coordinate 617,060,951 of CM060918.1, read as the reverse complement.
TGTTTTGATTGCAAAGAAGAAATATTATTCACATTTAATGTGAATAAAGGATTTAAGTAAATATTTTGCAAATAAAATATTATAAAGGAATTTAGGGTTTGAATTAGGAATTTAAATAGAATTACTGAAATTAGAAACTGATTGGACATTAGTTGAGTTGAACGGCTTTCTGGGTATCGATCCGATGTTGGTTTAGGGCTTCGGCGTTTATACTTAGGAAGTTGTTCTCTTACTAGTTTACAGTTAGAGACTGATAGAGGTGGGAAGATATTGATGCGTGAATCATAAATGGAAACGTTTTCCAAAGTTAATAACGTAAATTTTCTAATTTTAGAAAATAAGGAATTTATGAAAATATGGAAACGATAAACGGGAATTGGGAAATGAAATGATTATTGATCGGTAAGATTTCCATTTGGAAATACGACCGTTATTTGTACACATGTTTTCCTTTAATAGTTAAATCACCGACTCTCAAAGATTTTGACCATTTCCGTTGTCAATACGGAGAGACTGGGATCAGATATATTATCTAAAAAACCATTCCGTATGGCATTAGCGTTGCGAATCAAATATGATGAAGATAATTGAAGATGGAGTTATGCAAGGGCTGTTCAGTAAACCCAAGGTAGAAATTTCCTAAGATGGATTTACAGAATAGCACATTCGGTCTGTCTAGTCCCAGGACGACCTGTATGGAAGAATGTCTGACAGAGTACATTTAATAGATCGCGTAAGTTGATCTCTCCAAACGTATTTACGTTTGGTGCAGAGGAATTCGTTCCTCTTAGCTGTATTCTCGTGGTATTTTTGGGGAAATCAATTTGTGATTTGGCGGGTATGACGATGTGACATTCAAAGTAAATAAAGGTGTGATCTATACGTTATGACCTCTACCCTCACAACTTAGAAATGGTATAAAATCGGGTAGGTCACATGGCTAAGTGGTTAGCTGCCAATTAGGGTGTATTGTCACCTGATCTAGAGAAATTTCATTTACTTCTATAATCTATTTCGATGCTGTCCCTTTCGGGAAACGGTTGCTGATCCCAACCGTTAGTGATAATACATTCGGTACACTTAAGCGAAATGAGTGATCGGTCATGTTTAGCTTGGGTTACAAGATGTTCTTGTTGAACCCGGTGTATTCCTCTCTGGAGATACACTATCGAAAGGTGGTCCCATACCTTGCCAGTTGGAATTCATTAACCAATAAGCGCCCGCGGTTATTGATTATATATTATGTATGTGGAACGTAAGATAAAAGCGTTCAGCTGGATGATGATTATTATATTATGATTGATAGACATTATTATAATATCAAAAGAGTTTTGATATAAATATTATCGTTTCTTTCAAAAGGATTTTGAAATTTAAATCAAGAGCTTTGGATTTCTCATAAGGGAAAAACCCGTTCCATGTTATACGGCATGGTCTTATGAGATATCGTTTATTTTCTCAAACTGTTTTAAATTGTTTACTCACACCAGTCCCATGACTGACCCGGAGTTTATTTTGTTTTGTTTTCCCTAAACTCTTGGGTGCCCAATTTTGTACGGGCAGTCAAGTAGTCAGGATTTTACAGATATAGTAAGAGCTTGGAGTAGGAGGCTTCAGGATTATATAGCAATTGTTTATTTCCGCTGTGTTGTAATTGTTGTACTTTGATAATGATATGTATATTCGAGTACAGATTTATATTTCAAATAATATACATCAGAAAAATATCAGAGATTAAACACATTACTGCAGCGGAAAAATAATACAATACACAAACTAGAAGAGATATACGGATACAGAGCTTTCCGGATATCGTTCCAGCTGTAAACCAGGATCCTGTGAATATAAATCTGCAAAACCAAAACTACTAGCTGCCCGCGTCAAAATAAGGGCACCCAGAGTATAGGTTAAAACAATAAACTCCAGGTCAGTCATGGGACTGGTGTGAGAACTAAAACAGTTATTTATCTTTATTTTAAAGTTAGGTAAATCAAGGGACCACGCCGTATAACACGGAACGGGTTTCCTCCCAAGAATACCAGTGCATAAAACAAATAGCGCAATGCTAAATAAAGAAAAATGAAGCTATTATAAGACCCAGGTCCCATCACACAATGCAACGCAAGCCGGAGGATAGGGTTTTCCCTTATAGCAGCCAAACATGCTTGGTACGTTAAAATAAATCATTTGATACTATTATAAGTGTATAGTGTCAAAACAATTTCCATCATAAATATCAATCATAGACGGCATTAGGTACCATATATCATGTCGCCATACTAGGCTCTACAATCAAAACCGCAAAGTCACGTATTGGAAGTTGGATTTCCATCTGTGAACCGAGGCAAAAGATAGTCCTCTACCGATTCGAGACGCTCTAGCCCGTGTCTCAGGAATAGCCGCAACTGCCCCTTGGATCGTCAGGGTCGGTCCACCGATGTGGATTATTATGCCTGAACACTACGTTTCCCTGCCCTTCGGGGCATCAATGAGTCAATGAATGACTCCATCGGCTTCACATAGTCACCGATATATCCGAGGCGCCTCGCAACAGAAACAACCACATAAGTCAAACTCGTCAGAGCGTGTAAAACCACTGACGCCACTTCTAATTAGAAGGAAACGCATACCCTCCTTGATGTCCTCTCCCGTTTCTGGTTCACAACCGGGGTGTGAGGCTCGCGAATCAACGTTACACAAAGCTATGCCACACAGGTCATGCTTTGATCATCAACCACAAGACTTTGCTTTTCAACAGAAGCCTTGATCAATTGCCACACAGGCAATTCACTCCATGCGATGAATATCCATCAATATATAACCTCTGAGCTCGTACGTCTCAGAGAAGGGCGTTAAGAAAGAGAATAATTCTCCGCCGCCAAATAGATATATATTTAATAGAAATCAATCACACAGACTGGAATCCAATGTCAGACACACAGTCCATTTACAAGTTCGTTTTGGGTCTGAACGAAACCGGAGGCACCTTGTACCTCGCATACCCATCGATCTTCAAGTACGTTTGGACGACCACTAACTGATTTCCTCCTCTTAGGTGTACGGCCCAATCAAGATCATTAGTAATCACCCAAACGACGTGAAGACCTCCGGTCTTCAACCACCGTCTTCATCTTCGACACCACGTCGAATCAGTTATTCAGAATGGGATAAACCCGGTCTTTCCGAATAACTCACGTATATAATAAACAAGTGTTACACAAACACAACATACGCGTCATTCCAATTCGGAATATTCTTTTATTCAAATATTCTTACACTTTGGGAAAGGTTCCCATTAATATTATCAAAGATAAATTCTTTAAATTTATTCTTTAATCTTCCTTTGAATATCACTTCAAACTAGTCGGGATTAGCGAACCATACCGAAGTAATTATTTGTTTTATTTCCCAATCTCAACCTATTTATCCCATGAAGTAAAACTGGTAATACTTCACATCTAACACCACGGTGTTATCGGTAAATTCAATTACCATTTCACGTTCAAATCTAAATAAAGATTTAACTATCGCCTGGAGTAAAACTGGGGATACTTCACTCTCGATCATTTCATTCTAATTAAAGATTCATTAAAACTCCACTTAGTTTTAATCTTTAACTGGGTTAAAGAACCAGTGTCATTTAAAACACGGTTCACGATAAACCCAAAAATCAATACCAATTCAATTCCAATTAAATATTATTCAATTGGTACATTTCATTAAATCTAAATAAAAAGATTTAATCTTTTTCTCAACTGGGCTTAAGAACAGTGTTAATGAAGACACCATCCACGAAAAACCCAAATCACATTTGATATTAAATACACGGCTCTGAATAGAAAATATATCGGCTTATATTCAATATCAAATTCTACGACCAACAAATATCGTAGTGGAAATAACGATATAAATATATCTTTCAAATTTCCATAACAATATCTGTATAATCACGAAATTCAACATCGAAATATTCCAAAGATAATTTCGATTCAAATCCATTCCAATTCAATTATTGGAATTTCTGGTTATTTTCAAAACCATTTCAAATCCACCTTAATTATTTTTTAAAATAAATAGACTTATAATTCTAGTTCAAAACTAGTTCATTTCGATAAAAATCTATTTTTATCTTTTCAAATATGGTATTTTTCATCCCAATTCTTTCCAAATGATTTCTTATGATTTTACACAAATTATGACTATTTTTAATAATTTTATCAAGGCTCGTACAGTCGATTTCCATCAACGGCCATCGAACTGCACTTACAGCGACCTTTTCCAAATTTGATTTGGACATAATTCCGAATCCAACCGTTAGATTTCTAATTTCTAATATTCGTTAGAAAGCTCTTTTCAATACGAACCAAACGGTTCCTGTTTTAGGAGAATCTGACGGTCGGATCTCCCGCAATATCCATTCGAAGTCAATGGTCGAAATTCGCGAACTGCCGCGGCGCGGCGCATTCTATTCAGGCCATTATATATATAATATATATTATATATATAATATATATTATATATATTTCATCGATTTCCTTTTAAAACGCATTTTATAAATCGTTTTAAATTCGTTTTCAAAATGATTTCAACTTCCATCTCAAATTCAAATCAAAATTGAATTTTTCCTTACAAATTCGTTTTAAATTCATTTCAAATTGATTTCAATTCAAATCGATTTTTAATTCAATTTCAGTTCGTTTTCAATTCAATTTCAATTCGAATTCATTTCTACTCAATTTCAATTCGAATTCATTTTCAATTCATTTTCAATTCGAATTCAAATTCTAATTCGTTTCAATTCAATTTAATTTGAATTTCATTTCAAAATATTCGATTTTGAAATATCTTTTCAATATTCATTATAAAAACGAATATAATCGATATAAATATCGTTCGCGTCAAAATAGCGCATATTTAATCAATAGGGCTTTATATATTTCTATTTCAAATATTCTATTCAAATATTTCGTTTCGAATATTTCTTCTCAAATATTTTATTCAAATATTTATCTTCAAATATTCTATTTCAAAACTGGAATGAGACCCAATCAATTACCATAGATTTTATTTCTATGGATTTCCATACAACACATGTACATATCAACAATGACAAATGTTCAACCATCATCCAAAGTGCATTCTACACTGTATAAGCATCAAATATAAATATTTAACGCTCATAACAGTCTGTCAATCAATCGATCGACATACAACTAATTATTAGGATTAGTCTATGTCATATATCATCCCAATACCCGTGCGGGGTTTCAATCAATCAAACACAGATTTAATTTGTGCAGTTGGGCGATGTGTAAAATTTATCGTCCCAATCAATATCAGTCAAATCAGTGTATATAAACAAATCTCCGATTTGTTTATAAATATCTATTTCGTATACACGTTAAAAATCATATTTTCAACTATAAAATATTTTCCACTACAAAATATTTTATTTCATTTCACATCACACAATCAACTACACATCAAAATCAAACAAACAAGCATACAAGCCGTCCATGGTCTATGGACGACGGGTGTCGGGTGCTACTAAACACCGTCTGCATCTTAGAATATATTTTTAACTAGAAATTTAAATTAAAGGTGAGGAGTTCTCACCGACTAGCTAAACCGAACGCCACGACTCTTCATATGTAGGAACTCTTCATCGTACTCGCCTTTTGTCGCTTTCGTCGTCAGTGTTCACTACATATATAAAAATCACATTTTTATATTGTTGCTATGTATATAAAATCATATTTTTACATCGCTACTATATAGATAAAAATTCTATTTTTGCATCGCAACTATATAGATAAAAATTCTATTTTTACATCGCTACTCTATAGATAAAAATTCTATTTTTACATCGCTAAAATACGTATCTTTTCTATTTAAAAAATCTAATCTTTGCTATTTTAAAAATCTAATCTTTTCTATTTTAAAAATCTAGTCTTTTCTATTTTAAAAATCTAATCTTTTCTATTTTAAAAATCTAATCTTTTCTATTTTAAAAATCTAATATTTTCTTTCATACTATATAAATTAAATCATATTTTTATACAAAGGCTTAGTAATAAAAAAAATCGAACCTAAAAGAAAATAAAAATAAAAATAAAAAAAGTAGACTTACAGTTTTTTTTCTTTCCATCGTGTGGGGGGGTAGTTCGCATTCGCTGGAGGTTAAGGGGGTCGAGGTGTCGGTTTTGGGCAGGGGCTTCGCGAGCTCGAATCCAACGTCGAGGGGGGGGTCTAGGGCCTGCAGTCGCGGTTTTGGGGGTTGAGAGGGTTAAATTGAGAAGAAGGAGGCGGAGCTCGGTGGATCGAGGCGGCGGGCGAAGGCCAGGGGCGCATGCCTCTGGTGACGAGGTTTTGAGAGTCTAGGGCACCGAGGTCTTCGATGAAGGCGAGAGAAGAGGGCGTAGGGAGGGGGAAGAAGACCAGAGGGGGCATGGGTTTCGTGGCTGGTGGCGCTGCCACCTCGGGCGATGGATCGGTGATGGGGAGCCTAGATCGCGGGCGCCCTTTTTTTTTCATTTCTGTTCTGATTGTTGAAGAGAGGGAGGGAGTGGAGAGATAGGGTTAACCAAGTAACTAATTATATATAATAATTTAATTTAATTCTCTCATAAAGTAACTTTTTATTTTGACCTCGAAATCAAGCCCACCGACTGTCGTCCATAGCTAGTTATCCCCATTCCGAACACAATGAGATAAGTCTCGTAAACTGATTCGATCGTTTCGATCAGTTTTCGTCAAAATTAAAATATAACTCTATATATTGAATTTGAACGCGCATTTCAATTTACCAGGGCCACATGCGAACTCTAAAAATTCCAGAAAAATATTTTCTAGTTTCGTATTGACGATACGGTCTTAACAAAACTAATTTCGTCATACTCCGAGACCGTTTGAAAAATGGCCATTTTCCAGTCAATTAAAATCAACTGAAACTGGTCAAACGCGTTTTCCTTTGCTACGCCCACGTACTGGTTCAAAAAATTATGAAATTTGAAACCTAGCAATAATTTGACATCGCGGATCCAAAAAAAGTGGTTTCATCGAAAACCAAGGTCGTTTGCAAAATGACCATTTTTAAGGGCCGAAATTCCATAGCGACTATTCTGAATTTTCAACTGGACATAACTTTTTACCCCCGCTATGAAATTTCAATTTTTCAGATTCGTTGGAAAGACATTCCCAATTAGATTCAAATATTTTTAGTTTCACTAAAATCCGGTTTATTTTGAACCCGGTACATTCATTTTAATTTTGAAATCGAATTATCGAACTACCACGCCATTTTCAATCCCTTTTATAATTTAAAACAAATATTTATATTCTAACGTCGAGCTATACAAATATATACGTTCTAATCTATTCAACATAAATTTTTCGTCGTTCTTATTTAAAATAATTCATTTTAAATATTCAAAATTCGTTAAAATTGCCAAAATAAAAAATTTAAATTGGCCCAGATTTCCGGGTTATTACAATTAATTTATTAATATTAAATTTAATTATTTTTAAATATATTAATATTTAAATGGGTTTATTTAGAGCTCTAAAAATAGCCAGCTTTTGCAAACGACCTCCGTTTTCGATGAAACTAATTTTGTTGGATCTGAAATATTAAATTATTGTTAGATTTAAATTTTCGTGATTTTTGGAGTTAGTATGTGGCCGTACGGGATTTTAATGTGAAAAACAGTCAATAATTTGACTTTAAAAATACGCTATGTGAGCAAACGGATTCGGAATTCGACGAAACAAGTTTCGTTGGGTCCGTAATATCGAACTCTAGTTGTATGTCCATTTTCGTTGAATTTTGATATCATATGTGATCATATGAAATTATAAAAGACAAATACATATAGTGGTTGATTAAAACTGAATATAATAATCAATAAAAAAATAATATTTTCTCTCTATAAATATCTCATTAATTTCTCTAAACCTAAAATCATTTTTCTACGGTTAAACAGATATCCGCCGATGGTTCTTCTTTTTTCCAAGCATGGGAATCATCTTTAAAAAAATTATAGAAATCAGAATATAATGTTGTAAATCACATTATATATATATATATATATATGAATTAACGACAGGTTTCTCTTCAACCTCGTATAGATTTCAACTGGTTCGACGCCAGTTTTGTTGATCGGGTTTTTGCTTCAGCGAGTTAGGGTTAAGGTTTCTTGGATCTACAAGCGTCTATTTGCAAGGTGGTGTTCATATTTCTGTTTAGGATGTTAAGGAGCTTGGATTGTGGTATTTTTAGGAGATTGCATTGTATTTTTGTTCGGTATGTTCTCTGGCTCACGATGAGGGACTGTGCAGACAGAAATGAGATGAGCAGTTCGAATTGTTGGGTAATGGGATGAGGTGGAAGAGGAAGTTGAGAGGAGAGTTGTGGTGATTTTTGTGGAATTTTTAGTGAAGAAACGAGCAGGAAAAAGGAATTTATATCTTTCGAGAATGGTTGTACATGTTGGGTGGAGTCGAGATTTCATTTATGCGACGTAATACAGGTGGGGATGTCAAGCTTTACAAAATTGTGATGGAGAAGATGGATATTGGAAGGGAGGGAAATCAGTGATTCTGGTTAGTGACATCGTGATGGTTTGAGGGAGAATGGATTAAGGAATAAACGACCATTTTGTTTTGAAATGAAGCTGGAGTTGCGGAATTAGGAGCAGGAGGAAAAAGGCACTATGTCGGGTGTGGTAAGGACGTTGGTGGGTTGAAATGATGTGGCCCAATTATAAAATTATTATAACTTAATTTAAATTAAATAACATGTTAATTTATAAATATAGTAACTTATTCATACGTTATCAGAAATTGACAAAACAAGATCCGTTGGGATCATATGGACGGCGGCTACGCAATGGAACTGATTGGGACTAAAATGGAGCTCGTCTCAATTTATAGCGAAATAAATTGTCCAATCTGAATCGACGATCGATTATCGTTATTTAACGATAACCGACCAATGTGAGTAAATCTCACTAACTATGTACAGTTTATATTTTTGTAAATATAATCTAGTACTGATAAATGATGATTGATTGTTGTGTGTTGATTGTTTGGTTGAATTTCTTATTTATTGGTCGAAATTATAGATAACGATATATATATATAAGTCGTTAATCAAATATTGATTCTATTTATCAGAATATTTCATATTAAAATGAAATCGATGTTATTTATATTGTTTAACATCTGTGAATGTAGGGAAACAATTGGAGGGATCCAACTGGATTCCTCGATATTTATAATACTGTTTGTTCTCATATATTGTGATATATGATGTGATATATAATCTGTGATTGATTATGGGTGTGTAGATGATGTTGATCATGGTTATTTGGTATTTTGAAATGCTATAAGAAATACCGGAATGTGAAAATGGAATTTTCAAAGTGTAAATTGAAAATAATATATTTATAAAATCAAAGAATTTTATAAAAGGAATATTTATAAAATCAAAGAATTTTATGAAAGGATTATTTAAATAGAAAATAAATAGAAGTATAAAAGGAATATTTGACGAGATATAAAAGAATTATGAGAAGATTGTTTAAAGTGGATATTAAATATAAATCTGTTTTTAACAAATAGATTGAGAAGATTAATTTATAAATAATGTTTTATAAATTAAATAAAATATTTATCATTTGATAAACAGAATATATAAGACTAAATTTATATAGAGAAGTAGGAATCGGTTTTAACACCGATATTTTAAATGGAATTTGAGCAGCATTTATAAAGGTGATTATAAATGGGATTATAAATGTTATAAGAATAAAATGAGATTTTATATAAATAATTCTATAATTAGAAGTATAAATAGAAATTGGATTTGGAATATTGTTTTTAAATACTAAATCAAACTGTTTTGATTGCAAAGAAGAAATATTATTCACATTTAATGTGAATAAAGGATTTAAGTAAATATTTTGCAAATAAAATATTATAAAGGAATTTGGGGTTTGAATTAGGAATTTAAATGGAATTACTGAAATTAGAAATTGACTGGAAATTAGTTGAGTTGAATGGCATTCTGGGTATCGTTCTGATGTTGGTTTCGGCCTTCGGGGTTTATACTTGGGAAGTTGTTCTCTTACTAGTTTACAGTTAGAGACTGATAGAGGTAGGAAGATATTGATGCGTGAATCAAAAATGGAAACGTTTTCCAAAGTTAATAACATATATTTTCTAATTTTAGAAAATAAGGAATTTATTAATATATGGAAACGATAATTGGGAAATTGGGAAATGAAATGATGATTGATCGGTAAGATTTCCATTTGGAAATACGACAGTTGTTTGTACAGATGTTTTCCTTCGATAGTTAAATCACCGACTATCAAAGATTTTGACCATTTCCATTGTCAATACGGAGAGACCGGGATCAGATATATTATCTGATAAACCACTCCGTATGGCATTAGCGTTGCGAATCAAATATGATGAAGATAATTGAAGACGGAGTTATGCAAGGGCTATTCAGTAAATCCAAGTAGAAATTGCCTATGATGGATTTACAGAATAGTACCTTTGGTCTGTCCAGTCCCAGAACGAACTGTATGGAAGAATGTCTGATAGAATATATTTAATATATCGCGTAATTTGATCTCTCCAAACGTATTTGTGTTTGGTGGCGAAGGAATTCGTTCCTTTTAGCTGTATACCCATGGTATTTTTAGGGAAATCAATTTGTGATTTGGCGGGTATGACGATGCGACATTCAAAGTAAATAAAGGTGTGATCTATACGTTATGGCCTTTAGCCTCACAACCGAGAAATGGTATAAAATCGGGTAGGTCGCATGGCTAAGTGGTTAGCTGCCAATTAGGGTGTATTGTCACCTGATCTAGAGAAATTTCATTTACTTCTATAATCTATTTCGATGCTGTCCCTTTCGGGAAATGGTTGCTGATCCCAACCAATGGTGATAATACATTCGGTACATTCAAGCGAAATGAGTGACCAGTCATGTTTAGCTTGGGTTACAAGATGTTCTTATTGAACCCGGTGTATTCCTTTCTAGAGATACACTATCGAAAGGTGGTCCCGTACCTTGCCAGTTGGAATTCATTAACCAATAAGCACCCGCGGTTTTTGATTATATATTATGTATGTGGAACGTGAGATGAAAGCGTTCCGCTAGATGATTATTATATTGCGATTGATAGACATTATTATAATATCAAAAGATTTTGGATATAAAGATTATCATTTCTTTCAAAAGGATTTTGAAAGTTAAATCAAATGCTTTGGATTCTCATAAGGGAAAACCCGTTCCGTGTTATACGGCGCGGTCTTATGAGATATCGTTTATTTTCTCAAACTATTTTAAATTGTTTACTCATACTGGTCCCATCACTGACCCGGAGTTTATTTTGTTTTGTTTTCCCTAAACTCTTGGGTGCCCAATTTTGTACGGGTAGTCAAGTAGTCAGGATTTTACAGATATACTGAGAGCTTGGAGCAGGAGGCTTCAGGATTATATAGCAATTGCTTATTTCCGTTGTGTTGTAAGTAATGTACTTTGATAATGATATGTATATTCAAGTACAGATTTATATTTCAAAGTTATGTTATATAGTATATTTTATTCGTTCCACTGTGAGATTCATGTTACTCTGATTCTGTTGTTGTGATCTTCTTCTTCTTCTATTCTAATTTTCTATCTTATTTATTCTCACCCTCTAACTTCTTTCTATTATCTATCCGGTATTCCTGATGCTTGGATATTCGACATTGAGTTTATGTCGATAACCAAGGTCGTGAAAACCCGGGTCGTTACATAAATTATAGGCATTCTCTAACTATGCATGACCATATAAATTTTTTTAAATGAGATTATAATAACACCTATTATATAAAAATCCCTTCATTATATAAAACCATAATGGATGATAGAAATATGGTAGGCATAGAGATGGTCATGAAATAAATTTTTAAATTAATCATATTATGAAATATTTTCAACCATACCAGGATGTTTGAAAATTTTCAGCTCTCTTATTCTAAAAAATAATGTAGTCACATTTCCATCAATTTTTTAAAAAAACTATACTTTCCTTATTGGTTTCCAAAAAATGGTTTGACTTGTCATAAAATGAATTAGAGACCAAGACATCCAAGAATATTTTAAACAAAATGCAGAGGGGTTAATCGATTTCCATAATCCCCAAATCCAAGCGTAATCTGGAAAATCTATCTTCAGGAAGGGGTTTTGTAAAAATGTCAGCAAGTTGAGATTTAGTTGGAATAAATCTAATGCAAATGTCCTCTCTAAAAATGTGTCTCTAATAAAATAGTGTCTCACATCAATGTGTGTGCGTGAATGATGGACAAGGTTATTTGATAAATCTGTTGCACTCTTACTGTCACATTTCAATTGTACTTGTTTATAAATTAGGCAAAAATCAAAGAGAGTTTGCATCATCCATCATATCTATGCACAACAACTTCCTAAGGCAATATATTCAGCTTCGATAGTGGACAATGCAACACAGTTTTGTTTACAACTTGACCATGAAACTAGAGAATGTCCTAACATGAAACAAGTTCCACAAGTTCTTTTCTTATCAGTGAGTGAACCAGCATAATCAGCATATGAAAACCCAACTAAATCAAAGTTATCACAAGAGGGGTACCGTAAACCAAGCTTTTGTGTGTAACAAATATCTCAAAATTCATTTTATGGCTTTTAAATGAGATTCTTTTGTGTTAGATTAGAAACGAGCACAAAAGAAGACAGAAAACATAATATCGGGTCTAGAAGCAGAGAGATAGAGAAGTGAACCGATTATCCCGCGATATTTTTTCTGATCAACAACAAGTCCTTTTACATCTTTACCAAGCTTGGTTTATGGGCTCATTGGCATTCTTTGTGGCTTTGCTTTTTCAACTCCAAATCTTTTCAATATTTAATCACATACTTTGTTTGAGAAATGAAAATCCCTGTGCTACTTTGCTTGATTTGGAATCCAAGGAAGTATTTCAATTCATCCACTAAGCTCATTTCAAATTTATCATGCATGACTTTTTCAAATTTATCACACAAACCTTCATTAGTAGCACCATAAATGGTATGTCAACATAAATCTAAACAATAAAAAAATATCACCATCATGTAATAGAAACAAAGTTGTGTCAAAACACCCTTTTTTAAAACCATTTTCCAAAAGATATGTACAAAGACAGTCATACCGAGCTCTAGAAGCTTTCTTAAGACCATATAATGCCTTTTCAAGTTTGTACACATGATTTGTAAACTCTTAACTTTCAAAACCAAGGTTTGTTCAACAAAAACTTCTTCTTTCAGATCTCCATTTAGAAAGGCTCTCTTTACATCCATTTGCTTAAGTTTGAAACCCTTAGAGCATGCAAAACTTAGCAAAATTCTAATTGCTTCTAACCTAGCCACTGGAGCAAATGTTTCATCAAAATTAATGCCTTCTATTTTATTATATCCTTTTGTGGTCAACCTAGTTTTGTTTTTAATTACATTTCCAGATTCTTCAAGTTTAATTTTAAACACCCATTTTGTTCCAACAATTGGATAGTCATTTCGGCTAGGAACCAATTTTCGGACCTTATTCCTCTCAAACTGGTTAAGTTCATCTTGCATTGCTAAAATCCAACATTCATCGTTAAAAGCAACATCATAAGAGCTTGGTTCAATTTCAGAAATAAAAGCATTGTAGATGCAAAAAAGCACAAACATTCTTATTAAGACAAGAATGAGTGCGAATACTTATCGTTTGACTTCCAATGACCAATTCTGGAGGATAATTAAGTTTGAATTTCAACTTTTCAGCTTCAACTATTGCTTCTGTGACTTCATCACTGCTAGCTTCAATTCATTACTTTCCTTTACGCTTTTTCGCACGAAACCATCGTCTTTTTCTTTTCCATAAGCCATCTCTAAGTCTGATCAAACTTTACATTAATGGTTTCAACAATTGTTCTTGATCTCTTATTGAAGACTCCGTAAGCTTTGCTCCTCGAAGAGTAACCCATGAAAATCCCTTCATCATCTTTTGATTCTAATTTTCCAAGTTGATCTCTTGCATTGAGAATATATCAAGGACATCCAAATACTCTAAAATATGAGATGTTGGGCTTTTTACAAACCATAATTTATATGATGTTTTATTAAGTGCTGGTCTAATCATAACTCTATTCATTACATAACAAGAAGTATTAACTGCCTTCGCCCAGAAAGTTAGAGGCAATTTATACTCACTCAATATGGATCTAACCAACTCTTGTAATGTATGATTTTTCCTTCCGGCTACCCCATTTTGTTGAGGTGTTCGAGGGATAGTTAGATCTTAAAATGAAAGTGTGTAAACATTTCCTTTTCTTTTGCCTGTGAAAACAATGTTGTCAGTGGCTATTTCATTGATTTTGCAAATCTTACTATCAAAGACCACATTCATGCCTTTATCACATAGTTGGCTTATAGAGATGAGATTGTGATGTAAATTGTCAACGTATAAAACATCAGTTAAAGTAAAAGTAGTGTTACCTACTTTACCTTTACCAATAATTTTATACTTGGTATTGTCGCACAATGCCACACTCCTACCTCTATATTTTCCTAGGTTAAGGAATAGTGTCTTGTCACTTGTCATATGTCTAGAGCAACCTGAGTCCCAATACCATTTATGTTGCTCCTTAGCGCGCAACATACCTACACAAGAAGAGAATAAAATGACCCAGAGGAGCTCTTAAGTCTAAGATTATCAGTGACTGAAGCATTGTGGATGAAAGAACCCTTTGGAATCCATATTTATTTTGCATTTTTATTTGTGTTCCAATAATTGCTTGCCAAATGCTTAGGAATCCGAACTTGAGTAAATTTTCTTTCTAGTTTATATTCTTACAATTTTCAAAACTATGTCCAATTTCTCCACATTTCACATACTTAGGAAAGACACTCCTAACTTTAGCATTATCGTTCACATTATTCTGTGTCTTTCCAAAACCTACTCCCTTTCTATTGTTAGCGAACAACTAATTTACTAATAACATTTTAAAAGATGTTTCACCTATTAAAAACTTATTTAGAGTATTCTCAAGATCCAGGAATTTGGTTTTAAGTGTTGTGTTTTTAGTCACAAGTGAGGTGCATATGTTTATGAAATTTTCCTTTTAATGTCTCTCTTTCAAACTCAAATTTTCCTTTTCAAGATCTTCAATGTTTGACTTGAGTTTTGATAGCTCTATATTTAAAAGCTTACACTTTTCACATTCTAAGTTTTGAATATTTGAAACTTTTTCAAGTTCAGATTTTGGCCCATCATTATATGAACCAGCTTTAATCTATCAGAATTTAATTTTTTTTCACTCTTAATTTTGGAGAATCAATAGTTTCGGTAAGATCATGACACATCAAAAATAAATCTTTGTAACTACATACCTCACTAGAGTCTTCTTGATGTCTTCTGAACTGACGATGCCATAAAACATAGATTAGCCTCTTCCTGGCTGCTGTCAGAAGCTTCTTCTCCTTTCGCATCATCCCATGTTGTTATAAAAGCTTTCTTCTTTTTATTTCCTTTGTTGTTTTGAAGCAGTAGGCAGTTTGGTTTGATATGTTAGGGCTTCTTGCATTTGAAGTAAAATAATTCTTCATCAGAATTGTCATATTTTCTTGATTTGTTGGCTTTTGGTTTATTCTTACGTGGTTTGAATTTGGTCTGAGATGTCTGATAACCATAGCAAACTTCTCGAAAGGATCTTCCATATTGTCATCGTAGTCAACAGTGTAAGTTAAGGATAGTGACCTCTTCTTTGATTATAAGTTGTTGTGTTCTTCTCTTGTCTTCAACTCCATTTCATAAATCATTAGATTTCCAATCAGCTCTTCCATTCTCAATTTGTTTAAATCCTTTGATTCTTGAATCGTCTTGACTTCAGCCTCAAAATTCATTGGTAGAACTCGTAAAATTTTCCTTATTAGTTCTACTTCAGTGTACGCTTTTCCAAGAGCTTTAGCATTGTTAACCAGCACTGAAATTCGACCATACGTGTCTTTTATACTCTCATCTTTTTGCATCCTGAAGTTTTCGTATTCATTGCTAAATAAGGCAAGTCGATATTCTTTTACTCGAGGCGTTCCTTCATGAGTGACCTCTAAAGTATGTCAGATTTACTGTGCAGTATTACAATGAGAATTTTTGTTAAATTCAGTTTTATTAAGGGCACAAATTAAAGCATTCACTGATTTAGCATTACTCAAATACAATTTATTATCATAAGCATTCCACTTATCCTTTGGTTTAGGAAATTCAGCATCACTAACGATTACAATGATAGTTCTGTATGTTCAGTAAAATCCCAAACATTGTAATCAACAAATACTAAATAAATTTTCATCCTACCTTTCCAGTAAGCATAATCATTAACATTGAACATAGGTGGCCTAGCTATGGGCTGTCTCTCAGAAAAAGCATTACTTATTGAATTCATGACTCCAGAATTAATTAGATGCTGGCTCTGATACCACTTTAGGATAGAGTTTAACCCTAAATGGGCTGAACAGGTTTTATTGGAAATTAAAAAATAAAAGCTAACACAAAATAATAAAGAAACAGCAGAAAAGATAAATCATACACAAGAATATTATTGATCTTCTCTTAAGCTTCACAAATAGAGTCATGGCCTAATATTAGCTTCTTCCCATACTTCAACCAATAAGAAGGTGGTTGACATAGCTTTTCGTATATGGCTTTAAAAGAAGCTATGCTGGTACTAGACTAAAAGTTGTTATTTTTTGTGAATTTAACAAGAGGTAGATGGTCTTTCCAAGTACCACCAAAATCAAGAATTCATGCATGGAGAAGATACCTAGGGATACTATTCACCCACTCAATTTTTCCATCTGGATGGGGATGATATGCAGTTCTAAAATTAAGCTTTGTACCTAAAGCTTTTTGAGGACTCTACCAAAAATTATTGGTGAAAGGTAGATCTTTGTCAAAGACAGTCGAATCAGGAATATCGTAAAATCTCATGATCTCCTTATTATATAGATTAGATAAAAAAGATTTTGTCCAATCAAACTTAATAGGAATGGAATTAGCGGACTTAGCGAAAGGATCCACTATCACCTAAATGGTCTTATGGCCCGATCTCGATCGATGTAGGCCATTGTTGAAGTCCATGGGGACTTGATTCCATTTCCACAATGAGACCTCTAAAGGCTAAAGAAGACAACTGAGACGTTGCTGTTTGTCCTTAATGTGTTGACAAATTATCCAATTACTTGTATAACTGCCACATCATGTTTCATGCCTTCCCAATAATATAAGCATAGCATGTTGGCATACATCTTGCTACTGTTGGGATGAATAGTATGCTTAGAATGGTGACACTCGGTTAGAATGTCCTGCTAAAGATCAGAATCACAAGGCATGATCAATTAGTTCTTCCCAGGAATGCAACAATGAACATCAATGATGAAATCTCTTAACTCATCATCACGAGATTCAGATTTACAAAGCTGAATAGATCTGGATCTTGACGGTGTGCCTCGTTAATACGATCTAATAAGATATGGTGAGCTTCCATGCTAAATAATAAGCTAGTAGAATTATAAATAGGAGCATGACCTCGAATATCACAATAAGATACATTTTCTAACATGTTCCATTCTGCTAGCATCGTGGAAACTACGGCTGACTGCTTGAGTCTCAATGCATCTGCTACTTGATTCTCCTTCCTAGGTGTTTACCGAATGTCAAAGTCATATGAGGCGAGGAATTTGAACCAATGTTGTTGTCTCATGCTAAGCTCCTTTTAAGTAAAATATACTTGAGAGACTTATGATCGATGCAGAGAATAAAATGCTTACCTAAAAGATAAATGAAGTCGTATCTTTAAAGCAAAGACAATGGTGGCTAACTCCTAGTCATAGGTAGTATATCGAATTTCATTCAGATGCAACTGCCTAGGAAAATAAACAACTACCCGATCTCTCTGCGTAAACATAGCACCGAGCGTACATCATTTTGCATCGGTGTAAACAATGAGGTCTTTCTTGATACCCCTTGTGAAGTTCTAGAATAAGAGTATGCGTGAGAAGCTCCTTTAATTTTTGAAAGAAAATTACACAATTATCAAACTATATAAATCAAACATTCATCCTCGAAAGGCTCGTAAAATGAACAACAATGTAGGAAAAATCCTTAATGAATCGAGGGTAGTAACCTGCCAATCCAAGGAAGCTATGGGTTTCAGAAACATTTTTTGGCCTCGTCCAATTCTGAAAGGCTTCGATTTTTGATGGATCGATATAAATGCCATCAAAAGACATGATATGGCTGATAAACTTCACCTTATTATTCTAGAAATGGAACTTGGAGAATTTGGACTTATGCTAATGCTGACGAAGAATACTATGGACCATCCTAAAGTTCTTAGCATGATCAGCTTCTGACATAGAATATATAAGAATGTCATTGATGGAAACCAAAATGAACTTATCGAGATATTCTCGGAGTACTTGGTTAATGAGATCGACAAGGTAAGTTGGAGAGTTCGCCAAATCGAATGGCATTATATATATATATATACATATCTCATTAATTTCTCTACAAATATCTCATTAATTTCTCTAAACCTAAAATCATTTTTCTACGGTCAAACAGATTTCCGCCGTTGGTTCTTCTGTTTTCCAAGCGTGGAAATCATATTTAAAAAAATTCTAGAAATTAGAATATAATGTTGTAAATCACATTATATATATACATATATATATATATGAATTCACGATAGGTTTCTCTTCAACCTCGTATAGATTTCAACTGGTTCGACTCTAGTTTTGTTGATCGGGTTTTTGCTTCAGCGAGTTAGGGTTAAGGTTTCTTGGATCTACAAGCGTCTATTTGCAAGGTGGTGTTCGTATTTGTGTTTAGGGTGTTAAGGAGCTTGGATTGTGGTATTTTTGGGAGATTGCGTTGTATTTTTGTTTGGAATGTTCTCCGGCTCACGACGAGGGACAATGTAGATGGAAATGAGATGAGCAGTTCGAATTGTGGGGTAATGGGATGAGGTGGAAGAGGAAGTTGAGAGGAGAGTTGTGGTGATTTTTGTGGAATTTTCAGTGAAGAAACGAGTAGGAAAAAGGAGTTTATATCTTTCGAGAATGGCTGTACATATTTAGTGGAGTCGAAATTACATCTGTGCGACGCAATACAGGTGGGGCTGTCGAGCTTTACAAAATTGTGATGGAGAAGATGGATGTTGGAAGAGAGGGAAATCAGTGATTCTGGTTGGTGATATCGTGATGGTTTGAGGGAGAATGGGTTAAGGAATACACGGCCATTTTTTTGAAATGAAGCTGGAGTTGCGGAATTAGGAGAAGGAGGAAGAAGGCACTATGTCGGGTATGGTAAGGACGTTGGTGGGCTGAAATGATATGGCCCAATTATATAATTGTTATAAGTTAATTTAAATTAAATAACAAGTTAACTTGTAAATCCTACAACTTATTCATACGTTATCAGAAATTGATAAAACAAGATCCGTTGGGATCGTATGGACAGCGGCTACGCAATGGAACTGATTGGGACTAAAATGGAGCTCGTCTTAATTTATAGCGAAATAAATTGTCCGATCTGAATCGACGATCGATTATCATTATTTAACGATAACCGACCAATGTGAGTAAATCTCACTAAATCTGTACAGTTTATATTTTGGTAAATATAATCTAGTATTGATAAATGATGATTGATTGTTGTGTGTTGATTGTTTGGTTGAATTGCTGATTTATTGGTTGAAATTATAGATAACGATATATATATATATATATAAATCATTAATCAAATATTGATTATGTTTATCAGAATATTTCATATTGAAATGAAATCGATGTTATTTATATTTTTTAACATCTGTGAATGCAGGGAAACAAGTTGGAGGGATCCAACTGGATTCCTCAATATTTATAATATTGTTTGTTTTCATATATTGTGATATATGATGTGATATATAATCTGTGATTGATTATGGGTGTGTTGATGATGTTGATCATGGTTATTTGGTATTTTATATACCATAAGAAATAATGGAATGTGAAAAGGGAATTTTCAAAGTGAAAATTGAAAATAATATATTTATAAAATCAAAGAATTTTATAAAAGGAATATTTATAAAATCAAAGAATTTTATAAAAGGAATATTTATAAAATCAAAGAATTTTATAAAAGGATTATTTATATAGAAAATAAATAGAAGTATAAAAGGAATATTTGACGAGATATAAAAGAATTATGAGAAGATTGTTTAAAGTGGATATTAAATAGAAATATGTTTTAACAAATAGATTGAGAAGATTAATTTATAAATAATGTTTATAAATTAAATAAATTGTTTATCATTTGATAAACATAATATATAAGACTGAATTTATATAGAGAAGTAGGAATTGGTTTTAACATCGATATTTTAAATGGAATTTGAGCAACATTTATAAAGGTGATTATAAATGGGAATATAAGTGTTAGAAGAATAAAATGAGATTTTATATAAATAATTCTATAATAAGAAGTATAAACAAAAATTGGATTTGGGATATCGTTTTTAAATACGAAATCAAACTGTTTTGATTGCAAAGAAGAAATATTATTCACATTTAATGTGAATAAAGGATTTAAGTAAATATTTTGCAAATAAAATATTATAAAGGAATTTGGGGTTTGAATTAGGAATTTAAATAGAATTACTGAAATTAGAAACTGATTGGACATTAGTTGAGTTGAACGGCTTTCTGGGTATCGATCCGATGTTGGTTTAGGGCTTCGGCGTTTATACTTAGGAAGTTGTTCTCTTACTAGTTTACAGTTAGAGACTGATAGAGGTGGGAAGATATTGATGCGTGAATCATAAATGGAAACGTTTTCCAAAGTTAATAACGTAAATTTTCTAATTTTAGAAAATAAGGAATTTATGAAAATATGGAAACGATAAACGGGAATTGGGAAATGAAATGATTATTGATCGGTAAGATTTCCATTTGGAAATACGACCGTTATTTGTACACATGTTTTCCTTTAATAGTTAAATCACCGACTCTCAAAGATTTTGACCATTTCCGTTGTCAATACGGAGAGACTGGGATCAGATATATTATCTGAAAAACCATTCCGTATGCCATTAGCGTTGCGAATCAAATATGATGAAGATAATTGAAGATGGAGTTATGCAAGGGCTGTTCAGTAAACCCAAGGTAGAAATTTCCTAAGATGGATTTACAGAATAGCACATTCGGTCTGTCTAGTCCCAGGACGACCTGTATGGAAGAATGTCTGACAGAGTACATTTAATAGATCGCGTAAGTTGATCTCTCCAAACGTATTTACGTTTGGTGCAGAGGAATTCGTTCCTCTTAGCTGTATTCTCGTGGTATTTTTGGGGAAATCAATTTGTGATTTGGCGGGTATGACGATGTGACATTCAAAGTAAATAAAGGTGTGATCTATACGTTATGACCTCTACCCTCACAACTTAGAAATGGTATAAAATCGGGTAGGTCACATGGCTAAGTGGTTAGCTGCCAATTAGGGTGTATTGTCACCTGATCTAGAGAAATTTCATTTACTTCTATAATCTATTTCGATGCTGTCCCTTTCGGGAAACGGTTGCTGATCCCAACCGTTAGTGATAATACATTCGGTACACTTAAGCGAAATGAGTGATCGGTCATGTTTAGCTTGGGTTACAAGATGTTCTTGTTGAACCCGGTGTATTCCTCTCTGGAGATACACTATCGAAAGGTGGTCCCATACCTTGCCAGTTGGAATTCATTAACCAATAAGCGCCCGCGGTTATTGATTATATATTATGTATGTGGAACGTAAGATAAAAGCGTTCAGCTGGATGATGATTATTATATTATGATTGATAGACATTATTATAATATCAAAAGAGTTTTGATATAAATATTATCGTTTCTTTCAAAAGGATTTTGAAATTTAAATCAAGAGCTTTGGATTTCTCATAAGGGAAAAACCCGTTCCATGTTATACGGCATGGTCTTATGAGATATCGTTTATTTTCTCAAACTGTTTTAAATTGTTTACTCACACCAGTCCCATGACTGACCCGGAGTTTATTTTGTTTTGTTTTCCCTAAACTCTTGGGTGCCCAATTTTGTACGGGCAGTCAAGTAGTCAGGATTTTACAGATATAGTAAGAGCTTGGAGTAGGAGGCTTCAGGATTATATAGCAATTGTTTATTTCCGCTGTGTTGTAATTGTTGTACTTTGATAATGATATGTATATTCGAGTACAGATTTATATTTCAAAGTTACGTTATATAGTATATTTTATTCGTTCCGCTGTGAGATTCGTGTTACTCTGATTCTATTGCTATGATCTTCTTCTTCTATTCTAATTTTCTATCTTATCTATTCTCACCCTCTAACTTCTTTCTATTAACTATCTAGTATTTCTGATACTTAGATAGTCGACGTTGAGTTTATATTGATAACCAAGGTCGTGAAAACCTGGGTCGTTACATTTGTTTCAGAGTAAGGATAAGTGATTACCTTGGCTCTGTGGCGAAACTCAGTAGAGATGGGGTTAGAAATACCCTTGACTGAGTTTGAATATATATATATGAGCATGTATTTGTTATTTGATATAAAAATGGTTTTATATTATGGAGATTTATTGGTTGAGTTGTTTATGAGTTCTAGTCGATCAGTTTGATCCACTGTATAGAGAGGAGTTTCTAAACACTCGAATACGATGAGCCGACACGGTATGTTTTGAAAAGAGGGTAATGAAATAATTTTACCCAATGTATATTTTGATATAAAGAAAATATTTATATTGAAATTATTATAATATATTGGATATATTGGTTGTTATTATAATCGAATGAGATTATAATAAGTGAAATGGTTAGAAATAACCAAGCAGAATTTATATAAGTGTAACATATGAAATCAAATGAATTAAATATGAAACTAAAATCAGAATTGAAATTAAAACCCTGGAAATTTGGAAAAGTGCTTGTGAATGAATCTGGATTTAATATATGAGAATTTTTGAAATCCTGGGAGATTTTAAATTGTTTTACAGGCATTGAGAAGGATATTTTGAAATGTATTTCAAAATAGAAGTGTTTAGAAACAATTTTGAAAGTGGTATAGTATTTAACTCACTACAGTCGTTGGAAAATAATTTCGATGATGATCCGGACATCATCGGTGTTCATTTTCGAGTTTGTACATGATGGATTACTACCAAAGATACTGTTTTGAATTTGTTTTGAGAAAACAAGTTGTTTTGATTCTAAAGAGGAAAGTTTGATTTTTGATATGGTAAATTGTTTAAAAACTCCAAGGAACAGGTTGTTTGAATTAAAACGAATTAAATAGAAATTTGTGAAAGCAAATAAGAATTGAAGTCAGTTAAGTGGAAATGGAATTGGATGAGTGAGTTAAGAGTTTGAGATCAAGAATGAAATTGAATTGAAACTAGTAATGGAATTTTATTTGAGGATGAATCAATTGGAGATTAATTGGGATGGCAATGGTATATGCTAAATTGGTACAGAATGAAAGGATATAATGATATGCCCGGCAAAAAGGTACAAGTTTGTATTTTATATTGGGCATGAGATTTTGATAGGCCAAATTGGAAAGCTGTTTGACTGTTTGATTTTCTTTTGGATTGGGAATGGCCTAAAGAGGCGAGTTGTAGTTGTATCGACTGACCAGTACAAAGGAGGTGTTGGCGAAATTTTTCGTAATTTTAAGGTGTTAGAAAATTTTCGGAATTTTTGAAAATTTTCTTTAGTCAAAATGAATTAATATTTTAATTGGAATTAACTGGTTCAGTGAAACTGGAGTTAAGAAGTAAACAAATAATTTTTAACCCAGTTAATATGGTTTGTTTTCTGCCTTAGCAATTTATTTAATTATTTAAATAATGGTTTGATAATTTAAAATGACCAGAATAAAATAATATTGAATATTTAATTAATATGAATAATATATTTATTTCTGAAATAATCGGAAATAACAGAATTCACAATATTGTGTGAATTTGACTATTTAAAATATATAATTCAGTTTAGAATTGAATTATTTTAAATGTCAGTTGAACACATAATTTATATTATAATTATAATCGAGCTCGAAATGACGCGGCAGTTCGTAATTTGGCGATTCGAACTTTAAACGAATGTACAGAATCCGTTTTAAGTCGGATTTCTGTGAAACAAGAAACGTTCGGAGCTGGTGAAGTATATTTTTCTAATGGAAGAGAAAATTTGAGATTTCATCGTGTAGATTGTGAGTCCAAATCAAATTTTCAAAAAGTCGCTATGGAATTCCTTTATAATTTATATTTATTTATATTATAAATGGATTTTTCAATATAAATTGAATATTGATTTAATCTGGATTTGAAATATCGAGTTATAAATTCAGATAGGAATATTTTGGAGCTAGATAATATTCTATGTGAATATATACGTTAATATTAATGTGATAGCCCGTAACTTCCCCGGTAAGGAAAGCCCGGATTACCTTGAGAACAACACATAAAAGAACGCAGACGGAAGAACATTTCATTGTATATTACAACATTTCATCAGAATACAAGAATATACAGAGTATAAACAAATAATATACATCAGAAAAATATCAGAGATTTAAACACATTACTGCAGCGGAAAAATAATACAATACACAAACTAGAAGAGATATACGGATACAGAGCTTTCCGGATATCGTTCCAGCTGTAAACCAGGATCCTGTGAATATAAATCTGCAAAACCAAAACTACTAGCTGCCCGCATCAAAATAAGGGCACCCAGAGTATAGGTTAAAACAATAAACTCCAGGTCAGTCATGGGACTGGTGTGAGAACTAAAACAGTTATTTATCTTTATTTTAAAGTTAGGTAAATCAAGGGACCACGCCGTATAACACGGAACGGGTTTCCTCCCAAGAATACCAGTGCATAAAACAAACAGCGCAATGCTAAATAAAGAAAAATGAAGCTATTATAAGACCCAGGTCCCATCACACAATGCAACGCAAGCCGGAGGATAGGGTTTTCCCTTATAGCAGCCAAACATGCTTGGTACGTTAAAATAAATCATTTGATACTATTATAAGTGTATAGTGTCAAAACAATTTCCATCATAAATATCAATCATAGA
Source organism: Allium sativum (assembly GCA_030737875.1). Classification (NCBI taxonomy): domain Eukaryota; kingdom Viridiplantae; phylum Streptophyta; class Magnoliopsida; order Asparagales; family Amaryllidaceae; genus Allium; species Allium sativum. Next base: position 617,035,741 of record CM060918.1, on the reverse strand, counting down.
CGGCATTAGGTACCATATATCATGTCGCCATACTAGGCTCTACAATCAAAACCGCAAAGTCACGTATTGGAAGTTGGATTTCCATCTGTGAACCGAGGCAAAAGATAGTCCTCTACCGATTCGAGACGCTCTAGCCCGTGTCTCAGGAATAGCCGCAACTGCCCCTTGGATCGTCAGGGTCGGTCCACCGATGTGGATTATTATGCCTGAACACTACGTTTCCCCGCCCTTCGGGGCATCAATGAGTCAATGAATGACTCCATCGGCTTCACATAGTCACCGATATATCCGAGGCGCCTCGCAACAGAAACAACCACATAAGTCAAACTCGTCAGAGCGTGTAAAACCACTGACGCCACTTCTAACTAGAAGGAAACGCATACCCTCCTTGATGTCCTCTCCCGTTTCTGGTTCACAACCGGGGTGTGAGGCTCGCGAATCAACGTTACACAAAGCTATGCCACACAGGTCATGCTTTGATCATCAACCACAAGACTTTGCTTTTTAACAGAAGCCTTGATCAATTGCCACACAGGCAATTCACTCCATGCGATGAATATCCATCAATATATAACCTCTGAGCTCGTACGTCTCAGAGAAGGGCGTTAAGAAAGAGAATAATTCTCCGCCGCCAAATAGATATATATTTAATAGAAATCAATCACACAGACTGGAATCCAATGTCAGACACACAGTCCATTTACAAGTTCGTTTTGGGTCTGAACGAAACCGGAGGCACCTTGTACCTCGCATACCCATCGATCTTCAAGTACGTTTGGACGACCACTAACTGATTTCCTCCTCTTAGGTGTACGGCCCAATCAAGATCATTAGTAATCACCCAAACGACGTGAAGACCTCCGGTCTTCAACCACCGTCTTCATCTTCGACACCACGTCGAATCAGTTATTCAGAATGGGATAAACCCGGTCTTTCCGAATAACTCACGTATATAATAAACAAGTGTTACACAAACACAACATACGCGTCATTCCAATTCGGAATATTCTTTTATTCAAATATTCTTACACTTTGGGAAAGGTTCCCATTAATATTATCAAAGATAAATTCTTTAAATTTATTCTTTAATCTTCCTTTGAATATCACTTCAAACTAGTCGGGATTAGCGAACCATACCGAAGTAATTATTTGTTTTATTTCCCAATCTCAACCTATTTATCCCATGAAGTAAAACTGGTAATACTTCACATCTAACACCACGGTGTTATCGGTAAATTCAATTACCATTTCACGTTCAAATCTAAATAAAGATTTAACTATCGCCTGGAGTAAAACTGGGGATACTTCACTCTCGATCATTTCAATCTAATTAAAGATTCATTAAAACTCCACTTAGTTTTAATCTTTAACTGGGTTAAAGAACCAGTGTCATTTAAAACACGGTTCACGATAAACCCAAAAATCAATACCAATTCAATTCCAATTAAATATTATTCAATTGGTACATTTCATTAAATCTAAATAAAAAGATTTAATCTTTTTCTCAACTGGGCTTAAGAACAGTGTTAATGAAGACACCATCCACGAAAAACCCAAATCACATTTGATATTAAATACAAGGCTCTGAATAGAAAATATATCGGCTTATATTCAATATCAAATTCTACGACCAACAAATATCGTAGTGGAAATAACGATATAAATATATCTTTCAAATTTCCATAACAATATCTGTATAATCACGAAATTCAACATCGAAATATTCCAAAGATAATTTCGATTCAAATCCATTCCAATTCAATTATTGGAATTTCTGGTTATTTTCAAAACCATTTCAAATCCACCTTAATTATTTTTTAAAATAAATAGACTTATAATTCTAGTTCAAAACTAGTTCATTTCGATAAAAATCTATTTTTATCTTTTCAAATATGGTATTTTTCATCCCAATTCTTTCCAAATGATTTCTTATGATTTTACACAAATTATGACTATTTTTAATAATTTTATCAAGGCTCGTACAGTCGATTTCCATCAACGGCCATCGAACTGCACTTACAGCGACCTTTTCCAAATTTGATTTGGACATAATTCCGAATCCAACCGTTAGATTTCTAATTTCTAATATTCGTTAGAAAGCTCTTTTCAATACGAACCAAACGGTTCCTGTTTTAGGAGAATCTGACGGTCGGATCTCCCGCAATATCCATTCGAAGTCAATGGTCGAAATTCGCGAACTGCCGCGGCGCCGCGCATTCTATTCAGGCCATTATATATATAATATATATTATATATATAATATATATTATATATATTTCATCGATTTCCTTTTAAAACGCATTTTATAAATCGTTTTAAATTCGTTTTCAAAATGATTTCAACTTCCATCTCAAATTCAAATCAAAATTGAATTTTTCCTTATAAATTCGTTTTAAATTCATTTCAAATTGATTTCAATTCAAATCGATTTTTAATTCAATTTCAGTTCGTTTTCAATTCAATTTCAATTCGAATTCATTTCTACTCAATTTCAATTCGAATTCATTTTCAATTCATTTTCAATTCGAATTCAAATTCTAATTCGTTTCAATTCAATTTAATTTGAATTTCATTTCAAAATATTCGATTTTGAAATATCTTTTCAATATTCATTATAAAAACGAATATAATCGATATAAATATCGTTCGCGTCAAAATAGCGCATATTTAATCAATAGGGCTTTATATATTTCTATTTCAAATATTCTATTCAAATATTTCGTTTCGAATATTTCTTCTCAAATATTTTATTCAAATATTTATCTTCAAATATTCTATTTCAAAACTGGAATGAGACCCAATCAATTACCACAGATTTTATTTCTATGGATTTCCATACAACACATGTACATATCAACAATGACAAATGTTCAACCATCATCCAAAGTGCATTCTACACTGTATAAGCATCAAATATAAATATTTAACGCTCATAACAGTCTGTCAATCAATCGATCGACATACAACTAATTATTAGGATTAGTCTATGTCATATATCATCCCAATACCCGTGCGGGGTTTCAATCAATCAAACACAGATTTAATTTGTGCAGTTGGGCGATGTGTAAAATTTATCGTCCCAATCAATATCAGTCAAATCAGTGTATATAAACAAATCTCCGATTTGTTTATAAATATCTATTTCGTATACACGTTAAAAATCATATTTTCAACTATAAAATATTTTCCACTACAAAATATTTTATTTCATTTCACATCACACAATCAACTACACATCAAAATCAAACAAACAAGCATACAAGCCGTCCATGGTCTATGGACGACGGGTGTCGGGTGCTACTAAACACCGTCTGCATCTTAGAATATATTTTTAACTAGAAATTTAAATTAAAGGTGAGGAGTTCTCACCGACTAGCTAAACCGAACGCCACGACTCTTCATATGTAGGAACTCTTCATCGTACTCGCCTTTTGTCGCTTTCGTCGTCAGTGTTCACTACATATATAAAAATCACATTTTTATATTGTTGCTATGTATATAAAATCATATTTTTACATCGCTACTATATAGATAAAAATTCTATTTTTGCATCGCAACTATATAGATAAAAATTCTATTTTTACATCGCTACTCTATAGATAAAAATTCTATTTTTACATCGCTAAAATACGTATCTTTTCTATTTAAAAAATCTAATCTTTGCTATTTTAAAAATCTAATCTTTTCTATTTTAAAAATCTAGTCTTTTCTATTTTAAAAATCTAATCTTTTCTATTTTAAAAATCTAATCTTTTCTATTTTAAAAATCTAATATTTTCTTTCATACTATATAAATTAAATCATATTTTTATACAAAGGCTTAGTAATAAAAAAAATCGAACCTAAAAGAAAATAAAAATAAAAATAAAAAAAGTAGACTTACAGTTTTTTTTCTTTCCATCGTGTGGGGGGGTAGTTCGCATTCGCCGGAGGTTAAGGGGGTCGAGGTGTCGGTTTTGGGCAGGGGCTTCGCGAGCTCGAATCCAACGTCGAGGGGGGGTCTAGGGCCTGCAGTCGCGGTTTTGGGGGTTGAGAGGGTTAAATTGAGAAGAAGGAGGCGGAGCTCGGTGGATCGAGGCGGCGGGCGAAGGCCAGGGGCGCATGCCTCTGGTGACGAGGTTTTGAGAGTCTAGGGCACCGAGGTCTTCGATGCAGGCGAGAGAAGAGGGCGTAGGGAGGGGGAAGAAGACCAGAGGGGGCATGGGTTTCGTGGCTGGTGGCGCTGCCACCTCGGGCGATGGATCGGTGATGGGGAGCCTAGATCGCGGGCGCCCTTTTTTTTTCATTTCTGTTCTGATTGTTGAAGAGAGGGAGGGAGTGGAGAGATAGGGTTAACCAAGTAACTAATTATATATAATAATTTAATTTAATTCTCTCATAAAGTAACTTTTTATTTTGACCTCGAAATCAAGCCCACCGACTGTCGTCCATAGCTAGTTATCCCCATTCCGAACACAATGGGATAAGTCTCGTAAACTGATTCGATCGTTTCGATCAGTTTTCGTCAAAATTAAAATATAACTCTATATATTGAATTTGAACGCGCATTTCAATTTACCAGGGCCACATGCGAACTCTAAAAATTCCAGAAAAATATTTTCTAGTTTCGTATTGACGATACGGTCTTAACAAAACTAATTTCGTCATACTCCGAGACCGTTTGAAAAATGGCCATTTTCCAGTCAATTAAAATCAACTGAAACTGGTCAAACGCGTTTTCCTTTGCCACGCCCACGTACTGGTTCAAAAAATTATGAAATTTGAAACCTAGCAATAATTTGACATCGCGGATCCAAAAAAAGTGGTTTCATCGAAAACCAAGGTCGTTTGCAAAATGACCATTTTTAAGGGCCGAAATTCCATAGCGACTATTCTGAATTTTCAACTGGACATAACTTTTTACCCCCGCTATGAAATTTCAATTTTTCAGATTCGTTGGAAAGACATTCCCAATTAGATTCAAATATTTTTAGTTTCACTAAAATCCGGTTTATTTTGAACCCGGTACATTCATTTTAATTTTGAAATCGAATTATCGAACTACCACGCCATTTTCAATCCCTTTTATAATTTAAAACAAATATTTATATTCTAACGTCGAGCTATACAAATATATACGTTCTAATCTATTCAAAATAAATTTTCGTCGTTATTATTTAAAATAATTCATTTTAAATATTCAAAATTCGTTAAAATTGCCAAAATAAAAAATTTAAATTGGCCCAGATTTCCGGGTTATTACAATTAATTTATTAATATTAAATTTAATTATTTTTAAATATATTAATATTTAAATGGGTTTATTTAGAGCTCTAAAAATAGCCAGCTTTTGCAAACGACCTCCGTTTTCGATGAAACTAATTTTGTTGGATCTGAAATATTAAATTATTGTTAGATTTAAATTTTCGTGATTTTTGGAGTTAGTATGTGGCCTTACGGGAATTTAATGTGAAAAACAGTCAATAATTTGACTTTAAAAATACGCTATGTGAGCAAACGGATTCGGAATTCGACGAAACAAGTTTCGTTGGGTCCGTAATGTCGAACTCTAGTTGTATGTCCATTTTCGTTGAATTTTGATATCATATGTGATCATATGAAATTTTAAAAGACAAATACATATAGTGGTTGATTAAAACTGAATATAATAATCAATAAAAAAATAATATTTTCTCTCTATAAATATCTCATTAATTTCTCTAAACCTAAAATCATTTTTCTACGGTTAAACAGATATCCGCCGATGGTTCTTCTTTTTTCCAAGCATGGGAATCATCTTTAAAAAAATTATAGAAATCAGAATATAATGTTGTAAATCACATTATATATATATATATATATATATGAATTAACGACATGTTTCTCTTCAACCTCGTATAGATTTCAACTGGTTCGACGCCAGTTTTGTTGATCGGGTTTTTGCTTCAGCGAGTTAGGGTTAAGGTTTCTTGGATCTACAAGCGTCTATTTGCAAGGTGGTGTTCATATTTCTGTTTAGGATGTTAAGGAGCTTGGATTGTGGTAGTTTTAGGAGATTGCATTGTATTTTTGTTCGGTATGTTCTCTGGCTCACGATGAGGGACTGTGCAGACAGAAATGAGATGAGCAGTTCGAATTGTTGGGTAATAGGATGAGGTGGAAGAGGAAGTTGAGAGGAGAGTTGTGGTGATTTTTGTGGAATTTTTAGTGAAGAAACGAGCAGGAAAAAGGAATTTATATCTTTCGAGAATGGTTGTACATGTTGGGTGGAGTCGAGATTTCATTTATGCGACGTAATACAGGTGGGGATGTCAAGCTTTACAAAATTGTGATGGAGAAGATGGATATTGGAAGGGAGGGAAATCAGTGATTCTGGTTAGTGACATCGTGATGGTTTGAGGGAGAATGGATTAAGGAATAAACGACCATTTTGTTTTGAAATGAAGCTGGAGTTGCGGAATTAGGAGCAGGAGGAAAAAGGCACTATGTCGGGTGTGGTAAGGACGTTGGTGGGTTGAAATGATGTGGCCCAATTATAAAATTATTATAACTTAATTTAAATTAAATAACATGTTAATTTATAAATATAGTAACTTATTCATACGTTATCAGAAATTGACAAAACAAGATCCGTTGGGATCATATGGACGGCGGCTACGCAATGGAACTGATTGGGACTAAAATGGAGCTCGTCTCAATTTATAGCGAAATAAATTGTCCAATCTGAATCGACGATCGATTATCGTTATTTAACGATAACCGACCAATGTGAGTAAATCTCACTAACTATGTACAGTTTATATTTTTGTAAATATAATCTAGTACTGATAAATGATGATTGATTGTTGTGTGTTGATTGTTTGGTTGAATTTCTTATTTATTGGTCGAAATTATAGATAACGATATATATATATATATAAGTCGTTAATCAAATATTGATTCTATTTATCAGAATATTTCATATTAAAATGAAATCGATGTTATTTATATTGTTTAACATCTGTGAATGTAGGGAAACAATTGGAGGGATCCAACTGGATTCCTCGATATTTATAATACTGTTTGTTCTCATATATTGTGATATATGATGTGATATATAATCTGTGATTGATTATGGGTGTGTAGATGATGTTGATCATGGTTATTTGGTATTTTGAAATGCTATAAGAAATACCGGAATGTGAAAATGGAATTTTCAAAGTGTAAATTGAAAATAATATATTTATAAAATCAAAGAATTTTATAAAAGGAATATTTATAAAATCAAAGAATTTTATGAAAGGATTATTTAAATAGAAAATAAATAGAAGTATAAAAGGAATATTTGATGAGATATAAAAGAATTATGAGAAGATTGTTTAAAGTGGATATTAAATATAAATCTGTTTTTAACAAATAGATTGAGAAGATTAATTTATAAATAATGTTTTATAAATTAAATAAAATATTTATCATTTGATAAACAGAATATATAAGACTAAATTTATATAGAGAAGTAGGAATCGGTTTTAACACCGATATTTTAAATGGAATTTGAGCAGTATTTATAAAGGTGATTATAAATGGGATTATAAATGTTATAAGAATAAAATGAGATTTTATATAAATAATTCTATAATTAGAAGTATAAATAGAAATTGGATTTGGAATATTGTTTTTAAATACTAAATCAAACTGTTTTGATTGCAAAGAAGAAATATTATTCACATTTAATGTGAATAAAGGATTTAAGTAAATATTTTGCAAATAAAATATTATAAAGGAATTTGGGGTTTGAATTAGGAATTTAAATGGAATTACTGAAATTAGAAATTGACTGGAAATTAGTTGAGTTGAATGGCATTCTGGGTATCGTTCTGATGTTGGTTTCGGCCTTCGGGGTTTATACTTGGGAAGTTGTTCTCTTACTAGTTTACAGTTAGAGACTGATAGAGGTAGGAAGATATTGATGCGTGAATCAAAAATGGGAACGTTTTCCAAAGTTAATAACATATATTTTCTAATTTTAGAAAATAAGGAATTTATTAATATATGGAAACGATAATTGGGAAATTGGGAAATGAAATGATGATTGATCGGTAAGATTTCCATTTGGAAATACGACAGTTGTTTGTACAGATGTTTTCCTTCGATAGTTAAATCACCGACTATCAAAGATTTTGACCATTTCCGTTGTCAATACGGAGAGACCGGGATCAGATATATTATCTGAAAAACCACTCCGTATGGCATTAGCGTTGCGAATCAAATATGATGAAGATAATTGAAGACGGAGTTATGCAAGGGCTATTCAGTAAATCCAAGTAGAAATTGCCTATGATGGATTTACAGAATAGTACCTTTGGTCTGTCCAGTCACAGAACGAACTGTATGGAAGAATGTCTGATAGAATATATTTAATATATCGCGTAATTTGATCTCTCCAAACGTATTTGTGTTTGGTGGCGAAGGAATTCGTTCCTTTTAGCTGTATACCCATGGTATTTTTAGGGAAATCAATTTGTGATTTGGCGGGTATGACGATGCGACATTCAAAGTAAATAAAGGTGTGATCTATACGTTATGGCCTTTAGCCTCACAACCGAGAAATGGTATAAAATCGGGTAGGTCGCATGGCTAAGTGGTTAGCTGCCAATTAGGGTGTATTGTCACCTGATCTAGAGAAATTTCATTTACTTCTATAATCTATTTCGATGCTGTCCCTTTCGGGAAATGGTTGCTGATCCCAACCAATGGTGATAATACATTCGGTACATTCAAGCGAAATGAGTGACCAGTCATGTTTAGCTTGGGTTACAAGATGTTCTTATTGAACCCGGTGTATTCCTTTCTAGAGATACACTATCGAAAGGTGGTCCCATACCTTGCCAGTTGGAATTCATTAACCAATAAGCACCCGCGGTTTTTGATTATATATTATGTATGTGGAACGTGAGATGAAAGCGTTCCGCTAGATGATTATTATATTGCGATTGATAGACATTATTATAATATCAAAAGATTTTGGATATAAAGATTATCATTTCTTTCAAAAGGATTTTGAAAGTTAAATCAAATGCTTTGGATTCTCATAAGGGAAAACCCGTTCCGTGTTATACGGCGCGGTCTTATGAGATATCGTTTATTTTCTCAAACTATTTTAAATTGTTTACTCATACTGGTCCCATCACTGACCCGGAGTTTATTTTGTTTTGTTTTCCCTAAACTCTTGGGTGCCCAATTTTGTACGAGTAGTCAAGTAGTCAGGATTTTACAGATATACTGTGAGCTTGGAGCAGGAGGCTTCAGGATTATATAGCAATTGCTTATTTCCGTTGTGTTGTAAGTAATGTACTTTGATAATGATATGTATATTCAAGTACAGATTTATATTTCAAAGTTATGTTATATAGTATATTTTATTCGTTCCACTGTGAGATTCATGTTACTCTGATTCTGTTGTTGTGATCTTCTTCTTCTTCTATTCTAATTTTCTATCTTATTTATTCTCACCCTCTAACTTCTTTCTATTATCTATCCGGTATTCCTGATGCTTGGATATTCGACATTGAGTTTATGTCGATAACCAAGGTCGTGAAAACCCGGGTCGTTACATAAATTATAGGCATTCTCTAACTATGCATGACCATATAAATTTTTTTAAATGAGATTATAATAACACCTATTATATAAAAATCCCTTCATTATATAAAACCATAATGGATGATAGAAATATGGTAGGCATAGAGATGGTCATGAAATAAATTTTTAAATTAATCATATTATGAAATATTTTCAACCATACCAGGATGTTTGAAAATTTTCAGCTCTCTTATTCTAAAAAATAATGTAGTCACATTTCCATCAATTTTTTAAAAAAACTATACTTTCCTTATTGGTTTCCAAAAAATGGTTTGACTTGTCATAAAATGAATTAGAGACCAAGACATCCAAGAATATTTTAAACAAAATGCAGAGGGGTTAATCGATTTCCATAATCCCCAAATCCAAGCGTAATCTGGAAAATCTATCTTCAGGAAGGGGTTTTGTAAAAATGTCAGCAAGTTGAGATTTAGTTGGAATAAATCTAATGCAAATGTCCTCTCTAAAAATGTGTCTCTAATAAAATAGTGTCTCACATCAATGTGTGTGCGTGAATGATGGACAAGGTTATTTGATAAATCTGTTGCACTCTTACTGTCACATTTCAATTGTACTTGTTTATAAATTAGGCAAAAATCAAAGAGAGTTTGCATCATCCATCATATCTATGCACAACAACTTCCTAAGGCAATATATTCAGCTTCGATAGTGGACAATGCAACACAGTTTTGTTTACAACTTGACCATGAAACTAGAGAATGTCCTAACATGAAACAAGTTCCACAAGTTCTTTTCTTATCAGTGAGTGAACCAGCATAATCAGCATATGAAAACCCAACTAAATCAAAGTTATCACAAGAGGGGTACCGTAAACCAAGCTTTTGTGTGTAACAAATATCTCAAAATTCATTTTATGGCTTTTAAATGAGATTCTTTTGTGTTAGATTAGAAACGAGCACAAAAGAAGACAGAAAACATAATATCGGGTCTAGAAGCAGAGAGATAGAGAAGTGAACCGATTATCCCACGATATTTTTTCTGATCAACAACAAGTCCTTTTACATCTTTACCAAGCTTGGTTTATGGGCTCATTGGCATTCTTTGTGGCTTTGCTTTTTCAACTCCAAATCTTTTCAATATTTAATCACATACTTTGTTTGAGAAATGAAAATCCCTGTGCTACTTTGCTTGATTTGGAATCCAAGGAAGTATTTCAATTCATCCACTAAGCTCATTTCAAATTTATCATGCATGACTTTTTCAAATTTATCACAAAAACCTTCATTAGTAGCACCATAAATGATATGTCAACATAAATCTAAACAATAAAAAAATATCACCATCATGTAATAGAAACAAAGTTGTGTCAAAACACCCTTTTTTAAAACCATTTTCCAAAAGATATGTACAAAGACAGTCATACCGAGCTCTAGAAGCTTTCTTAAGACCATATAATGCCTTTTCAAGTTTGTACACATGATTTGTAAACTCTTAACTTTCAAAACCAAGGTTTGTTCAACAAAAACTTCTTCTTTCAGATCTCCATTTAGAAAGGCTCTCTTTACATCCATTTGCTTAAGTTTGAAACCCTTAGAGCATGCAAAACTTAGCAAAATTCTAATTGCTTCTAACCTAGCCACTGGAGCAAATGTTTCATCAAAATTAATGCCTTCTATTTTATTATATCCTTTTGTGGTCAACCTAGTTTTGTTTTTAATTACATTTCCAGATTCTTCAAGTTTAATTTTAAACACCCATTTTGTTCCAACAATTGGATAGTCATTTCGGCTAGGAACCAATTTTCGGACCTTATTCCTCTCAAACTGGTTAAGTTCATCTTGCATTGCTAAAATCCAACATTCATCGTTAAAAGCAACATCATAAGAGCTTGGTTCAATTTCAGAAATAAAAGCATTGTAGATGCAAAAAGCACAAACATTCTTATTAAGACAAGAATGAGTGCGAATACTTATCGTTTGACTTCCAATGACCAATTCTGGAGGATAATTAAGTTTGAATTTCAACTTTTCAGCTTCAACTATTGCTTCTGTGACTTCATCACTGCTAGCTTCAATTCATTACTTTCCTTTACGCTTTTTCGCACGAAACCATCGTCTTTTTCTTTTCCATAAGCCATCTCTAAGTCTGATCAAACTTTACATTAATGGTTTCAACAATTGTTCTTGATCTCTTATTGAAGACTCCGTAAGCTTTGCTCCTCGAAGAGTAACCCATGAAAATCCCTTCATCATCTTTTGATTCTAATTTTCCAAGTTGATCTCTTGCATTGAGGATATATCAAGGACATCCAAATACTCTAAAATATGAGATGTTGGGCTTTTTACAAACCATAATTTATATGATGTTTTATTAAGTGCTGGTCTAATCATAACTCTATTCATTACATAACAAGAAGTATTAACTGCCTTCGCCCAGAAAGTTAGAGGCAATTTATACTCACTCAATATGGATCTAACCAACTCTTGTAATGTATGATTTTTCCTTCCGGCTACCCCATTTTGTTGAGGTGTTCGAGGGATAGTTAGATCTTAAAATAAAAGTGTGTAAACATTTCCTTTTCTTTTGCCTGTGAAAACAATGTTGTCAGTGGCTATTTCATTGATTTTGCAAATCTTACTATCAAAGACCACATTCATGCCTTTATCACATAGTTGGCTTATAGAGATGAGATTGTGATGTAAATTGTCAACGTATAAAACATCAGTTAAAGTAAAAGTAGTGTTACCTACTTTACCTTTACCAATAATTTTACACTTGGTATTGTCGCACAATGCCACACTCCTACCTCTATATTTTCCTAGGTTAAGGAATAGTGTCTTGTCACTTGTCATATGTCTAGAGCAACCTGAGTCCCAATACCATTTATGTTGCTCCTTAGCGCGCAACATACCTACACAAGAAGAGAATAAAATGACCCAGAGGAGCTCTTAAGTCTAAGAGTATCAGTGACTGAAGCATTGTGGATGAAAGAACCCTTTGGAACCCATATTTATTTTGCATTTTTATTTGTGTTCCAATAATTGCTTGCCAAATGCTTAGGAATCCGAACTTGAGTAAATTTTCTTTCTAGTTTATATTCTTACAATTTTCAAAACTATGTCCAATTTCTCCACATTTCACATACTTAGGAAAGACACTCCTAACTTTAGCATTATCGTTCACATTATTCTGTGTCTTTCCAAAACCTACTCCCTTTCTATTGTTAGCGAACAACTAATTTACTAATAACATTTTAAAAGATGTTTCACCTATTAAAAACTTATTTAGAGTATTCTCAAGATCCAGGAATTTGGTTTTAAGTGTTGTGTTTTTAGTCACAAGTGAGGTGCATATGTTTATGAAATTTTCCTTTTAATGTCTCTCTTTCAAACTCAAATTTTCCTTTTCAAGATCTTCAATGTTTGACTTGAGTTTTGATAGCTCTATATTTAAAAGCTTACACTTTTCACATTCTAAGTTTTGAATATTTGAAACTTTTTCAAGTTCAGATTTTGGCCCATCATTATATGAACCAGCTTTAATCTATCAGAATTTAATTTTTTTTCACTCTTAATTTTGGAGAATCAATAGTTTCGGTAAGATCATGACACATCAAAAATAAATCTTTGTAACTACATACCTCACTAGAGTCTTCTTGATGTCTTCTGAACTGACGATGCCATAAAACATAGATTAGCCTCTTCCTGGCTGCTGTCAGAAGCTTCTTCTCCTTTCGCATCATCCCATGTTGTTATAAAAGCTTTCTTCTTTTTATTTCCTTTGTTGTTTTGAAGCAGTAGGCAGTTTGGTTTGATATGTTAGGGCTTCTTGCATTTGAAGTAAAATAATTCTTCATCAGAATTGTCATATTTTCTTGATTTGTTGGCTTTTGGTTTATTCTTACGTGGTTTGAATTTGGTCTGAGATGTCTGATAACCATAGCAAACTTCTCGAAAGGATCTTCCATATTGTCATCGTAGTCAACAGTGTAAGTTAAGGATAGTGACCTCTTCTTTGATTATAAGTTGTTGTGTTCTTCTCTTGTCTTCAACTCCATTTCATAAATCATTAGATTTCCAATCAGCTCTTCCATTCTCAATTTGTTTAAATCCTTTGATTCTTGAATCGTCTTGACTTCAGCCTCAAAATTCATTGGTAGAACTCGTAAAATTTTCCTTATTAGTTCTACTTCAGTGTACGCTTTTCCAAGAGCTTTAGCATTGTTAACCAGCACTGAAATTCGACCATACGTGTCTTTTATACTCTCATCTTTTTGCATCCTGAAGTTTTCGTATTCATTGCTAAATAAGGCAAGTCAAGATTCTTTTACTCGAGGCGTTCCTTCATGAGTGACCTCTAAAGTATGTCAGATTTACTGTGCAGTATTACAATGAGAATTTCTGTTAAATTCAGTTTTATTAAGGGCACAAATTAAAGCATTCACTGATTTAGCATTACTCAAATACAATTTATTATCATAAGCATTCCACTTATCCTTTGGTTTAGGAAATTCAGCATCACTAACGATTACAATGATAGTTCTGTATGTTCAGTAAAATCCCAAACATTGTAATCAACAAATACTAAATAAATTTTCATCCTACCTTTCCAGTAAGCATAATCATTAACATTGAACATAGGTGGCCTAGCTATGGGCTGTCTCTCAGAAAAAGCATTACTTATTGAATTCATGACTCCAGAGTTAATTAGATGCTGGCTCTGATACCACTTTAGGATAGAGTTTAACCCTAAATGGGCTGAACAGGTTTTATTGGAAATTAAAAAATAAAAGCTAACACAAAATAATAAAGAAACAGCAGAAAAGATAAATCATACACAAGAATTACCTAGTCTTAGCAAACCGTGCCTAGTACTGCATTCCCTAGATTTCTACTAGGTATTAAAACATATTCTTGCTTACAAAACCCTATAAACTCGCAAACCCTGCTGCTGCTTTAACAAGCTTAAAATCTTGACACGACTTAACACCTAAGTTGTGATTTTCTCAACTATAAAATCTTGTAGTTACATGACTCAACTAAAACAAGATTTATCAAATAAAAAAACAAACAAAGGAATATAAAACCTCACATAAAACAATATAAAAGGAAAAGATGGCCCCCTTTTTCTTTTGTCCTTCGTAACTCTCGGCTGACTCCTTTTTCTCTTATCAACGTTGACAATATTAGCATTTTGATTCTCTGATGAATTGCGGCATTCTTTGATTAATCTCTGGTGATCTTCAACTTAGTACATGCTCATTGATTCTCGTGATTTGGAATAGCAAACTCTCTTTCGATCAGAAGATACGTAATCTCTCAGATTTTACTTGTTTGTTGTTCGCTTCGATTTTATGCCTTTGCCGATTATGAATTGGTCAATTTATAAGGTTTTCAAACCCTAAATGTCTCTGATTTCATTTAAGACTTGTTGTGTGTGTAATCGATTTCTAGATATATTTTGCTTGATTTTCTTGGCTCTAAAAATAGCACTTGTAGTTTTCTGGAAAATTTTGAGACCGTGAAAATTTTCATGCCAAAAATCAAGACCTTTGATTGTGTTGATAAATTCATGCTTCATTTTCATTCTGTATACTGTCGATTTATGGCTCATTATGCATTTGGAGAAATAATTTGCAATATCAAATTGCCAAATTTACTTATGCCATGAATGAAAATTAATTTCTTTCCACTTTTTTAAGCCAATTAATTTTACAAAAAGGAATTTCCTTTTCCTTTGAAACTATTCGATCATTCTTTTACTTGTGTTTGCATTGGCACTTAAATTTCAATTCTGCCTTAACATGCTTCATGACTACGCAAACACACACACACACACACACACATATATATATATATGCACACATTTATGTGTGTGTATATATGGTGTGCACACTACACTGCCTTTTCACCTGAGCTTTTAAACTGCTTTATTGCTTTGCATTTGTGTGAAATGATGCACCAACTTCTCTTGTTACTGTTCAGCATTGTGCATGTGCTATGTTCTTTAGCACATTGCCTTCCCATTGTGCATGTTGTATTCTTGACTTTTACTGGCATGATTCATGTGCATGCTTTGATTATATTAGGATGTCATGACTTTGTATTTTCCATTCTTGTTCATGCAGTGTATTCTTGAGCTTGAACATTGGTGCTTATGCATGTTGCATGCACCATGCTTGTTGCACCTGAAAGCTTGTGCATGTCACTCCTTGTTTGCTTGCCTCATGTGTATTCTGACCAGCTGCACTTCCTTGCTTTGTTTTCATTTAACATGTGCACTTCTACATATTGCTTCTAAGTTTTATGGGTATTTTGGGTTGTCTTGACTTGTTGTAACCCATGCTTGCACTTTACGGGCCATGCACCATTTCTTTTTGACCTTGACATGTGCATGTGCATCTGCTTTGATGATGCTCGAACTATGGGCTTGACCTTGTGTTGCACCCTTGTTGTGCCTATGCATTTTCACTTGTGTTGGTCCTTAACCATTGTTGACTGTTTGTGTTGAGCCTTGAACCTTCTTGGTTGAGCATATGAACTTGACCTGTTGAGTTTCCATGCTTTTTTGAATAATATTATGCATGCCTTCATGCATTCTTGTGCATGCTGATCCTTGCTGCACCATTGTTCGCTAGCTATGACCATAGTTTATGTCACAACTCAAGATTGAAGCTTACTACCAGATATCGGTCCAGTTCTATGCTCCCAGAATTGACTTACATCATAGGTAAATCGAATACAATTCAACCCGAGTCGGCCTCACAGCAAGTAAAGGCTCTCCCTCAAAATTGGCATTCTTTCGAAGTCAGCACCAAACCAATCAATCAGGTCATCAATCGATCGATCGAGTTGTTCCTGAAAGATCGGATCAAGCCTGGAATATCAGAGCAGAAATATCAAGCCATGTTATTTACTACAAGACAAAGTCCTACTCCCAAGGCTACCGAACCGGTCAGCTTTATCTCACACTACTTTTTATGCGCCAAGTTCCAAGCTCTACGTATGCTGCAACTTTCAAGAAGAACTGTTCATCAACAGTATACCGCATCCCTCTGCCTACAACTACTTTATAGAATCGAGTTACACGTGTCTAAGCCCAAAAAAGATGTGTGCCATGTTGCATATGAACTCAGCCTACCTTCTCATCTATAAATACAACCGTTTCCATAAATGGAAGGGAATTCTGAATCAGCGACCCAAAAAGCTCCCATTCAGCATCCCAAAAATAGCATGTCGTATACTTCAAGTACAACACAAGGATCTTGTGTATAAACCAATTCTTTCGCTACTTTCTTCCACTGAAAAACAACTGTAACCTGTTGTCGACAGTATGAACAAAGATTATAAAGTGGGCGTAGGCTTGGTTTAAGATGAACCGCTATAAAAATATCGTGTCTCCCGCATTTATTTACTTTTTCTAGCATTATGTGAATATTATTATGTGTGGTTAACGCAATTTGGGGGTTGAACGTCATTAGATCAACTTTTGACATCAACACTTTGGCGCATCAGGAAGAGGGGCACGGATATACCTTACAACCTTCGGCGACTCTTAAAGAAGCAATGGCAAAACGGAAGAAGAATTCAGCACCTTCCCATGCTCAATCTCCACCAGTTGGTGCAGCAGACACAGCAGCAATGGGCAATCCATGAGGCTTCCTCCCACAAAGACCCGTCCCAATACTTAACTAGGGGCAAGATGGATAAAGTTTTGACTGAGCTCAAATGGCACACCAGGACAGACTTCTCACAAAGCAACAGGAAATGATGAAGGATTTCCTCGCTCGGATGGAATGGGGACCGAGTAACCAAGCATCACTTCCTACACGAAATGAAGATGAGGCAACAATTAATCCACAGTCTGATGAAATCCAAGCCCCGAATAGGTCTACGGTTCTTCCTGGCTCAACTTCACTTCCCGATCGGCCAGATCTAATGTCATCACTTCCAGCAACCATTGGCGTTGGAGTAGCTGCAGATTCTCAGGTCGGCCACGGCCAAGTTTCGAACCAGTCGACCATTTTGCCTCCAGTCCAGGGCTCGACTCAACTCCCTGAACAAACAACTCTTCAACCATTGCAACTTCTGGGTCAACCACAAACATGGATCGATACAACCTCTGGTCTGACCCTGTATCTTTCCACCAACTCGTCTTATGCAACCTCCAGCACATCCTTCCTAGCATGATCATCCAAGAAGGGTTAGGGGCAACAACCCTTCATGTCACCAAGACCACTCGACCATATGGTCCCCAATGTGGCGGAGGGGAACACTACATTTATTCACTCTGATATCACCCTGGATGGAGGTAGTGCCGACTGCCGAGCCCCGAACAGAAAATGCTATCCCGATCTGGTCCAATCCAACCGGACTGGATATGGTTTAGCCCAATCCA
Source organism: Allium sativum (assembly GCA_030737875.1). Taxonomy (NCBI): domain Eukaryota; kingdom Viridiplantae; phylum Streptophyta; class Magnoliopsida; order Asparagales; family Amaryllidaceae; genus Allium; species Allium sativum. The sequence continues at coordinate 617,017,783 of CM060918.1, read as the reverse complement.
CATTCCACCCAAGCGGCTCCAGATACTCCCGAATCAAGGCCTGAGGCTGGGGGCCACTTTCACTCAACTCTTATGGGCCGAACGACCTAACACTAAGAACTCAAACCATGCTACCTCCCTCCCCCGTCCTGGGGTTCTCAACAATGTCCTAAATGTAGAATTGTATTCGTGGCAACAACTCCTTTGGGATGGAAGTCAGATTGCAAGTATCATCAAGCGCTTCACCCAAGGCACCTCTTCTCAACAGGACGTGGATAACGTCCATCGAAGTCCATTCATACGGGAAATCAGAAACTCCCGAAATCCACCGGACTTCAAACTTCCGGACCTGGAGCTCTACAATGGGAGGACCGACCCAACCATACATCTCATGTGATACATGTGTCACATGGAAGTGCCATCAGCATCGACTAACATCATGGCCAGTTGCTTCCCTCTCTTTCTCACGGACATTGCCAACATGTGATTTTGGTAGCCAACAACTGAATCGATCAACAACTGAAATATGCTGGTCGCCCGCTTCATAGAACAATTCAGGGTTCACATCTCTCGACCGAAGAGCGTCATGTTCCTCACAGCCATCAAGCAACGGTCTGATTAGACCCTTTACTCTTTCTTAGAAAGATTCAATGCGGCTGTACCATCGGTTGATTGACCCAAGCCATCTATGGTGCTTATGGCCGCCATGGCAGGTGTCTTGAACCGAATTTATTTCAATATCTCCCTCCAAAGGGACCCTCCCAGAGGCATACGAGACTTCTACTCCGAAGCCAATAGATTCCTCTGACAAGAAGATGCCAACATAGAGATGGAAAATCTCGGAGGACCACCCACCACCGGCCAGAACAAAGGAAATAGAAAAGCCACGGAAAAGAACAAATGGAACGTGCGATTTCGAAGAGAGAACAAATATGATCAATACACCGAGCTCAACTCCTCCCTACTGGACATTTACCTTGATGTGCCAAGATCCCTACCTTTCCCAAAGCCTCCCAGGAGGAAGCCAACTCAAAGAGAATGTGAATCAAAAATACAATGCATGTATCATAACATGGCAGGTCACGGCATTAATGAATGCAGGCATTTTTGTGATCTCATCGAAGAAAGGGTTAGATGTAGATAGCTACCTGAGTATGTTAAAAAATATGCACCAGCTACACCGCCGCAACTACCTACTATAGTTCCTCAAAGAGGTCCACGTACCTCTTGAAACGAGAAGGACCCGAGCCTAGCAACCGCGACATCATCATTAACTGATCAGGTTTAGATCATTATGAATACATAACATTTCTTAAGATATAAGAAATGTATTTCTATTATTTTCAATAAGTTGTTATGTTGAAGTACACACGTATGGGGTTAGGATTTAATTCCTAGACGTGCTCTGGATTCGACTATTAACCCATTAGGATTTGCTTTAATTTCTGTAATAGTTTCTTAGCAATAATAAATTTTCTTTATCAAACATGGATTGTGTTTCAATTATCTTGTCGGCATTCGGCAAGATCCTCAAAGCGAGTATGGTTAATGTACACCAAACTCCCTAAGCCGAGTATGGTTAATGCTCGCCAAACTTCCTAAGCCTAGTATGGTTAATACTCGCCAAACTTCCCAAATCGAGTATGGTTAATACTCGCCAACCTTTATAAACCGAGTATGGTTTATGCTCGTCTTCATGTTCACAAATACAGTTTTTACTCGATCTCTTTGGAAAGATTACATCCATGGAATGGTTGATGCCCAATTTTAAAAATCAAGCATATTTTATGCTCGTCCTCCGAGTATGGCTTATACCCCCCTCTGAAACCGAGCATGGTGTATGCTCGTCTTCCATAAATCATCGGGATTTGGCATGTCTACCTTAAAACCCTTATAGGAATTACTTTACTCGGCAAGGTCCCAGTTTTACTACTCTTCTCTGAAATCGACTTGATATGGTCGATTGATTTTCTGGCATTCTCAAAGACTCAACCTTAATACAATTAATAGTGATTGTCAGTTTTTCGGCCTTAATACGATCCCCAGAGGTTGTTGGTTTTCTGGCATTAATGTAATCAGTAGTGATCATCGGTTTTCCAGCCTTTCTCATAATATGGTTCGGCGTAACCATAGCTTTCAGGATCACAATACATTGGACTTCTATTTAACATTCTATAGAAGATCCAGAACACATCATCTTTCCCCCAGAAGATATGTTCTGGGGGTAAAGTATTGACCAGCTTTTTGGCAAAAGCCGTCACAACTCAAGATTGAAGATTACTACCAGATATCGGTCTGCTTCTATGCTCGACTTACATCATAACTCAATCAATTATAATTCAAACCGAGTTGGCCGCATAGCAAATAAAGGCTCTCCCTCAAAATTGGCATTCTTTCGAAGTCAAAACCGTACTATTGATCAGGTCAACAATAGATCAATCGATTTGTTCCTAAAAGACCAGATCAAGCCTGGAATATCAAAGCAGAAATATCAAGCCAAGATATTTACTACAAGATGAAATCCTATTCCAAAGGCTACATAACTAATCAGCTTTATCTCATACTACTTTTTATGCATTAAGTTCCAAGCTCCGTGTATGCCATAACTTTCGAGAAGAACTGTTCATCAGCAGTATACTTGGTCCTTCCGCCTACAACTACTCTATAGGATCGAATTACACGTGTCCAAGCCCAAAAAAGATGTGTGCCACGTTACATACGAACTCGGCCCACCTTCTCGTCTATAAATACAACTATTTCCAGAAATGTAAGGGCACTCTGAATCGGTGACACAAAAAGCTCCTATTCGGCGTCCCAAAAATAGTATGTCGTATACTTCAAGTACAACATAAGGATCTTATGTATAAACCAATTCTTTCTCTGCTTTCTTCCACTGAAAATCAACTGTAACCTGTAAACAATAGTATAAACAAAGATTATAAAGTGGATGTAGGCTTGGTTTAAGCCGAACCACTATAAAAATATCGTGTCTCCCGCATTTATTTACTTTTTATAGCATTCTATGAATATTATTGTGTGTGGTTAACACACTTTGGGTTTGATCATCATTACACCAACTTTTGACGTCAACAGTATCCAGTTTTGTGCTTGTATTATTCCTTGCTTAGGCTTGAAAACTTGTTGTCGTGCATGTGCATACTTATTATGACGACCACCCACAACCCCCGCACTATACAAGAGGAATAATGCGCTGAAAGGTGTGCACGCAGCTATGGACGATCATCAGAGTAGGTAAACACATCGGAACTTGTCGTAGAACTCACAGCGCAAGGATAAAATATAGTAGAACATATAAAACAGGTAATAGTAGTGAAGCATCATATAGCAAAATTTTCAAACTTTCACAACGTCTAGAAAGATTATCCCAGTATCATAGGAAATATCAAGTATGTACATAAGGCCTAACTACAGCACTCATAGAGTAACTGAAACAGCAGAAAAAGAAATACTAGATAGTAGTAAAAGTAATACGCCAGCTTCCTGCTTGCCTTCGCATAGCAGCATCGTCCCCGCTAATCACTTGTCGCCTGCTATTTAGTCTGCCCATCCACAACCGGATGAACAGCTCAAGGTAATAAGAGGAAACATAAAACCTTGAGTCAGGAAACAGTCCTAGTGAGCGATAAAACAACTAACAAACTTCAACAATAAAGTATATGAGCATGTATTGATAAGCATACTAATCTACCCACAACACCAGAGAAGAACTCAACCTTATCTTCCCCCATCTCGGACAGTGATAGCCTTTACGATAACATTCAACCATACATCCATGAAAACCAGAACACTTATTCAATCATGGAAAAGCACTTATGATATCCAAATTATATATCTCATGTAAGTCATCCTAATTTAATTCAACATCCCTCAAGCAGAAGCCCCAGAGGCCTAAACCAATACCAGATAAGAACCCAAGGAACATCTCCTTCGATGTTGGACAATCTACATGAGATGGTACAAATAAAGAAACAAAACAATCAAACATCCATGACTGGCCCTGGCAATCACCGCCAATCCTGCTTTGAAACCATTGTTAATCGTATGACGGCTAACCTTGCCATATGTCAAGGGCTAATGGTAACCCCAGTTCTAGCAAAAACTCCATATGTCCAACCTTCACAACTAGACCTTTCTACAAGACCCACGGTACTCGGCTAGCAACCTTCCGGCCTTTTAGGTTCCCCTATTGTATCCCTGCTTTGAGCCTGCTAGAACTTACGTCAAAGATAATCTCTCGGCCTTCTCATCTCTAGTCATCCAGCCCGATGACTTTTTATAGCTCAAGCAACCTTCTCGAGCAACCATTATCCACCAACTCACGACCTTTGAGTTGTCACTTCATTCGTTGTTCTACACTGATCAACGAACACATCTCAACACTTCGAACCTTCCTACTTGAATTCACCTCGAAGTCACGTCTGACCAATCCTCTCGTCCGACCGATCCTTCCGGACCAATCTCTCCGGACCGATCTCCCTGGACCGATCTCCCTAGGCCGACCCATCATTCCACCCATAGGCTCGCTCGAATGACCCTAGCAATTCCTGTAAGCTCGCTCGACCAACTCAATTCATCACCTGTGCGATCGACCCATACTTCTAGGCTCGACCAACACTTTTGTTTGAACCATACCTTCATGCTTCAAACGTATGCGACCGACCAGCTCCTCCTGGCACGACCAGGAGATGACTGACCGACCATACTAGTTTGCATGTAGGCTCGCTCGAACCCTTCATCCAAGCTCGCTCGAACGTTACCTTCCCTTAGGGTCACTCGTCCGACCCTGTTCATCTTAGGTTTGCTCAACCAACTACTTTGCCTCCCAGCTCGCTCGATGGACCAAATCGCTGGCTCGCTCGAGCCTGCCCCATGTCTTATTTCCCCAGAAATCACCCCTAGATCGAACAACCACCCCCACGTGCGACCCAAAACCTGCACTTCACTAATTCCACTCCGATTTCCACCAAAACTTCGCCAAACGATAGATTCGACGAAACCATCTTGTCCAATTCATCAAATATAATCAAAAACACGGTATGAATCTGCTAATAACATGAAAACAATAGTTTTCACAAAATCATGCAAATCACTCCAAAAATCATAATGAATGGTCATATGAACAAAGCTATAGATCTAACTTGCATATATACATGAAATAACATTGAAATCATCAAATTAAACTTGCTAAAATAGATCATAGGGTTATTCATGTGAACATGGACTTCTAAGGACATAGATCTATGATAAAACACTAAAATGTGATGGAAAACATGATCAAACATTCATATACTTCATTGCATCCATGTGAGAGATGTAAATCACTCACCGATTTGCCAAAACAAGTTAAAATGATAGAAATAAGGATCTGGACAACAAGCACCTCACACCAAATCCTTTGATCCGATGAATCCTTACTTTGATTAATGTAGATCTAGCCTCTAATGGTGTAGATCTATGATTTCTCTCCTTGGATTTTGATTTTTAATGGTGGCAAAATGTTAGAGGAAGGAGGAGCTCAAGGCCACCTAATGAGAGAATGGGGAAGTAAACTATTTCCCATACCTCTCACCCTCTATTTATAGTTTCCATCAGCCCACTACTTGGGCCTTCTCAAATCAGCCCAAAATCCTGAACAACCAACCGAAAAATCTTAAAACAACGATTCCTCGTAAACCGCTGAGCCAAATCCTTAATGTAACCACTTTACGGAAAGGCAACCATCAATTCCTTTCCAACGGCATAGGTCTTACCCTATGATTCGACCTGAGTCAAAAGTTATGCCCTATACAAGACTGATAGGGGCAAAATGGTCATAAACAAAATTGGTAAAAATTATGGACATATCTCACATCCCCATAAGCAACATATCAAAAGATGAGAATGATTCAACCCTCAGGGAATAAAAATAAAAATTTTACGATCTTCCGATACGTAAAATGTGGGTTGTTACACTTATGTACATATATGCATAATATATAAATGATATGTGTTACGATGAGTTGTATTTGACCATAGTGCCCCTTTTCACCTGAAAAATTGCCTTCGTGCATATACATAAATTTATTATTTCTAATCCAGCAAACCATTTATGGTTGTGTTGAGGCTGGTCAAGGTTAGCAGACCACATATGTGAGTTGAGGTTGGTTTTGATCAGCAGACCACTGTAATTGAGTTGTGGATAGTTTACGAGCACTAGAAAATCAGTCTACCTTGTGGTATTTATAGTGAATCAATGTAAATATCACAAGCAGTCTAGACTAAAATATATATATATATACATATTATACCAATTCTGGAAAGATGGTGCGAAACACACCAAAAATTCTATGGAAAATAAAATTTTAAAATAAATTTATAGTTTTCTACAGTAAACTCTATTTTGTTTTAGTTTACTATGTGTGGTTTTGTGACTGGTATGTAGGTGACCGGACAAGATCTGAAGCACATGAAGATTCAGTGGGTGTGTATGAATGTATACGAGAGAGTGACTGAGTAAATTGAGTGAATTGTAGCGAGGAAACAAACGTAAATGAATGTGACAACTGAAATGTATAGAAGTGAGTTTTGAAAGATGTAATATTTTGAATATTTTTTAAAAAAGAATTATTGAATAATAAATACTGTTTGAGTATTTAAATTCCATGCAATAGTATTAACATTCAATATTAATATTTATTTCAGTATGAGATGAAATATAGTGTAGTGGCCCGAAAATCCGCACCAATCTGAGCTGACTAATATCCTACACATTCAACTCAAAGTGCACAAAAATTCAGATCATTAGTAGAAAGAAGTTAGAGGATGAGAAAGATAAGATAGAACTAATAGAATAAAAGAAGAAGAACACAGTGAACATAATCAGAGTAAACACGAATCTCACAGCGGAATGAATAAAACGTATTACATAACATAACTTTGAAATACAAATCTGACTTTTGTATATACATACTATATTAGAGTATAACTCATATACATGACAACATAAAATAATCTCTAACTAACTAATGGTGAAGCCTTCTGCTTCCAGTTCCCCTAAGTGAATCTGTAAAAGCCTGAAACACTTGACTACCCATACAAATTTGGGCACCCAAGAGTTTAGGGAAAACACAAACAAAATAAACTCTAGGTCAGTCATGGGACTGGTGTGAGTAAATTCCAACCATACTGTTTAACTTTGAAAATCCTTTTGAAACAAAAAGATAATAGTAAGACCATCCCACATATAACCATGGACGGTTTTTACCTTACTATAACCCAAACCATTTTGATATCAAAATCCAGTGATATTATGATAATGTCTAATCATATAAATAACTAAGTAGCAGAATGCTTGCATCTCATGCTCTATATATATAGTATAAAATCATAAACCGCATGTCTCTTATTGGAGAATGGATTCCAACAGACAAGGTATGGTAGAACCTACCGATCAGCGTACTCTAGAGGGGATACACTGGGGTTCAACAAGAATGTCTTGCAACCCGACCACACATGACCGACCACTCATTTAGCTTGAGTGTATCGAATATATTACCACCCACGGTTATTGGCCATCCAACCGTAATCCGAAGATACATAATCGAAAAAGAAGAACACATATGAATTTTCTCTAGATCGGTGACAATACACCCTTGCTTGGGGATGACCCAACTAGCCATGCTGCCTAGCCCAACTTTTGTTACTTCCTGGTTGTGAGGCTACGTTTATCTTTAGAACATCTGATTACCATTCACTTTGAATGCCACATCGTCAAACCCGTCAATCCACTAATCGATTTACAAAAATATCACAGGTATAAAAACCTAAGAGGAACGAATTCCTCCGCCACCAAACGTTATACCTTTTAGAGATCAACCTTATGTGATTTGTCAGGTATACCCTGTCAGATACTCGTCCATACAAGTTGTCCAGGGATTGGACAAACAGAAAGCACCATTCTGGAACAGGACGACCCTTGCATTTCACACTTCAATTTTCTCCAGCATAATATAATTCGCAGCGCTTATGCCTATACAGAGTGGTTTTCAGATAATATATCCAACCGGTCTCTCCGTATTGACAACGATGGTCAAAACACTTCGGTAGTCGGTTATTTAACTATCGAAGTAAAAATAAACATTCATTTAAATGTACAACTAAACATCACACAACCACGACCCTTTTTATTTAACATTCATTCTTATTATTCAAGTTTCTATATCTTACCAGATATCTCTCAAACCCGTTATTAGCCTTTTCACACTTCTTTATTTTTTACACTTGGAAATTATACCCTATCAGTAGTGGAAAAATATTTCCAATTTCAATACTATTCATTTACACTTCTTCGGGGAAAAACATAGTGAATTTCCGTCCTTTCTACGGAATAGTGTTATATATAAATATCACGTTTAAGCTTGGTTAACAACGTTAATTTATCGTTATAGTAAAAACTTGCAATGCACTGTAATATTCCCCTTATAACAAATCTCGACATAATAGTCACGCTTAAACCTAGTTAACAACATTATTTTATCGTTATCGTTTATTTATTAAATCAACATAATGTTGAATTTCCATTCAACATGGTTCAAACAGTGCATATATAAAACAAGCAGAACATATAAATATTGAGGAATCCGGTTGGGTTCCTCCAACCGGTTCCCTACATCCACAGATATTAGCCAACACAGATAACACTAATTCCATATTATGGAATATTATATTCAATGGAATCAGTATCCAACCAATGATGGATATATATACAACGATATATATATTTCAACCAATTTAATTATAATCTACCTAAACGACCATCACACAACATTCAAACAACAATAAAATATAATTATAATATTTTAAAATAGATCAGAGTTAGTGAATTCACTCACCTTGGCGCGTTAACCGTTTAATAACGATTTGCGTCAATTGATTAAACTAGGCGTTCAGTTCTACCATAAATTCAACATGCTTCAAATTGCTCCAACCCGACTTCATAGCGTCGCCAGCTTCCGTATGATTCCAAAATGATGGACCGTTCGTCAGATCGTTAAATTCTCAGCTCATTTAAAATAATCTGCCTTTCACGGTTTACCATACCGCATGCATCCCTCACTTCTCTGTTCCTCTACAAAATTCCTACGCCAACCACCGCTCACGCCATATTCATCATACCATCACTACCAGTACCTGCACCCTTCTTCAAATCCATAGACCATCCCAAAACTGAACGCAAAATCCGAACCCCGATCGTAAATCACATGTTGTCAATATCAGCTTCAATTGGGTGGTCACCTATATGCTGCGTTCAGCAAACAAAATTCTTGTCATCACATTTGCAATAAAGCTTGAAATGAGTACCACTCCATCCCTTTGCGTTTTCACCTCCTGACGTCCCCATTCGAATGCCATCTGGAAGTTTTGCCATCAAAGCTTTCTCCATGCTATTCAAGACATTACTCCATTTTCAAAAGCCACCATCTCCCCTATTTGATTTACAGTAAAAGCACTAATGTCCTGCCATTCACTAACTAACATACTTCCACCGAAATACTCCCCATTTCATGCATCTGCTCCTGTATTTGCTTCCCCGACATCGCGGTCCACTCCACGTGTGTTCCCACGAAGACTCCCCTCTCCACAAAATCATGCAATAGGAATCCACCACCGTTATATTCATACTTCAGTACCACCCCACCGTGACCAACTTAGCCCCACCCATATATTTCATTTACAATAGCTCCCATGTACCACTTCAAATCTGCACTCCTGTTGTCCTCGTTTTCAGCGAACACTACAGTGTTGGAGCCACCTAAACCTTCATTAGTTCGAAGGTCTTGCTTCGAAGATCTGGAATATATACGTTATAGATCTATTCACTTTTTTTTTCTAAGAAAAAGTATTAGTTTTGATTTTGTTTTCAAGGCTTCAGCCTGGAGATGTGAAGATGCATACCGAGTTTAATGCATATTTAAGGTGGAGAAAACTTAACTGCTAAGGTATTTGGGATATAGGCAGGTGGTAGGTGCTACAGAGTTTTCATGTAGTAGGTTAGGCGTGTTTTTCTTCAACTAGGGGCGTGCATTTTCACTGAATAGCACTGTTTTGTGCGAAAGAAGTAGGATTTGCTGATTATTTAGGGTATGGTGTGTTTTAATTATCATGGGGAAAAGCTTAACGATTGTGATAATTCATTCAAAAGTACTGTAATGAGTGTGGATATTTTGTTGTCTGTGTGTTTTACGAATGCAAAAAACATGGGTTTGTCCTTTGAAAGGATAGTGATAATTGAGTTATAAAGTCGTAGAATAGGGTAGACAGGTTATGGTCCTGGTTTACTTTGTTTGAACGTTTAGGCGTACCCATCTCATAAAACTTTGTTTATATCTAAGCTGCTACGGACAAAAGTAAGATTACGATCGTGTCCAGCGAGGTGTCACGATGCCAGAAATATAATAATATCGGTAGGTTAACTCATATTGTGAAACCCCAAAATGTTGATCAAGGGTGCCAAATACTCCAAATAAAAAGTTGCGTATTTAATTAATTAAAAATTACAGTAAAATTCTAAAAATTAAATTATAGCTATCTCAAAAGAACCTTGTCTAAATTTGAAACCGATATTTAAATATATTTAAATAACCGTTATGGTCCATATACGATTTCATAGCGACTTTTTGAATATTTGATTTGGACATATCTTGTAATCTATAAGACGAAATGTCCATTTTCCACTTCCATTAGAAAGGTATAGTTCAACGGATTCGAACGTTTCTTGTTTCAAGGAAATCCGACTTGTAACGGATCATGTGCGCTCAGTTTAAGTTCAAAACGTTAAATTACGAACTGCAACGTCGTTATGAGCTTGATTATATTTAATATATCTTTATAGGTTCAACTTCATTTTAATAAATATACAAATCTACTTATATTACGATTTCAATATTTAAAAACCGATAAAAATGCGGGACGTTACATTCCTTCCCCCTTAAAAGAATTTTGTCCCTGAAATTACTAAGGTAGGAAAATGCTACAATCCATATTATACCCAAGTTAAAAACTTTTATTTAATTTATTAAATTCAGTTTTCAACAGAACTGATTAGTTTTAATTAAAAATTAATTTTCTTCTTATTAACGAATACTTTCAGAAATTCAGAAAATTTCCTAACAGCTTAATTTTCGGAGAATTCCGTCAGCATCTCCTCTGCACGGCTCATTCGGTACTACTACAATTTGCCTCTCTGTGCCTTCTCCAATCCAAAAGTAAATCGAACAGCCAAGTGGCTTGCCAAAAATAGCTCATAAATCTCATACCCATATAAACGTGTGCCTTTTCTGTTGGGCATTCATCTCTATCTCTTCCATTTTCTATCACTTCAGCATATAACCAGGCATTTCCAATTTATCTCCACTCTTCTTATTCTCACATCAATCATTCGCTTATATCCAAGCCAACTCCATTTCAAATTCTAATTTCGATTCCAAATTTTTCTTAATAATCCAATTCCATAACCAAGTTTGGTTCCTTTCCAAAATCTTATTTTACAAATTCAGTTACCTTGCCAGGTTAAATTCCATTCTACTATGATTTCCACCTAATTGGCATCAATTCTATTTCAATTTTGTTTAACTTAGTCTAAGTTAAATTTCCATTTATTTATTTACTTTTACCAGTTCAATTTATTTAACTTTAAATTTAAATTTTAGAATTCAAATTCTTGGATTTTATTTCAAATCATAATACTTACATATAATAACAGTAATTCAGGACATTTGAATTTTTAACAACTCGTTTTCTCAAAACAATTCAAAAACAAAATTATTTGGTAGTAATCCGTCACTTGGAAGCTCAAAAATGAACACTGATGATGCGGCCGTCATCATCAGAATTTATTTTTTAGTGATAAGTGAGTTCAATACTATATTACTTTCAAAACACTTACTTTCAGACATTTTCATTTGAAAATCACTTCAAAATATCTTTTCAAAATTCTTGGAAAACATTTTCAAATTTCCCCAGGATTTTAAATTTCCATAAATTTAGTCCATATTTTATTTCCAACTCTTTTCCAAGTTTCCATAGTTTTTAATTCCAATTTTAGTTTTAAACTCAGATTTTACTCATCTGGTTTTCCATATTATACTTATATAATATTTCGATTAGTTATTTATATAACCAACTTAATTATAAATCTTATTTGGTCATAGTAACGATCAACACTTTCAATATGTGACGGCCCGCCCCGCACCAGCCGGCATTTCCTCCGAAAGTGTGATGTACACATGCTCGACTAGCACGGAACGGTCGCCAAAGAAAGGAAAGAAGAGAATGAACTAATCGAAAACCTGTAGAATGTCTCACAGAGCATAGAACAAAATATAATAATAATGTACTTGACATAAAACAGGCGAGACAGTGCATAAGCTGATACTAAAACCAACATCAACATCATCATCAGAGTAGCGGTAATCCAAATACATCTTATTACAACTTTCCAAATTACTGTCTCTAAACAAAAGAAAGAAAGGTACACCACTAATGCCCGAAGTAGTGACCGCAGCAAAACAGGGAGAATATCTATATATATGTATCATACGTGGAAGCCTCCTGCTCGTCTTCGGTACAGCTACTTGCATACCACCTAACATGTCTCTAGTCTGCTCGTGAGAGCACCCAGAGTAATAAGAAGAGAGATAAAACTCTGGGTCAGACAAAAAGTCTGGTATGAGCGATAAGCAGCTAAACAGAACAATAACAGGTATACTAAACCATACCTGAACCTGGACCTACAACCAAAGAGTTAGCACTGCATACCGTACAATACTCTAACGTGCCACTGAACAGATGGTGTAAAGATAACGGGGGGTGGGGGTGTGCATGTCATAATGATGGCAAACAAATCAAACATAGCAACTATCCTCACATCCCTCACTCGGTGCGTAAAGCATACGATGTCCACCGCTGTCGATCACTAGACCAATCAAAGTAGTGATGGAGTTCGACTTGTACAACTACTGCTACTACCAAGCTTGCCCTATGGAGTCATGACCAAATCTTTACAAATGACCCCCACTTCATTGGTCTATAGCTCTTTTAGTCGTACCTAGGCCACTGTGGCCCTGAATTCATTCACGTACCCCCTATAAATAGTGATCCAAAGTTATAGACATCGACAACCCCTTAGCACACGTCCCGCAGCAAAGCCCAACTCATGAAGTTAACTCTTCGGTTCCCAGCTGGATCTGAGTACAAACTTCCCACTTGGACTACCTTTGCATCTCGGGTTTTGGTCGTCACCTTCTTCTCCGAATCGGTCTTCATTTCTTCACTTCTCTTTGCTTCAGGTCGTGGTCATCAGCTCCTCGGTTCGGATCGGAATACCCCATACGGTTCGGGTCGTGCTCCTCCAGGTCGTAACTCATCGTCAGGTCCTACTCGTGATGCAACGCCATTGGTTCGGAGTCCACTAAGCGGCTCGGATCGCGCCCCCTAGAGTGGTTCGGGTCGGAGTAGCTCATGCTCATGAGGGCGGATCGGTTCCAATGGTGTGAGCGGTTCAGTTCGGGTAGGGGCGATCCGATCCGGTCCCTGCTTATTTTCCTGCAACTTCTTACAGCGACTGTTTACGCCATTCGACGGCGTTATCGACCAACCTAACACTTCGAGGCAACCACAAAGCATACTATACAGTCATAGCAACATGTATAATCATCCACAAACAGCAAAACAACAATCATAACATGTAAAATGGATCAAACATACCCAAAACCCCATATTTTCCCTTAATCATGTTTAGGCATAACTAATGATATGATTAGCAAAACTTAACCAAATTACCCAAACTTTCTGACAGAGGCCTAAAACATCATTTCGAATTTTATAAATATTTTTCCAAAATTTTATTATATCTAATTTCGCTAATTAACACTAATTACCCTTAATTAACCATAATTAGTGAGGAACTATGCAAATCACTCACCTTGGCCACAAATAAAATACCAAATCTGAAATGACTCTCTGTTTGGCGTTGTTCCCAATGCAACACAGCAGCTTTAACCTTGCTTTGGTGCTATTCCTCCTTAATTTGATATTGATTATGCTAATCTTCAATTAGAAAGTGGTTTGGGGATGTTTTAGATGTTGGAGGCCATGGCTAGGTTAAGAGGAATGAATAGTGACGGCTGAAAAATGAGAAAAAGGTATTCTCCAAACCCTAACAGCCTTTTAAACTCCTAATCCGAAATTCCCCTTTGGGCCTAGCTGTTAATCACCCGGTTAAGCCCAATTAAGCTGTTTTTCACCATCTGAAACTTGTTTCAGTCATATCCCCCAAACGGTGAGTCCGTTTGGCTAATGTGACCACTTTATGGAAAGGTAAACCATCATTCGGAGCCAATGGAAGTGGTTTCAGGTCAAAATTCCTTTCCAATCAAAAGTTATGGTCAAAACAAGATTAGCTAGGTGCAAAACGGTCATTTAAAAATTGGCAAAAATCATGAACATGGGAAATGACCCCAATAGTCGTCTCCCAAAGTTACATGACCAAAGGACTTCGTATGTGAAAGAAATAAATATTCTATGATCCTTCGATGCGTAGAATGCGGGTCGTTACACTCTTCCCCCCTTAAGAAATTTTGTCCCCGAAATTCCTTAATTCCAAACATACAAAGGATCCCGCATGCCTACCAATCATATGCAACAATCAAACATGCAAAACAGATAAAACAAACCTATCCTAGCATGCGGAAAGACTAAATCGAAACTGAAATCTTACCAGGCGAAGAGTTCGTGATACGTCTTCCTAATGCTCTCCTCTGTCTCCCAAGTACAGTCATTCTCATTCTCGCCCCACTGAACTTTGACTAGATTCACCGCTTTCCTTCGAAGTTGCTTCGTACCATTCCCAACAATACGCATAGGCTTGCGGTTCCCAACCGCCTCAGGTTCAACTTCAATATCATTCAACTGATCAGGTGAAATAGTCACATATGGGTCTTGTACGAACTTCCTTAACTGGGAAACATGAAATACGTTGTGAACTCCTGCCATCTTCTCTGGTAATTCAACTTTGTATGCCAAATTCCCAATTTGCTCAAGAACTGGGAATGGACCAACAAATCTTGGTGCTAACTTGCCTCTCCTGCCAAATCGTATCACGCTCTTTAACGGAGAGATCTTGACAAACACCAAGTCGCCAATGGAAAACTTTAATTCTCTTCTCCTCTTATCAGCATAAATTTTCTGCCTATCTTGGGAAGCCTTCATTCGCTGTTGGATAACCTTGATCTTGTCTGATGTTTCTATTATTACTTCTGGTCCAAGCACATATTTCTCACCAGTCTCTAATCAACAGGATGGTGAGTCGCACGGTCTTCCGTACAAAGCTTCAAATGGAGCCATACCAATACTGGTTTGATAACTATTATTATATGCAAACTCTACTAGTTGCAAATGGTCATCCCATGATCCACCAAAATCCAACACATAGGCTCTCAAGAGGTCTTCTAATATACGATTCACCCTCTCTGTTTGACCGTCGGTTTGAGGGTGATACGCGGTACTGAGATGTAATTCTGATCCTAACGCCTCTTGTAAGCTCTTCCAAAATCCACTAGTGAACAACGGATCTTGGTCACTCACAATGCCTTTGGGTATTCCATGAAATCTCACTACCCACTTTACATATAGCTCGGCTAACTTAGCTATCATTCTATTCAACTTGACAGGTATAAACCTTGCACTCTTAGTCACTCGGTCCATAATCACCCAAATGCTATCATGGCCCGATCTAGTCCTTGGTAACCCATCAATGAAATCCATTGAGATTTGTTCCCATTTCCATTCTGGAATCTCTAATGGTTGCAGAAACCCACTAGGCTTCTTTTGCTCAGCTTTAGCTAGCTGGCAATTTATGCATTTGGATATAAACTTCCCAATGTCTCTTTTCATCCCTTCCCAGTAGTAGGTCTGCTTCATGTCTCGATAAATCTTGTTACCACCCGGGTGTATAGTCAGTTTTGAGTGATGACATTCTCTAAACACTTCACCTCTCAATCCATTGACATTGGGTACAACTAGTCTTCCATTCTTCCTAAGCCATCCATCTCGATCAAGCCCATACTTATCCATCTCTTTGTCGATTCCCATCTCTAACTTTGAGATGGTTTCCAATAGGTTAGGATCATCCCTCTGACCGGAACCAATCCGCTCAATCAAAGTGGGTCTGATCGTCAAACTTGCTAACATTTCTGGATCCAATTCGCACTTTGGTCTGAAATCATACCCAGCCATGTACTCTAATTGCTTCTATTCAAGAAACATAGCCCCTAAACTGGCATATCTTCTACTCAATGCATCAGCTACCGCATTGCCCTTTCTTGATGTGTATGCGATATCGAAATCATAGGAAGTTGAGAATTCTAACCATCTTTGTTGTCGGAGATTTAGATCCTTTTGAGACAAGAGATATTTTAACGATTTATGATCATTAAACAACTCGAATCTTTCTCCCAAGAGATAATGTCTCCACATCTTCAATGCAAACATGATCGCTGCCAATTCCAAATCATGGGTAGGGTATCTTTTCTCATGCGGTTTCAGTTGCCGACTTGCATAAGCTACAACCCTACCTCCTTGCATCAATACAGCACCTAGTCTGGTACCACATGCCGCGGTTGGGGCATTCGACAAAGGAGGAATAGCATTAAGGGCATATGCTTTCACCATCTGCTTTTCTTTAGGGGGTTGCGGACACTTGTCCTTGTGATGTCCCACCTGGCCACAGTTGAAGCACTTCCTATCTGCTGTCTTAGCCCAACAATTACTAGCATAATGGCCCTTCTTACCACAGCTGAAGCACTCAACATCTTTCTTATTCTTTTTCTAGCCATCCTTATTCTGGTTCTGCTTCCTCTTATTATGAGAACCACTCTTGCCTCCACCGCTTGCTTGCGGTTTTGGCTCCCCTGCAGTTGCGACCTCAGTCTTCGACTTAGGGTAATGACTCTCTGACCTCAATGCTTTCCCCACAATCGATTCAAACGTCTCATCGATGTGGTTAATAAGCCTTTCCCCCAAGTACTGATCCAAACTTGTTATAAACTTCTCATTCTTCTTCTCGGGAGTGTCAATGAGGGATAATCCATACTTCGAAAAAGTATCGAATTCTGCAATGTACTCTGAGACTGCCCTACCATTCTGCTTGAGTTCCAAGAATTTCTTAAACAGCACTGACTTCTGAGCAGTTGGAATGAACTTATCGCTAAAGCGAACTTTGAACTGATCCTAAGTAATCTGATCCTCGGGAGTACCTGCCTTTATAGCATTCCACCAATTCATTGCCCGTCCTTGCAGCTGACGGGACGCCAGCCTTCTCTTCTCGCATCCTCGATACCCAAATCTTTGAAGATACGCTCGCAGCTATCCAACCAAACCTGAACATCTGTAGCCGACTCCGTTCCGTGGAACGGCTTCCCACCAAGACTAGTATAATCCTTGTTCAGCTTGGCGAAATCGGCCCTAGGCGCCTGCACTATTGGACCACCACCATTACCAGCATTAAGAGTTGCCCTCTGCACATCCCTAAGCATCTCTCTCATGAGGTCAGTAAACATCGTCCTCTTATCAGCAGCATTCCCATTATTGGCTCCTCTATCGTTACCCCTTGCATAACGGCTCATCATTCAATCTGTAAAGAGAAAACGATTAACCATCTCCATAGTGGTGCCAGTGCAGTGCGACTTCATCCTTAACTATACTAATAGTGTGTGTGTGTGTATATAGCTTTTGAAAACCAAAATAATCACAAACACGCGCTCTCTTATACGTATTATCTCTCCCTGGTGCCTTTCCCTAGGTTAACTATGCAACCTAGAGCTCTGATACCAAGTGTGACGGTCTGCCCCGCACCAGCTGGCATTTCCTCCGAAAGTGCGCTTTACATATGCCCGACTAGCACGGAACGGTCGCCAAAGAAAGGAAAGAAGAGAATGAATTAATCGAAAACCTGTAGAATGTCTCACAACGCATGGAACAAAATATAAGAATAATGTACTTGACATAAAACAGGTAAGACAGTGCATAAGCTGATACTAAAACCAACATCATCATCAGAGTAGCGGAAATCCAAATACAGCTTATTACAACTTTCCAAATTACTGTCTCTAAACAAAAGAAAGAAAGGTGTAATGACCCGCATTGGCAGAGGTATTATAATTAATTTATTTAATTATATAAATAGTGATATAGTGAATTTAATGGTCGTGGAATTTAATAATGAAGAATATTTAATTAAAATAATAAATTAAATAATATATTTAATTCTGAAATAATCAGAATTGGCTGAAATGACGATATGGTGTGAACTGGATCATCTGTGATATTTAATTCAGTTTAGAATTGAATTAGAATAACGAATATATTATATAAACGACAGTTTGAACGCATAATTATAATATAATTAAAATAGAGCTCGAAATGGTGTGGCAGTTCGCTATTTGGCGATTTGAACTTCAACTGAATGTACAGGATTCGTTTTAAGCCGGATTTCTGTGAAACAAGAAACGTGTGGAGCTGGTGGAGTATATCTTTCTAGTGGAAGAGAAAAATCGGGATTTCATTGTGTAGATTTTGAGATATGTCCAAATCAAATTTTAGAAAAGTCGTTGTGGAATTCCTTTATAATTTATAAAGGAATTATTTATATTTTAAAAAGGAATTTCAATATAAATCGAATATCGGGTTGACCCAGATTGAAATATCAAGTTAGAAATTCATATAGGAATATTCTAGTGTTGTATGGTATTCCACTGCGAATATATAGACGATAATATTTATTTATAAATATTTAATTTAATTATATTTAAATATATTTATATATTTAAATGGGTTATTTATGACTTTAAAAATAGCCAGTTTTGCAAACGACCTCAGAATTCGACGAAACTGATTTTGTTGGATCTGTAATGTCAAATAGTTGTTAGATTTCCAGTTTCGTGATTTTTAGAGTCACTGTGTGGTCGTACGGATTTTTAGAGTGAGAAACAGACAGTATTTCGACGGTTAAAAATACGCTGTGTGAGCAGACGGAGTCGGAATTCGACGAAACCAGTTTCATTGGGACCGTAATGTCGAACTGTAGCTGCATGTCAATTTTCGTGATTTTTGGGTATCGTATGTGGTCACAGGAATTTTAAAAGGACAAATACATACCACGCATGATTATAAATGAAAAAAAATAAAAAAAAAATCTAAATCCTTATCCCTTATAAATACCATGCCTACAAATTCCTTAAGACCTAATTCTTCATCTCTGGTCAACACAATTTCAGTCGTTGTCATTTCCTCTTCACAGCAAAAAGTCGATCAAAGTAAAAATCAGAGAAAATCAAAAACAAATACTATAAATCATCATATATATATATATATGGTTGGAATCCAGAAGCTATGCTCTTCATTTTGACAGCAATTTCATGGAGTTCGGCATCGTTGGAATTTGTATGCTGAGTTCTAGGGTTACGTTATTTGGGAAATTTAGAGGTTAATCCTTGAATCTGAAGTCGTATTCGAGTTGTAGGGAAGCATGGCTTCGAGTTGGTGGTTTCTTTGAATTATCCGGAGAGAAAAATGTCGATCCCTGTATTGGATGTCGCGGCTTACACCGTAAGTCGAAAGCCTCAAGGATAGGGCGAGCTCGTGATAAATGGTATGAGCGTGAAGAGGGAATGAAGAAAAGAGGCACGGTGATTCTGGTTTGAGTTTTTCATTGAAGAATGAAGTGCGGTGGAGGATCAAATGAATGGAAATGGTGTTCGGTGGTTGATTGAGGAGCAGCGTTGTATTTGGGGAAGAAGATGACAAAGGGGCCGTGGGTTTTGAGTAAAGGAAGATGGGCCGGAGTCTTATAAGAAGGGGATGAGGCCCAGTTTAACTATAACTTAAGTTTTTAATTTAATTTTATAATGTATGGTATTGTAAATTCAATAACTTATCCATATGAAATCAGAATCACGAACCGTAAGTTGCGTTGGGACCGTATGGACGAGAGCTTCACAATGAAGCTGACTGGAAGTGGATTGGGGCTCGTATGAATTTATGGCGAAACAAATTATTTGATTTAAATCAAACAACTGTTTATCGTTCTTTAACGATGAACTACAAATGTGAGTAAATCTCACTAACTCTGAACAGTTTATAATTTCATGTTGTATTTTTAGAACTGTTAAATATTGACTGATTGACTGTGTGTTGATTGTTTGATTGAACTGCTAGTCAGTTAGTTGAATTTTCTATATTGATTCTGTTTTAACAGAATATATCATATGGAACTGAAAGTGATGTTATCTATTTTGTTTAACATCTGTGATGCAGGAAACAGGTTGGAGGAATCCAACTGGATTCCTCAACAGTTATTTTATTGTTTTCATATATTTTGATATATGATGTGAATTATAACCTATTGTTGATAGTGTGTGTTTGGACGATATTTATCGTGGTTATATGGTGTGTTAAGTACCATAGAAATACTGGATGTGGAAAAGGGATTTTCAAAGTATATTTTGAAAATAATTTATTTATATAAAATCAATGGATTTTATATTATAAAAGAAAAAGGATTTTAAATAAGGGAATTATATTTGTTAATCAAATATAAAGGAATTTATTTGTTAATCAAATATAAGGGAATTATATTTGTTAATCAAATATAAAGGAATTTATTTGTTAATCAAATATAAAGGGATTTATTTGTTAATCAAATATAAGAAGGAATTTATTTGTTAATCAAATATAGAAGGAATTTATTTGTTATTTAAATATAAAGGAAATATATTTGAAAGCAAATATAAAGGAATATATTGGTAAAACATAAATAAAGAGTTAAAAGAATTTATTTATTTAGGAAATAAATAAAAGTAAAGGAGATATTTATTTGTTAATAGTAAGAATAGAAGAAAGAGGAATATTTATTTGTTAATAAATAGAAATCAAAGGAGATATTTATTTGTTAAGATAAATAGAAATCAAAGGAGATATTTATTTGTTAATAAATAGAAATCAAAGGAGATATTTATTTGTTAAGATAAATAGAAATCAAAGGAGATATTTATTTGTTAATAAATAGAATAGAAGAAAGAGGAATATTTATTTGTTAATTAATAGAAAAGAAAGAGGAATATTTATTTGTTAAAATAGATAGAATAGATATAAAAGGAAATATTATTGGCTAAATAGAATAGAAGAGATAAAAGAAATGTTTATTTGTTAAATAAATAGAATGGAAAAAGGGAGTAGTTATTCGTTAAGTAAACAAATAGAAAAGCAATAAACGCTGTAGAAGGTAATCATTATAAATGAATAAACGCTGTAGAAGGTAATCATTATAACTGAATAAACGCTGTAGAAGGTAATCATTATAACTGAATAAACGCTGTAGAAGGTAATCATTATAACTGAATAAACGTTGTAGAAGGTAATCATTATAACTGAATAAACGTTGTAGAAGGTAGTCATTTTAAGTAAATAAACGATGTAGAAAGAAATCTTTATAAAGCATATAAAGTTAGTGAATAAGGGTAAATCGACAAGTAGAGTTAATTGAATATCAGTTATTCAATTAGAGTTATCGAATTAGTTATTCGATAGTAGTTAATTGAGATCGAGTTAGGCAAACTAAGTTAATCGAATATTAGTTTATTCGAATAGAGTCAAATAAAAGGAGTAATCGAATATTAGTTTATTCGAATAGAGTTAAATAAAAGGAGTTATCGAATTTAGTTAATCGAAAGGAGTTAAATCGAATATAGTTTATTCGAATAGAATTAAAGGAGTTCATCGAATATAGTTTATTCGAATAGACTTAAAGGAGTTAATCGAATATAGTTTATTCGAAAGGAGGAGTTATCGAATAGAGATTATTCGAAAGAGAATTTCGTAAGGAAGTGTTAAAGAGTTAAAAGATGAACTTACCCTATTTCGAGATTTGAAATGTTGTTCAGTTAAGGTCTGAGAGGTAATTATACCCCAACTTGATTGACTTCGTTTTTAATTTAGAAATGGGTAAGGTTCGAGAGTGAAAGTGGTTAAGTGAATTTAGTAAATAAGTAAAGTGGTTTGAGTTGTCGTCGCGATGTTGATTTAAACATCTGTTTAAATCCAAGTATAGAAAATTTGGAAATGTTTTCCAAATAGAATCAGAAACGTAATCAAATATTGAAATAAGGAAAATATGAATATATATATATAGATATATATATGATTGATGATTGATTGATAGAATTTCCATTTGGAAATAATATCGTTGTTTGCACACGTGTTTTTCTTTGATAGTTAACTCACAGACTATCGAAGTTTTGACCATTTTAACGTTGTTAATATGGAGAGACCGGTTGGATCATTATCCAAAGAACCACTCTGTATTGGCATAAGCGTTGCGAATCATATATGCCAAAGATAATTGAAGACGGAGTAAAGTGCAAGGGCTATTGTATAAGTCTTAGATAACACTACCTAAGATGGATATACTGAATAGTACCTTTGGTTCATCCTGTTCCTGGATGACTTGTATGGACGGATGTCTGACAGAGTATTTCCAGACGATCACGTATATTGATTTCTCCAACCGTACCAAGAGTGGAAGCGGAGAAGGAAACTTCTTTTAGCTAACACATAATGTATTGTTGAGGACGTCAATCGGTGATTGGATGGATTTGATGATGTGGCAGTCAAAGTGAATCTAGTGTGATGATAAAGCGTAGCTTCTAGCCTCACATTCGGTAAATGATAGAAATCGGGCAGGCAGCATGGCTATGTAGGTCGCACCTATTAGGGTGTATAATCACCTGATCTAGAGTTTCATTTATTTCTAAAAATCTATTGTTGATACTGTCCCATTCGGGAAACGGTTGCTGATCCCAACCGTTGGTGATATACATTCGATACACTCAAGCAAATGAGTGGTCGGTCATGTGTGGCCGGGTTGCAAGATGTTCTTGTTGAACCCAGTGTATTCCTTTCTAGAGGTACACTAGCGAAAGGTGGTTCCATACCTTGTCATAGTTGGAAATCCATTACCCAATATGTGCTTGCGATTTTGATTGTATACTATATATGTAGAATGTGAGATGAAAGCGGTTCTGCTAGATGATTATATATACTGTGATTGATAGACATTATTATAATATCAAAAGGTTTTTGATATATAGATATTTTGGAATCTCATAAGGGAAAAACCCGTTCCGTTATGCGGCGTGGTCTTATGAGATATCGTTTACTTGTTCGAACTGTTTTTAAACTGTTTTACTCATACCAGTCCCATGACTGACCCGGAGTTTATTTTGTTGTTTTCCGTAAACTCTTGGGTGCCTAAATTTGTACGGGCAGTCAAGTAGTCGGGATTTACAGATATACTGGAAGAGCTTGGAGCAGGAGGCTTCATGATTATATAGCTATAGTTATTTCCGCTGTGTTGTAAGTGTTGTACTCTGATAATGTTGTTGTATACATATACAGATTTACATTTCAAAGTTATGTTATATCTATTATATGTTATTCATTCCGCTGTAAGGTTCGTGTTACTCTGATGTTGTGTTCTTCTTCTTCTTCTATTCTAAGTTTCTATCTTATCTTTCCTCACCCTCTAATTTCTTTCACTAATTACCAGGATTTTTCAATGTTTTGGTTATCGACATCGAGTTTATGTCGATAACCGAAGTCGCTAAAAATCCGGGTCATTACAGTTGGTATCAGAGCGGAAGGTTAATTGATTAACTTGGCTCTATGGCGTGACTCGGTAGAGATAGGGTTAGTAATACCCTAGATTGAGTTAGAGTGTATATATACGAGTGAACGTATTTGTTATTCGATATAAAAAATTGTTTTATATTGTGGGAATTTATTGGTTGAGTTGTTTGTGAATTCTGGTCGATCAGTTTGATCCACTGTATCGGTAGGGATTTTTTAAACACTCGAATACGATGAACCGTCATGGTCTATTTTGGAAAGTGGGTAAATGGAATAATTTTACCCAAATTATATTTTTGATATAAAGGATTTATATTGAAATGATTATAATATATTGGATATATTGGTTGTGATTATAATCGAGTAAGATTATAAGTAAAATGGTTATGTAAATAATCAATCAAAATTCATATAAGAGAAATACGTGAAATCAGATGAGTTAAATCTGAATTTAAACCAAAAATTTAATTAAAATTCTGGAAAATTGGATAAGTGTTTGTAAATGGATTTGGATTAAAAATAAGGAAAATTTAAGATCCTGGGAGATTTTAAATTGTTTTACAAGCAGTGTGAATTATATTTTGAAATGAATTTCA
The DNA here is from genome assembly GCA_030737875.1 of Allium sativum. Taxonomy (NCBI): domain Eukaryota; kingdom Viridiplantae; phylum Streptophyta; class Magnoliopsida; order Asparagales; family Amaryllidaceae; genus Allium; species Allium sativum. The sequence continues at coordinate 616,993,469 of CM060918.1, read as the reverse complement.
AAGTGGAAATGTTTAGAAATGGTTTTATAGTATTGAACTCACTTCGATCGCTGGAAAATAGATTCTAATGATGACAGCTGCATCATCAGTATTCATTTTCGAGTTGTAAGTGACGAATTACTACCAGAGATACTGTTTTGAATTTGTTTTGGGAAAGACAAGTTGTGTTGAATTTCAAAATGGGATTTATGATAAAGAATGAATAAAGAAAGTTTGAAATAGAAATTGAATATAGAAATTCAAAAGGGAGTTTGAATATATGAAATTCAATGGAAGTGATATAGAATTTTAATATAGAAATTCAAATGGGGTTTGAATATAGAAATTCAAATGGAATTCAAATATAGAATTTGAATATAGAGAATATAAAGGAATTCAAATATAGAATTTGAATATATGGAATTTGAATATATAATTCAAAAGGAATTCAAATATAGAATTTGAATATATGGAATTTGAATATAGAAATTCAAATGGGATTTATAATATAGAATTTGAATAGAATTTGATATATAGATTTGAATAATATAAGTGATATAAAATTTATATATAAATTGAATAGAATTAACTAAGTCGAAGAGGAATTAGTTAATCGAGTTTTGAATTTGAAGTTGAACTTTGAAAGGTGAATTCGATTTGTAAATGGATATTCGAAATCGAATATAGAACTTAAATTTGAAATTTGGATTCAAATTAGTTAATAAGCAAGTTAAAATATATTTGAACATGTCATGTTCAAATATAAAAGTGAAATAGACTAAAGAGTTAATTAACAAATTAATTAACGAATTGAGTTAAAACGATCTGGTATAGTTAAAATATATTGGGCAGGTATAAATATACATGAGATAGGTATGGATAAGGTATGAAGGTATATAAATAGAATGCTCGACGAAAAGGTATGTATTTAATTCATATATGAGATTTTATGCGCCGTATCGGCTAGCCGCTTGGCTTTTTCTTTTCTTTTTGGATTGGTGAGGGCCATGGGAGGCTATTTGAAATATCCTGATGCTCCTGGTACAAAGGAGGTTATGGAGAATTTTTCCGGAAATTTAAGGAGTTAGAATATTTTTAAGATAATTTGATAGTTAGGAGTCAACGTATCGATTTATATATAAAAGTCGATAAGGAAACGAACTTAGAAATAGAATAGTAAAATCAAAAAGGAAGACTAAGAATAAAATCTAGTAAGAATAGGAAGAGAAAGTGTGTACGTGTTTAAAAGTGAATAATTAGTTGTATGGTATTGATTATTCGAGTAAGTAGTCTTATCTGTTTTGACGTTATAAATGTTATTCAGTCAAGGTCTGAGAGGTAGTTATACCCCAACTTGATTGATTTCATTATTAACAAATAAATAGTAAGATTTCAGGCTCAAAGATCAATGTTGAATAAGAGTTAGTTGAATATAGTATTTGGGTTGTCGTAGCGATGTTTTACACAACATTCGTTTTAACCCAATTAAGTGTAAGCTTGGAAATATAATAAAGAATATTTCTTAAGTATAGAAATAAACGAGATCGAAAAAGAAATAAGTAATTGGAATATTTTCCAATTATAAATAGCATATATTTTCTAAAAGTTTAGAAATATAAAGGAAGGCGATATTCGGAAATGTTTTCCAAATAACATAAAAGGCCAATATGGTTATTGAAAATATTTGGTTAACAAATATTGATAAAGAAATAGAGAAGTTATTTAACTAATGGAATATTAATTAAGGGCTCAGTGACATGTTCAAAAGGAAAATTGGATTTTTGAAAAGAGTAAACTGTAAAAAAACTCCCAGGGAAAGACTGTTTGAATTAAAAACAAATTTAACAGAAATTTGTGAAAGAAAAATTGAATTAAAGTAAAGCCAGTAAAGTGGTAACTGAGATTGAATTAGAGTAATATCAAGACATATTGGATTGTGAGATTCAAATTTGAAGTGTAATGTGATAATCAAGTTAGGAGTTGGGAATCGAGAAGAAACTCGAGTTGAGATGATATTTGGCTCGGATATAAGCGAATGGTTGTGTGGTGGATAAAAGCAGATTGGAATTTGATTGGGATGACCCTTGTATCCACTGAATTGATAACAGGTAGAAAGGATAAAATGATATGCCGACAAAAGGTACAAGTTTATATTTCTATTGGATATAAGATTTATGAGCCGAATTGGCAAGCCGCTTGGCTGTTTGATTTTCTTTTGGGTTGGAGATGGCCCAGAGAGGCGAGTTGGAGTTTGACCGATTGACCAGTACAAAGGAGGTGCTGGCGAAATTTTTCGAAGAGTTAAGGCGTTAGAAAATTTTCAGGATTTTTGAAAATTTTCGTTGATAAGAATTAATTAATAATTAAATTGGTTCAGTTGGAAACTGAAGTTAAGAAGTGAACAAATAAGATCTAACCAGTCGATAGGGTCGTTCTCTACCATAGCAATTTCGAGGACGAAATTATTTTAAGTGGGGAAGATTGTAATGACCCGCATTGGCAGAGGTATTATAATTAATTTATTTAATTATATAAATAGTGATATAGTGAATTTAATGGTCGTGGAATTTAATAATGATGAATATTTAATTAAAATAATAAATTAAATAATATATTTAATTCTGAAATAATCAGAATTGGCTGAAATGACGATATGGTGTTAACTGGATCATCTGTGATTTTTAATTCAGTTTAGAATTGAATTAGAATAACGAATATATTATATAAACGATAGTTTGAACGTATAATTATAATATAATTAAAATAGAGCTCGAAATGGCGTGGCAGTTCGCTATTTGGCGATTTGAATTTCAACTGAATGTACAGGATTCTTTTTAAGCCGGATTTCTGTGAAACAAGAAACGTGTGGAGCTGGTGGAGTATATCTTTCTAGTGGAAGAGAAAAATCGGGATTTCATTGTGTAGATTTTGAGATATGTCCAAATCAAATTTTAGAAAAGTCGCTGTGGAATTCCTTTATAATTTATAAAGGAATTATTTATATTTTAAAAAGGAATTTCAATATAAATCGAATATCGGGTTGACCCAAACTGAAATATAAAGTTAGAAATTCATATAGGAATATTCTAGTGTTGTATGGTATTCCACTGCGAATATATAGACGATAATATTTATTTATAAATATTTAATTTAATTATATTTAAATATATTTATATATTTAAATGGGTTATTTAGGACTTTAAAAATAGCCAGTTTTGCAAACGACCTCAGAATTCGACGAAACTAATTTTGTTGGATCCGTAATGTCAAATAGTTGTTAGATTTCCTGTTTCGTGATTTTTAAAGTCATTGTGTGGTCGTACGGATTTTTAGAGTGAGAAACAGACAGTATTTCGACGGTTAAAAATACGCTGTGTGAGCAGACGGAGTCGGAATTCGACGAAACCAGTTTCATTGGGACCGTAATGTCGAACTGTAGCTGCATGTCAATTTTCGTGATTTTTGGGTATCGTATGTGGTCACAGGAATTTTAAAAGGACAAATACATACCACGCATGATTATAAATGAATAAATAAATAAATATCTAAATCCTTATCCCTTATAAATACCATGCCTAACAATTCCTTAAGACCTAATTCTTCATCTCTGGTCAACACAATTTCCGCCGTTGTCATTTCCTCTTCACAGCAAAAAGTCGATCAAAGTAAAAATCAGAGAAAATAAAAAACAAATACTATAAATCATCATATATATATATGGTTGGAATCCAGAAGCTATGCTCTTCATTTTGACAGCAATTTCATGGAGTTCGGCGTCGCTGGAATTTGTATGCTGAGTTCTAGGGTTACGTTATTTGGGAAATTTAGAGGTTAATCCTTGAATCTGAAGTCGTATTCGAGTTATAGGGAAGCATGGCTTCGATTTGGTGGTTTCTTTGAATTATCCGGAGAAAAAAATGTCGATCCCTGTATTGGATGTCGCGGCTTACACCGTAAGTCGAAAGCTTCAAGGACAGGGCGAGCTCGTGATAAATGGTATGAGCGTGAAGAGGGAATGAAGAGAAGAGGCACGGTGATTTTGGTTTGAGTTTTTCATTGAAGAATGAAGTGCGGTGGAGGATCAAATGAATGGAAATGGTGTTCGGTGGTTGATTGAGGAGCAGCGTTGTATTTGGGGAAGAAGATGACAAAGGGGCCATGGGTTTTGAGTAAAGGAAGATGGGCCGGAGTCTTATAAGAAGGGGGTGAGGCCCAGTTTAACTATAACTTAAGTTTTTAATTTAATTTTATAATGTATGGTATTGTAAATTCAATAACTTATCCATATGAAATCAAAATCATGAACTGTAAGTTGCTTTGGGACCGTATGGACGAGAGCTTCACAATAAAGCTGACTGGAAGTGGATTGGGGCTCGTATGAATTTATGGCGAAGCAAATTGTTTGATTTAAATCATACAACAGTTTATCGTTCTTTAACGATGAACTGCAAATGTGAGTAAATCTCACTAACTATGAATAGTTTATAATTTCATGTTGTATTTTTAGAACTGTTAAATATTGACTGATTGACTGTGTGTTGATTGTTTGATTGAACTGCTAGTCAGTTAGTTGAATTTTCTATATTGATTCTGTTTTAACAGAATATATCATATGGAACTGAAAGTGATGTTATCTATATTGTTTAACATCTGTGATGCAGGAAACAGGTTGGAGGAATCCAACTGGATTCCTCAACAGTTATTTTATTGTTTTCATATATTTTGATATATGATGTGAATTATAGCCTGTTGTTGATAGTGTGTGTTTGGACGATATTTATCGTGGTTATATGGTGTGTTAAGTACCATAGAAATACTGGATGTGGAAAAGGGATTTTCAAAGTATATTTTGAAAATAATTTATTTATATAAAATCAATGGATTTTATATTATAAAAGAAAAAGGATTTTAAATAAGGGAATTATATTTGTTAATCAAATATAAAGGAATTTATTTGTTAATCAAATATAAGGGAATTATATTTGTTAATCAAATATAAAGGAATTTATTTGTTAATCAAATATAAGGGGATTTATTTGTTAATCAAATATAAGAAGGAATTTATTTGTTAATCAAATATAGAAGGAATTTATTTGTTAATTAAATATAAAGGAAATATATTTGAAAGCAAATATAAAGGAATATATTGGTAAAACATAAATAAAGAGTTAAAATAATTTATTTATTTAGGAAATAAATAAAAGTAAAGGAGATATTTATTTGTTATTAGTAACAATAGAAGAAAGAGGAATATTTATTTGTTAATAAATAGAAATCAAAGGAGATATTTATTTGTTAAGATAAATAGAAATCAAAGGAGATATTTATTTGTTAATAAATAGAAATCAAAGGAGATATTTATTTGTTAAGATAAATAGAAATCAAAGGAGATATTCATTTGTTAATAAATAGAATAGAAGAAAGAGGAATATTTATTTGTTAATTAATAGAAAAGAAAGAGGAATATTTATTTGTTAAAATAGATAGAATAGATATAAAAGGAAATATTATTGGCTAAATAGAATAGAAGAGATAAAAGAAATATTTATTTGTTAAATAAATAGAATGGAAAAAGGGAGTAGTTATTTGTTAAGTAAACAAATAGATAAGGAATAAACGCTGTAGAAGGTAATCATTATAAATGAATAAACGCTGTAGAAGGTAATCATTATAACTGAATAAACGCTGTAGAAGGTAATCATTATAACTGAATAAACGCTGTAGAAGGTAATCATTATAACTGAATAAACGCTGTAGAAGGTAATCATTATAACTGAATAAACGTTGTAGAAGGTAGTCATTTTAAGTAAATAAACGTTGTAGAAGGAAATCTTTATAAAGCATATAAAGTTAGTGAATAAGGGTAAATCGACAAGTAGAGTTAATTGAATATCAGTTATTCAATTAGAGTTATCGAATTAGACATTCGATAGTAGTTAATTGAGATCGAGTTAGGCAAACTAAGTTAATCGAATATTAGTTTATTCGAATAGAGTCAAATAAAAGGAGTAATCGAATATTAGTTTATTCGAATAGAGTTAAATAAAAGGAGTTATCCAATTTAGTTAATCGAAAGGAGTTAAATCGAATATAGTTTATTCGAATAGAATTAAAGGAGTTAATCGAATATAGTTTATTCGAATAGACTTAAAGGAGTTAATCGAATATAGTTTATTCGAAAGGAGGAGTTATCGAATAGAGATTATTCGAAAGAGAATTTCGTAAGTAAGTGTTAAAGAGTTAAAAGATGAACTTACCCTATTTCGAGATTTGAAATGTTGTTCAGTTAAGGTCTGAGAGGTAATTATACCCCAACTTGATTGACTTCGTTTTTTAATTTAGAAATGGGTAAGGTTCGAGAGTGAAAGTGGTTAAGTGAATTTAGTAAATAAGTAAAGTGGTTTGAGTTGTCGTCGCGATGTTGATTTAAACATCTGTTTAAATCCAAGTATAGAAGATTTGGAAATGTTTTCCAAATAGAATCAGAAACGTAATCAAATATTGAAACAAGGAAAATATGAATATATATATATATATATAGATATATATATGATTGATGATTGATTGATAGAATTTCCAATTGGAAATAATATCATTGTTTGCACATGTGTTTTTCTTTGATAGTTAACTCACAGACTATCGAAGTTTTGACCATTTTAACGTTGTTAATATGGAGAGACCGGTTGGATCATTATCCAAAGAACCACTCTGTATTGGCATAAGCGTTGCGAATCATATATGCCAAAGATAATTGAAGACGGAGTAAAGTGCAAGGGCTATTGTATAAGTCTTAGATAACACTACCTAAGATGGATATACTGAATAGTACCTTCGGTTCATCCTGTTCCTGGATGACTTGTATGGACGGATGTCTGACAGAGTATTTCCAGACGATCACGTATATTGATTTCTCCAACCGTACCAAGAGTGGAAGCGGAGAAGGAAACTTCTTTTAGCTAACACATAATGTATTGTTGAGGACGTCAATCGGTGATTGGATGGATTTGATGATGTGGCATTCAAAGTGAATCTGGTGTGATGATAAAGCGTAGCTTCTAGCCTCACATTCGGTAAATGATAGAAATCGGGCATGCAGCATGGCTATGTAGGTCGCAACCTATTAGGGTGTATAATCACCTGATCTAGAGTTTCATTTATTTCTAAAAATCTATTGTTGATACTGTCCCATTCGGGAAACGGTTGATGATCCCAACCGTTGGTGATATACATTCGATACACTCAAGCAAATGTGTGGTCGGTCATGTGTGGCCGGGTTGCAAAATGTTCTTGTTGAACCCAGTGTATTCCTTACCAATTTGAGCTGACTAATTTGAATATCCGTACCAATTAAGATGTTCTTGTGCCCAAACTTAGAGGATGAGAAAGGTAAGATAGAACTAATAGAATAGAAGAAGAAAACACACTGAACATCAGAGTAAACACGAATCTCACAGCGAAACGCATAAAATGTATTGCATAACATAATTTTGAAATACAAATCTGACTTTTGTATATACATACCATATCATAGTATAACTCATATACATCACAATGAAAAATATTCTCTAACTAACTAATGGTGAAGCCTTCTGCTTCCAGCTCCTCCAAGTGAATCTGTAAAAACCTGAAACACTTGACTACCCGTACAAATTTGGGCACCCAAGAGTTTAGGGAAAACACAAACAAAATAAACTCTAGTTCAGTCATGGGACTGGTGTGAGTAAATTCCAACCATATTGTTTAACTTCGAAAATCCTTTTGAAACAAAAGGATAATAGTAAGACCATCCCACACATAAACATGGATGGTTTTTACCTTACTATAACCCAAACCATTTTGATATCAAAATCCAGTGATATTATGATAATGTCTAATCATATAAATAACCAAATAGTAGAACGCTTGCATCTCACACTCCATATATATATAGTATAAAATCATAAACCACATGGATCTTATTGGAGAATGGATTCCAACAGACAAGGTATGGGAGCACCTACCGATCAGTGTACTCTAGAGGGGATACACTGGGGTTCAACAAGAACGTCTTACAACCCAGCCACACATGACCGACCACTTATTTAGCTTGAGTGTATCGAATATAATGCCACTCACAATTGTTGACCATCCAACCATAATCCGAAGATACAGAATTGAAAAAGAAGAACACATATGAATTTTCTCTAGATCGGTGACAATACGCCCTGCTTGGGGATGACCCAACTAGCCATGCAGCCTAGCCCAACTTTTGTTACTTACTGGTTGTGAGGCTAAAGGCTACGTCTATCTTCAGAACATATGATCAACATTCACTTTGAATGCCATATCGTCAAAACCGTCAATCCACTAATCGATTTCCAAAAATATCATGGGTATAAAAAGCTAAGAGGAACGAATTCCTCCGCCACCAGACGTTATACCTTTTAGAGATCAACCTTATGTGATTTGTCAGGTATATTCTATCAGACACTCGTCCATACAAGTTGTCCTGGGACTGGATAAACAGAAAGCACCATTCTGGAACAGGACGACCCTTGCATTTCACTCCATCTTCAGTTTTCTCCAGCATAATATAATTCGCAGCGCTTATGCCTATATAGAGTGGTTTTCAAATAATATATCCAACCGGTCTCTCCGTATTGACAATGATGGTCAAAACACTTCGATAGTCGGTTATTTAACTATCGAAGTAACAAAACAAACATTCATTTAAATGTACAACTAAGCATCACACAACCACGGCCCTTTTTATTTAACATTCATTCTTATTATTCAAGTTTCTATATCTTACCAAATATTTCTCAAACCCGTTATTAGCCTTTTCACACTTCTTTATTTTCTACACTTGGATATTATACCCTATCCACATTGGAAAAATATTTCCAATTTCAATATAATTCATTTACACTTCTTCAGGGAAAAACATAGTGAATTTCCAACCTTTCTACGAAATAGTGTCATATATATGTAACGACAAGGATTTCGCCCGGACCTAATCGATCGCTAAACCGACCAAGACCGTTCGAATCCCGCATACGCTAACTTTGGGTATACAACACATCAGAACAAATAACAGAAGACTTCAATAAACATCATAATAATGTTACATCAGAGTACAGAATATCAGAGTATATCGAAAATAATACACAGCGGAAGATAAATTTACATAAATGTAATACAATGCACAGCGGAAATATAAACTACACAGCGGAAGACTGTAAATGCCTGGACACAGCTTAAAGCTTCAATCCAGAATCCTGCTCAATACATCTGCAAAATAAAACTACTCGACTGCCCGTGTGGAAAATAGGGGCACCCGAGTTCGCAAGGGAAAAGCAAACTACAGGTCAGTCATGGGACTGGTGTGAGAACTCAAAAACAGTTGTTAACTTTGTTCAAAAATAAGGCAAATCACGGGACCACGCCACTTTCGCGGAACGGGTTTACCCCCATGAAAGCCAGTGTATAAACAACAATCAATATAGATATATGGATCTACTATGCATCAATCAACATGCAATATCCCAATCTACCCATTTAGATTAATCACCACTCTTAGATTTTCCAAATCCAATTCAATTTACAGAAATTATTCCTTTGGATTTTATTCCCGATTTCTTATTTCAAATCATTTGAAATACATATCTAACTTTCTATATCAAAGTAGATTTCACTTCGGGATCTCAAATCAAATCATTTGGAAATGTGAATTCCAAAACATAACAATGCATACAAACAAGTATGCAACCAAATATCGTGCTCCCCATCGACAAGGCAAAGGGTACGCACCTCGCAACTCGATATATATATGTGCACCTACCCCACATAGGAGTAGGCTACACCGACGATGCACCTCCCACTCATGGAGAGCATACACCGCCCTCTCACCCATACTTTTAGTCTCAGGGTTACCCGAATCTTTAGCCACATACTAAATCATTTCATATCCCGAAGTAGGGAAAATCATTTCACAACATAATAATCACAAGTACTTTCAAAATATAGTACTTCACATCAGTAATTCACGCATATGATCAGTCACTATTAATCACATAACCTTTGAGCTCGTACGTCTCAAAGAAGGGTGTTAAGCAAGAGAATAAATTCTCCGCCACCAAACAGATACCTCATCAATAGCAACTAATCGAATATGCGATGAACCACAATGTAACATATAATACATTTTCTAAATCACTTTAGAAATCATCGGGTTTTGGGCCTCGAAATCCTTTCTGTTTTATAAAACATTTTTATAAAACATTCCCTGTCCAAAATCGGGAATACGTTTCTTTTCGCTTTAAGAAAAATATCATTTCACAATCATTCATTAAATTTGAAATGAACACAATATCGCTAAACACCTTATCGTTAAATCGTGAAGTGTTTCACAAGGCGTTAGCACACAGATATTTTCAACCCAACCCAATGCTAAATGTAAAAGCATATTTTGCTCATAAACTGGTCGAGCACAATCCAAACCATCAATCAATCAAATTTGACATTAAATATAAGGTTTTAAATAGAGAGAGTATTGGCTTATATTTAACATCAAATCCTGAAACCAACAGATATCATATCGGGAATAACGATATCGATATCTTCCAAATTCCCATCACAATATCTGTAATCACGGAATCCAATATCGAAAATATCCATAGATAATTTCAATTCAAATCTAATCCAATTTATTTATTTATAACCATTGGATTATTTTTCTAGTTAATAACTAGTTCATTTCGATAAAAATCTATTTTTATCTTTTCAAATATGGAGTTTTTCATCCCAATTCTTCACAAATCATTTCTTATGATTTTACACAAATTATTACTATTTTTAATAATTTTATCAAGGCTCGTACAGTCGATTTCCATCAACGGTCATCGAACTGCACTTACAGCGACCTTTTTCGAATTTGATTTGGACGTAATTCCAAATCCAACCGTTAGATTTCAAATTTCCAACATTCGTTAGAAAGCTCTTTTCGATACGAACCCAACGGTTCCGGTTTTAGGAGAATCCGACGGTCGGATCTCCCGCAATGTCCGTTTGAAATAAATGGTCGAAATTCACGAACTACCGCGGCGCGGCGCGTTCTATTCAGGCCATTATATTATATATATAATATATATAATATAAATTTCGTCGATTTCTATTTAAAACGAATTATATAAATAGTTTTGAATTCGTTTCAAAACATTTTCAACTTCCTTTTCAATTCAAATCACAATTGAATTCTTCTTTATAGATTCGTTTTAAAATTCATTTCTATTCAATTCAAATTTCAATTCAATTTGAATTCGTTTTCAATTCAATTCATTTCGAATTCGTTTTCTATTCAATTCAATTCGAATTCGTTTTCTATTCAATTCATTTCGAATTCGTTTTCTATTCAATTCATTTCGAATTCGTTTTCTATTCAATTCAATTCAATTCGAATTCGTTTTCTATTCAATTCAATTCGAATTCGTTTTCTATTCAATTCAATTTGAATTCGTTTTCTATTCAATTCAATTTGAATTCGTTTTCTATTCAATTCAATTCGAATTCGTTTTCTATTCAATTCAATTCGAATTCGTTTTCTATTCAATTCAATTCGAATTCGTTTTCTATTCAATTCAATTCGAATTCGTTTTCTATTCAATTCAATTCGAATTCGTTTTCTATTCAATTCGAATTCGTTTTCTATTCAATTCAATTCGAATTCGTTTTCTATTCAATTCAATTCGAATTCGTTTTCTATTCAATTCAATTCGAATTCGTTTTCTATTCAATTCAATTTCCTGTTCTATTCTATTCATTTCGAATTCCTTTTCTATTCAGTTCAATTTCCTGTTCTATTCTATTCATTTCGAATTCCTTTTCTATTCAGTTCAATTCGAATATTTCATATACATCGTTTTCATTTCATATATATATATATATCGTTTTCAATTCGAATATTTCATATACATTGTTTTCAATTCGAATATTTTTACTTTCAATATATCCGATATTTTCACTTTCAATATATTCGATATTTTCACTTCGCTATATATATAAATTTCACTTTTCATATATTCGATATTTTCACTTTCAATATATTCGATATTTTCACTTCGCTATATATATAAATTTCACTTTTCATATATTCGATATTTTCACTTTGCTATATATATAAATTTCACTCTTCATATATATGTTATTTCACTTCGCTATATATATAAATTTCACTTTTCATATATTCGATATTTTCACTTTGCTATATATAAAAATTTCACTCTTCATATATATGTTATTTCACTTCGCTATATATATAAATCTCACTTTTCATATATATGTTATTTCACTTCGCTATCAATCAATTTTCACAACAATTTCAACCAATAAATATCGTCCATGGTTTTGTGGACGAGGGGCGTATATATATATATATATAGAGAGAGATATTTATATATAGCAATTCACTTTCATTTTCAACTCATATATGTTTATTCTAAAATCGAAATTGAAAAGTGAGAGATCCTCACCAATAGCTATCCACTAACACGATTCTTCCTTAATAGAAACTTCGCCTACTTCGCCTTGCTGTTGCTTTCGTTGACTGTATCCTCTACATAGGTAAAAATCGAATTTCACTATGTTATTCAATATATAAAGATTGCATTTTGACTTCGCTATTAAATATAAAGATTATATTTTTATTATTCTTTCAAAACTGCTTTTATAATCCCTTTTTTTTAAAACTGTTTTTAGTTTCCATCAAAACAGTTTTTGCCTTTTAGAAAAATCAGTTTTTCTTTCTTTAAAAATACAGTTTATATATTTCAAAAAAAAATAGTTTTTGCCTTTTTAAATCAGTTTTATTACTTCATAAAAATCAGTTTTTAAATTCATTTTTAAAATCAGTTTTCCTTTCTTTTTTTTCTAAAAATTCAGTTTTAACTCTTTTAAAAACAAAACAGTTTTTATCTTTTAAAAGATTCAGTTTTTATTTTTCTTTTCAAAAATTCTGTTTTTAAAACTCTTTTATAAAAATGCAGTTTTTTTTTTATTCCAAAAAAAAAAGAAGACAGTTTTAAAACTTTATATAAAAAAACAGTTTTTATAACTTAAAATAAAAATTCAGTTTTATTCTTCTTAAAAAACAAAACAGTTTTTAAATTATATAAAAAAATACAGTTTTCAATTCACTGTTAAAACAAAAATAAAAACAAAACAAAATAACTTAAACACTCACCGAGATTTCGAATGGGAGGAGGAGGAGTTGGCGGCTCTGGTGGCGTTCGGAGGTGTCGCGAGGTGGTGTTCGAGGTGGAGGCTCCGATTGCGTCGCGGATGTCTGGAGGGAGGAGGCGCTGCTTCGATGCGTCGAAGGTGGTGTTCGGCGAAGAGCTCGTCGGCGGGTCGAGGTCAGGGGCGGCGCGATTCTGGTTTTTAGGTTTTCTTCTTTTTTTTTTTTTTTATGAATAACTGAATCGGGGGGGGGGGCCAGTTGAAGGAGAAAAAAGGGGGAAAGATATTTTATTTATTTATTTTATTTTATTATTTAATTATTTAATTATGCACAAGGGTTGACTTTTACATACGACCTCGAAACGAGGTCCACCGCCTGTCGCCCATAGCGTTTTACCCCCATTCCGAACACAATGGGATATGTATCGTAAGCTGGTTTGATCGTTACAATCAGTTTTCGTTGAATTTACAATTTAAATCCTTATATTGAATTTTAAACGTATATTTCAAATTACCGGGGTCACATACTAACTAGAAAAATTCCAGAAAAATATTTTCTAGTTTCGTATTGACGATACGGTCCTAACAAAACTAGTTTCGTCAAATTCTGAGACCGTTTGAGAAATGGCCAATTTCCAGTCGATTAAAATCCACTGAAAATGGTCAAACGCATTTTCCTTTGCCACGCTCACATATTGATTCGAAAAATTATGAAATTTGGAATCAAACAATAACTTAACATCACGGACCCAACAAAACTGGTTTCGTCGAAATCCGAGGTCGTTTGCAAAATTGCTATTTTTAAGGGCCTGAATTCCATAGCGACTATTCAGAATTTTCAACTGGACATGTCTTTTGATTCCCGTTAGGAAATTTCGATTTTTCAGATTCGTTGGAAAGATATTCACGAATAGATCCTATCATTTTTGGTTTCACTAAAATCCGGATTATTTTGCACCCGGTACATTCAATTGAAGTTTGAAATCGAATTATCGAACTACCGCGCCATTTTCAATTCCTTTTATAATTATATATAATTATTTTTATTCTAACGACGACGCGTATAATATATACGTTCGAATTATATTCAAAATAAATTTATTGTCGATATTATTTAAAATAATTCATTTTAAATAATCAAAATTCGCTAAAATTGCAAAAATAAAATTTTTAAACTGGCCCAGATTTTACGGGTTGTTACAATCTCCCCCACTTAAAACTTTTCGTCCCCGAAAAGGAACAAAGTCGAAAGTGGTTTGATTAATCAACTCTACGCTCGATCTAACTTCCATTCTCCAACTTTTCAGTTTCTGAGAATTTTCAAAATTTCAAAAATTTGGCTAACACCCTAAATTTTCGAAAAATTTCGCCATAACCTCCCCTGCACCGGGAGCATCGAGGAATTTTAAATAGCTTCCCCGGTCCTTCAGATCTCAAAAAGAAAAAGAAAAAGCCAAGCGGCTAGCCAATAGGCTCACAAAATCATCATCACCCAAACAAAACAGGAAATTATGTAGTAAACATGTACCTATTTGTCGGGCAAACAAATTTTATTCTCTGGCTCTAGCCTCCTTGCTATGACCTGTTCAATATATATATGTATATGCAAGCAAATGCGACCAAATTTCAATACAAGTCAATATTTGATTCAGTTAGGCATAATGGTTCAAAATTATCAAACAAACTAAACAAACAACACAAACATCAATCAATTAATTGATTATATTTCCAAATATATAATTTTATATATTTAAAATCATATTTTCTAAAATCAGATTATATATATAATCACAATTACGTTATGTATAAACAAATAACTCTCGACTCATTCTGGGGCATTTCTAACCCCATCTCTAACGAGTCACTCATTCTAGAATACTACTGATTCTATCTCTAATGAGGATTCTTTTATAGGACATTACTAATCCTACCTCTGATGAGTCTTTTGTTCAGTTCTAACGAGTTGTACCCCAAAGATTTGAGTTTAACCAAAGCTCTGATACCACGTTGTAACGACACGGATTTCGCCCGGACCTAATCGATCGCTAAACTGACCAAGACCGTTCGAATCCCGCATACGCTAACTTTGGGTATACAACACATCAGAACAAATAACAGAAGACTTCAATAAACATCATAATAATGTTACATCAGAGTACAGAATATCAGAGTATATCGAAAATAATACACAGCGGAAGATAAATTTACATAAATGTAATACAATGCACAGCGGAAATATAAACTACACAGCGGAAGACTGTAAATGCCTGGACACAGCTTAAAGCTTCAATCCAGAATCCTGCTCAATACATCTGCAAAATAAAACTACTCGACTGCCCGTGTGGAAAATAGGGGCACCCGAGTTCGCAAGGGAAAAGCAAACTACAGGTCAGTCATGGGACTGGTGTGAGAACTCAAAAACAGTTGTTAACTTTGTTCAAAAATAAGGCAAATCACGGGACCACGCCACTTTCGCGGAACGGGTTTACCCCCATGAAAGCCAGTGTATAAACAACAATCAATATAGATATATGGATCTACTATGCATCAATCAACATGCAATATCCCAATCTACCCATTTAGATTAATCACCACTCTTAGATTTTCCAAATCCAATTCAATTTACAGAAATTATTCCTTTGGATTTTATTCCCGATTTCTTATTTCAAATCATTTGAAATACATATCTAACTTTCTATATCAAAGTAGATTTCACTTCGGGATCTCAAATCAAATCATTTGGAAATGTGAATTCCAAAACATAACAATGCATACAAACAAGTATGCAACCAAATATCGTGCTCCCCATCGACAAGGCAAAGGGTACGCACCTCGCAACTCGATATATATATGTGCACCTACCCCACATAGGAGTAGGCTACACCGACGATGCACCTCCCACTCATGGAGAGCATACACCGCCCTCTCACCCATACTTTTAGTCTCAGGGTTACCCGAATCTTTAGCCACATACTAAATCATTTCATATCCCGAAGTAGGGAAAATCATTTCACAACATAATAATCACAAGTACTTTCAAAATATAGTACTTCACATCAGTAATTCACGCATATGATCAGTCACTATTAATCACATAACCTTTGAGCTCGTACGTCTCAAAGAAGGGTGTTAAGCAAGAGAATAAATTCTCCGCCACCAAACAGATACCTCATCAATAGCAACTAATCGAATATGCGATGAACCACAATGTAACATATAATACATTTTCTAAATCACTTTAGAAATCATCGGGTTTTGGGCCTCGAAATCCTTTCTGTTTTATAAAACATTTTTATAAAACATTCCCTGTCCAAAATCGGGAATACGTTTCTTTTCGCTTTAAGAAAAATATCATTTCACAATCATTCATTAAATTTGAAATGAACACAATATCGCTAAACACCTTATCGTTAAATCGTGAAGTGTTTCACAAGGCGTTAGCACACAGATATTTTCAACCCAACCCAATGCTAAATGTAAAAGCATATTTTGCTCATAAACTGGTCGAGCACAATCCAAACCATCAATCAATCAAATTTGACATTAAATATAAGGTTTTAAATAGAGAGAGTATTGGCTTATATTTAACATCAAATCCTGAAACCAACAGATATCATATCGGGAATAACGATATCGATATCTTCCAAATTCCCATCACAATATCTGTAATCACGGAATCCAATATCGAAAATATCCATAGATAATTTCAATTCAAATCTAATCCAATTTATTTATTTATAACCATTGGATTATTTTTCTAGTTAATAACTAGTTCATTTCGATAAAAATCTATTTTTATCTTTTCAAATATGGAGTTTTTCATCCCAATTCTTCACAAATCATTTCTTATGATTTTACACAAATTATTACTATTTTTAATAATTTTATCAAGGCTCGTACAGTCGATTTCCATCAACGGTCATCGAACTGCACTTACAGCGACCTTTTTCGAATTTGATTTGGACGTAATTCCAAATCCAACCGTTAGATTTCAAATTTCCAACATTCGTTAGAAAGCTCTTTTCGATACGAACCCAACGGTTCCGGTTTTAGGAGAATCCGACGGTCGGATCTCCCGCAATGTCCGTTTGAAATAAATGGTCGAAATTCACGAACTGCCGCGGCGCGGCGCGTTCTATTCAGGCCATTATATTATATATATAATATATATAATATAAATTTCGTCGATTTCTATTTAAAACGAATTATATAAATAGTTTTGAATTCGTTTCAAAACATTTTCAACTTCCTTTTCAATTCAAATCACAATTGAATTCTTCTTTATAGATTCGTTTTAAAATTCATTTCTATTCAATTCAAATTTCAATTCAATTTGAATTCGTTTTCAATTCAATTCATTTCGAATTCGTTTTCTATTCAATTCAATTCGAATTTGTTTTCAATTCATTTCGAATTCGTTTTCTATTCAATTCATTTCGAATTCGTTTTCTATTCAATTCAATTCGAATTCGTTTTCTATTCAATTCAATTCGAATTCGTTTTCTATTCAATTCAATTCGAATTCGTTTTCTATTCAATTCAATTCGAATTCGTTTTCTATTCAATTCAATTCGAATTCGTTTTCTATTCAATTCAATTCGAATTCGTTTTCTATTCAATTCAATTCGAATTCGTTTTCTATTCAATTCAATTCGAATTCGTTTTCTATTCAATTCAATTCGAATTCGTTTTCTATTCAATTCAATTCGAATTCGTTTTCTATTCAATTCAATTCGAATTCGTTTTCTATTCAATTCAATTCGAATTCGTTTTCTATTCAATTCAATTCGAATTCGTTTTCTATTCAATTCAATTTCCTGTTCTATTCTATTCATTTCGAATTCCTTTTCTATTCAGTTCAATTTCCTGTTCTATTCTATTCATTTCGAATTCCTTTTCTATTCAGTTCAATTCGAATATTTCATATACATCGTTTTCATTTCATATTTCATATACATTGTTTTCAATTCGAATATTTTTACTTTCAATATATCCGATATTTTCACTTTCAATATATTCGATATTTTCACTTCGCTATATATATAAATTTCACTTTTCATATATTCGATATTTTCACTTTCAATATATTCGATATTTTCACTTCGCTATATATATAAATTTCACTTTTCATATATTCGATATTTTCACTTTGCTATATATATAAATTTCACTCTTCATATATATGTTATTTCACTTCGCTATATATATAAATTTCACTTTTCATATATTCGATATTTTCACTTTGCTATATATATAAATTTCACTCTTCATATATATGTTATTTCACTTCGCTATATATATAAATCTCACTTTTCATATATATGTTATTTCACTTCGCTATCAATCAATTTTCACAACAATTTCAACCAATAAATATCGTCCATGGTTTTGTGGACGAGGGGCGTATATATATATATATATAGAGAGAGAGAGAGAGAGATATTTATATATAGCAATTCACTTTCATTTTCAACTCATATATGTTTATTCTAAAATCGAAATTGAAAAGTGAGAGATCCTCACCAATAGCTATCCACTAACACGATTCTTCCTTAATAGAAACTTCGCCTACTTCGCCTTGCTGTTGCTTTCGTTGACTGTATCCTCTACATAGGTAAAAATCGAATTTCACTATGTTATTCAATATATAAAGATTGCATTTTGACTTCGCTACTAAATATAAAGATTATATTTTTATTATTCTTTCAAAACTGCTTTTATAATCCCTTTTTTTTTAAAACTGTTTTTAGTTTCCATCAAAACAGTTTTTGCCTTTTAGAAAAATCAGTTTTTCTTTCTTTAAAAATACAGTTTATATATTTCAAAAAAAATAGTTTTTGCCTTTTTAAATCAGTTTTATTACTTCATAAAAATCAGTTTTTAAATTCATTTTTAAAATCAGTTTTCCTTTCTTTTTTTTCTAAAAATTCAGTTTTAACTCTTTTAAAAACAAAACAGTTTTTATCTTTTAAAAGATTCAGTTTTTATTTTTCTTTTCAAAAATTCTGTTTTTAAAACTCTTTTATAAAAATGCAGTTTTTTTTTTTATTCCAAAAAAAAAAAAGACAGTTTTAAAACTTTATATAAAAAAACAGTTTTTATAACTTAAAATAAAAATTCAGTTTTATTCTTCTTAAAAAACAAAACAGTTTTTAAATTATATAAAAAAATACAGTTTTCAATTCACTGTTAAAACAAAAATAAAAAACAAAACAAAATAACTTAAACACTCACCGAGATTTCGAATGGGAGGAGGAGGAGTTGGCGGCTCTGGTGGCGTTCGGAGGTGTCGCGAGGTGGTGTTCGAGGTGGAGGCTCCGATTGCGTCGCGGATGTCTGGAGGGAGGAGGCGCTGCTTCGATGCGTCGAAGGTGGTGTTCGGCGAAGAGCTCGTCGGCGGGTCGAGGTCAGGGGCGGCGCGATTCTGGTTTTTAGGTTTTCTTCTTTTTTTTTTTATGAATAACTGAATCGGGGGGGGGGGGGCCAGTTGAAGGAGAAAAAAGGGGGAAAGATATTATTTTTTATTTATTTTATTTTATTATTTAATTATTTAATTATGCACAAGGGTTGACTTTTACATACGACCTCGAAACGAGGTCCACCGCCTGTCGCCCATAGCGTTTTACCCCCATTCCGAACACAATGGGATATGTATCGTAAGCTGGTTTGATCGTTACAATCAGTTTTCGTTGAATTTACAATTTAAATCCTTATATTGAATTTTAAACGTATATTTCAAATTACCGGGGTCACATACTAGAAAAATTCCAGAAAAATATTTTCTAGTTTCGTATTGACGATACGGTCCTAACAAAACTAGTTTCGTCAAATTCTGAGACCGTTTGAGAAATGGCCAATTTCCAGTCGATTAAAATCCACTGAAAATGGTCAAACGCATTTTCCTTTGCCACGCTCACATATTGATTCGAAAAATTATGAAATTTGGAATCAAACAATAACTTAACATCACGGACCCAACAAAACTGGTTTCGTCGAAATCCGAGGTCGTTTGCAAAATTGCTATTTTTAAGGGCCTGAATTCCATAGCGACTATTCAGAATTTTCAACTGGACATGTCTTTTGATTCCCGTTAGGAAATTTCAATTTTTCGGATTCGTTGGAAAGATATTCACGAATAGATCCTATCATTTTTGGTTTCACTAAAATCCGGATTATTTTGCACCCGGTACATTCAATTGAAGTTTGAAATCGAATTATCGAACTACCG
The DNA here is from genome assembly GCA_030737875.1 of Allium sativum. Taxonomy (NCBI): domain Eukaryota; kingdom Viridiplantae; phylum Streptophyta; class Magnoliopsida; order Asparagales; family Amaryllidaceae; genus Allium; species Allium sativum. Next base: position 616,973,050 of record CM060918.1, on the reverse strand, counting down.
CGCCATTTTCAATTCCTTTTATAATTATATATAATTATTTTTATTCTAACGACGACGCGTATAATATATACGTTCGAATTATATTCAAAATAAATTTATTGTCGATATTATTTAAAATAATTCATTTTAAATAATCAAAATTCGCTAAAATTGCAAAAATAAAATTTTTAAACTGGCCCAGATTTTACGGGTTGTTACAATATAATAATCACGTTTAAGCTTGGTTAACAACATTAATTTATCATTATAGTAAAAACTTGCATTGCGCTATAATATTCCCTTTATAATAAATCTCGACATAATAGTCACGCTTAAACCCAGTTAACAACGTTATTTTATCATTATCGTTTATTTATTAAATCAACATAATGTTGAATTTCCATTCAACATGGTTCAAACAGTGCATATATAAAACAAGCAGAACATATAAATATTGAGGAATCTGATTGGGTTCCTCCAACCGGTTTCCTGCATCCACAAATGTTAGCCAACACAGATAACACTAATTCCATATTATGGAATATTATAATCGATAGAATCGGTATCCAACCAATGATGGGAATATATGCGACGATATATATATTTCAACCAATTTAATTGTAATCTACCTAAACAACCATCACACAACATTCAAACAACAATAAAATATAATTATAATATTTTAAAATAGATCAGAGTTAGTGAACTTACTCACCTTGGCGCGTTAACCGTTTAATAATGATTTGCGTCAATCGATTAAACTAGGCGTTCAGTTCTACCATAAATTCAACGTGCTTCAAATTGCTCCAACCTGACTTCATAGCGTCGCCAGCTTCCGTGTGATTCCAAAATGATGGACCGTTCGTCAGACCATTAAATTCTCAGCACATTTAAAATAATCCGCCTTTCACGGTTTACCAAACCGCCTTTATCCCTCACTTCTCTGTTCCTCTACAAAATTCCTACGCCAACCACCGCTCACGCCATATTCATCATACCATCACTACCAGTACCTGCACCCTTCTTCAAATCCATAGACCATCCCAAAACTGAACGCCAAATCTGAACCCCGACCATAAATCACATGTTGACAATATCAACTTCAATTGGCTGGTCACCTATATGCTATGTTCAGCAAACAAAATTCTTGTCATCACATTTGCAATAAAGTTTGAAACGAGTACCACTCCATCCCTTACGTTTTCACCTCCTCACGTCCCCATTCGAATGCCATCTGGAAGTTTTGCCATCAAAGCTTTCTCCACGCTATTAAAGACATTGCCCCATTTTCAAAGGCCACCATCTCCCCTATTTGGTTTACAGTAAAAGCACTAATGTCCTGCCATTCACCAACTAACATACTTCCACCGAAATACTCCCCATTTCATGCATCCGCTCCTGTATTTTCTTCCCCGGCATCGCGGTCCACTCCACGTGTGTTCCTACGAAGACTCCCGTCTCCACAAGATCATGCAACAGGAATCCTCCACCGTTATATTCATACTCCAGTACCACCCCACCGTGACCAACTTAGCCCCACCCATATATTTCATTTACAATAGCTCCCATATACCACTTCAAATCTGCGCTCCTGTTGTCCTCGTTTTCAGCGAACACTAGTGTTGGAGCCACCTAAACCTTCATTAGTTCGAAGGTCTTGCTTCGAAGGTCTGGAATATATAGGTTATAGATTTATTCTCTTTTTTTTCTAAGAAAAAATATTAGTTTTGATTTTATTTTCAAGGCTTCTGCCTTGAGGTGTGAAGATGCATACCGAGTTTGATGTACATTTAAGGTGGAGAAAACTTAACTGCTAGGGTATTTGGGATATAGGCAGATGGTAGGTGCTACAGAGTTTTCATATAGTAGGTTAGGAATGTTTTTCTTCAACTAGGGGCGTGCATTTTCACTGAATAGCATTGTTCTGTGCGAAAGAAGTAGGATCTGCTGATTATTTAGGGTATGGTGTGTTTTAATTATCATGGGGAAAAGCTTAACGATTATGATAATTCATTCAAAAGAACTGTAGTGAGTGTGGATATTTTGTTGTCTGTGCGTTTTACGAATGCGGAAAACATGGGTTTGTCCTTTGAAAGGATAGTGATAATTGAGTTATAAAGTCGTAGAATAGGGTAGACAGGTTATGGTCTTGGTTTACTTTGTTTGAACGTTTAGGCGTACCCATCTCATAAAACTCCGTTTATGTCTGAGCTGCTATGGACAGAAGTAAGATTACGATCGTGTCCAGCGAGCTGTCATGATCCCAGAAATGTAATAATATCGGTAGGTTAACTCATATTGTGAAACCCCAAAATGTTGATGAAGGGTGCCAGATACTCCAAATTTAATTAATTAAAAATTACAGTAAAATTCTAAAAATTAAATTATTGCTATGTCTCAAAAGAACCTTGTTTAAATTTGAAACCGATATTTAAATATATTTAAATAACCGTTATGGTCCATATACGATTTCATAGCGACTTTTTGAAAAGACGAATACTCCATTTTCCACTTCCATTAGAAAGATATAGTTCAACAGATTCGAGCGTTTCTTGTTTCGAGGAAATCCGACTTGTAACGGATCATGTACGCTCAGTTTAAGTTCAAAACCTTAAATTACGAACTCCAGCGTCGTTATGAGCTCGATTGTATTTAATATATATCTTTATATGTTCAACTTTATTTTAATTAATATATAAATCTACTTATATTATGATTTCAATATTTAAACTAATTTAAATATTCAAGTATAAACCGATAAAAATGCAGGACGTTACATATAGAATAGTACAATTACAAACACGTTTATAGAATAATATATGTTTATTATCATCAAACAAAAAAATCATATTGTTATATTCAACAAATTTATCCCCTCATTTGGGTGCTATTGGAAAATATATGGTGAGTGATGTGTCTATTTTACAATCCAATTCTAGTTGTGTGTCAAGTATTCAAACAAATGTTGGTTTTGTGGATGTGGTCGTGACTGGAAATAATACCGTGGGTTACATTGAATGTGATTTCCGAGCTATTAATGTAGTTTTCTGCCCAATGCGGCCAATTCAATCATGCAGTGGTTAACTACGCAATGCAGTAAACTTGTTTGTTTTAATTCCTCTAAGAAACTTGCTCCAAAAAAGTGGACACCTCTCTTCAATACCCTGCCTCGCGCTGTGGGCGTATATACTCCATGTGAATTCATAGATGCCACCAGCGAAACTCCCCCGAATGATGTTGTCCAAGAGGGTATGAAACATTGGAAGGGTTTTTTTAGTAGGATTTTTCCTGGGTACAAAAGCCTCTTACTTAAAGTTCGCAAGCATTGTCGAATTAGATGGAAACTTAAAGGGGGGAAGCGTGTGTATTATATTGATGGCTTATCTATTTCAAATTCTCGATAGCGAATGAAGAAGACATGTGTTAGATTTGGATATCTCCATCATCAATAGCAAGCCTTTTATTATTACCCCACGGAATCCGTCTGCTGGTCATGCTAGAGAACGGATTCTGTCTATTTCGGTTTGGGTTAATCTTATATACATTCCTACAGTCTTTCAGAATTTAGTTGGGATTGACTGGTTGTCAAATCATATTGGAAAGCTCAACTGCTTCGATGCTAGCACAGTGAATAGAGAATGTTATGTTTATGAACGTGCCTTGATCAAAATAACACCGAACAAGCTGCTACTAAATCATATCATGGTTATCCTTGATGGCCATGTTGGTTATGTAGATGTCACGTATAACTGGAAGCCTGGTATATGTCTCACTTGCCAATCCTTTGGTCACATCTCAAAAGCTTGTAAGATTGCAAGAAATGCCCTCATTCCAGTCAAGTTGCCCCGTATACACCCCACTTAGAGTTTGCATTCCAAAAGTGACATCAGCACCCTCTGTTGTGACTACTGGCACCTCTATCGCTACGCCTGACTTACCACTGATGTTGTTCCACCTTCTATTCCAGATATTCCTATTGTTATTCAGGCGTCTGTGCTTCTTGATGTTTTCCAAGTGCTTCTATGAAATTTGGCTTTGATCTTATATATTTTAAATCATTTAAGTCCTATTAAAGCTATTTTTGACCAAAAACGAATATATGCATAATTGTATAAAATGTATAAACGTTTATTTTATTAAGATATATTTATATTATAATTTTTTAGAATAAATAATATATATATATATAATATTTAATATATATATACAATATTTAATATATATATATACATACATATTTTTAATTTGTATGTAGACTATATATAAAAACAATTTATTTATTACTCTTAATCCTAATATATATATATATATATATATATATATTATAAATACATAATAAAATTATTCAATAAAATTATGTGATAGATAGGTTTCAAAAAATATTCTTTTATCAGAGAATATTCTTTTATCAAAGTTTCTTCATGGAAATATTAATAAACAATATTTTTTCTAAAAAACATAGACTTAAAAAAATTAGGACATGTATATATGTTTATATATATACACCCACATAAATATATGTGTGTGTGTGTGTATATATATATATATGTATGTATGTACATGTCTTAATTTTTTAAGTTACATTCTATAAATTGTTAGTTTTGAAAATTGTTGTTTGTTGAAGATGTTTAAGAATCGAGTAGGGAGCCCGTCTCCTTGAAAAACCTTACCTGTGCAATAAAGAAAAAGAGTGCAGCACTCTCCATTATGCAACTCATGTATAGTAACATATAACACTTCACTAAAAAACAAGTACAGAAAAAACACCTCCTCTATCAAACAAATGTTACCTGATCCAACCAATCACCAAAAAACCAAAAACAAAAATCTAAATCAGCACTGCAACTCATCCAGTGTTAGTAAAGCTCAATCCCTCATTGCAATGCAAAGCGCATCTCCTCCCGATTACACCGTCGCATACGACCATGCAATTGCAATCGAATGTCAATCTCTGTAGGCTTAAATCGTAATTAATTTAGAATGCTTTATTCTCCAGTTGTCATTGATTCCTTTCCAACCAAGTATGGTGAATCACCATCGAGGTAGTTGTGTAAGCTAAGTCTTGCATAGCATAAAACGATGGATATCTATGAACTAAGTAAGATGATAGTTGCTGTAAGGAGTCATTTGATTCGACTCACGGATCTAGCTTCTCCATAAATTGGCTCTAAAGATACTACAATCGCACTGTATGCATGCATTCTTATGGTTTTCTACTTTTTCATACATAGCGCTAACTAGTGGGTCGATCTGATTTGGGTAGACGTTTTAAATATGTTATGTGTGTTGTGAGGGAAACCTTTCATGGAGTAGTTCTATGCCATATAAACTTGTAATTCATATTTATGTCTTCACATTGTCGTATAACATCCCATATACAACAGAAAACTTGAACTTGTTGATATGAACAATTTCCCAATAGAATTGGGCTTGGAAGTTATTTAAACTGCAATTGTCAAATATCAGGAGAAATTTCTCTTGTATCTGGTAATAAGTGCAGTTAAAACATATAATCTGCTTTGATTATACAACTAACTAAGTTTTTAGCAGTTCCACAAACATGCACTCTACTCCACCCTGAACAGTCTACTAATGATTTTTGGTTGATCAAATGATCAAACTACGGCGAGGTGTTCTCCCCATTAATCTTTTCTTCATTCATAGTTTTACATGAGACATCTCACCGACAAAGAATTATTTTCACTGTTCTAGACTGATTTGCAGTAATGGGCATGACCTAGAAATTGTATTTTGTAATGCATTTAGCATTCACTCACTTACTCCATAAACATTACTTAGTTAACAAAGACCACAATATTTTGATTCGCGTTGATAAGTCTAAATCCAAAATTTTACGTAAACTAATACTACCTTCGAACTTTGGTTTACGTAAAACATCCCATAAAATTCTATGTATCTTCCCATACCAAAAAAATGTATACATAATTTATTGATCTTGTGTAGGACATAAAATGGAAGATGGTATATAATCAACCAATATATAACTATTGGAGTTACAATACTGTGAATTAACTAAACCCTTCCAACCATTGTAAGTAATTTACAATCCCATGTGTCCAATAATTTGTTACTTTGTTCAGTAGAGGAGTACAATGCATTGTATACATACAATCCAATGTCAAAGGCACACCCAAGATATTTCAACATTAATTCATGTTCAACTATATTCAAAATTGCGCAGTTAAAGCGCTCAGTGGATTCAATGCGACAGAATGCAAAAATTTGCAACAGGGATAAACGAGGAAATACCGAGATATAATTGATGGCTTTAAAATAGCATATAAAATGCATACTTAATGCTTTTAAAAATATATAAACGATAAATGAATGAAAAATCAATATTCAGTTTAATTATAATTAGTACATTTTGAGTTTTAAATAAAAACTTCTACAAATAAATGTAAACTTTTATTTAGCTCAATTAAATTTAATAAACTATAAAAGTACTTTTTGTTCTGATAATATATGTTAATTTTTTTTAATTAAATAAATAATTTCACAATTTTTATAATGTATAAATGTCATTTCTCATTGCTAGCCGTGCACCCCTTTACTGAAAAAAGTTGAAATTTAGCTTGATTTGTTGTAAGATCCACCACAGATTTCAGCACCGCAAAAATAGTGGTCATGTACATAGCATTTTCAGTAGTAGTAGCTCACATCATCCGTGTATAACAAGTGAATGACACTGGGCTGTGTCTTAGTTATAGACTGTATAAAATACATCACTTTTACCAACATCTATCGGTATAAAAAAATACTCCATTGGTATGTAAAATAAACATGAAGACAAAGGGTCACCTTGCCGCAAACCCCTATTTGACGTTATGAATCCTTCCGCCTATCCACCATAATAGAGAAAGATGAAGTACTAATACATTCATATATGACCTAAATAAGATATACTGGGAAATCCATAATATGAAGCATGTAGCACACAGACTCACGGTTAGCCATATCATAAGCCTTCTACAAGTTAATCTTTATGCACATTTTGCCGCCTCCTTTTTTTAGAGAAATCTCGATCTAATTCATATGCAGGCCCGGCCCTGGCCCAAGGCGACCAAGGCGGCCGCCTAGGGCCTCCGGCCGGGAGGGGCCTCAGCTTTTTAGTTTTTCTATATATAACCCAAGTTGTAGGGAAATTATTGAATAGGTAAATAGCTCAATGGTTGAGTGTATGGGCTTCTAGTTTGAAGGTGGGGGGTTCGATTCTTGGTTGTTACATTATTTGCGCATTGCCAAACTAAATTTTTGCTTGCTGCATGCTGCCTTTATTTTTCCCGCCTTGGGCCTCCATCACCTCAGGGCCGACCCTGTTCATATGCTAATAAAACATTTTCTCCAATACTTCTGCTAGGTATGAAAAATGATTGATTTTCTACCGTTAAAAAGGGGAAAAAGTTAGTTCTATGACATGTCACTTTTGCTAGTATTTTATGTAAAACGTTAGCGCAGGAAATGGATCTATAGTCTTAAACTGGTTGAGGCTTATCTTCAAGTTATGAAATTATGATTTAATCCTTTTGGAATCTGCTTAAAACAACAAAAAATTCTATCATAGCTGTCATTAAATCCTCTCGCATGAAGTCTCAATGGAGCTTGTAAAATTTCGAGGTGAAACCATCAGGCCTCGGACTTTTAGAATCATCAACGAGAACAGTGCCTTTTTAATTTTATCCATGGAGATTGGTGCAACTAAGTATCCTCTATCCTCTTCATTTATACACATTCTTGGTTGAAATTATGGAAAAACAGTGTTAGCATCTCCATTGAACCAATTTTGATAATAAGTAATAGCCTCCTCCTTTATGGTCGTGGGATCGTAGATATAATTGTCATGTTCATCCAAAAGAGCATGATTTTTATTTCTATGTCACCACATGGACATCTTAACATAGAAAAAACTTCGTGTTTATGTCTCCATATTGTATCCATGATACTTTATTGTGCTCTTTGAAAAACTAATATTGCTTTTGGACCTGGTCATTAAGTTGCAGATTTTTAATATACATGTTGCTGAAAAGAACATTGTTTTCAGGTTTTTTATTGCTTTTATGTAAAACCTCATTAATTTCCTCAAGAAGTTTAATTACAGTGGCTCCGTTTGCTTAATTGATTCCATTGTTAGATTTTGGCCTGACAGCCTTTAATCTACGCATAAATTTGTAGCTCATTGTACCCTATGTGTCAGTAGTGTAACCATCCACAATGCATCGGTTATACCCATGCATATAACATAAATGACAATGTTGACATATCTGAAGGGGTGCACTTTTATGCTTTTCAGTTTGTTGAGAGTGATTAAAATAGGTGTATGACCACTCAACTGTGTTTGGAAGGGCAATGATGCTGAATTGGGGGAACATAGATGTTAACTCATAATTTATTAACAATTAGTCTATGTTTGTTGTAATTACTTTATGTTGCCATGTATATTAGCAATCATGCATGTAATATTCAATCAATCCAAAATTATATAAACAATTTTTAAGAATATTTAAAAGCAATGAAGGGATTAGCAAACCTCCCTTTATATCGGTTGGATTAAGAGCATTATTAAAATCCCCCATAATCTTCCACGGTTGCCCTGCTGACGATGCGTTGAGGCATAATAAATCCCATAGTTCCATTTGTTCAAAAAGTAATTATTAGCATAGAAAACTATACAACACGTATATCAGCCACCTTTGTTTGTGATAAGCAATGTGATATGTTGTTTTGACCGGCTTATTGAATGTAAATGAGTTGCTACAGCAGAGCTCAAAAAAAAAAGATGAAAAAATCTTTTTTTATTTTATTTTATTTTTATCTCTCTCACATATAGTACTTTTCCATAACATGCTTATATAGCTTCTACAGAACATTCTAGAGAACTCTATAGATGACCTTTTCTAGAGAACTCTATAGATGACATTTGATTACTTGGTTCATGAACCTACAATAAATAAATATGAAAGTCCTTTGATTACTTGGTTCATGAACCTATAATAAATAAATATAAAAGTGCATTAATTTCAACACTCCCCCTTAATGCACTTGTTTGACAACTCCAACGCGTTCACGTAAGTAGCAGAATTTTTCTTTTGGAAGAGCCTTTGTACACTTTGTTTTCTCCCCCTTCCACCAAAAATCCTTGTGGTTGCTCAACGTAAATTTCTTCATCTAGCTTTCCGTTTAAGAATGCTGACTTAACATCGAGCTGGAAAATTTTCCATTTCTTTTGTGCAGCAAGAGCAATCACGGTTCTTATGGTTTCAAGACTTGCTACTGGGGAAAATGTTTCTGAAAAATCAACGCCGGGCTTTTGAGTAAAGCCTTTAGCGACTAGCCTCGCCTTATGCTTTTGAACTTCTCCATTTTGATTTAATTTTGTCTTGTAGATCCATTTTAACCCGATAATTTCTTTTCCTTCAGGTTTGTCTACAAGCTCCCATATTTTGTTCTTCTCAATCATGTGCATTTCTTCTTCCATTTCTTGCTGCCATACTTCATGTTTCTCAGCTTCTTCAAAATTTTCTGGTTCAGTAACCACAAAATTACAAAATTGATATATTTCACTCATTCTTCTGAATTTTCTTGGTGGAGTTTCATTCTCATCCTCTGATTCAGATGTGTGAGTGTGTTGATCTTGTTCTTCTGTTTCTTCAGTTTCTATGTGTTGATCTTGTTCTTCTCTTTCTTCAGTTTCTTCATTTATTTCCAGAGAACTTGGTAGATTGACATGTTCAACTTGTTTTTCTTTCCAATCCCAGGCTGCATTTTCATCAAATAGAACATCTCTACTAACAACCAATTTGTTAGTTTCAACATTAAAAAGCCTGTAATCTTTAGTCTCCAGAGTATAACCAGTAAAAATACATTTTTTACTTTTATCATCAAGTTTAGAACGTTTCTCAGCAAGTATATGAACATAACCAATGCAGCCAAATATTCTTAAATTACTTACAGATGGTTTTTCCCCACTCCATGCTTCAATAGGTGTCATGTTTCTTACAGCTTTTGTGGGACACCTGTTGAGGATGTACACAGCTGTGTTTGTAGCTTCAGCCCATAATGTCTTTGGCAGTCCTTTTTCATTCATCATTGACCTGGCCATTTCAACAATTGTTCTATTTTTGCGTTCTGCAACTCCGTTTTGTTGTGGATTGTACCCTGCTGTGAACCACTTCCAAATGCCTTCATCTTTGCAATATTCTTCAAATTCTTTAGAGGTATATTCACCTCCTCTATCACTCTGTATGCACTTAATGTCACAGCCACTTTGTTTACAAGGGCTTTAAATCTCTTGAAAGTAATGAATGCTTCTGATTTTTCCTTTAGAAAATAAATCCAAGTCATTCATGAAAATCATCAATGGAAATTATAAAATACCTTTGTTGTCCCAATGATAGTGTTTTCATTGGACCACAAATGTCAGTATGTATAAGTTCCAAGCATCCTTTTGCTCTCCATGATTTTCCTCTTGGATATGGCATTTTGTGGTGCTTTCCCATGATGCATCCTTCACACGGGTTCTTTTCATTTTGTATTTTGGGAAGGCCGTCCACCATGTTCTTTTCTTTGAGAAGCTTTAATCCCTAAAAATTTAGATGGCAATATCTTTTATGCCAAAGCCATGATTGATCTTCCACTTCAGCCTTTAGAGCATTGTAGTTGAATATTAGTGAAAAGTTCCTGTTCCTCTCCATCTTTACTTCTGCAATGGTCTGTCTCTTGTTTTTTTTCTCAAAGATTCTGCACATATTATCCTCAAATACAAGACAATAGTCATGTTCCAAAAGTTGTCCAACACTTAATAAATTTTCTTTTAAATCTGGAACGAGAAGAACATCTCGTATATATTTGACTCCAGATTTTGTGTTGATAGAAATTGTTCCTTTGCCTTTTGCTTCTGCAACAGCTCCATTACTCATCCTCACCTTTGGGTTTATTATTGTATCAATCTGCACAAAGATATTTTTATCTTCACACATATGATTGCTCAATCCACTGTCTATATACCAGGCTTTCTTGTCTTCAGGAATGCTGGAATGACAAGCATAAAATATTTGCTCTTCCTTGCTGTCCTCCTTTTCTTCTGTAAAATTTGCCTTCTCGACAATTTTAAATCTGCAGTCTTTTTCAATATGACCAAGCCTTCTACAATAATTACATTGAGGCTTACCCTTGAACCAACATTTAGATGTTATATGACTGGTTCTTTTGCAGATGTTGCAAAAAAAAATGGGTTAGAACTTGTACCTCTATCATTCTGATTATTTTTGTAAGTGCTGGAATTGTCTTCTCTCTTCTTCCTCCAGTCTGACTTCTTTTGCTCCTGGTTGTAACCACCCTTCTTTGCAAATTGTTGTGGCTTCACCTTTGCTTCAGATAGAAAAGCATTTTCTGATTGCTCAGCCTGTTTAAGTCTTCTTTTTTCATGTGCTTGAAGAGAGCCCATCAATTCTTTTACGGACAACTTGGTAAGATCTTTTGTTTCTTCAATAACGGCAACAATATATTCATATTTATCTGTTAAACTGATCAAAATTTTCTCCACAACATGTTGATCAAAAATATTATCACCATAGGTTTTCATTTGATTCACAATCTCCATTACACGAGCATGATAACTTTGTATATTTTCAGAATCCTTCATTCTTAAATTCTGAAAATCTTTTTTAAGGGATTGGAGATTAATGCTTCGTACCTTTTTATCTCCATGGAATTCACCTTCTAGAATATCCCATGACTCTTTTGCTGTTGAAGCTGTTGATATCCTTGTGAAAATTGGTTTTGTGACTCCCATCTGAAGTTTGCTCGGTGCTTTTGCATCTTGGCGACGAGACGTTTCAATTTTCTTTAATTTTTGTTCAGGCAAGTTTGTTTCATCTTCAGGTTCTGTAAACCTTTTCTCCACAATATTCCACAAGCCTTCTGCCCTTAGAACAGTTTTTATTTTGATCTTCCAGTAGTCATAATCTTCACCATCAAAGACAGGAATTAGAGATGATTCTGAATTTGATGCCATGAAATCACTTCTTGTTTCAATCCCAGATTAGAATCGAAAAACCGCTCTGATACCAATTTGAAGGAATGTAAATGAGTTGCTACAGCAGAGCTCAAAAAAAAAAAGATGAAAGAATCTTTTTTTATTTTATTTTATTTTTATCTCTCTCACATATAGTACTTTTCCATAACATGCTTATATAGCTTCTACAGAACATTCTAGAGAACTCTATAGATGACATTTTCTAGAGAACTCTATAGATGACCTTTGATTACTTGGTTCATGAACCTACAATAAATAAATATGAAAGTACTTTGATTACTTGGCATGAACCTATAATAAATAAATATAAAAGTGCATTAATTTCAACACTTATAACATCATATGACCAAACAGTAGTATCAATCATCATTTTAAAAAAGCTTATGCCATTATTCTGAATAATCATCCAGTTTGAGATCACCAATTGACTCGTTGGTTAATTTGTTCTCAACCAAACCTAACAAAGTTAGGTTGTTAATTTTAAGAAGTGCGAATACATGGCTAATTTTGTCGTCGGTATACATATCTCTCATATTCCATGTCATAATATTCATCTACCCTCGGTGGAGCTCCTTGGTTTTCTTTTTGATGGAGCATCAATTGAAACTTTGGGATATATCTTTATTTCTTACTTCTTCTTATAATTGGTGTTGGTGTAAGCATGGGGAAGACATTTATTTTGCTGCTCAGTTTTCCGCCTACTTCCTGTATCTTAACTCTAGCAACAGAAATGGTCATTTCTTCTTTGTTTCCATCAGAAGTGTTTATGTAGATATCTACATCACTAGCATAGAAAACAGTTTGCTTACAAGAAGTTGCACCCACTTTAGTTACATTACCTCTTACTTTGCATGTAGGTATGTCTGCATTTGTCAGTATTTCAACATTACTTTCTGTAGATGCATTTCAAAAAGTCCTAATGAACTCTTTTTAATAGATTCAACCGATTGCTATATTTGTTCAAGTTCATCGGAAAAATCTTCAGTCATATCCTACAACACAGAGAAGTGGCTATAATATGTAGCATTCATCACTGTGGATTCAGAAGTACTTGGGTTACATATAGAAGAACTACTACTGGTAGCAAACTCAGTAGCAAAGTCTAAAACAATGTGTTTTGTTGTTTGTACATTATTATGCGGACATGATTCCTCTGTATTTGATACTTGTTGAACTTGTACGTTATTATTTGTTTCTACGTCGTGTTTTGGTTTTCTAGGCTTGCGAAATAGTAATTATGCAGTTGGGATGATTATGCCTAAATCGTTTACACTTGTACATGGTAACATACGTCTCTTGTATTCTACTTGTATGTTGTCAGTCTCTCCATTATACAATTATATATATATATATATATATATATATATATATATATGTCAATGTGTTGGAGGTTATGAGTTCGAACCCCATACAAATGAAATTGAATGGATTGTTTGAATAAAGTACCTCTTTTTCTATTAAAAAAATTATCTATTCGTATTAAAGCCTATATATGTTTATGTACATATGTATTTTAAAAAATATTAATATTAAATATATATAATATGTACAACAATTAAAAAGGTGATATATATGTGTGTGTGCGTGTGTGCGTATATACAACGAACATTATAAATATGAAATGTCTAGACATTTTATCGTAAAAATCAATATCTAATTTTAAATTTGGAATTTAGGTGATTTTTTATTCACGTGACTTATACATATGCACATTTATAAACATTATATTTTACAAACATTATTTATAAAACTATATGTGTGTATATATGAAGATGGTTCAGTTACATCATAAATAGTGCAGTACCTATATAGCTTCTTGATTTCCACTACGGTATCAGAATTAAATAACATGGCTTTCTCCCTTTTTTCGGATTGTGGTGAAAATTAGGGGCAACAAGGGTGTTATAATATTTGAGCTATTATTGAATCTATACACACACACACACACACATATATATATATATATATATATATATATATATATATATATATATAACAGATATATATAGTGAAAATGGATACGCTTTTATTAACTTCCAAAAAAATACATACAAAGGTTAGCATACTAACCCGATTAACACACACGCATAACATAGATAATTTAAGGGAAATAAAAAAACATTAAAACTATTGCATAAACTAAAAATAGACCTATGATGTGTCACCTACGCCAAGGCTCAAGTGCGATCTCTCTGCACTTCACTTCAACCGACGGAAGAAATGCAATCTGAATTCCAGTGGTTTAAATATTTTAACAGTATCTGTATATATATATATATATATATATATATATATATATATATATATATATATATTCATGTATATCACTACAAAGAAAAATGCTATTTCAGATGGCTTAAATTTGTCGGCGGCCGTCGGAAATAGCCGTCGCTTTTAGAGACGTCAGGGAACAGAGTTTCTGACGGCTTCCAGCACGTCCCGTGGTTTGTGTTTTCGACAGCTTCAGGCGGTTTGTAACGGTTTCCAACAGCCGAAGCAAGCCGTCGGAAACCGTTACATTCACAACGCCAATTAACCAATGTAAGTCATCGGAAACCATTACAAATTCATATGCCAATAAGCCATCGGAAAATCTGGTTTTTTTTTTTGTATTTCAGCTGCTATTTACCCTTCCAACTACATTTCTCACACAAACCACTATCTCGACAACAATATATAATACCAACATACCAAATATCAAGATAAAAATAATTCTAACTCAATCAATCAACAAAAACAACATAAATTTCACCACAAACTCAAACCACTAATTATACAATACATAAATTTGTACATATCATATAGTATACCATCATAATAACAATATATACATCAAGTCTAGCATCAACTCTACCACAAGAAGTCTACAATCAAGTCTACCATTATAATATGTACAAATATCAACCCACGGTCTAGTCAAGAAAAATCATATACGTACACTTCCCCAAAAAAAAAATCTACCTCGCACTTTTTCACTGATCATCCTCTGCAGAGCCAGCTGAAGATGGAAAGCAGCCATACTACTGCGTGTACTCGGTCAAACGCTGGCCTAGAAGCTGAGTTATCTCAATGGCCTGGCGATGATTATGATCCTCAATCTACGCCACCCTAGACCTCAACTCCTCAATCTCTGCTAAGTCTATATCAGCTCGAGTCTGCCTGTTGCGTCTCTGACTACTAGCCTGTAACAATTATCTAAAAATATTTTAATCATGTGCGATTATATTAATTATGTACAACTCGTAAATGTTATTTTCTTTCTAAACTAAAAATTAAATTAAGGAAACAATCGTTTACCACTTGATTTCCGAAGCCATAACGCCTATTCCGCGTCGCTGGATCCATCATTAACGGGAATATAATGTCCTCCTCATCAGTCGTGAGCTGCTCTTGTCCAGTCTCAGATAGATGTTGCTGGTACTGCTCCATAAACTTGGCTTGCGAGACAAAATAAGAATGTAGATAAAATTAATATCATGATATCTTATTTTATTATAATTTTAACAATTACTACATATACTACTACATAAACTGAAATCTTACATGGCACTGCCTAGATTTGTCATTTTGCCACGTATATGAGATGGTCCCATCTGGATTGACACGCTCGATGGCATGCGTACGAGTGAATACGTCCATACGCGAGACTGGACCCTGCACCTCAGCCTTCTGAATTTGATTATTACATTCAATTATTACAAGTTTAAAATTATATAGCAAATTAATTTCTTATAAGCCGCATTTATAAAATTTACCAACTCTTGTTGATACTGCTGAAAGGACTTAGATCCTCCTCGATGCGTGACTGGATTTGCAGACTTTCTTTCTACCTCTGCCTGTACATTCAAAATTTGTTACATTATTTATCGATCAAATTTTTTTTTTTTTTAGTACACTTACCTTTGCCTCATATGTATTCCAATATTTGACAAATCCTTCCCAAATGGATGCACCCATCCAACTAGGCTTTTTCATGTTTTTCTTTAATGTAGATATGTCATCCTTATAATTCTTTCTCATTTTTTGCATTTAGTAGGTCCGCGCCAGCTGTAAGTCGTGCGTCTGTATATAAACCTCAGTCTGCATTTCACATTAAACAAACATTAGCAGTAAAATATGTATAGTATATCAGCGACTAAAAAAATTAAAATGGAAAAATATATAGAAGAATATACTTACAAGGACGTCCTGCCAAATGCACTCTATAATGTGAGGTGGGATGGTACCAATTTTGGCTAACATGCTGACATCCTAGCCCTGTACGCTGCTATCGACACATATAGAATAACCTTCGAAGGTTGTAGGTTGAAACTCCTGTGTTAAATATGATATACATAAGTGTATAGTTGGTAAAAATATTATCGTGCTAAATAAAGTTTATTTTTTACCCCGTTGTCATAGGCACTAAGGAGACGATTGGACGCAGTAAATGCAGCGATGGACGAGAACCATTGCCTGAAGAAGTACCTCTCGATGACATACCTGTCACATACAAATCATTTTAAAGATAATAATAACATGATATTGAAATTTATTTTACAGTTAATTGAAACGGACGATATAAGTTGCTAAATAAATTGCATATCACTACAACAAAAATACCATATTACAACTTTAATTTTACAACGGTGGTAAAAACACCGTTGTAATAAATGTTTTTTACAACTTTTTTTCAGAAAAGTTGTAATAAACTTATTTTTAACAACTGTGTTATTTTGACCGTTGTAATAAAAGCCTATCACAACTTTTATTTTTTGACTGTTGTAATATATGACTGCGTTATTTTGACAACTGTGTTATTATGACCCTAAAATTATATTGATCTCAATTAGATATACATACATACATACATACATATATATATATATATATATTTAGGGTGGATAAATGAATAAATCATTTATTTATGTACATATTGAATATATAAAAATTGTACATTTTTAAAATTGTGAACAAATATACATGCTAACACACACATATATATATATTTATGTATGTATATATATAGGGTGGATAAATGAATAAATAAATAAATCATTTATTTATGTACATATTGAATATATAAAAATTGTACATTTTCAAAATTGTGAACAAATATACATGCTAATTTGTATATTGTGTGTGTGCGCAACATGGAAATTGGTCTAACTGTTGTAAACATCGATTTAAGTATTATAAAATGGCTTAAGGGTTATAAAGCCCAATAAAACCTAAGGGGCAAAGCTGTCAATTGGCAGGAAAATAACCCTACCCGTGTCAATGTAAGAAAGGAGAAACGAGTCGATCATATTTCATTTATCTCGTTCAAAATAAAAGAAAACAATAATGGTCGAAGCCCTAGTGACTGGAAATTGGGGGGAAATCGATCATTCTGACGCCTCGCATCAGATTTGGAGTCGGATTCGTGATGGATACGAACTCGAGGGCGAGAGTAGCGAGTCTAGGAGGATCTCGCAGCCAAATCGAGATCTCAAAAGGGAAAAAATCGAGATTAAACCCACGGTGAGTGTATTTTCCTCTTTCCCTTTGGCTTCTAGATCAAAAAGATATCAACCCTAGCTAACGAAGCAGCCGTCGTTCGGTTTTTTAGGGTTCGTAGATTGTTATTCTTTTTGATCGGTATATTATCTCTGTCCAATTTTATTGTTTTCAGATGATTTTATCTCATTTGCAGTTTATTGAGTTTTTACTGTAAAAACATTTTAAATTTGAGGCTCAAGTTCATATTTTCTCAGTCTTGTTTAAATCTAGTCTATTATTATTTATTTTAAAATTGAAATTAATGGTTGAAAAGCAAGTGATGAAGAACCAGACAGGGACATCAGCAACTCGTTAGAAGTGAATTACTTCTAGTGAGGATGATGACTAAGTCTTGATGGGAATCTCTCTGATGCTTTTTGTTTTATTTCATAATCTTTTGAGCATGAAAATTACTTCTAATGATGCATTAATTGCACGTATTAACAGATAATACATAAATGATGATTCACATGTTGTCACTACCACTGAAGATGTGGTTTTCATGCCAGTGTTTTTTTCTGATGTATTTGTTGTCTGTAATTTCAGTTTCTGCTTAAATTTTAAAATGGTGACTTACCGATTGCTCTTGAGGGTAAAACAGACTTGGACTCAGAATGTTTGCTCATTAATTTAGTGATAATGAAACTTGGATAGCAGTCTTAATGGTAGTTGTCTGATGCGTTTAAACATTTGATTAATTGGTGCGTTATCATGTGATTGTTTTTCCAAGGAGGTTGCAATGCTGGTTAAATCTGCATGGGGGTTATCTGATGCTCTTATGTATGATATAATACCCTGATGATCTGCTCAGTACGGCTCTTGTGTTGCTAGTTTTATTTTGCATGTTCTATCTAATCATTTGTTAATTAATGTGATATTTACTTGGATATTATTGTTTTACTTGGATATTATTGGCAATTTATTCACATGTTGGAATAAATTGAAATTACATGGTAAAAAAAAGGATCAGAAAGATATAGCTGTCTAAATAAGCTGATAAATTCTTTTTTGATTTTTTTTATTATGATAAAGGATGATTTAATTTCTGTGTTCATGCATGTCACACAAATTCATATGTGGGGTAACATAGAAAAGTGCTGATATATCCTGATTTCGCTCCATATTATCCTTTGTTACAACGTAATTAACACATCAGCTGTAAGCTGCAATGTTGGTTTAAAAAAACTTTTTGTTCTTTTTTCTAACAACAGACATGTTCTTATGCAACAGGTTTGATCACTGCAGTGAACTTGCATCAAAATGGCGTAAAGATTTCGTTGTCTGTGACTAGTGTACTCCCGTTGGATATGCAAATTTTTGTGGATCACTTGTGCTTGTACTAAGTTGCTTTGTAACGGTCGAGTATGTAACGAAATGTTGCCTAAAACTTATTGTTTGTAATACTGAGTATTTGAGTATTTTAATAAATTAGTTTGCAAATAACTGTAATATCTGATTTGCTTATGGAGTATTGCTATATTTAGTGTATTGTTTGTCTATTTTTTTTAAAACATAAATGTCAATCGCAAGTGCGCATAACAGTTGTAGTAGATTTTATTACAATGGTGCATAACTGTTGTAATAAAGTTTATTACAACAGTGGAAAAAAGTTGTAAAATATACATATTACAACGGTGTTGCAACGGTGCAAAAAAGTTGTAAAAGATATTAGTCTATTACAACTTCTTAATACACGACGGTTTGCCCACCGTTGTAAAATGTATATTACAACGGTGTTCCACCGTTGTAATAGGGTCATTTTGTTGTAGTGATAAACGGAAATCAAATTGTTTATACTTGTATTAGACTGGGTCTCATATTCGAAGGAGAAACATATTACATTGCAGTTTTAAGATAAATAAGTTGGAAAAACTGCATATGATATGATGAATGTAAATAATTATCATAATATTCAAAAATTTAACAGAGTTGCATGAATTGCAAAATATACGTCGTATACTCCATAATTACATTACAATTAGAAATGTAATACTCATTATTTACAACAGTCATCATCGTCTTCTGATTCAGAATCGGTCTCAGATTCTACAAAATCTTCCTCCGTACTCTCGAACGCTTCTACCAAAACATTTGATTCATCGATCAGAGGTCTAAAATCTGCATGATCGTCTTCAGTTATTATGTTATTGGTCTGCTCAAGATCTGCTTGATAGGCTTCTTCATCTGG
This sequence comes from Allium sativum, assembly GCA_030737875.1. Taxonomy (NCBI): domain Eukaryota; kingdom Viridiplantae; phylum Streptophyta; class Magnoliopsida; order Asparagales; family Amaryllidaceae; genus Allium; species Allium sativum. Next base: position 616,953,308 of record CM060918.1, on the reverse strand, counting down.
AATATTCTTCCCATCGAACGTAAATTTGGCTTTTTTTTTAAAAAACTGCCAACCAGTCTGCTTTATCTCTTTTTAGAGACGGATAAGGAGCGTGATAAGCTTGAAATGCATGTTTGGCTAGTACAAAAGGATCATAGTTGTGATAGTGCGATGTATGCTTTATTTCAGTCGGATTATAATCCTTGTGCATATTTATCCCAGAACCTGGAGCACTGCTAAACCAATTGCATCTAAATAGAAACACCTCCTCTGAATGTCGTGAGAAATATGTCAATTGCAAAATTTATGTTAGAACGCCATAAAAAACATTAATGTGATTATCTAGATCGTCACTGCCTTTGACAAATATAATTATATTATTTGTTAATTTCTCTGCACTGTATTCTTTAGTGTTAAATTTTATATCCATTAACAAAGTATATTGGATATGTCTTGACCACTCTTTTGGGTCCCACTGTAAGATGTTTCAACCCATCATCATCAACACAATTTCTGGGTTCATAAACGTAATTTGTAAACTAACCAGAAAATTCTTTACTAAGATCTTCGTTTGAATGTTCACGTTAATATAAACTGTATATATAAATAAAATATTGCATTAGATTATACACACGCAAGCACTATAGAAATGAATAAAACACTAATTGATATCTCATATTACCTAACAAATGGTGCAACTTCAGCACAATTTAGAAGAATATAATGTGTGCTACATGAAGATCTTTATCGTCTAGCCATTTGTCTATGCATTTCCCAGAAGGTCGACCATGTTGTATAAAAATTGATAACATTATTTGAGACGATTCTTGTTTGTAACGTCCCGTATTTTCCATGATCAGATATTTATTTTATTTTATTTCATTAAATACAGTTTTTAGATTTATAAATGGATTTATAATTCAGAATTCATTTAATAAACGATATATGAATGTTTTATTTATATATAATTATAAATTAAGCTCCTAGCGTCGAGGTAATTCATAAATTGAGTTTTGACTTCAATTAAATATACCGAATCCGATATAAGTCGGAATTCTACGAAACAAGAATCGTCTGGATCGATTTGATTATAATTTTCTAGTGTAAGAGAAAATTGAAAATTTCGTGTTATAGTTTGTTAGTTATGTCCAATTCAAATTTTCAATTAGTCGTTATGAAATTATTTATAAATTATAGCAATTAATTTAATAACTTAATTCGAATTAAAAGGGTTTTTTATCATAACTCGAGATAACGATCGAATTAAGCTACGAAACGAATTCCGTTGAATTTATATTGACGTTTAGAGTCATGAAAGATATATAGTTTGTTATTTTTGGAGATTGGATATTTCGGGTGTCCAAAATAGTGTTGTTTTACGCATAAATTTGAATAATGGATTATCAAACGAACTTTGTCTTCAGTGAAACTAATTTTATTAAATCTATAATGGTTAGATGTAGTAGTATTTTGAGTTTCAAGTTAATTGGATTTATTTCATAATCGTGGGAAATTTAAACGCGTGTTTTTCATGTGTGAATTATAAAGGACTTTTTACAAATGACATCGGAATTTGACGAAACCTATCCCATCGTGTCCGAAATATTTTTCTATGCTAAGATTACAATTTTCATCGAAAATGGAGATTGTATATGGCGGTTTTATCATGTTACTTCATAGCAAAGTTTCGGTATAATATTTTAATATTATTTCTAACCCTATATATAAAAACCCCAACATCTGACCCTATTTTTTGTCAAAAACAAATGCATGGTCAATCCTTTATACAACTGCCGTTTAAAATGTTCATGGCTGAGAACTTCCTACCTTTCCTACTATATTTCCCCACATCCGTTCATCAAATAGCAAAGTGACCAACTGTAGAAAGGTTCAACTCAATGAGATCGATAAGTTGTACGGTCATGCTCGGATATAATTCAACATGGTGACCGGAATTGGACTCGAAAGTCGTGGCGTTTGGAGGAAAATTGGTGGCGAACGATACCATCGAGCTTCACTGTATTCTGGGTAGTTGACGCTGGGTCGAAGGCGGTCGGGGTGGTGATCTGGGATCGGACTCTGGTGAACATCAGGGTGGTGCAACATGAAATTTTGAAGTTGAAGCACTCCTTTAAATCTACTTAACGTTGGTACATGAATTTATCTGGACCAAAATCTACTTCCAAGCTCATATTGTATTTGCAAAGTTTCTAATACCAAGGTTTAGTTTGTAAATTCACGAAACGGATCAATTCTCGCATTCCTTGTCCTAATTCAAGTAACTGGAAAGAACCACGGATGAAAAAGAGCAATCTATATCAAGGACGGGTGTTTGTCCAGGCTTCATCCTTCGTGTTGATGCATTTAACTATTTACCCTGTGAGTAATTTAATAACCCAAGCATACAAACAGATTAATTCATTCTTGAACAAAGTGAAGTTTGCACGGGTAATAACCTGGACCAAATGGAAAGATGAGGCCAAAGTGGAAATGGTAAAATGAATCAATCAAAACAAAATACTGGGGAATATCATGCGTGAACAATGAGATTAATATATTGCTGGAGATTGAAGAAAACAAAAGTGGATCGGCATAATTAAACATAGCAGTGGTTAAGTTTTAAAGAGCAGCAGATATAGTTTTGATACATGAAAAATAAATGGGAAGCATACACGAATACTTGAACGAAGTGGAACAGACGCAAGTAGCTAGAAAATTATAGGGCCTCATGTGTCATTGTGTATAGTAAAGACATATTGGAATGTCTAATGAAGGGGAACAAAAGAAGTAGTATTCACGAAATCAAACAAGAAGTTGGCAACATAGGTTTTTAAAGTCTGAAAACAAAAGAAACTTGTATTTGAAAGAGCAGCAGTACATATATGAGAAGCTAGGCTCGCTGTAGAAATTGAAAGTAGGAGTTTAAAAGGGAAGAAGAGAAATAGTATGATGTGACGCCCCCAAACTTCCATGTAACGAAAGTAAGGAAAATCGTATGGAACATAACATAACTAGAACAACAACAGATCTAAGAGTATAGCAGAACATATAAATCATTGCAGCGAAAAGAAATGTCATCACAAACATCATCACTGAAACATCAGAGTATGCAGCATAGAATTACACTTAGCAAAATAGATGTCTTAAAAGGAAAAGAAATAGAGTCTCAATCTCTCAAATTACATCAATACTAAGTACTGTCTCAAAGTCTTAAGCAGAAAATAAAAGATAAAAAGAAAGTTTCTTTAGCATCTCCATCGGCAAGCTTCCATCCAGCGAATATCCAAGCCTAACCTGTCACTTGGCTGCCCGTGTAGAAAGAGGGCACCCAAGTTTGCAAAAGATGAAACAAACTACGAGTCAGTCATAGGACTGGTATGAGATATCTTAATTAACTAACGGGTTTGACAATCACGAGGACCACGCCGCTATCGCGGAATGGGTTTACTCCATGGGATTATCAGTGCAATAAATAAAGTATAACGTTAAATAACGCAATGCTTTTTAGAAAAATGAAACCATTATAAGACCCAAGTCCCATCACACAATGCAACGCAAACCGGAGGATGGGGTTTTACCTTATAATGGTCAAAAGATGATAAATACACAAAATACGATATTATTATTAGTGTGTATATGTTTAAAGAAAATATTTCAATTATAATATTAATCCTAGACGGCATAGCTACCATCTACTATGTCGCCATACTAGTTATACAATCAAAACCGCAAGGGGCGTATTGGAAATTGAGTTTCCATCATGAGTCAAGGCTAGGGAGGAGCTCCTGACCGATTCGAGACACTCTAGCAATGTCCCAGGATTCGGACGTTGGCGAACCCTTGGATACAGCAGGGCCGGTCCACAAATACTTTAGTGGATTAGTTATGCCTGAACACATGCCTCCCGATCCTATTGGACCTACAAATCAGCCGTGGGCGACCGATAAGAATAAACCGAGGCCTCGCAAAATTCCAACAACCACATAAGCAAATGTCAGCCAGTTTAAGCACTGACACCACTTCTAGCTAGAAAGAAACGTGTGCACTCCCTGCGTTTCCTTACTCCGTTTTAGACTCTACCGGGGTGTGAGGCTCGCGAAGTCACGATATACACAAAGCTATGCCTAAATAGGTTATGCTTTGATCATCAACCACAAGGCCTGCTTTTCAACAAAGCCTTGATCATTTGCATCTTAGCATGTCCCGTTGACAATCCATGCCATGAAATTAACAACTATCAATACACAACCTCTGAGGGTGTTGAGCGAAAGAATAAATTCTTTTGCCACCAACGGTTGTATATTAAACAACAATCAGTTTACATGGTATGAAGTTCAACATCAGACATGCATCCAATTACAAGTCCGTTCTGGGTCTGAACGGAACCGGAGACACCCGAGAGGCTCTCGTATATCCGGACAATCATCACATACGTCCGGACGACTACCGCCGAAATCCCTTCAGGGTAGCTACTCCTATCGAGGACCTCAGTAGCAATACATCCGTTCGATGCGAGGACCGCCGGTCTTCAACACCGTCTTCGTCTCTTCATCGACGTATAATTATTTGAAATGAGTAGAACTCGGACTTTTCAAATAATTATCGAATAATTATTATTTAAATCATTTCATATCATTAACATTTATTTAAAACGATATATCGCTATTTTTATTTATTTAAAAATAGCTCAATAGAATCAAACGACGCTTCGGGTTAAGTGTAGCTTTGGCGCTGTTTTTTCCCAAAATTTGATTTACATATATCTTGAAATCTAACCGTTGGATTTTGACAAAATTTGTCTTATTGGAAAGATCTTCCCAAAGCGATCCCAACGGTTCCGGTTTTGGGAAAATCCTACGGTTGGATCTTTCGGTACAATCGTTTAAAGTCATGATTGCCGAAACGCGAACTGCCGTGCATGATTCGTTTAATTTCTATTTATATTTATATATATAATTCCTTAAGCGATTACATTCACGTGAATATCACACCAAATAAAGGTGTGAATTATATACAAATCATATATTCATGTTTATAACGTTAGCTAAAACGTGTTTTTATTTCATACACCAATTTGATAGTATATTGACTATAAATTGTATTGTTCGTTCATTCATGATTTTTAATGTCAATTCATGTTTCAACTTCCGTACCTATACCAAGTGTAAATTTCTTTTAAAATAAACAAATTGCATATTTTACTCATTTCATTTTAAGGAGTGAAATTGTTGATTTCCATCCAATGAACAAAAAATGAATATTTTTGTTCAATCCCTTTTATGAACAAAATGTGAATTCCTTCCTATGCTTCTAACCTTACATTAAAATTGTATTTAATACAAAACATATTTCTAAATGAAATATGATTCTTATTCTCTTCCTTTTGAAAATTACATTAAAAATGCAACCTTTAATTCTCATATTTTATTTGCATTCGGGACTGCAAATAAAAATGTATATTATCCTATTCATGATTTATTTGCGTTGAGGAACGCAAATAAAAATGTATCTTTAAATTTGTAATTTTATTTACAACAAGGAATGTAAATAAAGTACAACTCTTTATTTCATGTTTATTTACATTAAGGGATGTAAATAAATAAAAGAAAAATGTAATCTTTCTTTTAATATTTTGTTCGCATCTAGATTTCTTCTACTAATTTGTTTGCATCTAAAATTGCAAACAAAAATGTATCTTTTTATTTATAATTTGTTTGCATCTAAAATTGCAAACAAAAATGTATCTTTTTATTTATAATTTGTTTGCATCTAAAATTGCAACAAAAATGTATCCTTTTATTTATAATTTGTTTGCATCTAAAATTGCAAACAAAACTGTATCTTTTTATTTATAAATCTAAAATTGCAACAAAAATGTATCCTTTTATTTATAATTTGTTTGCATCTAAAATTGCAAACAAAAATGTATCTTTTTATTTATAATTTGTTTGCATCTAAAATTGCAAACAAAAATGTATCTTTTTATTTATAATTTGTTTGCATCTAAAATTGCAACAAAAATGTATCTTTTTATTTATAATTTGTTTGCGTCTAAAATTGCAAACAAAAATGTATCTTTTTATTTTATTGTTTGCATCTGAAATTGCAACAAAAATGTATCCTTTTATTTATAATTTGTTTGCATCTAAAATTGCAAACAAAAATGTATCTTTTTACTTATAATTTGTTTGAATCTAAAATTGCAAACAAAATTGTATCTTTTTATTTATAATTTGTTTGCATCTAAAATTGCAAACAAAAACGTATCTTTTTATTTATAATTTGTTTGCATCTAAAATTGCAAACAAAAATGTATCTTTTTATTTATAATTTGTTTGCATCTAAAATTGCAAACTAAAATGTATCTTTTTATTTATAATTTGTTTGCATCTAAAATTGCTAACAAAAATGTATCTTTTTATTTATAATTTGTTTGATTTGCATGGAAAAATACAAATAAAAATATATTTCCTATTCTCTATGTTTTGTCTGTATAGTAGAAGGCAAATGAAAATGTGAAATTTTAATTTATATGCATTGTTTACATTGTAGAATGCAAACATAAAATAAAATCTCTTTTCTCTTTTTCTTTTTATAGCGGTTACATTTTGGAATGCAAACATAAAATGTAATTTTATAATTTCCTTCTATCTCGTTACATTAAGAAATGCAAAAGATGATATTTTATCTTTCCACAGTTTGTTCGCATTAAGGAATGCAACCAAAATGATATTTCGTTTTCTACATCTTGTTTGCATTAGAGAATGCAACAAAAATGATAATTTATTTTCTACATTTTGTTTGCATTAGAGAATGCAACAAAAATGATAATTTATTTTCTACATTTTTACATTGAAAGGGAAAATAAAAAAAAACTTATTTATTTGCGTTGAGAACACAAATAAAAATACATTTTTTTATTGTCAATATTTTATTTGTATTTGAGAACACACTAAAAAGTCATTCAATTTTTCTATGAAATATTTGTGTTTATGGGCACAAATAAAATGCAATTAAATGTTCTATGTAATATTTGTGTTTCAAATAAAAATGTAATCCAATGCTCTATGTAATATTTGTGTTTCAAATAAAAATGTAATCTAATGTTCTATGTAATATTTGTGTTTCAAATAAAAATGTAATTCAATATTCTATGTAATATTTGTGTTTCAAATAAAAATGTAATCCAATGTTCTATGTAATATTTGTGTTTCAAATAAAAATGTAATCCAATGTTCTATGTAATATTTGTGTTTAAGGACACAAATAAAATATTATTCAATATAAGATGTATATATTTGTGTTGAAACACAAATAAAAAGAATAACTTATTTTTCTATATATATATATATTTGTGTAGAAACACAAATAAAAAAGAATAGCTTATCTTTCTATATATATATTTGTGTAGAAACACAAATAAAAAAGAATAACTCATTTTTCTATGTTTGGTTCAAACAAATCAATTCAAATAGAAAGGCAATTTTATTTTCTCTATATTGAATTGATTAACTAGATAAATTCAAATAAAAAGCAATATTTATTTTCTCTATAGGTTGAATTGATAAATTTGATCAATCCCTTTTAGAAGTAAGTTGTATGATTTGATATCGAATCGATGATCTAAATCAATTCAGTATTACTATTATTATTTTAAACATTTTTTTTACCACATATAGATCTATGATTATTCATTATATAAATGAATATTGAATTGATTATCTAACTCAATCCAATAAAATAAAATAACGATTAAAATACATGACACTCTACATAGCAATCCATAATATCCAACAGACAATCATTATACAACATTCACACAATCAGATCTGAAATGAATAACTATAAATAAAAATAAATTAATTAATAAAAAAATTAAAAACAAGAGATATCTCACAGTCGTTCGTGGATTTAGCCAAAATTCCAACTGCTCAGAAATTCCCCGTTTCAGTCTAGAACTGTAGTTCAGGATCGTACGAGTCCAACGCTTTAGAAATTGTGTAATTCTGAGTTTATTTGACAAAGTTATGGGTAAAATACGATTAGGAATTAATTTAATCATTAAATTAAGTAAAAATAATTAAGTTAATCCATCTTCCTCCTTATAGTATTCTCGGCTGACACTTTATCCCTTTGTTCAAAACTAGGGTTGCCTCTATCTTCCAATTCAAGCCACCAGTGTTCGATCAGAGGATGTTGCAGCGAAGAGGACGGAGAGGCATACGCGTGGGGCCCGGAGTGGTTGAACTCGGCTGGATCTAGGGGGGTGCGACACGGGTTGTAGGCGGCGGATATGGGTGCGTGGTTCGAGGAGATGGTGGCACCAGAGAAGATCTAACCGTATGAGATTGTAGAGGAGGAGAATATCTTCAGTATGGGATAGAGTTTGGGTTTTAATTCGTTGTGGATTGGAAGAAATTGAATGGGGAAGTTTCGGCCATTGATAGGGGGGCGGCTGTAGGAGAAGGTGAATAGTGGGTTGGAAATTAGGGTTTTACAATCTTTTTATAATATTTAAATGTTATTTTTACAAAAAAAACCAAATCTCTTAAGGTATTCAGAATTTAGTCCAACAAGAAGCTACCCTACCCAATAACCCCTATTCCGGATCCATCTAACCATGTCTCGCAGGCCCAAGAGGTCAACTCAGCCCCCGTTTTTCAAATTTAAAATTAATTCTTTTTATTATTATTTTTTGACATATTCAAAAAATCCACCGGAGCCACATACGAACCCCGAAAAATCCCAAAAAAATATTTTTTGCTATGTCTTGACGATACGAATCCAAAAAAATTAATTTCATCAAATTCTGAGACTGTTCGAAAAATGGCTATTTTTCAGTCGTTCAATTTCGACTATATTTGACCAAACACAGTTTCTGTTGCCACGCTCACATACTAAGTCGGAAAATCCTAAAAATTGAAACCTAGCAATATTTTAACATTCCGGTTCCAACAAAAGTGGTTTCGTCGAAAACAGAGGTCGTTTGAAATTTGACTATTTTCACTGGCTTTAATATTATTTAAAAATAGAATTTTTAAATTTGGGCACATTTTCTAACCAATTTATTAAAAATAAAATTTTTAAATTGCTTCGGATTTTCCGGGTTGTTACATATGACATGTATGGAAGGAATGATGAACGAAGATGCATCACCGAATCAAAACGAAAAAAAAATACTGGAAGAAAAAGGGGAATATGGTCAAAAAGCGTGAGGCATGGTGGAACAAAAGAATTGGTTTTTGCCGGCTAGTGGGATGCTGGGCATGTTGTGATAATCTTTGAACCAGCATGTTTTGTTTGTCACCTATGTGCATGAAGTAAAAAAAGGTTTGGCAAAACAAAAGTGGGTTCATTATTAAAGAGAGTGTTGGCCAGACACAAATACTTTTGGACGTAAGTTTTTAAATTTGAAATAATTTAAAAAGTAATTAAATGTAAATAATTTATTAATTAAGAAATTATTAGTTGTTTAAATAGCATTACATTGAAATGTTAGTAACGTACTGATATGTTATCAGAATTGGGCCAAACCAGAGATGCTGGAACCCTATTGAAGAACATAACATTATGGAACTGATTTGGATATGCAGTAGAAAACCGGGATTTACCGTTAAGTTAAACGACTGTTTAATTTAACTGTAACCTAACCGTTTAACAAACGAATCAAAGTGAGTTTAACTCACTCAATTTTTATCCCACGTATATTTTATATACGTTGGGTTTTAATTTGTGTGCTTTGATTGATAATTGTTTGTTGTGTGCTGAATGTTATTTAAATATTGGTCGAATAGATCGATTTAAACATTCATTTATATTAAACGAAATCTAATCGTTATTCTAACGATTATTTCCAAACGAGGTAACTTACCTCGTTGGTTACATTTACAATAATATAAACGTTTTAAATTAAAATATGGATGATCGGATTACTGTTATTATTCATTTATTGTTAAATATTATATATGTTTGTTAAATTGAATAATATTATTTGAAATAACATATTTGGATGCAGGGAAACAGGTTGGAGGGATCCAACTGGGTTCCTCAAATTTATTATTATTTTATATTACCATTATATGAATTGTTTACCCAATATGGATTGGACAAATTGATTTAGTTGTTGACTAGAATTCAACATGTGTGTGGTTTTAACCAATGGGTAATATTAGTTGAGTAAATGGAATCAGATGACTTGAAAAATCAATCATTTTACAAATATGGATTTACCGTCAGGTGAATCGACAGAAATGAAGTTAAAAAAATTGTTTTATAACTGAAGATAAATTTTGAAGTCTATCATTTTTAAAGGGAAGTTTATTGTACAGGAAATAAATATTTAATACTTAGTATTTAAATTTATAAGAAATTATTAAGTGATTTTATAAAAACAATTCTTATGTTAACAAAAAAAATTAAGCAAGCAAGCAGAAATTAACTAAACGTTTAAGAGTTGGATTTAATTATCTCGAAGAGACGATTAAATGGAATTTTTTAATTAATTATATTATTCATTAATTTAAAAAGAGAATTAATTGGAATTGGTTAACGAGATAATCGTGATTTGGGTTGACGAAGTCAACCACTTTTATTGGGATTGATTTTCAAATTATATTAGTTTATTTTCAATTAATCTATTGAAATAGTTTATCGAACATTTGTTTTAATTTAATAAGACTTAGAGAGAAATTTATTATTTATTTTAGTTAATTTAGAATTTACCTACTTTTACAGTAGTTAATGATGAAGTAAATTATTTGTTTAATTAATAATAATTTAAGAGATTTCTTTTTAAGTGAAATTCATTTAAGTAAGAAATCAGAGCTTGAAATGGAATCGAGTTGAATTGTGAAAGGAGTTTCTGAACGAATTTTAAATCAAAACTCGAGTTTTTGTAAATAAAGTTGTAAAGGAATTTTAAAACAGATATGATAGCTTAAGATGAATGTTTACTTAACATTTGGATTAAGTAAAAAGGAATAGAGATAAAAAGGGATTTATATTAATACTGAGTTTATAAATAAGATTTATAAAAGATATGTGGAGTTAAAACGTCGATTTTAAATAGGTAAGACTTAATAAAGAGAATAAGTGAAATGAAGGAATTGAATTGAGATTTTTCAAAGTGAAAAAGGGTTGAATGAATTAATTAATATAATATGGTTTGACGAGTTATGATAAGAAATTAAATAATTGGAACCTAACTAGTGATTGGTTGAGTTGAGTAATTTTCTGAGTGTTAAATTGATATTGATTTCGGTCTTCGAGGTTTTAGGAAATTATCCTCTTACCAATTTACGGTCAGGAACTAATGAGGGTTGAAATACAGAAATGCATGGATAAGAAATAAAAGATATTTCCAAAGTAAAAAGGAAATAAAAGGCTTGCGAAAAGATAAAAAGGATATCTCCAAAGAAAAGGAAATAAAAGACTTAAGAATATATATAATAAAATTTCCAGAGTAATGGAAATGAAAAGGAATTTGTGCGAAAACATAACGTTATATTTCGAAGTATGGAAATGAGATTTAGAATGGTTTAATTCTAAAAGTTAAGTGTGGGCTATTGTTTTCATGTATTGAAACAAAAAGGGATTATCGTAAATGATTGTTTTACGAATAATAAGTTAAACTAATTTCCCATTTTAAATAATGAATAATATTGTGCAAATGATAATTAGATGGAATATTTGGTATTGTTATAAATTTATTTTTTAAATATTAAATTGAAATGGTTTTGCGGATATTGGTATATTAAAGTAAGAAGTGAAATGTTGTTTTCCCACTATTGGAATATTTAAATTAACTTTTCATTAATTATTTTCAATTAAATAAGCAAAATAATGTTCAGTACTAAGCCAGTAAATATATTTTTATTTTATGGTTGAATGGTATTTATTTGATAATTAAATAACCGACTATCAAATATGGCCAATATGATTGTTGGTACGGAAAGACCGGGATCGAATTTATATTCGAATACCATTCCGACCAGCAAATACAAAAATGTAGAAAATATCAAATGCTGATCGAGATGAAGCGATCGAAGACCATAAATCTTCATAAATGGAAGAACCACTTAAAATCTTTGTGTCGACGCGGAGATATATTGGGGTTCTATCATGGTTGAAATCTACGGATTGCAAGTACTACTCGCTACTGATCTATAGGGTGATACCTAGGATGTGGTAGGAGGGTGCCTTCGGTTCATTCTATTCCTGTATGACTTGTATGGAAGAATGTCTTATAGAGTGTTTCTTAAGAATCACGTACGTTGATGTTTACAAACATATTTCTGTTAGTAACGGAGAGGGGCACTTCTCTTAGCTTAACGACCACAGTATTCTTGGGAACGTCAATTAGTGATTTGGCAGATCTGACAATGTGACATTCAAAGTGAATGGTGATGTGATGTTCTAAAGGTAGTGTTAAACCTCAAGCCTCTTCAACTGGTAAATGAAAAAAATCGGGTAGGCAGCAAGGCTAAGTGGGTGGGTCGCCCTGAAGTAAGGTGTATAATCACCTATCTAGGGAAATTCCTTTCCTTCTTTAATCTAATGTGAACTTGTCCCTTTTCGGGAAACGGTGGTTTGAGCCCAATCGTTGGTGATATACATTTGATGCACTCAAGAAAAATGAGTGGTCGTTCATGTGTGGCCGGGTTGCAACATGTTCTTATTGAACCCAATGTATTCTGCTCCAGAAATACACTATCGGAAGGCGGTTCCATACCTTGTCATAGTTGGAAATTCAATCTCCAGTAAGAGCCTGCAGTTTTGATTGTATACTATATATGTGGAGCGTGAGATGAAAGCGTTCCGCTGGATTGATATTTATATGTGTTTAGACACTATTATAATATTAGGGTAAGCTATGATTTCAAAAAGAAAAGATTTGACTTTAAAATCAAGTTGGGTAATGTTTTTAAACTTAGCGAGTTTTCTCACTCTGGTTCACCAGACTGATCCGGCGTTTGTAATGCTCAGGTTAGCCCGGGTTTTTCAGGTTCAGGTTTTGGATGCTATGAACTTTAAAAGATGTGCTAGAGGAGTTCAAACGTATGATATCCAGTTTTATTCCGTTGCGTGTTGCATATGAGGACATATTATTATAACTGTCTAGATGTATTGGTGTAATCTGATGATTGTAAGTTTTATTCCAAAGCTCTAAATAAAGTTTTATTTCTATATTATATTTTGTTCCGCTGCGATGTGAGACTCTATGTTGTGTTGGTTAGTTGGTTCCTCTTCTATTCTAAATTTTCTTTCTTTCTTATCTCACCCTCTATTTTCTTTCGTTAACTATCTAGTGTTTTGATACTTGAATTTTGGCAAGTAATACGTGGTTTATGCATTATTGTTGGAATTCGGGAGTTGAATTCGTTGGGTCATCACACTGGTATCAGAGCATAAGGTTTAGTAATAACCTCGGCTCTGTGGCGTAACTCGATAGAGATGGGGTTAGTAATACCCTAGACTGAGTTGGAGTGTGTATATATGAGAGTATAATTGTAAATTTTATACAAATGTTTTATATTGCGTTATTCGATTGGTTCAAATTTAAACTGATAACTGGCACGATATTGTTTTGTAAAGAGGGTGAATGAAATAATTTTACCTGAAATATATTTTTATATAGTAAAATAAATAATTTTATCATATTATTTAGATATTGATTTGTTAGATTGATTTGATTGGAATTCAAATTGGATTAAAAATTTGAATGGTTTAATATAAACCGAAGAGATTTTACATATGGAATTTGTGAATGAGAATTGTAATTTGGAATTAAAATGGATTAGTATTTAACTTAAAATAAGTTAAATAAATTTTGAAGAGGAATTGGAATAAAAATCAGGATTTGGATTTTTGAAATGGAAGTAAACTAATTTTGAAACAAATTAATTAATTGAATGTGAAGTTGAAACTTAACTTAGTTAAGTTAAAAATGAATCTAGGAATTAAATAAGTTAAATTTGGAATTGAATTAATAATGATTGAATGGGAACCAATCAAATATTAATTGATTGATAATTATAATCTATAAAACCCAAGTAAAAATTAATATTGAATATTAATTAAAGTTAATCAAAGCTGAATGATTGGTTATATTGGGTGTGCACTGTTTATTGGTTGTTTGTTAGATTGATTGAATATAGAAATCATAAATGACTTAATAAAGAGTTAAATGAATTGGAAACTATAGAAATGAATTCCTGTGTTATAAATTGGAATAAAACAACTTATGAATTATAACCGAATGATTCAATCCTGTATTTACACCTGAATGATGTTATGTGTTTGATTTTGAAAATCCATACGGTTATACTTGTTTAATAAATGAAATGTTATTCAAGAACTCCATGAAATTGTTACTCACATGGTGAACTAACTTGAGTACAGGTGCCAGAAGGCTTTGAGGTTGATATTTGTTGAGTATATCGAAAAAAATTGAGCAAGTATGCTCATTAGCGCTCGCATAAGGTATGCATAAGCAAAAATATGAACTTTGGTTTTTGAATTTTGTTTTTCGACTGGGTGGGTCGATGTATATATATTTGTTGATCCTGCAATATCTCAGAAATCACTCCGTACAGGGGAGACTCTACCGAATTTTTCCGGGAATTTTATATGTTAGAAAATTTTCGATATTTTTGAAAATTTTATTTAATTGATTTTCGATTTAAAACAAACTGAATTTTATAAAGAAAATTTGGTTTGTAACATTTCTTCTAAGTAAATAATTTCGGGGACGAAATTCTTTTAAGGGGAAGGAATGTAACATCCCGTATTTTCCATGATCAAATATTTAATTTATTTTATATCATTAAATATTGATTTGAAATTTATAAATGGATTTATAATTCAGAATTCGTTTAATAAAAAAAATATAAACGTTTAATTAATATATAATTATAAATCGAGCTCACAACGTTGCGGTAGTTCGTAAATTGAGTTTTGAACTTCAATTGAATATATCAGATCCGATATAAGTTGGAATTCTACGAAACAAGAATCGCCCGGATTGATTTGATTATAATTTTCTAGTGTAAGAGAAAATTGGAGATTTTGTGTTATAGTTTGTTAGTTATGTCCAATTCAAATTTTCAGATAGTCGCTAAGGAATTATTTATAAATTATAGCGATTAATTCATTGATTTAATTTGATTTAAAAGGTTTTTTTATCATAACTCAAGAAAACAATCGAACTAAGCTACGAAACGAATTTACTTGAATTTGTATTGATGTTTAGAGTCAGGATAAATATATATAGTTTGTTATTTATAGAGACTAAATATTTCGAGTGTCCAAAATAACGTTGTTTTATGCGTAAATTTGAATAACGGATTATCAAACGAACTCCATCTTTAGCAAACCTAATTTTATTAAATCCGTAATGGTTAAATGTAGTAGTGTTTCAAGTTTCAAGTTATTTGGGTTTATTTCGTGATCGTAGGGAATTTAAACGCGTGTTTTTCACGTTCGAATTATAAAGGACTTTTTACAAACGACATTGGAATTCGATGAAACCTGTCCCATCGTGTCCGGAATATTTTTCTTTGCTAAGATTACAATTTTCATTAGAAACGGAAATTGTACATGGCAGTTTTATCACGTTTCTTCATCACGAAGTTTTGGTATAATATTTTAATATTTTAATTTTAGTCAAAAACAAATGCGTGGTCCATCCTTTATACAGCCACTACCTAAAACGTTCATGGCTGAGAACCTCCCACCTTCCCATCCATATTTCTCCACATCCGTTCACCAAATTGCAAAGTGACCAACTGTAAAAAGGTTCAACTCAATGAGATCGATAAGTTGTACGGTCATGATCGTATATAGTTCATCACGGTGATAGGAATTGGACTCGAAAGTTGTGGCGTTTGGAGGCTTACTGGTGGTGAACGGGACCATTGAGCTTCACCGTGTTCCAGATGGTGGACACTGGGTCGAAGACGGTCGGGGTGGTGATCTGGGATCGGACTCTGGTGAGCGTTAGGGTGGTGCGACATGAAATTTTGAAGTTGAAGCACTCTTTTAAACCTACTTAACGTTGGTACATAAATTTCTCTGGACCAAAATATACTGCCAAGCTCATACTGTATTTGCAAAGTTTCTAATACCGAGGTTTGGTTTGTAAATTCACGAAATGATTCAATTCTCGCATTCCTCGTCCTCCTTCAAGTAATTGGAAAGAACCACGGATGAAAAAGAGCAAACTATATCGAGGACAGGTGTTTGTCTAGGCTTCATCCTTCGTGTTGATGCCTTTAACTATTTACCCTGTGAGTAATTTAATAACCCAAGCATACAGACAAATTAATTCATTCTTGAACAAAGTGAAGCTTGCATGGGCAATAACCTGGACCGAATGGAAAGATGAGGCCAGCGTGGAAATGGTAAGAAGAATCGGGCAAAACAAAATACTGGGGAAGATCATGCGTGAACAGTGAGATGAATATATTGCTGGAGATTGAAGAAAACAAAAGTGGATCGGCATAATTAAACATAGTAATGGTGAAGTTTTAAAGAGCAGCAAATATAGTTTTGATACAAGAAAAAGAAATGGGAAGCATACTCAAATGCTTGAACGAAGAGGAACAAACGCAAGTAGTTGGAAAATTATAGGGCCTCATGTGTCATTGTGTATAGTAAAGACATACTGGGATGTTAACGAAGGGGAACAAAAGTAGTATTCACGAAATCAAACTAGAAGTTGGCAACAGAGGGTTTTTAAAGTTTGAAAAAAAAATTGTATTTCAAAGAGCAGCGGTACATATATGAGAAGCTAGGCTTGCTGTAGAGATTAGAAATAGGAGTTTAAATAGGAAGCAGAGAAATAGTATGGCGTGTATGGAAGGAATGATGAACGAAGCTGCATCACTGAATCAAAATGAAGAAGAATACTAGAAGAAAAGGGGGAATGGGATCAAAATGCGTGAGGCACGGTGGAATAAAAGAATTGGTTTTTGGTAGCTAGTGGAATGTTGGGAACGTTGTGATAATCTTTGAAGCACCATGTTTTGTTTGTCACCTGTGTGCGTGAAGAAAAAAAGTTTCGGCAAAACAAAAGTGGGTTCATTATTAAAGAGAGTGTCAGCCAGACACAAATACTTTTGGATGTAAGTTTATAAATCTGAAATAATTTAAAAAGTAATTAAATATAAATAAGTTATTAATTAAGAAATTATTAGTTCGTTAAAATAACATTACATTGAAATGTTAATAACGTACTGATATGTTATTAGAATTGGGCCAAACCAGAGACGTTGGAACCCTATTGAAGAACGGAACATTATGGAACTGATCTGGATAGTGCAAGAGACAACCGGGATTTATCATTAAATTAAACGACTATTTAATTTAATCATAAATGAATCGTTCAACGAACAAATCAAAGTGAGTTTAACTTACTCTGTTTTTATCCCACTTATATTTTATATAAGTCGGGTTTTAATTTATGTGCTTTGGTTGATAATTGTTTGTTGTGTGCTGAATGTTAAATGTTATTTAAATATTGGTTGAATAGATCTATTTAAACATTGGTTTATTTTAAACGAAATCTAATCGTTATTCTAACGTTTATTTCCAAACGAGGTAACTTACTTGTTGGTTACGTTTATAATAATATAAACGTTTTAAATTAAAATATGGATGATTGGATTACTATTATTATTTATTTAATGTTAAATATTATATCTATTTATTAAATTGAATAATATTATTTGAGATAACATATTGGATGCAGGGATAACAGGTTGGAATGATCCAACTAGATTCTTCAAATTTATTATTATTTTCATATTACCATTATATGAACTGTTTACCCAATATGGATTGGACAAATTGATTTAATTGTTGACTAGAATTCAACATGTATGTGGTTTTAACCAATGGGTAATATTGGTTGAGTAAATGGCATCAGATGGCTTGAAAAATAAATCATTTTATAAATATGGATTTACCGTCAGGTGAATCGACAGAAATGAAGTTAAAAAATATATTTTATAACTGAAGATAACTTTTGAATCTATTATTTTTAAAGGGAAGTTTAATGAATAGGAAATAAATATTTAATACTTATTATTTAAATTTATAAGAAATTGTTAAGTGATTTTATAAAAACAAATTCTTATGTTAATAAGATTCTTTAAGCAAGCAAGTAGAAATTAACCGAACGCATAAGAGCTAGATTTAATTAACTCAAAGAGAGGATTAAATGGAACTGTTTAATTAATTGTATTATTAATTAATTTTAAAAGAGAATTAATTGGAATTGGTTAACGAGATAATCCTGTTTTGGGTCGACAAAGTCAACCACTTTGATTGGGATTGATTATTAATTTATATTAGTTTATTTTCAATTAATCTATTGAAATAGTTTATCGAACATTTGTTTTAATTTAGTTAGACTTAGAGAGAAATTTATTATTTATTTTAGTTAATTAAGAATTTAACTACTTTCACAGTAGTTAATGATGAAGTAAATCATTTATTTAATTAATAATAATTTAAGAGATTTCTTTTAAAGTGAAATTCATTTAAGTAAGAAATCGGAGTTTGAAATGGAATCGAGTTGAATTGTGAAAGGATTTTCTGAACGAGTTTTAAATCAAAACTCGAGTTTTTGTAAATAAAGTTATAAAGGAATTTTAAAGTAGATATGATAGCTTAAGATAACGTTTACATAACATTTGGATTAAGTAAAAAGGAATAGAGATAAAAAGGGATTTATATTAAACCCGAGTTTATAAATAAGATTTATAAAAGAGATGTGGAGTTAAAACGTGTATTTTAAATTGGTAAGATTTAATAACAAGATTAAGTGAAATGAACGGAATTGAAATGAGTTTTTTCAAAGTGAAAAAGGGTTGAGTGAATTAAGTGATATAATATGGGTTGATGAAGAGTTAAGATAAGAAAATAAATAATTGGAACCTAATTAGAGATTAGTTGAGTTGAGTGATTTTCTTAGTGTTAATCTGATGTTGATTTCGGTCTTCGAGGTTGATACTTAGGAAATTATTCTCTTACCAATTTACGGTCAGGAACTAATGAGGGTCGAAATACAGAAATGCATGGATAAGAAATAAAAGATATTTCCAAATTAAAAGGAAATAGAAGGCTTGCGAAAAGATAAAAAGGATATTTCCAAACAAAAGGAAATAAAAGACTTAAGAATATACATATAATAAGATTTCCAGAGTAACGGAAATAAAAAGGAGTTTGTGCAAAAACATAGCGTTATATTTCGAAGTATGGAAATGAGATTTAGAATGGTTTAATTCTAAAATATAAGCATGGGCTATTGTTTTCAAAGTATTGAAACAAAAAGGGATTCTCTTAAATGATTATTTTACGAATAATAAGTTAAACTGATTTCCCAGTTTAAATAATGAATAATGTTGTGCAAATAATAATTAAATGGAATATTTGGTATTGTTATAATATATTTTTCTAAATATTAAAATGAAATGGTTTTGCGGATATTGATATATTAAAGTAAGAAGTGAAATGTTGTTTTCCAACTATTGGAATATTTAAATTAACTTTTCGTTAATTATTTTTAATTAAATAAGCCAAATGATGCTAAGTACTAAACTACTAAATATGTTTTTATTTTATGGTTGAATGGTTGTTTATTTGATACTTAAATAACCGACTATCAAATCTGGCCAATACGATTGTTAGTACGGAAAGACCGGGATCGAGTTTATATTCGAATACCATTCCAACTAGCAAATGCGAAAATGTGGAAGATATTAAATGTTGATCAAGATGGAGCGATCGAAGACCATAAATCTTCATAAATGGAAGAACCACTTAAAATCTTTGTGTCGACGCGGAAATATACTGGGGTTCTATCATAGTTGAAATCTACGGATTGCAAGGACTGCTCGCTACTGATCTATACGGTGATACCTAGGATGTGTTAGGAGGGTGCCTTCGGTTCATCCTATTCCTGGATGACTTGTATGGACGAATGTCTTACAGAGTATTTCTTAAGAATCACGTACGTTGATGTTTACAAACGTATTTCTGTTAATGGCGGAGAGGGGAACTTCTCTTAGCTTAGCGACCAGTGTATTTTTGGGAACATCAATTAGTGACTTGGCAGATCCGACAATGTGACATTCAAAGTGAATGGTGATGTGATGTTCTAAAGGTAGTGTTAAACCTCAAGCTTCTTCAACTGGGAAATGACAAAAATCGGGCAGGCAGCATGGCTAAGTGGGTCGCCCTCAAGTAGAGTGTATAATCACCTATCTAGATAAATTCATTTCCTTCTTTAATCTAATTTGATGTCGCCCTTTTTGGGAAACGGTGGTTTGAGCCCAACCGTTGGTGATATACATTCGGTACACTCAAGCAAAATGAGTGGTCGGCCATGTGTGGCTGAGTTGCAAGCTGTTCTTGTTGAACCCAATGTATTCTCCTCTAGAGATACACTATCGGAAGGTGGTTCCATACCTTATCATAGTTGGAAATTCAATCTCCAACAAGAGTCCGCAGTTTTGATTGTATACTATATACGTGCAGTGTGATATGAAAGCATTCCAGATTGATATTTATTTTTGTTTAGACACTATTATAATATTAGAGCAAGCTATGATTTCAAAAAGAAAAGGTTTGACCTTAAAATCAAGTTGGGTGATGTTTTTAAACTTAGCAAGTTTTCTCACTCTGGTCCACCAGACTGATCCAGCGTTTGTAATGCTCGGGTTATCCCAAGTATTTCAGGTTCAGGTTTTGGATGCTACGAACTTCGAAAGAAGTGCTGAATGAGTTATGATATCTAGTTTTATTCTGCTGTGTGTTGCGTATGAGGACAGATTATTATAAATGTCAAGATGTACTGATGTACTGTGATGATTGTAAGTTTTATTTCAAAGGTCTCAACAAATTTTTATTTCTATATTATATTTTGTTCCGCTGCGATGTGAGACCCTGTGTTGTGTTGGTTAGTTAGTTCTTCTTCTATTCTATTCTTTCTTTCTTTCTTATTTCACCCTCTATTTTCTTTTATTAACTATTTGGTGTTTTTGATATTTGAATTCTAGCAAGTAATACGGGGTTTATGATTTATTGTTGGAATTCAGGAGTCGAATTCCCCAGGTCGTTACATTGTTCGTCGCCTTCATCATTACGAGGAACACTTTCAAATAATGTATTCACATGATCACTGAAATAATGAATGAAAATGAACGAAGCTTCTTCTTCGATGTAAGATTTACATATTGAACCTTCAACTTGTGCTTTTTGTCTCACTTCTTTCTTCAGATGATTCAGATATCTATGCAAAATTAATTTACATCATTTCATATTTTAAGTGCAATTAAATTAATAGTAACATTTATATATATACCTCTCAAATGGATACATCCATCTATATTGGATGGGGCCTCGAAATCATGCTTTAGTTGGGAGGTGAACAGGTAAATGCTCCACTACATTAAAAAAAACTAAAGGAAATATTTTCACTAATTTGCAGAGCAATATAGGAATATCTACTTCAAATTTACGTAAACATTGCACTTTTAATGTAGTCAAACAAAGCTCTTTGTAAAACATACTAAGCTCCGTTACTACCTTCCAAACTTTAAAACGGCGGTAGTTCTTTAAACATAATGAGAAATAAATTCTCCATCATAGTGTGACAGTCATGACTTTTCATTCCGCTCAATTTACCATTTTTAAAGTCAACACATCTATGAAGGTTTGATGAAATCCCATCAGGAAATATTTACCCTTCAACCCATTTTAACACAAATTTAACTTGATTATTATCTAATTCATAACATGCTTTGGGTTTTTGACTGTCATTTGGTTTCATATGAAGCTCGAGACGTTTGCATAATTATTCTATATTGTGCCTTGATTTCAAATCATCTTTAGTCTTCCCTTTGACATTCAAAATTGTGTTAAAGACATTATAAAATACATTTCTCTCATTGTGCGTCACATCAATATTATGACGAAGCAGAAGATGTTTCCAATACGACAATTCCTAAAAATGTCTGTTTGCACTAATTGTGAACAGCCGTTTTGCGTTCTATTTCTGTTTGAACACCAGTTTCATATATCGTCGGATAGTCTTTAACCAGTTCATATATGTCTTCGCTAGACCAAATTATTGGTGGTTGTCTGAATTCTACTCTATTAGATATATATTTTTTGCCTACTCTAAAAGGATGATTTACACAGAGAAAACATCGATGATAGTCAAACCATGAAATTTTCTTATCATGCGGTAAAGAAAATGCTCATGTTTCTTCCATGCAATATAGACATGCTAGACAACCAGCATACTCCATCCTGAAAGCATTGCATAGGCAGAAAAATAACTTATAGTCCACAGCAAAGAAGCAAACATACGAAAAAGTTTCTTCTTTGAAACATTGTATGTTTCTACTTCTTCGTTGCACAATGATTTTAATTCTTCAATTAGCGGTTGTAAATAAACATCAATTCCTTGTATCGGATCGTCGGGACCAGGAACAAGATATACTGCATTTTTATACACATTCATAGAGGTAAATTATAAGGTGTCATGATAATGAGCCATGATGAATATTTAGCACCAAATTGAGAAAATGGTGAAAAACCATTCGTACATAATCCTAGTCCGACATTATGACTCTCCGCTGCAAAATTGGGATAAGTTTTATCGAAATGCTTCCATGCTTCACCATCGGCTGGATGGGTTAACGTACCTTCTTCCTACGATCTCACCTTATGTCATCTCATATGAGATGCAGTTATAGAAGATGCATATATCTTTGAAGTTTTGGAGTAATGAGTAAGTAATGCATATGTTTGTATGGAACTTCCTTTCCCTTCTTCTTTCTTGGTTTATATCTTTCATGATTACATATTTTACAATTTCTAAGGTTTACGTCATCTTTCAGAAACAGCATGCATCCATTTAAAAATGTATCTTTTTTCGATAAGGTAAACCAAACACCAACATAAGTTTTTCTTAACTTCATAGTGATTTTCGCACATTAAATTATCGGGAGGCATGGGCCTTTTTCAGCTTGTACAATAGTCGTAACCCAGCTTCAGTGATGTTGTATTTTGACTTCATCGCAATGTATTCTGCAGTTACTGACAGCTGAGTGTCACTTTTACAACCATCCCAAATAGGTATCTTAGCAGCATCTAGTAAACCGTAAATTTTCTTAGCTTCAATATTCAGTTCTTCGGCATCACCATCATCGTCGTCAACTGCAAGTATAGAAAACATTGATCGTGCTGCATCTTCGACTATATTTTCAATATGGGTCGTACTAACATTTTCATTAACACCGCTTTCTACCTCAGACTCTATAGAAGTATTTGCTACAACTTCTCCATGACGATCCCAAAAATATACTCAGGTACGAATCCGTTTTTGCACATATTGACTTTCATAATATCGGGTAATAAATACTTCAAATGTCTATATTTACTACACGGACAACGAATTTCTGGACCGCTTCCGTTATTACTTAAAGCTAATTTAGCAAACACTTACACAATTATAAAAATCTTCTTTTATTGAACTTCTCTGTCCTCTTCTTTGGTACATCCAACTCCTCCGATTAACAAAATAATCAATCATTTTTCCTATTTGAGAAATTTATCACAAGTTCAAAAATTAGTATTTATTTTCAAGAACACAAATTCGAAATAGCTTGTTTTCATGGTCGTACAACGCATATGTATATAGTAGTTGAAAGTGAATAATAATTTCATAAAGTTAAAAATATTTTCAAATATGACACATTTTTTTAAAACGTAATTGTTTTATATGGTCAGGCATCCTACTTCCGTTATAAAAAATATTTATATTTTGTATATTACTTTATCTCAAATGATTCAACAAAATTTCGGCAGCATTTCTCATTTGTTTGCTCCATTGTACACAAATGCAAGTACGCAAGAAACAAAAAGAAAAGTTAAACCGAAATTTTGTGAATTGTTTGAAACGAAATAGTATACAAATTGTAAATGCTTACTATGTTTATAACTTGTCCACTAAAAAGACAAATCCAGCAAATATTGTACCAAATGAAAAATGAAAATAAATGGTCGTTTTTTTTTTGACAAAAACGACTATTTATATAACGATCATGTATAATACTAGTCGGACGGGGCCAAAAACACTCAAGGGGATATTAGCCAATTAGATGCGCGCATTTTACTAGAAAAATATAGTTCTAATACAACACAAAAATATTTTAATTTATCACATTGTTCGACATATCACATCAATTTTGAAGCTAGTTTACCATTATTGTTGTTCCAATAGACTCAATTAGATACTAAACTCATGTCTTTTTTGTGCATAAGTCAAAACATGCACAATATACTATTCCAAGCTCGTAAATTCAGTTTTTCCTACATCAAGTAACACAATTCAAGAATCACATGTACACAACGGTTCACATATACACAAATATCCACTATGGTCAAAACTAAGCTAAGGTGGATATATGCAC
Source organism: Allium sativum (assembly GCA_030737875.1). NCBI lineage: Eukaryota > Viridiplantae > Streptophyta > Magnoliopsida > Asparagales > Amaryllidaceae > Allium > Allium sativum. The sequence continues at coordinate 616,928,844 of CM060918.1, read as the reverse complement.
AAATAACTAAACATTACACATAAAATTTCCAATTTCACCATATCACATGAAGCATGCAAATAATAGGATGTTACAACCCACTCAATGCTATTGGAACCAATTACAATCAGCAGATAACAATAGTTTTCGATTTTAAGCATATATAGATTTAGGTAAAAAAAATTGATTTTTATGCAAAAAAGAAGATTATACCTGAAATTAGTCGCGCTAAACGTTTGGATTGAAGTCGGGAGGTTTCTACACGAAGAAATGAATGTTTGGAGGATAAAATTTTGGAATTGGGGGTTTTATGTTATGAAACCTAAGCTGAAATCATAATGGAGCAAAAGAAATTTGGGGAAGAAAGCCTCGGGTGGTTGTGGTATAATTCGTTAATTTCCGACGGCCGCCTACGACCATCGCGAACCGTCGGAAAATTGACGTTGCAACCCCTCCCCCCCCCCCTATGTGCAGTCGTAATAAGCTATGACGGAAGGGGTGTGTCAGTTATGGTGTAAATCCTAACATCTGTACACATGCATTTAAAACCACACACATAACTTATGTCTCATGTGCACATACATGCATATGTACATTATACATGTATTATGCTATAATATATGTATATATATAAGCATAATAACAATTAAAACCTTATTTATAAAATCATATAATTAATGATTTTATCTAAAAGAAATTTGGAGGATTTCAAAATGGATCAAATTTTAAGGCCCAACAAAAATTCAAAATAATATAAAAAAAATTGAAATTCTCTTATTTCTTCTACTTTTGGGCTGACTTAGTTCAACATATTCAGGAAACACTTGAACTTTCGTTTGTGAATGTTAATTCACAAAAACCTAAAATGTAATGTAGTGTTTGGTTTGTGTTAAGTTTTCACTTTTGGCTTTCTGTGGCCACTTTCAGTTTTTCATTTTGAAGGTTTCTTTTATTTCCAAAAATCTACGTTTAGGTGTCTCTATTTTGGAAACATGTCTTTAAAGCTGAAAATTGAAAGAAAAAAATTGGTTTTGAAATATGCTTTTCATATTTTGAGCTTTCTTTTGTAATTCAATCAATTTTTTTGGGGGTAAAGCCAGCCATTTATTATAATGGTTTGTCCACTTTTATTACAACAAGTAATAAATATAGTTAGGTCTAGTAGGTAGACCAATTGTCTATCTGCTACAATAAGATAAAACAACATTCTAATATGGACACCATACATGGTGAGCAAAGATACACTATAACCTAAGCCAATACATCTGAAAGCAAAAGGCAACACCATGCAGAGTGAATACAACACGACGTTCCAAGGGGTAGTCTAAATCACCATGGAGGGTGAAATACATTTATGAACACCTCATAACATACGAAATGTAAATATGGAACATAAGTGACTCTAAAAACAATTTACATCTGAAAAACACCAACATAGGGTGAAACCATACTAAAATTTACGACATCTGAATACCCAAAAGTAAATCATATCCAGGTCATCAAGAAAGTCCAAAATGCCAGTAATACGATTCTTTATCGACGCTACAAACACTCACTACAATGGAAAACTACTGCATTTCATAACAAGATGCACATGTCGCAAATAACACCCAAACAATCACAATCAACACCTAAACAACATCGGTCATCATTAACAGCCAGCAAACTCCAAATGACTAAAACCCAAAATAGTACCTACTAAAGACCTACACCTCATGCCATGGACTACGCACTAAGGGATTGAGCTAAACTCGTACGTTGCCAAAGTCCAACATCAAATTATAATATGACAAAGCAGATATCTACATATGGAGAGGAAAAGGTTTGCTTTTGAGGTGAGTGAAGGGGCAGTAAAGGGCTGGAACGTGCGGGAGCTAGGGTGAGGACTCGATCATAAAAGGATAAATAGGCGAAGTCATGAAAGGTTAATATTTTTGCATTTAAACTATGTTATATGATATATAATACTTGTTTTTCATTTTCCATTTTCACATGAACACATTTACCATGTTGAAAATAAAACTAACCAAATAAAAATAAAAAAAAGTCCAATATACCGTAGTTAGATAAAACTACAACCATAATACCAAGTTACTAATTAAAAATCAAAAATGGATAAAAAAAATACTAAATCATAGACATAATAATTAAGTATTTAATAAAACACATCATTTTTATCTGCATGATGCCAAATTATATAGGAAGAAAAATTACAATTTAAAAATTCAAAACAAAGTTTTAGACATATAACATAGGAGATACGTGAAATAAAGAAAATTTTGACTAGCACTGTAACAACCTAAACTTTTAAGTGGATTTTATTTAATGATTTAATTTAAAATTTTGATTTTATATTTTAAAATTCAATTTATTTTGGATTTTATGAAATATGGTTTTGATTTTTGATTTAAAAACTAAATATATTTTGGATTTTATGAAATAATGAACTTCATTTTGATACAAATATAAATTTAATAACATAAAACAACATTTGTTAGTTACAATCTTATTTGTTGAAAAAATTAAATTAAGATTATTATTTGAATTTGAATTCATTCTTAAAATTTAATTTAAATATTTAACTCGTATTATTGCACAATTTGTTTTTTTCAAAACTATTAGAATGGAATTTTTAGAAACAAGATCTAATTTATATCTGTTCATTATTTTTGTTTCCAAACATATCGTTCCAATTTCAAACCGTCCTTTTGCTTTTCAAGTGTCAAACCCATTCGTTACCCATTCTTTTTTACTTTTACAGTTTCAAACCTTTCGTTTCCATGTTCTAAAGCCTGTTATTTTCTTTTTGTTTACCTACTTGTCCCATACGAGGAGAAAGAAGAACCTGTAAACAAATAAAAAAATAAAAAATGAAATGGCTTCATGAAATACAATGCAACACCATTCATTTTTCCCAAAGCCTTATTTTTTTTTAATTTTTTTTTCTACTTCGTATATAAAGAATACAAAAGCAGACCCTTTGATTTTATTTTTCAAATCCGTACATATGCCAAAACCGTTTGTTCTTTATTTTATAAAGCCTGATACCTTTTCTTTCGCAAAACATTTGTACTCATTTATATTTCCAAAACAGAAAGACTTCGTGAAAATAAAAATCAATGCCTTCATCGCAACTTTCCCAACTCCCTCTTCGTTTGTCGCATCTCAGCCCCTCAGTCCGTCGTTGACCTCTCTCCGGCCTGGTAGAGCAGCGAGCTCCGAGATCGCCCCACCCTGCTCCGACGCTCAACCACCAGATTAGAGCGCCACCAACCCAACCTGAACAAAACCAAACCCTTCGATGTCACCGCCGCCTGCGCCGAGACCAATGCTCCGCCCTGTGCCACCCTACGACCCAGCACCAAGCTCGCCATCAACCGACCCTCCTTTGCCGAAATTGACCCTAAAAAGCCAAGAATCCATGCTAACTAGCTCTTCCCTCAAAATCAGCCCTGCCTCCTCCTTCTACAGCCCACGCCGACCCCCTCTGATCTTGCCTAGAACTTCCACCTTCAACCCTCTCCGATCTGTGTTGCGTGGTGTTTGGCGTGCATGAGTTTTGTTGTGTTATTATTTTAGCTTTATGGCTTTTGCATACGTTGTCTTTTGTGTGCTATGCTGAGATGTTTGCGTGAGTATGTATTTGAGATGTGAGTTATTTCTTGTGTTATGTGTGGTTTGTTTTCTATTTTAAACAAAAAAAAAAGATTATTTGAGAGAGATTTGTTAGATGTTTGAATAGTGAGTGTTGCGTCTTCCTTTTGTGGTCGGTGTTGAGTTGATCTTCATAGAAAAAATATATAAAGAGGTCGTTGTTGTGTTGATCGTATAGGAATATCCCCTTCTTATGTCCATGAAGAAAAATTCATTTAATGTGCTATTTTTTTGAGAAGTTCCCCCTCTTCTTATCAAAATAAAATATTGAGTTGTTATCGAGTTTGAATCAATTCTGAGTTCTGCTTGGATGTAGTCGTTTCATTCAGTGTCCATTCGTTTACCGTCTCCCTTCAACGCCATGAAAGGTGAGTTTATCTCACACTTAACTTACATTTTTATAAAAGTGAAACTCAACACATTTGAATTGCTATGAAATGTATAAGATTGTTTTAGAAAATTTTATCATATACTGTACATAGATAACACACATTTATGACACGACTGATCGATATATATGATATGAATGTGCACATGTGACATGTATTACTTCATGTATATGTTTGATTTGTTGAGTTTATTGATATTGTTTATTTATTTGTTCTCATATTGCAGGTTCCCTATAGGTTAAATGAAACATACTCGAATCATTGTATACGTTAAGGAAATGAATTGAATCGATTTGGGATACGGATTGAAATGATATATACCCGATATTCAAAATTTAAATTATGGATTGAAATGACATATATCTGTATCATTTGGCCTAGGCAGAAAATTATATGGCACCGTTGGTCTATTTTGAAAAATATTTTGCTATTATTTTTATTTATCAAAGTTATTTTAATTATTTTAATTATAATATTATTTTTAATATTTAAATTATATAATAAGTAATTTAATAAATCTTTTATTATTGTTTATTATTATTTAAATTTTGAAACTTAATATACAAGTATAGATTTTATAAAAATATAAACATAGATTTTTTTTAACACTTTAGATTAAGAAAGGTTTAAAGAGAGATTTTGAATTTACTTATAATTTAATTTGTTTAATGACTTAATTGAAATGAAATTGCAAAATTAAGCTAAAATTGAGTTAGATGTGATTTAGAAAATGATGAAATGAGTTTTATACGAAATTTGTTAGGATAATGGAAGTTAATAAATTGATTTTATAATAATTTATGAAAAGAATTGTTTGAATCCAAATACAATTGAACTTAATATTTAGTATTGATTAAATTTGAAATTTGAGATTTAATTGTCATGAAATTAAAGAAAAGAGATTTAAAGTAAATTTGAAATTTTAAGAATTTGATTGAACTAATAAAGTATGAACCCAACATGAATGATGTCTGAAATATATTGGAATTAAAATATACTTTAAGTTGGAATTAATTTGAAGTGATGTTTTGATAACTGAATTGATTATAAGTTGAACTTGAACATATGGATATATGATTCAGATTGCATTATTATTTAAAACTACATTTTTAAACTAGTGTTATTTTATACAAAGATAATTTGGATTATTTTATATAATTATTATTTTATAACTATATATATAATTTAACTATTAGTCATCTTATAACTATTTAAAATTTATTTTATTTAAACATGTAATTATTATATATATTTTATAATCAATTAACCAAATTATTTTAAGTAAATACATTTATTTTAAAGTTAAACCATTTTTTACTATATTAACTATGTTAAATAAAAGTCTACTCTCAATCCGAGCTATTATATCTGAAATGTTTAATATGAAGATTTTGAATAGTGATAATTATGATAGAAACTTGGAATCAAATGTAGTTCTGGTTAATGAATCATTTGCAAATATGAAATCTAGAATTTGGATGTAAATCAAATAATGATTCGCTTGAAATATTTGAACTTCATTGTTTAAATATAAAACTAATGTTTTGAGTTAATTGATTTATAATATTTTAAAATACGATTTCAAATATAAATGACCACCATGTGAAATAAGCGTTTGGTTGTTAAAGGGACCAGAGTCAGTATTAAAATACTCTCTATCAATACCGAAACAACCTTAACAAGTGTGCACGTGGTGGAGAATCTAGAATGAAGTAGTTTGGTTTGGCGAACGGTAGTGGAATGAAGTAAGAGAACGATGATGGATGTCCTTAACCTTTGGATCATAATTAAAATGACTAAAACAGGTGTTATACCATAATTAAATGAGATCGCTCCTCCTATCGGACACACTTCTTCAAACTATATCTGTCACTTTGTGATTTGATTGGTGGATTCACCCTTGATTATGGGAGGTTGTTCGAGGTGGGTGGTGGTCGTGGCTATGCGTTACCACCGGTCTGGGGATGCAACTGGTAGAATCATACCTTGGGTATTCCTCGTCTGCTTTGTCATATTATCCTGATCGAGCCCCCCACCGTACCTATTGAACCCCCTCTGATAACCACTAGTTTATGGTGGACTTTACGGTATCTGTATAGACTACAGTATTATAAACGGTGTAAGGGTAATAATGGTAATCTACGTTATTTTCAATAATATATTTAACCATAGACACTATTATAATAATGTATTGTATTATATTATATGGTATCTAGTTTAACAGATCCTAAGAGGATGGAAATCCAAAATATCCTTTAAGTTACCGATGCATTTCATTAAATATTTCACTTGAGTTGATTCACTTATATAAGAATATTAGTCCTGATCCGAGTTGTTTTGTTTTGCATTATTGCTTGGGTCAGATTGAGTATTGCAGTATTGAGATTTCACCTTTTGAAGTTGGAGGACATCATCTCTATCTATTGGTTCTGGTTACTTCTTCTTTATATTAGAAATAGTTGTATTCAAAATTCCGCTATATTCAATTCTATAACTCTGGTATTATAAGTTTTGAATTTTATTTAGTAGCTTCATGAACTACAATTGTATTTTATTTATTCCGTTGCGAGATATTTTGCTGTTTTGTTTATGTAATTCTGTTTAAACCATGTAAGCTAAATAATAATCTACTTTTTCAAACGATTCGAGTTGATTTAATTACCGACTTGAAGTGGTTAAAAATGCAGGTTATTGCATTTGGTACCAGAGCTTTGGTTTAATAAAAACCTTAGCTTTTGAGGTTTAAAACTCATTAGAGATGGGGTAGCGATATCCTAGAATGAGTAGGAATCAATCGAAAAATCATTATTGAGTAAGCGTGTTTTGAAAGGTATAAATAGTTTTGAAAATGGTTTTAAATAATTTTAAAGAATTTTGATATTAAAAAAAATTGTTTTAAAATTTAACTATTTCTAAGTGTTCTTTTCTTCTAGGTTCAGTTTCTTTTATAGGTCTCTCTTCGATTAGATTTCTTAAATCAAAACCTCGATCCGTATTCTAAATCTTTATTAGAAAATTTATAATAGATGGTTTGCAATATGTTAAACATTCTTTGATTCAATCTAATTAGAGTATCCATCCTTCGTAGATTCTTGTTCGACAGGTTCTCTCGTTGTTTGGTTCTTAGTTCAGGTTTAAACTTATTTTGGCCTAACTTGATAAGTGATGAAAATTGATTTTAAATATAACCCATGTTAAGAGAGTTAACGGAAACACAATGTGTTAATAGTTTGGGTCAATATTTATTTGCTTTATTAATTGGAATAATAAAGATTTTGAAATATTATATGAGTTTAAAGTTGTATTTTGAAATATAAAAGATGATTTATAGTAAATAAAAGTAGCTGTTGAATCTACATGAATTAGCTTTAGAAAGGAAACATATGATTACAACATGATATCGTGAAATGTTAACCTTAATAAGTATAAAACATTGATTTGAATAACGTAAATGCAATAAAAACATAAATATGATTTTTAAGAATGTTATGAAATAAAAAAAGGGTCTACTTTATGTAACATATAAATTATTTACATAAGAATGGTGGTTTTAAGTATATAACATATGTTAAACTTGTAAGGAGTAATTTGACTTAGTATGTATGATCTTAGTAAACTATAGTTTATGGAAATGAGTAAAGCTTATGAACTTATTGTTGGGGAATGCAGAATGGATCGTTAAGGCAAAATTAACACTAGGAAGGAGTGAATAGTGTTTTTAAGGAATTTAAGAAAATCTAAAACTTATATGATCTACTATATGAATCACACACCACAGACATAATCACAGATACAGAATAAAACACGAACACATAAATAAACAGAAATAAAATGCACAAAAGGAAAGAACACACTGGATTTTATATTGGTTCAGATTACTCCTACGTCCAATCCCACGCAACACTGGATTGCACAGAGTTTAATTACTATATCAATATCCAAGTACAACACCCTTGATTTCACGGCCACAAGGTAACCACCGATTCCAAACACCCTTGATCAAGAATATTCCCCTTAATTTCCCTGGCTATAAGGTTACCACCATTTCCTTCCTTGATTTCACGGCTACAAGGAACATACCGTTCCAAAACTATCCCAAATGATTACAACAGCCCTATAACTCTTCAATAACACTTCGATTCAGAGAATAATGAGTAGAGAGTGAGAAGAGAAGAAGTTTTATATAATTAGATTTGAAATCGGCAAAGCATAATGTAGAAGTCATAAAAATATGATAAAATAATGGTGTAATGAAAGGAGATGAAGATGGAGAAGAAGAATGGTCAAAAAATTCGAAATCAACCCCTATTTATAAGAATTGAAAGATTGTAACACTTCTGGAACGTTACAAATAGTGAAAAGACACTTCCTTTCAAAATTGAAAATGTGACAGTTATATGTCGACATGGCTAATTATGTATGTCCACATATGTAGTTTTAAAAATATAATTTGAATGTGAATTTGAACCTGGAGTGTTATTCAGAGTCTTACATAAACTAGACTGTATTACTATATTTATCTTGAACTCTTGATTTCTTGATTACTCATGAGTCCTAAATCTTCTATGAATTCTGAATCTCTCGAATCTCTAAAACTCTTAAACTATACAATCTTCAGTATCAATTCTTGTATACAAATCCTGCATATATGTATGTACGTGTGTGTATATATATCCGGAAAATACCCTGAATGACAAAATGAACAAAAAATTGTTCTATAAGGACAAAAGGCTAAAATTTTGTCCATAAGGACAAATTTTAGTATAAAGGAAGGATTATAGTAGGCCCTTGAATTCCTCCCTTTACACTAAAATTTGTCCTTATGGATAAAATTTTACCCCCTTGTCCTTATGGAACAATTTTTTGTTCAATTTGTCATTGAGGCTAAAACCCTATATATATATATATATATATGTATGTATGTATGTATATGTATATGTATTCTAGATAGAGATGTTAGTATATATTTTATAATCAGTTAATATTGAAATAAGGTTTTCATCAAAATATCATTCTCCAACACTTATTTGTGTAATCCCAAACATGTGGAATGGATGTTTGATTTGGTATGATTGGAATAGATTAAAACTTGTTTATACTAAGGATATTGGAACTAATATTGTTGTAAGTTTGTTTTAATAAAATAGATATAGATATAAACCAAAATGGTTTGTGATATAAATTTGAACATAGTTGGCATATTAAACAATAAATGATGAAATTAAAAACTTAAGTAGGATGAAATGTTGTTGTGAACTTCAATATAGAAATAAGATTGAATTTGATAAGGATGAACTGGTCTATTAAACAAATGTTAACTTAAGGTGAATATATGTGAATATAATATATTGTTTTGAAATATGTTGAAATATTATATGGTTTACATTTGCAAACTTTAGGTTGAAATTATTTATAAAAGGGTAGATGTAAAATTTTAATAAATGAATAAGGCGAGGAGAGATATAATTTCCATACTTGAAACTTTTAATAAGTAAATTACCTGAAATATGCTACTTACAATATATAATTGGAAAATTTTGTACTATTTTGTTTTAAGAGAAAATGTTTCGAGTATTTTGTTTGATGTTAAGATTGGACTATCGAGTATTTGGAGATTTTTAACATACGTCTTACTAACGTATGTACTAAATCCTGAATTACTAGATATATATAAAATCATGCTCTAGTCGCTTGGAAATAAGCCCGGTGATGACTACAACACAACCAATGTTTGTTTTTAGGTTTCGAAAGTGAGATAAATATATAGCATCAATTGAGACATCGAGTGAATACTTAAAACTATACTTTGAATTATGTAAGAAATGCCTTAACTTTTGATTTTAATATATATTACAAAACATATAAGTAAGATGATAAATGTGAACCTTTTGGTTTAAATTTATTAAATTATTTAATTGCTCTGCCTCGTTCCTTTTCAGGGACGAAAATGTCTAAGTGTGGGAGGTTGTAACCACCTGAAATTTTAAGTGAGTTTTATTTAAATGACTTAATTTTTATTTTTATTTTTATATTTCAAAACTCATTTTATTTTTGATTTTATGAAATAATGATTTTGATTTTTGGTATAAAAACTTAATATATTTCGGATTTTATAAAATAATGAACTTCATTTTGATACAAGTATAAATTTAATAACAGAAAACAACGTTTGTCAGTTACAATCTTATTTGTCGAACAAACTAAATTAAGACTATTATTTGAATTTAATTTCATTCTTAAAATCTAATTTAGTTATTTAACTTATATTGTTGTATAATTTGTTTTTATCAAAACTAGTAGAATGGAAATTTATAAAACAATATCTATTTTATATCCATTCATTTCTTTTCGTTTCCAAACCTATCATTCCAATTTCAAACCGCCTTTTGCTTTTCGAGTGCCAAACCCATTTGTTACCCGTTCTTTTTTACTTTTTCAGTTTCAAACCTTTCATTTCCATATTCCAAAGCCTGTTGTTTTCTTTTGTTTGCCTACTTGTCCCATGCGAGGAGAGAGAAGAACCTGTAAAAAAATTAATAAAAATAAAAAACGAAATGGCTTCATGAAATACAAAGCAACACCATTCGGTTTTTTCCAAATCCTTGTTTATTTTTTATTCATTGTTCTACTTCGTATAAAAGAATACAAAAGCAAACCCTTCGTTGTTTTTTTCTACAAATTCGTTCATATGCCAAAGCCATTCGTTCTCTATTTTATAAAGCCCATTGCCTTTTCTTTCCCAAAACATTTGTGCTCTTTTATATTTCCAAAACACGAAGACTTCGTGAAAATAAAAAGCCATGCCTCCATCGCAACTTTCCCAACTCCCTCTTCTTTTGCCACATCACAGCCCCTAAGTTCGTCATCGACCTCTCTCTGGTCCACCAGAGTAGCTAGCTTCGAGATCACCCCACCCTGTTTCGATGCCCTGCCACCGGATTCGAGCGCGACCAACCCAGTCCAATAAAACAAACCCTTAGATGTCACCACCGCCTGTGTCGAGACCAACACTCTGCCATGTGCCACCCTCCAACATAGCGCCGACCTCGCCACCAACCCGACTCTCCTTTCTCGAAACCAACATCAAAAACCCACGAACCCGCGCTGATCCACTCTTCCCATCGAAACCGGCCCTGCCTCCTCATTCTACAACCCACGCTGATCGCCTCTGACCTCGCTTAGAACTTCCACCTTCGACCCTCTCCGATTTGTGTTGCATGACAATTGGCGTCCGTGATTTTTGTTGTGTGGATTTTGTGTGCGTTGTCTTTTGTGTGCTGTATTGAGATGTTTGCATGGGTATATATGTGAGTTGTTTGTCGTGTTATGTGTGGTGTGTGTTCTATTTTATACAAAAAAAAGATTGTTTGTGAGAGATTTGCCCGGTATTTGAATAGTGAGTGTTGTGTCTTTCTTTTGTAGCTGGTGTTGAGTTGATCTTCACAGAAAATATATATAAAGAGGATGTTGTTGTGTTGATCGTATAGGAGTATCCTCTTCTTATATCCATAAAGAAAAATTCATTTACCGTGCTATTTTGCTGAGAAATTTCCTCCTCCTTCTATAAAAATAAAATATTGAATTGTTATCGAGTTTGAATCAATTTTGAGTTGTGCTTGGATGTAGTCATTCCATTCAGTGTCTATCCGTTTGTCATCTCCATTCAATGTCATGAAAGACGAGTTTATCTCACACTTGGCTTATATTTTCATAAAAGTGAAATTCAACACATTTGAAATGCTAAGAAATGTTTTTAAATCATATTTTATACATAGATGACACACATTTATGACACGACCGATATATATGATATGAATGTGCACATGTGACATGTATTACTTCATGTATATGTTTGATATGTTTGATTTGTTGAGTTTAATGATATTGTTTATTTATGTTTTCTCATATTGCAAGTTCTCTATGGGTTGAAATGACACATACCCGAATCACTGTATAGGTTTAGAAAATGAATGGAATTGATTTGGGATGCGGGTTGAAATGATATATACACGGGATTTGAATTTTAAACCACGAATTGAAATGATATATATCCGTATCACTTGGCCTAGGTAGAAAATTATATACAGACACCATTTGTTTATTTTGAAAATATTTTTTTAAAAATATTTTGATTTATCAAAATTATTTTAAATATTTTAATTATCATTTTATTTTTAAAATCTAAATTATTAATAAGTAATTTAATAAATCTTTTATTATTGTTTAATATTATTTAAATTTTAATATACAAGTATAAATTTTATAAAAATATAAACATAGATTTTCTTAACACTTTAAATAAGAAAGGTCTAATGAGAGATTTTGAATTTATTGAAAATTTAATTTGTTTAATGACTTAATTTAAATGAAATTGCAAATTTAAGCTAAAATTGAGTTAAAATGTGGAGTTTTGTATGAAATTTGTTAGGATAATGGAACTTAATAAATTGATTTGATAATAATATATGAATTGAATGGTTTGGATCCAAATACAATTGAAGTTCATATTTAGAATTTATTAAATTTGAAATTTGAGGTATAATTGTTATGAAATGAAAGAAATGAGATTTAAAGTAAGTTTGAATTTTTAAGAATTCGATTGAAGTAGTAAAGTCTGAGCCCATCATGAATAATGTCTGAAATATATTGGAATTAAAATATACTCTTTGGTTGGAATCAATTTGAAGTGAAGTTTTGATAACTGAATTGATTGCAAGTTGAACTTGAACATTTGGATATATGATTTGGAGTGGATTATTATTTAAAACTTGATTTTTAAACTAGTATTATTATATACAAAACTAATTTGGATTATTTTATATAATTATTATTTTATAACTATATATATAATTTAACTATTAAACATCCTATAACTATATATTTTTTGGTTTAAACATGTAACTATTATATATATTTTTACTATTAATTAACCAAATTATCTTATATAGATATCTTTATTTTAAAGTTAAATCATTTTATACTATATTAACTATTTTAAATAAAAGTCTACTCCCGATCCGAGCTATTAGCTTTGAATTGTTTGATATGAAGATTTTGAATAGTGATAATTGTGATAGAAACTTGAAATCAAATGTAGTTCTGGTTAACAAATCATTTGTAAAATGAAATCTGAAATTTGGATTTAATTCAAATAATGATTTGATTGAAATATTTGAACTTCATTGTTTAATTATTAAACTAATATTTTAAGTTAATTGATTTATGATATTTTAAAATATGATTTCAAATATAAATGACCACGGTGTGAAATAAGTGTTTTATTAAAGAGGCCGGAGTCAGTATTAACATACTCTTTGTCAATACCGATACCACTTTAACAACTGTGCATATGGTAGAAAATCCAGAATGAAGTAGGTTGGTTTGGTGAACGCTACTGGAATGAAGTAAGAGAACGATGATGAATGTCCTTGACCTTCATATCATAATTAAAATGACTAAAACAGGTGATATACCATGATTAAGTGAGGTCGCTTCTCCTATTGGACGCACTTCTTCGAACCATATTCATTGCTTTATGGTTTGATTGGTGGATCCACCGTTGATTATGTGAGTGTTGTTCGAGGTGTGCAGTAGTCGCGGCAATGCGTTACCACCGGTCCGGGTGTGCAACTGGTAGAATCCTACCCAGGGTATTTCTCGTGTGCCTTGTCATATTATCCTGATTGAGCCCCCTATGATTTTGATGCAAACTTAAAAACTAAAATTGGATGCACTAAAGAGAAAATTGAAATCTAACTTTGAGTAATCCACCTTTAGTTAATAACTTTGCTAAGTATCTCAGCTAAACATATCCCATGGTACCCTAGTTCTAAAGTAGCTAAAAGAATTCATTTTAAAAAGGAAAAAAATAATACCTTTATGCATGTATATATAAAAGCAAGGGTTGAAGTTTAAACACTTGAAGTATGTATTTATGCTACAACTGTATGTTATAACATGTACTATGGATGAACATGCTTTTAACCTTTTTTATTTTTGTGTTATTTAAATAAGCATCTAGTTAGAAATAGTAAAATTATAAGAAAAGCTTATTTCAAACAAAGAGAGAGGAGCTATTGTTATTGATTTATATCGATTCCTGATATCAAAAATAATTTGATTTGACATAAATAGGAACCGGTTGCATGTTAGTGGTGTTTTTATCCGTTGATTACTCGTATCAGTGATGCCTTAACTATAGTGTGCTAAATAAGAGTATAAAGGATGTCACGTACTAAAAATCATCAAAGCAATCTACATTGTCACACTTTCTCGCAACAACCGTACTTACAACTATAATAGGATTTTATGCATATGATTGCTAAAGATGTACCATGAGAGGATTTCAACTAGGTTTATCCGAGTTAGCGATTGATGATTTAATTTTTACTTATATCTGACTTGATTTATAAAGATTTAAATTACCTTAAAAATGTTTTTATCCTAACGATTTATATGTTAATTATTTGTCTAAATTATTCATTTTTTACACTTAAAAATAGATTGTGATATAATCTAAATCCCATTAATCTGATAAACTTGCCAAATATACCACATGAAAATATAATAAGTAGTAATTTTTATTTATTCTCCCTATTTTTTCCCGATCTATATGTGTTTTATTCCAAACATTTCTTGAGACATAATAAAAACCTTACTATGAAAAAATGTGACAATTTTGAAATTAATGGTAACACAAAGGCACATAGAAATAAACGGACTCAATCGATAAATTTTCAAAAAAATAAAGAAAGTTACCTATAAATGAAAATGCAACTAATTGTGTTGACATTATTTACCCTTTACACCCACAACACATTTTTCTTCGTCACTAAAATTTAAATTAATGCCAATGACCTCCTTCCAAAGAAAGTTCAAATGGCAAAATAAACAAAATCCACATAGGTGTGCTATTTTATCCATATAGCTGTATACAAAAACAAACATAAACATATTTTTCCTTTTGCATTTATTTTGCCAATTAATTTAGTATATTACTAAAAATGGAGTTCGTTTGGTATATACTCTTATTCCGTATGTCGCTGATTGATTATGTAATTATTATAATTTCAGTAAATTACAATATAAAATGTTTTGCAATTATATACATATACATACACACACACACACACACACACACACACATATATATATATATATGTGTGTGTGTGTGTGTGTATGTGTGTGTGCCTATATATACATACATACATACATATATATATATATATATGTATGTATGTATGTATGTATAAACATAATACATACACATATATATATACATATATACATATATTGTGTAATCGACTAAGATAACTAAACACTAACTCATAAAGTAATTTGACCAATACTATTTTTAGATGTTGATATCTTTATAACAATGAAGATATAAACATGAGTTCTTTATACTATTATTAATACTGTAAATCAATATCGCATAGTTTATAAGTTTTAATATAATTATAACAAAAATTGCTGTAAGTAAATTTATCATAAGTATAATATCAAGTAATATATAAAAATTTATTATCTACAAACATAGCAAGTATGATATATTAAGTAATTATAACATAGATATATCATTGTCGTACCAAATAATCATGTACCGTGTTATACAAATTGTGTTATAATATGATAAACTAATGTGTGTGTAACCTATAACCATAAATTCATCATAATTATACACAAATCGATAGACTACATACCATATAAGGTTGTTATTTTGTCATTGCTTGTAAAAACTTATGTTTATATTCTATAAATTTATTTATAAACCTAAAAATAAAGTAAGAAGTTATAAAAAGCATTACCCTCTAATATTAACAAAGAGATTCCAATGGACGTGGTTTCCACTTTGTCCTTTTGAGATTTTGAAAACCATCATCCATTAATGGATTCTCACCATCGATTTACCTTCACCATTATCCCCTTTTCGACTGCACATCACCATAATTTTACTATCGGTTTACCGATATCATCAATAAAACAATTTAAGATATAAATGCTATGACTATTAAAACCATTGCACTTACAACATACGTCCAAGTACTCATATTTTTATTAACTGGAAACAAAATATCTATGAATATTCGATCCACGTACATGTGTTTTATACTACTATATTAAAAGGTAACGATACACCCATGTACTTCATACATACAAACAGAAAGACAAAGAATGGTGGTGATTTAATCACAGAAAAGACATCAGGTGGATCTAATTCATCCACATCAATAATTAATTGCTACTGTTTAACTCCGTAAAATCGTGCGCTAATTATTTCTCCACTAAAAATGAATTAACGCTTATAACTTCCATCTCCACCACGATTCCTCTCCACTCACCTATGATTTTAAAATAATTTTTTTTCCCAACGTACCACTTTGAAACTCTATTTTCTCTTCATATCCTATCGCTAACTACTTCTGCTCATAAATTCAGATCGGATTTTCTTTTCCTTCTCTTCATCCATAACATTGTCTTCCACGCCACATTTTGATGACTAATTTTCAACGCCTATTTTAT
Source organism: Allium sativum (assembly GCA_030737875.1). Taxonomy (NCBI): domain Eukaryota; kingdom Viridiplantae; phylum Streptophyta; class Magnoliopsida; order Asparagales; family Amaryllidaceae; genus Allium; species Allium sativum. The sequence goes on along the minus strand of CM060918.1, from coordinate 616,912,300 downwards.
CTTACGTATAATTCCTGTATTTTCCATCAGTTTTAATGCTTCCTTCGATACTATTGCCTGGATGTGGTCTTTATCAGGTGATTTTTTTAATCATTGCAAGATAGATTATATGTGTGTTGTTTGATACAGAAGTTTTCTTCACTTCATTGTTTTCCTTTTTTCACATTCCAATTGTTGCTCCTATTTAAATGGAGTACAGTCTGTTGTTGTGAAGATTTTTTTGGGTTTGGTCATATTTTGCACTTATTTTAGTCAAACTATGAGTTCATATTGATCATCTTAATTTGTACGTTCTATTTATGATAGGGTTTTGCTTCTAATTAATTGTTTTTATGTAACTAAATGGTTGCTTCCATGTTAAGTATATCGCTGCCATTGTTGCCATTTACACATTTTTGTTAACTCATTTTGCTTTTTAGTCAAATACAAAATATTGTATTGTTATGAAATCTTAGTTATGCTTGCTCCTCTTATTCGGTGTTCTATATTTGGATTAGTTTTCATTAACCTAGGAATTTTCAAATGTTTATCGATCGTTTTAACTTAACTAATAACAACTTTGGTTCGTCAGCTAATAATGTAGTATGTCACCAAATTGAAGGTTCTCCAAGAGCAATTCTACTCATAAACAGCCATGAAGAATAAATATTAAGTTCTGTGAGTAAGTGATTTGGTATGAATATTACCATGATACAATATTTTCTTTTATAATAATATGCATTTACTCTATGGTTTCAGGTTTTGTATCTATTCAGGTTTTGTATCTATTACTCACATGCAAAAGATGATCTATAATGAACCTGCCTCCCACCTATTTCACAAATTGAGGACTCTTAGTTCGCTACGGTGGTAGTCGTTATTCTAATTTCATTTGCCATACTGATGCTCTTTGTTTAGGATTAAAGTGAACTACTGATCTACAATACTCTAAGTTGATTACTAAGTTGAGATAATTACAAACAGCTTTAAGGTGATGTTTATTTAATTAGTTTTTTATGGATTTGTAATTGATAGAATTTAATCACAAATTTTGGCATTGGAAGTAGATTGATGTCTGCTTGAGTTAAGATTCTAATATATTTTTTCTACATCATGTACATCATTTTTTTTCTGTAGTTATTTTGTACATTTATATGGCTGAGATTATATAATGAAACGATGAGCTTGAGAAAATAATAATTATTTTTGTTATGGTAATATGTAGCAATCAAATAAATTGATTGTATCAGAGCAACTGAAAAGTGTTATTTTTTTGTCCTTTGTCCATTTTCTTTACATCCTTTCTACCATTCATGCATAGATTCTTTTACAGTACACAAATGTAATCATAGGCTATTTGTAAAAATGAAACAATAGATAACTTATTGTTTGGAGGTTTCTTTAACTTTTTGTTATTTGTTTTTTTAGCCTTACCCCTGTATGAGTCAAAATATTATATTTCTGCAGTTATGTATGTTTGGCATCATATCAAGCGTATATTGTTTTAGATCTTTGTAGTAGCACTCTATCTTTATATAGTTCTGGGGTCATGTTTATTGGGCAGTAAATCATAAACTGTGTTTCGTATATGATGTTGGTTCATTTTATTGTCTATCCACATAAGAAAAGAAGTCACATTTTAGCTCAATTATACGGGTCTCATTTCTTTCTCCTTTTTATTGGAGCAGAGATCTTAAGTTAAACAACTAGCAGCTACTTTGTGTATTCTTCTGTTGAATTTTGGTTATGTTTATAAACAATAATATGTGACTATAGCAGATAGTTTCATCTGCCTTTTGCATTTGTATATGCTCATATCATCCAATCTATTTACGAATGAGAGAAAATGAAAAAATGGTTTGATGAGTTATTACCAAAAAGAATTTGTAGGTTAATTTACAGTTTCTACTGCCTTGCAGGGAAATGATTAACACAACATAAATTTAGATATAAAAAATACTTCTGATTATTGTTTTATTTAAATTTATTTTTAACTTTGTAAAATTAACTGTTTTACTTTATTCAGCCAATTAGCACATGAACTGTTTGATTAAATGTGTGGAATAACCATCTGAAGTATCTTAGTACCATAACACTGCTTTTCTTTAATAGAACATGGACTGGGTTTTCCAATGTTACTAGCACTTGGTCATTTATTTTTGCTTCATTGCTGGTATTTACTATATTGTAAACTGGAAAGAAAGTTCTGAATGCCGCCTTCCTTTTTAAGCTGGTTTCCCCTTTTTTAACATCCTTCGCCTGTTTTCCCATTGATTAATTGTGTTTTTGTTCAAAATTCAAGTGTTGTTTTTCCAACTCAAACAACAGATGCTGATTTTAAATTCCAACATCCATTGCGATGGAAGAAACAAAACTCCAAGAATAAGGCATTTTCTACTTCTTCATTTTGGTTTTCAGTATTTCCGTATCAACTGTTATCCATAACCACTGCATTTTGATGTCCTTTAAAACTATTAACTACAACTTCATTTTTTTTTTGATTTGCTACTTAACCTTTCCCAAATAGACTTTTCAGTTTTTTTGTCTTCGATAACTTAATTAGGACATAAATTGATCAAGCGACATGAGTATGTTTATGTTACTAAATCTACATGGCTTAGAACCTTTAACTTTTTCACTTCATAATATAAATATGCATTTTCATTTGTATTGCTAGGAATGTGAAAAAAGCACTAACCAGAATACTGGAAATTTGACGAGGGAAATGAAAAGTACTTCCGTCATGCAACTAGGCAAACGTACACCATCTCTACAGATTTAGCCACATATATTTGTATAAAGGAGTAAGGTACAGTCGAGCCACTGTTCTGTTTTTCATTCCCTCACAATATTATATTAATTTCGTTAATTTAGATAATGCTAACTACAGATATATAGTGCATATATACGCTAAAGAAGACTGTTTTCATTTTATGACTTAAAATGTATCATGTGATAACAAAGCATGTAGATATTGCTTGAGAGCTGATGCTGTTGATTTCCAAAGAAGCATCGATGACAATAAGGGGAATCATTTTTCTAGATTAAAAAACCATATTTTGCGAGTGTTTATATATATATATATATATATATATATATATATGCATATGCATATATAAACATGCTGAACGCTTCAAGTTGACAAATTTGTTTGCTGTTAGTAGTAGGTTTGACACAACTGAAGACTTCAAACATTTGGTTGATGAAGCCCATGGAAATGGTCTTCTGGTATTTTTGTACATCGTACATTGATATTCTGTAGTAGATGAGTCTGTAGGATTATTACTATTTGATGGATCAAATGACTGCTACTTTCGCACTAGGAAACGTGGCCATCATAAATATTGGGGAACTAGAATGTTCAAATACGAGGATACAGATGTGTTGTAGTTTCTTTCGTCAAATTTTAAATGGTGGGTTACTGAATATCAGATTGATGGCTTCCAGTTTCACTCACTTGCATCTATGATTTATACACATAATGGCCATGTTGCTTCTACAAGTTTAATGGAGGATTACTGCAATCAGTATGTTGTGCTTCGATATACTTCATTTTAGCTAATGAGATGCTTCTTGAACTTCGTCCAAGTGTTATAACAATTGCTGAAGATGAAACATTTTATCCTGGGATATGCGAATCAAGGAGTAAAGGTGGACTGGGAATTGACTATTGGGTTGATATATTTCGGTTTCAGATATGTGGCTGTGGCTTCTCCAAATTATTCCTGAACACGAATGGAGCATGAATAAGATTGTAAGTGTGTTCACAAGCAGTTGCCATAATAATGATAAGATGTTTTTGTATGTTGAGAATCATAATCAGTCTATCTCTGGAGGCATATCATTAGCCCAGGTTGTGTTTGATAAGCTTAAAGAACAATCATTTGGATTGACCGATATAGAATTGAAAGGTGTTTCATTACTAAAAGCGATCAAATTACTTACATTCACCATATGTGTTCGTGCATATCTTAATTTTATGGGGAATGAATACGGGCATCCCAATAAAGTTTAATTTCCCATGGCAAGCAACAATCATTCATCTGCGATTTTGCACTACGTATCCAACTATGTATTTCCATGATAAAGTATTACACATGCTCAGTACATTCCTATTTTTGCTATATTATTTGTCTCTCTCTCTCTCTCTCTCTCTCTCTCTCTCTATATATATATATATATATATATATATATATATATATATATATATATATATGGGAAACTCTATTTAGACACAAAATGAGGATATAAAATTGCACACAATAAATCTCAACCACTGGATCCTTCCATGAATTAGACTCTCCACATAAAGACAAACAAATCCAACGGTTAAGGCTTTACGTCTCTATCTTTGTGTTTAATTTTATGTCCAAATAGCCAACCCCTGTATATACATACACACACACACACACACATATATATATATATAAACTGCTATAAGCTATCATTGTTTGCATGTTTTTGTGTCCACGTAAATCACTAAATTCTTCCCATCACTCTTCTGTACTGCATATTGAATTGGTCCACTATGTTTTTTTTTTACCTGCGACAGGAAAAAAAAGGCGTGCCACATTTAACATCCCCGCCAGTTCACTATCTCCACCAATACCAAGTCCACTATTTACCTGCATCTGTTACCAAGTCATCTACTCATCCCTATTATTCTCCTCCTTTTTCTCTAATTCTACTTCGACAATTAGCTACACGCATCCATTTATATTGCGTTTCGACCAAACAATATACCACTATAAATATCTAAACACATCTTTTTTTCTTCTACCATACTCATTTGTTCAACATTCATCCACACTTATGCACACTCTCTCACACAAAATGACAAAGGTAATTCTTTTCTTCTAACATAATTGCTTAATTATTATTTTCTCTCACTCTACTCATCTGACATTACATTGTGCAGTCCGAGGTTTCTGTCTCAACTAAACTGTCTCAACTGACATTAACTACACCCCATGAATCAACGAGGTACAAAAACACCCCTGCCGTGACTGATGTCCCACCTCCTACCGCTCCTCCCGTTCAACCCAACAATTTTCAAAACATTAACCAGCTGCACGATCTTCCGCCTACTGCTTCTGCATAAAATACGGATAACGATGATGAATCTTACTGGACAGAAGTGGTTTGCAACAATTTTTTTTACACCTCTTTTTACCAGCATATTTATCATACAAACTGCTTTTCTAACCTTTTTTTTCTTTACTGCAGTTTGCAGACTGTGATAGTCGAGGCAGAGTATCTAGCAAGGCGTTCAAGGAATTAATCAACCTGCTTCCCTATTATAACCGCATTTCCTTCTTTCCACACTCACCAGTTCCGTTTGTATTCCTGTCTAATAAATTACATTCACTTTCCACCTGTGTTACCACTGTATAAACCTAACTGTCTTTTCTTTGTACGCATAAGTTTGTGTTATGCAGTTTGTGTTTTGCACTTTGTTTATAATTATGACACTTTTTCCCTTTCATTTATTATTTTGTTGCCAACTTCGTGCACTTTTATTACTGAACTGAAATAACTCCAAAATATTGCATTCATCCACTTCCAATTTACATTAAATAACCTGGACAAATAAAATTTTAAATATACAATTACTCCACATATACATAACAGTTGACGAACATCAATCGACGTGCAAACGACTTGCATCGATCACGTACGAAGCGCGTGCCACGACCACGCGTGAAGAGCGTCAAACGACCACGTGTGCCACGACCATGCGCGTGCAAACTACAACACGTTGTACTTTATGGTCCCGTGCAAACTACAACACCCCGTACTCTATGCTTCCATGCAACGCACGGGTTTCCACTCGTGTGTGTGTGTGTGTGTGTGTATCGTTTATGTTTGGTTATATTACTTTATAAATATTAATAATTGAACAACATCTAAAACATAAACTTTAAATTAACTTTACCCGAACACATACCTGATGATACTTATGAAGTATACTTATGTTTAAGTTTGAAGTTTTAATAACACAAATATTCTATGCTGACTTATTTTATGTATGATAATTTTTATTCTAATCCACAGTTTTAATAAGTTAATCCACCATTTTACTTTAATAAGTTAATCCACAACTAATTTGTAAGTTAATCCACGAGTGGATTAACTTAAAGATTTCACCCTATCATCTTCTATACGTAACGCCGCATTCAAATTATTACCGATTAACAGTGGAGCTCAGCTTGTAACACTGTGTCGATGAGATAATTAATATGATTTTTATTTTTAATTTTCTCAAATCTAATATTGTTCCAATACTTATTATTCTTCTTCCTGTTTAATATTTATCCTATATGAGTATGCTTAATTCCTGCACCCGAACCATCCTATTATGCCACCCAATAAACCAAAATTAGTCCTTTAATTAGAAATAACATTCAGATCGTATCTCCTCTTCCACAAAGACAAGAAGCATAAGTAAAATTTAGTGGTCTAACGTAATAGTGTCGGAGCCAAATGTCTCGGACAAATCAGAAATCCGAGATGATAATTAGCAAACATAACTTAAGAAACAAATATGGAAGGAGATATGGAAGGAATAAGGGAGGATCAAATAACATCAAGACTATTTTAACGATAAGAGCACTTCAAGAATTCAACCAGAAGTTACAAAGACGCTGCTAAAGATATGAATGCAAAGACGGACAACATAAGTGAAGCCATTAACAAAATAACAAGAGTGTTGAAAGAATACAGGAAACCAAGTTTTCAGGTACGATGTAAAACGCAGAGAAAAAGACAGGGAAGAAGAAAGATAGTTACGTGTTTTTAGGTGGATACACTGATTAAAATTTAAATTTTAGTAAAAGTCAACGACCCTATAAACTAGGGTGGATTAACTTACTAAAATTGTGGATGAGAATAAAAATTACCTTTATGTATTTATGATAATTATTCTTTATAAGTCACGTGATTAACACGACAAATACTTTGACGTATTGACGTACACCATATAAACTTAATAAAGTATGTAAATATATATAAAAAAAAACACAGTAGAAGCAGTCTGCCAATACTTATTATGATGATTTTGATGATATAGACAACTTAGAAGTTACTTAATAAGTTGGGAGGAAAAATTACTACAAGTTAAAATCATGAATATTACGTGCACAACAGACAATATACATACATACATATATATATATACATATATATATATATACCAGTACATATGCACGCCCGATGGGCGTGTGCATAGATGTTTTTGACCAAAGCTGGTATTGAAGTAAAGACTGAGCAGCAATCAAAGGAACGGGTATGTAGAAAATTTGGACAGTACATGAAGTGAAAAAAGCACAAAACAGTTCGTGCTGATGAAAATTGTATTCAGATAACAAAGGAATGCAGGAAACCTACAGCATTACATCAGTACAGAACATGACAATTATTACACACAAAGACAGACCGCAGTGTTATTACTACTGAAGCCGGAAAAAAAAGATGATAGCATAATTAATAGTTACGAAGACAGCAGTAAATCAGAACAAAATGATGAACGAGAACGCAGGTAGATTTTGGAAGCTGCACGACTATTTGTTTAATTGTCTGGCCATGTACTCTCTCTCAATCCTCTCAACATCTACTAGCTGGATAAAAAAACAGAAGCAATAAGTAGTTAACATATAAATGTGCTGAAAGCTAGGGAAGTAGTAGAAGTTGTTAACAAACCATTTCAGGGGAGCAGTAATGTTCATCCTCGATAATTTATGGAATGTCATCTGCAAAAGTGGTAGTAGAAACACTGGGAATCCCAACCAAATTGTCAGTGAGTGGAGAAATGTCCGGTTGAGTTGGTGAAATAGATTGCTGGTGGAAGTGAGACGCAGAAGTGGTGCTGTTAGAGGCCGATGGTTGATGCTGCCTTGTAAGACGTTTGCTCTTGCGTTGTATCTTTTCAGCTGGAGTTGGCGGTGTGGTGTCGTTAGCTCGTGTCGAAACTCTGGACTGCAGCATTAAATACAGTAGTTAGCATATGAGGAGTTAAGTAAAATAGTTGATGGAGAAGAAGAAATTAAAAAAAAGATTATGAGTTGTGTGTGTATAGAAGATGTACCTTTGGCATTTTGAAGAATAGAATGGCAGTTGATAATAGAATTAAGGAATTGAATGAGCAAAAAAATGAAGTGTAGCAATGCATATATATAGCAGTTAAAACAGATGAGTAGTTGGGAGACACGACTGATAAGCTTAGTAAAAGTAGTTGAAGCAGTAGTAGTGGAGAGAAAGAAGGAGAAAAAAAGGCCTAAATGAGGACTCAGTTGTGCAGGAGAAAAAAAAGCAACTAAACTGGGTCAAGTAAAAATTCGAGGAGCATGTGCACAAAGTTGTGAAATATTTGAAAAAATGGTTAAAACACGTACCTGTTCCAAATTGTATAGGTCAGAGTTTATGCAGGAGGTGATATTTTCAAAGGTCACCCAACTGCAGTAGAAATAAAGGAGCCTGTTCATAAATGAAAAAAATGAGGCATTACATGTTGTAGTTAGCAATGAAACTTTGGAGTAAATGTAGGACATGTGGAACTTAAATGGAATATATTTGTCATCAAGCCTGGTAAATGAAGTATGATACAGGAAAACAAAATGATTGACGTTGTTAGGAAGAAACATATAATTTAGGAGTACAATAGACATATAATATTGCACGCAAGCAGTTTCTGTTTCGTAATATCGAAGTGAGGTAACAGTGTGTTGCTTAAAATGTAATACGTAGAGTGTAATAGGGTTAGAAGTGATGTTATTTGTTATAATAAACATAACTGCAAATATGTAAAGGGGGGGGGGGATATGAAAATATACAATATTTATGGCTCATCGCCCGTAGAGCACTCACCTTATATGAAGATCAAGGATAGACTGTAAGTCATATTTTCAGTATATAGGTAAGAATTGAATGGGCGAATGTGAAGAAGTGCTTGCCGTTTAGATGTACCTGCTTGGTAAAAAGAAACAGTTAGTTTTTTGTATAGCGTAATGCAGTTTGAGAAAGTAAAGTTGACCATGGGAAAACATTGTCAAATGGTAACAAAAAAGGAGTCATAAACATGCATGTGCTTGTTGTCGAAAAAGGAAACTCATTAGTACTCTGTAAACTAATTTACGACAAAAGAGCATATAATTAGGGACAGAAGTTCAAATAAATTAAATATGCATATTTTCAATCACTCCTTGATTTAGATAGTCTTTCATCACCATTTCAGTTAAGAACAGCAAGAGAACCGACTTCATTATCAACCTGACATATAAGATTACTATGTTGGCTCATGTTCCTTATATTTAACAGTGAAGATAGTAGAACCCCTGAGATACAACGTTATTGAACAAATAATTTGGCATGATAGTATGATACTTGTAATGTAAAAATATATTATTATGTATGCTATATAAATAAAGAAATGTAATAATTGAAATATTATATTTTTCAGTTTGGTTGAATATGTAATCAAAACAAAAATGAATCAGATAGGAAAATGATAGTATTGGCAAATATAAAAACATGTAATATAACACATTATCAAAGTGCAAAGATATGATAACAAACCTTTTTTGGCATTGTAAGTCATGGTCTAACATAGTTGGATGTAATACATAAAGGAGTATACAAAATCAATTCTTCTGAATATTTAGTTCATTTGACATTGATGAGTAAAAAAGCAAAAATAAAAATATACGTCAAAACTTAAGGTATTTTAATAACTGGTTAACAGGTCGTTTGTTGCAAATTGTGGATTACACAGAAGTTGAACATATAACATATAGTCCAGCATAACACAGAAGTACATATACATTGTTGGTTTTGGCAAGCATGAACACTTGAAACACAAACTGCATGGGATGGTCAATAATGGTTTGAAATATAATTTGTTTGTCATTAAATCATCTAAGCTAACAACGTACCTGCCTTGAAAACCAACGTAACTCCCATGATCACCTTTTCATGGTGTGTAATAACTACAAAAGATTATGAGAATGATCAAGAACAATAAAAATAAAACACTAACAGTAAGAACCAAATAATGAGCTTACTACATATAGAACACTGGAAGATCAGTGCTAAGATGAATAAATTATTTATTTGATTTTTACATCCACATTTCATCAAATAGCTTATTCGCGGTAAAACCTAAGATAATGTCTGTAGGTGGTGTTCTTTGTGTACAATATCAAAAATATAACAAACTGATGTGAAATGAAAGTGCTCGCTGAATCAAATATTAAGAAAATATCAAATATTGAAAAATATAAATCTATGAGTAAAAAGGAGACAAAATAGTTAAATGTGCAACTATGTACCTTTGTGCAAAAATAGTAGCAGTGTAGGAATGTGCGAATTAAGGACTTATGTTTCTTTTATAATTTGGGAGAATGACATGAATTGAAGATATGTGTGACAAACAAACCAAAAATAAATGGGCATAAACTAATGGTTTCATAAGAGACATACCTAACTTTTAACATCACAAACAACCTAAATATGAATTTTACAAATTCAGTGTACGTAAAAACAATATGTAAATTATAGATTTGAACTCGGTTACTATTTAACCACTTCTATTTATGTCGAAGTTTGAAACAATGAACAAATCTCGAATCTTGATAAGTCTGATGATTAAAGTTACATATGTTTCAAAATATGAAAATAAATGTACATTGGGTAAGCTAAATATTTTTTAGTCTACATGCCAACAAATTTTCCTCATATGTCAGAAAATGACGTGCTTAGATTTTTGTAACATTTCCATACAGAAATTAAAAAAAATTATGATATAAAAATACCTCTGTTTTATGGGAATGTTTACGGTAGGTAAATGGTAGACATGAATTGCATTCCTTCCCTTTTGTGTTCATCTCACATCAATCCTCAATTTCTAGTCAAAAAAAAACCAAATTAAATATTAATAAATACAAAACTGAACAAATAGGACGTCGACGGCATATAGTTTATCGATTTCGGAGAATTCAACCTCAGAAAAATAAGCCGAATGAAACGGAGAAATTGTATAGAGGTAAAGAAGAGAGTAAATGATTCAGAACTAATTGATAAATTAGAGAATGGAGAGCATATAGAAAGCAGAGAGTAACTTAAAGCATACCTTTTTTCATATTGTGTTGAGTAGACATGCAGTAAATAATTAGAAGGTTGGTTATGTCATTCCTCCAATCGACGATTTGAGCTCCGGATGAATATCAACTCATGTACGGTCAGTACTGCAGGGGAAAAAAAAGTAGTTCAGTTTTTGAACCAAAAGACGGAGTAAATGAGTAAAAAAACTATAGAGTAGAGAGCATATTCTTTGATGTAAGCATATAGGTAATTGTATTGTATTAATTAGAATGACAGTGACTTGTCAAAGCCTTTGTTATCTTATTCCACCTGCTGTGAAAGATTGATTGATGTCAAATGGAAAATGTTGGGATGAATAACCTGAAATAGTACAAACGACAACTTTGTAAAAGCAAAACGAAGTGCAAATAGAGTAAAAAAAGTCTGAGAAATATACATTTCCTCTCCTCCTTTTCCGGGTTTGAGACCGACATCAAATGAAGTAACATTTGATGGCGGAGTTAAAAATGGTTTTTTTTTCCTGGTGTTATTGCGACATGTTTATAGACGTTAATGCTTGTGAATGGGGGGAATAAGGTGGGGAAAACATTACTGCTGTTAAGTGCAGGAAAAAAAGTGTGAACATCGGATGTAGCAGACATGTAAATGCAAAAGTGCAAATAGATAGATGTCGTTAACAATAGTGATTACTTTGTGTGAAGTAAAGATAGTACGATAACAAAATTCCTAACTCATGTTGAAGTACATGTTAGTAAAACATCCTTGTAAAACACATTTCTCGTATGCGTACCATCTTTTCGTGGAATGTTTCCATGTTGCACTAAATTTTTTGTTGTTTGTCGTGCAATACCTCTGGATAAGGCTACATATAACTGACCGTGGGTGAAAACATGTTGCTGTAGGTAGATACCTACAGTCGGGATGGTTTGTCCTTGCGATTTGTTGATCGTAAGAGCAAACGCTAGTTTAATAGGAAATTGTTTTCTAATAAGTGTGAAAGGCATGCTAACATTTTCCGAAGGCTTTAATGGTATTCGGGGAATAAATACTCTTGTACCATGGAAATGACCAACTGCAATTTCTACATCAATAAGATTTCTATGGAAAACATGGCATATTAACCTTGTTCCATTACATAATCCTATCTTAGGGTCAATATTGCGAAGAAGCATAATTGGACAACCAACTTTAAGACAAAGTTTATGTGGCGGTAATCCACTTGGGGCAAGAGAATTTAAGAATTCATGCTGGTACAAATTATGTGTGTCCTCTTCAATGGAGTCAAATGAGTAGTACGTAAATTCCGTACCGGGAAACATGTCAACAATAGTATTATTAATAGCATCAACAGTATCATTTGTGGGGGACAAAATGACTTTATTCAAAATAGAAGTAGCGTCATATACTGTATCACTAATCGCTGGGAAAACATGATCAATTAACGAATAAATAGGATTTGCATTATTCGACGATATAATAATATCATCAGGGAGTTTTATCATGTCATCATGCACATATGGTTCCTCTCCGTTTCCAATACGTAAAATAAAGGTAGCATATGAAGGATCATGTATAACACGCATATTTTGTGTCAAGTGGAAAACCTGTACGTGTGACCATATGTATGATTGTGTAATGCATGCATCAACTGTTTCAGCTCTACCATTTTGGACAATGGGCAAAACTTGTCGAAAGTCACCAACTAAAATAACGATTTTGCCACTGAATGGTTTGTCTGTATTACATATATCTCTAACTGTTTTGTCTACAGCCTCAAAAGCATGTCGATGAGCCATTGTAGCTTCATCCCATAGAATGATTGTGGTTTCATGAATAAGTTTTGCAAGATCAGATTGCTTAGGAATGTAACAGGTGGAAGAAGAGTCAAGCAGTATTGGTATTTTAAATCTTGAATGGGCAGTTCGACCACCGGGCAATGCTAAAGCAGCAATTCCCGATGTGGCAACTGCAAGTGCAATTAGACCTCTACTTCGTGAGTGAGCTAAAATAGACTTATACAAAAATGTTTTCCCTGTACCCCCGGCCCATCTATGAAAAAAACAGAATTTATGTTATCAAGAATAGAGTTCATGATAACATCAAATGCATGTCTTTGTTCTGAATTTAAGGAATTAATAGAGTCGATGTCTTCTTCTGGTACATGGACAGATTTTTCATTGAAGACAGCAGTACATATATTATTGGCGGACACGAAATTAACAGAAGAAATTGGAAAATCATAGTCAAAAACTGATTGGTTGTACTGCAGTAGCAACCTGTTAAGGTCTGCTAGACAAACATGAGTGAAATATGTAATGTCGGTAATTGAAGATGTATGTCGATAGTCTTCAATCATGTATTCGAACAAAAAATCCCACATTTTATGCACATGATTTGGTTCACAATAAACTAAAATTGTAACAAATAATCTTCTAAGTGCAGTTGGCATATGTGTGTTAGAAGCATCTCGTAAAAAGTCATAAATATCATCATCATTTTCTAATAAGCCTCTACGTTCAGCGGCTTCTTTGAATGTGCGGTATTCTGTTCCTTGCACGGTATGTAAATCAGTAAAAGATAAGGCCCTCTAACGTGTGTAAGCAGTAATCTCAAGAAATATCGATCACCTTCAGTGGGTGAAACGGTATAAATTCTACCTAAAACCCTACGATTATTTTGTCTACGAATCCATAACTTATGTTTATTGTCCCACCAATATCTTTGTGGGAACTCGTGGTAAAAGTATTGTCTTGCCTCTTCGTCGCTAACGTTTCTACTAAAATATTCAGTAAGCATAGTTTTTGTTCTACTTTCATCGTTTAGTATATCGTCCAATTGTTTGGATGAAGAAAAATGCAGTTGTTGTCTATTTGGAAAATGGGTTTGCAGACCAATAACAGAAGGTATAATGCTGTTAAGCTGAAACTTAAAGATTCTCCATAACGACTCAGGTGGACAAACCTAGCGAGCGTTAGCAAATTTAGATATTTCATCGTTGTTATCGACTGTTGAGGCTGAAATACCCACCGAAACACGGTCAGACCCTTTGTACACATACTTGTAAAGATACTTGACGGATTTAATACTTGAACATATTTCAACATTTAAATGACAGTCGTATTTTAGTAGTAAATACGGGTTATATGACACTACCCAACGATTGTCAATTGTGTTATTCGTTGAATTATTTTGTGTCATGTTATCACGTCTCCTATATATTGAGTATGAGTCGTTTCCTTGTACGGTAATAGGAGCAAATGGTTTTGGAAATCCTTTTTTGCACTCACCATTTTTCATGCATGTGGCATTAGTGTTAAAATGTCCGCACGGATGATGAATCATGTGTTTTAGAACAGCCGCATGTAAATCAGGTTCTAATTCATTACACAGAATTTCAGCTCTAACAACGGGGTCATACTCATCGGGATTAGTAATCTTATCGTTGTCAGCGACAATTATTAAAACATGTGTGTGTGGCAATCCCCTTTTTTGAAATTCAACAACGTGTACATGTGCGATAACCCTACCTAAAACGCCTATGTCAAATAAATCATGTTTTAATTGTTCTAATTTAGCACGGAAAATTCTAGTTGTTATGTCGGGTCTATCTTGCGGTAATTGCCCGGGAAGCAGTTCGTTAAGTATTTCAGGCTATTTAGCATTACATGTCATCGTAACAAAAAAAATCAGGTTTTCCATACCTTTGCACTACGACCATTGCATCTTGATAGCGTTGATGCATATCTCGTGGACTACCAATATGAGATGACGGAAGATTTTTTTTATTCCTACATTAGCTGCCAATGACATTGCAAAAGCAGATGTAATATAAGAATGTATGAAGCAGGCGTAAAATAAGTACGTAGGGAAGCGTTAGAAAATGTAAACTACCGGTCTACGTTTCGCCTGCGATCACTGCATCCTGCAGGCCTTGATACAAATCATCCCTTATTTTATCTTGATGAGTACGAACGTATCTCAGTCTCATCGTTTCAATTTTAACATACATATCTACCACATATTGTTGAAAAAGCCGGTCGGCAAGCAAGAGAAGCGATGTGTCACCAGGTCTTATCTGCGAGAAAACGAATGTATTACGGAATGTAAAGGTCAGCTATAAAAAAGTAAAATGAATGTGGAGAGTGAGTTAATCAAACAGAATTACAGCATTACGTAAAAGAAGGTATGAAATGGGAAGTAATGTGAATCCATAAGATAAAAAAGAAATAGTAGTAATAATAAGATACATATGAAACTATAAGTATGTACTGTGAAACAATTGTGAACAAACGTAGCATGATATAAGTGGGGCACAACATAGTGTCAACATAAGGTAAAATAATTGTGTAATGTTGAGACATAACCATTTAGATCGATGGTTGTAAAAATAGATTTGAGTTCATCAGGTGTTGACATCTGATTTTGAATTGCCGTAAACATATCTGTATAAGGTGTGAGTAATAAGATGCACAACTAATTTCATTGTCTCCACTATTGTGCAAGCTCAAATCCCAACCATGGTGACCATAGGATAGCAATAGGAGGTACTGAAGTGGATCATAATATCCAGTTGTATCTGGAACCCGTTGTAAATTTCCAGAATGTGTTCTGACAATTATGTCCCTACCTTGTAAATCATCGGTTTCATCGCCTACAATTATGGCGACAACTTGTGATGCAGTAGGCATCTCACGAACATGTCGATCAATTGTGATCTCTTTAATTTTAATTCTGCAAAGGTGCATATCAGGACGTTGTCCCAGCTGACGTAGAATGGAAACAAATGGGTTAACTGAATTCAAAACATCTGTTATAATTTGAAGTAGCCCAGGTCTTAAAACAACATTATCCAGCTGTCGATTTTCAGTTTCATGTTCAGTGTCGTAAATGTATAGCTGTAAATATCGTGGTCTGGTTCCATCAGTAGGTAGCACACTGCCAATACGGTGGTAGATGGAACCATGAGCACGATATGAGTAAACTCCATCCATTCCGTTAGCCAAATTTTGGTCAATTTCGGCACCCATTGATGTGAAAGCAAACGCATTGTTGTACGATCTTATATTAGTTCGGAAGTGCGTGCCAACTTCGGTTTGATCAGTAAACAGGGCAATCAGCTAGGGAGGTGCAGAAGGTAGAGACATACGAATCATACCATTTGAACAGCAGGAACCTGAAGTTTCAAAAGCAAATTTTTTTGCTGTGCAGAAGGTACAGATTGTTGGTTGTGGGAGGACATGTTTGCGAAAGGCACAGTTGGCTACAAATTTCGTGCGCAGTTAAGGGATGTTCTCAATGTTTCAAGCGGTCAACTGGTTGAAAAGGAGTGAAAAATAAGTTAAAATGACATATAAATGCACGGTACGGAATGAATGCAACAAAATTTATGAATATCATATGAAATAGTACCATTGATAGGTCCAGCTTGTTGTGCGGTAGACTGAAGTTATTGTGAACGACGTCGTTGTCTACGGTTAGCCAGATGTTGTTCATGTTCATCGTCAGACATCCTAGCACGTCTAGCTCGCTGAGCAAGACGTCTATGTTCTCGCTGTTCACTATCCATGGGGGTAATAAACAAAGTTGAAAGAGTAGAAGCGTATGAGCAGAAGAGTACAGGTAAAAATATGGTAGCAGGTATTGTAGAAAGAGTTTGAATGAAAGAAGGCAAAGATAGGAAGAGGAAGAGAGAAGTTGGTGTAACCGTATAAATATTTTTTGAGGTGGTAAAAAAACTGCATAAAATAAGGAGAAAAAAATGGAAATTTTAAAAATAATGGAATAATTGAAGAAGGACCGAGCAAACTTAAAATTAACCATTGTTTTTTAATAGCTTAGTAGTAAATATAGGATAATAATGCAGCAGTTCAAATGGTAGAAATGTGAATAAGTATAATACATTATTACTTGAAATCCAAATGATTGTGTAGTCGTAATATTTGAAAAAACTGAAATATGAATTACTCATACTTTTTAACATATATATTTACTGGAAATATGTGCGTAAATTCCGCTGAAATCACATTCATCCATCTTAAATGAGATAAATATAGGTCAATGTAGCAAACACAAAAGAGAAGCTTTCATATGCTAGGTTGTACAAAGCTGAGTATAAGAATCGTATAACAAAGATGTAAAAGCTGAGTGCAGGTTCAGGAAATACGTACGGACGCAATGTAATGTGAAATGTGAGCTTTTTACATAAACATATAACATAAGTTGAATGTGAATGCAATGTGAGGACATTACTACTTTACAAATGGTATGCAATAAGTGTCGATGGTATTACAATGAAAGTAAATGCAGGCATTTGATGCATACCTTTTGGTGGTTGTATCGGTGGTGCCGCAAATGCGGCAAGTAAAGAAGAGAGAAGAAATATGCTTCTGGAGTTGAGCTGGTTGAATAATCGTACCATGCAAACGTAAGTGCATATCGCTTCTGGTCCGCATGTTGATCCACCTTTCACATATGAAACTGGATGCAACAGTTTGTACAACAACCGATGGGAAGCCCAAATTTCACCGTAATCTCTTCATGTAAGCGGTGTCGTCATAGTTGAGAAACTGTGACTCGCCATGTACAATGGCTGCAACAGCTTCTTCAACATCTGACTGACAGAAGAAAATCACCCGTAATCAATTCAGGTCACACTTGTCCTCATAGATGACAAATTGTGCCTCGCCATTAACAATGGCTGTATCAGTTTGTTCAACATCAGGCAGGCCGCAGAAAAACATGCGTAATCTGTTAAAGTGAGAGTACATAAGTATAATAGCAGTTGGTTAAATAATTATGATAACATTCATGATTATTTTTTTTTTCAATAAATTGCAGTACACTTTACCTTACCCGTCTAGTCGTCTACTTCTGTCTTTCAAGCATATTAGTACAGCAAGCCATACTTATTGCCGGTTCATAGCCAGTTTGGTCAACTTCTTTGTATTTCATACAAATTTGTGCATATACATACTCCGTCCCACTGCATGTTCTTCTGACTAACTTTCACTTGGTCGTACATATTCTGCCCTCCATTTTACCTTGCATACAAATATCCGTAATCCATAAAATTATAGTGACTGTCGATTATAACACAAAGCAAGATAAATAATATGATTGTACAATCAGTTGTGTAAATAAATATGATAACATGCATGATTAAAAGTTATGAGTAAATTACCTGAAGCTTGCTGCGTACGACATCATCTGTCACTCCTTTCTACATCCATTGTCGATGAATGAAAAAGGAGGAACAGAAGAGTTAATGATAGTTGACAGAAAATTGTTAAAATTCTTGTTTATCCAAACGGTATTCAAGTGTTGGTAGAACCATGTGACGGTTAAAGATGCAGAGGAAAAAAAACAGCACGGCTATATTCTCAAAATATGATCAAGTAAAAGGAATGATCAAATAATATATTTAACAATTTTAACGTACAAAACACAGTTATATTAAAAAGTGTAAGGTGATTAAATTATTGTTGAAGAGTACATAAGTATAATAGCATTTGTGTAAATAATAGTGCAGCTCTACCAAATGTAACCGCGTTTGCAAAACGACTCTACACAACCCAAAAAATTTCACAATTTAAACGGACAATGCTGTCCGTTCAAATAATGAAATCTCATGAATTGTGTAAAGACATTTTGTAGACAAATGGTTATTATTTATGCACTACTATTTAATTGCTAAGATTACGCTTTTATGTAGTATAATAATCGAACGATACATGGACGTAAGACAAATTTAAATTATATTTTTTTTCAGAAAAGAATAGCATGTTAACAGTTAACCTCTTGGCACTTAAATGTACTTTTGGAACAAAGCAATTACAAAATGTTTGGCATATCATACTAATATTACCATACATGGAATTAACGCAAGTTAAAAATAAAATTTTGGCCAAAAGTATTATCATTTGAACACATAACATGTCGGCAGTTATATTTGGCAGTTATATCATTTGAAAGATAAAGAGACATACATATAATGTAGCGGAAAATGAGTAAAAAAAAACTGTTCTTGCCTTTTGTTCTTTGATCCATTCTTTTATCAATTTATATATCGCATGCTATAAAACATCCTGCATTATCATTGAAATCTGTCAAACTGGGTAGCTCCTCCATGCCGTCATAATGATATAGCCTGTGGGACGAAAATAGCGCAAATGTATTAACAGAATTTTGGATAAAGTATTTACTACTCTCTTTCTATACCATACCAACGACTTGTGAGATTAAAAGCATTACAAATACCCAAAAGCGTATGAAGGCTGAAAATAGGTGGTAAACACCGTATGAAAATTTCATCATCTAATTTATAGTGAAGTGGACGTATATCGATGGTCAGATTTAACAGCTAAGGTTAGCAAATTGTTCGTAAAATAAAAAGAAAAATATCCATGAATATTTTGTACAATTAAACAGTACATCTGGATAATTCAATCCGACCGTATCGAGTGTTAAAACATATGAACAAAAGTTGTTTGTACTCAGAATATTAGTTAATATAACATCTATACATGTGAAGTAATTAACAATGTATGAATGTAATATATTCTGGTATCAAATTTGTCAATGTAATATAGTTAAGTATAGCACACAACAGATGCACCTATGAAAACACCATATTCTGCTATCAAAACAACGACGTGAGGCGCAATAATACGCACGAACAGTGAATATAGCATTAGCAAAAGCATTAGTGAAGTCAGCTACCATGTCAGTGTTTCAAAGTTAAGCACGTAATAATTAGTAGTAATATAGGTCATACAAAGTTGGTACGTACGTCGATGATACATCGGACGAATGGATGTCCAGGTGGACAAACATGGGTAACTGGTGGTTTGGAGAGAATACCATTATGGAAGAGAAGTAGGATGAAGTGATTGTACGTGCTGTCAAAAAAGAAAAACATGTGTTAGATAGCAGTATGTGAGATAATCACAAACAACAGTGCGTGACAAAGAGTAGTATGAGACATAATGACAGGTATTATTTGCTTACTAACTATTGACATGTTAGATATAAGTAGAAAAAATTGAAATCAGGCAATATACTTAAACATGAGTATTTGTGTAATCCATTTTTCGTATGTGCTAAGTATGAGTTTAATGAAATAATTATCAGTTCATAAATAATCGGTAATAAATTTGTGTAAATACAGAAACTGAAGGTCTACAAAGACATGAAGCTAGCAAAGTTTATGATGATATAGTATACGTAAGCATATCACACAACCACTGTTTCAAATCTCGCAAATATCGCCCGAGATCTCCTCCGAGATCTCGTTATGGGCTCCTTCCGAAACAAAGCAGAAAATATCACTCTAAATCTCCTTTCGAATATATCACCCGAGATATTGCAACATCGAACGATATATCGACCGAGACGGAATACTGGAATATCGTCCGAGATCTTAGTTTTTTTGGTTAAAATTTAAATTTGTGCCTGAACTAGAACTATAATTAAAAAACTCAAATCTAGCCATATCAATCTTTTGTTATTTTACATTTTCTATGTTAAATGACTATATTGTATGTTCTTATATGTTTTACAATGCTTTTGATTTTCATACTCGTCTTTTTACATACATGTTACTTATGAAATTATGTATTTTATGGTCTATTTATGCTGAATTTTTTAATGTTTTGGATCCTTTTAATGTTTCCTGTCTAACAATATTCCTGTTTTAAGCATATTACGATTTAGAGTATGAATGATCTTTCGCAAAATAAAGAATAATAAAGTTATTTTGCATTTTAAGTTTAAGTTACTACGTTTTTGATAGCATTCATAAAAATCATTTTTAACATATCATGTACCCCGAGATTGTTCTGATATGAACTTTCAGACCCGAGATGAAAATCCGAGACGAACTCCCGAGTTAGACTCATCTCGTCCGAGATCTCCCTCGATACGAGACCGAGTCTATAAAATCCCTGAGACGAAACGCGACCGATATCCGAGATTTAAAACCTTGCACACAACAGATTGAGGTATCAAAACTTTTTGGTGATGTCAGTGTTCAAAAAATAAGCAGAAATCGTAGTAACATAGATCGTATAAAGTTCGTATGGACCTCAGTGGTACAGGATAGAAATCAATTTTCAGCTGCACAAACGCGTCTACCTGCAGGTTTGGTGAAAATAACGTTAGGGAAGAGCAATAAGGTGAACTTAGTGTATTACAGTTGGAGTTTACCTGGACTAAGCACGTCAGCGACGGAAAAAAAGTTGTGGAGGGTGTACAGAAGCAGATCTGCACAGCAGTAGGGCGTAAACATCCAGATCTGGACAACAGTTCAGTATGGAACGATAAGGAAGGCAGAAACCACAAATAACTGGCGGTGAAGACGGAATAAAGCAGAGGGAGGTGGGTGGTAGGAGGAGATGTGAAAACAACGAAAAATAACTGGGTAGTCCAGTAGGTTTGAAGGGCAGACGCCATTAATTTTTAGAAAAGAAGAAGGAAGAAGATGGGAATAACGGAGTGGAAAAGTGGAGAAAAAAAAAACTGCCGACATAGTTTAACCAAGGGTAAGCGTCGTGGGTTTGGGAAATGTGTTTTTGTAATGACAAATTGGTTCCTACCAATAAACGTTGCACTTAAGTTCAATTGCGGTGAGAGAAAAGGAGTTTTTTGGCCATTCAAAAAAGCTTCACCATGGAGAGGTATTTGTATTAATAGTATAGATATAAATGTATTATATATCAAGAAAGTATATTAAAAAAGTTCTCTATATCAACAAAATATTACTATATAATATATATCACTATCAATATTAAATATTATATTAAAATGAAATGGTTCGCTTATTCCCATAAACAACTGGCTTTGGATGACCCACTCAAGTTCATAAAATTTAATTTCTTTTCTCTAGCACTTTTTATATTTTCTCAATCACACTGCCTTCTACGTGACAATGAACCGGCCCTCATACCTTGTACTGTACCGGTCAATGGCGTAGTTAAAAACTGGCTACCTATGACCCAACAGCGGACTCGTACCTTTTCCGCTTAACTTATTAGCCGCGACCAGGTGAACCGGGATCACACTCATCATCTTTTTCCCCAAATCTCATCTCAAAACCCTAAAATTCCAATTTTGCTCCGAAACCTAAACCTGAGATTTCAATCTTTCCAAATCCAAACCGATGGACGCAAACAACCTCTACGAAACCGCTTCTCAACCTGACACCACACCCACTGACGATGCCTACACCTTCATCGACTATTCCGACGATTTCTCCGAATTTCCCACCCTTACCCAGTCCCAGCAAGCCCGATCCGACGACGTGGCCGCAGCTGCATCTTCTTCTGTTGGCTCATCCCCAGCCACCAAAGATCATGGTAATTCTCATTCCAATGCTGCTGCAGCGCCCAGCACTGTCATCGATGATTTGAGTTTGGGGATGGGTAACTTGAATTTTGAGGAGACGGACGATGGATCTGAGTACGGAAAGGAAGGATTTGTGGAGCATGCTTGTAAGTATTGTGGGATTCAGAACCCTGCTTGTGTCGCGAGGTGCAACGTTCCTAGTTGTAGGAAGTGGTTCTGCAATTCCAGAGGCAATACTTCCGGTTCACATATTGTTAATCATCTGGTGAGTTTAAGTTTCCTTCTTCAGGAAAATTGGTTTATTATATACTCTTCGACATGTTAGTTATTAATTATTTGACAATATATAGTTTTGTACTTATAAATGTATTAAATATGTGCATGTATCCACGTAGTTTATGCCTATTTGACAACTTAGCTAGCAAAGAAGCATAGATAACGTGAAGAAACATGCTGGTTTTAATTTTATGTAGGCAGATATGCAGAACATAGTTAGCATGGTTATATTTGGTTTTTTGAGAGATTTTATGTTAGTTTATCAGATTTAGATAATGATAGAAAGGCTCAAGTTAGCGGTCTTTCCCCTTCATGTAATCATGGATTATGGGCAGTTAAAGCATATGCATAAGAATGACTTTGGATTAGGGACCTTTTTTTGGGCTACAAATCAGCTGCATGAGGTAGTTTATGCCACTGAAAACGGTTTGTATTGGCCTGGACATGGAAAAAGATCATTTGTATGACCAAATTTTTGGTAAACAAGTGACGTGGAGGTAGGCTTATTTCAGGCCACCATGATTTGTTAGGCATTGCCAATATGTTCTATAGATCTGAACATACACCGTAAAATATTTGTCATGATATATGCTCTGCATGAAAAAGTGCGTTTTGCTTGTCTATTTTTGTTGAGGAGGGTTACTGACCCTTTCACTTCTTATATAGTTGCTTCTATGATTTTTGAGTTCTCAGTCAATGTTGTTCGGTCTGTTATTACTTATTAGTGTTTTGTGTATGGTTCACACACTTCAATATGTAGTCAGGGAAAACAAAGAAATGACAACTCAGACCTCCTTTGACGAAAATTTCTAATTCAAATTGAAAACCTATGCTGGGAAAAACTACATCTTCTAGCTTGGTGCTTTAGCATTTACTGCTATCGTGTTGGCCGCCTTTGCTTGTTGCATGGCATCCTTAAATTTTATTTTTATAAATAAATTGCACGAACAATTTTCCACTTTTTCCCATAACATAGTCATGGTTGCAGTTCTACATGATGTTTCTGATTGAAATTTTTCGTTGTAGTTTTTTCTTATTCGCTATTTATTTATACAGTAATTTATATGTGAAAATGATATGTATTCCGATAAAATCAATTTGCAGGTATTTTACACTTCCTTCAAAGTCCTAAAAACAAGTAATATCTTTTTAAGTGAGGTTCCAATGTACACAATATTCTTGCCCAGATTTTTACCCTTCATTAAAGGAATATTGTTATCTGACCGGTTCCTTCCATTTGAATAAAAGTATGAAGTTAAATACGATGAACGGGTTTGGCGTGTCAAATTTGGTTAACGTGTCAACCCAAAATCCATTGGTATATAAACGGATTAAATTCGGATTGATCCGAAAATGATCCGCCAACTTAACGGGTCAGGTTAACCTACTAATTTCCGTGCGAGTTTCGGGTCGTGTTTCGGGTCTTGCAGGAAGTTGACAGCCCTACAGTCTTTTTGATATAAGATAGTGGCCTTTATTGAAATGAAACCATGCAACCCAATTTGATGATGACCTTGATTTAGATAGCTACTATCTATATAATATATCTATCTATCTATCTATTATACATATTAACAGGTAGTCAATAGAGAATAGCGCAAGGTTTGCGCTATATGCTCTTTTGTTTGCTTTTTAAATTTTGCATATTTTCACAGTTAATTAGATACATTTTGCCTATTCGAAATTTAATGTTATTTTCTTAGATTTTCTGTTATATCCAAACCGTTCAAGTTCCAAATACAATACTACCATACTTAATACATGTATTAAGAAAAAGTTGATGTAAAATGCAATACAGACGAAGAAAGTTGATGATTTCAGTTCATACGTTCAAATTAATGGATAGATGTAGCATATTCGTGTCTTAAAAAATTTGAAATTTATTATTATATTTGTGGGTTGTGAATCTGTGTTGGGATAATTTTTTTTTGTAAGAAAAATGCATGAGAAATAGAATTTTGCATAAATGCATGAGATTTTTTACTCGCAGGAACTAAGTAATAATGATAATAAAAGCCACAAGTTAAAAATATGAAGATAGACAAAATTACACTCCATAAGGACTACAATGACAGTAGATTCAAATAAACTAAGTCAAACACGATTCAAATCTATGATAAAAATTTAGAAATTATATTATACTTCTGTGTTTTTAACAAGGTTCAAGAACTCGGTTTCGGTCATTTGAAATTTTGTTAGTTTCAGATGATTTCGTAAATTTCAGAAGTTTCGGTTTAGTTTCGGTTTCGGTCCAAATTTCGGTTTTAATAGTTTAACAAAAACTTATGTTCAACTTGTACTAATATGGACTAAAATACTTTTAGCACAGTCCAAAATAACAAAATTCAGTCCAAGAACTACCAGCCCTAACTAAAAACCAAAATATGAACCAACTTAAAAACAGCCCAGCCCAAGAATTCGTCCCTGCAGCGCTAAATAACCATCCAAGCCATCGCTTTTCTTCCTATTTGCAGCATCGACAATTGTCTGGAATTAACACACATGTTCAATTATCAATTTGAAGACGAAATCGATCTGAAGATTGTTTATCTAGGGAGATCGATCTGAAGATGAGATCGCTTTCCTTCTGAAAACGAGATTATCTAGAGAGATCGCTTTTCTATTTGCAAATAGGAGATCGATCTGAAGACTCTTTATCTAGGTCATTCAGCCCTAAATAACCATTCAAGCCGTCGCTTTTCTTCCGAAAACGAGATCGATTTGAAGTTGAAAAGGAAAGCGATGTCGTGTTTTTGTTTCGATATCTGTAAGTACCATTTTTCTATAACATGAAGCTGAGTGTTTTTTTTTTAAAACCGAATTTTGAAGTCGATTTCGGACCGTTCATGAACGTAACTGGTCCGGAATCTCGGGGTACCGGCCGAATTCTCGAACCATGGTTTTTAAAGCCGAATCACTAATGTCACCCAAATTACAACTGTCATCATTATCTAAATTAGCATCAACATACATGACCTTGAACTAGAAACTAGAACCTTTCCTTCTCATTTCAACTTAGTTTGTTGTCTAATCTTGTACTCTTTCTCCAGCTTCCGATATCCGTGATGCATCAGCTCAAGTCAGTGTATCATTTTAAACGAGAATACTGTTTCAACCGGTGCATTTTCTACCGGGATATCGCGGAAGCAACAACAGCCGCATGATTTTAAAACAATCCGCATAACATCTTCTGTGTATTTACCATTGTACCCCTGAATTCCTTTTCTTTTCTACTGTTCGTGCATTTTCACCGGTTTTGAACCCGGTTGAACAAGCACTGTCCCATTTTAAAAACCAACTCACGTTTTACGTTTGAATTATCCCCTTTCGTGAAATTGGTCATCCACTCATTTGAATTATCTATATATCCTAAAGAAATAGGACGCACTATATCCCTTCTTGAAAACAGTTTAAAAGTTCGATTGTACTAGATAATTTAAGGCTGTGTAGTCTTTTGTGTTCAAGCTTATTTCTTCTCTTACCATGGATTTTACTTTAAAACCATGTTTGGCTAGTTTTGGGCTTTATTCACTATACATACCTAAAATGAAAATAAAAAGTGCTATTTTGGGCTATTTTTGCCCTTTGACAAAACAGCATGCTATTTTGCGCTGACATACACTATTATAAGTCAAATAGCACACACCCTGCGTTTTGTACTATAGCGCGCCCTATGGTAATTCCGATAACAGTAAAACAAAAGCATTTTTTGGTTTTATACTTACTTTTTATATTCTCATTTAACTCTTCGCATTTTCAATTTCTAAATATACTTCCCATAATTTGTTTGATTAAATTCTCTATCTTTGAAATATTCAGCCTTTTGTTTTATATCATCATCAAAATGTGTATTTAATCCCTCCATATTTAAAATTAGCATTCCCTTGATACAGGCTTTTAATTTCTGTTTTTTTCCACCATGTGTATTAATAAATTAATAAATTTATATATGCATCAATTAACACATTCAAAATATATCTAAACAAAAATGTATCTTTCATATCAGTTTATAATTTTAAAAATCAACAAGTTAAGCATAATTGAAATATATTCATTTATCCATGTAACGATAACAATCCTGGAAGAAATAACTAATTTAATTTATATTTCATTTGTCCTCACAAAAATAATGTTTTTTTTTGTTGTTTTGGATTCTTTTATATAAATCACGTCTCATGGCAAAAAAGTCTGATCCCCTTTTTTTTGTTTTTTTTTGTTTTGAAATTCTAACATTATTTCTTTACAACTTTGCGGTGTTCAATGTACCAGTTAAATGCTAGTTGGACATGTTATATAAAGTTATGATATGGTTGTATCTTTGCTCGTAAAATTATTTATTTGTGCCCATTAGAAGGTAGATTAATTAGAACTTTGCATTTAGTTTCCGTATTTATTTTCTTCTCTACTTCAAATGACAAGCGCTGGAGCAATCTCCAAATATTCTTTGACATTATTGTTATAGACTTTAACTTGTGCATGGCTCGATTTGTTTTTTTTACTACTATTGAAGTTGGTTTCATATATTCTTCTAGGTTCGAGCAAAACATAAGGAAGTATGCCTCCATAAAGACAGTCCATTAGGAGAGACTATACTTGAGTGCTATAATTGTGGTTGCAGAAATGTCTTCCTTCTTGGGTTCATCTCCGCAAAAACAGAGAGTGTAGTAGTTCTGTTGTGCAGAGAGCCCTGTCTTAGTATGAATGCGCTTAAAGACATGAACTGGGATCTCAGCAAATGGAGCCCTCTTATTGATGATAGGTGTTTCCTGCCTTGGTTGGTTAAGGTTTGCAATTTTTTTCCTTCTACATCTGTTTCATAGATTGCAAATGCTGTATATGTACCAGTCTTTCGTTCATTAAACAGGTTCCTTCTGAACAAGAACAACTGAGAGCCCGCCAGATCAGTGCTCAACAGATTAACAAAGTAGAAGAGCTATGGAAAACAAACCCTGATGCATCATTTGAGGATCTCGAGAAACCTGGAGTAGATGATGAACCACAAACTGTATCCTTGAAGTATGAAGATGCATATCAGGTTTTTCATTTTCCTAATTTCAGATTGAATGCAATTTGTTAGCTAAATGTGACTTTTAATAACCATTATTGAAACCTTTTTTTCTTGGGAATTTCAATTGCAGTATCAAAATGTCTTTGCACCACTTATTAAGCTTGAAGCTGATTATGACAAGGTATGCATGTAATGAATTGCGTTATGACTTTGATGTTTGAAGTTTCTGTTTTTGCACCACATAATGATCAAGACCAACTGTTTATGCACATTTTTTAATTTTAATGTGAAATGCAGATGATGAAAGAGTCGCAGAGCAAAGATAATCTGACTGTACGATGGGATATTGGCCTTAATAAAAAGCGCATAGCATATTTTGTCTTTCCTAAGGTTGAGTGGCGATTTTTGTTCATTATGCAAACCAAATTTTTTCTGATTTAATGGCTATGTTTCGGCAATGAATCGTATTTTTCAGCCATTGATCAGAATTAATCTTCATACAGGAGGATAACGAGCTAAGGCTTGTTCCAGGGGATGAGTTGCGATTGCGTTACTCAGGAGATGCTGCCCATCCTGCATGGCAGTCAGTGGGGCATGTGGTAATGCTTATTAGCATAATTTATAACTGCTGAGAAGATTAATTAACATTAATGTTTATATCCTTGTATATCTGAAAGTAGTTATCTAGTCATGTGGATATTTTGGAATCATTTTCCAGTAGGAGTAACATTAAATTTTACCCTTGTTATTTCAGATCAAGCTAACTGCTCAGGAGGAAGTTGCACTTGAACTCAGGGCAAGCCAAGTAAGTAACGTTAAAAATTTCATTCATGATTTTGTGGATATATGTAAGATTGATTTCATGCTCACTCGTACTTCGGCATCCAACTTCAGGGAGTTCCTGTAGATTTAAACCATGGTTTCACTGTAGATTTTGTTTGGAAGAGTACTAGCTTTGATCGAATGCAAGGAGCAATGAACTTTTTTGCCGTGGACGAGACAAGTGTTAGTGGGTAAGTCATTTACATGCAGTATTCCTAGATAAATGCACGACATAGTCCCACCTCCTGAATAATAGTATCGTCATGTCATACTTACTATACAGTCATGTACACGCTGAAGCTCGATCCAAGAGGGTGAGGGAAAACATCCAATGCAAATAATTTTTGGCATATTTATTCTCCTATGTTTATTGGATGATATTTTGTTTGGATTGGATGTATCCTATTTGTTCATTTTCGATCCGTAGCAAATTTTCTCCTTCGAAGATCAAGTCGTTGAAAAATATGTGGTGTTAATAGGCATCAGCATGTATATGTGAAACATCAAGCAGCTTCAAACTTCGTATATGATTACTACCATAACTATTTCTTGATCTAAACATTTGTACAAAACTTAATACTTTATCTCCCTTTTTAGCGTATAAAGCAAATATTTATAAAGGATTTGTTACTTTATCTTTCTTTTTATAGTGTAGAGCAATCGATATGCTTCCTTCAATTCAATCAAGCTGAATAAAATATACAAGCTTTTCATATTGAATCATTCAGAGAATATTTATTCCAACTTTTGACAATGAAAACTGGATCTCACAAGAATGTTCACATAAGGCTGTATATAATTAATGAATTTTATTTACAGGTACATATACCATCAATTATTGGGCCATGAAGTTGAGCTTCAAGTTGTCCGTAATACACTGCCTCGTCGCTTTGGTGCTCCAGGTCTTCCTGAATTAAACGTATCACAGGTTTGATATCCACTCTCTCCTCATTTAGTGGAATAGATTGCTAACACATCGTGTATTTAATTTGCAATAAAAAATATGCCTTGGCCTATAAAAGAATTCTCTCATGATCGTGAACCTAGGATATCTTTCGTAGGATAGTTAAGGATTTTTTGGCTTACGCATTGGATACATGTTGAATCTCATATATGATCTTAAAATAAAACCTAAATTATGGAATATTTATGGTGTTTGGATTAACTTAAATGAACGGAGTTACCAAAAATCTCGACTGTGATTTCCGTATTGGGGATATTGTCAAAGCTGGTTGTGTATTCCACTATGAAAATGTGTTCTAAAGGGAGGTATTGCAGTAAAAACAACAACTATTAAGTAGCTTGTCATGCTTGCGTGGTTAAGTGATTTGAGTAAAGGTGGAAGTGTTCTAATCAAAGTTATGTTCTTTAATAGGCGGTATGGTAAAGTAGTTGGCATAGTGGTATCGAAATTCTGGATTTTATTATTCTATTCTGGTAAGATGATGCTCATACTTCGGTGGGCAGTTACTTGCCCACCCAAACCCATTTGCCCTTTGTCATATCATGAAAGAGCCTCATCTTATTACATTGCAGTACTTGGACCATGACTCATTTTGCTTCACTTGCATAATATTCCACGTTTTTGGTTATCATTGGTTCTTCACGATATGTTCTCATTAGCCATTACATTACACTGCTCCTCTTTTAGCAATCATAATGCTCCACTTGCATATTATCACTTGTGACAGTGAACCAAAACTTCACATCTTTATTGATTTTTGAAGGTTATTTCTCGTGTTCTTTTGTTTAATCGTTAAAATTAATTTTCTTAATTTGAATCCTTCATATTCACTTAAATGCCAATATTCATGGGCTAGTGGGTTTTCACGAGTGGTGATCATTTCTAAAGATCAGCCACCTCGTAATTGTATCTTTGTGCTTTGCCCATGTATCTATTTTTGTTGGTTATGCTTCTTTCATGTTTAATCAAGGTTTTAAAAATTTATAGTGATGCTAGGCAGTAAACATGGATTAGGAATTAATCGCCTCGGTGGGGATTAATTAAGGATTAATCGAAGCTTGGCGTTTTTGACAAACTTGTGCATTTTGGATAGAATTAACATTATTTTGTTTAATATTAAGTAATCCAGAATGATATCTCATGGATTTGGATAAGTTTGAAAGCCACGTGGAGACAAAACATGTTTGAAACTAACATTTTGATGCTCACGAGGTGCATCAAGCCTAAATTTTGGCATAAATAGTGTCTATAAACCTATTTATATGCTTAGATAATGTTGTAAGTCTTAGATAGGCGGGGATAGGCAAATATCTATAAGTAAGACCTACGCTGTCAAGAGCGCCGCCGAGCGTCGCGTAGGCGCTATTTCATTATTCTAGCCTTCAATTAGTTTCTTTGATGCTTTATTTTCATCCCTTGTCCAAGGCGCCGTGCGAACGCAAAATTTTTGTTGGTGTGCTAAAAAATAGGTGTTTTTGGTAAAAATTTTACTACGACTAAATTAAATATAATTACTCTAAAAAGACTCAATTATTTGCGTATTTATTAAAGTTCATCATCTACTAATATACTTTTAAAAGTTATTTACACTTCACATATTTCATATCAAAATATAAAGAAGATTATTTAATAAATAGGCTTTTTATAATTGAAAATAAACGTGCATTTTCATATTCCCTAAAGCTGAATTAATTATTCGGTTTAAAAATCAGATATTCAACAATAATTTCTCATTAACTTTTCACTACTTCGAAAAATGATTTTAATAGTTCTTCCTTTCACATTCTTATTTTATTTATTTTAAGGTACCATTTAAAATCTTTTTGGAATGTAATCCAGAGTACTCTCCTACAGTTTTTTTTTTTTGAATTATTCGAAATTATTAGTCTTTTATGAAGTCATGATTATTGAGTACACAATTAGTTATAGATATAACATAAATTTCTTAATGTATGAACTTTATTATGTATATAAGTTTTATTATAATCGGATTTTGTTCCTTCAATGATTTATTAACGATAAACATAAACTTGAATTGTGTTGATATGTATCACCCATCTGTGATGATCTAATCAACATAAGTCTAGTTTTTTAATCATATGTAGGGCTGTCAATGGGTATCCAAGAATTCGAAATCCACCTGGATTCGAAAAATGGATAAATAACCGATATCCGAAAAAATAGATGTGAATGTTAATACCCACATCTGAAAATTATCCGTTCAGTTTTATTAAAATTATGGTTTAAATTATGTATATTTTAATGTAATTAGTGGTATTTTTATTTTAAGTTAGAAGCTTATATTTTATGCACTAAATGCATATTAACCGCTCAAAACTTTTTATTATCATAATATTTGTTTATTTTTAACATTTAAACATTCAATGGGATTGAAAAAAAGTTTATATTAAACTAAAGGTTTCCATTTATGTTTCTTGATTTATCAATTGTTAGATGATAGGATAATTATCCGATATCCATCCGTATACGCGAATGCGGATATCCAATATCCGAAAATGATTTCGGATGAAAATATATCTGTCAACAGCCCTAATCGTATATAGTTACTTTCTTATTGCCACTTAACAGAAAATACTGTATTGAAAGAATAGCGAGCTCTTATTTTCGTTCAGGCTTCGCTTGGACTGTAAAGACATTCTCAGAGCTTAGCGCTGCGCTCTGCCTCGAACAGCATAACGTAAGGCTAGCCTAGTAGAAGATTTTTTACAAGAGAGGTTTTAATATGTTAATATTCAATATCTGTTGAGCACAATGTGCCATGATTGAATTATTAACATTTTT
This sequence comes from Allium sativum, assembly GCA_030737875.1. NCBI lineage: Eukaryota > Viridiplantae > Streptophyta > Magnoliopsida > Asparagales > Amaryllidaceae > Allium > Allium sativum. The sequence continues at coordinate 616,880,015 of CM060918.1, read as the reverse complement.
ACAGACTTTGATAATCTAGAACTTCGTTAGCTAGATTTCAGATATTTGTGACTAGTTTAATAATTGTTTGAGGCAGTTTTTTTATTAACATTAGTTTTGTGCTTTATGACTTATTATAACTTGGAGCTCTATCATCCTCCAAGTGAATTCTTAGAATCCAACACTCTTTACCTCTTCAAACAACATATAAATACTGTAAAAATTTTGTAACAGTGTTATTCTTTGGTTTTTAAATGAGTTGTGATTTTTAGTTGAAAAACAAGTTGTTGCTAAGCCTTTGCATTGAGCATGAACCCGGCTGCTATTGGTATTATACATGACAGTTGACACACACTCATATATACCCTGGTTTGAGGTTTCGGCCGAAACCATGCAATTCCGACCAACTTGTATCGGTTTTGGCTTGTGACATGATGGGATTAGGGCAACATTCCATCCCGGTCAAACAAGAAAAAAAAGGTGAAATCAGGAAGAAGAATTAGGAGAGCGACAACAAAAGACACCGAATCAGCAATCGATAAAGCAAATCAAAAGGTAAATCTGGTCTCCTGCTTGAACTTCGAGCTTGCTTTATGCTCAAATGACCGATTGAGAAATTTGAGCTTGCTTTACGCATCAGTGAAGCTCGGTTTGAATATCTCGAGCATCAAACTGAGTCAAGAGCCATTTTCGTTTGTCTTTTTTTTTCCCACTTCTGTTTTCTTATGCGTGCGTCGTTTAGAGTTTATAAAGAGATGGATGTTTAGGGTTAGGGTTATGTGATACTGGATTAAGATATTTGGTTGGATTTTGCTGGCTGAATGCTGAATTGTTGGGCTGAGTGTTGAATTGTTGGGCTGAATGTTGGAGGGTTGGGTTTGAGTTAAATTAATTAGTCAATTTTGGTTTAATTAAATGTTCATTTTATTGCTTAGATGGACCAATCTTAAGTTTTGCTTCAATTTTTTACTATATTATTTATGTTTAATTTTGCGATGAATACTTCTTTCATATTATTTATAATTTCATGTATTTTATGACAACCGGATAGAATTTCGGCTATCGGAACCGAAACTAAAAGCGAAACTTCCGAAATTGATAAAAACCAAGAAAAGTTCAAGTGCTTGAATTCGAGACCAAAACTGAGTTCTCGAACCTTGATATATGTATATATACGCATACACATGTACATTTACGTATATATATATATACACACACACACACACATAAAGTGATTGTCATTAAAACAATTATGATGCTTATCTTTTAATGGTGAAATGCATATGCTATTCTTTATTATATACAGTTTACTTGTTAAAGCAATCACACATGACATTTGGAATTAACGAAGATATTTTTGACATGCGAAGTTAACACTAGAAATATACATGTACTTTTAGCCGAAAAAGCTTGAGAAATTAGGCCAAAAAAAAAAAAAAAAACTCTTTATTTCAAAATTCATATCCTATATTTGCTTAGTAGTCTACGATACTGTATTTGCATCCGTAGTCGGTTACGTCTTCAAGGCAAGGTTCAAGGTACCAACCAGTACCCTGGTCCGGAATTGGACATAGTATCCGGTTTTGGATTGGTTTTGGATTGGATTGGCAGTCGAGTAGTAAAGTCGCAATTCCTGCAGATTTAGGCTGAGAAATCAAGTCGATATATCATTTATTCTGCTGCTGCTATCATTGTTGCCCTAGCTTTTGTGCCGACTGAAACGAGCAACTTGAGGGAAAAGTCGAAAATTGAGACGGAGATGTTGAGTTCTATATTGGTTTGCCTTGGGCTTATATGGGCTTAATAAATTAAAAAAAGGTGATATGTAAGGGTACTTGGTAATTAGTAAGCATCGAGTAATTTGACAAGGGTTTGGACAGTTAGTTAGGATTTTGACAATTTTAAATTAATTTAGTTCAATTTATTTAAATTTCAATATAATTTTAGTTATCGACTCATTTACATTAAAAAAAAAAATTATTTTACATTTACAAAAAAATTCCTCGAAAATCCTGCCAAAAGTTTTTTGTTGATCGACCCACGTTTCAGCATGATTTTTGCCTGATCCGCTTTGGTCAACCACTCCCTTCCTCCTCCTATAAAGTATACACAGGAATAACTTTTGAAGTTCACAAGATAAAGACATAGAACCACAAAACCCCAAATTCACTACAATCGCTAAATCACGAAGTCCCGAAATCACTAAACTTTGAAAAGAATTTAAATATTACAAATAAAATCTTAATGGACACATAACACAAAACCACAGACGGTGGATCCATCACAAAATGGCTAGCTGATATAGTAAGTGTAGAAATAGTGATAGTATCAATAGTAAGAATCAGTGTTTCCTTACCGTCTTATAGTGAAATTGGTGACCTTGTGTGAATACCATTTCGGTGATACTTCCAATGTTTTTGGTGACACATGTATTTGCTGTCTTCTATTGTTGTAATAATATGTAAACTGTTCTGTGAGTTGTAATTGTGTATGTAAGTGTATGGTGTTCTGAGCTGATCCTATAGCCGTCGTAGAGTTGTATTACACAAGTATGTCGAGCCACATAGAAAGAAAAAAGAGAGAGTACATTACCGACGTACTTAAGACTTGTTAATGCAAATTTACTAATGGTCGCTCCTATGAAGCCCTATTCTCCGCTCTAATAGACGGCATTACTTGTTAATGCTCTTTGTTAGGGTGGGTCTCGGGGTGGGGCGTTACAGTTACTACATTTAAACTGAGCCAAAAACGAAGCGAGAAGCAAAACTTCCTAAATTTCCAAAATAAACCGAATTTACATAAACTTAACATGACCGAAACCAAGTTCTCAGACCTTGCTACAAGGTTACAATTTGCTGGTCGATAACTCTTGTGTGTGTGTGTATTATAATAATACTTATATTTTTTTTGTTCGTCAATTTCAATTCAATTTGATTACAGAGTTTGTGAGATGGCTTAAATAATGTTGTATCGGTTTGTGATCCCATTCATTCAATTATTCAAGATAGTTTCATTAGTTATTGGCATCTTCATTTTTGTGAGTCAGTTTTTTCATACATTTTCTTTATGATGTGGCATTCAATAGGATATGCATGATTAATAAGGTTAATTCAACAAAATATGAAATCTGAATATTGCATTGGTTTGAATATTCATTGATTTGTGCTACGATATCTTCTTTTCTGGTTTTTCAACAGTCTTTTTCGAACATATATAGCTGTAACATACAAATGTATGTTGATCTCCTCAATTTATCAGGTATTTGCTGTGAAGACCGTCCTTCAAAAACCCATTAGTTTAATACAAGGTCCACCTGGCACTGGAAAAACAGTTACCTCTGCAGCAATTGTGTATCACATGGCAAAACAAGGCCAGGGGCAGGTATACTGCATATTTTTTTTCATGAGGATTATTCCTTCTGTTATAAACATAATTTTACTATGTCACTGTCAGGTATTAGTATGTGCTCCCAGTAATGTCGCTGTTGACCAACTGGCTGAGAAGATTAGCTCAACTGGACTTAAAGTAATCCTTTACCTCTAGCACTTAGAATCTTAATATTTTGCAAATGTTTCATCATCTATCATCATGATTTATGCTGTTTTACTCTCGAGTTGTGATATTTTTCTTTTAGATTAGATATTTAAGAATACTGCCTTTTCATTTATTCAGAAAATAGTTGTCAATTGATATTGATATAAAGTTCATTTTTGCAAGTGATAGGGTAGATGGTGTTGATGCAGTAAAGCACAATATTTTGAACTCTCTTATTATATTGGTGTATGAACAAACAGATATTTTTAACTCTATTTTACACTTCAGATGATCTGATAGGATTGCAATAAGCTTATATATTGGTTATTTTTGGGAATTTACTTTTTTTTTTAACATTCGTGTACTTCCTAGGTTGTTAGGCTTTGTGCCAAATCGAGAGAGGCTGTCAGCTCTCCTGTGGAGCACCTAACTCTTCACTATCAGGTAGGATGGTCATATGTGGTGTCTTTCAAACATATATAATATACACTTGTGCTGTGCTTATATTGTTGATTCAAAATTCCAGGTTCGTCACCTTGAAACATCTGAAAAAAGTGAACTACACAAGCTTCAGCAATTGAAAGATGAACAGGGTATTTACCAAATATTCCTTTTGTGCAGATTTAATCCTTTTTATATCTGTTCATAAAAAATATGGGTACTTCACAGCACTTCTTGATTTTTAGCGCTTACTTCCTGTTCACTTCTTTATTAGTCATTTGTCATTTCTATTAGTCATTTAGGACAGTGTTAACATAAGCAATCCATAATTCTGAATAGCAAGTAGAATTTGCGCGCGCGCACACACAAAAGCTCTCTCACACACAGAGACGTGTGTGTGTATCTAGCAACATCATGTTATGGTCTATATAATCTTAAAGTACTTATATTTTTTTGAAACAAGAGAACTGAATATATGCCGTTTCAGGTGAACTATCAAGCAGTGATGAAAAGAAGTTCAAAACATTGAAGAGGGCCACTGAAAGAGAAATATTACAGAGTGCTGATGTTATTTGCTGCACGTGTGTTGGTGCTGGCGATCCTCGTCTTGCAAATTTCCGTTTTCGTCAAGTACGCAGTCTCCCATTGTCGTGAACTTCCAACCTAATTGAAGTAACCAAATTAAAGTTTTTTCCCCTCTCTCAGTAATGAAAACATTTTGCAGGTTCTTATTGATGAGTCTACTCAGGCAACAGAGCCTGAATGTCTTATTCCTCTAGTACTTGGTGTCAAACAGGTTGGTTGTTTGAAATTCCGTTCAAAATTTTAATTGATGTCTGTTGGACTTGGATTTGATAAGGCAAGTGTTTTGAGTCAGGTTGTACTTGTTGGAGATCATTGCCAACTGGGACCTGTTATAATGTGTAAGAAAGCTGCTCGTGCTGGATTAGCACAATCTCTTTTTGAGCGTCTTGTTATGCTTGGATCAAAACCTATTAGACTGCAGGTGATTGCTTATTTTATGCAATTATTCTTTAGTAGCAGTCTTGTTTAGTCAATGAACTGCCTTATTTACATTGTCGGTGATCGTATAATCTTTATGTGTGCTTTAACGCATGATAATTGCTAGTATGCTATACATTTGCTCTGGTAGGTCTTAACTCCATGCCTGGGATGTTTTTCCCAACTTTTTATTAACTGTCACTACTTATTAGACATAATGATCGTGTTGCATGTTTGATGTGACAGCCGAACCTCATGAAAGAGTAGAGAATGTATTATGGCAGCCAATGTATCTGCAAGTTAATGTTACATTGTCTTCCTAGTATAATTATTGTTGGGGTTAATCCTTCATGGAAACCTTTGTATATTTCAGTATGTTGGTAGGGCTGTCAATGGATACCCGAAAAATCCAAAATCCGTCTGTATCCGTAAAGCGGATATCCAAAAAAATGGTTGCGGATACGATATATTTAAAAGTTATGGTTTTAAATTATGTGTAATTAGTGATACTTATTTATCCTTTTGTTAAGTTTGAAGTTTATAATATGCACAAAATGCATATTAACCACTCAAAACTATTTATTATCATAATATTTGTTTATTCTTAACACTTCAATGTTCAATGAGATTGAAAGACATTTATATTAAACTAAAGGTTTTCATTTATGCTTCTTTGATTTACCGATTGTTAATGGATACGATAATTATCCGATAGCCGTCCGTATCCGCGGATGTAGACATTTGATATCTGAAAATGATTTTGGATGCGGATATGTTACTATCCGCATCCAAAATTATCCGTTGACAGCCCTATTTGATAGTTAGAACTATACTAAAAGGGATGTAGCACTACTAGTGTACTATGGGAAAATGAATCATAAGCTTTGACTTGGTAAGAATTGATGCTTCGGTCATAAAACTATCTTTGGCTGCAATCCATGAATAGTTTGATAATTGATCTGTCTCTTTTCCGAGTAATTTTAGAAGTCCGTTCCTTACAAAATTTGTTGATATGAGGTTCAAAATGTGCGAATTTTATTTGATTTGCACCGTAGGTTCAAAAGCAAATTCATACCGTAATATGTGTTTATTTTTTATTTTTTTATTCAGCTGATGTTTTCTTTTAATTCTGTTGTTCAGTACCGTAGGACTATAACGAATGTTTCAATCATTTCCATGCTTCAGTTTGTTATGTGTTCATAAACGGTTCGAGTAATTATGTAGATTTCATTAATTTACCTGCTTCACCTTAAATTTGGGTCTGTTCTTTCATCTACTTCTCTTGAATTCTGATCGATCGTTGGTGGAAGTTTTTTGTTTTGTTTGGACTTATGTTGAACGATTCAGAAAATAATATATATGCTTCACTGTGTACCTCTTTTTCAATTTGAATCTGGATTCCAATTTTGTGATTCAATTGTTGGTCCTTGTTAATTGATCCATTTGGCTGTGATTCTCTGATCTATTGGTAAAAGAGACGACAGAATTGACGAATGAAAGTAAAAATTTAGTTCTAAAACCTAAAAAGGATTCAACCCTTAATTCTCTAAACAAGTTTCTCTTGTCTTGGGTGCTTGAGTAAACGCTTAAAAAGGGTGGAAACAAATTTTAAGGGTGAACCATGATTTGAAAAGGTCAAACTTAAATTGAAAGATGTAAAGATTATATAAGTGATAAACTGACAGTGTATGTATGTTTGTTTGTGTGTGTGTGTGTGTGTGTGTGTGTGTATATATATATATATATGTGTGTGTGTGTGTGGGATGAAAATAATTTTTTTGAAATGTTTGAACCAAACAATTTTCGTATTTTTTTCATTGACACACCCTTAAAAAATAATAATTGGAAACTAAAACAAACAAAAAAATTGGAATAACCAGGATATGACCATATATCAAAATATACAAAGTAGCGTACACTGTACTAAATATGTACGGTTGGCAATGGAGTGACGAGGAGACAACCATATATTTTAAATTTCCAACCAGGTTTTTTCCTATGTTTTCTTTAGCAGTAAATATATTTGTATAGCTTAAAATAGGATTGTTTTACATATTAAGTACACTATTAATTCCTTAGTTCAAAAAACATTTTCGTAATATTTTTTAGGTTGTTCTGCTTTGTTATGCCATTAATGTACGTTGATGTTTCAATTTTCAGGTGCAATATCGCATGCATCCATCTCTTTCTGAATTTCCATCTAATAGCTTTTATGAAGGCACTTTACAAAACGGTGTGACAGAAATTGAGAGGCAGTCACCTGGAATTGATTTTCCATGGCCTGTTCCTAACCGTCCCATGTTCTTCTATGTCCAGGTATATCACATATTCAAATCCTACCAAGTTCATTTCTTTCCTATAAGAAATTCAGGTCTTAAGTATCTTTTAGTTTTTGTTTGTTTGGTTCATAAAAAAACATAGATATATAACATCAAATTCAATTTCTTGTAATGTTTCTAATGTTTTCTCTTAAATATTTTTCGTAAAGAATAAATCCATTTTTCTGAAATTTTAAGTGTTTTGAAATGGGATTTTTTTTTTTCCATTCTGAAATAGCAGTTATTCACAATATTTTCAAGTTTTAATGAAAGAAAAAAAAAGCAGAAATGTTTTATATTCTGTTTGAATTTAAATTCACAATCTTATTCAGATCGAAATCAATTATCGAAGTTGTCGAAAAAAATTAATATTTATAAATAAAAGCATGCAAGTTTATTAATACATAGTTTGATGCTTTAATGTTTTGTGTAGAGGATAAACCTGTTGCAGTTCACAATACTGGGCATGTTTTGAAAATTTTATTTTTCAGTTTGAAATCAATTCAAAATTCAAAAATATTTGAAATGCCTTTTTGAAAAAAGTATATTTTTCCGAGAAAACCTTAAATTGATAAAATCAAACTAAACAGTCGATAATTATCAACATGTCTTAAAAGTATATCTGAAAATTTTAATCCAATTTAATGTTATTCAAGATATTGATTTCTTTTGAAATTGTCTATAATTTTTTGTGTAAGATTATCTGTTAATCAATTATTGAACGATAGTACTGGATTTGCTTAATTTCTAGAATATATTGTCTTCCATTAAGCCTTCAAAGATTTGTACGCTAACTTCTGCCATATGCATGTACTTCATAAGATGGGTCAAGAGGAAATCAGTGCCAGTGGAACATCATATTTAAATAGAACTGAAGCTGCAAATGTTGAGAAAATTGTAACCACATTTTTGAAGGGTGGTGTCGTTCCTAGTCAGGTATCGTTTAAATCTTCAGAATCTCATCCTTTACCATACTTGTTTATTTGTGTGGATAATTACAAGAAACTATATCATACTCCTAATCATGCAGATTGGAGTTATAACACCTTACGAAGGACAAAGAGCTTATATTGTAAATTATATGTCAAGAAATGGGTCTTTGAGACAGCAACTATACAAAGAAATCGAGGTTACACTTAGATATAATTATTTTCCATTCTTTTAAGATAATGATGCTTAATCTGAATGCTATCTACTGGTTGCAGGTTGCAAGTGTTGATTCCTTCCAAGGAAGAGAGAAAGATTATATAATTCTATCTTGTGTAAGGAGTAATGAACATCAGGTACTAGTTCTTGTTATGTTATTGTGCAGTAAAATTTTACTACCTTGAATTTGATTTGCTGCATACCAATGTTTACTATTATGCCTTTCGTTCAGGGTATTGGATTTTTGAATGATCCACGTCGGTTGAATGTTGCACTCACTAGGGCTCGTTATGGTATTGTTATTTTGGGGAATCCTAAAGTACTAAGCAAACAACCTCTGTGGAATGGTTTATTAACCCATTACAAGGTGATTACAAAGCAAGGAAGTTCTTTTTTTTTTTTTTTTTTTTGCCTTCACAAAACCCCTGTCGCACAACCAATTAGTCCATCACCCATTCATGTTTTTTCAATTCCATTCCAGTCCATCAACAACGGCATATGTATTTTTTTAACCTATTTGATTTTGTGCATTTTATTACATTTGTCGCCATGGTAATATGATGGTTTCAAGAATAGAGTATGTAAGAAAGAGGTTTTCTAACTGATATGCCCACATTAGAAACTAGAATATTAGAAATCTAATCTAGACATAAATATTTAGATTTTAGACCCCTATTTACAGGTAATTGTGAAATCTTTATAAAAAATTGATCCTCGTTCCCATGTATCTAACTGGTTATCTACAAACATATTAGGATCATGAATGTCTTGTTGAAGGACCTTTGAATAATCTTAAGCAAAGTATGGTACAGTTTCAGAAGCCCAAGAAGGTTAGATGATACTAATGTTCTATTTCCATTTTGTATTAGTTTACTGTTTCTTTCTAGCAAGTAGGCATATCAGTTATTGGGGTGTTAAAGTTTTGTTTGGTCTTTCTACGTGTATAACAGATATACAATGACCGTAGATTTCCATATAATATTCCTGGTGCTATGTCCAATGACAACTCCAGTTCCAATTCTGATCGAAGAGGAAACCGCAATAAAGGTATTCCTTTTTTCATGTAGTTTGTGTATAATGTTTACTATTTTCTATAGGTTGTGTAATTATTATTTCTACTTGACTGGCCAGCAAGTGCATATATGCAATTTGGGCCACAAAATGGTGCTCCCAGGCCAGGCATGCACCCATCAGGATATCCGATATCTCGGATTCCTCTACCTCCATATCCCGGCGGACCTCATTCTCAACCCTATGCAATTCCATCACGTGGAGCTGTACATGGACCTATTGGAGGCATTCCTCATGCACCTCAATCAGGTAATAGGGGTTTTGGAGCAGGTCGTGGTAATACAAGTGGTCCAATTGGTGGTCATCTTTCTCACCAGCAAAATAATCAACACGTTAATTCTGCGTTTGGACTATCTACTCTGGATAGTCCTAACAGTCAACCTAATGCTGGAGGTCCTCTTTCACAAACTGGGTTAATGTCACAGGTATGCTTTCTGGTTTATTGTTAGCATCGATTCATCTCACAGTTGATCATAGACTTATTAGAAGGAGGGAAAGAACTGTCTACTTAATATTTCTCTGCCAGTTTATTCTTAACCATCATTTCTTGCCCCTGTATGCTGCCATAGTTTTTTTAGCTGTCAGAAAGATTTCATTTTGTAAATTTTGCTAGAAGAAAAAGGGGAAAAAAGGACTTTGGAACAAAATAACTTGATTTGATGCATAAATGATGAACGGTTTTATAAGGATCAAAAGTGAGTTGTCCTTATGCAAATGTGAAAATTTTGTAATGGATGTTTTACTTCTATGGTTATATACATATAAAGGTACCAATGCAAGGGATGAACCAAACATTTCCCGAAGGATTTTCAATGGGTGGCATGTCTCAGGTTTTATTTGGATAATAATTTGTTTATTATTTCCCTTTGCTTGTAATGCTTTGTTGATATCTGACTTCTTACTTTGATTTGTAGGAATTCTTTGGTGATGATTTTAAAAGTCAGGGGTCCCATGTTGCATATAATGATTTTTCTACTCAGGTAGCTGTTGGCATCATCGGATTCTTATTTTTATGTATTATGATTAAAATATGTCATTGTTGCTTGAACTTTTTGCATTTACATAGAGTTGTTATGGTAACATTAAATTTATCATTTTCATACCGGTACCAAACAATTGATAATCAATTATGGGTTGCATTGGTATACCTATATTATCCGTAAAGTAATGATAAATTTATTTCTGTTACCCGTTGGTACAGAATGTTATAATCTGTGGTGACGGTAATTTCACCAGTTATATTTATTTTTGTCTTTTCATTAATCTAATTAATCCTAACCATAGACATTTTTGGAGGTATCTCAGATGTTAAGCTGGTGCTTCTAGCGGTTTCATGATTGTGTTTCCTTTTCATCTTTACTAAACTCGATATCTATCGTTTCATATTCCTGTAAATAATTTATGAGAATCAAGAAAATTTTCCATATCAACTAAAATTAATCAAAATAATGATAGAAGCATCAATGAAGTTAATATCAGTAACAACATGTTTACCATTTTATCTTTATCAAAAGCTGTAATAAAATTAAAATGTCTTTTTTGTAAATTTACCATTACCAATCAGTGGTTCAACCGGTCTATCGATATAACTACAATCATTCTACCAACGGCGATGGTTAAAATATCCGTATTTATTTTTGACTTGGTATGTGTACGTTAACAGTCTTTTTTGTACCGGTGGTTACCATTGCTATGATACAACCCTACCTTTACATCTAGAAATGACTTTTCCTTAACTCACCTTGAAAGGGATATTATAGAACCAAGCATCAAGCTGATTTTTTAAAATAATGTTTGAAGCCATTTCCATTACAAATTTTCTCAATGCAGCAATTTTTTCATATAGGAATAGTCACCTGCTATTCTGTAAATCTCTTTGCCCTATCCTTGCGGCCAAAAATTCTCCCATTTGCTACAAAAGTCTTTCGGGATAATTGTGAATGTTCTGTCCGATAACTGATTTGGGTCAATTTCTTATAACTTATTTCTAGCTGAGCACATTGAACAACGTTGCTATAGTTTTTTTTTTTTTTTTGAATCACTTTTAAATCTCTATTAAATGCATTAAGGTTACATTAGCAATCGAACTGCTAAAACATACACACTAGTGCGAAGTCATACTATGCACACGTCATATCAATAAAATGTGGCTCAAAATATCTTTTTGAAAGTTGCAGGGGAGCTTAATGATGCTATGCATTTGTCACCGTGAAAGTGTAAAATGAAACAAATGCTGAATAATTATTAGCGTTACAGCGTGCGCTTCGTGCGTGATCATGTTACATTCTTTGCACGTGAATTATGTTTTTAGAAATTGTATATGTTTAACACATTTAATAGAAAATGATTTGCATGAATATTTAGTTATATTTTAACATTGAAATTATGCTTAATTAGTTTGAATTTTTATTTCTATTTTGCAACAACTATTTTTTTGTTTATTTTATTTTTCATTTGTGTTGTTAATTATTAAAAACGCTGTTGTAAAGAATATCTTATTTGTAAGTGATAGTGAGATTTGTTAATATTTGTAGAAATGCAGTTTGGATTTGTAGAAAGGTTTAATTGTCAGATCCTATTTTAAAATGATATATAATGTAAAGACATTGTTACATCCTTGATCTCATGCACCTTTTAAATTAATTTTCTTTTTATAAAATCTATCCTACTTCAATAGTTGTCACATGATTTATTGAGACAATATATTAGTTACATATCTTTGTTGCCTATTTTATTAATTCGTTTTCCTCTTTGTCAGATTTTCTTGTTGAATCCATGCACAATTTCGCTTGATAATCTCGCATTTAGGAATCTTTGATACCGTGATTTTTGTAAGCTTTTGTATGCATCACAGCGACCGTGCTACCTTCATCTCTTTGTGATAAGTTGGAGTAGATTTTTGTTAATAAGCTTCTTGAAAATGTGAACAACAGCAAAAAAGCCATTATTTTAAGCAAGTTGAGGATGGCAAGGGTTGAAATCCAAAACCAAATGACAAAATCATTTTGAAAGTAACAATAACAATAGTGGATTTAAAGGCGAAAATAAAAATAAAGCAAAGCAATTAAAGAAATAATAATAATACTAACAATAATAGATAAAAACAAAAACCAATATAATACTGATTATAATAAAATCAATGGTACTAGTAGTAATAGCCGGAGACCAAACATTACTTCTTAGGCTCATGATCACTAATTGTATAATCTAAAACAAAAAAATAACCTCTAAACCAACCGTTTGCTCATGGTTTTGATAGATGGATCGCTAACTTCCACACGCTCCTATCCAACACTAGCTTTTCAGATGTGTTTCAATCCCTCAAGTCTTTTAATATTATTATTTCATGTTATCCTTGGTCAATCTCTATCTTTCTTTGAGCATTGGTACGACCTATAATTCCATTACACACATATGCTTCGAGATGCCTTCGTTGGAGTTGTCCATACCATCTGAAATGGTGTTGAACTAACTTCTATTTAGTTGGTGCTACTTTAAGTTTGTTACGTATATCTTCATTTTTACTAGCTCGTCACATGTGTTTCAATTCCTCAAGTACTATTACTCTCATGTCATCCTTGTTCGATCTCTACCTTTCTATGGACATTCGGTATGACCTATAATTCCATTACATATGCTTCGAGATGCCTTCATTGGAGTTGTCCATACCATCTGAAGTGTTGTTGGACTAGCTTCTCTTTAATTGGCGCTACTTCAGGTTTGTCACGCATATTTACTACGCTTATCTTCTGGATGTGTTGTATTTTGGCATGTCAACATTCTGCACCATGCAATAATATCACATGTTTGGTTGTCGTTATGTCGAACTTTAAATATTTGCGGGACTTTCCTATCAAGGAGAATGTCAAACGTTAGTCGTCATTTCATCACCGCTCGATTTCTAAAACTCTTCTTCATCAATCTCACTATCATATTACAACATTGATCCTAATATCTAAAGGATTCTTTGTTAGATATTACTTGTCCGGTCAACGTGTCATCTTCATCCCCGGACGTTAGGCTACTGAATCGCATTTCATATACTCTGTTTTAATTTTGCTAAGCTTAATTTTCTTGATTTTAAAGTCTGCCTGTACAACTCCGGTTGTCTATCAATCCCTATTCCGCTTTCATCAATCAACACAACATCATCAATAAAGAGCAATCAAGGAATCTCACCTTGTAAACCTTCCGTAACCCCACCTATCGCTAGGGCGAAAATGTAGGGGTTCAAAGATGACTCTTGATGTAATCCTTTGTTAATGATAAAGTCAGTGGTTTCACCGTCACATGCTCCGACTCTAGTCACAGTATCATTGTACATATCTTTAATGGGGTAATGTACTTTATAGAACTCTTCGTTTTCAGAGTCTTATTACAAAAACTTCCACGTACTTTATCATAAGCTTTCTTTAAAAAGATAAATACCATATATGTGCCCTTCGTAGCCTTATCCATCGTTAGGACCAAATATAGGGGCTTAAATTTGGCCCTTGATGTTATCCTATGTTAATGGGAAAACATTGGTTTCACCGTTGCATGCGCTGACTCACTACATCATTGTACATTGTGACTCTTTTCATTTCTAGAGCCCATAACATAACCTTTCTCGGTAATTTATCATAAGTTTTTTTCAATTTGATAAATACCATGCATGGATTTTTTTTTTTTTTAACTTCCTAAATCTCTGCAAGTTATTTTATCAAGAAAACATGCATGAAACCAAATTAATTTTTTGAAACGCTTATCATCCTTATTAGTTGATGTTCAAAAACTTCCCAGAGCTTCATTGTATGACTCATAAGCTTTAGTCTTTTTTACATTTTATGCAACTTTGAATATCTTTATTCTCGAATGTTAGGATTAGTATGCTTCTGATCCACTCATCTGATTTCTTGTTTGATTTGAATATATTAGTGAACCACTTAGTTATCCACGTTATCTCAACATCTCCACACCTCTATGAGGATGCCATCATGCTATGACGATTTGCCTGTTTTTATCTTTCTAACGTGCTTTTTTTAACCTTGGATTCTTGAATTCTTCGAACAAAATGCCTGTTGGTGTCAGCAAAAGAGTCATCCAGCTCAGTCGTTATGTTATCACATTTTTCGTTGAATAGCTTGTTGAAGTACTCTTCATCTATTTTTATCTCATTGCCCTTTGCCAAAAGTCTACTATTCTCATCCTTGATGCATTTATTTTGGTTAAAGTCTCTTGTCTTTCTCCCGTGGAGCTTATCTAATATGTTTTTTCAACCTTCATTGTACTTTTCTTTTCTTATAGATCTTCATATGTCCGACCTCTTGCTTCACCCACCGCTCTCCTTGCCATTTTATACCTTTGCATGTTGTCCTCACTCTTATGATGATGCAAGCATTTGTAGAATTTCTTCTCTTTATAGCCTTCTGCATGACCACAAATTTCCACGAATGTTAGGTTTTTTTTTTTTTTTTTTTTTTTTTTTTTTTGTTAAGCGGAACATCTCAGTACTCACTTTCCGAATGCCTCTTCTTCCATTACTCTATCCTTAAGCATGTGTGAGGCATCTCCTTGAGCTTCCGCCATTTTATCATGCAAAGTTTGGCTCATTGATCTTTAAAACATCCAAAGATGAGAATCAGATTTCATAAACTGTTGTTGTGAGGCAACACATTTTCCGGATACGACTAAATCTGTACAAACTCGTTTGTCATCTCTTCTAGCAAAGACAATGTCAATCTGGCTGGAGTGACGATCTACTAAAAGTAACTAGATGTGATTGTCTCTTTCTAAAGGTATTAATTATCAGGAGGTCAAAAGAAATAGCAAAATTCAGTAGTACTTCTTAGTTTCTATCGCCGTATCCAAAATCACCATGCACTCTCCCAAATTCCCCGCTGGTTGTACTAACATGGCCGTTGAAATCTCTTCCTCGCTACTGGGCACATCGCTAGCCATGACATCTAGTTCTTCCCAGAAATCCTTGACGGCTTCACTTAGGCTTACTTGTGGCACACTATGAAATCTTTCTGGAAATGTGAACATAAATTACAAAACACCAGATAAACCTAAAAAAGCAACAATTATGTCCTAACTAGTAAAGCGTTACTTTGACAGTTGTGCTTCAATTGAAGCCTTTTTATCGTTTGATTTTTCACCATGGGTAACTTGGGTAGAAGAAATATTCCTGAACCCCGGAACATCGTAATTAGCATATTGTTTGTTATTTATTTGCATGTGCACGGTCTCTGTGTTTGCTTGCGCGTACACCCGAATGTTGGGCTAAATAATCTAGTCTATTTGATTCGTCAAATCAGTGTGCACTTCATTTTTTATTTTTTTGGGGTGTTCTTTTCAAAGTCTTGAGATACATGTAAAACTTTTATCTTATCTCAATTTAAGGCTTCCCAAAGTGGTTATGGTGTCGATTATTCTGCCACTGGATCGCAAGCTGGCTTTCCAGGGCGCTACCTGAATCAAAATTCTCAACCCGGGTATTCTCATCTTGGTGCTGGTAACGATTTCATCTCTCAGCAGGTACTGCAATATGTTTTTTTTTTTTTTGAAACATGTACTGTTTTAACATGTTTTTTTGCCTAAATATTGTCTACCAACATTTTATTAGGATTATATGGGTCATGATTCACAAGGGCTGTTTACGCAAGCAGCATTTAATGGCCCATCACAAGATGAATCTCCACATAACCATTATGGTTTAACCGGACCTCCCCTTCAGACTCAGGTAAATTTATTTTGCTACTAGTAAAGTATTCATATGTCATATCATCACATCGAGGAGTATGATACACTACTCAGTTGCATACCATTAGAATCTTCATAGTTTTTCTGTTGTAGGTCTATATATATATGCATGAGAACCAAAATGAGGAAAGCGCATTTCGTTTTCAAGCGAAAGAAATTTGGTTGGTATTGTATTTTAGATATAAAATAATTCCTATGTGTATTACTTAACAGTATTGGAGAAATTATCCCTTTCAGGAAAACAATTGATTCAAATTTGTGCAAGTAAATGGCACCTTATCAGTATCACTTTTTTTTTACATATAATATGAGCACGAATAAAAGATACAGTCTAATGTTTTTAAGTTTTGACGAACTCAAAAAGAAATTTCTTGTGTATATAATTTTTGACGAACTCAAAAAGCTATTCCTTGGTGTATAATGTTTAATTATGATATTTAATACTCAAGTACATGAGGTGAAATCCTGTGCTCAAATACCCCGTCCCTATTCAACCATAGCCCTTGTTCCATCAACCTAATTAATTTAATTAATTAATGGGCAATGAAGGGTTCAAATTTTATGGGGGATGAGGGGTGCGAGAGATTGGGTGCAAGCCCTATCAGTACAACCTAACAAATCATTCGTGAATCAGTCGTTCGTCAAGTTATCGAGGAACTACCACTTCTACTGGATATCTAAGTGTCATGCAAATTTTGAAGTATCGTTACAGACAGCTAATTAATAATTTATATCTTTCAAACATCTACAAATAATTACATGCTAATACTTTGCATCTGGAAATGTTATATGTGCTTTTGATTAGGTTTTGATAAAGTATCAGTGAGTTATAATAGTTAATAACTGATATTTATTGCATTGTCTGAATGGTTAAATACGTCGATGGTAATAAATTTGATCCATTGAAATTATGCAGGGATTGATGAATCCGATCTATTCCCAGCCCTTTGCTCAGTACAACCCACAACCTATGAACATGCAGCAGCCTACTCAGCAGCAACAAAATCAGAGCGCACCAAATCAGAAAGTGAATTACAATGGCTGAAGGGAGGTCGTGTTGGTTATTTCGATTGTGATGGGATTTTATTCTTATGCCTCTAGCAATTTTGGTCATGTCAATCCATGCTTTCAGTCTCTGGGGAAATAGAAGCAACCTTACCGTGGTTCACTTTTCAATATGAATATCGCCATACCTAAAGTAAATAAGAATGAAGGAAAAAAAGAAGTTTCGAGGGATTGCATTGGATGTTGACCTGTAAATGAAAGAGTTTGAGGAAAGGATTAATTAAACCCATACCAGTCTAACAAAAAAGATGCTACCGGAGGTTCATTGAGGCTTAATTCAAGATGGTTTTGCTGTTGCAGTGAAGGCATCGAAGGATTGTTGTCGATAGTTTTGGACCTTAAAGAAAAACTGAAAGGTCTTCTACCCTTTATATGATGGATAGTTTAAATTGTACGCATTATTGGAGTTTATGTACAGTGGTATTTATTTGATGGTTAATGGGTGTTTTACGATTGGTGCTTGTTTTGCTCCATGATTGAATGATCGTTGTGTGTAGTTCTCTTCTTTTGCTTTCTTCAATCGATGACTTTATGCACTAAGTGGTGAAGAAATCATAGTTTTGTTCTATTGTTTGATGTTGGCAATTGAAAAGCGAATTTGATGTTAGATACTTTGGATGTTTCCTTCTACGGTACTGCAAGATGAAAATTTACGTCGCAGATTGATTATTTCAACCTGAGTTGTACATTTCTGATTGAATATGTTAGGCAGTAGAATACAGCTTTATGATATTTATGGCTAGCCAGTAAATGATTATACATTGATGTTATGAGAGAATGTGTTCGTGAAGCGTGTCGTGTGTGAAAGTAATTGGATTTATGGGGAGTTGTAACGTGACGGTTCACTCTTGGAAATATTACAAGCTTTAATGCTTGTGGAAATTAGGAATGACGTCCATATTTTTAAAGTTAGCGCAATAGGGATTCAGGGCCGGCCCAATACTATTCAGTGCACTAGTGGAATAATTTTTCTTTAGATTTCTATTCTGATTTGTATGGGTCATTATGCTACATTAGGTCCTATAGTCAATCATATGACAAATGAGAATGAAATGTTTGTAGAGAAAAAGTAATATGATTACTGCATACTCATAGTCAACATTTTAAATTTACTAAACTCAACTCTTGGTACTTCAAGCACTTAAAAAAAGCAAAATTTATGGACAATCATCAATGTATAACACAAATAATTCAACAAATGTGTAATCTACATAGGAAAATTGTTTCATCTAATTTGAAGACAATGTCTAAGAAAAAATCTAAGCATTAATATTTTAAATACTTGGATAACAGTCTAAAATATTAACTGACATTTATGCAAATAGGTAGAGATTCTAAAACCGAGAAAGAGAGAAAAAACCCTTAATTTGTGAAAACAACCTACAGTTACAGGAAAAAAGATTGAAGTTAGACAGTAAATTAAATCACGTCTTCACCTTTAAACGTGAGAAACTGAATGATTGAAACAGGAGTGTACGCACACTGAATGATTGAAATAGGAGTGTCCTTAAAAAAAAGGAATGAACGCACACCGGACCAATTTTTTTTTCGGAAAAATTTCGTTGTCCTATTTCGTGTCCTAAATAAAATCGTTCGGATACGGACATATGTTTTTCGGACGCGGACACGATCGGACTCGGTCGGACATGGCTGTTTATATCACATTTTGTATATTTTACTAGATTTTCTCTCAACTATATATTGGATTACAAGTAATTCGGACGAGCATGGACCGAACATGATTTTTTCTCGTACAAATTTTGTTGTTCTAACTCGTGTCCTAAATGAAAATCGGACGGACTCAGACGTACATATTTCGATCACAAACACGAACGGACGTCGGACATTCGAAGAAAATTTACAGCCCTAGATTGAAATAGTTTATTGAATGAAATATATACAAATATGAAGTTAAAATCAAATTTTATTAAAACATTACTTAAATATACTCACATGCTCACTTTAAACAATTTAGAATTTGTTCAACAATTGCAAATCAATTCAGTAGACGAAAAAACAGTAAAAAATAAATAAAAGGACCATAAGAACTCTGATGGCATGGAACAAGCCTGCAGTGAAAAAGTAATCAGCGAAGTAGGCAACTTTCCTAGCGATTAACTAGAACAAAGCCATTTTCCATATAACTTTTCATGCTGGAAAGTTTACGTCAGGTTGCCCCTAGATGATTTGTTGCCCCTAGATCAGGCCCGGTCCAAGTGTAAACTGGGCCCTGGACAAGTGTTCGATAAATTAAAATGGGGTAAGATGTCCAGAACCTAAAAACTATGGCACAAAAATGTTCGAGAACAAAGCCAAGTACTGAACCCTAGTCCAATCCCACATCAGTTTAAGTACTTACCACTCAGCCACTAACTTATATGTAAAACTAGAGATATCTGCAAATCATAAATGCATACTAGAGAATTGGGCCCTGCCCTCTCCGTTGGGCCCTGGGCGGTCGCCCAGACAGCCCAGGGCCGGCCCAACCCTAGATGATTTGTTGGCCTAGGCCATGGTCTCAGCGGACTATGTCTCAGGCTGGACGTGTAGGGCTCCTTGTGCAAGTTTATATTTAAATTGAGTCTCCATTGTACTGTAGCAACAAAATTTCCTTTTTTTGTTTTTTTTTTTGCTGTTGTATTAAAAAAATTCTAAAAATTGAAAAAATTTCATGAAAGGATTCTACAATAGGAAAAAATATTGAAATATAAACATTTTATATGAATAAATGCAGATATTTCAGTAATTGTTCACATATTGCACTGCAAATGCTGAAAGACGGAAGAATAGTTGTAGCAATGTTTGCAATTATTATAAATAATCGCAGACATATCTGCAACTATTTTACAATGCAATGTAAAATTATGTTACTACATGAAAAAATTGCCGACATATCTGCAAATTTTGCAAACAATTGCATATTTTATAACAATTTACTAAAAATAAAATATTTTTCATTAGTACGCAATTATTATTATTTTTTTGATGATTTTTCTGTAATACTTGAATGTATGTATAAGTGTAGGCTTTAAGTTTGAATTTTTCACGCAAATCATTAAAAATTGTATGAAAATCTGTATAAAAAAAAAAAAAAAAAAAAAATTTGATATATTTGCTGCGATGATTGCAATTTTCGGAAAATTACAGGAATTCGCTGGTGCATGCATAATTTTGTTTTTTTAAGATCAATTTTTGTAGTTTTCTTGCATATGATCTTTATGTATTCATTATGCGTTTTGGCTTAGCGAATAGGGAATTCTAAGAAAGGTACGTGAATGGGAATAAAGAATAGTGTGAGAACAACTTATATGTTTGGGCTCTGTATATTTTAGTACTTTTTAATATTTGATAATATATTATAAACTAATAAAAAAATACGAATTAAAAAATAAGGACACGTTGCAATTTTATAAATGAAAACAAATACACTACAGTTTAAAATAATACAATACGTAAATGGTGCAAACAAACTATTGATCGTTATGTCATAAATTTAACACTAAAAAATTTAGTAACTCCCTGCTGTCTATAGATTCGATTGCAATACGCGCCAACAGAAACTGTTTCTTGATGCATGAAAACATATGAAATTTTTTAACGTTCATAAATGTTACTTTGGTCCTTCAGCATATTCAATGACCTGCCAAAACTCGATGTTGTTGCACCGAGGGCTGCGAGCATCGTTCGTGATCATCTAGGTCACTATATGATGAAGTAGGGAAATGTCGACGTATGACTGAGTGTGTTATAATTGATCGGAGATGATGAAAGGAAGCTATATTTGTATTGTGATGTCCGTATACAATCACGGATTATCTCTTTGAATTTTGATGGATTGCAATGCTTGATCACGACATTCCACCATAATTGTCTTCATCAATGATATCTTTACTGATGTTTTAGACACCGCTTCAATTTTAGCAGTTTGTCACATGAAGACCGTAGTGTTTCACTTGTTCTTTATTTACGATATGTTCAATTTAACACCTTGTAAGTTAATTAACTATTAATGCAATCCATAGATTGACATATGTTGCACGAGCGTCTATAATATATATGCACACACAAATCAATGAAAGCTACCATGCTTTCCGTAGTCTAGTTAGCAATGGTTCTGATGGTGGCATAATCGAAGGATCATCATGATATGCTGCAAAGTAAAGAACAAAAAAGCAGAAATTTTAGTATTATGCGAATATGAGGTTTTGCTCGAAAATGCTTGAACTGGAATGGAAATGAGCAAATTTTGGGTGAAGACGGTGGCAGGGAAAGATAAAGAGGATAAGGGGTTTGTATATATGAGATCGGTGTTAAAAAATGAACTATGGGCGTTAGACGCGTCCGATGTTAAGGTTTATTTTTACTCTTCACCTCAAGTGGTGCAAATTTGATAGTTACCTAATTCTCACATCTGATGCTTTGGACGAGTGATTTGCATAACCGTTTTCCCCCATTTTTGTATTGTTTGTTGTATATACAACTCAATTGTTGATTATAGTGAGATTCAAGTGGATGAATATTATCTTCGACCCTTCTATCATCTTATATCTCTAACTTAGGCTTGAGTTATTAAATGACAAGTAATATACATTTTGTATCAACCAGTTGTCGTACACATAGACCAATGTACATGTTATAGAGTAAATGTTGTAAGCAACGGAATATAAGAGACCACTATTGTAAATAAAAGAAGACAGAAGATCGATGCAAAAGAAGTTAAATCATTAGTTTTCATTCCTTTGAATGCAATATATAGGGTTCTATTTATAAACTGAGGTAAAGAATCAAAAATTACGATGATGCGAATATAATATTTAGCATGTTCGCCATTCTAATTTATATGTAAATTAACACTCTGCAATATGCGTCTTTGAAATCTTAGATACTCGTAATATATTTTGAAGCAGCCACTTTTGAAACATGTATGATGATTGTTCCTCGTTGTTATTATCTTGCTTGTATATATCTGTTTGATTTATATGCATATTATATATTACCTATTTAAATTCTCTGTTAAGAAATTTTAATGGGAAGAACATTGAACGAAAAAGGGACAACTTGTGAAATCATAGCTGTTATATTATAAATGATATATCTTGTTACAGTGTTTGATATTTTTGGATCAGTAGATTAAAGGCTTCGTAAGAAAAATCCAATGAATTTTTTTACTGAGAAATGACCGTCTCTTCCCTTGTTTGTTCAAAAATCAAAGTTTCGCTATTCTCTCCTAAAAATCATGAAATAAATCCTGTTGAACTCGCATTAGGATTCTCCTCTAGCCTATAACCATTGTTACACATGCAATGGTTTTTCCAGAGACCGCTATTTTTCGGTTAAAAATTAGGTTTTGACTTGATTGAGTACGGGAGGATGTTAGGCTAAACCGAAGGTGCCAATATGAAGAGGGAGGGGAAATGCTTCAACGCCGCGAGTATGGGAATGTCTGACCCACCGTGGAAAATCATGTCCATGACCTCGAGGTGAGAAACAACCAGGTCGCGATTTTTTTTGGGACTCAGGGGCCTTCGATTTTGGTTCCATCGAGTGGAGCATTCGAAGGGAAGATCAATGATGCTGACAGTTTTCGATTCCGTCGACGTTTGCACTGTATCCCTATGATTTGATGCGCACATTTATGGGTTTTGCATAAATTCTATAGCTGTTTTAGGGAAGAAAGGGCGGTAATTATGAATATAATTAGCGAGTTTAAATTACTTAAATGATGTTTTTTAAATGATTTGTGCACACATATGTTTCACACTTCGTGATGTTGCATAGTTTCATTTCATTTTTAGTTATTGCTAGCTTTCTTTTTCCTTTTCAGGTTTATTGGAGATGGACTTTTCTTACAAAGCATCTGGCCACCTTCCCATGTAGTCTTTGAAGTCGCTCCTCCTCCTTATGAATATCGTTTTTTCGTCATATTCATATCCTTGATGCACTCGAGGTGACAGATCCTCGCTCATTTTCCCCTTACTTCTCATAGGCTTCTTATGTATTTATTTATGCTTATTTGGCCCATTTTGTTTTTGGCCATTATGTACTTGTCATTTTGCGAGCCACCGTTAGGAGGTAGATTCCCATGCGTTCATTACATGCAGCGCCACCCCCACCTTACCATCTCTCTGATGGTTGTTGAGGGCTTGATTTTATTAAAAAATTACTTAAATAATGGTTAAACTAATTTGTGACTTTTGCATGTGATTTCCAATTTGGACGTCGTTTCTTCAGTTGAACTCTGATTAACATAGAAATGTGTTTATTTTATACTCTTATATCTTATCTTTTGTATATAAATAAATATTACTTGGGTATTGTTTTGTCACTTTTTACAGATATGCCAATTAAGCCACTTACAGTCAGAAAAATGGAAAATTGAGGTCAAATTGCCGTGGATATATATTTGAAGACTTGCAGATGAAGATCTTACATCAAATTTGCTTTTTGGACAAGAAAATAGTTGGAAGAAGGGCTATGCATATCACGAGTGAATGAAGAATTGTCAAGGAATGGAGAGGAAAAGAGGAAAGGCCCAAATTTACTAGATTTCACTAAGGCCCATTTGTAATTCTCATGGTAAACTCTTTTGTGATTTCCCTAAGGCCCATTTGTCATTGTATTAGGGTTAGGGTTGGCTATCTGCTCTATATATACCCTTGTATTCTCATTGTAAACATCCATCCTGGAATCAATAAAATTTCTTCTTTTCATTTTCTGCATTTTCTATTTCTTAGCAACTAGTGTCATCTACACAATTAGATTTGGTAGAGTACTAGTTGTATTTTACATTTATTTTCATTAGTGATTAATCGTTTGATTAGTTTCAACGATAATCCTAATTTTATTTCTGCTGTTATTTCTATTCTGCACTTTTAATTTCTGTTCTTTTTACTTCTTCCCTAAGTCATATTGGATTGAATATATATTTGATTAGATTCAAATCTGATTCAATTCAATAATAGTTTAATTGCAGTTTCAATTTCGTTTGTTTTCAAAACCAACCTCGAAAATTTGTCTAACTCGCCCAAGAAATTATATAAATAATTTAATTTAATTTACCTCCCTGTGATTCGACCTGCATACTACACGATCTGCGCGCTTGCAGTATTTATTTCAAAATTCGCACTTTTCTAATTCACTAGAAAGCGTCGATCAAGTTTTTGGCGCCGTTGCCGGGGAGGTAACAATTAAATTTTATTATTTATTTAATTTCTGTTTCGTGTTAGTTTTTGTTCATATTTTCCTTTTGTGTTCTTGTATATATATTTATAAAAAAAATTTAATTGGTTAGATTTGGTGTTGTTCAATGATATCGTAATCTTCCAAATAAGAAAAAAAATCAATAACTTGCCTTTTTCATTGATTTTCTGTCTTTGCCATTTCTTTTTCTTTTACTTCTTTCCTTTTTTTTTTCAATCATTCTCCTCCTTTGTGCAAATTTCTTTCTTGTTTTACAAGCCTAACAAAAAAAAAAAAAAATCTTTCAATTTCCCATTATTTCTTTCCATCTTTCCATTTTTTCCCCCAATCTTCTACATTCTTTTTCTACTTTTACATTAATTAAAAAAATTTATCGATTTTCAATTCCTTTCCTAGTTTACAAGTTCTTGCCTTCTCTGTACATTGCTTCCCTTCTTCTCTTTACAAATTTCTTCTCTGGCCATCAACTCTTACATTATTTTCTCCACCCCAAACTCCCCACCATCGCTCAAACTACCCAAATCCTCTTGCCACCATCGCTCCCTCCAGAGCCAATTCAACCACGAACCGTTCATCAACAGTTACAAGAATTTGCCGGTTTTCCAATTGTTTTCATTGATTTCTTTCTTTTCGATTAATTCTTTCCCCTTTTCAACTTTTTGTTCCTTGTGCATTTCTTTTTTACTTTTACAACGAAAAAAAAAACAATTTTTCTTTAATTTCTTTCCTTTTCACTCTCTCCTCTTTCCAATACATTGAATTCTGCTTTCCTTTGAAAAAAAAATCTCTTTTTGAAAACTTTCCATTCTTTGCCTTGTAGTTAATTCTCTGCATAGCCACTTGATTTCTTTCCTTTTTTTACAATTTATTTCTTTTCAACTATTTTTCTTTCCCTTTTACATTTTGTTTTCTACTCTTACAACAAAAAAAAAAAAACAATTTTTCTTTCCTTTCTCTCTTCATATTTCTTCTTTCTTCTGTTTTTTTTCTTTCTTTCATGTTTCTTCTACCTATCACATTCTCCTCATCTTCAATGTTCACACCTTCAACCAGCATCATCCCTTAATCAAAATTCACTTCTTTCAACAAACAACAACCGAACATCAACCATATAATTCATCAACACCATCCACTACAAACAATTCCAGCCATCATCTACACCATCTTATCTTCATCAACGTTCGCCACCACATACACCTTACAAGCATTGATCTCCTTCAACTCCATCCTTTACCTACCGTTCATTTACATCTCCACGCATCCCATCGTCACACTATTTTTCAAAAAAATCCACCTCTGAAGCTCACGCACAAGCCATTTTCATCTTCACGCCATACTCATCCAATACTGCCCTATCCAAGCCTCTCATTAGTCCCTCACCACAATATCACCCCACAAATCAAAACGTGAGCATCTCAGCACCAAACGCTCATCATCCCAAAGCCAAAAGTTCATCGCAGTACCCACCTGCCATCAACATCACGATCGAAACTGCTTAAGATCCCGATTCAAGTTTCGCAAAACTCAAAAAAGAAAAAAGAAAGAAAAAAGGTGCGAGTATTTCCAGTTCGATTTGGGGAAATAACTTCTGATTTGTCTAAATTGTTGGAGAAAGCAGCTCATTTTTTCTATGAGCACGATTGAAAGGAGGAGGGTTTAGCATTAAAAAGATCCGTTTGATTGTCTTAAGAATGGCTTGACCATGTTATAAGCTCAGTATTGACGCGCCTGGTTTACCTCAAGTGCATTTGGCTTGTGTGATTTAAATCTGAGAGATATATATTTTATGATTTTGTTTGAATACCCTGCGCGGCTTAAACTGGTCTTGTGTTAAGCTTTTCGGTGTGAGTTTAGTTTTTATTGGCTCTGGTTGTTTTCTTCTTTTCTCTGAATTTAGATTTTTATTTTTTATTTTTTTAGTTGAAGTCTAGTCAGCTTGTTTTGCCTTTTTGTAATTTTTGTTTTTTGTATTTTGTTTTGATTTGCAATTTCATTTGTTTACTTTAAAAAAAGATTCAAGTCAAGACTGAAGGATCAAACTGAGAAAAAGGTTCAAACAACAAAACAAGAATCTAGAGGCCGAGCAAAGACTCATAGTGGATTTTAATCGCTAATGCTATTCAAATTTTCTGGACGGACTGCCATACCCCACTGTAAAATTTTCTGAACTCTACAGGTGCTCTGCTGTGATATATATATATATATATATATATATATATATAGACATTGCTTGTAAAAATCTTCTGCAGGAGCAACGACTTGCTTGTACAATATTTTAAATTTTTGCAGTTATTATTGTCTGATTGTTGTGATTAGTTGATATCTTCATAACTTAAATTTCCATTCTCATTGTTTTCAACAATAAAAATTTGATTTGCAAAATAATTAATTACAAGAGTGTATTTTATGAAATTGATTCTCTCAAGGTTTTGATCGTGGATATATATTGGTTCAATTTATTGAACTTCTAGCAAAAGAGGTTGCATACTACCCGTAAAACATTGGTCGTATCGTTTAGTATTTATACTATACGTGAACGGCCATATGACCCTCTTCCCCCTTCAAATCGAGATTATCAACTAGTAAGATATACTTGAGTACGTTATTTATTTTGTAATAAACAGCTACTTGTGTCAACGATAAGTTTTGGATTTTCTATATTCAACAACGATGAGTGAAAAAAGTGTTAGCCATCATAATTCTTCTAGGGGTTATCAGATAAACCAAAACTTCCAAAACAAGATGGATCAAAATCAAATTAATTACAATTTTCAAAATCTTAATATTGAAATGGATAAACACTTATCTCTTCGAGATCGATGTTACCCAATTAGGACTGTTCAACCTTCCGTCATTGTATTTCCACCCGTTGAAGGAAATTTTGAGCTCAAAAATTCTTTTATTCAAGGGGTACGAAAATTTACTGGTATTGAAAATGCCTATGAATTTCTAAGTGAAATTGAATTGTATTCATCCACAACTAAAATGCAACACTTGTTTAATGAATCAATCAAGCTAAGGCTAATTTCATTTGCATTACTTGAAAGAGCTAAAAGATGGCTAAATTCTCTTCCAAGACAATCCATACGAAGTTGGGATGAATTTGTCACTGTATTTTTGAAGAAGTTTTCCCCTTTCCATAAAAATCAACAAATCCGAGCTGAAATAAATCAATTCTTCCAAAACGAAGGGGAAACCTTTTCAAAATATTTTGAGAGATTCAACCAACTTCTGTATAGTTGTCCTCATCATGCAATTCCAAAATATTATTTGTGTCAAATTGCATATGAAGGGATAAATTATCAAACTCGAACACAACTAGAATCAATGTATGGAGGAGAATTTATGTCTAAAACGGTCGATGAAGCTTGGAAATTCTTAGAAAATTATTCTGAAAAGGACATGCAGTGGGAGTCAATTCGTGTTCCCATCCGTGCTTCTACTAGAGGAGTGCATGTCATGGATTCAAATCAATTTCCCTTAGAAACTCAAACTCCTCAATTCGAAGGACAACCCCAGTATTACCTTCAAGACCAAGTTAATGTCATAGCTCAAAATAATCCTTACTCATCCACGTATAACTCTAGTTGGAGAAATCATCCAAATTTCTCGTGGTCTAATCCCAATAATGTCACGAATCCATCTTCGAATTACCAAGACCCAATTTTCAATCATCAAACTTCTCATATTCCATCTCAATCCATGCTTTCGAATCAACCATTCAGGCATTCTAACTCTAAATCTCCTTCATCTTCTCAATCTCCTCATGAAATTGTCTGATTAAAGGAACAAATAAACATTCAAGATGTAAAAATCGAACAAATAATGAATATGATGAAGGAATTAATGAAAAGTAATGAGAAATTGCCTAGTCAACC
The DNA here is from genome assembly GCA_030737875.1 of Allium sativum. NCBI lineage: Eukaryota > Viridiplantae > Streptophyta > Magnoliopsida > Asparagales > Amaryllidaceae > Allium > Allium sativum. The sequence goes on along the minus strand of CM060918.1, from coordinate 616,851,637 downwards.
GGAAGTAAATCCAAAATATAATTCTTGTACTATGAACTCTTGTGAGGACGAAAACCATAATTCGGTTAAGTCAGTCACCACCCTTAGGTCTGAAAAAACGTTTGACAATAATGTCGGCAATCTCGATAATCCTTCGATCCCAACTCCAAATCAACATCTTGAGTCTCACCCGATGGCAACCAATGCCGACTCCTTGGAACCTTCTGAACCCCCAATCTTCTTCGAATGTTGGCAATCCCATCATCTCTTCTTTTAATGTCGGCAAACCCGACAATATCTCCTCTTCTAATGTTGGCAATCCCAGCATCTCACCTTCTATTCCTATACCTCCTTCACTTTCCACATCGACACCTTCTTCGAACGATCAAAATTCTGAAAGAGTCTATAAACCAATAGCTCCTTATCCTCATAGACTTAACAATAAGAAGAAGGATGCGAATTTCGAAAAAATTCTTGAAATCTTCAAACAAGTTTGTGTAAATATTCCACTCATAGACACCATCGAACAAATTCCTCAATATGCCAAGTGTCTGAAAGAGCTATGCATCCGAAAATGAGCCACTAACGTTCCTAAAAATGCCTTCTTGACTGCGAACACTAGCTCTGTTTTCTCAAATCCGTCGCCTATCAAATATAAGGACTCTGGTTGCCCCACAATCGGTTGCAAAATAGGAAATACTCACATCAGTCATGCCCTACTTGATCTTGGTGCAAGTGTCAATCTTCTTCGATACACCGTTTATCGACAACTTGGACTAGGGGAATTGAAACCTACAAACATCACAATTCAAATGGCCGATTGATCTACAAAAAAACCATTGGGCGTAATTAAAGATGTTTTGATTCAAATTGAACAATTCTATTTCCCCGTGGATTTCATAATCCTAGAGACTAAGCCTGTTTCGAATCCTGATAATCAAATTCCATTGATTTTGGGACGTCCCTTCTTAGCCACCTCGAATGCTATCATAAATTGTAGGAGCGTCCAATTTCGACTATTGTTTGGGCACTTAACCATTGAATTGAATATTTTCCATCAACCCAAAGAGATTGAAATAGGATAATATAAACAGTTTTAGATGCCATGTCTGATTTATCTGCTCAGAAAATGTCACTTTCCTCAGTAGACGTGTCCACTATGTCTTTTGAAGAATTATTCGAAGATGAGCTTAAACTTTTAAATTACGAGAATGAATATATGGAACGTCTCAAAGATAATCTTACTTCCATATCGTCAAAAGCAATTGTGGTTAAACAGCCAAATTTAAGGGGTTTTGATAATCTTCTACTGAATGAAACAAATCATTGTCACAATAAACTTTTCATAGGGAAGATTTTGATTTCATACTTTATTGACATGCCTTTTGTACCTCAAAAATCAGATACGAAATCATCGTACATCGTTTTCGATAGAGGAAAGTGTGGGGGGAGGGGGAGGGAAGGAAATCTCATTTTTCACATAAAACTCACCATCATTATAGATTTCATGTTGTATATAATTGGCATTCGCATATAGTGGTTAAACTTCATTTCATTTTACAGATAATTTTGCAACTCATTCACCTTTGGGTACGATCTTTCAAATTTAGGAAACGTTCACAGTGTGGACACTGTTTTGTTCTAGTGTGGGGAGAGTCTGCATTACATCCTTTTATTTTTCTTTCTTTCTTTTCATATAGGACCATCATGCATTTTAGATCGTAGTAACATGCCATTTTTTTTGAAAATACGACACATTTTAGATTGATATAACAAGATAAGTTAACGATTGTTAATTAGTTGATAGTATTTTTCTCTCTCAACTAAGATCAAATAAGAAATATGATGAAAAGTTGAATTTTGAGGGATAATAGTGTAACTGGTATATAGGGAGATTCTTAGGTAATGGCCATGAAGTTTATTCTATATTGTAGTCTTTGTTTAAATAAGTGGAGGACTTAAAATACTTATATTGGCTTTTCGAATCTTTAAAACTAAGTTGTGTTAAGCTGAATTCGCGTAACTCTCTCTTGTTCTTATATTTTCAATATAATAATAATAGCGATCCAAGGGTATCCAACATTGCTTGTATATCAAGCGTTGGTGTGCAAACCTACCGAGCTCTGTCCGACATGTTGTTGACAAAGTCAGCATCGGAATATCTTGGTCTCATTTTATGAGGTTGGACACCTAAGGATTACCGACATGTTGTTGACAAAGTCAGCGTCGGTCTGCACAATCCGCCAAGCTCTGTCCCAACTCTCCGTCAGTCCGCAAGGCAGTGTATGGATGGTATACCTTGGTCTTTTAAGTTAGGTGTATGTAATGAATCATAAATTTCAATTTTTATAGAGATAGAGAATAAGCGATGAAGCCCAAGCACTTCTTGACCTTATTGATTTGACTATCCATACACAAGGAAATGAGAATACCACTTTACAAACTGTGCCAAGCAACTAAGAATCTATTTCATGGCTGCACTATGTTATTGACCGAACCAACTGGCCAAACTAGAATTTAACATTGAAAACTTGAATTATATTGAAAATTAATGACAAGTTAAGGTATCTAAAGTACAATCAACTGACTAGAAATTGTTAATTTACTTTGTTGTACCACTTTTTTGAAGCAAGTCGTGTTTTCATTTTTCGTTTTTATTTGCATATGTCCATTGCATTCATGTAGTTGCATTAGATCCACACATACTGCATTTGGATTTTGTGGGTAGTATCCACTGAAAACCCTCATGAGACACCACTTTTCCTACTAGGACCACCTAGAGGTTTAACGGCTTGTTGCATACGCTCAATGCAATCGTGTTTCCTACGAAAGTGTGACCTATATAGTTAGTTTTTAATTTTTGTTTTACTCGAGGACGAGTAAAAGATAAGTGTGGGGGGGGGGGGGGGTATTTTATTAACATAGAAATGTGTTTATTTTATACTCTTATATCTTATCTTTTGTATATAAATAAATAATACTTGGGTATTGTTTTGTCACTTTTTACAGATATGCCAATTAAGCCACTTACAGTCAGAAAAATGGAAAATTGAGGTCAAACTGTCGTGGATATATATTTGAAGACTTGCAGATAAGGATCTTACATCAAATTTGCTTTTTGGACAAGAAAATAATTGGAAGAAGGGCTATGCATATCACGAATCAATGAAGAATTGTCAAGGAATCGAGATGAAAAGAGGAAAGGCCTAAATTTACTAGATTTCACTAAGGCCCATTTGTAATTCTCATTGTAAACTCTTTTTTGATTTCCCTAAGGCCCATTTGTCATTGTATTAGGGTTAGGGTTAGGGTTGGCTATCTACTCTATATACACCCTTGTATTCTCATTGTAAACATCCATCCTGGAATCAATAAAATTTCTTGTTTTCATTTTCTGCATTTTCTATTTCTTAGCAACTAGTGCCATCTACACAATTATATTTGGTAGAGTACTAGTTGTATTTTACATTTATTTTCATTAGTCATGAATCGTTTGATTAGTTTAAACGATAATCCTAATTTTATTTCTACTGTTATTTCTGTTCTGCACTTTTAATTTCTGCATTTTTAATTTCTGTTCTTTTTACTGCTTCCCCAGGTCATATTGGATTGAATATAAATTTGATTAGATTCAGATCTAATTCAATTCAATAATAGTTTAATTGCAGTCTCAATTTTGTTTGTTTTCAAAACCAACCTCGAAGATTTGTCTAACTCGCCCAAGAAATTATATAAATAATTTTATTTAATTTACCTCCCTATGATTCGACCTGCATACTACATGATCTGTGCGCTTGTAGTATTTATTTCAAAATTCGCGCTTTTCTAATTCACTAGAAAGCATCAATCAAACTCGTATTGGCAAACTCTATGCATTAGTGCTAATTTTGGCTAAAGTGGGTGATATTATCTCTTACTGTACTATATTTGTTTTTATAATAGAAATTTGACGCTTTTAAATGACTTCCAATTATAAAACGTAATTCCTAGGATAGTTAAACCTAGTAAATAATAAACTAAAAAATCAATTAGAAACTGATCTAAGTAGTTTTAACCTGTATATCACATTTATACCTATTTGCGCGCTACTTGGCGTTACTTACCCGTTTACGCGTTGTGCTATTTTGACCATATGGCTAGACTTAGGCTATTTGGACATTTATTTTGCTTTGATTGTTATAAGTAGATTTTATTTAATTTATTGACATGATTATGGATATTTGCATACTAGTTTATGAATGTGTATGACTATTAGTTGCATAGCTAAATTATCTGATTAGTTTAAAATTCCATTCAAATGTGATCTAGTGTAATGACCCGTATTTTAACAATTATATATTTAAATAATTTATCTTGATACTGATCGTCAATTAATTAAGTGACGGTTCCAACTGTGATTTTTCACAAACGATTGAATTATGACTCAAGGTTAATTTCATTGAGTTTGTATGGTTTATTACGTAAATTTAAAGTATAAGAGTCGCTGTAGTTCGAGATTGGGCGATTTAAAGATCAAAACTGTTTACGAAGATTATCGTTGTGGGTAACTAGCTCGGATTATGATGAAACTTATACCATCGGAACTGCTTTGTTGTGGTGACACAAGCTATCAAATTTTATAGCGTTTCGCTAGATCATTTGATCGTGGCGAGTTAAAACGCGCGTTCGATTTCAGTTCAAATTAAAGGCAATGAGTATAACAAAATATTTAAAAATTTCCTTAAGTACTTGCTACAGTAACATGCCATACCCATCCTCCTCTTTCTCGTAATCACTGTTCCATCGAGCAACATAATCAATGACCGCCTCTTTTATATTTTCAAAATTTTATTCCCACCTATTTACTTTTCCTAAAATCGTGAAAAACATATTGTTGAACTCGTATTGCCAAAGGCTTTAAGCCCATATAAGTTTCGACATGATCGGTGATGGTCGAACCCTACTGTTCAAAAGTTGGGTTCGACATTTCACGAGGTATGGTCGGAATTGGATTTCCTTATGTTCAGCATTTGCCTTAGGATCGGGAGGCGCATCAGTGAAGGGAGTTTGGCATGGTCAGTTTGTGGGTTGGTGCGTGCATTCTCAGGAGTACGACAGCATGCCGGTGAAGAATATAATTAATTTCAGGGCATTAGAGAGTCGGGTTTTGGTGTGGACTTGTCGAGTTCGGGAAAGGGAAGTAAATGGCGCAATCGGTTCGTTAATTCATCGTGAAAAGCCTCGTATCACTCCTAATATATGCACGACAATGGTGATGATGCAGCGTGTATCAAACAAGGGAGAAGTATTAGGAGTTAATCAAGGTGATTTAATTTTTAATGACATTTATTTAGCTACTTTAATTATTCAAATCCTTCAATATTTATAAATTGTGTAACTTTTGCGTACAATGTCAGATTTGAACGTCATTTCTTCCGTTGAACTCGTATTGACGAGCCCTATGCCGTGTAGCACATTTGGGTTGATTTTGCTAAGGTGAGTGGTATTATCCCACACTTAACTGTTGTTGCTTGTACGATATATATTTGACATTTTAAGCTGATTTATATTTATAAAACGTAATATTTAGGATAGCTGAACGTAGTAGATAATAAATAAAAATATTAGAAAGTGATTTAAAAACTTTTAACCTGGTTATCACAATTTACCTAGTCGTACGTTACTGTGCACTCTATTTACCCATTTACGTGTTATTACGCTCTATTTTGACCACACCGATAGGTTTAGGTTATTCAGACACTTATTTCACTTTGAATGCTATAGATAGGTTCTATTTGATTTATTATTGCTATTTTAGATGCTTGTATGTTAGTTTAGGAATTTGTATGATTATTGATAGCTGGTTGTATTGTTTTCTTGGTTTATCTTAAACGTCGTTCGTTTGCGATCTAATATTAGGATATATTTCGCTCGTTGGAGTTTGGTGTGCTTGCCGATCAAACACACATGCTAGCATGTTCTTAGAGCATACAAGGAGGATAGACTGGAACAGATGAAGTAAATTCTCGAAGGAGCTTCAGAGCGAATAGATGGATTCGAAGACAGAGTGACATTGGAGCTTGGCAACGGATTTGAAGACGGAGTGAAACTGGAGCTTGGTGGTTAATCTGAAGACGTAGGATGGACTTCGTGACGAGCTTGATTTCGCTAAAATGCCAGATGTTTCCCTAGATGCGTATTTTAACCAATTTTGGTTAAATAGGTGATCCGAGCAATCATTATCGATTACTATGAAATGGACGATATCAGTTACTATTGCTAGTAGCCATTTTAATCAATTTGTCATTGACGATAATGCGATTTCGAGGAGAAGGACATGATGGTTCGTTCGATAGTATTTTTGGCGTGATGACTCTCCAATTAGTATTTCGTTATCCAATGATGGTGATTCCAAGATGGGAAGCGAAGCGACGACTTTGGTAAAGGATAGAGATGTTCCAAAATACAGAGTAGTGATGATGGATCAAGGGGGAGCCACTCAAGAGGAGTCATGGTAGTGGTCCCAAGATAGACTCTGCTATGGATGACATGTGCAAGTGGGATTATCGACATACGAGATTTTAATGTTTACTCGAGAAGAAGGGGTAGTAAGTGTGATGTCCATCTGGACCAAGTGGGGTCTTCCTGGTTTTGTCGATTGGAGACTTATGTCATTCAACTAGACTAAGTGGGTCTTTACATTGGGGCACACCCATGGGTACAACCTAGGTCCTAACCAACTGAGTGGTATAGATTTGAGTATCATGGAAACCTAGCGTGGTCTTGTATATAATGCACTGAGTGAGTGAATGTGAGGATGGTCGATGGATGCTATGGTTGTTTACTTATTTATCACCATTTGGTACTTACGCATTTATCACACCTTTTCTACTTGATAATTACCATAGTGTAGCATACATCGACTGTTATCTGCTAGCTTTGTGGATGTAGGGTCAGGACATGTATGATTCCCCATTCCCTCAGTGCCATATATACTATTACGACTTTTACAGTACTTTGATATTTGTTTATCGCTCACACTAGACTATTGTTTGACCTTAGATTGTATTTATCTCTTATTATCTTGGGTACTCATCGACGATGTTGATGAGTAGGCCGAGTTCCAGGTACATGTATTATTTTGCATAGGTGGATTCGCAGGAGGCGGTGTTTACATATTACTTGCGTCCTTATTGTTTATTTCGTTGTGTAATACTGTGGAGCCTTGACAGTGTTATGCATTCTTATTTGAGACAATCTACCAGTTGGTTTATATATCTCTTGTATATACGCTACTGTTATTGTATATAATTGTATGAGCCTATGTACTTTGATTATATGGTTTATATAGTTATTACAGTCTCGCCTCTTTTATATAGGGGTTGCTATTACTATATGTTACCTAATGCGCTGTGAGTTATATGATAGGTTCCGTATTTGAGTCTATATTTTATGTTCTCTCCTTTATTTTCTCTACTGTTTCCTTCCTTTCTTCGTCATTTATCTTCTTTTCTACCATTCCTTTCTCTTGATGATCACTTTGCATCAATCAAGTGCTCGTACAATGCAGATTTTTATTTATGAGCACCGATGGTGTATAGTGGGTCGTCTCATTTGGTACAAGAGCTTAGGTTGCGTTTTTTAACCTAAGAAATATCAGATTTATGAGTTAAAATATACGAGAGAGTGCTTATTTATATATTTTTGGTTTTCAAATCTATATATTAGTAGTATATATAGTATAGGTTGTTTTGCACACGAGTGCCATTAAAATAGTTTTCTCTATTATCGACCAATAGCCCTGACCACTCACTTGAGATGATCTAGCAAATGGGAAATACTTCTGTAACACCCCGTGTATTCTATAACAGTGAAATTCACAAATTAAAGTATAATTAATTTCAAATCAAAGAATTAAGGGAAACGGGATACGCCATTGCGTTCGTCTCGGAATTCTGCTTGGGATAGAGTCCGAGTTTGCGTAAAACGGACTCCGTATGAAGAAGATATGGCCTCCGGAAGTTTCAAAATTCAGTTTAAAATTCAAAACAGCTTAGAAAAACCAATTCAAAATTCAAAATCGGGCCGGATTGGCCAGGGCGGGAATTTTCCCGCCCAAGGCACCCAGGTCGACTGGGTAGTCGACCTAGGGCTACCCAGGTCGACTGGGTAGTCGACCCACCCGTGTCGACTGCCAAGTCGACACGGTGTCGACTGGCGTGTCGACCTGGCCCCTGAGCCAGGTCGAACCCAGCCCCCCTGGCTGGCCTACTCTGTGTTTGACAGAATTTCTGAGCCTTGCCTTGTCGCTAGGGCTAGGTGTCAGCTCCTGATTGGTCTCTCCTTCAAACAAACGGCTGATATTGATCCAGGCTCCATCGACGGTCCTAATCAATTCACAAATTCTATAAAAAGGACCTAAGACTCCACCTAATTCATACAGATAAAAATTAGAATGAGACCGTCATGCTGCTGAGGAAAGACTAGAAGTAGCCGTCAAAAATTGAGAGACGATTAGGAGACAATTCTAAAGCTTAAAGCAACGTCAATTAAATCAAATCAACGCCTACAACAAAGGATAGCATCTCCAAATTCAGAATTCAGAATTCAGATTCCTGAATTGAAGATTCGTCATACGTGGTAAGTAGAGTGCTATTCCGATGTGAATGAACAATTGAGTTTTGATTTGTGTAAAATGAGACATGGAATTGTACTTAATTTGTGGCGATAATAATTCATAATTGTACGTTGCTATGATTCTAATTACGAATCGATTTGGGATATTGTGGTATAATGATGTTAGGCCTATTGGATAATTGCAAGTGTATGATTCATGTTAACGACTATATGTTTGTGGTAGTTTATTTGAGATTCATGCAAGTATATGATTCACTATTATGCCAACATGATGTACAATTTTTATGATCACTTTTAGTGTGTAGTTGGATTCAATTAAGTATTATGGTTTATATGAATTTATGTTGGAATTGGCATCATGGTTCAAGTGTAAAAACCATACTTTTGTATTAGTGACAAAAGCAAGCATCTTTGTGAACTTGTATTAATTCTATGAACATGACTAAACTATGTTTGGAGTTATGCCTAATTGAAAACATGTTTTAGGCCTATGTTGTTATCAAAATCATATGATGATATATGTGACACATAATTACGTTAGATTTATATTCCAATTGCAAGTTTACATGAATAGATTAAAAACCATGATTCATGTTTAGGTATGTTTATGCCATGATTACATGAATAGATTAAAAACCATGATTCATGTTTAGGTATGTTTATGCCATGATTATATGCTATTGCAATGTAAGTTCACAAGTGCCTAATTTATGTTAATTAGATCGTTATGTTGCAAGTTCATGCGTTCACACTCCCCTTTTTATGTTACTTAGAATATATAAGCACCATGTTCTAAGCCTCCCCTTTTTCATGTGGCTAAGTTGGGTTTAAATGTTAAACCCAACATATGTTATATTGTAGCGAACGTATAAAGCGGGGGTAATGATGCTTGGGTTAAAATATAAACATATGTGTTGGCATGTTTGACGCATGCCAACGGCCTTGAAAACAATTAAGAGGTATAAATTAATTTTACCCAATAAAGATGAATTTGAATAATGGGCCGCAAATATTTACATATAAAAAGAAAAGAGACAAAATATGTAAATTTAGAAAATACGATGTGTTTAACCCGAGGTTGGATTGAGTTGTGATGTAAACCTGCCCGGAACCGCCCGACTGTCCAGTAGTCACAACAATACCTATCCAATGTGGGTGGTTAAACATTGAGCCCAACAAAGACCCGAGGTTAGACTGAGTTGTGACGTAAGACTGCCCGGAACCAACCGGCAATAGGCAGTCATAACAATACCTGTCTAATGTGAGAGGTCGAGGCTTTAATAAGACAATTAAGGCTGAGTCAGGATTGATAGGATTAAGTAAATTGAATTAATACTTAATCAAAATGGAACATGCTAAACTATACAGACTGATTGGGGGTTAGGTTTACAAAACACTTAACCAACTTAGCATGTTGGCTAGAAATAGAAAACCTAGTAGCGGGGGACCCTTTTCAGCAGTAACCCTACAAGGTGTATCAGGATACCCTGAACTAGGCAGGGTGGGGCACGATTACTGGGCTGACTGTAAGAGGTCAAATCGACGGCGGTGGTGCAGCAGTGTAGGTTCTAACGAGGTGCGGGCGTGCACACACTCCGGTGCAGAAAAATAAGGCACTGGGCACCAGTAGTATACCTGTGCATTCTAGAATTGTGTCGGGCCGCCACCATGGGACTTGATACACCCCATGGTGGGACCAGCATAGGAAACTACAACATCGGGGGCCGTAAGACACATGTAACTATGCGAGTAGGAGCCGATCATTAAAAATGGATCACTTCACCCTGATTTTGGGGTGCCTGTTGGGAACTAGTTTACAGGGATGCAAAGATTAATAGGGGGTACGATAGTATATTCGACTCTAGACAACTTAACCTAGTTTATAGTGCTTTCCCATTTCCAGTTTATACTTATCATGCCCAATTCTTTATTCATAGACTGAATAGTCCTAGACTTACTCAGGCTTTACGTCTGACTCTACTTTTCTTTCGTTTCCCCCCCAAGGTCCATAGGGAGGGAATACCGCAGCTTGACCAGTTTTTACATCTAGCTTGAAGAGAAAGAATGTATTGCTTGGATCTCTTTCGTTTTGGACTATGGCTTTGGACAACAATTATGGGACTTATGCAGTTTACTTATGTTTTTATGAATGATATCAAGACAGTTATTAAAATGTAATGGTTTTTGGAAGTATTGTAAGACAATTATGGCATGGTTTGTGTAAACACGTATTTTGATGGAATAAAAGTTACTGTTGTTTTCCGTTGTTCAAAAAATATGTGTATTTATATCTGTCTTGTATATCTGTGACTTATACTTATAAACCTCCACCAAAATTAGGGCATTCCCTTTGAGAGTGACCCTAACGGAGGTGGGGTGTTTCACTTGGTATCAGAGCATAGGTTTACCAGATAAGATAAAAAGTTTTGAAAATTCATTTCCAAAAAGAAAATTTAAAGAAGCATTTTTAAAGATAAAATGTTATTTTATTTTAAAAAAGGCATAGTCCCCCAAAGCCATAGGTACTATCTTTTATCCTTCGTTTTGAATCTATCCTTTTTGTTTCAGCATGTCCGAAGAACTTAACTTGCCAGAGGGTATACCAATACCTGGTTGGTTTAGACGATTCTTAGAAGCAAGGGCCAATCAGCCAGGTCCCACTATTCCTCCTCCCCCAGCTGCAGGAAATCATCCAGCTGCAGCAGCACCTCTTCCTCCACCTCCTCCGCGGGGAAATACTTTTGCTAAGATATGTAAAGATTTCAAAGCTATGGGAGGGAAGGACTTTCATGGAAATGAGTCCTTCGTGACAGCTAGGAATTGGCTAAAGGAAACCGAGGACTTATTCGTCATCTTTGAGGTAGAAGATAGGCAGAAGGTACAACTGGCAGTATGGCTACTTAAAGGCGAGGCTTCCTACTGGTGGGAAGTCACCAGTGCAGAAAGACCAGTGGAAACATGGGAGGACTTTAGGGCAAGGTTTGAGGCTAAATTTCTCTCAGACGCTGAAAGGAGTCTACAATTGGAAAAATTCTTATTTGTTAAGCAAGGGAATATGACAGTCAAAGAGTATGTTAATCAGTTCGATGAGCTGGCTAGGTTCGGACTGGACCTAGTCAACACCCCGCACAAGAAGGCTCTCCGTTTTGTCAAAGGGTTGAATGAGCCATTACACAGTTTGGCCATGACCCATATACCCATGGGAGCTACGTATGAAAGATTGGTACAGATGGCATTGCTGAACGAAGAGGATAAGGGCAAGAAGGAGACAAAGCCAGAAAGCTCTCAAGGGAAGAAAGAGGGTTTACAGCCTAAGAAGACAGACTTTAAGAAGGGCGGGAAAGACAACAAAGAGAAGAGGAAGTGTAATTTTTGTGGCAAAGTGGGGCACTTAATGAAAGATTGCCGGAAAAAGAAGGCCAAGTTGAATAGTGGATGCTTTTCTTGTGGTGAGACAGGCCATATGGCTAAAGATTGCCCAAAGAAGCGAGGGCAGGGGCAGAGGGCCGGATCCACCTCGGGGGCACAGGTTCATGTGCTAGAAGCGCCACCTCTGCAACAGCGAGGTATACATACTTCTGTAGAAAGTGTAGTTTATTTTTATGATCACCCAGTTCGCACTTTATTTGATTCTGGCGCATCACACTCCTTTATCTCATCTGCTTTAGTAGAATCTCTGCACCTAGAAACTAGTATGGTAGAGGACCCCTTAATTGTTTCAAATCCAATCGGGGGCCCGGCTCATTTGTCTATGATCTGTGTGGGATTGAAAATTTCTATTCTAAGCGTAGAATTTAGATGTAGTGCTTTTGTTTTGGGCTTCTCTGGATATGGTTTGATTTTGGGCATGGACTGGCTATCCAGTAATGGTGCCGTCCTTGATTGTAAGAGAAGGGTGGTTAGGCTTCTGACCCAACTCAGTAACACCCTGGAAATTACTTGTAATCCCTCGTATGCGGTTATGCTTAGTTATCTTGAATCGCTAGATGCTTCTGTTGAAAGTTTGCAATTAGTTAAAGTGGTCCGTGAATATCCGGATGTCTTCGAAGAGGTGAAGGGCTTACCTCCGAAGCGGGAGATAGACTTCCGCATATATCTTGTAGATAATGCAAAGCCCGTTGCGTTGCCCGTTAGACACATGGCTCCACGGGAAAGGAAAGAGCTCAGTAAACAGATTAAAGAGCTCCTAGAGAAGGGGTTCATTAGAAGGAGCATTTCAGAATGGGGCGCTCCAGTGGTATTCGCTACAAAGGCGGATGGTTCACTCCGTCTGTGTGTTGACTATAGGGAGCTCAACAAGCTAACGAAAAAGAATAGGCACCCTCTCCCCAGAATTGACGATCTGTTTGATCAGCTTGTAGGAGCGTCTGTTTTCTCCCAACTCGATTTAGCGACCGGATTTCATCAACTAAGGGTGGCTGAGGATAGCATCGATAAGACAGCATTCAGAACCCCAGACGGCTTCTTTGAATGGTTTGTCATGCCTTTTGGCTTGACAAACGCACCCGCTTACTTCGTGGACCTAATGAGTAGGGTGTTCAGAGAATTCCTCAACAAGTTCGTAGTGGTCTTCGTAGACGATACCTTGATCTTCTCAAAGAGTGAAGAAGAACATGCTCAGCACTTAAGGGCAATCATGGAAACTCTGCGAGTCCATCAGCTAAAAGCCAAATTCTCCAAATGCCACTTTTGGAGAGAGGAAGTGAGGTTCCTTGGGCACATAGTATCCAAAGAAGGGTTAGCTGTGGACCCTGCTAAGGTAGTAGCGGTGCAGGATTGGAAGACGCCAAGGAATGCAACTCAGGTCCGAAGTTTTCTAGGACTAGCAGGTTTCTACCAAAAATTCATAAGGGATTTTGCGAAAATCTCAGCTCCCCTCACAAGGCTGACAAAGAAGAATCTAGTGTTCAATTGGGACTTGGATTGCGAGTTTGCTTTCCAACGACTAAAAAGGGCTCTTACAACAGCCCCAGTTTTGACGTTGCCAGATGGAAGCAAGATGTTCACAGTTTATACAGATGCATGTGGGACAGGGCTAGGCGCTGTCTTAATGCAAGAAGGAAGGGTAGTAGCTTATGGTGGAAGGTAGTTGAAAGTGCATGAAAAAAACTACCCGACCCACGATCTTGAGTTGGTTGCCATCGTCTTTGCACTTAAGTTGTGGCGACACTATCTCCTAGGTGAGAAATTCGAACTTTACACTGACCATAAATCGTTGAAATATCTTTTCTCGCTGAAAGATCTTAACTTGAGGCAACAGAGATGGATGGAGTTTCTTGCCTCGTACGATTTCGAGATCTCCTACACTCCGGGCAAAGGCAACGTAGTGGCAGACGCGTTGAGCCAAAAGAAACTGACCCTAAGCCCGCTGTTTGTTGAAAGGCAAAGCCTAGAGTTTATAGCTAGCTTTGACTTTAGGCCCTCCTCTGATTTTGTACCAGGCTTGCTAGCATCTCTCGAAATACGCCCGACTTTAGTGGACTCAATAGGGACAACACAACGCGAAGACCCTCAGCTTATGGAGACGATTGATAGGTTAATTAGGGGTGAGACTTCAAGTCACCTCAACAGATACTCCATCGACGATAAGGGTTGGATAAGGCGAGACGGAAGACTATGCGTCCCACAGACAAGGGATTTAGTAAAGACGGTTCTCGAAAAGATGACGATACACCCAGGCGGAGATAAAATGTACAAGGACATAAAGAGAACTTTCTTTTGGAACGGCATGAAGAAGGACGTGGCAGATTTCGTTTCTAAGTGTATGATTTTCCAACAGGTTAAGGCGGAGCAGAAGAAGCCTGGCGGTCTGCTCCATCCTCTAGAGGTCCCGCAGTGAAAGTGGGATAGCATCTCAATGGACTTCATTGATGGGCTGCCTAGGTCTAGAAGAGGCAACACTAGCATTTGGGTAATAGTGGATAGGCTTACTAAAAGCGCCCACTTTTTACCTGTCAAGAGTAAAAGAACTGCCTCATCCCTTGCATCTTTTTATCTCAAAGAAATTGTCCGACTCCATGGGATACCCTCCAGCATTGTTAGTGACCGAGACCCTATCTTCACAAGTGAGTTTTGGCGGAGTCTGCAAGAAGCGGTAGGCACACAGTTATGCTTGAGTACAACCTATCACCCCGAAACCGACGGCCAGACGGAAAGAGTGAACAGAGTTTTGGAGGACCTTTTAAGACTGTGCATCCTTGACTTCGGAGGGACGTGGTAAGACCATCTTCCTTTGGTGGAATTTGCCTACAACAACAGCTACCAAGCCACCATCGGAATGGCGCCCTTCGAGGCTTTATATGGAAGGCCGTGCCGATCGCCCACTTGTTGGTGGGAGTCTACTGATAAGCTCATACTTGGACCAGATATGATCCGAGAGACTTCAGAGAAAGTAGACTTAATACGAAGAAGGATGAAGACAGCCCAAGACAGACAAAAATCCTACGCCGACAAGAGGAGGACCGACCTTGAATTTGAGGTTGGGGACAGAGTTTTTCTTAAGGTATCCCCGCTAAGGAACGTTGTTCGTTTTGGAACCACAGGAAAGCTAGCACCAAGGTTCGTAGGGCCGTTTCCTATTATCGAGAAAATTGGGAAAATGGCCTATAGATTAGAGCTACCCAAAAAGCTGGCCGGAATTCACAACGTTTTCCATGTTTCGCACCTCCGAAAATGTCTACATGAATCTGCTGAAGTGGTAGAGCCAAATATCCTAGAAGAAGCTGAAGTGGAACGCGAAGCAACCGTGAGGAAAGTTCCAACCTGCATATTAGGAACAGAAGTGAAAAAGCTACGAAACCACGAAGTCAAGCTCGTCAAAGTTTAGTGGAGCGACACCGAGGAAGACGCAACTTGGGAAACTGAAGCTAGAATACGCGCAGCCTACCCTTTTCTTTTCGAGGGTACATCTTTGATCTTTCTTTTTCCTTAAGTTGCGCTTTTATCTATCTTTTTAGGTATATCTCCTCGACCTTATCTTTTAGGTAGAAACCCTTTGGATGAAAACATGTAATTGAAACATGTTATGGATGATGGTTGCAAGTGGTTGCAAGTGATTGCTAGTGGTTGCTCGTGGTTGCATACACACACAATCTAGGTTTTAGATCGGCTCAGTCACCTCATATTGCATATGCATATATATGTTTGCAATTGTATATGGTTGGAATTTAATGTGTTGTCATGTGGATGTTGCATTTATATATGAATGATTGTGCACTCATGTAGAATCATGAATAGGAAAATTTGCATACATAATGGATTCATGACACTTACATAATTTGCATTAAGGAGGTCAACAGAATCAGTAGGCCGCCTGATTTTGCATTAGATAAGTACATATACACACACTTCGCATATGATCATGAAGCATTAGAAGTCTTTTAAGGACAATGGATGCTCGTGTTTGATGGATGAGTAGATGGACGTTTGGATGTTAGGATATACATTCTTCCTAAACTTGAAGATTTCGGGGACGAAATCCTTTTTAAGTGGGGGAGAATGTAACACCCCGTGTATTCTATAACAGTGAAATTCACAAATTAAAGTATAATTAATTTCAAATCAAAGAATTAAGGGAAACGACATACGCCATTTCGTTCGTCTCGGAATTCTGCTTGGGATAGAGTCTGAGTTTGCGTAAAACGGACTCCGTATGAAGAAGATATGGCCTCTGGAAGTTTCAGAATTCAGTTTAAAATTCAAAACAGCTCAGAAAAACCAATTCAAAATTCAAAATCGGGCCGGATTGGCCAGGGCGGGAATTTTCCCGCCCAAGGCACCCAGGTCGACTGGGTAGTCGACTTGGGGCTACCCAGGTCGACTGGGTAGTCGATCTGGGTCACCCGTGTCGACTGCCAAGTCGATACGGTGTCGACTGGCGTGTCGACCTGGCCCATGAGCCAGGTCGAACCCAACCCCCCTGGCTGGCCTAGTCTGTGTTTGGCCGAATTTCTGAGCCTTGCCTTGTCACTAGGGCTAGGTGTCAGCTCTTGATTGGTCTCTCCTTCAAACAAACGGCTGATATTGATCCAAGCTCCATCGACGGTCCTAATCAATTCACAAATTCTATAAAAAGGACCTAAGACTCCACCTAATTCATACAAGTAAAAATTAGAATGAGACCGTCATGCTACTGAGGAAAGACTAGAAGTAGCCATCAAAAATTGAGGGACGATTAGGAGACAATTCTAAAGCTTAAAGCAACGTCAATTAAATCAAATCAACGCCTACATCAAAGGATAGCATCTCCAAATTCAGAATTCAGATTCCTGAATTGAAGATTCGTCATACGTGGTAAGTAGAGTGCTATTCCGATGTGAATGAACAATTGAGTTTTGATTTGTGTAAAATGAGACATGGAATTGTACTTAATTTGTGGCGATAATAATTCATAATTGTACGTTGCTATGATTCTAATTACGAATCAATTTGGGATATTGTGGTATAACGATGTTAGGCCTATTGGATATTTGCAATTGTATGATTCATGTTAACGACTATATGTTTGTGGTAGTTTATTTGAGATTCATGCAAGTATATGATTCACTATTATGCCAACATGATGTACAATTTTTATGATCACTTTTAGTGTGTAGTTGGATTCAATTAAGTATTATGGTTTATATGAATTTATGTTGGAATTGGCATCATGGTTCAAGTGTAAAAACCATACTTTTGTATTAGTGACAAAAGCAAGCATCTTTGTGAACTTGTATTAATTCTATGAACATGACTAAACTATGTTTGGAGTTATGCCTAATTGAAAACATGTTTTAGGCCTATGTTGTTATCAAAATCATATGATGATATATGTGACACATAATTACGTTAGATTTATATTCCAATTGCAAGTTTACATGAATAGATTAAAAACCATGATTCATGTTTAGGTATGTTTATGCCATGATTACATGAATAGATTAAAAACCATGATTCATGTTTAGGTATGTTTATGCCATGATTATATGCTATTACAATGTAAGTTCACAAGTGCCTAATTTATGTTAATTAGATCGTTATGTTGCAAGTTCATGCGTTCACACTCTCCTTTTTATGTTATTTAGAATATATAAGCACCATGTTCTAAGCCTCCCCTTTTTCATGTGGCTAAGTTGGGTTTAAATGTTAAACCCAACATATGTTATATTGTAGTGAACGTATAAAGCGGGGGTAATGACGCTTGGGTTAAAATATTAACATATGTGTTGGCATGTTTGACGCATGCCAACGACCTTGAAAACAATTAAGAGGTATAAATTAATTTTACCCAATAAAGATGAATTTGAATAATGGGCCGCAAATATTTACATATAAAAAGAAAAGAGACAAAATATGTAAATTTAGAAAATACGATGTGTTTAGCCCGAGGTTGGATTGAGTTGTGATGTAAACCTGCCCGGAACCGCCCGGCTGTCCAGTAGTCACAACAATACCTATCCAATGTGGGTGGTTAAACATTGAGCCCAACAAAGACCCGAGGTTAGACTGAGTTGTGACGTAAGACTGCCCGGAACCAACCGGCAACAGGCAGTCACAACAATACCTGTCTAATGTGAGAGGTCGAGGCTTTAATAAGACAATTAAGGCTGAGTCAGGATTGATAGGATTAAGTAAATTGAATTAATACTTAATCAAAATGGAACATGCTAAACTATACAGACTGATTGGGGGTTAGGTTTACAAAACACTTAACCAACTTAGCATGTTGGCTAGAAATAGAAAACCTAGTAGCGGGGGACCCTTTTCAGCAGTAACCCTACAAGGTATATCAGGATACCCTGAACTAGGCAGGGTGGGGCACGATTACTAGGCCGACTGTAAGATGTCAAATCGACGGCGGTGGTGCAGCAGTGTAGGTTCTAACGAGGTGCGGGCGTGCACACACTCCGGCGCAGAAAAATAAGGCATTGGGCACCAGTAGTATACCTGTGCATTCTAGAATTGTGTCGAGCCGCCACCATGGGACTTGATACACCCCATGGTGGGACCAGCATAGGAAACTACAACATCGGGGGCCGTAAGACACATGTAACTATGCGAGTAGGAGCCGATCATTAAAAATGGATCACTTCACCCTGATTTTGGGGTGCCTGTTGGGAACTTGTTTACAGGGCTGCAGAGATTAATATGGGGTATGATAGTATATTCGACTCTAGACAACTTAACCTAGTTTATAGTGCTTTCCCATTTCCAGTTTATACTTATCATGCCCAATTCTTTATTCATAGACTGAATAGTCCCAGACTTACTCAGGCTTTATGTCTGACTCTACTTTTCTTTCGTTCCCCCCCAAGGTCCATAGGGAGGGAATACCGTAGCTTGACCAGTTTTTACATCCAGCTTGAAGAGAAAGAATGTATTGCTTGGATCTCTTTCGTTTTGGACTATGGCTTTGGACAACAATTATGGGACTTATGCAGTTTACTTATGTTTTTATGCTTCTTTAAATAATGATATCAAGACAGTTATGAAAATATAATGGTTTTTGGAAGTATTGTAAGACAATTATGGCATGGTTTGTGTAAACACGTATTTTGATGGAATAAAAGTTACTGTTGTTTTCCGCTGTGCAAAAAATATGTGTATTTATATCTGTCTTGTATATCTGTGACTTATACTTATAAACCTCCACCAAAATTAGGGCATTCCCTTTGAGAGTGACCCTAACGGAGGTGGGGTGTTTCAACTTCTAACTACTCCATCTTTAGAGCTGAGAATTGGGAAGAATCGAGAACTACTTTCCTCGATTTACAGTTTTGTTAAAACTTGAGCGTTGACATTTCATCCTCCCTAACCTAAGGTACTTGAAGTCGAGGTACAGAAAGTGTTTTAAAATAACCAAATTCTAATAAAGTTGAATAAAGCAAAAAGTTTCATTTTTCACTTGTTATAAGTCATTACTAACAGTCTGAAATTGAAGGAATTATTGAAGATGGGATATAACCACGACGAATTCTTCATTTTTTTTTACTTAGAATAAATGGTACGATCCATTATGTGGGATGCTCTAATGTCTCTAATTAGCGATGGCGCTCAAGCGCAATGAGTCGACTATGCTGCATCACATCAAAACTTATGTGTCTATATGGCAAGTTGTTCCTTGGAACATAGTTGACTATTATGGTGCGAGACTTGTTTGAGTTCTCGTAAGGACTTCTTCGATGACTTTGAGTAAGAGTTGAATAAATTAGGAGTCTACTCCTAAGAGACTCTAATGTTGAGCCTAAATTGATTGAGAGTCTTATCTCTTTCGATGTCCTGAAATCGATTCGCTTGAGACTATTTTAAGGTTCACTTCAAAGGTACTTGCATCGACTTCTTAGAAGTCGCCGAGGATTTCGCCGAATTAGGTGATATGTTTGTGTTGGAGAGTGTGTCCGAAATCAGTTTTGTTATCAAAGTACAATTTATTCTCTCCTTTGTCACTCTAAAGTCTGGAGTTAGTGGCCCAGTAGAGTGATCGACTTGGAAGAGGATTATTTAATGTGGAAATTCGTCTCGTATCCTTCTTTCTAGGTTTCATTTAAACGACATCCTCCCCTAAAGATTATTATAAAGAGGGTCCCTGTTTTTAGTTGCTTCGTGTTTTTCAACATTTTATGGCGCTATTATATAAAAAAATTCAAAAAATTGCAAATATTCATGGGAGTAATCTACCAAAAAATGCTAAATCAGCAATTATAGTAAATAATTGCTGATGTGTCAACAATTATTCATATATAGTTGCTGATATATCAGCAATTATATTAAAAATTGATGCAATGTGTACTATTGCTGATATATCAGCAAGTATTTTATATAATTGCTGATATATCAGCAACTAAATTAAAGGCGATGAAGGCTTACAAATACTTGTTGATATATCAGCAAGTATTGTATATAATTGCTAATATATCAGTAAGTATATTTTACTTGATGTAAAACTGAATTAGTAAAAGGCGGATGAAAAATTGCAGCAAAATCTGTAATTATCGTTTTAATTTCTGATATATCAGCAATTGTTGTACATGTAAAGCAAACAATCGGAAAAGTTGCTGAAATATCAGCAACTATTGCAAATAATTGCATTATTTGCTGTAATATACTGGAGCATGCAGATTTTTAGTTTTTTTATTCGTCTTTTTGTAGTTTTAATGCATGAATTCAATGATCATTATGCATTGAATTTAATTTTGAATTTTCATTTTTTTGATTTTTTTTGGTGATTTTCGAAAAATAGGGATCAAATTTATAAAAAATTTAGACAGAGAGTTTTTCGTATTTTGAAACTTATTTGGGATGTGAGACAAACTTACCCTTGTTTACTTTTGAGGTAATGATGGGTTGGAGGAGTTGATTGACGAAACTCGCGATATTTGAGGTTATGCCCAATATAGAAGCATGTCCTGCTTTGTCAGGATCAACCGTGGAGACATGTATTGATTGTCGTTTTCGTTTCGTCGAGTGCTCCCTTGATCAAGAAGGGAAAACGACATCACCATCGATACATGTTTCTGCCAATGGTGTTTCCATACGTGTTTCGGTTTGGCATCGAGGTTTCATCATTTCATTTGACCTTGCAATTCGATGGACGTAAAGGTATCATGACTAGTGGTAATTGGTTGCTTTTTTGATTGTGACTTACCGTATTGAGGGCTCAATCACATTATATATGTGTGCAACATCTCATGTTTGGTCGTCATAATTTAATACTATGGGTGACTGCAACATCCATAGCTATTAACTTTAGGCGTCGGGGTAGGGAAGTGATATGACATAGCTACCTTAAACTTAGCAGTATACATGGTTCGTCAAAACTAAAATTTCCTCGAATCATGGTTGCATGTTTGATAAATTGTTCACTTGTTATGGATTGTTGAACTTAACTGGACTTAATATTTAAGTCCAATAGTTCACTTGTTGGGAGGATACAAAATATAGATGGTAGTGAGAGGTTGTTGGTGGTGATAAGGGGCTAGGACATGCTCTCCAGTAGTGAGTCATCCTCAATTTAGCGATAATGGGCTTAGACTTAGATATCCAGTATGGGATTCGCTTATAATTGGATAGTAGAGAGCTGAGATAGTTCTCTAGTAGCGAGTCGTTACCTGAGCTTGTGCTCGAGAGAATTTGGGCATATTCGATGAGGTGACCAGATTGCCACCATATTTGAGTCGAGTTCCATACCAATCTGGTTATGGATGATTTTTCGGTTGAGAATCCCAAAGGGATTTTACCAATTGGAAGAAGTTGGATGGTGTATGTCGATTATAGCGTTTTACACACTGCCTTGATTTTGATTGGTTGGTTATACCATTAGGGCCAACTCGTGATTCGACATATTTTGTTAATTTCTCGGATCATGTTCCAAAATATCACTTGGGAGAGTTGCACTTGCGTTATTCGATTTTATTTTTGATTTCTTATGGATGGAAAGAAACCGCAAGTCGAAAGACAATTATGTTTTATATATTAAGGAAAAAAACCATCTATTGGAGTTTCACTTTTTATTGAGAGCTGGAGTGCTTGGGTCACGTCATCTCGAGTGGGATGTTGATATAAGTCCTGCGAGAGTTTCAATGGATTGGAAGTTGGTATTGACCCACGAGTTTGTCGATCTCTCGTTTTGAGCAGGAATGAGAGGTTGATAGTACTTGCTTGGTTGTATGGATGGTTTATTTTCTAATGGAAGGTTATCGTGTTTTAGTCGATAACCTAAACTGCATGAGGAGTATTCGATTCCCAATTTGGAGTTGATGGCGATAGATTTCGCTTTGGAGCATACGAGACACACATTATTAACAAAAGGGTTTGGGTGGTCTAGTGATGTCACACCAGAGGAGTTTCTCACTCGGAGAGGTATATTAACCTTCATCAACATCGACGATTGAAATCCCTAACCTCCTATGACTTTGTGTTCCCATATGTAATGTTGGTTGTTTAAATCTAGTTGTAGGTGTACCAGTTTAGAAGATATGTTCCTTTGGTGAACGTCTCTGGCATTCATTACTGGTCATGATCCTATAACTCGACATGAAGTGGAGGGGACCTGACCAGGGTGGTTCGCTCCGAATGGAAGAGGTGTTGTTGCTTTCGGCATCGTTGGAAGAGATTGTGCATTCATTTCATTTTAAATGTGACAACAGCTTGCTATAGTAGAATGGGATGAATCGAATAGTCCTTCAAAATTATTCAAAATTTCCAAATGAATGCGAGAATAATTGTCGATGGTTTTTATCGATAGGTTGCCATACAAATTGGGAATAATATGATAGCGCTCGAGTCATACATGATTTACTGATGATAGATGCTAGGTTAATATTCTTTATTTTTGGAATGAAAATTATGATGTTGAATCATATACAAATTGAATTTAATATTGATATAGTATATTAGCCAGATTAGTATCCTACATGCTTGATAGATATGGATGTTATTTTTATGATTTTTATTGCTTTACCTAAGAATGTTTGATTATTGATGTTTGACATGACTACATATAGTTGTTAAACATGCAAGATAGTGGTATTGTTTATTTATTTGAAATAAAATCCTTACATGACTTGACATGCTTATGTTTGATAAATTCTATTTATTTAACATGTTTAATTCCCTTGTGCTATTTCTATTATTGTGTCTAATCCTCTTTGTTGAGTACATGCTCATGTACATAGAAGAAGGATACGATTATTTGGATAGTAATTCACTTTTGTTTGCATCTAAATGCTAAGCTTGCTTAAAAAGAGGTATGTAGTAGATGTAGAGTTGTGGTTTTTTCAATTTGGTGCATTTTGGTGATTTTATGTCCAATGTAAGGGTAGTCACTTTTAGTCTTTTATTTTATTTTGTTGGGACGGGCCTTACATTGCGATTTGTGGGTTTTTTTCAGATCAAGCTGCATAAAGGTGCTACCAAAAATTTCCATGAATTTTGCCAAATTTGAAATAAAATCCAATATGCAATGCTAAGTTGAATTGTCTTCCTATTATTGCATTGTCACTTTTGTTTTCCATCATCCATTTATTTGAAAAATAAGTGTACAACTTAGGTGTTTGGCTAAGCTGCATCGATCCCAATTTTGATCGTGGTGAGCTAAAAAACGCTTTCGATTTCTATACAAATAAAAGGCAATAGGAATAATAAAATAATTAAAAATATCCTAAACCGCTTGCTACAGTAATAGGCCAAACCCATCCTCCTCTTTCTCATAAGCATAAAAATCATTCCCACCTATTTATTTGTCCTAAAATTATGAAATATATATCATAGAGCTTGTATGGTCAAGGGCTTCAAGCCCATATAAATTTTGACACGGTCAGTGATGGTCGAACCCGACCATTCGAAACTAGTGTTCGACATTTCGGGAGGTGTGGTCAGAGTTGGATCTCCTCGTAGTTAGCATTGGCCTTAGGATCAAGAGGCGCATCAGTGCAGGGAGTTTGGAATGGTCCAGTCATGGGTTGCAGCGCGCATTCTCGGGTGCAGATCGATGAAGAAAGCGACCAATTTCAGGGAATTAGAAACTTGGATTTTGGTGTGGACAGGTCGAGTTCGGGGAGGGAAAGTCAATGGCGTAATTGGTTCGTTGATTCATCGTGAGAAGATCGATATCATTCTTAATTAGGGGTCGATGCGGTTCGTTCTGGTGTGATTTGGAGTTCAAATCGCTTCCTTACAGCATCAAATAGTTGATCAAAAATACAAACTATTATACTAACCGTTTAAATGTTTCGGTTTCGATTCAGTTTTAATGTAATACGGTTCGGTTCTAATTCGGTCTGGTTTGAACCCGTATTAAATCTTAAATATGAAATAAGAGAATTACTTCCATCAACAGTCAATTTATGAAGTTGTGTCACTTAAAGGTTTAAAGTACGCAATGTTATTTTGAATTGAAAAATTAGTTTCAAACTATATGAATACTTCAATGTTACAAACTTCAATGTTACAATTGATGAAAAGTAAAATTGTTTTAATGCATTAACCAAACATTAACGTTAATCAGTGCATAAACATTAAGTATGATAACTCAAATAAGATTATAATTAGCATATCCAAAATAATGATATGAAAACTAATATACTGAAACTATATTTTTTTTCCTTTGTGATAACGATTATTATTAATATAACAACCTACGCTGACAATAGAAGATATATCATTAAAATCAAAAAAATTAAATATGAATTATTTATATATTTATCATAATATTACAAGTATAGGTATGCGGTTCGGTCCGGTTTAATACGGTTAGGTCAACAGTTCAAACCGCAGCCGAACCATATCATAGCGAGTCAGTTCGGTTTGGGGTACTTGCTTTAGCGAGAGAATTCGATGCAATTTTCCACACTGCTTTTGCATTCCGTTCAGGGAGGTTTTCGCACTGCGATGCGGTTTATGCCCACCCCTACTCTTAATAGGTACATGGCCATGGTGATGATACATCGTGTATCTAACAAGGGAGAGGAAGAAGCACTAGGGGTTAATCAAGGTGATTTAATTTTAATGACCTTGATTTAGCTACTTTAATTATTCAAATCCTTCAAAATTTATAAATTGTGTAACTTTTGCACATGATGTGAGATTTGGACGTCGTTTCTTCCGTTGGACTCATATTGACGAGCTCTACGCGGTGGAGCACATTTAGACTGATTTGGCTTAGTTGAGTGATATAATCTCTCACTGAACTGTAGTTTCTTGTACGATATATATATTTGACATTTTAAACCGGTTTCTATTTATAAAACGTAATATTTAGAATAGTTGAACCTAGTAGATATAAATAAAATTATTAGAAAGTAATTTTAGTAGTTTTAACCTGATTATTACATTTTACCTAATTGTGTGCTGCTGCGCGTGAAATTTACCCATTTACGTGTTATTACATGCTATTTTGACCACACCAGTAGTTCTACGTTATTCAAACACTTATTTCACTTTGATTGCTATAAATAGGCTGTATTTGATTTATTATTCCTATTATGGATGCTTGCATATTAGTTGGGAATTTGTATGACTATTGATTGCATGGTTGTATTGTTTTCTTAGTTTAGCTTAAGTGTTGTTCGTAGGCGATCTAGTAATAGGAAATATTTCGCTCGTTGGAGTTTAGGGTGCTTATCGACTAAATGCACATGCTGATATGTTGATTGAGCGTGCAAAGAGGATAGAGTGAAATGGATGAAATAAATTCTCTATGGAGCTTCAGAGCACGTGTATAGATTTGAAGACGGAGCGACAGTGGAGATTAGCAACAGATTTGAAGAAGGAGTGACACTGGAGCTTAGTGGTCGATCTGAAGATGAAGGATGGACTTCGTAACGAGTTGGATTTCGCGATGAATATTGGATGTTTTCTCTTATTGTGTGTTTAACCAATTTTGGTTAAATAGGTGATCCGAGTAGTCGTTATTGATTATTATAAAATGGTCAATATCAATGACTGCTGCTATTATCCATTTCAATTTGACATTGATGATGGTGCAATTTTGAGGAGTAGGACATGATGTTTAGTTTGACAGTGGTTTCGTCGTGATGGCTCTTTGATTAGAGATTCTTTGTCAATGGTGGTAATTCCACGATGGGAAGTGAAGCAGCGGATTCGATAAAGGATAGTGATGCTTCGAAATGTAGAGTAGTGACGATGGATCAAGAGGGAGCTGCTCAAGAGGAGTGATGGTAATAGTCCCAGGGTAGACTTTGCTAGGATGATGTGTTCAAAAGGGACTTTCAACATGCGCAGTTTTAGTGGTTACTTGGCAATAAAGGGTTATGGGTGTGATGTCCATCTGGAATAAGTGGAGTCCTCCTAGTTTCCGTCTATGGGAGACTTGTGTCATTCACTTGTGGGTCCTTACCTTGGGAAATACACGTGGGTACATCCTAAGTCCTAGCCAACTGAGTGGCATGGATTCGAGTATCATGAAAACCGAGCGTTGTTGTATGTCCAATGCTCTGAGTGAGTGAATGTGAGGATGGTTGATGGACGCTATGGTTGTTTATTTATTTATCACCATTCAGTATTGAGGCATCTATCACATCTTATCTACTTGATATTTATCATAGTGTAGCATATATCGTTGTTATGTGCTTATTTCGTGGATGCAAGGCCAGGACAAGTATGATTCTCTATACCCTCCATGCCATATGTACTATTACAAATTTTATAGCACTTTGAGAATTGTTTATCACTCACACCAGAGTGTTACCTGACCCAAGATTTTATTTCCCTCTTATTACCTTGGGTGCTCATCGACGATGCCAATGAGCAGGCTAGTGACAAATACATATATTATTCAGAGTTGCACACGTTGATTCACAGGAGATGACGTTTAAATATTTATACTTGTATCCTTATTGTTTATTCCCCTATATAATAATGTGGAGCCTTTACAGTGTTATGTATTCCTATTTGACATAGTTAATCCGTTTGGGTTTATATATCTCTTGTATGTACTTTATTGTTATCATGTATAATTGCATGAACCTACGTATTCTAATTATATGGCTTATATAGTTATTACCTGTAACGACCCGAATTTTTAACCGTTCAATTGAACATTTAAAGTTGGTTCTAAATGTTGTTTTTGAATTTAAATAGCTTGGATTAATGGTTTTAAATATTAATTTATTATAAATAATAAAATAATAATTTAATTTTGGAAAAATCGGAATTAGTTGAATTTGCAATATAATATAAATTGGATAACAAAAATGATATAATTGAGTTTGAGTTGAATTATATTAACCAATTCGTTCATTAATCGATGTTTGAACGTATAATTTATAATTCAATTATAAAATGAGCTGTAGAGGTCGTGGTAGTTCGTAATATTACATTCTGAATTTTAAATAAATATACATGATCCAATATAAGTCAGATTTCTTTGAAACAAGAAACGTCCGGATCTATTGGATCACAATTTTCTAATGAAAGAGAATATTAAAGTTTTCATGTTGTAGATTTTAAGTTATGTTCAAATTTTCAAAAGGTCGCTTTGGAATTCGTTTATAAGCTGTAACGATTTATTATATAATTAAAAGGATTTTCAATATATTGAATATCGATATGGCT
Organism: Allium sativum; assembly: GCA_030737875.1. Taxonomy (NCBI): domain Eukaryota; kingdom Viridiplantae; phylum Streptophyta; class Magnoliopsida; order Asparagales; family Amaryllidaceae; genus Allium; species Allium sativum. Next base: position 616,823,992 of record CM060918.1, on the reverse strand, counting down.
TGGAATTCAACTTGAGTAATTTATTTTGGAACTATATGAAATTCTACTTGAATATGTTTGATAATAGTAATTTATTATTATTATATTAAGATATTTTAAAATTGATTTATTTTAATTTAATTTGGATCCTTAAAAAGGTCCATAATTCAAACGAATCCGATTTACACAAAACAAAATTTATTAAATTTGTAATGCCAATTATTGCTAGATTTCAAGTTTCACGCCAATCGTTGTTATTTCGTAAGCGTATGAAAATTAAATGTAAAAAAATCAACTATTTGGACTCAAACTAGCGCCGTTTTTGCAAACAGACTTGGATTTCGAAGAAACAAATTTCATTAGGTCTGAATTGTCAAACTGTACCTTGAGGTCCATTTTCATCACCAATGGAGTTCGTATGTGACCATTGGAATTAATAAACACCTATAGGAAATGGCGATAGGCACGAATAAATATCGTTAGTCTTTTTTAATAAAATAATGCTAGTCACCTCAAAATAAAATAATGAACTTCCCTATATATCGCCTAAAATCAGCCTAATCTATACCTAAATCGATCAGCCACTTCGTCTTTTTGCAATTTAGTCCTTATTACATATATTAATTAATATCTTCATTTCTGTCGAGAATCGATCAAAGTGGTCAACTTCAATATTGGAGAGTGTATTGAGGGCTATCTACATCTAAAATTTGATGGTGTTTCGACGCCTGTGGTGGCCGAAATCAAGGTAGACAATGAATAGATGCAGTTACGTTTTTGGGGTTGCTGGTGGTGCTGGGGACATTTTCAGGCATGAGCGTCTAAAGGTCAGTTTTAGAGGAGAAGTCAGGCTTTCAGATGGCATAAGTGTGGTGACCAATGGTAGAGTGTGGACGGAGCTGAGGGGAGATGATCAGAGACAATTGTTTTTGGTAGTGTCGAATGGTTATGGATCAATTCCGATCGATTGGTTGGTTTCCAGGTGTTTGGGCCAGAAGGGGTATTGAAGAGGGAGGAGAAGGGGATATTTTGGCGGTGGTTTGAGCATGAACAGTGGCAGATAGCCAGAGAATTTGGAGCTCAAAATTTCCTTTCATGGTCGAATTGTGGCGTGCTGGGGAAGAATTGGAGTGTGCGGTTTCGGGTGTGTGGGCCCTCGATCGGGCGGCGTTGATGACGAGTCAAGTAGTTGATCCAGGTGATGGCAACGGCGGCGTGGGGCTTCGAAGATGATTGTGTTTTAGGAAGAACCAGGAAGTCGGGTTTCAGAAGTATAAGGGAGGAAGAGTAATTGGGCTAGGGGTAATTATTTTAGTTAAGGTAATTAGTGATTTAATTGATCCCCAATTCAATTTAAATATTGTAACTAGTATAATTTTTACATATATTAACAAAATCTGATGAAACTGGATCCGATGGGATCATATCGATGGAAGCTATGATGTTGAGCTGTTTTGAAAGGGATCAAAAGAAATTGGGTTTTCGTTCATCAATTTTAAACATCTATTTAAAATTAAATGAAATAACGCAACAATCGTCAATCGAAATAAATTATGAGTTAACTCTCACAACTTTTGGAACCCTATGATGTGTTAAATTCATGCATATATATGTATCACTTTGCAGTTAAAGCACTTAGCGGATCTATAGCGGTAGAGGTGTAAAAAGTTGTAGCAGGGATAAAGCAAGGAAATAGTAGGGATAAAGCGGATATGCAAAAAGGTTCATAAAATGTAAAATATTTAAAATTAGTTTGTTATCATTGTCACATGCTCTTTGTAAAAGAATCTAATATTAGTCAACCTTATAATACAAAATCAAGTAATATCGTGGTTATGTGCACTAAATTTGATGTCTATAATAGATTTCTACTTTATATTGGCCATTTAAGCCTTAAAAATTAGCTCTTCACAACAAATTTTTTGATTTGTTTTGGAAGAGAAGTATCTGAAACAACCTATGTATATTGATATTGCTATAGCGGGTGCTAAAAATCGTTGATTAAGAGGATACAGCAGAAAATAGCGGGGCTTAAAGCGGATCTACTGTTCATTGGGGCTAAATTGAAATAGCGTAGCAGTGGAAGTGTGCTATGAGCTATAGCAGGGATATTGCAGGCTTTAGCGGGGATTTAACTGCATATATATATATATAATTCATAGTTAATAATAAATTGGATGATTGGATGCTTATTGGTTGTTTATTGTTTGTCGACATTTATAATTATGCCATATTAGATTTTGATTAAAATATTTATTTCATATGTTATTATCAAATGTTATAATGAACTGTGATGTAGGGAAGAACAAGTTGGAGGGATCCAACCGGATTCCTTAATATAATTTTATGTTGTTTGTTTTCCTTATTATTCATGTATGAATTGTTCATCCTAAGTAACGCTATACTGATTGGACGTTGATTGGATGTGTTCGTTAAATTGGAATTCAATGATCATTGTATTTTAATCAATAGACAATATTTATTAAGTGGTTGGCGGCGAACGACCTAAACCCCGTCTTTTTATACGTTGATTTTGCCGGTAGGCAAATTGACGCAATTGAAGTTATAAAATTTATTTTTATAACTAAAGCAAAATTTTAAGTTATATTTTATATAAAAATAGGATTTTAATTAATAAATTAATATTTTATATTTATAAATGACCGTTTGGCGTTTTAAATGAGTTTATAAGCAAATAAAACAGTAATTAACCTACGGGTTAATAATTTGTGTAATTGTTTTGAAAAACAATAAAGAAATATAATTAGATTAATTATATTGATCTAAGAGGAAGAATTAAGTGAAATCAGTTAACGAGTTAACTGATAGTTTAAAATTGACTAAGTCAACTGTTTAATTGAAATTGGTTATTAAATTAATTGGTTCTCAATTAATTTAATGAAAACGGCTTAGTAAATGAGATTTCTTAAATATTAATTACCATTTTATTTAACGATGTTTAAACATGATTAGTGAATTAATGTAGTTAGTAATTGTTTAATGAAGAAGTAAACTGTTTTTTACTTCAGTAATCGATAATGTTAAGTATTATTTTATTATTATTTTAATTGAAGGGATTATTTCTTAAATGGGATTCATTTAAGAAAACACTGAGTTGTAATAAGACTAATTGGATATTCGTGAAAGGTTTATAAAGAGATATTCTTCCAAAATTTATGAGAAGAGTTTACAAAAAGAATTTAAAGCTAAAGTAAAAATAATAATGAAGTATTTACTTTTTAATGAAGTATTTACTTAATTGAATTAAATAAATTGAAAGAGAATGGTCAAAAACGCAACGACGAATGATATTAATAGTTTTTGGGTATAGAAATCATTAAATGAATTTTTGGTTATAAAATAGTTTTATAGTATGATGTAAACATAGGTTTGGGTAAGTATATGGTAAATGGAGCATAATTCCAATTATAAATGGTATAAAGAGGTTTTAAGCAAAATGTTGGTATTAAATAAAAATGGTCGTAATCGATCGAGATTTCCCAAAGTAAGATTTTGGTTTATAAAACCATAGTTTAAGTAAAATAGAAAATAAGTTTTGATTGATATTATAGAAATATGGTTTTTGAGTTACGAACTTCTACGGATTCTAAGATAAGAATGTTGTCGATCAAGGTCTAAGAGGTAAATAAAATACCCCAACTTGAATGGCTCCACTATTATCAAGGGATGGTATTAGTTTGTAACGATAAAGGATGTTGAAATCAGTTATTTTTTCCATAAAATGAATACTGCTAATTATTTGCAGGATTTTGAAATGAAATTAAAAACTATTTAGTTTAAAGTAACAATGTATAAATTAACATTGTTTTGACCGTATAAGAATTGGTAAGTTGAAATTATACCATTGGGTAAATAATATATACCGATGATTCAAAAGTTAAGGGAATAAAAGGGGATTGTGACGATATTAAGTTATATTTCCAAGCAAAGAAATAGATAAGGGTTTTTATGGAGATGTAGCAATATTTTTTCAAAGTAAAAGGAGATAAAGAGGAGGTTGGTAAATATGAATTAAAAATATAGAAATTGTTTTCCAAAAACAAAAGTGATTTGTAGAGTTATATAAACTAAATTGATTTTAAACGATGAAATGGTTTTAAAGAATCGATAAGAGTTAAATAAATAGTTCTGAATAGGAAGGGTCTGAGCTGCCAATGTTCTTGACCATACGGTTGTGGTTGATAGTTAAAAACCCGACTATCAATGAAATATCTTATTGGACCTTTGACGTGTTGTTTTGAAGAGACCGGGATGGGAACTAGACTTAAAACCACTTTGAACCAACATTGTGTTCGAAACTAATCACAGGGATACGTATAAAGATGAAGCTTTGAAGACCGTAAATCTTCATGAGCGAAAGAACTACTTGTTGAATTTCTCTAGCTTCTCCCTAATGATATTTTGGCAGTGATTCTGTCTTGATTGAAATCTACGGATTGTAAGGACTACTCACTACTAAGCCTTGGGGTGATTCCTATATAGGATGCAATAGGAGGGAACCTCCAGTTCATCCTGTTTTTGGAGGACTTGTATGGACAAATGTCTGACAGAGTATTTCCTGAAGGTCACGTATGTTGATTTTTACAAATATACCAAGCTTGGTGGCGGAGAAGACGCCTTCTCTTAGCTTAACACCTAGAGTATATTTTTGAACGTTAATTAGTGATTTGACGAATCTGAAGATGTGGAATTCAAAGTAAATAAGATGTTCTCTAAAAAGGTAAACAAGACCTCAAGCCTCATTAACCGGAAAATGACAGAAATCGGGCATGCATCATGGCTATGTGGGTCATTCCCATTAAGGTGTATTGTCACCATCTAGAGAAATTTCATTATTTTTTCTTCTTTCATTTTTGTATCTCCCGGGGATACGGTGGCTACAGCTGTAGGGTTACAATATATTCGATACACTCAAGTTGAATGAGTGGTCGGTCATGTGTGGCCGGGTTGCAAGATGTTCGTGTTGAACCCCAGTGTATCCCCTCTAGAGTACACTGATCGGAAGGTGGTCCCATACCTTGTCATGTTGGAAATCCAATCTCCAAAAAGTGTCATGCAATTTTTGATTATATACTAAGTATGTGGAGCATGAGATACAAGCATTTTGCTAAATGGTTATTTATTTGTGATTTGATGGACATTATTACAATATCACATGATTTTGATATATAAAAGTGTTTTGGTTTATCATAAGTTAAAAACCGTCCGTGTTTATGTGTGGATTAGTCTTATGATTATTCTTTTCTTTCAAAAGATTTTCTAAAGTTAAACATGTTGTTTGCAATATGAATTTATCACTGAAAGTATTCCAGACTGATCCGGGTGAATTTTTCTTTGCTTCAAATGTGCTTGGGTCAGACCAAGCATATTATCAGGTTAGGTTTCGCTTGGAGCTTAAGAAGAAGAGTTGGAGTCGAGACGTATATCCATATTTAATGGTACTAGTTTATTTCGCTGTGTGCATTGTATTGAAATGTATGTGTATTTTGATGTTGTAATATACAGTTTCTTTATTAGTAAAGGATTTTGATATATTATATTTTGTCCATTCCGCTATGAGACTCTGATCTTCTTATTCTTCTAATCTAATATTTCTTTCTTCTTCTCTCACCCTCTAACTTCTTTCTATTAACAATATGCTTTTCTGTGTAATTTAAGTTGACATGTGTTGTTAATTGTCGGCTTAAACTGTACGGAAAAAGTGGATCGTTACATTTGGTACCGGAGCTGGTTAGAAAATGTGATAGGATGTTCTCGCTCGGCTGTTTGGTGGCGAGAAGGAGAATCTTACCTCTACACGTCCTAATGGGAATGATTCGGTTGGTTGAGTCGAGGGTTTGGTCGTAAAAGCAGTTATGAGGTATCATTGCCATGCCATAATCAGAGGTTAGCCCACTGGTTGATGGTTGAAAAGCCTAGACCCATTACATTTGGTATCAGAGCATAAGGTTTAGTGATAGCCTTGGTTGTAACAACCCGCAAAATCAGAACCATTTAAAATTTTTATTTTAGAAATTTTATATTTAAAATAATTTATTTTAAAAAATAACGGCGAAAAATTTATTTTAATCGAAGTTAGAACGATTTTTTTTATTTCAATTATAAAAGGAATTAGAAATAGCGCGGTAGTTTGAAAATTTAAATTTTAACTTTGACTGACTGTATGCTATGATAATTCTATTGTATGCTATGATAAATGGATGTATAACTTCTTATACATTTTGTTGAAACAGAATTTATATGCAAATATAATAATCTTTTTTTATTTGCATAACATACAATAGAATTTATATGCAAATATAAAAATCCTTTTATTTGCAAACTTACATTAGAATGTATATTCAAATATAAGAACCATATTATTTGCCAAAATATACATTAGATTATATAGGTGAGTTAAAGTGACATCTTTATATGTTAATGCATACGTTAGAATTTGTATGCAATTTAAAATAAACATTTTTATGTGTTAGGTTATACATTGAAAAAACACATACAAATGAGATTATTTCTTTTATGTGTTAAAGTTAAGAATAATTACATACAAATAAAGTATAATGAAAATTATCTTTTATTTGTCATCCGCAATGTCATATAAATAAATTACATTCTATTAGATATTAGGAATGTATAAAGAAATTATACGAATCAAATATATTTTATTTCGACATTAGGAATAAAATATCATGTTTTGTTCATCATCATCAACATGTTAGCAGAATTAGAATTTGTTAAATTCATTAATCAATTATTTATTTATATGAACTGTTGTTGGTTGAAAACCCCACATGGGTATTGGGATGATAATTGATATACTCTAGTCCCAATATTTATTTGTATGTCAATCGATACATTGACAGGCTGCGATGAGCGTTATTATTTCATTTTAATGCTCACACAGTTGTGAATTTCACTCTGGATGTTGAATGGATGGTTTGATGATTATTTATCATTTGTTGTCATTTACATACGATGTATGAAATCCATATAACCGAAGCTATATGGTAAATGATTGAGTCGCTTCCCGATTCAGAATGTCTTTTATACAAAGAATCTTTTAAGCAAAGAATTTCTTTTAAATAAAGAATATTTTTAAAAAGATATTGAGATAAAGAAATTGGATTTTGGGTTGTCGTCGATGGTGTCTTTAATAACACTATTCTTAAACCCTATATGAAAGAATAAATCTTTTAACTAAGATTATTAGAGTTCCAAATTATATTTAGTATTGGAATAAATTGATATGTGAATTGGGTTTACCGTGAACTGTGTTTTTAAACGACATTTGTTCTTTAATCCAATTAACAGGGGAAATATGATTTAGAATTTACAAATCTTTTTATTAAGATTTAAAAAGAATTTTCCAAAGTCAAGTTTTCCAATTTAATATATTAAATTGGAATTGAATAGAAATTCGATTGATAATAATCAAGATAGGCTTCTGTAAAGGAAGACTATTATTATATATGGAATTTAAAAGGCTTTGCCGTTATTCCATTTATATTAACGGTTTGATACAGAAAATTATATCGATTATATGTCGATTTGATCTCTGTGAAAATTCCATATTTATCAGAAGGTGATTTTGGGTTTATCGTAAGCTGTGTTTTAAATGACATTAGTTCTTTTACCCAGTTAAAGATAAGATTAATTTTCTTAAATTTGAATAACCATAAAGTAATGATTTTGGATATTAAAATCAAATTGGAGTTTGGTGAATCTTTAAAAAGAAGATTTAAGAATAAATTTAAAAGAATTTATCTTTGATAAAATTAATGGGAACCTTTCCCTAATAATATGAATATTTTATTTAAAGAATATTCTGAATTGGAATGAGGCATTGGATGTGTCTTTATAACACTTGATTTTTAATTATAAAAATACGTGAGTTATTCGGAAAGACCGGGTTTAACCCATTCTGAATAATTACTATGACAATTAAAAGTCGAAGATATTTAAGACGGTGATTGAAGACCGACGATCTTCACATCGAATGGGCGACTACTGATGCCTGGCATTGGGTTGCTCCTAGTAAAGGGTTAATAGTGGTAGTTTGTCCGGACGTACTTGTTGATTGTCCAAATACGCGAGCACCTCACTTCCGTATTGGACATACGGGAGGCGGAATAAGGTGTCTCCGGTTTCATTCAGACCCAGAACGGACTTGTAAATGGATGTGTGTCTGACATTGAATTTCATTCCATGTAAATTAAATTGATTTCTATTTAATATATATCTGAGGTGGCGGAGAATTTATTCTTTTGCTTAACATCCTTCTCTGAGACATACGAGCTTAGAGGTTATAAATTAGTAGTTATCGATCGCATGGCGTGGATTGTCAATGTGGCATGCCAAGATACAAATGATCGAGGCTTTTGTTGAAAAGCAGAGCCTTATGGTTGATGATCAAAGAATAGCCTATTTCGGCATAGCTTTGTGTATAGCGTTACTTCACGAGCCTCACACCCCGGTATGAACCAGAAACGAGAGAAGGACCCTAGGGAGAACATGCGTTTCTTTCTAGCTAAAAGTGGTGTCTGTGGTTTTACACGCCCAGATATGTTACTTATGTGGATGTTGGAAAGCGAGGTACCTCGGATCTGAGTCCCTAGTGGTTCTATTTTATGCCTCATAGGGTGGGGAGACATATTGTTCAAGCATAACTAATCCACTAACATATTTGTGGACCGGCCCTCGCGCTTCTTGGTGCAGCTGCGGCTGTATCCTGAGACACGGGCTAGAGTGTCTCGATTTCGGTAAGGACTATCCTTTGCCTTGGTTCATGATGGAAATCCAACTTCCACTACGACACCATTCGGTTTTGATTGTATTACTAGTATGGCGACATAGTATATGGTAGTTATGTCGTCTATGATTGATACATTATGATTGAAATATTTTTGAAAACATGTATACACTATAATAATATCAACTCCGTTTTATCGTATCAAGCATTTTTGACCATTATAAGGTAAAACTATATCCTCCAGTTTGCGTTGCATTGTGTGATGGGACTTAAGTCTTATAATGGTTTCATTTTTCTAAGAAGCATTGCGTTGTTTAACGATTTACTTTATATTTATGCACTGGCACCCCAATGGAGTAAACTCGTTCCGCGTTAGCGGCATGGTCCTGTGATTAGCCTTATTATTAGATAAGTTAAGTAAAGATTTCTCATACCAGTCCCATGACTGACCCGTAGTTTATTTCACTTTGCAAACTCGGGTGCCCTCTTTTCCACATGGGCAGTCGAGTGTTTTGCTTTGCAGATATTTATCTTTTGAGCAAGATTCTGGATTGAAGCTTAAAGCTATGTCCAGAGTATTTATAGTCTTCCGCTGCAATGTATTGAATTTATTGTAATTTATCTTTTGTTGTATTATTATATTATTCGATGTACTCTGATATTCTGTACTCTGATGTAACATTATTATAATGTTTTATAAAATTCTTATGTATTTGTTCTGATGTGTTGTATTCCCAAAGTTAAAGTATTCGTGAATTTTCAATCTTTGGATCAGACCTGTGTGGTTTATGGTCGATTCAAAGGGCGGAGATTTTCGGGTCTTTACAGTTGGTATCAGAGCTCTGGTTAGCTCAAATCTTTGGGGTACAACTCATTAGAACTGAACAAAAGACTCATGAGAGATTGGATTAGTAATATCCAATAAGAATACTCATTAGAGATAGGATCAGTAGTATCCTGGAATGAGAAACTCATTAGAGATGGGGTTAGTAATGCCCTAGAATGAGTTGAGAGTGCCAACTATATAATTAACGTATTTGTGATTATATATATAATCCGATCTTAGAAAATAATTTTTGGACGCATGAAAGTTTTATATATATTTGAAAAGTTAATCAACTAATAAAATTGTTAAAACCAATAAAAGGAAAAAAATCTAACTGGTTAATTTAACAACTTTTAGCTTCGTTCCTTTTCGAGGACGAAAAGATTTTAAGTGGGGGTGATTGTAGCAACCCACAAAATCAACACCATTTTAAAATTTTTATTTTAGAAATTTTAATGGAGATTTTATATTTAAAATAATTTATTTTAAATAATAACGGCAAAAAATTTATTTTAATCGAAGTTCGAACGAATTTTTTTATTTTAATTATAAAAGGAATTAGAAATAGCGTGGTAGTTTGAAAATTTGAATTTGAACTTTGACTGACTGTACAAGATGCAAATTAAATCGGATTTTAGTGAAACCAATAATATTAGAATCTATTTAAAAATATCTTTCCAAGAATCCAAAAAATTGAAATTTCATAGTGGAAATCAAAAGTTATGTCCAGTTAAAAATTTAGAAAAGTCGTTATAGAATTTATATATATTTTAATATTAAAAATAACCATTTTTCAAACGACATCCCTTTTTGACGAAACCACTTTTGTTGGAACTGGAATGTCAAAACATAGCTAGGAATAATTTTTCTGGAATTTTTAGAGTCTGTATACGGCCCCGGTAAATTTAAATGTAAGATCAAATTTAATAATTAAATGTTTTATATTTAAATTTAAAGAAAAACCTATCGAAACAATTGAATTGGGTTACGAAACCTATTCCATTGGGTCCGGAATGGGGGTAATTAGCTGAGGGCCCCAGTCGTTGGGTCTCATTTGGAGTTCAGATGGTTTAACAACTTACTTTTGAATTAAATAAATAAATAGTATAAAATACAATATAAATACATTAGGAATACTAAACCCTAATACTGTATAGAACTCAGCCGCCATCGTCTTTGTTAAAATCCATGGCCACAATCACTCAAATCTTCCTCCATTAATTTCCACCGATCCACACACCAAAATCCTTCACTCCTCTTGGCTTTATCGAAGAGATTTCCCTCCTCTTTCCATCTATACGGACGATCCCTACCACCGTCGAGCAACTGCCACGTTCTCGCGCTCCAAACCCAGCGGTTTCGACCGCCGCCCCTCCTCCTTGGCCAGTTCGAGCTCGCCACCAGTGGGACCCCCTGCGCGCCTTGCCTCCCCCCTCGAAGTGACATAACCCGATCACCTTCTAGCCGTTCGTATTTGAAGCAAACCTAAGACCTAATTTCGAACAATATAAATAGATGGTGGCCTTAATCTATTGATGAGGAAGAAAGGTTTTGGGAGGAAGTTAAGTTAATTTTATATTAACTAATTTACTTAATTACAAATTTAAATTGTTCAAAGTATATATGACCATAACTTTTTCAAACTGAATCAGAATCGGACGATTTTCATTGCGTTGGGATCGTCTTTCCAAGATCTAGACGATGGAAGCAACTGGATTTGAAACGAAGCACTTTGAAAATTTAGACAAATCAAGGTGAGATTTCTAATTTTTAAATAATTAGTCAACTTGATTATTTTACTCGCTATGTAATGATTGTATGTATATGATTTAGATCTGCTATGTTCTGTGATTGATCTATTGATTGGTGATGAATAATTATAGATCTATATGTGTTACTTAAATTAAGTTAAATCATTTTTTTTCTTTGTCAATATTTGGTGAATCATGTATATTAAAAAAATATATTATTTTGTCATACATTATTGAATTGAATTAGTTTGTCAATTCAATTAAAAATATCATTTTATCATGTTTATTGGATTGAAATAGAATTGTCAATTCAATAAAAAATATAATTTTTGTTATATTATTGGATTGAAGTAGAATTGTTAATTCAATAACAAAATATCGTTTTGTTATATTTGTAACGACCCAGGGATTTTCGGCCTCGAAAGTCGACATAAATACCCTTATCGTATCTCATGCCGATCCTCCAAGCACCGAAACACTGGAACGCTTAGAAAGAAATTAGAGGGTGAGATAAGAAAGAAAGAAATATTAGAATAGAAGAAGAAGAAGAACCAACACAGAATCTCACATCGCAGCGGAACAAAATATAATACAGAAATAAATCTTTACTGAAAGCTTTTGAAAATACTTACAATATCAGAGTACAACACATCTGGACAGTTTTTGATAATCTGTCCTCATATATATAATCACATAGCGGAGTATCATTCGTCTGAACATCTACAGCTCATCTCTGGACTTCTCAGTACCTGATAAGCTGAACCTGTACACCTCGGTCTAACCCGAGTATTTACAAAACATCGGGTCAGTCTGGTGGACCAGAGTGAGAAAAACTCGCACAACATTTAGGGTATCACACAACTTGATTTTAAATTTAAAATCCCTTCGAAAGAAAAAGATAATCGTAAGACCAATCCACACATAAACACAGACGGTTTTTACCTTACGATAACCCAAAACAGTTTTGAAATCAATATCTTTTCTGATATTATAATAATGTCTAAATACAAGTAAATAACAATTTAGTGGAACACTTGCATCTCACGCTCCACGTATATATATATACAAACAAAACCGTAGGCACTTATTGGAAATTGGATTCCAACCTTGACAAGGTATGGGACCACCTGCCGCTCGTGTATCTCTAGAGACGAATACACTGGGTTCAACAAGAACGTCTTGCAACCCGGCCCTCACATGACCGACCACTCATTTCGCTTGAGTGTATCGAATGTATATCACCAACGGTTGGGCTCAAACCACCGTTTCCCGAATGGGCAGAATCGATAGAATAAGAAACAAAATGAATTTCTCTAGATAGGTGATTATACACCCTAATGGGAGCGACCCACATAGCCATGCTGCCTGCCTGATTTTTGTCATCTCCCAGCTGTGAGGCTTGAGGTTATAATCTTTTGAACACCTGGCCACCATTCACTTTGAATGCCACATCGTCAGATCCGCCAGGTATTACTGAATACGGATTTCCACAAAAATACTCTGAGCGTTAAGCCAAAGAAGGTGTACACCTTCTCCGTCACCAACAGAGATACGTTTGTAGAAAATCAATATACGTAATCCCTTTAGAAATACTTTGTCAGACACTCGTCCATACAAGTCACCCAGGAACAGCATGAACCGAAGGCACTCTCCTACTGCATCCAATATAGGAATCACCCCATGGATCAGTAGTGATCGTCCTTGCAATCCACAGTCTCAACCACGACAGAACCCCAGTATATCTCCAGGTCGAATCAGAGATTGTAAGTAGTTCTTCCGCTTTATGAAGATCTATGGTCTTCACATGCTCCATCTCGATCGTCGCTTGATTTATTCTATATATTTCGTATTTGTTGGTCGGAATGGTTTTCGAATATATATTCGATCCCGGTCTTTCCATACCAACAATCGTAAAGGTCAGACTTGATAGTCGGTTATTTAACTATCAAGTAAACATCCATGAAATCATAAAAAATACATTTACTGGTCTGGTACTCAGCATCACTTGGCTTCTTGAAATTAATCGCCCAATTTCCTTTTAATTCTGTTACTAGGGAAAATCTCATTTCTGTTACTTTGGAAATCTTATCACACACTTTTGATATTCCCAACTAGTATCACTCTTGGATAGTCCCGAAGTCGTTCAAGTTGGGGTATTTTAATTATCTCTCAGACCTTGATCAACCCCGTTCTTATCTTCAGATAAATACGAGTTGTAATTCAAAAACCAATATTATTATTTCTATTCCTATTCTCAACTTCGTTTACCAAGCTCATATTTAAATCCCTTCCTCGGAAAATCTCCTTTCAATTCTTTTGGTTTAACTTAATCCCATCATTAAGTATTTCAAATTCAAAACGACTTTTAAACTCACATTCCATTTAAAAACTTTGTTTATGAAATTAATATATACCTTTTCACCTCCCTTAACTCAAACGTTAAGTAAAACTTTTCATTTAAGTTATATATTCGTTTAAACCTCTTATTTGCTTCCTTCTAAACTTGAGTTCAATAATAAAACTCATCCCTAGCTCCTTTCCAATCACTCGACCACTTCATTTCATACTTGATTTCTTAAGGGTATTTCATTACCACACCAACTCATTTATTTCAACATTTATCATTCAAATCAATTAACTCCTTTATTTACCAAAATGAATAATAAGTTTCCTTTTTAAAATCTTACTAGGATTAACCAATTAAGTTATTTCACTAATTTGAAATCTAACTTGGTTTAAATGTCGACTTAGTCAACAAAAAATACAATTAGTCTTCTGACTAATTTATTTAATTCCTCCTTTAAATTAATTAAAATATAATTAATTTAAATAACTTTATTAAATCGTTTCTTAGACGAAATCAATCAATACTTGACCGCTTTGCTTTTAATTCTTATTAACATAAGAATTCACCTTACAAAACAAATTTCATAATTTCTATGAAAAATAAATAATATTTTTCCCTTTTTAAATGACTTTTCAATATAATAACTCTCAAAACCTATTCCCGTTTTAAAATATATTTATAACTTAAATATTATCGATTCACTGTCGATAAAACCCATATTTTATAAATCGATTGATTTATAATACAGGTGATGCCAATTACCCAACCCATACCATCCATAAACGTAAATGTTGAAATATATTTCAACAGTAAATAGTAACCAATCATTTCTCTTTATTTGACTAATGGTTTCTATAACGACCATCAATCAATCAACAGCCAATTCAAACAATTCAAACAATTTCAAACACGTTTATAAACGTGACCAATCAAGAGAAATTCCTTTATCGGGTCAAATCAAAATGATTGGTGTTTTACTGAAATTAAATGACCGTTTAATTCCAGAATTTGAATCAACAATAAATATATAACTAGCAAACAGTCAACCACTAGCAATCAGAACACGCAAAATAAAAACCCAATTTATATAAAATATAAATGGGAAGAGCTGAGTGAGTTTAACTCACCTTGGGTTAATTTCGTCGATAATATCTGGTTTTTAATCGAATTAAACTGACGTTTAATTCGAATAAAAATTCCAGTCACTTCAGATCCGGACTAGGTCTGCTCCATCTCGAAGTACTCGTCTCCACGGTCCCAACGCAACTGACCGCGCTTGAATCTGATAACGTATGTGAAAAATATCGTATAAACAATTTTATAAAGCAATTAAATTAAACACTAAATTTTCTTTGAAATAAAAAATCGGGCCTTACCTTTACACTTGACCCATACGAACCCGACCCACCTCCTTAAAAACCCTACATCGATCCCCTACTCCTCATTTCAGTAAGCCGCCTCAAAAACAATCCCAAAGACCGAAAAACCCTAATTCCTCTTTTCGATTTCATTAGCAAATCGGAACCCTGATGATGTCTCAACCTTCCTCCGCCCTTCGATCCCTTGCAAACGGCCTGTCAGACCCTTACTGCAACAACCCATATTTTCTCTATATTTAAATTTCTGAATTTAATAGAATAAATTCAATGATAAATGGTAACATTCAAATTTTAATGGTTTTTCTTATATGATAACTTCCCTTAAGCATAAACCGGAAATCTAAATTTGATAATATTAATTTAAATTTGAAACTTTGAATTTAATATTAATGAATTTGAATAAATTGAGTTAGGTTAGAAATGTTGTGATGTGAAATTTAATATTTTAATGACTAATTAGACTTAAGTTGTTTAAGATAAAAATGGAATTTAAAATACCTGAAACCCATTTATAAAGTCTATTAAAAGTTAATTTTAATGACTTGGGATAAGTGAAATTTCATTTTTGTTATAGTGATAAAGAATTGAAAATTCAAATTTAGTATCTACAATTTAACTGAAGTTAAATTGTTTAATGTATAATTGAAATACAAATTTAAATTGATAAATAATAAAATTTGGGAACTTAAAATATGTGAAATTTGATTTATAAGTTTATTTAAGTTATAATTTGATTTAAATGGAATTTAATGAATAGTCAAATTGAATTAAAATAGTTAAATGAATATTTGAATATTTTATTAATTAATTAACAGTGAAATTTAACTGTTTTGGCGACGGTCTCAGAATTCGACGAAACTGGCGCCATCAGAACCGGAACGGTGAATTATGATAAGATTTCAATTGGCGTTACAATCCGACTTACCGTTTGTTCGTACGAGAGAAAATGTGAAAGAAATCACAATGAATGGATAATTGGGTGTTTTAACATTTGGGCCTCCTATAAATTATATAAAAATCCCTTCCTTCATTTCATCAGCTCATTTCTATGATACGTACACTTTTCTCCATTAAGTTTTCATTTCCATGGCTGAGAAAAAATTCTAAAACCCTAGATCAAAATAAAAACAACTTCAAAAATAAAATTTCTCCAAACCCTATCAAATTATATATCAAATTGAAGCTCTCGATGAGTAGAAGCCGCTGGTACCATTTGTTTCGACATGCAGTGGACGGATTCGCCAGAAATCGCGGTCAAAGTCTCTGTTTTCGTAACCCTAAATCACAAAATTGGGGTTTTTCGATTTGAACAGAAATTGGGAAATCTGAGATATGGGTTTTGTTCGGATCGTCGCTTGGAGTTCAACGGGACTGGTCTCATTAGTTATTGTTAAGCAAATCACCGGGATTTCGTGTTTAAGGGTTTTTGAACCCGGTTCTTTGGAGGCGTCGCACGTGTTGAGGTCTCCACCGGAGATGGTGGTGGTTGGAGGACATGAGCGGCTGAGGAAGGTCTCCGCGATGGAGGTGATCTCGCGTCTTTCGGTGGTCAGAGCGCCGAGGAATTTACGGTCAAAGTTGGCCGTGGATAGATTCATTTTCCACGCCGTGTACTGGATGAGGAGCGGGAAGATGGATTCCAGGCAGGTGACGTGTCAGAGGATAAGTGGGTGAGGAATTATTTTATTAATTTATATAATTTCCAAATTCAAAATGGTAAAATACTCATAACTCTCTCTTTTTAACTCGGATTCGAGCACGGTTTGTTGCGTTGGGATCGTGGCGGAATTGCGGACGTTTTGGCACTAACCTAGCTGCGTTTGGTGACTATGAAATTTTGGGCTATGGTTGGACGTACGATCAACAGAAGACTCAAAGGTGAGTGATTCTTCGCTCACGAAATACTGAATTATTCCCATATTTATTGAATTAAATTATGAAATAAGTTTGGTTGCATGGTTGTGTTGGAGTGTTGATGTGTTGTTTCAATTTGACATGCAAGTGTGTTAACATGCAATTTAGGTAACGATTAGTTATTTAATTTAATTTAAATTTCTAATTTAAAAATTCGAACCCTTGAAAAATCATGAAACAGTTTAATGCTGATCAGTTGAATGAAATTGTTGTGATGGATGTTGGTTGAAATTTATTACTGAATTTATAGTGACATTTTAATGTTCCTTATTTCAGTATATTGTAATGCATGTTGATTATGACGATAAATCTCATTTACCTTGATGTTACGGGCATCTAATGAACCTAGGATTTATCGATAAAATAAATTAAGAACACAAAGTGAAATGATAAACCTCTGTGACCCTGATTTAGATTGAAATGATAGATCCATCCTTGAATATCGAGAAATTTAAAATTTAAACCACTTGGCCATAGGGTAGCAAATTATATATGGACATCGGTTGGTTAAATGATTAAATATTTGAAATTTTTATTTTGATGGAAATTTCATTTAAAGGAAATGTATCGACTTCGATAAGCTTTATTCTCCCTTTGAAAATCTGAATCTTAAAGATTATTTGAAATGATTTAAGTATTTTCCCAAAGTGAATTTAAAGGTTTAAGAGTTAAATTTATACGATTTGGGATTTTCAAGATTGGGCAGACTCGAATAAAATAAACTCTTATTGAATTTAATTTCGGAATTAAGATAATCGAGAATACTCGGGATTGTTTTCAAACTTAATACGAGTATAACATTGAATCCTTGAATTTGAAAATGGGTTGAAATGGGATTTGAAACAAGTCCTTTGAGCTAAGCAACTCCATTGAGACTGGAGTTTAGATTCAAGTATTGAAGTTCGGGAGGAAGAGTAAATTTTTAGTTAAAGAATTTTCTTATATATATATTTACACCGTTTGATTTCAAATTACTATCCGCTCTTCAAGAATTTATTTATTAACCTTTATCTATAACTATTTTTATATTAACAAATTTTTTTCTTATATTCTATTATTAAATTATTTAGTAAACTTTCAATTTATATGTATATATAGTGTTTAAAATTTATCTTATCCTATTTCTAACTATGATATTATATATATATATACATTATTTATATAAAGGTTTTCCTTATGAGTATCTATCTTTTAAAATTATATTTTTAAGTATAAGTTCTTCCGAATGGAAATGCTTGAGTTTGAACCGCTGGTTCAAATGGAGTTGAGATAAAAATCCGTGATAATTTGAAATCTTTGAGATAAATTATATTCTATTTGAATATAAGTCGTTTTGAAATATTATATGATTATAATATAATGATATGAAATATATTCTAGTTTTAGAATATAAATGGCTTGGGTATGATTATGATATGTCGATATGAAAATTTTATTCGTTTGAATATAAATTGGGTTCTAAACAGAAGATGATATTTTAATATGAAAGCGAACCTTTATCAAATATAAAAGAACCGACCGATGTGAAAGATGTAAGCGTTGGTTATTAAAGAGACCGGAGTCGACATAAGGCATACTCTCTGTCAGTGTCGATACCACTTTAACAACTGTGAACGTTATGACGTATCCAGATTGAGTATGATGACTTGGAGGCGATTATTTAATCGAAGAAGATGATCGATGACGAAATAGCCCTGACCTTCGGGTCAGAATTGAAATGACTAAAACAGGAGCTATACCATGACTAATTGAGGTAGCACCTTTGATCGGACACACTTCTTCGATATTATTTCTATGACTATGATGATGATGATTTAGGCCCATTTACTACTTTGGGAGTGTGTTCCGAGGTGGGCGGTAGTGGCTGCTATGCATTACCACCGGTCCGGGAGTGCAATTGGTAGAATCCTACCCTGGGCATTGCCTCGAGTGCCTTGTCATATTATCCTTATCGAGCCCCATACGATTTTGATTTGTATCGTACCTATGGAGTGCCCTCTGATGCCATCGTTTACGGTGGGTTTACGGTACTGTATAGACTACGGTATTATAAACGGTGTAAGGGTAAAAATGTAATCCCGCTTACGCTATTTTCAGTATTTATACTTTACTGAATAGACACTATCATAATAGCGTATTATAGTATCTATGTATTAGTTTAACGGATCCTTGAGAGATGGGAAAATCCCGTAACATCTCTTGAGTTACTGCACCCATGACACTGATATTATTTCGTATTTTGATTTAACTAATATGAGAAAGATTTAGTGCTGATCCGAGTGTTTGTTGTGTTTTCTTTTATGCAATACGCTCGGGTCAGCAGAAGTTGCAGTTAGCGAAGATGGCAATAGCTTGGAGGATAAAGACGAGGATTTGGTATATATATATATATCAAGTATAAGTATTTCCGCTGCATTTATTTCCGCTGCTTATTATGTACATCCGTATGTATATGTAACTCTGATAATCATTGAATGTTATAATCACAGTATACATTTCAACTGCTATTTATTTATTATATGTTGTCCGTCCGCTGTGAGATTCTGTTATTGTTTTTCTCTTCTTTCTTTCTTTTTCTTCTTTTCCCAATAACTACCTGCATTTGCGATTTGTTTGGGTCGACATGTGTGGCTTATTGTCGATTTGAACGGTCAAAAATGGTTGGGTCATTACACTTACGCCACTACCTCAACGCTTAGCGCCACCATAACTCCTCCGATCTACTTCCAGCGCCATGACGAGCGAAGCTTCTTCGAATAAAGCTAAGTTTTTCTTACTCTATTTCTATACTGTATTTTCCTTTTTTTTTCTTATTTAATTTCTGGTCTCGACTTGTTCTTGAATTGGTGAAACGCATTGTGTGATAGTGTATTTATACTTGCGATTGATTGTAGATAGGATCACTGTCTATTCAATCCTTTTTCTATATAGGATCGGCTACACTTAGGCCATCTACCCTTTTCAGATTTTCGTATATTGGGACTGAAATGATATGCGATGGATTTTAACTGAGACATTGATGGATTTGGTATTGTCTTTGGTCTGTTCGAAAAGAACAGTGGCCTTGTGGTTGTATAGGTTAGGTTAGATCTATGACTTGTTAAATCGATCTACAGATTCGAACTTGTATTGTCAATTCCAGTAGGGTTTTTCAATGTTTGTAAATAGAAATTTCAAAATGGATTCTTTTCTATATTTATATTTGA
The DNA here is from genome assembly GCA_030737875.1 of Allium sativum. Taxonomy (NCBI): domain Eukaryota; kingdom Viridiplantae; phylum Streptophyta; class Magnoliopsida; order Asparagales; family Amaryllidaceae; genus Allium; species Allium sativum. Next base: position 616,803,823 of record CM060918.1, on the reverse strand, counting down.
TGTCCTTTAGTTGTTTACTGGTGATGAAATCCTGTATTGTCCTGTTAATAATTTCTTCCTTACAGTACTCTGGTACATGATATGGTGTAGGGTACTTGTGGTGAAAAATCTTGAGTATTCAGCTTTTGAGTGGATCTGTTGTTTAAAGATATGCATATCTTTTTTTTCCAACGCATTGTACATCTCTTAGCTGTTCAATTTGGCATGATTTTTTTTCTTTCTGCTACACCTAGTCTGTTGTTTGTTTCCTATGCATATTTTTCCACCGTTTAGCCGTGCACTTATCCGTTTGTATAAATATTTTTTTTCATTTCATTTTTTTTTCATTTAACTGTTTATGATCTTTGGAGAGTTGATGTATGACCACATTAAATTTTCTAGCTGTGTGGCTGCGTACCACACAGTTTGTTTTACTGTGTATATAGAGGATCTGCATTTTTATTGTTTTCTTGAATGGAACAACACATGCTGAAATCTATATTTAATATGAGTTGTCACATTCATTTTCCTTAGCTGTGCATACTGTTTATAGGAACATGGCTATATATATATGAATATATATATATGAGCTGATTTCGTTGTACAGATCTATGTATAAATATATATTTCTATTGTTTTTTTCTTCTTTTCTTTTCTTCTTTTCTTTTGTTTAGAATAATAGGTTTCTTGTTTTTTCCTCGCAGATCATACTGACGAGATGGATTCACCGGCTCGGCAAAACAAGAAAAACATGAAGAAGATGTTCTACAAAATGTTGTTTTTGTTTTGTATTTGTGAACTTGTATATAACATCATGTATATGTTTTTCTTTCCTTTGTGTTGTATACCAAAAGTATGAATACAATTTGATTAGATCCCATTTTCCAATTGTTTACTAAGAAGTGAAATTCGTTCCTTTCCAACCAATGTCAACGCTCATATACTAGTTTCTTCCAGAAATATATCCAATATATCAAGAAAAAAATATGGTTGTTTGATACAAATAAGTAGCTATAAAACTATAAGCTAAAGTCAGCAATTGGTAATAAGTGATTGTACACTATAAGAAATGTTTGATTGTCATATATGAATAACTATATTAATTATATTCCACTATACCCTTCTCTAGATAAAATTACTAATAACTATATTAACTATACACAAGTTGCAAATATAAAAATAATTCCAAACACCCTATACACTTGTGGATTCAAAATGCATGTTCATGTTAATAACGCCGAACCAAGTGAACATGGATAAATATATATACGTTAATTTAAGTAACCAAATTAACGAAAAAAAGATAAATATTCTCATATATTTAAAACAAATAAATTTCAATTTTAAATCAGTAAAAAAAAATCAAAACTCGACATAAAAATCCTAGTTTTAAATAATATTTCAGTTACATAAAAATCCTTTAATAAATCCGATTAAAATCCCTTAAAAATTTCAATATAATATATAAACAAATTTAAAATATTCGAATTTAAATGGTCGAAAAATCCGGGACGTTACGTTCTTCCCCCCTTAGAAAAATTTCGTCCTCGAAATTGTAAAGTAAGAAGGATATTACGAATCGAATTACTTTTACAATTATTACTGTTGAATTAAATTCAAAATAAATTCAAACTCTAAAAAATTTCTAAAATTTTATCAGCACTTCCTTTGCATGGCTCGATTGGTACGACTATACTGCCACTCTGGCCCTCTATTTCTTTGAAAAGAAAACTCAAGATCCAAATGGCAATCCATTTTATTTGAATCCCAATTTACTTATCCATTAAATTTTCAAACCCCAATTCATTCCTAACTTGATTTTTCTTTAACCAGGTTCAGCTTTACTTCCATATCCGATTCAATCGACGAATTCAATTTTATTTCAATAATTCAAATTTGATTTCAAACCAAATCAATCAGAACAAACAAATAACCCACCTTACTATAGAAAATAAATTCCTTTTTCTATATAAAATAAATGTTGGGTAAAATTATTTCATTTACCCTCTTTATAAAACAATATTGTATCCATTCGCTAGTTCAATGCTTCTCAACACTTGAACCAGTCAAATAACACAATACTAAACATCTTTATATAAAATTTTACAAATACGCTCTCATATATATATATTCAAACTCAATCTAGGGTGTTAGTAACCCCATCTCTATCGAGTTACGCCACAGAGCCAAGGTTACTACTCAACCAATAGCTCTGATACCACTGTAACGACCCAGGGATTTTCGGCCTCGAAAATCGACATAAATACCCTTGTCGTATCTCATGCCGATCCTCCAAGCACCGAAACACTGGAACGCTTAGAAAGAAATTAGAGTGTGAGATAAGAAAGAAAGAAATATTAGAATAGAAGAAGAAGAAGAACCAACACAGAGTCTCACATCGCAGCGGAACAAAATATAATACAGAAATAAATCTTTACTGAAAGCTTTTGAAAATACTTACAATAACAGAGTACAACACATCTGGACAGTTTTTGATAATCTGTCCTCATATATATAATCACACAGCGGAGTATCATTCGTATGAACATCTACAGCTCATCTCTGGACTTCTCAGTACCTGATAACCTGAACCTGTACACCTCGGTCTAACCCGAGTATTTACAAAACACCGGGTCAGTCTGGTGGACCAGAGTGAGAAAAACTCGCACAACATTTAGGGTATCACACAACTTGATTTTAAATTAAAAATCCCTTCGAAAGAAAAAGATAATCGTAAGACCGATCCACACATAAACACGGACGGTTTTTACCTTACGATACCCAAAACAGTTTTAAAATTAATATCTTTTCTGATATTATAATAATGTCTAAATACAAGTAAATAACAATCTAGTGGAACGCTTGCATCTCACGCTCCACGTATATATATATACAAACAAAACCGTAGGCACTTATTGGAAATTGGATTCCGACCTTGACAAGGTATGGGACCACCTGCCGCTCGTGTATCTCTAGAGACGAATACACTGGGTTCAACAAGAACGTCTTGCAACCCGGCCCTCACATGACCGACCACTCATTTCGCTTGAGTGTATCGAATGTATATCACCAACGGTTGGGCTCAAATCACCGTTTCCCGAATGGGAAGAATCGATAGAATAAGAAACAAAAGGAATTTCTCTAGATAGGTGATTATACACCCTAATGGGAGCGACCCACATAGCTATGCTGCCTGCCCGATTTTTGTCATCTCCCGGCTGTGAGGCTTGAGGTTATAATCTTTTGAACACCTGGCCACCATTCACTTTGAATGCCACATTGTCAGATCCGCCAGGTATTACTAAATACTGATTTCCACAAAAATACTCTGAGCGTTAAGACAAAGAAGGTGTACAGCCTTCTCCGCCACCAACAGAGATACGTTTGTAGAAAATCAATATACGTAATCCCTTTAGAAATACTTTGTCAGACACTCGTCCATACAAGTCACCCAGGAACAGGATGAACCGAAGGCACTCTCCTACTGCATCCAATATAGGAATCACCCCATGGATCAGTAGCGATCGTCCTTGCAATCCACAGTCTCAACCACGACAGAACCCCAGTATATCTCTGGGTCGAATCAGAGATTGTAAGTAGTTCTTCCGCTTTATGAAGATCTATGGTCTTCACATGCTCCATCTCGATCGTCGCTTGATTTCTTCTATATATTTCGTATTTGTTGGTCGGAATGGTTTTCGAATATATATCCGATCCCGGTATTTCCATACCAACAATTGTAAAGGTCAGACTTGATAATCGGTTATTTAACTATCAAGTAAACATCCATGAAATCATAAAAAATACATTTACTGGTCTGGTACTCAGCATCACTTGGCTTCTTGAAATTAATCGCCCAATTTCCTTTTAATTCTGTTACTAGGGAAAATCTCATTTCTGTTACTTTGGAAATCTTATCACACACTTTTGATATTCCCAACTAGTATCACTCTTGGATAGTCCCGAAGTCGTTCAAGTTGGGGTATTTTAATTATCTCTCAGACCTTGATCAACCCCGTTCTTATCTTTAGATAAATACGAGTTGTAATTCAAAAACCAATATTATTATTTCTATTCCTATTCTCAACTTCGTTTACCAAGCTCATATTTAAATCCCTTCCGCGGAAAATCTCCTTTCAATTCTTTTGGTTTAACTTAATCCCATCATTAAGTATTTCAAATTCAAAACTACTTTTAAACTCACATTCCATTTAAAAACTTTGTTTATAAAATTAATATATACCTTTTCGCCTCCCTTAACTCAAACGTTAAGTAAAACTTTTCATTTAAGTTATATATTCGTTTAAACCTCTTATTTGCTTCCTTCTAAACTTGAGTTCAATAATAAAACTCATCCCTAGCTCCTTTCCAATCACTCGACCACTTCATTTCATACTTGATTTCTTAAGGGTATTTCATTACCACACCAACTCATTTATTTCAACATTTATCATTCAAATCAATTAACTCCTTTATTTACCAAAATGAATAATAAGTTTCCTTTTTAAAATCTTACTAGGATTAACCAATTAAGTTATTTCACTAATTTGAAATCTAACTTGGTTTAAATGTCGACTTAGTCAACAAAAAATACAATTATTCTTCTGACCAATTTATTTAATTCCTCCTTTAAATTAATTAAAATATAATTAATTTAAATAACTTTATTAAATCGTTTCTTAGACGAAATCAATCAATACTTGACCGCTTTGCTTTTAATTCTTATTAACATAAGAATTCACCTTACAAAACAAATTTCATAATTTCTATGAAAAATAAATAATATTTTTCCCTTTTTAAATGACTTTTCAATATAATAACTCTCAAAACCTATTCCCGTTATAAAATGTATTTATAACTTAAATATTATCGATTCACTGTCGATAAAACCCATATTTTATAAATCGATTGATTTATAATACAGGTGATGCCAATTACCCAACCCATACCATCCATCAACGTTAATGTTGAAATATATTTCAACAGTCAATAGTAACCAATCATTTCTCTTTATTTGACTGATGGTTTCTATAACGACCATCAAACAATCAACAGGCAATTCAAACAATTTCAAACACGTTTATAAACGTGACCAATCAAGAGAAATTCCTTTATTCGGGTCAAATCAAAATGATTGGTGTTTTACTGAAATTAAACGACCGTTTAATTCCAGAATTTGAATCAATAATAAATATATAACTAGCAAACAGTCAACCACTAGCAATTAGAACACGCAAAATAAAAACCCAATTTATATAAAATATAAATGGGAAGAGCTGAGTGAGTTTAACTCACCTTGGGTTAATTTCGTCGATAATATCTGGTTTTTAATCGAATTAAACTGACGTTTAATTCGAATAAAAATTCCAGTCACTTCAGATCCAGACCAGGCCTGCTCCATCTCGAAGTGCTCATCTCCACGGTCCCAACGCAACTGACCGCGCTTGAATCTGATAACGTATGTGAAAATATCGTATAAACAATTTTATAAAGCAATTAAATTAAACCCTATATTTTCTTTGAATTAAAAATCGGGCCTTACCTTTACACTTGGCCCATACGAACCCGACCCGCCTCCTTAAAAACCCTACATCGATCCCCTATTCCTCATTTCAGTAAGCCGCCTCAAAAACAATCCCAAAGACCGAAAAACCCTAATTCCTCTTTTCGATTTCTTTAGCAAATCGGAACCCTGATGATGTCTCAACCTTCCTCCGCCCTTCGATCCCTTGCAAACGACCTGTCAGACCCTTACGCCACTACCTCAACGCTTAGCGCCACCACAACTCCTCCGATCTACTTCCAGCGCCATGACGAGCGAAGCTTCTTCGAATAAAGCTAAGTTTTTCTTACTCTATTTTTATACTGTATTTTCCTTTTTTTCTTATTTAATTTCTGGTCTCGACTTGTTCTTGAATTGGTGAAACGCATTGTGTGATAGTGTATTTATACTTGCGGTTGATTGTAGATAGGATCACTGTCTATTCAATCCTTTTTCTATATAGGATCGGCTATACTTAGGCCATCTCCCCTTTTCAGATTTTCGTATATTGGGACTGAAATGATATGTGAGGGATTTTAACTGAGACATTGATGGATTTGGTATTGTCTTTGGTCTGTTCGAAAAGAACAGTGGCCTTGTGGTTGTATAGGTTAGGTTAGATCTATGACTTGTTAATTCGATCTACAGATTCGAACTTGTATTGTCAATTCCAGTAGGGTTTTTCAATGTATGTAAATAGAAATTTCAAAATGGATTCTTTTCTGTATTTATATTTGATGTCCTTTAGTTGTTTACTGGTGATGAAAATTGTAACGGCCCAGATTTTTTGACCATTTAGTTATTATTTAAAAATGTTTTTTTATTGTTTTGGAAGTTTAAATGGTTTAATTTCAATAATTTTGAATATTTTATGTTATTCCGAAATGGTAGAAATTTAGTGGATCTGCAATATAATGTGAACTAGCAGTATAAAAGGATAAATTTTTAATTTAAAATAGTACGTTTGCAAAGGATGTAGTAGCTAACGAACTCGGATTTCGATGAAATCAGTTTCATTAAATCCGAAATGATGAAATTAGGTAACCAACCAAGTTACGTCAAAAATGGCATCCGTATGTGGAAAAGAAAAAATAAAAAGCCAAAATTTGAACTAAATTTTGACGGTAATTGGAATTTGCTAATGCTAATGGCAAAACTGGAACCTGAGACCTATCCAGGAAAATTCTAAACATAGGATATTAGCTATATATGAAATCTGGGAAAATCCTATAACGGATATAGAAAGTTATTAAGGAAACAAAATTTAAATAAATTATTTGAAAATCTAAACGAACTCCGATTTTTGATTTGAATACATAAGATTGAAGTACGTTAAAAACCGGACCAGATGGTGGAAGAATTTCTGAAAACCGTTATCGTTTGATACTCCAACATGAGACCGGAAGGTGTTGAAACTAACACAAAACACTATTTTGAATTTGAATTTAAATTATTTGAAAGTTCAAACAAATTCAAAATTGATATATTTTTATATAGTATTGAAGAGCAAGAAAAATTGAACAACATGGTTGAAAAAGATTTTGGATAAGGTATCAATAAGTAAGTCAAATTAACGTCCGAATAGGGTTGAGAAAACACACTTTACTATTCATAAATTATTAAATTTATTTATAATTTAATTATTTTAAGGATTAATCCTAGCCATCCATTTTCGACCGTTGGATTCGCGCCACCTCAGCAATCCATGTGACTCCTTCGGCTATAAATACCCCCCCCCCTCTTCATTTTAAACTCACTCCCCCTCCTCCTCTTTCAAGCTTTGGCAATGGCAGAAATAATAATAAAATATTAGGAAATAGGGAAAAGGGAAGGAAGAGAGAAAGGAGGGCAAGACGGGGAGCTAGGGACTCTTAGGCAGAGGCTTGGGCTTATCGGGGTAAGTTTTTAAATAATATTTATTTATTTATTTATTTTTGTAATATATATATATAATAATTAAAATAGAATTTGTAAAAATAAATATCGGAACATTCTAAGGGTGACAGAGAGGATAGTGTCTAAGGCTTGAGTTTGGAAAATATAGTTTCCTGCTCTCCCTGGCTATCCCTAACTGATCCGACGAATGGGATGATTAATTTAAATTTTAAATTTTAAATTTAATTTGAATTTAAAACAGACCAGGGGCATTTTCGTAATTTTTAACCATAAACTTTAAAAGCTTATAACTTTTTCAAAACAAGTCGGATTTCCACGAAACAAGGACCGTTGGATTCTTATCGAAAAATACTTTAAAATGAGTAGAAGCAGATTTTTGATCCGGGTTAAAATTTTTAAGTTATAATTTAATGAATATTTTTAAATATTTTATTTGAAAATTAAATTAAATTAATATTAAAATGGTTTTTCAATTTAAAAAAAAAATTGGATATGGCTAGAGATGGGAAAGTAGGATTTTTTAGAAGGGCAGGGAAGGTAATTTGGCTAATAACGCAATTAGAAATTAATTAAGATAAAAATAATTTAATTAATTTAATTAAATATATATTCATTTAAATTAGGTAAATATTGTAAATAGCATAACTTTTGCATACATTAACGAAATTTAACGAAACAGGATCCATTGGGATCGTATGGACGAGCACTACGCAAGAGAACTGACCGCAAGTGGATTGGAGCTCGTTTGGATTTATGGTGAAATTTAACGTCTGAATCAAATCAATGACCAATTATCGTTATTCAACGATAAACCGTCCAAGGTGAGTAAATCTCACTAACTCTGAACACTTTATATTTTTATAAAGTATTTTTAAAACTGATAATTATTGGTTGAATTGCTGAGTGTTGATTGTTTGGTTGAACTGCTAGTCAATTGATTGAAAATACCGATATAGTTATATATATCGTTAACCGATGTTGATTTTGTTTATCAGAATACCTCATGTTGAAATGAAATTGATGTGAATTATATTGTGTAACATCTGTGGATGCAGGGAAACAGGTCGGAGGAATCCAACTGGATTCCTCAACATTTATTTACCGTTTTTCATATATTCTGATATATGATGTGTTATATCATCTGTTGTTGAACCTGTGTGTTTGGATGATGATTGAACCTTTTGATTTGGTATTTTTATACCATAAGTGATACTAGAAAGTGAAAAAGGATTTTCAAAGTTTATTTTGAAAATAAATTATTTATATAAAATCAATAGATTTTATATATAAAATCAAGAGAATTTCATGAGAGAAAATGATTATAGAATCAAAACATTTGTAAAAAAAAAAAAAAAAATATTGGTGAAATCAAATAGAAGGGAAAATATTGGTGAAATCAAATAGAAGGGAAAATATTGGTGGAATCAAATAGAAGGGAAATATTTGTGAAACGATTACAAATAGAAATAAAAAGGGAAACATTCGTAAAAGTATTTACAAATGGAATTGAAAAGGGAATATTCATGTAGGGAATAAAGAAAAGTTGACTGAAGTACTTATTTGTTAAATAAATAGAAAAGTTAAAAGAAATATTTATTTGTTGAATAAATAGAAAAGTTAAAGGGAATATTTATTTGTTAAATAAATAGAAGCGAAAAGAGAATAGTTATTTGTTGAGTATACGAATAGAAAAAGAATCTATTCAAGGGAAGTAATTCAAAGGAATTATTCCAAAGGAATTATTCAAAAGAGAAAAGTCAAAGGAATTAATTCAAAAGAGTTAATCAACTAGAGTTAAACCGATTGGAGTTAAACTGTTAGAGTTAAACAGTTGGAGTTAAACTGTTAGAGTTAAACAGTTGGAGTTAAACTGTTAGAGTTAAACAGTTGGAGTTAAACTGTTAGAGTTAAACCGTTGAAGTTAAACGGTCAGAGTTAAACCGTAAAGTCAAACAGTTAGAGTTAGTTAGTTAGAGTTAACCAGTTAGAGTTATTCAGTTAGAGTTATCCAGTTAGAGTTATTCAGTTAAGATTAACCAGTTAGAGTTAATCAGTTAGAGTTAATCGTTTTGAGTCAAATCGAACTAGAGTTATTCAAATATAATAATCGAATAAGGGTTAATTGAATATTAGTTATTCAATTAGAATTGATCGAATCTAATTATTCGAGATAGAGTTAAAAATAGACAAAGTTATTTAAGGATGAATTTCCATTTAGCACGACTGCTAGCGTAATTCGCAGGGCTGCAGATAGCCTACGGCGGTCGGATGTTTCCTGGGGGAATCAGGCGTAACCATTGTGATCGCTGCGATCTAGAGTCAAGCAAATGGTGTTAAATCAAATAGTAATTAATCAATAGAAGTTAATTAAGTCGAGTTAGTCGAGTATTAGTAAATTAAGTAGGGTTAGTCAAAAAGGGAATTAATCGAATATCACCTATTCGAAGTAGAGTTATCGAATATAGTTTATTCGAGAAGAGTAATCGAATATAGTTCGTTCGAAGTGTGTTAAATCGAATATAGTTATTCGAAGGAGAGAATTATTGAATATGGTTTATTCGAAGTGAGATTTTTCGAATGTTAGTTATTCGAAGAAAAGGATTACGAATATTAGTTATTCGAACAGGGGAATCGAATATAGTTTATTCGAAAGAGAATTATCGAATAGTGATTATTCGAGAGTGAATCATACATGGAGATTCGATTATATCGAATCAAGGGAAGTAATGTTTACTTTCCATTTCAAATCAAGTTTTAATTATCTGTTAATAAAGTAGTTGGTTGTTTATTTATCCAAATTAAGATATGGAAATATATTTAAGTTAACATATTTTGAAAGCATGGAATTATAACATTTATAGTTATAATCAAATGATTCAGTAAAGGAAGTGGATTCATAAATAGAATCCGAGAGTTCGCAAGGAAGTTTCTTAAAGAGTGAAGTTTGAACTTTGTCTATTTCGAAGTTAGAAATGTTGTTCAGTTAAGGTCTGAGAGGTAATTATACCCCAACTTGATTGACTTCGTTTTTAACTAAGAAGTGGATAAAGTTCGATAGTGAAAAGTGGTTAAGTGAATTTAGTTAATGAGCGAAATGGTTGGTGTTGGCATAGCGATGTTTATTCAAACATCAGTTTAAACCCAATGAAGGAGATTTGGAAATGTCTTCCAAATGAAAATCAGAAATGTTTTCTGAATATAGAAAATGAGAAATGGAATTGTTTTCCATTGTTAATAACGTATATTTTCTAAATATAGTAAATAAGAAATATAGGAAAACAAGAATAAGGAAAAGGGTAAATTTATGATAATTTGATGATGAATGATGATTGATCGATAGAATTTCCATCTGGAAATAATATCGTTGTTTGCACACAGACATGTTTTCATTTGATAGTTAAATCACCGACTATCAAAGTTTTTGACCATTTTACGTTGTTAATATGGAGAGACCGGTTGGATTATTATCCAGAGAACCACTCCGTATTGGCATAAGCGTTGCGAATCAAGTATGCTGAATATATTGAAGACGGAGTTATGCAAGGGCTATCCTATTTACAGAATAGTGCCTTCGGTTTGTCCAGTCCCAGGACAAACGTGAATGGACGAATGTCTGACAGAGTATATTCAAAGGATCGCGTAAGTTGATCTCTTCAAACGTACTTACGTTTGGTGGCGGAGGAATTCGTTTCTCTTAGCTGTATACCCGTGGTATTTTTGGTGAAATCAATTTGTGATTTGGCGGGTATGACGATGTGGCATTCAAAGTAATGGAGGTGTGATCTGTCAAAAGATACGTTATGACCTCTAGCCTCATCAACCGGGAATTGACAAAAATCGGGCAGGCAGCATGGCTATGTGGGTCGCACCCATTAGGATGTATGATCACCTATCTAGAGAAATTCCAATTGCTTCTTTAATCTATCGATGCTGTCCCATTCGGGAGACGGTTGCTGATCCCAACCGTTGGTGATATATATTCGATACACTCAAGCGAAATGAGTGGTCGGTCATGTGAGGGCCGGGTTGCAAGATGTTCTTGTTGAACCCAGTGTATTCGCCTCTAGAGATACACTATCGGCAGGTGGTCCCATACCTTGTCAAAGTTGGAATCCAATCTCCAATAAGTGCCTGCGAGTTTGATTGTATATTATATATGTAGAGCGTGAGATGCAAGCGTTCTACTAGATTTTAATTACTTGTGATTAGACATTATTATAATATCAGATAATATATGATTTCCAAAGTGTTTTGGGTTATCGTAAGGTAAAAGCCATCCGTATTTATGAGTGGATTGGTCTTACGATTATCTTTTCTTTTGAAAAGGATTTTGAAAAGTTAAACCAAATGATTTGAGTTTACTCACACCAGTCCCATGACTGACCCAGAGTTTATTTTGTTTTGTTTTCCTTAAACTCTTGGGTGCCCAAATTTGTACGGGCAGTCAAGTAGTCAGGATTTACAGGTATGCTTGAAGAGCTTGGAGCAGGAGGCTTCAAGATTTTTCTAGCTATTGATTATTCCGCTGTGATGAAAGTGTTGTACTCTGATAATGGTATGATATACATATACTACTTTGATTTCAAGATATGTTGTCTATTATATTTTATTCGTTCCGCTGTGAGATTCGTGTTACTCTGATGTTGTTGTGTTCTTCTTCTTCTTCTGTTCTAATTTTCTATCTTATCTATCCTCACCCTCTAATTTCTTTCTTGGACTATCCGGTAATTTCGACTTTTGATTGTTCGATAGGTGTTATATATCGGATAACCAAGGTCGCTTTTTTCCCGGGTCGTTACAGTGGTATCAGAGCCAGGTTAAGTATTATCTTGGCTCTGTGGCGTGACTCAGTAGAGATAGGGTTAGTAATGCCCTAGACTGAGTTTGAGTGTATATATACGAGTGAACGTATTTGTTATTTGATATAAAATGATTTTATATTGTGGAGATTTATTGGTTGAGTTGTTTATGAATTCTGGTCGATCAGTTAGATCCACTGTATCGATAGGGGTTTATAAACGCTTGAATACGATGAACCGACATAGTATGTTTTGAAAAAAGGGGTAAATGAAATAATTTTACCCAAATTATATTTTGATATAAGAAAAGTAAGGATATTTGAAATTATTATATGTTGGATGTGTTGGTTGTGATTATAATCGGATAAGATTATAAAATGTGAAATAGTTATGTAAATAACAAATCAAAATTCATATAAGTGAAATATATGAAATCAGATGAATTAAATCTGAATTTAAGTTCAGAATTGGAATTAAAATTGCTAAAATTTGAATAAGCGTTGTAAATGGAATTAAATTGAATATATGTGAATTTTAAAATCCTGGGAGATTTTAAATTTGTTACAAGCATTGAAAAGGGATATTTTGAAATGAATTTCAAAATGAAAATGTTTAAAAATGGGTTTTGAAAGTGCTATAGTATTGAACTCACTTCGATAGCTGGAAAATAAATTCCGATGTTGATCCGGACATCATCGGTGCTCATTTTTGAGTTTGTAAGTGACGGATTACTACCAAAGATTTTGTTTTTAATTGTTTTGAAAAACCGAGTTGTTTTGATATTCCAAAGGGATATTTGATTTTTGGAAAAGGCAAAACTATTTGAAATTCCCAGGTACGGAATATTGAAATAAACACAAATTAAATAGAAATTTGTGAAAGCAAATTTGAAATTGAGTTGAAGCCAGTTCAGTGGAAATTGAGTTGAATTGAAATAAAATGGTATCAAGTAGAATTGGACTGAATTAGAGATAATCTGGGATAGAAATGGATGGTCGAGCAAGAAATTTGAATTGAGATTGGAATTGTAGTTTGATTGAAATTTGGCTTGGTTATAAGCGGATGGTCGTGTTGAAAATAAAAGTGATTGGGAGTTTGATTGGGATGATAGTGGTATATGCTAAATTGATAGTAGAATTGAATGCCGACAAAAAGGTACACGTATATATTCATATGAGTTTGATGAGATTTATGAGCCTGTTTGGCAAGCCACTTGGCTGTTTGATTTTCTTTTGGGTTGAAGAAGGTCTAGAGAGGCGAGTTGGAGTTTGAGCTATTGACCAGTACAAAGGAGGTGCTGGCGAAATTTTTTAGAAATTTCGAGTGTTAGGAAATTTTCAGAATTTTTGAAATTTTCGTTTATAGAAATAAATTATAAATTAATTAGAATTAATTGGTTTAGTGAAACCGGAGTAAATAAATATTTTTAACCTAGTTATAAAGTTCATTTTTTACCTTAGCAATTTCGAGGACGAAATTATTTTAAGGGGGAAAGAATGTAACGGCCCAGATTTTTTGACCATTTAGTTATTATTTAAAAATGTTTTTTTATTGTTTTGGAAGTTTAAATGGTTTAATTTCAATAATTTTGAATATTTTATGTTATTCCGAAATGGTAGAAATTTAGTGGATCTGCAATATAATGTGAACTGGCAGTATAAAAGGATAAATTTTTAATTTAAAATAGTACGTTTGCAAAGGATGTAGTAGCTAACGAACTCGGATTTCGATGAAATCAGTTTCATTAAATCCGAAATGATGAAATTAGGTAACCAACCAAGTTACGTCAAAAATGGCATCCGTATGTGGAAAAGAAAAAATAAAAAGCCAAAATTTGAACTAAATTTTGACGGTAATTGGAATTTGCTAATGCTAATGGCAAAACTGGAACCTGAGACCTATCCAGGAAAATTCTAAACATAGGATATTAGCTATATATGAAATCTGGGAAAATCCTATAACGGATATAGAAAGTTATTAAGGAAACAAAATTTAAATAAATTATTTGAAAATCTAAACGAACTCCGATTTTTGATTTGAATACATAAGATTGAAGTACGTTAAAAACCGGACCAGATGGTGGAAGAATTTCTGAAAACCGTTATCGTTTGATACTCCAACATGAGACCGGAAGGTGTTGAAACTAACACAAAACACTATTTTGAATTTGAATTTAAATTATTTGAAAGTTCAAACAAATTCAAAATTGATATATTTTTATATAGTATTGAAGAGCAAGAAAAATTGAACAACATGGTTGAAAAAGATTTTGGATAAGGTATCAATAAGTAAGTCAAATTAACGTCCGAATAGGGTTGAGAAAACACACTTTACTATTCATAAATTATTAAATTTATTTATAATTTAATTATTTTAAGGATTAATCCTAGCCATCCATTTTCGACCGTTGGATTCGCGCCACCTCAGCAATCCATGTGACTCCTTCGGCTATAAATACCCCCCCCCCTCTTCATTTTAAACTCACTCCCCCTCCTCCTCTTTCAAGCTTTGGCAATGGCAGAAATAATAATAAAATATTAGGAAATAGGGAAAAGGGAAGGAAGAGAGAAAGGAGGGCAAGACGGGGAGCTAGGGACTCTTAGGCAGAGGCTTGGGCTTATCGGGGTAAGTTTTTAAATAATATTTATTTATTTATTTATTTTTGTAATATATATATATAATAATTAAAATAGAATTTGTAAAAATAAATATCGGAACATTCTAAGGGTGACAGAGAGGATAGTGTCTAAGGCTTGAGTTTGGAAAATATAGTTTCCTGCTCTCCCTGGCTATCCCTAACTGATCCGACGAATGGGATGATTAATTTAAATTTTAAATTTTAAATTTAATTTGAATTTAAAACAGACCAGGGGCATTTTCGTAATTTTTAACCATAAACTTTAAAAGCTTATAACTTTTTCAAAACAAGTCGGATTTCCACGAAACAAGGACCGTTGGATTCTTATCGAAAAATACTTTAAAATGAGTAGAAGCAGATTTTTGATCCGGGTTAAAATTTTTAAGTTATAATTTAATGAATATTTTTAAATATTTTATTTGAAAATTAAATTAAATTAATATTAAAATGGTTTTTCAATTTAAAAAAAAAATTGGATATGGCTAGAGATGGGAAAGTAGGATTTTTTAGAAGGGCAGGGAAGGTAATTTGGCTAATAACGCAATTAGAAATTAATTAAGATAAAAATAATTTAATTAATTTAATTAAATATATATTCATTTAAATTAGGTAAATATTGTAAATAGCATAACTTTTGCATACATTAACGAAATTTAACGAAACAGGATCCATTGGGATCGTATGGACGAGCACTACGCAAGAGAACTGACCGCAAGTGGATTGGAGCTCGTTTGGATTTATGGTGAAATTTAACGTCTGAATCAAATCAATGACCAATTATCGTTATTCAACGATAAACCGTCCAAGGTGAGTAAATCTCACTAACTCTGAACACTTTATATTTTTATAAAGTATTTTTAAAACTGATAATTATTGGTTGAATTGCTGAGTGTTGATTGTTTGGTTGAACTGCTAGTCAATTGATTGAAAATACCGATATAGTTATATATATCGTTAACCGATGTTGATTTTGTTTATCAGAATACCTCATGTTGAAATGAAATTGATGTGAATTATATTGTGTAACATCTGTGGATGCAGGGAAACAGGTCGGAGGAATCCAACTGGATTCCTCAACATTTATTTACCGTTTTTCATATATTCTGATATATGATGTGTTATATCATCTGTTGTTGAACCTGTGTGTTTGGATGATGATTGAACCTTTTGATTTGGTATTTTTATACCATAAGTGATACTAGAAAGTGAAAAAGGATTTTCAAAGTTTATTTTGAAAATAAATTATTTATATAAAATCAATAGATTTTATATATAAAATCAAGAGAATTTCATGAGAGAAAATGATTATAGAATCAAAACATTTGTAAAAAAAAAAAAAAAAATATTGGTGAAATCAAATAGAAGGGAAAATATTGGTGAAATCAAATAGAAGGGAAAATATTGGTGGAATCAAATAGAAGGGAAATATTTGTGAAACGATTACAAATAGAAATAAAAAGGGAAACATTCGTAAAAGTATTTACAAATGGAATTGAAAAGGGAATATTCATGTAGGGAATAAAGAAAAGTTGACTGAAGTACTTATTTGTTAAATAAATAGAAAAGTTAAAAGAAATATTTATTTGTTGAATAAATAGAAAAGTTAAAGGGAATATTTATTTGTTAAATAAATAGAAGCGAAAAGAGAATAGTTATTTGTTGAGTATACGAATAGAAAAAGAATCTATTCAAGGGAAGTAATTCAAAGGAATTATTCCAAAGGAATTATTCAAAAGAGAAAAGTCAAAGGAATTAATTCAAAAGAGTTAATCAACTAGAGTTAAACCGATTGGAGTTAAACTGTTAGAGTTAAACAGTTGGAGTTAAACTGTTAGAGTTAAACAGTTGGAGTTAAACTGTTAGAGTTAAACAGTTGGAGTTAAACTGTTAGAGTTAAACCGTTGAAGTTAAACGGTCAGAGTTAAACCGTAAAGTCAAACAGTTAGAGTTAGTTAGTTAGAGTTAACCAGTTAGAGTTATTCAGTTAGAGTTATCCAGTTAGAGTTATTCAGTTAAGATTAACCAGTTAGAGTTAATCAGTTAGAGTTAATCGTTTTGAGTCAAATCGAACTAGAGTTATTCAAATATAATAATCGAATAAGGGTTAATTGAATATTAGTTATTCAATTAGAATTGATCGAATCTAATTATTCGAGATAGAGTTAAAAATAGACAAAGTTATTTAAGGATGAATTTCCATTTAGCACGACTGCTAGCGTAATTCGCAGGGCTGCAGATAGCCTACGGCGGTCGGATGTTTCCTGGGGGAATCAGGCGTAACCATTGTGATCGCTGCGATCTAGAGTCAAGCAAATGGTGTTAAATCAAATAGTAATTAATCAATAGAAGTTAATTAAGTCGAGTTAGTCGAGTATTAGTAAATTAAGTAGGGTTAGTCAAAAAGGGAATTAATCGAATATCACCTATTCGAAGTAGAGTTATCGAATATAGTTTATTCGAGAAGAGTAATCGAATATAGTTCGTTCGAAGTGTGTTAAATCGAATATAGTTATTCGAAGGAGAGAATTATTGAATATGGTTTATTCGAAGTGAGATTTTTCGAATGTTAGTTATTCGAAGAAAAGGATTACGAATATTAGTTATTCGAACAGGGGAATCGAATATAGTTTATTCGAAAGAGAATTATCGAATAGTGATTATTCGAGAGTGAATCATACATGGAGATTCGATTATATCGAATCAAGGGAAGTAATGTTTACTTTCCATTTCAAATCAAGTTTTAATTATCTGTTAATAAAGTAGTTGGTTGTTTATTTATCCAAATTAAGATATGGAAATATATTTAAGTTAACATATTTTGAAAGCATGGAATTATAACATTTATAGTTATAATCAAATGATTCAGTAAAGGAAGTGGATTCATAAATAGAATCCGAGAGTTCGCAAGGAAGTTTCTTAAAGAGTGAAGTTTGAACTTTGTCTATTTCGAAGTTAGAAATGTTGTTCAGTTAAGGTCTGAGAGGTAATTATACCCCAACTTGATTGACTTCGTTTTTAACTAAGAAGTGGATAAAGTTCGATAGTGAAAAGTGGTTAAGTGAATTTAGTTAATGAGCGAAATGGTTGGTGTTGGCATAGCGATGTTTATTCAAACATCAGTTTAAACCCAATGAAGGAGATTTGGAAATGTCTTCCAAATGAAAATCAGAAATGTTTTCTGAATATAGAAAATGAGAAATGGAATTGTTTTCCATTGTTAATAACGTATATTTTCTAAATATAGTAAATAAGAAATATAGGAAAACAAGAATAAGGAAAAGGGTAAATTTATGATAATTTGATGATGAATGATGATTGATCGATAGAATTTCCATCTGGAAATAATATCGTTGTTTGCACACAGACATGTTTTCATTTGATAGTTAAATCACCGACTATCAAAGTTTTTGACCATTTTACGTTGTTAATATGGAGAGACCGGTTGGATTATTATCCAGAGAACCACTCCGTATTGGCATAAGCGTTGCGAATCAAGTATGCTGAATATATTGAAGACGGAGTTATGCAAGGGCTATCCTATTTACAGAATAGTGCCTTCGGTTTGTCCAGTCCCAGGACAAACGTGAATGGACGAATGTCTGACAGAGTATATTCAAAGGATCGCGTAAGTTGATCTCTTCAAACGTACTTACGTTTGGTGGCGGAGGAATTCGTTTCTCTTAGCTGTATACCCGTGGTATTTTTGGTGAAATCAATTTGTGATTTGGCGGGTATGACGATGTGGCATTCAAAGTAATGGAGGTGTGATCTGTCAAAAGATACGTTATGACCTCTAGCCTCATCAACCGGGAATTGACAAAAATCGGGCAGGCAGCATGGCTATGTGGGTCGCACCCATTAGGATGTATGATCACCTATCTAGAGAAATTCCAATTGCTTCTTTAATCTATCGATGCTGTCCCATTCGGGAGACGGTTGCTGATCCCAACCGTTGGTGATATATATTCGATACACTCAAGCGAAATGAGTGGTCGGTCATGTGAGGGCCGGGTTGCAAGATGTTCTTGTTGAACCCAGTGTATTCGCCTCTAGAGATACACTATCGGCAGGTGGTCCCATACCTTGTCAAAGTTGGAATCCAATCTCCAATAAGTGCCTGCGAGTTTGATTGTATATTATATATGTAGAGCGTGAGATGCAAGCGTTCTACTAGATTTTAATTACTTGTGATTAGACATTATTATAATATCAGATAATATATGATTTCCAAAGTGTTTTGGGTTATCGTAAGGTAAAAGCCATCCGTATTTATGAGTGGATTGGTCTTACGATTATCTTTTCTTTTGAAAAGGATTTTGAAAAGTTAAACCAAATGATTTGAGTTTACTCACACCAGTCCCATGACTGACCCAGAGTTTATTTTGTTTTGTTTTCCTTAAACTCTTGGGTGCCCAAATTTGTACGGGCAGTCAAGTAGTCAGGATTTACAGGTATGCTTGAAGAGCTTGGAGCAGGAGGCTTCAAGATTTTTCTAGCTATTGATTATTCCGCTGTGATGAAAGTGTTGTACTCTGATAATGGTATGATATACATATACTACTTTGATTTCAAGATATGTTGTCTATTATATTTTATTCGTTCCGCTGTGAGATTCGTGTTACTCTGATGTTGTTGTGTTCTTCTTCTTCTTCTGTTCTAATTTTCTATCTTATCTATCCTCACCCTCTAATTTCTTTCTTGGACTATCCGGTAATTTCGACTTTTGATTGTTCGATAGGTGTTATATATCGGATAACCAAGGTCGCTTTTTCCCGGGTCGTTACAAAAATCCTGTATTGTCCTATTAATAATTCCTGCCTTACAGTACTCTGGTACATGATATGGTGTAGGGTACTTGTGGTGAAAAATCTTGAGTATTCAGCTTTTGAGTGGATCTGTTGTTTAAAGATATGCATATCTTTTTTTTTCTAACGCATTGTACATCTCTTAGCTGTTCAATTTGGCATGATTTTTTTTCTTTCTGCTACGCCTAGTCTGTTGTTTGTTTCCTATGCATATTTTCCACCGTTTAGCCGTGCACCTATCTGTTTGTATAAATATTTTTTTTCATTTCATTTTTTTTTCATTTTTTCATTTAACTGTTTATGATCTTTGGAGAGTTGATGTATGACCACATTTAATTTTCTAGCTGTGTGGCTGCGTACTACACAGTTTGTTTTACTATGTATATAGAGGAGCTGCGTTTTTATTGTTTTCTTGAATGGAACAACACATGCTGAAATCTATATTTAATATGAGTTGTCACATTCATTTTCCTTAGCTGTGCATACTGTTTATAGGAACATGGCTATATATATATATATGAATATATATATGAGCTGATTTCGTTGTACAGATATATGTATAAATATATATTTCTATTGTTTTTTTTCTTCTTTTCTTTTCTTTTATTTAGACTAATAGGTTTCTTGTTTTTTCCTCGCAGATCATACTGACGAGATGGATTCACCGGCTCGGCAAGACAAGAAAAACATGAAGAAGATGTTCTACAAAATGTTGTTTTTGTTTTGTAATTGTGAACTTGTATATAACATCATGTATATGTTTTTCTTTCCTTTGTTTTGTATACCAAAAGTATGAATACAATTTGATCAGATCCCATTTTCCAATTGTTTACTAAGAAGTGAAATTCGTTCCTTTCCAACCAATGTCAACGCTCATATACTAGTTACTTCTAGAGATATATCCAATATATCAAGAAAAAAATATGGTTGTTTGATACAAATAAGTAGCTATAAAACTATAAGCTAAAGTCAGCAATTGGTAATAAGTGACTGTACACTATAAGAAATGTTTGATTGTCATATATGAATAACTATATTAATTATATTCCACTATACCCTTCTCTAGATAAAATTACTAATAACTATATTAACTATACACAAGTTGCAAATATAAAAATAATTCCAAACACCCTATACACTTGTGGATTCAAAATGCATGTTCATGTTAATAACGCCGAACCGAGTGAACATGGATAAATATATATACGTTAATTTAAGTAACCAAATTAACGAAAAATAGATAAATATTCTCATATATTTAAAACAAATAAATTTCAATTTTAAATCAGTAAAAAAAATTCAAAACTCGACATAAAAATCCTAGTTTTAAATAATATTTCAGTTACATAAAAATCCTTTAATAAATCCGATTAAAATCCCTTAAAAATTTCAATATAATATATAAACAAATTTAAAATATTCGAATTTAAATGGTCGAAAAATCCGGGTCATTACAATATTATTGGACTGAAATAAAATTGTCAATTCAATAAAGAAATATAATTTTTGTTTATTTGAATTAGAATTTTCAATTCAATTAAAACATCACTTTGTTTACATTATTGAATTGAGTTAGAACTTTCAATTCAATATAAAATACATCACTTTTTGTGTTGATTGATAAAAACACCACCTTTGTTCTTGTTTGATTGTAGTAGAAAAAGATTACATTTTTTATTTCCTAATTTAGATGCAAATAAACATCGTAGAAAAAGACTTAAATTTTTTTATTTGCAAATTTAGATGCAAATAAATATCCTATTGAAAGTTGTATTTTATTTGCATTCTTTGATGCTAATAAAACATTGAATTAGAAGTTGCATTTTTATTTGCATTCTTTGATGCAAAATAAACACTGAAATTAAAATTTGCATTTTTATTTGCATTCTTTGATGCAATTAAAACAATGAAATAAAAGTTGAATTTTTATTTTTATCCTTTGATGCAAATAAAACATTGAATTAGAAGTTGCATTTTTATTTGCATTCTTTGATGCAAATAAAACATAAAATTTAAAGTTACATTTTTATTTGCATTTTAGATGCAAATAAAAAAGCATAGGTTAAGAAGTTACATTTTTAATGATATTTTAGATGTAAATAAAAGAATAGGATTAAAAGTATCATTTTTAGTTTTAAATTAGAGATAATAAAAGATAGGATTTTAAAGTTACATTTTTAGTTACATTCTAGCTGTAGCAAAAATGATAAGAATTGAAATATCAGTTTATTGTCAAATTAAAATGCGAATAAGAGAATACATCAAAAGTTATATTTTTATTTACAATTTAGATGTAAAGTCAAAAACTGCATTTTTAACAACATTTCGGATACGCAATTAAAGAATAGAATTTAAAGATTACATTTTTATGTAATATTTGTTTAATTAAAAAGAATAGAATTTAGAGATTACATTTTTATGTGATATTGTTTAAAAAAAAAGAATTGACATAAAGAAACATTTTTATTATCACTATAGTTGTAATGCAAAGAATAGATTTTAAAGTTGCATTTTTATTTATATCTTACATGCAATAAAAATAGGAGAGTTGAAAGTAACATTTTTGTTGTCATTTTTTATGAAATAAAAATAGTCATTTTTGTCAAAACATGTGCATTGAAATAAAAACAACATTTTTATCAAAGCATTCACTTTTGTCAATTTATACTAGTTGAAAGAAAACATTCACTCTTATCAATTTATATTAGTTGAAACAAAGTATGCACTTTTGTCTAATTATATTAGATGTATCAAAACACACATTTTGTCAAATATTCATTTTTGTCAAAATAGATTGTTAAAGCAAACTATATTTTTTTTTTCAAAATATATACTTTTGTCAAGATAGACTAGTTGAATCAAAATACACCTTTTTGGTTAAATGAACATTTTTGGCCAAATAGCTTAGTTGAACCAAAATATTTATTTTTGTCAAAAATACAATAGCTGAAACAAAAATTACCTTTTTCTAAATATTATTGTTGAAAACAAAAATCACATTTTTGTTAATTAGATTTGAAATAAAACAAAAATCACATTTTTGGGTTAAATAAAAGAGTTAAACACAAATAGTATTTTGTTAAATGGGTTTGTGTTATAAACAAAATATTCATTTGGTAAAATAGAATTGTTAGCAAAATGGATGTATCACTTCTTATACATTTTGTTGAAATAGAATTTATATGCAAATATAATAATCTTTTTTATATTTGCATAACATACAATAGAATTTATATGCAAATATAAAAATCCTTTTATTTGCAAACTTACGTTAGAATGTATATTCAAATATAAGAATCATATTATTGGCCAAAATATACATTAGAATGTATAGGTGAGTTAAAGTGACATCTTTATATGTTAATGCATACATTAGAATTTGTATGCAATTTAAAATAAACATTTTTATGTGTTAGGTTATACATTGAAAAACATATGCAAATGAGATTATTTCTTTTATGTGTTAAAGTTAAGAATAATTACATACAAATAAAGTATAATGAAAATTATCTTTTATTTGTCATCCGCAATAATTTCATAAAAATAAATTACATTCTACTAGATATTAGGAATGTATAAAGAAATTATACGAATCAAATATATTTTATTTCGGCATTAGAAATAATATATCATTTTTTATTCATCATCATCAACATGTTAGTAATATTAGAATTGGTTAAATTCATTAACCAATTATTTATTTATATGAACTATTGTTGGCTGAAAACCCCACACGGGTATTGGGATGATAATTGATATACACTAGTCCCAATATTTATTTGTATGTCAATCGATAGATTGACAGGCTGCGATGAGCGTTATTTTTTCATTTTAATGCCCACACGGTAGTGAATTTCACTCTGGATGTTGAATGGATGGTTTAATGATTATTTATCATTTGTTGTCATTTACATACGATGTATGAAATCCATATAACCGAAGCTATATGTTAAATGATTGAGTCGCTTTCCGATTCTGAAATATCTTTTATATAAAGAATATTTTAAACAAAGATTTTTTTTTAAAATAAAGAATATTTTTAAAAAGATATTGAGATAAAGAAATTGGATTTTGGGCTGTCGTGGATGGTGTCTTAAATAACACTGTTCTTAAACCCTATATGAAAGAATAAATCTTTTAACTAAGATTATTAGAGTTTCAAATTATATTTAGTATTGGAATAAATTGATATGTGAATTGGGTTTACCGTGAACTGTGTTTTTAAATGACATTTGTTCTCTAACTCAATTAACAGTGGAAATATGATTTAGAATTTATAAATCTTTTTATTAAGATTTAAAAAGAAATTTTCCAAAGTCAAGTTTTCCAATTTAATATATTAAATTGGAATTGAATGGAAATTCGATTGATAATAATCAAGATAGGCTTCTGTAAAGGAAGACTATTATTATATATGGAATTTAAAAGGCTTTGTCGTTATTCCATTTATATTAACGGTCTGGAACGGAAATTTATATCGATTTGATTTCTGTGAAAATTCCATATTTATCGGAAGGTAATTTTGGGTTTATCGTGAACTGTGTTTTAAATGACATTAGTTCTTTAACCCAGTTAAAGATAAGATTAATTTTCTTAAATTTGAATAACCATAAAGTAATGATTTTTGATATTAAAATCAAACTGGAGTTTGATGAATCTTTAAAAAGAAGATTTAAGAATAAATTTAAAAGAATTTATCTTTAATAAAATTAACGGGAACCTTTCCCTAATAATATGAATATTTTATTTAAAGAATATTCTGATTTTGAATGAGGTGTTGGATGTGTCTTTACGACCCTTGATTTTTAATTATAAAAATACGCAAGTTATTCGGAAAGACCGGGTTTAACCCATTCCGAATAATTACTACGACGATTAAAAGTCGAAGATATTGAAGACGGTGATTGAAGACCAGCGATCTTCACATCGAATGGACGACTACTGATGTCTGACATTGGGTTGCTCCCAGTAAAGGGTTAATAGTGGTAGTTTGTCCAGATGTACTTGTTGATTGTTCGAATACACGAGCACCTCACTTCCGTATTGGACATACGAGAGGCAGAATGTGACGGCAAGGAATTTCGCTCGGTCCGAACCAGTCGCTAAACCGACCCAGACCGTTCGAGACGCCCTATCGTTGAGAACACGACAAAATAGAACGCATATAGAAGAACATTTCACTGTATATTACAACAATGCATCAGATTACAAGAATATACAGAGCATAAATGAATATTACACCGAAATATCAGAGATTTAAATTACATTTAAATACATCGCAGCGGAAAATAATACAATACACAACTAGAATGAGATATACGGATACAAAGCTTTCCGGATATCGTTCCAGCTGTAAACCAGGATCTGTGAATATAAATCTGCAAAACCAAAACTACTAGCTGCCCGTGTCAAAATAAGGGCACCCAGAGTTTAGGTTAAAACAATAAACTCCAGGTCAGTCATGTGACTGGTGTGAGAACTAAAACAGTTATTAATCTTTAGTTTAAAGTTAGGTAAATCAAGGGACCACGCCGTATAATACGGAACGGGTTTCCTCCGAAGAATACCAGTGCATAAAACAAACAGCGCGATGCTAAATAAAGAAAAATGAAGCTGTTATAAGACCCAGGTCCTATCACACAATGCAACGCAAGCCGGGGGATAGGGTTTTCCCTTATAACAGCCAAAGAATGCTTGATACGTTTAAAACAAATCATTTGATACTATTATAAGTGCATAGTGTATAAAACAACTTCAAATCATAAGTATCAATCATAGACGACATGAGCGTCCCATGCCACTATGTCGCCATGTATAGGTTTACAAATAAAACCGCAAATGTCACGTATTTGGAAATGGATTTCCATCTATGAACCGAGGCAAAAGATAGTCCTCAACCGATTCGAGACAATCTAGCCCATGTCTCAGGAACAACCGCAACTGCCCCATGGAGCGACAGGGCCGGTTCACCGATGTGGATTATTATGCCTGAACACTACGTCTCCCCACCCTATGGGGTGTAAGTCTGGTCCGTCAGCCGACCAGAATGCATCGGCCGAAACCGATATAACCGAGGCGCCTCGCAACCGCAACAACGACATAAGTCAAACTCGTCAGGGCGTGTAAAACCACTGACGCCACTTCTAGCTAGAAAGAAACGCAAGTCCTCCCTGAGGTCCGTCCCCCGTTTTTGGTTCATACCGGGTGTGAAACACGCGAGGTAAACGTTACACAAAGCTACGCCACAAAGGCCGTGCTTTGATCATCACCACAAGACTTTGCTTTTCAACAGAAGCCTCGATCAATTGCCACTTAGGCATGCCACACATGCAATTCACTCCATGCGTTTGATATCCATCAGTATATAACCCCTGAGCTCGTACGTCTCAGAGAAGGGCGTTAAGCAAGAGAATAAATTCTCTGCCGCCAAACAGATATATATTTAATAGAGATCAATCACACAGACTAAAATCCAATGTCAGACACACAGTCCATTTACAAGTCCGTTCTGGGTCTGAACGAAACCAGAGGCACCTAGTACCCCGCATATCCATCGATCTCCAAGTACGTCTGGACGATCACTAACTGTTTCCATCTTCTTGGGTGTACAGCCCAATCAAGATCATCAGTAATTACCCAAACGACGTGAAGACCTCCGGTCTTCGACCATCGTCTTCATCTTCGACTTATCGTCGTATCAGTTATTCAGAATGGGATAAACCCGGTCTTTCCGAATAACTCGCGTATATTTTAAATAAGTGTTACACAAACACAACATACGCCTCATTCCAATTCATCAGTCACTAACCATAAATTAATCAAGAGAATAATTTCCCAAACATTAACCCCGAAGGCCGAAACCAACATCAGATCAATATCCAGGAAACCATTCTGCTTAGCTAACCGACAGTTAGTTTCTGAATTTCACATTCATAGGGAAAGGTTCCCATTAATTTTATCCAAGATAAATTTCTTGAATTTATTCTTCTTTTGAATTTCGATTCAACTAGTCGAGATTAACGAACCTTACCGAAGTAATCATTGGTTTTAATTTCCCAATCCCAACCTATTTATCCCATGAAGTAAAACTGGTAATACTTCATATCTAACACCACAGTGTTATCGGTAAATTCAATTACCATTTCACGTTCAAATCTAATTAAAGATTTAACTATCGCCTGGAGCAAAACTGGCGATACTCCATTTCGATTGTTTCAATCTAATTAAAGATTCATTAAAACTCCACTTAGTTTTAATCGTTAACTGGGTTAAAGAATCAGTGTCATTTAAAACACGATTCACGATAAACCCCAAAATCACATTCATTAATTATCGGGTTAAAGAACGAGTGTTATTTAAAACACTGTCCACGATAAACCCAAAAATCAATATCGATTTAATTCCAATTAAATATTATTTAATTGGTACACTTCATTAAATCTAAATAAAAGATTTAATCTTTTCTCAACTGGGTTCAAGAACAGTGTTAGTGAAGACACCATTCACGACAAACCCAAATCACATTTGATATTCAATATAAGGCTCTGAATAGAAAATATATCGGCTTATATTCAATATCAAATTCTACGATTAACAAATGTCGTATTGGAAATAACGATATAAATATATCTTTCAAATTTCCATAACAACATCTGTATAATCACGAATTCCAACATCGAAATATTCCGAAGACAATTTCGATTCAAATCCACTCCAATGCAATCATTGGAAATTTTGGTTATTTTTAAAACCCTTTTCAAATTCAATTTATTTATTTAAAAATAAATAGAATTATAATTCTAGTTCAAAACTAGTTCATTTCGATAAAAATCTATTTTTATCCTTTCAAATATGGAGTTTTTCATCCCAAATCTTCACAAATCATTTCTTATGATTTTACACAAATTATTACTATTTTTAGTAATTTTATCAAGGACCGTACAGTCGATTTCCATCAATGGCCATCGAACTGCACTTACAGCGACCTTTTTCAAATTTGATTTGGACATAATTCCAAATCCAACCGTTAGATTTCTAATTTCTAATATTCGTTAGAAAGCTCTTTTCGATACGAACCCAACGGTTCCGGTTTTAGGAGAATCCGACGGTCGGATCTCCCGCAATGTCCGTTTGAAATAAATGGTCGAAATTCGCGAACTGCCGCGGCGCGGCGCGTTCTATTCAGGCCATTATATTATATATATAATATATATATAATATATTTCGTCGATTTCTATTTAAAACGAATTATATAAATAGTTTTAAATTTGGTTCAAAAGCAATTTCAACTTTCTTTTCAATTCAAATCAAAATTGAATTCTTCTTTATAAATTCGTTTTAAAATTCATTTCTATTCAATTCAAATTTTAATTCAATTTGAATTCATTTCAATTCGCTTTCAATTCAATTTGAATTCGTTTTCAATTCAATTCATTTCGAAATCGTTTTCAATTCAATTCATTTCGAAATCGTTTTCAATTCAATTCATTTCGAAATCGTTTTCAATTCAATTCATTTCGAAATCGTTTTCAATTCAATTCATTTCGAAATCGTTTTCAATTCATTTCATTTCGAAATCGTTTTCAATTCATTTCATTTCGAAATCGTTTTCAATTCATTTCATTTCGAAATCGTTTTCAATTCATTTCATTTCGAAATGAATAAAATCGATATAAATATCGTTCACGTCAAAATGGCGTCAATCTAATCAACACGGCTTCATAAATTTCTATTTTCAAATATTCTATTTCAAATATTTCTTTTTCAAAATAGTTGTTATTATCAAAATATTTCGTTCAACACATGACCAATCTCAATGAATGAGTACTGTCAACACATGAACTTTTATTTTATATCGATAAAGGTGCAAATTTTATTACTAAAATATTTCGTTCAACACATGACCAATCTCAATGAATGAGTACTGTCAACACATGAACTTTTATTTTATATCGATAAAGGTGCAAATTTTATTACTAAAATATTTCGTTCAACACATGACCAATCTCAATGGATGAGTACTGTCAACACATGAACTTTTATTTTATATCGATAAAGGTGCAAATTTTATTACTAAAATATTTCGTTCAACACATGACCAATCTCAATGGATGAGTACTGTCAACACATGAACTTTTATTTTATAATATTCTTTATTTTTCAAATTGGAATGAGGCCCAATCAATTACCATATAAAGTTAATTATATGGATTTTCATACAACACATGTATATAATAGCATGGAAAAATAATCAACCATCAACCAAAGTGCACTACACTGTATAAGCATCAAATATAGATATCTAACGCTTATAACAGCCTGTCAATCAATCGATCGACATATTTAATCAATTAGGATGAGTGAACTTCAAATTTCATCCCAATACCCGTGTGGGGTTTCAAACAATCAAACACAGATTTTATTTGTGCAGTTGGGCGATGTGTAAAAGTTATCGTCCCAATCAATGTCACTCAAATAAGTGTACATAAACAAACCGTCCGGTTTGTAAATGAATATTTTATTTATTCACATTCACGTTAAAAATTATATTTTTAACGATAAAACATTTTATTCCAACATATGAATTTCTATTCAGTTCATTCTTTAAATAAAATGATATTTTTATTTTTCTAACTTATTTTAGAAAATTTCGGCGGCATAACGGCACGATACTAGAAATGGGACAAGGCCTAGCCTTATCCCCGGTCTAGTGAAGGCCCACGCCATTCACACATCAATCATATCTATTTCATTTCACCAAACTATTCAAATCAACCCAAACAATCTAACTAACAACACAGCCAAACAAACAAGTCCTTGGTCTGTGGACGATTGTGTCGGGTGCTACTAAGCACCGTCTGCATTCTAGTATATATATATATATATAACTAGAAAAATTAAATTGAAAGGTGAGAAATTCTCACAGATAGCTATCCAATCATCTTGACTCTCCTTTGATATAAAGCTTCTTCGTTCTCGCCTTTTTGTCACCTTCGTTATCCGCTTTCACTACATATGCAAGAATCGAATTTTTTACTTCGCTTTTCAATATATAAAAATCACATTTTTAATTCGAAGTTCAACATATAAAAATCATATTTTTAATTCGAAGTTCAACATATAAAAATCATATTTTTAATTCGAAGTTCAACATATAAAAATCATATTTTTAATTCGAAGTTCAACATATAAAAATCATATTTTTAATTCGAAGTTCAACATATAAAAATCATATTTTTAATTCGAAGTTCAACATATAAAAATCATATTTTTAATTCGAAGTTCAACATATAAAAATCATATTTTTAATTCGAAGTTCAACATATAAAAATCATATTTTTATTTCGCTATTTTCCATATAAAGATTTCGCCTTTTCATAAATAAAGATTTCGCCTTTATGAAAATATAGATTTTATTTTCATTTCATCACTTATAAAAATTATATTTTTAACTCTCTTCATAAACAAAAATCATATTTTGACATCATCTATATAGTAAAGACTATATTTTTAATACTTTAAAAATATAAAAATCATATTTTTAATACTTTAAAAATATAAAAATCATATTTTTATCTTTTCAAATATAAAAGATTACATTTTATAACTTTTTTTTTCTTCTACAGACCGATGGGAGGGAGAGAAATAGAAAAGGGGCGTTGACCGGGCTTGTAAGGGGAAAGGGCTTGGCCCATTTTATTTAAATATTTATATTTAATCCCAAAAAGTACAGTTTTCGTTCCGACTCAGAATCGAACACAACGACTGTCGCCTCTAGGGTAATACCCCCATTCCGAACACAATGGAATATGTATCGCAAGCTGATTCGACTGTTTCGAATAGTTTCCGTTGAATTTACATTTAAATCACTATATTGAATTTTAAACGTACATTTCAATTTACCGGGGTCACATACTAACTAGAAAAATTCCAAAAAAATATTTTCTAGCTTCGTATTGACGATACGGTCCTAACAAAACTAATTTCGTCGAATTCTGAGACCGTTAGAAAAATGGCCAATTTCCAGTCGATTAAAATCAACTGAAACTGGTCAAACGCGTTTTCCTTTGCCACGCTCACATATTGATTCGAAAAATTATGAAATTTGAAAGCTAGCAATAATTTGACACTGCGGATCCAACAAAACTGGTTTCGTCGAAATCCGAGGTCGTTTGCAAAATGTCCATTTTTAAGGGCCTGAATTCCATAGCGACTATTCAGAATTTTCAACTGGACATATCTTATCATTTAAAAAGTGAAATCTCAGTTTGTTAACTTCGTTGGAAAGATATCGTCAATTAGATCCTAATGTTTTTGGTTTCACTAAAATCCGGATTGTTTTGCACCCGATACATTCAATTGAAGTTTGAAATCGAATTATCGAACTACCGCGCCATTTTCAATTCTTTTTATAATTATTTATATTCTAACGACGACGTATAAAAAAAAAATACGTCGAATTCTATTCAAAAATAAATTTCTCGTCGTTTTTATTTAAAATAATTCATTTTAAATAATCAAAATTCGCTAAAATCGCCAAAATAAAAATTTCAAACTGGCTCGCATTTTACGGGTTGTTACAATCTCCCCCACTCAAAACTTTTCGTCCCCGAAAAGGAACAAAGTCGAAAGTGGTTTGATTAATCAACTCTACGTTCGATCAGGCTTCCATTCTCCAACTCTCTAGTTTCTGAGAATTTTCAAAATTTCAAAAATTTGGCTAACACCCTAAATTTTCGAAAAATTTCGCCATAACCTCCCCTGCACCGGGAGCATCGGGGAATTTCAAATAGCTTCCCCGGTCCTTCAGATCTCAAAAAGAAAAAGAAAAAGCCAAGCGGCTAGCCAATAGGCTCACAAAATCATCATCACCCAAACAAAACAGGAAATTATGTAGTAAACATGTACCTATTTGTCGGGCAAACAAATTTTATTCTTCGGCTCTAGCCTCCTTGCTATGACCTGTTCAATGATATACATGTACATGCAAGCATATGCGATCAAATTTCAATACAATTCAATATTTGGTTCAATTAGGCATAATGGTTCAAAATTATCAAACAAATAAACAAACAACACAAACATCAATCAATTAGTGAATTAGAGTTTCAAATTGATAATTTTGATACATATACAAAAATCATGTTCTTGATGCCAAATCACAACCATAGGCCCTATCTAATTTTTGGTTCTCACACCAGTCAATAGGAAATATATAGATATCACACCTTCGTTACTCGAACATGAATACTAATGACGACTAGTCAATCATCAGAATCATCTTCGGGCCACTAGAGTATGATTCTATATCTATCCAGTATATTAAAACTTCGAACACACGCGGATCAGACGTATACGCAAAATCTATATATACTGGACTGTCCAACTCAATATAAATAGATAATCAAATACGAATAATTGATTTAAATTTTCAAAACAAAAATTTGTTTTCACTTTCAAAAAAATATACTCTTCACACTCGTTCTAGGATACTACTGATCCCATCTCTAACGAGTCATTCTCGTTGGATATTACTAATCCAATTTCTGATGAATTCTTTCGTACGGTTCTAATGTGTCTTGTTCTCTAGCTTTGTAAACCAAAGCTCTGATACCAACTGTGACGGCAAGGAATTTCGCTCGGTCCGAACCAGTCGCTAAACCGACCCAGACCGTTCGAGACGCCCTATCGTTGAGAACACGACAAAATAGAACGCATATAGAAGAACATTTCACTGTATATTACAACAATGCATCAGATTACAAGAATATACAGAGCATAAATGAATATTACACAGAAATATCAGAGATTTAAATTACATTTAAATACATCGCAGCGGAAAATAATACAATACACAACTAGAATGAGATATACGGATACAAAGCTTTCCGGATATCGTTCCAGCTGTAAACCAGGATCCTGTGAATATAAATCTGCAAAACCAAAACTACTAGCTGCCCGTGTCAAAATAAGGGCACCCAGAGTTTAGGTTAAAACAATAAACTCCAGGTCAGTCATGTGACTGGTGTGAGAACTAAAACAGTTATTAATCTTTAGTTTAAAGTTAGGTAAATCAAGGGACCACGCCGTATAATACGGAACGGGTTTCCTCCCAAGAATACCAGTGCATAAAACAAACAGCGCGATGCTAAATAAAGAAAAATGAAGTTGTTATAAGACCCAGGTCCTATCACACAATGCAACGCAAGCCGGGGGATAGGGTTTTCCCTTATAACAGCCAAAGAATGCTTGATACGTTTAAAACAAATCATTTGATACTATTATAAGTGCATAGTGTATAAAACAACTTCAAATCATAAGTATCAATCATAGACGACATGAGCGTCCCATGCCACTATGTCGCCATGTATAGGTTTACAAATAAAACCGCAAATGTCACGTATTTGGAAATTGGATTTCCATCTATGAACCGAGGCAAAAGATAGTCCTCAACCGATTCGAGACAATCTAGCCCATGTCTCAGGAACAGCCGCAACTGCCCCATGGAGCGACAAGGCCGGTCCACCGATGTGGATTATTATGCCTGAACACTACGTCTCCCCACCCTATGGGGTGTAAGTCTGGTCCGTCAGCCGACCAGAATGCATCGGCCGAAACCGATATAATCGAGGCGCCTCGCAACCGCAACAACCACATAAGTCAAACTCGTCAGGGCGTGTAAAACCACTGACGCCACTTCTAGCTAGAAATAAACGCAAGTCCTCCCTGAGGTCCGTCTCCCGTTTTTGGTTCATACCGGGTGTGAAACACGCGAGGTAAACGTTACACAAAGCTACGCCACAAAGGCCGTGCTTTGATCATCACCACAAGACTTTGCTTTTCAATAGAAGCCTCGATCAATTGCCACTTAGGCATGCCACACAGGCAATTCACTCCATGCGTTTGATATCCATCAGTATATAACCCCTGAGCTCGTACATCTCAGAGAAGGGCGTTAAGCAAGAGAATAAATTCTCTGCCGCCAAACAGATATATATTTAATAGAGATCAATCACACAGACTAAAATCCAATGTAAGACACACAGTCCATTTACAAGTCCGTTCTGGGTCTGAACGAAACCGGAGGCACCTAGTACCCCGCATATCCATCGATCTCCAAGTACGTCTGGACGATCACTAACTGTTTCCATCTTCTTGGGTGTACAACCCAATCAAGATCATCAGTAATTACCCAAACGACGTGAAGACCTCCGGTCTTCGACCATCGTCTTCATCTTCGACTTATCGTCGTATCAGTTATTCAGAATGGGATAAACCCGGTCTTTCCGAATAACTCGCGTATATTTTAAATAAGTGTTACACAAACACAACATACGCCTCATTCCAATTCATCAGTCACTAACCATAAATTAATCAAGAGAATAATTTCCCAAACATTAACCCCGAAGGCCGAAACCAACATCAGATCAATATCCAGGAAACCATTCTGCTTAGCTAACCGACAGTTAGTTTCTGAATTTCACATTCATAGGGAAAGGTTCCCATTAATTTTATCCAAGATAAATTTCTTGAATTTATTCTTCTTTTGAATTTCGATTCAACTAGTCGAGATTAACGAACCTTACCGAAGTAATCATTGGTTTTAATTTCCCAATCCCAACCTATTTATCCCATGAAGTAAAACTGGTAATACTTCATATCTAACACCACAGTGTTATCGGTAAATTCAATTACCATTTCACGTTCAAATCTAATTAAAGATTTAACTATCGCCTGGAGCAAAACTGGCGATACTCCATTTCGATTGTTTCAATCTAATTAAAGATTCATTAAAACTCCACTTAGTTTTAATCGTTAACTGGGTTAAAGAATCAGTGTCATTTAAAACACGGTTCACGATAAACCCCAAAATCACATTCATTAATTATCGGGTTAAAGAACGAGTGTTATTTAAAACACTGTCCACGATAAACCCAAAAATCAATATCGATTTAATTCCAATTAAATATTATTTAATTGGTACACTTCATTAAATCTAAATAAAAGATTTAATCTTTTCTCAACTGGGTTCAAGAACAGTGTTAGTGAAGACACCATTCACGACAAACCCAAATCACATTTGATATTCAATATAAGGCTCTGAATAGAAAATATATCGGCTTATATTCAATATCAAATTCTACGATTAACAAATGTCGTATTGGAAATAACGATATAAATATATCTTTCAAATTTCCATAACAACATCTGTATAATCACGAATTCCAACATCGAAATATTCCGAAGACAATTTCGATTCAAATCCACTCCAATGCAATCATTGGAAATTTTGGTTATTTTTAAAACCCTTTTCAAATTCAATTTATTTATTTAAAAATAAATAGAATTATAATTCTAGTTCAAAACTAGTTCATTTCGATAAAAATCTATTTTTATCCTTTCAAATATGGAGTTTTTCATCCCAAATCTTCACAAATCATTTCTTATGATTTTACACAAATTATTACTATTTTTAGTAATTTTATCAAGGCCCGTACAGTCGATTTCCACCAATGGCCATCGAACTGCACTTACAGCGACCTTTTTCAAATTTGATTTGGACATAATTCCAAATCCAACCGTTAGATTTCTAATTTCTAATATTCGTTAGAAAGCTCTTTTCGATACGAACCCAACGGTTCCGGCTTTAGGAGAATCCGACGGTCGGATCTCCCGCAATGTCCGTTTGAAATAAATGGTCGAAATTCGCGAACTGCCGCGGTGCGGCGCGTTCTATTCAGGCCATTATATTATATATATAATATATATATAATATATTTCGTCGATTTCTATTTAAAACGAATTATATAAATAGTTTTAAATTCGGTTCAAAAGCAATTTCAACTTTTCTTTTCAATTCAAATCAAAATTGAATTCTTCTTTATAAATTCGTTTTAAAATTCATTTCTATTCAATTCAAATTTTAATTCAATTTGAATTCATTTCAATTCGCTTTCAATTCAATTTGAATTCGTTTTCAATTCAATTCATTTCGAAATCGTTTTCAATTCAATTCATTTCGAAATCGTTTTCAATTCAATTCATTTCGAAATCGTTTTCAATTCAATTCATTTCGAAATCGTTTTCAATTCAATTCATTTCGAAATCGTTTTCAATTCAATTCATTTCGAAATCGTTTTCAATTCATTTCATTTCGAAATCGTTTTCAATTCATTTCATTTCGAAATCGTTTTCAATTCATTTCATTTCGAAATCGTTTTCAATTCATTTCATTTCGAAATGAATAAAATCGATATAAATATCGTTCACGTCAAAATGGCGTCAATCTAATCAACACGGCTTCATAAATTTCTATTTTCAAATATTCTATTTCAAATATTTCTTTTTCAAAATAGTTGTTATTATCAAAATATTTCGTTCAACACATGACCAATCTCAATGAATGAGTACTGTCAACACATGAACTTTTATTTTATATCGATAAAGGTGCAAATTTTATTACTAAAATATTTCGTTCAACACATGACCAATCTCAATGAATGAGTACTGTCAACACATGAACTTTTATTTTATATCGATAAAGGTGCAAATTTTATTACTAAAATATTTCGTTCAACACATGACCAATCTCAATGGATGAGTACTGTCAACACATGAACTTTTATTTTATATCGATAAAGGTGCAAATTTTATTACTAAAATATTTCGTTCAACACATGACCAATCTCAATGGATGAGTACTGTCAACACATGAACTTTTATTTTATAATATTCTTTATTTTTCAAATTGGAATGAGGCCCAATCAATTACCATATAAAGTTAATTATATGGATTTTCATACAACACATGTATATAATAGCATGGAAAAATAATCAACCATCAACCAAAGTGCACTACACTGTATAAGCATCAAATATAGATATCTAACGCTTATAACAGCCTGTCAATCAATCGATCGACATATTTAATCAATTAGGATGAGTGAACTTCAAATTTCATCCCAATACCCGTGTGGGGTTTCAAACAATCAAACACAGATTTTATTTGTGCAGTTGGGCGATGTGTAAAAGTTATCGTCCCAATCAATGTCACTCAAATAAGTGTACATAAACAAACCGTCCGGTTTGTAAATGAATATTTTATTTATTCACATTCACGTTAAAAATTATATTTTTAACGATAAAACATTTTATTCCAACATATGAATTTCTATTCAGTTCATTCTTTAAATAAAATGATATTTTTATTTTTCTAACTTATTTTAGAAAATTTCGGCGGCATAACGGCACGATACTAGAAACGGGACAAGGCCTAGCCTTATCCCCGGTCTAGTGAAGGCCCACGCCATTCACACATCAATCATATCTATTTCATTTCACCAAACTATTCAAATCAACCCAAACAATCTAACTAACAACACAGCCAAACAAACAAGTCCATGGTCTGTGGACGATTGTGTCGGGTGCTACTAAGCACCGTCTGCATCCTAGTATATATATATATAACTAGAAAAATTAAATTGAAAGGTGAGAAATTCTCACAGATAGCTATCCAATCATCTTGACTCTCCTTTGATATAAAGCTTCTTCGTTCTCGCCTTTTTGTCACCTTCGTTATCCGCTTTCACTACATATGCAAGAATCGAATTTTTTACTTCGCTTTTCAATATATAAAAATCACATTTTTAATTCAAAGTTCAACATATAAAAATCATATTTTTAATTCGAAGTTCAACATATAAAAATCATATTTTTAATTCGAAGTTCAACATATAAAAATCATATTTTTAATTCGAAGTTCAACATATAAAAATCATATTTTTAATTCGAAGTTCAACATATAAAAATCATATTTTTAATTCGAAG
Source organism: Allium sativum (assembly GCA_030737875.1). Lineage (NCBI taxonomy): Eukaryota > Viridiplantae > Streptophyta > Magnoliopsida > Asparagales > Amaryllidaceae > Allium > Allium sativum. The sequence goes on along the minus strand of CM060918.1, from coordinate 616,766,338 downwards.
TTCAACATATAAAAATCATATTTTTAATTCGAAGTTCAACATATAAAAATCATATTTTTAATTCGAAGTTCAACATATAAAAATCATATTTTTAATTCGAAGTTCAACATATAAAAATCATATTTTTAATTCGAAGTTCAACATATAAAAATCATATTTTTATTTCGCTATTTTCCATATAAAGATTTCGCCTTTTTATAAATAAAGATTTCGCCTTTATGAAAATATAGATTTTATTTTCATTTCATCACTTATAAAAATTATATTTTTAACTCTCTTCATAAACAAAAATCATATTTTGACATCATCTATATAGTAAAGACTATATTTTTAATACTTTAAAAATATAAAAATCATATTTTTAATACTTTAAAAATATAAAAATCATATTTTTATCTTTTCAAATATAAAAGATTACATTTTATAACTTTTTTTCTTTTTCTTCTACAGACCGATGGGAGGGAGAGAAATAGAAAAGGGGCGTTGACCGGGCTTGTAAGGGGAAAGGGCTTGGCCCATTTTATTTAAATATTTATATTTAATCCCAAAAAGTACAGTTTTCGTTCCGACTCAGAATCGAACACAACGACTGTCGCCTCTAGGGTAATACCCCCATTCCGAACACAATGGAATATGTATCGCAAGCTGATTCGACTGTTTCGAATAGTTTCCGTTGAATTTACATTTAAATCACTATATTGAATTTTAAACGTACATTTCAATTTATCGGGGTCACATACTAACTAGAAAAATTCCAGAAAATATTTTCTAGCTTCGTATTGACGATACGGTCCTAACAAAACTAATTTCGTCGAATTCTGAGACCGTTAGAAAAATGGCCAATTTCCAGTCGATTAAAATCAACTGAAACTGGTCAAACGCGTTTTCCTTTGCCACGCTCACATATTGATTCGAAAAATTATGAAATTTGAAAGCTAGCAATAATTTGACACTGCGGATCCAACAAAACTGGTTTCGTCGAAATCCGAGGTCGTTTGCAAAATGTCCATTTTTAAGGGCCTGAATTCCATAGCGACTATTCAGAATTTTCAACTGGACATATCTTATCATTTAAAAAGTGAAATCTCAGTTTGTTAACTTCGTTGGAAGGATATCGTCAATTAGATCCTAATGTTTTTGGTTTCACTAAAATCCGGATTGTTTTGCACCCGATACATTCAATTGAAGTTTGAAATCGAATTATCGAACTACCGCGCCATTTTCAATTCTTTTTATAATTATTTATATTCTAACGACGACGTATAAAAAAAATATATACATCGAATTCTATTCAAAAATAAATTTCTCGTCGTTTTTATTTAAAATAATTCATTTTAAATAATCAAAATTCGCTAAAATCGCCAAAATAAAAATTTCAAACTGGCTCGCATTTTACGGGTTGTTACACAGAATAAGGTGTCTCCGGTTTCGTTCAAACCCAGAACAGACTTGTAAATAGATGTGTGTCTAACATTGAATTTCATTCCTTGTAAATTAAATTGATTTCTATTTAATATATATCTGAGGTGGCGGAGAATTTATTCTCTTGTTTAACACCCTTCTCTAAGACGTACGACCTCAGAGGTTATATATTGGTAGTTATCGATCGCATGGTGTGGATTGTCAATGTGGCACGCCAAGATACAAATGATCGAGGCTTTTGTTGAAAAGCAGAGCCTTGTGGTTGATGATCAAAGCATTGCCTAATTCTGCATAGCTTTGTGTATAGCGTTACTTCGCGAGCCTCACACCCCGGTATGAACCAGAAACGGGAGAAGGACCCTAGGGAGAACATGCGTTTCTTTCTAGCTAGAAGTGGTGTCTGTGGTTTTACACGCCCAGATATTTTACTTATGTGGATGTTGGAAAGCGAGGTACCTCGGATTTGAGTCCCTAGTGGCTCTATTTTACACCCCATAGGGCAGGGAGACGTATTGTTCAGGCATAACTAATCCACTAACATATTTGTGAACCGACCCTGGTGCTCCTTGGTGCAGTTGCGGCTGTATCCTAAGACACGGGCTAGAGTGTCTCGAATTCGGTAAGGACTATCTTTTGCCTTGGTTCATGATGGAAATCCAACTTCCAATATGACACCATTCGGTTTTGATTGTATTACTAGTATGGCGACATAGTATATGGTAGCTATGCCTCTATGATTAATACATTATGATTGAAATATTTTTGAAAACATGTATACACTATAATAATAACAACTCCGTTTTATCGTATCAAGCATTTTTGACCATTATAAGGTAAAACTCTACCCTTTGGTTTGTGTTGCATTGTGTAATGGGACTTGAGTCTTATAATGGTTTCATTTTTCTAAAAAGCATTGCGTTGTTTAACGATTTACTTTATATTTATGCAATGGCAATCCAATGGAGTAAACCCATTCCGCGTTAACGGCGTGGTCCTCTGATTAGCCTTATTATTAGATAAGTTAAGTAAAGATTTCTCATACCAGTCCCATGACTAACCCGTAGTTTGTTTCACTTTGCAAACTCGGGTGCCCTCTTTTCCACATGGGCAGTTAGTGATTTGCTTTGCAGATATTTATCTTTTGAGCAGGATTCTGGATTGATGCTTAAAGCTGTGTCTAGAGAATTTATAGTCTTCCACTGTAATGTACTGAATTTATTGTAATTTATCTTCCATTGTATTATTATATTATTCGATGTACTCTGATATTCTGTACTCTGATGTAACATTATTGTAATGTTTTATTAAAGTCTTATGTATTTGTTCTAATGTGTTGTATTCCCAAAGTTAAAGTATTCATGGATTTTCAACCTTTGGATCAGACCTGTGTGGTTTATGGTTGATTCAAAGGGCGGGGAATTTCGGGTCTTTATATTGGCTCTATAGCGTAACTCGATAGAAGTAGGGTTAGTAATACCCTAGATTGAGTTTGAGTGTATATATATGAGAGCGCGTATTTGTAGTTTGATATAAAATTATTTTATTTTATTTTTCCTAGTATATTTTGTAAAGGGTAAATTTATAATTTTCTCAAATTATTATAATATTGTTAATCAACCAATATTGATTTGAATAGAATTCTAATTTGATTGCGAAATTGGAATGATTTAACCAAAAAGAGATATCAAATATGAAACATGAAAATAAGAATTTTAATATCTAACTTAACTTAGGTTAAGTTAAAATAAATCATATAAGTTAAAATTGAGCCTAAGGATTAAAATCCGACATAAGTCAATATGAAATTTTACTTGAGTTTGGAAAAATAGAAACATGTGCAAATGATAAACCCAAATGGCATGTTTGGAAATCAGTTGGATTGTATGGTTGAAATTGATTGCATGGTTATAAAATAAACTTAATTGAAACCATTCTTGAACGAATGAATTGAACTTATTTAAGTGAATTCAATGAAATTGAATGGTATATGAAGGGATCGATTATGTATGGATTGTCAAAGATAGGTTATAAGTAAAATTCATGCGATTTGAATTAGGTAAAATCGTTTGGAAGGGATGACTTGAATCTAACTGGCATGATTATGGGGCTAATGAAATTCTCATTTGAGTTAAGAATAGGTGTAAGAGCTAATCCATCATCAATACTATATTGGTTTAGTTCTGGAGCTGATTGAATCTAGTTTAATTAGAGCTGCATTATAATTGAGCAAGCTCAAGTATAACTTATCACTTAATAACGCTCGTAAAAGGTATGCTTACACAAAATAAAAAAGTTTGGGCTTTGAATTGGATTTTCCGACCGTATGGGTGACGTATATATATTGATTGTTCCTGCAATTTTGCAAAAGTCCCTCCATACAGGAGAGACTCTGCCAAAAAAATTCAAAATTTTAAAATGTTAGAAGTTTTCTAAAGGTTTTTGAATTTTTTTGTTAATAGTAATGAATTGGTTTTCAATTGAATGGATTTTTGAAATGATAATAGGTTTGTAGCATTCTTCCTAACTTAGTAATTTGGAGACGAAATTCTTTTAAGGGAAGAGAAATGTAATGACCCGGATATTAACCATCTAATTGAACATTAAAAGTCAGTTGTAAATGTTGTTTTGGAATTTAAATAGCTTATATTTAATGGTTCTGAATATTAATTTAATATAAATAATAAATAAATTACGGAATAATTGAAATTAGTTGAATTTGCAATATAATATAAATTGGATAATGTAAGATGATATAATCTAGTTTGAGTTGAATTATATTAACGAATTCGTTTATTAAATGATGTTTGAATGTATAGTTTATAATTTAATTATAAAACGAGCTTGAGCAGTTATGGTAGTTCGTAATATTACATTCTGAACTTTAAATGGATGTACATGATCCAATATAAGTCGGATTTTTTGAAACAATAAACGTCCAGTTCTAGTGGATTATAATTTTCTAATGAAAGAGAAAAAAAATCAAGTTTTCATATTGTAGATTTTGAGTTATGTCCAAATCAAAATTTCAAAAGGTCATTATGGAATTCTTTATAAAACGTAATGGTTTATTATATAAATAAAATGATTTTTTAATATAATGAATTTCTATTTGGCTTGGAATTCAACCCGAATAATTTATTTTGGAACTATATGAAATTTAGCTTGAACATGTTTGATAATAATAACTTATTATCATTATATTGAGGTATTTTAAAATTTATTTATTTTAATTTAATTGGACCCTTAAAAGGACCATTATTCAAATGACCTTCGATTTCAATGAAACAAATTTTATTAAGGGTGCGTTTTTTACAGGTCCCTATTAAGTTTTAAAATTAGGCTCACATCCGGTCATAGTTTCCAATACACTTCTGCCCCCTATTTTTGAATGTGTGCCTCCTACTTTCTTAGATCCAGTTCCTACTTTCATGTAATGCCTTCTGCGTTTTTACTTTTGCTCCTTCGTTTTTTTTCAAAAAAAAAAAGTGCGGCCATGATTAAATTTTTTTCTAAAATCTGGTAATAATCCCAGAAGTCCACGCCATGAAAAAAATACTTGCATATATGTATGCAAGTATTGCCAATAATTGCATACATGTATGCAATTATTACATAAAGGAAATTATGCTACAGTTTTGCCTGCATATATGTTGCACACATGTGTGCATATTTCAGATTTACTTGCACACTTGAATGCAAATAAAAATGAACCGAGTTACACTGCTATGAAATTTTGCATATTTTTATGCAAGAACGATGCAATACTTACACATAAATATGCATAAAATTCAACAGTGGATGCAACAATGGAATACTTGCACATATATACGTAGGAAATTGAAATTCTTGCATAACATTATGCATTTAACTGCATTTTTCGCTGTTATTTTGCTATTTTATTTTATATTTTTCATGCTTTTTGATTTTTTTTGAGCGAATTTATGGTCCAATGCATAATTTAATTAAATAATAATTTTCGTATTTTTTTATTTTATTTTTTTCACAATTTTTGAAAAATAGGGACCTAATTTATAATAAGTTTATCACTGGATGTGAGCCTAATTAAGTTTGCTTTTAGGGACCTGAGCCTTATTTTCACTTTTATTAAATCTACAATGGCCAATTATTGCTAGGTTTCAAGATTCGCTCCAATCATAGTTATTTTGTGAGCGTACGAAAATTAAATGTAAATAAATTGACCATTTGGACTCTAGCGCCATTTTTGCAAAAAAAAAAAAAACCGGATTTCGAAGAAACAAGTTTCATTAGGTCCGAAATGTCAAACTGTATGATGAGGTCCATATTCATCACGAATGGAGTTCGTATGTGACCATAGGAATCAGTAAAAACCGATCGGAAATGGGATAGGCACGAATAAATTTTATTAGTCGCTTTCAATAAAATATCGCTAGCCACTTTAAGGAAAAATGGTATCAACTTCCCCTATATATATCACCTGAAATCAGCCTAACCCTACACCCAAATCGATTAGCCACTTCTTCTTTTTGCAATTTAGTCTTTATTTCATATATTAATTTATATCTCCATTTCTGTCGAGAATCGATCGAAGTGGTCACCTACAATATTAGAGAGTGCATTGAGGGCTACCTACGTCTAAAATTTGGTGGTGTTTCATCACCTATGGTGACCAAGATCACGGTAGACAGCGAACAGATGCAGTTGCGTTTTTGGGATTACTAGTTGCATTAGGAACATTTTCAGGCAAGGTGGTCTAAAGGTGGGTTGTAGAGGAAAGTCAAGCTTTCAGATGGCACAGGTGCATGACCAATAGCGGAGTGTGGACGAAGTTGTGGGAAGATGATCAAATACATTTAATTTTGATAGTGTCAAATGGTTTTGGATCAATTTCGACCGATTGTTGGTTTCCAGGTGTTGGTGCCTGAAGGAGTTTTGAAGAGGGAGGAGAAGGGGAGATTTTGGCGGTGATTTGAACATGAACGATGGCACATGGCCAGAGAAATTAGAGTTTGAAATTTTCCATTCATGGCCGAATTGTGGCGTGCTTGGGAAGAATTGTGGTGTGCGGTTTCAGGGATGTGGGGCCCTCGGTTGAGCGGTGCTGATGATGGGTCGGGTGGTCGATCCAGGTGATGGCAGCGGCGGCGTGGGGCTTCGAAGATGACCGTATTTTGGGAAGAACCAGGAAGTCGGTTTTCAGAAGTATCAGGGAGGTGGAATAATTAGCTAAGGGTAATTATCTTAATTAATGTAATTAGTGATTTAATTAATCTCCAATTCAATTTAAATATTGTAACTAGCATAACTTTTACATATGTTAATAGAATCCAACAAAACTGAATCTGATTCGACTGAAGTTACGCTAGTGAGTTGATTCAGAAGGGATCAAAAGCAATTGGGGTTTGTTTAATTTTAAATGCCAGTTTAAAATTAAACGAAACAACACGACAATCGTCAATCGAAATAAACTGTGCATTAACTCTCATACTCCTAGAATCCTACGATGTGTTAAATTCATATATATCTGTAATTCATAGTTAATAGTATAAATTGGATGATTGGATGCCTTGGATGCTTATTGGTTGTTTATTTGTTGTCAACATTTTTAATTATGCCGTATTGGATGATTTAAATTTAAATGTTTATTTCATATGTTAATTATTATGAACTATGTAGAGAAGAACAGGTTGGAGGGATCCAACCGGATTCCTCATATAAATTATATGTTATTTATTTTTCCTATTATTCGTATATGAATTATTCATCCTGAGTAACGTTATATACTGATCGGATGTTGATCGTTAAATTAGAATTCAACAATCGTTGTGTTTTAATCAATGGATAGTACTGATTAAGTTGTTTACGGCGCATGGCCTAAAACCCGTCTTTTTATACGATGATTTTGCTGACAGGAGGATTGACACAATTGAAGTTATAGAATTTATTTTTATAACTGAAGCAAAGTTTAAAGTTATATTTTATATAAAAATAGGAGTTTTATTAATAAAATAATATTTTATATTTATAAATGACTCGTTTGGCATTTTAAATGAGTTTATAAACAAATGAAACAGTAATTAACCTACGGGTTAACAATTTGGATAATTGTTTTGAAAAACAGTTAAGAAATATTATTAGATTAATAATATTGATTTAAGAGAAAGAATTAACTGAAATCAATTAACGAGTTAGCTGATAGTTTAAAGTTGACTACGTCAATTGTTTAATTGAAATTGATTATTAAATTAATTGGTTCTCAGTTAATCTAATGAAAACGGTTTAGTAAATGATTGTTTTAAATTAATAAGATTTCTTAAATGTTAATTACCTTTTTATTTAACAATGTTTAAACATGATTAGTGAATTAATGTAGTCAGTAATTGTTTAATGAAGAAGTAAACTGTTTTTACTTCAGTAAACAATAAAGTTAAGTATTATTTTTATTATTATTTTAATTGAAGGGATTATTTCTTAAATGAGATTCATTTAAGAAAACAACTGAGTTTTAATAAGACTAATTGGATATTCGTGAAAGGTTTGTAAAGAGATATTCTTCCAAAATTTACGAAGAGCTTATAAAGAGAATTTAGAGAAAAACTAATTTTTTTTATGAAATATTTACTTAATTGAATTAAGTCAATCAAAAGAGAAAGGTCAAAAAGGCAACGATGAATGATATTAATAGTTTATGGGTATAAAGGTCGTTAAATAGATTTTTGGTTATAAATTAGTTTTATAATATGATGTAAAAATAGGTTGGGTAAGTATTTGGTAAATGCAATATATAATTCCAATTATAAATGGTACAAAGCAGTTTTAAGCAAAATGTTGATATTAAATAAAAATGGTCATAATCGACCGAGATTTCCCAAACTAAGATTTTGGTTTATAAAACCAAAGTTTAAGTAAAATAGAAAATAAGTTTTGATTAATGTTATAAAAATATGGGTTTTGAGTTACAAACTTCTACCTATTCTAAGATAAGAATGTTGTCGTGTAAGGTCTGAGAGGTAAATAAAATACCCCAACTTGAATGGCTTCACTATTATCAAGGGATGATATTAGTTTGTAACGGTAAAGGATGTTGAAACTACTTATTATTTCCATTAAAGGAATATTGCAACTTATTTGCAAGATTTTGAAACGAAATTAAAAACTATTTGGTTTAAAGTAACAATGTGTAAACGAACATTGTTTCGACTATATAAGAATTGGTAAATTGAATTTATACCATTGAGTAAATAATATACACCGATAATTCAAAAGTTAAGGGAATAAAAGGAGTTTATGAGAATATTAAGTAATATTTCCAAGTAAAGAAATAGAAAAGGGTTTTTATGGAGATGTAGTAATATTTTTTCAAAGTAAAAGGAGATAAAGAAGAGGTTGGTAAATACGAATTGAGAATATAGTAATTGTTTTCCAAATAAAGGAAACAAAAGTGATTTGTCGAGTTATGTAAACTAAATTGGTTTTAATCGATGAAATGATTTTAAAGGATCGATAAGAATTAAATACATAGTTTAGAATAGAAAGGGTTTGAGTTGCCAATGTACTTGACCATACTATTGTATTTGATAGTTAAAAACCCGATTTTCAATGAAATATCTTATTAGACCTTTGACGTGTTGTTTCGAAGAGACCGAGATGGGAACAAGACCCAAAACCACTTCGAACAAACGTTGTGTTCGAAGCTAATCTACAGGGATTCTTATAAAGATGGAGCTTTGAAGACCGTAAATCTTCATGAGTGGAAGAACTACTTGTTGAATTTCTCTAGCTGATCCCTAGAGATATTTTGGCAGTGATTCAATCATGATTGAAAACTACGGATTGTAAGGACTACTTGCTACTGATCCTTAGGGGTGATTCCTATATAGGATACGGTAAGAGGGTACCTTCGTTTCATCCTATTCCTGGATGACTTGTATAGAGCAATATATGATAAAGTATTTCCTGAAGGTCACATACGTTTATTTTTACTAATATACGAATTTTAGTGGCGGAGAAGACACCTTCTCTTGGCTTGACACCCAGAATATATTTGTGAACATCAATTAGTGATTTGACGGATCTGACGATGTGGCATTCAAAGTAAATGAGATGTTCTCTGAGATGATAAACGTGACCTCAAGCCTCATCAACCGGGAAATGACAGAAATCAGGTAGGCATCATGGCTATGTGGGTCATTCCCATTAGGGTGTATTGTCACCATCTAGAGAAATTTCATTGTTTTTTCTTCTTTTGTTTCTATATCACCCAGGAATACGATGGCTGCAGTTATAGGGTGACAATATATTCGATACACTCAAGTTGAATGCGTGGTCAGTCATATGTGGTCGGGTTGCAAGATGTTTTTGTTGAACCCCAGTGTATTCCCTTTAGAGTACATTAATCGTAAGGTGGTTCCATACCTTGTCATGGACATCCAATCTCTAATAAATGCCATGTGGTTTTTTGATTATATATATATACTAAATATGTGGAGCGTGAGATGCAAGCATTATGATAGATGGTTATTTGTTTGTGATTTGATAGACATTATCATAATATCGCTAGATTTTGATATATAAAAGTGTTTTTGGTTATCATAAGGTAAAAACCGTCTGTGTTTATGCGTGGGCTAGTCTTACGATTATCCTTTTCTTTCAAAGATTTTCTAAAGTTAAACAAGTTGTTTGCAATATGAATTTATCATTAAAAATATTGCAGACTGATCCGGGTGAATTTTGATTTGCTTCAAATGTGCTCTGGTCAGACCGAGCATGTTATCAGGTTAGGTTTCGCTTGGAGAATGAGGAGCTGGAGTCAAGACGTATATCTATGTTTTTTGGTACTAGTTTATTCTGCTGCGTGTGTTGTATTGAATTGTATGTGTACTTTAATGTTGTAATATACAATTTCTTTTTGAGTAAAGGATTTTGATATATTATATTTTGTCCATTCCGCTGTAAGACTCTGGTCTTCTTATTCTTCTACTCTAATATTTCTTTCTTCTTCTCTTATCCTCTAGCTTCTTTCTATTAATAATCTGCTTTTCTGTGTAATTTAAGTTGACATGTGTTATTAATTGTCGGCTTAAACTGTACGGAGAAATTTGGCCATTACATTACCGTCTCACCTTTTTTATATCTGGGTTTGTTATTATTATATACCTGATGCACTGTGAGATATAAGACACGTTCCATGTTTGAGTCTTATATTCTGTGTTCTGTCCTTTCTTCCCCTTTTCTTTTCTTTTATACTATTCATTTCTCTTGATGATCTCTTTGCATCAATCGGGTGCTTGTATAGTTAAATTTTTAAGTTATGAGCACCGGTGTTGTATAACGAGTCGTCTCATCTAGTATTAGGAAACATCTTGTTTGTAAGAGTTCGGTGGTTATTGGTAAAATGCATAAGCCGGTGTGTATATTGATTGAACACATAAGGACGATAGACTCAAATATATGAGATAATTTTGGAAGGAGCTTCAAAGCACATAGATGGATTTGACGATGGAGCAACACTGGAGCTTGGAGATGGATTTTAAGATGGAGCGACACTGGAGCATAATAGCTAATTTATAGATAGAGCATGGACTACATGACGAGCTGGATTTTATTATGGACGTCGGATGTTTTCACTTAATGTGTATTTTTGTAATTTTGGTTAAATACATGTTCAAAGTTATCATTATCGATTATGATGGGGTGATCTATGTCAACTACTATTGTTGTTGGCCATTTTGGCCAAATTGGCATTAATAACAATATGATTTCGAGGATTAGGATACAGTGGCTCTTCGATCGGTGGCTTTAGCATGAGGCAAAAATGTGGTGCGTCGGCGTAATGATTTATCATCTGATGATGGTGATTCTATTATTAGAAGTGTTGTCTTTGATGGTGGACGACAATATTCTGGGATGCAGAGTTGTGATGGTGGATTATGAGGAAACAACAACAGAGGGTTGGGGATAGTTGATTATGTTGATAACAAGTTCGTTGTCTATATTTAGCCCCACCAAGGAGACTCCAAGTTGGAGGGTCACAAAAGAAGTTTCAGAGATGGGCTCTGCAGTGGGTGACGTGTGCAAAGGGATTATTGACACATGGTTTTAGCAGTTACTCATAAAGAATAGGTAATGGGAGTAGTGTCCCTTTAACCAAGTTCCTTCTCTTTACGTCGGAAGATTTATAGCATTCACTTGGACGGGGTACTTGGGTTGTGCATGTCGGTACAACCAAGTTCCTGACCGATTGAGTGGTATAGATTCGAGTATCATGAAAACCGACCATTATCATATATCAAATGCACTGGGTAGTGAATGTGGGGATGGATGATGAATGCTATGTTTTCTTAGTCATATATCACTTTAGGGATGTCATCTGATGTATGTATCATCGATACTGACATTTGGATACCCTTGTATTCTGATAAAGGATACATCTATTATTATTATCACCGAGTAGTAAACATTTTTATAATGGTGAGTCTGTGGATGAATAGGCATTAAATGTATGGTTCTACATAACCTTCGTGCTATATATATACACACATATATATATATATATATATATAGACACACACACATTCTTACGACTTTTACAATACTATGAGATTTGTATTATCGCTCACACCAGACCTTTTTTGACTCAATATTTTATTTCTCTCTTATTACCTTAGGTGCTCATCGACGATGCCGATGAGTAGCTAGGTAACAGGTATGAGTATCATTTGGAGATGCACAAGCAGACTAGCAGAAGACGATGTCTTTTCATACTTATACTTGCGTTATCTTTGTAGGTGCTCTGTGATAGAGCCTTGATAGTGTTACAAGTTCTTTTAGAGATAGTGTATCGGTTTGAGTTTATTTATCCATTATATAAACTCTATTATCGTTCTATATAACTGTATGAGCCAATGTACTGTGATTATGTAGTTTACATAGTTATTACATTCTCGCCTATTTTATATCTGTAATTGTTACTATTATATGTTATCTAATGTTCTATGAGATACACAATGGATTCTATGATTGTATTTTGTATTTTCTTCTTTCTCTTCTCTTCCGTTTTCTTATTTTCTCTTCTTTTCAAATATTTCTTTCGCTTGACAAATGTTTTACATCGATCGAGTGCTTGTACAATGCATTATTAGGCTATATAAGCATCGATGGTATATGACGGTTGTCACAAGTAAAATGTGTATGTCATAACATACTTATGAATGTTACCCATGGTTTAATTTTTGCCTTTGAATTTGAATACATGTCCAAATAATTCAAATTAGCCTTGGATACTTCTACACCCATAAATTTGTATAATATTGCTTAGAAAAATTAAGAAGATTTGAATCAAAAGGCTGTAACTTTTCTTTCCTCTTTGGCATCATTTATTAGTGGTTTCCTTATTAAAATCTTACAAAGGAAGAACCCAACATGGGTAAAAAAAATCAACTTAAAGGAAAAATGTCACAACCTACAATCTTAAACAACAAATTTTGAGTTGTTATTTCACAACGATTTTTTTTTGATGCTTCTAAATCTTGATAATGCTTCGTTAAAAATCTTAATAAGGGAAACCCAGTAGGTAGAAACTTAATTAAGGAAAAACAGTACGTTGCTATTGCTTAATTTTCTTATAAGTATTCTGTTATAAGAAAATAATTGTGGCTATGCGAAAGTAAAATAATACGTAGGTAACAAAATAGTGATGTAACATCCTTTCAATTAGACTAATTACATAAAGATTTAATATTTTTTATTTCATTTTAAATTGGAAAATGTTGCAAATAGTATGATGATGGATAAACAAAAGTTACATATGTACGATCTTATATATTCATTATGCGTTTTGGTTTAACGAAAGAGGTAACTTAAAAAGGATAAGTCAACAGAAGAAGATTGTTTTCTACCTAAGAGATACGGAGAAAGGAAACAATTGTTTATATGTTTTAGTTCAAATTATTGTATAATATTTTTTTAATATTTTATAACATATTATGAACTAATAAAAAAACACTAAACTAAAAAAAATATAGATTATTGTTTTTTAAATAAAAGCAAATACACTGGAATTTAAAATAAAATTACATAAACCATGCAAAAAAAACTGTTGTTGGTTACATCATAAATTTGAAATTAGGAAATTTAATAACTCCCTAATATCCACTGACTACATTACAAGTGTTGACGTCAAAAGTTGGTCACAAGTGACAGTCAACCCCTAGTCGTGCAAATGATACACGAGTGATGATTATGGAATGCAAAAAATATAGAGAAAACAGAGAGCACACAAGACTTTTTATAGTGGTTCGGAAAAAGACGGTGCTTACGTCCACTTTATATATATTGATTTTTCTTTGATTACAAGTACAAAGCTTTTTCTGTTCGGCTATTTTTTAGTTAGCCGTGAGAGAAGCTTAGAGGAGAAAGCTGCGAGAGCTTTAGAATCTGGAGTTCAGGAGAGGTCTCCTTTTTCCTCTTTGAGCTCTGAGGTATTTATAGGGGAAATAATGGGCTGAGCGGGCCACCACATGGCCTTCCTCTTTTTCGGAGTCGGACACGTGGAGCTTGATCATTGGTAGCAATTGCGGCGGTTGGACCCATTCCACTGCTCATTAATAGTATCCTCGGAAATAGAGGATTACGTGGCACTCGAGTTGACGTGTATCAAAAGTAGAGCTCTGTCCGGATATGGTTGACTGTGTTTATTGCCTTGAAAGTCGGAATGAACATTTGAATGGCTCAGCTGGATATTTCCATGCAAATCCGAGATACTCCGTCGATGCGCCTTTTATGGGAGTGAGATATCCGGTCGACTAGGAGAGCGAATATTACGGAGTGAACAAGTTACGGCGGGAAGGAAATGGCTCGGGCTGGCACCTGAAAAAGGCCTATTTAGGCCGTACTTTGGATGTCCGCGCGTTGCTAAAGGGCGTGTTTCTGGATATTGGGCTTCGATCTGATCCGTGGTAGTCTTTTACCAAAAAGATGGTTAACAACAAGAAAACACATAAACCATTTTCGAGCAGGTAAAATTTATAAAATTTCTGAGCTTACGTAGATGCTACTAGGTTCCTTAAATGTCATACTTTGTTAGAGCATTCGCAACCTAATGTGGGTTGGGAACCAATTGACCCCCAACGGGGGTGTCAGCACATCTAATCATGTATGCTTCGGCAACCCTGAGATTGCCAAAGCAACCTGGTTAGTTGGTTTGAATATGGTGCTTAGCCAACTTATTTTAATCCGGTTAAGCTTAACATGCTTAAAATAAGCCGGCTAAGAAGTAACTTGTTCAAAAGTTACCTTTTCTTAGCCAGCTAAGGGAAATAAGTTGATTGCACCACACCTTCACATGGATTACAATCCAATGGACATGGATTGCAATCCACGTGAGAGTTTCTAGCCGACTTAAAATAAGTCGGCTAATAACCCATCCCAACCTTCATCCATTAGGGGTTGGTCTTGGTTGATTCACCATGAATCGACCATTCCCAACCCCCTCAGTTGGGAATGCTCTTAAGGTTCCTTTAGCGCCACACATTGTTTATAGATCTTCTAGAACCTGGGTTGTGTACTGGAATGGCGAGCATTATTTTGGATCATTTAAACTTAGAAGATGAAAAAGCCTTTTCATTTCTGTGGTGCAATATAGGGCTAGGGAACATCGACGCACTATTAAAATTGATTAAAGATGATGGAGAGATGTTGTATTTGTATTACGACTTCCTTATACTAATAGTATTAGGGATATGCCATAGGAGTAATTATGTATCTAACTCACTGACCAACCCGATTCAAGTATTTTCTATCTATAATATACTTGATATAATGTATTATGTTAATGCGTCAATTTAACTAACAATATATTTAATAGAAAATCAATAAATGGTAGTTGTTACAAGTGTTGTAAACATGAGTAATTTAATATACCATTTTAATGTTCCAAGAAAGATGCATCAAGAATGGATATCGATATATAATCAAGAGTATTATAGTACGTAACACTCTCCAAATGTTAGGCAGTTCATTTTTCATGACTGCTGGGAGCACCTAGAGATTACGTACTGATAGTTATTAGATATGGAACAACTCACTTGATAGTTTTCTATTGATTAATATAACAAAGCTCAAAAAAAAAATCTATAGGACTGATTTACACAGTTCTCTCAACTTGACAATATTATCAATATTTGATATGATATCTTCGCTTTAATTATAGTCAACATGGCATGACGTTTCGTCATGTGACTAAAGTTGGGTCGAGTGAACGTATTGGAACTAAAGCAGTATTTAATAGAGGATTCGTCTCCTCAGTTATATAGGGTAAGCATCGCTGTCAATTCAACTCAACTAGAAATCTTTGGCCCAAGCATTTCAAGTATTATTAATAATTATTATTGAATTAATGACTTTATATTTGGATTATAGAGTTGAATACGAATGATGTTTGAATTTTGACCATTACTAAATTCCATAAGTCCAGTTGAATATTTTTTTGGTAAGGCCTACTAGTTTTTATAGTGGACCGTCCACTTTTTCATTACATCAAGTAATAAATACATACAAAATTCAAGAGTTAGGCTGAATGCCTAACTACTACCTAGGAGTACTAGTCTAGCTTACACAGCAAGAGATAGACTAGCATGTCTAAACTATAATTACACAATTACTTCACCACATAGGGTGTACAACCTTACATATTAACATTCACGACATATGGCGTAAAATTACAAATGACACAGTTGCACGAGACAATCACCAAGAGGCTTCCACAAAAATATGGAAATGCAGCCAAGCTTCCAGATACACAAGAATATCCTAATGTTCCACCTAATAAATAACTCAATAAACATTTAAAAAATTATAACATAGTAAACCAAAAATCCAACAAAACCCAAAATATACCAAAAACCAAAGACAAAACACTTACAACTTAAACGTAATTCGCTCAAAAAAGCGACAACAAGCAAGAACTACCGGCAACACCAAGAAAAACTACAACCCAAAATCACACTAATAGATCCAACTGTAAAATCTCTGATAATACAACTAGCATGTTGAATAAAATTCGACCCATATCCAAACTCCAGAGTTGAAGAAATGAGCAAGGCCTGTCTTTCAAAGGGTTCTAGACTAACCAAGTGAGAATGTATGTAGAAAGTGGGAAGAAGACAAGAATGGAAGTCAAGAAAGTAAAAAATAAGTTGTTGGTTAAGAGCACGTACGTAAGCAGTGCAAGGTACTCACAAGACCAAGGCGAGAAAAAAGCGAGGTAGCGCAGCAAGGCTAGCTAGGGAAAAGGTGGATAATGTTGAACTTTTGATTCAAATATTTTATGAAGAGGATGTAATCAATTAATTGATTTGATTGATTGTTTAATTAATTGATTTGATTGACTGACTGGTGTGATTGGTTGATTGATTTTATCATAGAAGGAAAGAAATGAATGATTATATTCTGGAGATATTTTAAGAGGCAATTTGAATGTTTACCTAGGTCTTCTATTCTCCTATATATGTAGCCGTCTTGGCTAGATCAGGACAACAATAAGGAACCATGTGAGTCATAGGTTTGTTGTCGTTCTTCATCGCTTTTCTTCTCCAACAAAATTAGTCATCTAGATATTTTTTCTCTTTCTCAATAAGGTTATTGATTCAATGGTATTTTGTTTATTTTTGGTTTTGATCCATTTAGTGTAAACAAAATTTGTTTTTGGTGAATAAATAAAGAGGGTATTGGGTGAAATATTTATGTATTGCTATTATTTCTGATTTATTGTGTTGTTATTTTCAATAAAATTAATCTTTAAATGATTGGGTGAAAAAGATCCTGTTTTTACCGGTGTTTTTTCAAACTTCCGCTGCGCATAAAACCCCAATAGTTGGTATCAGAGCTCAGTTCATCGCATAGCCTGGAGTTATTTTGGATTAAAAATTGTAGATATCGAAGATGATGTTGCTTTTGTAGATAAATATTTTTGATGTTAGATATTGTGGGATTTGGAAGCCTATGATGGTGGATGCTTCAATCCTTAATGGTTTGATTGATGGAGATGAGAAGAAACCCTCACATATGGATGTGGAAAGATGGAAGAAGATGAAGTGGAATGCGGGTGCGGATGAAGAACCTAGTCCGCAGCAAGGTAGAGAGGTTAATATGGTCACTGTTCATGGTCCTAAGGTGGAGGATCATGGTATCGACAAGGGTCTAGATTTTGATTATGCTCGAGGGATTCTGGAGATGAAGAGACCATGTCAAGCTGAAGATGGCGTTGATGTGGAAAAATCCATAAGTTAGAGATCTTGTGGTTTTGCGAGCACTTTTAGACCGTTAGTTTTGCGTGATGCAACTCAGGTAGTAGGTTCATCTTCTGTAGGCGGTGGGTTGTGTTTGTAATTGAGGTGTGGTCGTAGTCCTTCCAAATCGTCTGGGTGTTATTGTTGCCCTAAAATCAGTTGATTCCTTGTACTCCAGAAATAGGTGGGGTGTATCTCGTTGCCTGGAAATCGAGGTTGGTTTTGATTGAGAGTAGGTGTTATTGAAAGAGCTAGGTTGACTTGTTTGTGGATTGTTGGAGATATGTGATATTTGAATCAAGGTGGAGTGTTGAACTTTTGATTCAAATATTTTATGAAGAGGATGTAATTAATTAATTGATTTGATTGATTGATCAATTAATTGATTTGATTGACTGATTGGTGTGATCTATTGATTGATTTTATTATAGAAGGAAAGAAATGAATGATTATATTCTAAAGATATTTTGAAGGGGCTATTTGAATATTTGCTTAGATCTTCTATTCTCATATACATCTAGCCTTCTTGGTTAGATAAGGACAACAACAAGGAACCATGTGAGTCATATGTTTGTTATCGTTCTTCATCGCTCTTCTTCTCCAACAATATTTGTAGTCATCTAGATATTCTTTCACTTTCTCAACAAGGTTATTGATTCAATGGTATTTCGTTAATTTTTGGTTTTGATCCATTGAGGTTAAACTAAATTTGTTTTTGGTGGATCAATAAAGAGGGTGATTGGGTGGAATATTTGTATAATGCTATTATTTCCCGTTTATTGTTTTGTTATTTTCAATCAAATTCATCTTCAAGTGATTGGGTGGAAAGATCACATTTTTTCTAGTGTTTTATCAAACTTTCACTTCGAAAAACCCCCCAACAAATAAGCAAGAAAATATAATCTAAAAGAAGTCGAGACTTATCATCGACATTAGTGGATCGATCGAAGGTAAATAAGAACATAAAAAGTGGATCTAGAAGATGGAAAATGAGCGACCGATCCCATAAAGGGAGAAGGCGGGGCTTAGTGGTTGGAAGAAAGAGATAGAAGGGATGCGAGATGAAGCTGGAAAGAGAAATGAAAGGAAAAGAAAATGGATGACTGGTGAATGCGAAGTGAAAAGAAAATGAAGAGGAAAAGGGAGGTGAAGGGGATAACGCTCTTCCCTATTGAAATGTCGGAGGCTCATTTTACTTGGCTTCGTCCAGTAAAATAGTTTTGATGAAGGGAAATGGTATAAACAAATGCCAGAACAAGGTAATATTTAATAATATAAAACTGAAATTTTACTTAAACTAATTAAACGATTAATTTTTCTGAAATGTCAAACCACTTACTAAGTGACATACGGATGTTGCACTAGAATAGTCCGATGTTAATCGCTGACCGAATTTACACTCTAGAGTCACACAACCGAAAAGATGAATTCTCTTTACACCAGATGATTTGATTATTTTATAATATTTATGAATTGATTATTATTTAAAAAAAATTATTTATGAAACTTAAATATATTTAGGGAATAAATATGATTTTATATTTACAATTGTTATAAATATGTTGATCGATATGCAATATCAGTAAGTAGTTATATTAGATTTAATTAATTATATTTATTTGGGTTTATAATAAGTTTAAAATCTATGGAAGAGGCTGGAATTTCAACCATAAAGAATATAATGGTAGACTTAAAATGGGTTAAGGGTATTTTAGACGAATTTTTGAGATACTGGAAGAAATGGTAAGATATATGATCCTTATTTCTCTCAATTCCTTCTACTATAAAATGATCCTATCCTTATGCACTAATTTTTTTGTCTGCATTCCCTATCATCTATTGTCAAAAAATTTCCTTTCATATATTTCGTCAAGACTCAAATCAAATAAAAGAATATCTGAAGGGTCTATGGTTCAAAGACTAACAATCTGACAAATTAAGAAAATTTCTAAGGAGGAGAACTCATTTTTGCAAAGTGGACTACAAAGAATTTGTTTTAGGTAAGTGTTTAATTTATATGTATGATGTATTACATTTGTATAAACGTATATTGTAATAACCCAAAAAATGTGAACCAGTTTAAAATTTTTAAATTAGGTTATTACCAAAGAATTTGAATAATTTAAATAACATATTTCAATAAAATATAGAATTGGGTATGGTATTGCAGTTTGAAATTTTGAATATAAACTTTGTCTGACTATACCGGGTGGAAAATATAACGGATTTTAGCGAAACTGAAAATATTTAAATCTGTTTATCAATACCTTTCTAACGAATCTGAAAAATCGAAATTTCATAACGGAAATCAAAAGTTATGGCCAAATGAATTTTCAGAAAGGTCGCTATATAGTATATATAGCCCTTGAAAATTGATATTTTGCATACGACCTCGGAATTCGACGAAACCACTTTTGTTGGGTCCGGGATGTCAAATTATTGCTAAATTTCAAATTTCATAATTTTTGAAGCTAGTATGTGAGCGGGGCAAAAGATAATGTGATTGGTCAAATTCTGTTAAAATGGGTCGACCTAAAAATGGCCGTTTTTCAAACGAGCTCAGAATTCGGCGAAACTGGTTTTGTTAGGACCGTATCGTCGAAACAAAGCTAGATTTATTTTTCTGGAATTTTACGATTCAGTTTGTGGCCCTGGCAAATTGAAATGTACGTTTAAATTAAATATCGAATGTTTTATATTTTAATTTGAAAAATAACTGACTGTAACAGTCGAAATGGCCAACGAAACATATCCCATTGTGTCCGGATTGGGGGTATTTAGCTAGGGGCGACAGTCGTTGGGTTTAAAAAGGAGTCCGTTTGCAAAAACACTATTTAAAACTTCCAATAAAGCTCTGGCCAATAGGAATTTTTCTTTAAAAAAAAATCCCAAAACCCTAGCCGCCAGAGACGATTTGGACGATCCTCGTTGCTCCACGCTTCTCCTCCCTTTTCCGACCGCCACAAGCGACGCTAGGACGCGCCACCACCACCAGTCGCAGCCCTTCGCCTCCTCTCCACATCCGACCAAACGCCGCCCCCTATCGTCAGCTCCTTCGCCTGAACGACGTCGAGGAAGTCGTCGACTTCCCAGAGCCGCCGCCGCCTCGATTCGCCATCGCACCCCCTCAAACTACCAGCGCCGGAAAGCTCTTCCCTCCCTCGACGACGTCCGACAGTCTGATCATCCTATAGAGCAACGAATCAAGAGAAAAATCAAAACCTAAATCTGAGCAGGTTTGAAAACTAACGGCTTATATAATTTTAAACTGTTTTTACACTATAAAGCGTTGCAAAACTTTGAAAAATAATATCTTTTTCGTTCTTTAACGAAATTCGATGAAACAGGAGACACCGTGACCGCAAGGAGGCTCTCTACATTCTAGAAGAAGCCGCGGATTTTTCTGACCTTCCTACGATTTTTAGCACTGCAATAACCAATGTGAGGAATCTAAACTATTTGTGTGAATGAAATCGCGTTGTATAAATTATATAAGCGAAGTGTAAATTATATACGCATTGTATACCTCATGTACATGTGTTGTATAAGTTATATTAGCGATGTATAAATTATACAAGCGTTGTTTGAAACATATATGCTTTGAATTGTGATGAAATGCAAGTGAATTATTATATTATATATATATACTCCCCTCATCCACAGACCATGGACGATATTTATTGCTTGTGATTGACGTGATATTATATGGTATGACGAATGGTTGGAAATAATTGTTTGTGGTTGATATTATGGTTGAAAAATACCTTTATGGTTGAAAAATACCTTTATGGTTGA
The DNA here is from genome assembly GCA_030737875.1 of Allium sativum. Taxonomy (NCBI): domain Eukaryota; kingdom Viridiplantae; phylum Streptophyta; class Magnoliopsida; order Asparagales; family Amaryllidaceae; genus Allium; species Allium sativum. The sequence goes on along the minus strand of CM060918.1, from coordinate 616,744,856 downwards.
AAAATACCTTTGTGGTTGAAAAATACCCTCTTGTGGTTGAAACAAAATAGAATAGGATTGTGGAATTGAAAATAAAACATGCCGCCTGCGTGCGAACTAGATGCATGATCCCCATTGTCAAAAACCGCGAGGTTTTAAGGTAGAGCGAGGAGCCGTACTAGGGACGGTCCCGGTTTTAACTACCCTGCCGTTATGCTACCGAAATTTTCTGAAATATTTATGTGTTAGAATAATTTTCATTCGTTGAAATAAATTACATAAACTATATAGAATATTCATGTGTTGAATTGCAATTCATTCGTTGAGTTGAAATTCATGTGTTGAATATTATTTGAATTTAAACAAATGGCTTTAGCGATAATAATCACATTTTTATATATATACAAACTATATAGAATATTCATGTGTTGAATTGCAATTCATTCGTTGAGTTGAAATTCATGTGTTGAATATTATTTGAATTTAAACAAATGGCTTTAGCGATAAAAATCACATTTTTATATATATACAAACTATATAGAATATTCATGTGTTGAATTGCAATTCATTCGTTGAGTTGAAATTCATGTGTTGAATATTATTTGAATTTAAACAAATGGCTTTAGCGATAAAAATCACATTTTTATATATATACAAACTATATAGAATATTCATGTGTTGAGTTGCAATTCGTTCGTTGAGTTGAAATTCATGTGTTGAATATTATTTGAATTTAAACAAATGGCTTTAGCGATAAAAATCACATTTTTATATATATACAAACTATATAGAATATTCATGTGTTGAGTTGCAATTCATTCGTTGAGTTGGAATTCATGTGTTGAATATTATTTGAATTTAAACAAATGGCTTTAGCGATAAAAAATCACATTTATATATATATACAAACTATATAGAATATTCATGTGTTGAATTGCAATTCATTCATTGAGTTGAAGTTCATGTGTTGGATGTTATCATCTTTTAAAAATAAAATGAATCGACAATGAAAACTATATTTTTATAGTGAATATGAAGTGAAAAAAAATACACACGTGTCGAATAAATATTTTTGATGATAAAAATATTCCTTTTATCATGTATACGCTTAGTTAAAAATACACACGTGTTGGAATAAATAATAGTTTGCTAGAAATATTATTATTAGCTTTGTTCTGCATATATATACATGTGTTGAACAGGAAAAACGGATTAGCTGTAGAGTAAAGAAATTATTTGCGTGCCCGACAAATAGGTAAACCTTGATGAGTTGGCTGCGCAATTTTATTTATATATCAACTCCTGTGAATGCCATTGGATGCGGAGTGCTGGTTATTCTGTGTGAAATAATAAATAACGCCATAGGATAGTAACAATTAATTTTGAACTACACTACATGGCATACTTCTTGATGATAGGCATACTTCATCATACTCCACATAAGCAATTGGAGCTTGTGTGACGAGGTGGAAGATTTACCATACAAGCAAGAGGCTTGTATGGCGATGACTATGTACTACAGGTTGAACTGATGACTGATATGGACTATATAATTATAACGATAAATTGCCAGATTAATAAAAACCCCACACGGGTCTGGAGTTGACAATAATCACGTCGCTCTAGTTATTAGATACGGCACATGGACTATTTATTTCCACACGGAAACGGGGTGACGGGAATTTATTCTCTGGAGTGATTATCAGTATATGCTCCCCCGTAAACACCAGAATATATCACTATAAATATGTGAATGCTTTTTAGGATTTATTGGGTACCTAATACGGCCCAATAAATTTCCAAACCCCTCCCCGTACAAAGGAGGTTATGGCGAAATTTTTCGAAATATTAAGGCGTTAGTGAAATATTTGAAGTGAAAACGAAGTTGAAAATATAGAATGAACTATAGTTGAAATTATAGAATGAATTATATTTATATATATAAATATAATACAAAGGAATAGAGGCCGTGCAGTTCGTGTTTCGGAATCGTAATTTGAAACGATTAGTACGAGAAATCCGACCATCGGATTTTCCCGAAACCGCAACCACTGGGTTCGCCTTGGAAATATCTTCCCAACGGCACCAATCTTGTAAAAATCTATCGGTTGGATTGTCCGGGATGTTTAATTCAAATCTGAAGAAAAACAGTGTCAGAATCGTTTATATTTATATATAAATATAAATATAATTAAATTAAATCGAATAACGACACTGCAGTTCGAATTTTAAAACCGTAACTTCAAACGACTAGTGTGGAAGATCCGACCGTCGGATTCTCACGAAACTGGAACCGTTGGGTTCGCTTTGGGAATATCTTCCCACTGATATAGACTTTGTAGAAATCCAACGGTTAGATTTTCCGATATGTGTAAAACAAATTAAGGGAAAAACAGCGCCAGTGCCACGGCACGACCTGAAACGTCGTTTAATTAAATATGGCCATTTTTAAATAAATAAAAATAGCGAAAAATCGTTATAAAATATTATAAGCAATATTGATTGAGAATAAACCAAATGGGCTTGAATTGTTTGATATTTGATGGTTGTATGTGTATGACATGAAAATAACACTAAAGAACCGAAAGATGGATGTCGAATAATATAACCATAAAATGAATCGATTTAAATTCTAATGACGTGAATTATTTGAAAAGGCCGAGCTAACCCTCATTTCAAATAATTTATCGAGCGATTCGAATTGGAAAATGCAAAGACGATTCAAGACCGACGATCTTCGTATCGGTTGGATGGGCGCTACTGAGGTTCCTGACCGGAGTAGCTACCGGAAGGGGACGGAAGTAGTAGCCGTCTGAACGTATGTGTTGATTGGACGAATATACGAGGAATTTGATGCCTCCGGTTTCGTTCAGGCCCAGGACGGACTTGTAAATGGATTGTGTGTCTGACATTGGATTTTGTTCTATACTGATTGATCTCTGTTAAATATATATCTGTTTGGCGACGGAGAATTTATTCTTTTGCTTGACGCCCTTCTCTGAGACGTACGAGCTCAGAGGTTATATATCGATGGAAATCAATCGTATGGAGTGGACTGCCTATGTGGCATGCCAAGATGCTGTGATCAAGGCTTCTGTTGCAAAGCAAACTCTTGTGGATGATGATCAAAGCAAGGTCTACGTGGCCTAGCTTTGTGTATTTCGTAGATTCGCGAACCTCACACCCCGGTATGAGTTAAAAACGGGATACGGACTGCAGGGAGAGCACGACGTTTCTTTCTAGCTATGGTGGTGTCAGTGACTTACCAGCCCTGACATATATATCTACTTTTCACCTTTGTGGTTGTTGGAATGCGAGGCGCCTCGATTATAGGTCTGTAAGGACCGGGAAACGTGTGTTCAGGAATTGCCAATCCTCAAACGTAAGAGAGGACCGGCCCTGAAGCATCCAGGGGTTACCCAGAGTGTGTAGTCTTGAGGCATTTGCTAGAGTGTCTCGAAGCGGAGAGGAGCTTGCCCCTTGCCTCGACTCATGACAGAAATCCAATTTCCAATACGAAATAACGGACTTGATTGTAGAACTAGTATGGCGACATAGTGGTATGGGGCACTTATGCCGTCTATGATTGATATTTATGATGCTATTCGTTTTTGAAACATATATGCACTAGTAATAATATCAAATGATTTCACTTTATACGTATCAAGCATATTTGGCTATTATAAGGTAAAACTCTATCCTCCGGCTTGCGTTGCATTGTGTGATGGGACCTGAGTCTTATAATGGCTTCATTCTTTTTAAAAGCATTGCGTTGTTTTAAAAGAATTTACTTTGTTTAAATGCACTAGCAATCACTGGAGTAAACCCGTTCCGCGAAAGTGGCGTGGTCCTATGATTTGCTATTACTGTTGTTTAAACTGTTAAATAGATTCCTCATACCAGTCCCCATGACTGACTCGTTGTTTGTTTCACTTTGCAAACGCGGGTGCCCTTATTTTCACACGGGCAGCCTAGTACACAGGTGACAGGTTGTTTTTGGCTCTGCACTGCTGCATAGGGTGCATTTTTGGCTCATGGCGAGGCTGACTTCACAGAGACGACTTTGACATTTTCCGCCATTACTGTACTTATATTATGATTCCGCCACGGGCGATGCAGACTGATTTACTTTCCGTATTTCTTACTATATGTATATGTATTCCGCCTTCGGCGATGTAGACTGTTACCCTTATTATGTCTCACTGCATGTATGTATTCCGCCTCTGGCGATGATGACTGATCACTTTCCTTTTTATTTACTAAGTTATATCCCACGCTATGCTATTCTGATATTATTACATGTTTTGATTCCGCTGTCATATCCATGTAAATTTATGCTATTTATTGTTTTTGCTATTATCTGTTCTCTGCTATGATGATTAATGTGTTATATTCCAATGATTATCCTTAATACCGCCCCTCGGATTTTGGGATCGTCACAGTTGGTATCAGAGCTTTGGTTAACATTAGTTCCGGGATCTAACACATTAAACACCTCGTCAGAATAGAATCAGTAGTGTTCTAATGCGAGTAGCTCATTAGAGATAGGATTAGCAATGTCCTAGAATGAGCTAAGCAGATTAGCAAAACAATTTGATCAGTACATCATCATTATCTTTCCTTGTATTCCCCTGCTTTATCATTTATGAAAATTATCAAATCTGTGAGCTTGACTCTTTTCTTGCTTATACAGTATTCTCTTAGATGGCTACACGAGGAGCAGCAGCTAGAGGAGGCCGTGGAGGCCGTGGAGATGCATCAGGAGGACGGGGGAATATCCCCGTAGTAGTGGAAGGCCCTATTGTTCAGCCACCAGCACCAGAAGACTTTGAGCTAGATAAAGTAGCGAAGAGGTACAGAAACCTTGGGGGAAAACCTTTTACTGGCACTGGTACAGTGACCGAGGCTATAGCTTGGTTGAAGACCTATGAGAAAATCTTTGAAGGCATGGGTATGGGAACCAACAACAAAGCACGTCTTGGCATTTGGCTCCTACAAGAGGAAGCAGAGCTGTGGTGGGATGCCATTACCTCAGAGGATGCAGCTGGTACTGTCAGAACTTGGGAGCAATTCAAAGCTATGTTCAATGAGAAGTTTGTACCAGAACAGGCTCTAGAGAGGATGCGAGAGTAGTTTGCTAATCTCCAGCAAGGAGATCTCTCTATTCAGGATTATCTAAATAAGTTCACCCAGTTGTCGCGCTATGCTCTAGAGCTGATTATGACCAACAAAGCAAAGAACAAGAGATTCATATTTGGGCTAAAGCGCAAGTACCATGATAGAGCTATGAGCAACATCAAACTCTCCTTTTCAGAATTAGTAGAGATGGCTTGCAATTATGAAGACATGGATGAGAGGCATGCTAGCCAAGACCGCGCCAAAAGCCAAGCTGGAAATAAGCGCAAGGCTTCAACAGATCAACCCGAATCTAGCATTACCGCGGCCGCTACTCAGAAACCTGCAAAGATCCCGAAAGGAAATTGCTACAACTGCGGGAAGCCAGGTCATTTTTCTAATGTATGCAAAGCCCCGAGGAAGCCAAAGGCAAATGACTCAGCCGAATGCTACAACTGCCATAAGAAGGGGCATTATAGCAGGAACTGTCCTCTGAAGCAGAATGCACAAGTGGCTCATGTCTATGACGGGAAGACCCCGCCAGCTACCACCGATGGATCAGGTAAACCCGATGTCTTGGGAGGTACCCTTACCATTAAAAATATTCCTGTTTCTGTACTTTTTGATACTGGTGCATCACGTAGCTTCATTTCTGGTAACCTTGTTCACAAATTAAAATTGAAACGAAGAAAGCTTAAAGAACCAATTAAAGTTCGAAACCCGATAGGAGGTTCCGTTAGTCTCAGTTCATATAGTAGAGTGCCTATCTCTTATTCTTGCTACAATTTCTCCTTTGATTCGATTGTTATGGACCTTTCCGAATTTGATGTTATACTGGGGCTAGACTGGTTGACAAAATATAAGGCCGAAGTTAGATGTGCCGAAAAATCGTTAAAGTCGAAACGAAGCTTGGACCTATATATATATACCATGTCTCGGTGCAGAAATTAATAGAACAGAATTTTGGTCTTCTTTAGAAGTTACTCCCCCTTCATTAGAAAAGATACCAGTCGTTAAAAACTATGCGGATGTGTTTGAAGAAGTAGAATACTTACCGCCGCAAAGAGAAATTGAATTTAGGATAGATCTAATTCCTAATGCCCGACCAGTAGTACATCCAATAAGAAGAATGGCCCCGAAAGAAAAAGAAGAGTTAAGTAGTCAAACCCGAGAATTGCTTTGGAAAGGTCTAATCAGACCGAGCTTTTCAGCTTGGGGAGCCGCAGTAGTATTTGTCCTGAAATCAGACGGTACTCTAAGACTTTGTGTTGATTACCGTGATCTCAATAAGCAGACACTGAAGAACAAATATCCCTTGCCCCGTATAGATGATCTGTTAGATCAATTAAATGGAGCAACAATATTCTCCAGAATGGACCTAGCTACAGGTTTCCACCAATTGCGTATAGCCGAAGACTGTGTTCCTTTGACAGCCTTCAGGGGTCCCGATTTATTCTAGGAATGGTTAGTAATGCCGTTCGGCTTGTGTAATGCTCCGGCATACTTCGTTGATCTTATGAACAGGGTGTTCCGTGGTGTATTGAATAAATTTGTTCTAGTCTTCATCGATGACATTTTAATCTACTCCAAGTCGGAAGACGAACATGCAAAACATTTAGATCAAGTGTTGAAAATTCTAAGGAGAAATGTCTTGAAAGCTAAATTTTCTAAGTGTGTCTTCTGGCAGAATGAAGTTAAATTCCTAGGCCACGTCGTATCAAAAGAAGGGATTGCTGTAGATCCAAGCAAAATTACAGCGATTCAGAACTGGAAACAACCTACTACTCCCACGGAAGTTCGAAGTTTCCTTGGATTGGCTAGTTACTATCGGAAATTCGTTCAGGATTTTTCAAAGATATCAGGAGTATTGACAAAGCTTACAAAGAAGCATGAAAAATTCAAATGGACTCCTGAATGTGAAGAAGCTTTCCAGGAGCTGAAACTGAAGTTGACAACCGCTCCAGTATTGACAATAATAGAAGGCAACCAAGACTTGACTGTATGGACAGATGCTTCTATTAGAGGGCTAGGCGCAGTGTTAATGCAAAAAGGCCAAGTGATCGCTTATGCCAGCCGTCAGCTGAAGCCACATGAAAGGAACTATGCAACTCATGATCTTGAGTTATTAGCTATCGTGTTTGCTTTAAGAATCTGGAGGCATTATTTACTGGGCGAGAAGTTCGAACTATTTACCGATCATCAATCCTTGAAATATCTATTCACTCAGAAAGATCTAAACTTGAGACAACAGCGTTAGTTAGAATTCCTTGCAGCATATGATTTTGAAATTCTATACACCCCAGGGAAAGCCAATGTTGTAGCCGATGCGCTCAGTAGAAAGAATGAAATCATCGCCAGTTTTGTCATCACGTCTTCATTAATAGACAGGATCTCGACCCTTCAAAAGGAAGATAATTTTGTAAAAGTAATGATCAAAAGGATCAATGAAGACATAGACTCCAGCTTCCAAGTGGATAGTGAGGGGGTTTTGAGATTAAAAGGAAGAATTTGTGTTCCCGACATCTCCGAGCTGAAAAGGGAAATACTTGATGAATGCCACAAATCCAAATTAAGTATCCATCACGGTGTGAGCAAAATGTATAATGATATCAAGCGCACATTCTGGTGGAAGGCGATGAAAAGAGATATCTCATTATATGTTAGCAGATGCCCCACTTGTCAGCTAGTTAAGAGTGATTAGCAGAAATTGGCTGGATTATTACAACCCTTAGAAATTCCAGGATGGAAGTGGGAACAAATTTCGATGGACTTCATTGATGGCTTGCCTCGAACTAGAAAAGGAAATGACAGTATATGGGTAATCGTAGATCGCTTCACGAAGACTGCCCATTTCATACCTGTCCGATCCAATAGAACGGCTCAAAGTCTAGCACAGATTTACTTTAAAGAAATAGTTAAACTACATGGAGTGCCGCTCAATATAGTCAGCGATAGAGATCCCCTATTCACTAGCAAATTCTGGGAAGCATTCCAGGAAGAGTTGGGAACCAAATTGAATCTAAGCACCGCTTATCACCCACAGACGGATGGCCAAACTGAGCGGGTGAATAGAATTCTAGAAGATTTACTGCGGGCTTGCGTTATTGATTTTGGAGGCTCATGGGAAGATCACTTACATTTAGCCGAATTCTCTTACAACAATAGCTATCAAGCAAGTTTGGGAATGTCTCCATTTGAAGCATTATACGGTAGACCGTGCAGATCTCCCGCATGTTGGGTAGAACCTGGCAACAAACTTGTGTTAGGGCCCGATATGATTCGAGAAGCATCGGATAAAGTCGATTTCATTAAGAAGCGATTGAAAACCGCGCAGAGCCGACAGAAAAGTTATGCTGATGCGAGAAGAAGGGATATATCGTTTGCCGTTGGCGATTATGTTTATTTAAGAGTTTCTCCAATGCGGGGGGTAATCAGATTTGGCAAGACTGGGAAGTTGGCACCGAGATTTATTGGTCCCTTTCCTATACTTGAACGGATTGGAACTCTTGCATATAGGGTTTCATTACCTGATTGGTTGCCTGGTGTACATGATGTGTTCCACGTATCTCAACTCAGAAAACATGTTCACGATCCCGACCTTGTTGTGGAAGAAGCAGCGCAACAGGATATTGACATAACTCTAGAATTAGCACTCAGAAGAGAGCCATTAAAGATAGTTGGCAAAGAAACTAGAGAGCTAAGGAGGAAAAAGATTCATCTAGTCAAAGTGCAGTGGAGTAGTGATCCTAGAGACTGTACTTGGGAGACTGAGGAAAGCATTAAACAAGCCTATCCCAAATGCAGAGTGGACATCTCTGACTAACTCCGGTGCAAGGTACCCTTACAATACTTTGCATTTACATTTTGTTTCCTACTTAGCTGTTATTTCCTTTTCGAGGACGAAAAGTTTTAAGTGGGGGAGATTGTAATAACCCGGAAAATGTGAACCAGTTTAAATTTTTTAAATTAGGTTATTACCAAAGAATTTGAATAATTTAAATAGCATATTTCAATAAAATATAGAATTGGGTATGGTATTGCAGTTTGAAATTTTGAATATAAACTTTGTCTGACTATACCGGGTGGAAAATATAACGGATTTTAGCGAAACTGAAAATATTTAAATTTGTTTATCAATACCTTTCTAACGAATCTGAAAAATCAAAATTTCATAACGGAAATCAAAAGTTATGGCCAAATGAATTTTCAGAAAGGTCGCTATATAGTATATATAGCCCTTGAAAATTGATATTTTGCATATGACCTCGGAATTCGACGAAACCACTTTTGTTGGGTCCGGGATGTTAAATTATTTCTAAGTTTCAAATTTCATAATTTTTGAAGCTAGTATGTGAGCGGGGCAAAAGATAATGTGATTGGTCAAATTCTGTTAAAATGGGTCGACCTAAAAATGGCCGTTTTTCAAACGAGCTCAGAATTCGGCGAAACTGGTTTTGTTAGGACCGTATCGTCGAAACAAAGCTAGATTTATTTTTCTGGAATTTTACGATTCAGTTTGTGGCCCTGGCAAATTGAAATGTACGTTTAAATTAAATATCGAATGTTTTATATTTTAATTTGAAAAATAACTGACTGTAACAGTCGAAATGGCCAACGAAACATATCCCATTGTGTCCGGAATGGGGGTATTTAGCTAGGGGCGACAGTCGTTGGGTTTAAAAAGGAGTCCGTTTGCAAAAACACTATTTAAAACTTCCTATAAAGCTCTGGCCAATAGGAATTTTTCTTTAAAAAAAAATCCCAAAACCCTAGCCGCCAGAGACGATTTGGACGATCCTCGTTGCTCCACGCTTCTCCTCCCTTTTCCGACCGCCACAGGCGACGCTAGGCCGCGCCACCACCACCAGTCGACAGCCCTTCGCCTCCTCTCCACATCCGACCAAACGCCGCCCCCTATCGTCAGCTCCTTCGCCTGAACGACGTCGAGGAAGTCGTCGACTTCCCAGAGCCGCCGCCGCCTCGATTCGCCATCGCACCCCCTCAAACTACCAGCGCCGAAAAGCTCTTCCCTCCCTCGACGAAGTCCGACAGTCTGATCATCCTATAGAGCAACGAATCAAGAGAAAAATCAAAACCTAAATCTGAGCAGGTTTGAAAACTAACGGCTTATATAATTTTAAACTGTTTTTACACTATAAAGCGTTGCAAAACTTTGAAAAATAATATCTTTTTCGTTCTTTAACGAAATTCGATGAAACAGGAGACACCGTGACCGCAAGGAGGCTCTCTACATTCTAGAAGAAGCCGCGGATTTTTCTGACCTTCCTACGATTTTTAGTACTGCAATAACCAATGTGAGGAATCTAAACTATTTGTGTGAATGAAACCGCGTTGTATAAATTATATAAGCGAAGTGTAAATTATATACGCATTGTATACCTCATGTACATGTGTTGTATAAGTTATATTAGCGATGTATAAATTATACAAGCGTTGTTTGAAACATATATGCTTTGAATTGTGATGAAATGCAAGTGAATTATTATATTATATATATATACTCCCCTCGTCCACAGACCTTGGACGATATTTATTGCTTGTGATTGACGTGATATTATATGGTATGACGAATGGTTGGAAATAATTGTTTGTGGTTGATATTATGGTTGAAAAATACCTTTATGGTTGAAAAATACCTTTATGGTTGAAAAATACCTTTGTGGTTGAAAAATACCCTCTTGTGGTTGAAACAAAATAGAATAGGATTGTGGAATTGAAAATAAAACATGCCGCCTGCGTGCGAACTAGATGCATGATCCCCATTGTCAAAAACCGTGAGGTTTTAAGGTAGAGCGAGGAGCCGTACTAGGGACGGTCCCGGTTTTAACTACCCCGCCGTTATGCTGCCGAAATTTTCTGAAATATTTATGTGTTAGAATAATTTTCATTCGTTGAAATAAATTACATAAACTATATAGAATATTCATGTGTTGAATTGCAATTCATTCGTTGAGTTGAAATTCATGTGTTGAATATTATTTGAATTTAAACAAATGGCTTTAGCGGTAAAAATCACATTTTTATATATATACAAACTATATAGAATATTCATGTGTTGAATTGCAATTCATTCGTTGAGTTGAAATTCATGTGTTGAATATTATTTGAATTTAAACAAATGGATTTAGCGATAAAAATCACATTTTTATATATATACAAACTATATAGAATATTCATGTGTTGAATTGCAATTCATTCGTTGAGTTGAAATTCATGTGTTAAATATTATTTAAATTTAAACAAATGGCTTTAGCGATAAAAATCACATTTATATATATATACAAACTATATAGAATATTCATGTGTTGAGTTGCAATTCGTTCATTGAGTTGAAATTCATGTGTTGAATATTATTTGAATTTAAACAAATGGCTTTAGCGATAAAAATCACATTTTTATATATATACAAACTATATAGAATATTCATGTGTTGAGTTGCAATTCATTCGTTGAGTTGGAATTCATGTGTTGAATATTATTTGAATTTAAACAAATGGCTTTATCGATAAAAAATCACATTTTTATATATATACAAACTATATAGAATATTCATGTGTTGAATTGCAATTCATTCGTTGAGTTGAAGTTCATGTGTTGGATGTTATCATCTTTTAAAAATAAAATGAATCGACAATGAAAACTATATTTTTATAGTGAATATGAAGTGAAAAAAAAATACACACGTGTCGAATAAATATTTTTGATGATAAAAATATTCCTTTTATCATGTATACGCTTAGTTAAAAATACACACGTGTTGGAATAAATAATAGTTTGCTAGAAATATTATTATTAGCTTTGTTCTGCATATATATACATGTGTTGAACAGGAAAAATGGATTAGCTGTAGAGTAAAGAAATTATTTGCGTGCCCGACAAATTGGTAAACCTTGATGAGTTGGCTGCGCAATTTTATTTATATATCAACTCCTGTGAATGCCATTGGATGCGGAGTGCTGGTTATTCTGTGTGAAATAATAAATAACGCCATAGGATAGTAACAATTAATTTTGAACTACACTACATGGCATACTTCTTGATGATAGGCATACTTCATCATACTCCACATAAGCAATTGGAGCTTGTGTGACGAGGTGGAAGATTTACCATACAAGCAAGAGGCTTGTATGGCGATGACTATGTACTACAGGTTGAACTGATGACTGATATGGACTATATAATTATAACGATAAATTGCCAGATTAATAAAAACCCCACACGGGTCTGGAGTTGACAATAATCACGTCGCTCTAGTTATTAGATACGGCACATGGACTATTTATTTCCACACGGAAACGGGGTGACGGGAATTTATTCTCTGGAGTGATTATCAGTATATGCTCCCCCGTAAACACCAGAATATATCACTATAAATATGTGAATGCTTTTTAGGATTTATTGGGTACCTAATACGGCCCAATAAATTTCCAAACCCCTCCCCGTACAAAGGAGGTTATGGCGAAATTTTTCGAAATATTAAGGCGTTAGTGAAATATTTGAAGTGAAAACGAAGTTGAAAATATAGAATGAACTATAGTTGAAATTATAGAATGAATTATATTTATATATACAAATATAAATATAATAAAAAGGAATAGAGGCCGTGCAGTTCGTGTTTCGGAATCGTAATTTGAAACGATTAGTACGAGAAATCCGACCACCGGATTTTCCCAAAACCGCAACCGCTGGGTTCGCCTTGGAAATATCTTCCCAACGGCACCAATCTTGTAAAAATCTATCGGTTGGATTGTCTGGGATGTTTAATTCAAATCTAAAGAAAAACAGCGCCAGAATCCTTTATATTTATATATAAATATAAATATAATTAAATTAAATCGAATAACGACGCTGCAGTTCGAATTTTAAAACCGTAACTTCAAACGACTAGTGTGAAAGATCCGACCGTCGGATTCTCACGAAACTGGAACCGTTGGGTTCGCTTTGGGAATATCTTCCCACTGATATAGACTTTGTAGAAATCCAACGGTTAGATTTTCCGATACGTGTAAAACAAATTAAGGGAAAAACAGCGCCAGTGCCACGGCACGACCTGAAACGTCGTTTAATTAAATATGGCCATTTTTAAATAAATAAAAATGGCGAAAAATCGTTATAAAATATTATAAGCAATATTGATTGAGAATAAACCAAATGGGCTTGAATTGTTTGATATTTGATGGTTGTATGTGTATGACATGAAAATAACACTAAAGAACCGAAAGATGGATGTCGAATAATATAACCATAAAATGAATCGATTTAAATTCTAATGACGTGAATTATTTGAAAAGGCCGAGCTAACCCTCATTTCAAATAATTTATCGAGCGATTCGAAATGGAAAATGCAAAGACGATTCAAGACCGACGATCTTCGTATCGGTTGGATGGGCGCTACTGAGGTTCCTGACCGGAGTAGCTACCAGAAGGGGACGGAAGTAGTAACCGTCTGAACGTATGTGTTGATTGGATGGATATATGAGGAATTTGACACCTCCGGTTTCGTTCAGACCCAGGACGGACTTGTAAATGGACTGTGTGTCTGACATTGGATTTTGTTCTATACTGATTGATCTCTGTTAAATATATATCTGTTTGGCGGCGGAGAATTTATTCTTTTGCTTAACGCCCTTCTCTGAGACGTACGAGCTCAGAGGTTATATATCGATGGAAATCAATCGTATGGAGTGGACTGCCTATGTGGCATGCCAAGATGTTGTGATCAAGGCTTCTGTTGCAAAGCAAAGTCTTGTGGATGATGATCAAAGCAAGGTCTACGTGGCCTAGCTTTGTGTATTTCGTAGATTCGCGAACCTCACACCCCGGTATGAGTTAAAAACGGGATACGGACTGCAGGGAGAGCACGACGTTTCTTTCTAGCTATGGTGGTGTCAGTGACTTACCAGCCCTGACATATATATATCTACTTTTCACCATTGTGGTTGTTGGAATGCGAGGCGCCTCGATTATAGGTCTGTAAGGACCGGGAAACGTGTGTTCAGGAATTGCCAATCCTCAAACGTAAGAGAGGACCGGCCCTGAAGCATCCAGGGTTTACCCAGAGTGTGTAGTCCTGAGGCATTTGCTAGAGTGTCTCGAAGCGGAGAGGAGCTTGCCCCTTGCCTCGACTCATGACAGAAATCCAATTTCCAATACGAAATAACGGACTTGATTGTAGAACTAGTATGGCGACATAGTGGTATGGGCCACTTATGCCGTCTATGATTGATATTTATGATGTTATTCGTTTTTGAAACATATATGCACTAGTAATAATATCAAATGATTTCGCTTTATACGTATCAAGCATATCTGGCTATTATAGGGTAAAACTCTATCCTCCGGCTTGCGTTGCATTGTGTGATGGGACCTGAGTCTTATAATGGCTTCATTCTTTCTAAAAGCATTGCGTTGTTTTAAAAGAATTTACTTTGTTTAAATGCACTAGCAATCACTGGAGTAAACCCGTTCCGCGAAAGTGGCGTGGTCCTATGATTTGCTATTACTATTGTTTAAACTGTTAAATAGATTCCTCATACCAGTCCCCATGACTGACTCGTTGTTTGTTTCACTTTGCAAACGCGGGTGCCCTTATTTTCACACGGGCAGCCTAGTACACAGGTGACAGGTTGTTTTTGGCTCTGCACTGCTGCATAGGGTGCATTTTTGGCTTATGGCGAGGCTGACTTCACAATGACGACTTTGACATTTTCCGCCATACTTATATTATGATTCCGCCACGGGCGATGCAGACTGATTTACTTTCCGTATTTCTTACTATATGTATATGTATTCCGCCTTCGGCGATGTAGACTGATACCCTTATTATGTCTCACTGCATGTATGTATTCCGCCTCTGGCGATGATGACTGATCACTTTCCTTTTTATTTACTAAGTTATATCCCACGCTATGCTATTCCGATATTATTACATGTTGTGATTCCGCTGTCATATCCATGTAAATTTATGCTATTTATTGTTTTTGCTATTATCTGTTCTCTGCTATGATGATTAATGTGTTGTATTCCTATGATTATCCTTAATACCGCCCCTCGGATTTTGGGATCGTCACATATATTGTTTGTGCATATAGGTACATGCATTGTTACTACTATATTGTTCGTTAGGAGAGAATCCTATATATATTATTGTTGTTACATATTGATTGGTTATCTGTATATATTTGTAAAACAAAATAAATTTTCCGTAATATCTAACACTCATAGTTGAGATTATTTTATTAGTTAATATATTAGTTGTTATACTGATTGATTTGTTTATATGACCTACACTAAATTACATCACTATATTACATAAATAATTGATCAAATAATTTTAGAATGTTCATTTATATTAAAAATAATTTTTGTCATTGAAATTAATTTTCTATATATTATTTAGTATTATTATTATTATTTAATCATTATATGACTTTATAAATTCAACTAATGTTTCAATAATTAATTTCTGTAATTTTTAAGTTTAAATGTTAAATCATAAAACATAGGTTAACTACTATTTTTTTTAAATCTTTTATATTTTTTTTTTTAAAAAAATTTGGTTGAAATGCTTGAATTAATAATCAATATTATTTTGACTTAGAAAAATCAGAAAAATCTTCTTACACTATTTTATAGTATTCATGATTTTTATTTTTATTTAAAATTTAAAACATTTCTTATGTATAAATGTTCTATCTTTTATTTATAATTGTTTGAATAATTTTTTCTTATTATATGTATTTATAATAATATAGTAAATTATATTTAAACTTTAATTGCATTTTAATCTATTTGGTGTAAATATAATAAAGTTTTATTTATTTTAAAATTTTATAGTTGTATATTTTGTTTTTGTAGTTATATACACATTTAACAATTATACATACTTGTATAGATTATTTTGGCAAGACCGACTGGTTTTTAAAGTGATCTACAACACTTTTATTGTGCTAAAATAATAAATACAAGAAGTACAGGGGACATACACAACTAACTTATTTACTACAAAACAAATAATCATACCACGCAGGGTAGAAAATAAAGGCACCGTTCAGTAAAACACTACAAACCAAACAAAGGCAATCTTGTTACTAGGTAAAATGATCTCAAGAGCTCACTTAAAAGGATTACTGTAACGACCCAAGGATTTTCAGCCCTGAAACTCGACATAAATCCCTCTACCGTAACTCATGCCGACCTCCAAACACCGAAAAAACTGGATAGTTATTAGAAAGAAATTAGAGGGTGAGATAAGAAAGAAAGAAATATTAGAATAAAAGAAGAAGAAACAACACCACACAGAGTCTCACATCGCAGCGGAACAAAATATAATACATAAATAAATCTTTATTGAGAGCCTTAAAAATACTTACAATATCAGAGTACATCACACGGTGGGACAGTTATAATAACCTGTTCCCATATACAACACACAGTGGAATAGTAGCTATATAATATCATACATCTGGACTCTCCAGCTCGTCTCTTCACAGCCTTCGATAACCTGAACCTGTACACCCCGTGCTAACCCGAGCATTTACAAAACACCGGGTCAGTCTGGTGAACCAGAGTGAGAAAAAAACTCGCACAGTATTAAGGGTATCACACAACCGGATTTTAAAATTAAAATCTTTCAAAGAAAAGGATAATCGTAAGACCAAATCCACACATAAACACGGACAGTTTTTACCTTACGATAATCCAAAACAGTTTTTGAAATCAATATCTTTTCTGATATTACGATAATGTCTAAATACAAGTAAATAAAATCTAGTAGAACGCTTGCATCTCATGCTCTACGTATATAGTATACACATAAAACCGCAAGCGCTTATTGGAAATTGGATTCCGACTATGGCAAGGTATGGGACCACCTGCCAATAGTGTATCTCTAGAGGCGAATACACCGGGTTCAACAAGAACGTCTTGCAACCCGGCCCTCACATGACCCACCACTCATTTCGCTTGAGTGTATCGAATGTATATAACCAACGGTTGGGAGCTACCCACCGTCTTCCCGAAAGGGACAGCATCGAAATAGATTCAAGAACAAAAGGATTTTCTCTAGATAGGTGATTATACACCCTAATGGGAGCGACCTACATAGCCATGCTGCCTGCCCGATTTTTGTCCTTTCCCGGTGTGAGGCTTGAGGCCAGAATTTTATTTGAAACATCTGATCGCATTTCACTTTGAATGACACATCGTCAAATCCACTAGATATCGCTAATTGACGTCCACAAAAATACTCTAGTTGGGAGCTAACCAAGTATGGCACGTTTGAAGAAATCAACGTACGCGATCCTTTTGGAAATACTCTGTCAGACATCCGTCCATACAAGTCATCCAGGAACAGGATGAACCGAAGGTACTCTCCTACTGCATCTCATATAGGAATCACCCTATGGATCAGTAGCGAGCAGTCCTTGCAACCCGTAAATTCCAATCATGACAGAACCACAGTTTATCTCTGGCCGCTAAACCAGAGATTTTTAGTAGTTCTTCCGCTTATGAAAATCCACGGTCTTCAATGCTCCATCTCGACCGTTTTCTGGTATCTTCACGTATTTGTTGGTCGGAATGGTTTTCGAATATAAATTCGATTCCGGTTTTTCCGTACCAACAATCGTATTGGACAGATTTGATAGTCGGTGATTTAACTATCAAAATAATAAATGTTTCAATCATGACAACCCAGTGAGTTCACTGGTTCAGTGTTCAGCACCACTTGGCCTTTTAATTTTAAACAAATGTAAACTTTTAAATCTTTCGATTAAAAGTCCAGTTTTCTCGCTTCTTATTTAACATAAGATCTTTCTTTAAACAAAACCATTTCCATACTTATGAAAACCATATATCATATTCGGTTTTCTATTTCTAACTTTCAAAACATTAGCCATATTATTATATAGTATTTGGAAATCATTTAACTTATTTCTCATGAAATAACATTATGAAATATCTTATATTTTATTTCTGGAAACAATACACGGGTTTATTCTGATCGAATAAAACTCAGCCTTATTTTTTCGTTCTAATTCGAAAATATCGTTATATTTTCGGCAACTCCTTTTATTTCCTTTTTACTTTGGAAATCCTCATTATATATTCCAAATTTTTCATTGAAACGTTTCGTTATTATTTCACTGGCGGAGATAATAAATTGTCACCAACCTCTTTTACCATTACAACCCATATCATCCTCAGATAATCCTGAAATCGTTCAAGTTGGGGTATTTTAAATACCTCTCAGACCTTGATCAACAACGTTCATACCTTAAGATAAATATAAGTTGTAACCCAATATTCCATTTTATATTGATTCAGATTCCATTTAACAATTTAATTCAAAATATGGTTTAATAAACTTTATTATCCTTATAAAAATCTCCTTTTCTAATCTACCATCATTTCTTAACTCAATTAAATAACTTCCTTATAACACACCACTTTTAACTCGACCTCTTTAACCAAACTCCCTTATAATTCAGATTTGGTTATCAAATCCTACGACCCACATCTTTAACCACATTCACATTTACTAATCTCCTTCCACATCTATTCAATGTTTTCATGCTTTGGAAATTCTATTTCAATTCCCCCACTTAATCACATTCTTAAATAACGTTAATTTAGAATTAACGATATAATACCTCAAACCCCTTTATAAAATCAATTTACAATTTATTTTCAAAATAAATATTTCTTTCTTTTTTATAAACTTTTATTCAAAATATATATCTCAAAATTCATTTTTGGTTATAAAATAAATTTTATAACTTCGGCTCTATCGATTTACCTGATGTCAAATCGATATAAATAAACCAATTTACTTTCAGGCCATTTACTGCTGATTACTCAACCAATACTGCCTACTGATTAAAACACAACACAGGTGGACTTTCCAAACGATGATCTATACTCAAATAAATCATCCAAACATGACAGTTCATATGTTAATATGAAAGTAAATAATATATTTGAGGAATCCCGTTGGATCCCTCCAACCTGTTCTTCCCTGTATTCAAATGGTTATCTCCAAACATATCAGTTAATTCCATTTAACTGATATATATAACAGTAAATAACAACAATTTCACATCAACCAATTTTTTAAACAATTTATTCAGATCAAACAATTCAAACAAAACACGTTTATTTTATAAACGTGACCAACAAGGTAAATTACTTTTATTGGATCCAATCGTTAAAATAACGATTTGTATTTCACTGAAATTAAACGACAGTTTAATTACATCAGTTAAATCAACGAATAAATTATAACCAGCAAACAACCAACCATAGCAAGCAGAGCACACAAAATAAAAACCCAATTTATATAAAATATAAATGGGAAAAATACTGGGTGAGTTTAACTCACTTTGATTTCGTTCATCGTTGAGGCGGCTTATTTTACGAGCTTCCCGTTGCGTTCAATCCTGATCAAATCGGCTTCAAAGTATTGTGTTTCTCGATACGGTTCCGTCGTGTCCGATGATTTGTTCCTTTCCAGGTACACTGTTCTGCTTCCCATTGCCAACCCAACATATCACCATGCAACTCAGGCTTCCACCGTATTGTGTTTTCTTTCGTACTGTTTCCTTTATTCCTTTCCAACCCATGAACTCATCTGCTACTCCATCTTCTCATTCATACTGACGCAACACATCTCTAAACCGCCTCTACTTCTTCCCTTAAACCTTCCCATGTCATCACGTTATGGTTACTTCCGAAAACTGAAACATCACACTGCATTTTCCCCTAATTACTTCCACATGCAACAGCAACTAACTGACCACACCCCTCACGTCCAAGTCCCCTAGAAAACAAAGACTTCTCCCATCTGCCGCAACTTCATCACCCAGCAAACCACTACCTTTTTCCGCAAAGCACACCCCACTTCGCACCAGCGCCTTCCACCAAACACCGGCCACTCCACGTCCCTCTTCGAGTATCATCCCTACCAATGTTCAACTCTCCTCCTTTGTAACCACGTCAGTCCTTGAAAGCAACCCAGACCCCACGTCCACTGCTTTTGTTTTCAAACTCTCCCCATACGAGATCAACCATTCCATCGTCAAAAGAGTACGCACCACCAACCCCTTCCATAACGCAGCAGCGCCACCTTCGATCTTCTGTTGACACCATGGGAGCGCTTGAAGTGTTTTAGAGGCAAGGGTTTTAATGGAGGCTTACAACTTTCATTTTCTTCCTGGAAGAAGATAAGTGGAAAGTTAAATATGCAGAAGGAAAGAATTTGAGGCCTGTGTATTTATAGATTGAGAAAGTGTGGCTATCACGTAATATTGTTTGGTTGGCAAGAAATGAATAGTATAAAGAGAGAAGTTTGTTTGGCATGCAAGGCAAGTGTGGGTAGTTGTCTATTTACTTTTTTCGTAGGCCTGAGGTTCAGAAACGAGGACGCCTCACTGTATTAATGGGAAAAGATGTTCGTATGATCATGAGATCTTTAGAAAATGGGTGCTGACGTTGATATGTTGATTAGAGTAGGTATTTATTTTTAGTTGAAACTTCATTGCGAAGTAACACGCAGAAACCACTACAAATGATTTCTGTCTTCTGATAAAAAAGCTAATCTTGGTGTAAAAATATATTCCGGATCCAATGGGACAAGTTTCGTCGAAATCCGAGGTTGTATGAAAAAATTTCCTTTATAAAACCAGGAATAAACACGCGTTTAATTTTTCCACGATCACCAGATAAATCAAATCAACTTGAAACCTTACAATTCCATAATAATTCTTCGATACGAACCCAACGGCACCAGTTTCGTCGCGTTCTGAGACTGTTTCCCCGGTAGGCTATTTTTACGTGCACCGCAATGCCTTTTTCAACGCCAAATTATCCGGTCTCTAAAAATAACAAACTATATACCTATCCTGACTCTAATCGATGATAGGAACTCAACAGAATTAGTTTCGTGGCTTAATTCGTTCATCTGCTCAAGTTATACCCAAATAACCCTTTATTTAATTAATTACGCGCTATAGAATTTGAACGAGCGTTTACGGCTACCGTGGTCACATGCAACATTGGTTTGCCACGCCATTCAACACCGTATAATTATTTAACGATACAGTTCCAATGAAACTGATTTCGTCGAAATCTGAGTCCGTTTGCAAAACGGCTATTTTAAAGGCCGATATTTAAATAACTATTTTTCACAGCGACTATTTCAAAATTTGATTTGGCCATAATTAACAAATTACAACACGAAATCTGGGTTTTTCTCTTTCATATGAAAATTATCATCAACATGGTTCCATCGTTTCTCGTTTCACAGAAATCCGACTTATGTAGGATCCTGTATATCCAATTGAAGTTCAAAACTCCATATTACGAACTACACGCCATTTTCAAGCTCGATTTATATTTAAATAAATTATAGCGTTTAAATTTAGTTTAGATAACGAATTAAATATTTAAAATCCATTAATATTCTAAATTAAATATTTAAAATAATAAATTAAATTAAATATTCGACTGCCAAAAATACGGGTCGTTACATTCTTCCCCCCTTAAAATAATTTCGTCCTCGAAATTGCTAAGGTAAGAAAGAACGTTACAAACCCATTATCTTCACAAAAATAATAAATTTAAAACTCGATTTTTATTTCCAAACTAATCGAATTGGTTTTAAAACCAATTTATTCTAAATAAAAGAATTTCCCAAAAATCTTCAAAAAATTTCTAACACCTCATAATTTGAAAAAAAATTGGCAGAGTCTCCCCTGTACGGAGGATATCTGCAATATCGCAGGTTCAAGAAATATATATACATCAACCAACAAGGTCGAAAAAATTCAAAAATAAACTCAAAACCCAAATAAAAACCAAAATTACATATTTTGCATAGGCGTACCTTTTTGTGCGCGTTATTATGCGGTAAGCAACATTTTATATTCGAGCTTGCTTAGTTATTATGCAGCTCTATTCAAACTGGATTCAATTAACTCTAGAATTTCCTCTTGGATAGATTTTAAAGCTGAATTGGTAATTCTGCACCTGTTCTCAACTCAAATAAATTTCATTAGTCCTGAAAAGTAGGTTCAAATATCCATATCATATGATCCAACCAGTTCTACACACAATCTAATCCACATGAGATTATAATTGTTTATACTCACTTTATTTGTTTCTTTAATTATCCATTCAGACTAATTAATCTGGATTGATTTATTTAACTTATTTATTTTATATTGGTTTAAATCAAGTCTATCATTTTAAGATTTATATTCAAGCAATCCTCAACACAATCCAAACATATCATTCAAATAAATATTAACAAATCAATTGATTTCCCATATTATAATAAACTGAGAAAATCAGTACTTTTATTATAAAATAAATTGGGCAAAAATAATTTCAAAAATAATTTTATTTCAAATTACAAATACGCGCTCTCATATATATAACCAACTTAATCTAGGGTATTACTAACCCCATCTCTATCGAGTTACACCACAGAGCCAAGGTTATCACTAAACCAATAGCTTTGATACCACTGTAACGACCCAAGGATTTTAAGCCCTGAAAATCGACATAAATCCCTCTACCGTAACTCATGCCGACCTCCAAACACCGAAAACACTGGATAGTTATTAGAAAGAAATTAGAGGGTGAGATAAGAAAGAAAGAAATATTAGAATAGAAGAAGAAGAAGAAACAACATCACACAGAGTCTCACATCGCAGCGGAACAAAATATAATACAGAAATAAATCTTTATTGAGAGCTTTAAAAATACTTACAATAACAGAGTACATCACACGATGAGACAGTTATAATAACCTGTTCCCATATACAACACACAGCGGAATAGTAGCTATATAATATCATACGTCTGGACTCTCCAGCTCGTCTCTTCACAGCATTCGATAACCTGAACCTGTACACCCCGGGCTAACCCGAGCATTTACAAAACACCGGGTCAGTCTGGTGAACCAGAGTGAGAAAAAAACTCGCACAGTATTAAGGGTATCACACAACCGGATTTTAAAATTAAAATCTTTCAAAGAAAACGATAATCGTAAGACCAAATCCACACATAAACACGGACGGTTTTTACCTTACGATAATCCAAAACAGTTTTTGAAATCAATATCTTTTCTGATATTATGATAATGTCTAAATACAAGTAAATAAAATCTAGTAGAACGCTTGCATCTCACGCTCTACGTTTATAGTATACACACAAAACCGCGGGCGCTTGTTGGAAATTGGATTCCGACTATGACAAGGTATGGGACCACCTGCCGATAGTGTATCTCTAGAGGCGAATACACTGGGTTCAACAAGAACGTCTTGCAACCCGGCCCTCACATGACCGACCACTCATTTCGCTTGAGTGTATCGAATGTATATAACCAACGGTTGGGAGCTACCCACCGTCTTCCCGAAAGGGACAACATCGAAATAGATTCAAGAACAAAAGGATTTTCTCTAGATAGGTGATTATACACCCTAATGGGAGCGACCCACATAGCCATGCTGCCTGCCCGATTTTTGTCCTTTCCCGGTATGAGGCTTGAGGCCAGAATTTTCTTTTAAACATCTGATCGCATTTCACTTTGAATGCCACATCGTCAAATCCACTAGATATCGCTAATTGACGTCCACAAAAATACTCTAGTTGGGAGCTAACCAACTATGACACGTTTGAAGAAATCAACGTACGCGATCCTTTTGGAAATACTCTGTCAGACATCCGTCCATACAAGTCATCCAGGAACAGGATGAACCGAAGGTACTCTCCTACTGCATCTCATATAGGAATCACCCCATGGATCAGTAGCGAGAAGTCCTTGCAACTCGTAAATTCCAATCACGACAGAACCACAGTTTATCTCTGGCCGCTAAACCAGAGATTTTTAGTAGTTCTTCCGCTTATGAAAATCCACGGTCTTCAATGCTCCATCTCGACCGTTTTCTGGTATCTTCACGTATTTGTTGGTCGGAATGGTTTTCGAATATAAATTCGATTCCGGTCTTTCCGTACCAACAATCGTATTGGACAGATTTAATAGTCGGTGATTTAACTATCAAAATAATAAATGTTTCAATCATGACAACCCAGTGAGTTCACTGGTTCAGTGTTCAGCACCACTTGGCCTTTTAATTTTAAACAAATGTAAACTTTTAAATCTTTCGATTAAAACTCCAGTTTTCTCGCTTCTTATTTAACATAAGATCTTTCTTTAAACAAAACCATTTCCATACTTAGGAAAACCATATATCATATTCGGTTTTCTATTTCTAACTTTCAAAACATTAGCCATATTATTATATAGTATTTGGAAATCATTTCAACTTATTTCTCATAAAATAACATTACGAAATATCTTATATTTATTTCTGGAAACAATACACGGGTTTATTCTGATCGAATAAAACTCAGCCTTATGTTTTCCTTCTAATTCGAAAATATCGTTATATTTTTGGCAACTCCTTTTATTTCCTTTTTACTTTGGAAATCCTCATTATATATTCCAAATTTTTCATTGAAACGTTGCGTTATTATTTCACTGGCGGAGATAATAAACTGTCACCAACCTCTTTTACCATTACAACCCATATCATCCTCAGATAATCCTGAAATCGTTCAAGTTGGGGTATTTTAAATACCTCTCAGACCTTGATCAACAACGTTCATACCTTAAGATAAATATAAGTTGTAACCCAATATTCCATTTTATATTGATTCAGATTCCATTTAACAATTTAATTCAAAATATGGTTTAATAAACTTTATTATCCTTATAAAAATCTCCTTTTCTAATCTACCATCATTTCTTAACTCAATTAAATAACTTCCTTATAACACACCACTTTTGACTCGACCTCTTAACCAAACTCCCTTATAATTCAGATTTGGTTATCAAATCCTACGACCCACATCTTTAACCACATTCACATTTACTAATCTCCTTCCACATCTATTCAATGTTTTCATGCTTTGGAAATTCTATTTCAATTCCCCCACTTAATCACATTCTTAAATAACGTTAATTTAGAATTAACGATATAATACCTCAAACCCCTTTATAAAATCAATTTACAATTTATTTTCAAAATAAATATTTCTTTCTTTTTTATAAAATTTTATTCAAAATATATATCTCAAAATTCATTTTTGGTTATAAAATAAATTTTACAACTTCGGCTCTATCGATTTACCTGATGTCAAATCGATATAAATAAACCAATTTACTTTCAGGCCATTTACTGCTGATTACTCAACCAATACTGCCTACTGATTAAAACACAACACAGGTGGACTTTCCAAACGATGATCTATACTCAAATAAATCATCCAAACATGACAGTTCATATGTTAATATGAAAGTAAATAATATATTTGAGGAATCCCGTTGGATCCCTCCAACCTGTTCTTCCCTGTATTCAAATGGTTATCTCCAAACATATCAGTTAATTCCATTTAACTGATATATATAACAGTAAATAACAACAATTTCACATCAACCAATTTTTTAAACAATTTATTCAGATCAAACAATTCAAACAAAACACGTTTATTTTATAAACGTGACCAACAAGGTAAATTACTTTTATTGGATCCAATCGTTAAAATAACGATTTGTATTTCACTGAAATTAAACGACAGTTTAATTACATCAGTTAAATCAACGAATAAATTATAACCAGCAAACAACCAACCATAGCAAGCAGAGCACACAAAATAAAAACCCAATTTATATAAAATATAAATAGGAAAAATACTGGGTGAGTTTAACTCACTTTGATTTCGTTCATCGTTGAGGCGGCTTATTTTACGAGCTTCCCGTTGCGTTCAATCCTGATCAAATCGGCTTCAAAGTATTGTGTTTCTCGATACGGTTCCGCCGTGTCCGATGATTTGTTCCTTTCCAGGTACACTGTTCTGCTTCCCATTGCCAACCCAACATATCACCATGCAACTCAGGCTTCCACCGTATTGTGTTTTCTTTCGTACTGTTTCCTTTATTCCTTTCCAACCCATGAACTCATCTGCTACTCCATATTCTCATTTATACTGACGCAACACATCTCTAAACCGCCTCTACTTCTTCCCTTAAACCTTCCCATGTCATCACGTTATGGTTACTTCCGAAAACTGAAACATCACACTGCATTTTCCCCTAATTACTTCCACATGCAACAGCAACTAACTGACCACACCCCTCACGTCCAAGTCTCCTAGAAAACAAAGACTTCTCCCATCTGCCGCAACTTCATCACCCAGCAAACCACTACCTTTTTCCGCAAAGCACACCCCACTTCGCACTAGTGCCTTCCACCAAACACCGGCCACTCCATGTCCCTCTTCGAGTATCATCCCTACCAACGTTCAACTCGCCTCCTTTGTAACCACGTCAGTCCTTGGAAGCAACCCAGACCCCACGTCCACTGCTTTTGTTTTCAAACTCTCCCCATACGAGATCAACCATTCCATCGTCAAAAGAGTACGCACCACCAACCCCTTCCATAACGCAGCAGCGCCACCTTCGATCTTCTGTTGACACCATGGGAGCGCTTGAAGGGTTTTAGAGGTAAGGGTTTTAACGGAGGCTTACAGCTTTCATTTTCTTCCTGGAAGAAGATAAGTGGAAAGTTAAATATGCAGGAGGAAAGAATTTGAGGCCTGTGTATTTATAGATTGAGAAAGTGTGGCTATCACGTAACATTGTTTGGTTGGCAAGAAATGAATAGTATAAAGAGAGAAGTTTGTTTGGCGTGCAAGGCAAGTGTGGGTAGCTGTCTATTTACTTTTTTCATAGGCCTGAGGTTCAGAAACGAGGACGCCTCACTGTATTAATGGGAAAAGATGTTCATATGATCATGAGATCTTTAGAAAATGGGTGCTGACGTTGATATGTTGATTAGAGTAGGTATTTATTTTTAGTTGAAACTTCATTGAGAAGTAACACGCAGAAACCACTACAAATGATTTCTGTCTTCTGATAAAAAAGCTAATCTTGGTGTAAAAATATATTCCGGATCCAATGGGACAAGTTTCGTCAAAATCCGAGGTCGTATGAAAAAAATTCCTTTATAAAACTAGAAATAAAGACGCGTTTAATTTTTCCACGATCACCAAATAAATCAAATCAACTTGAAACCTTACAACCCTATAATAATTCTTCGATACGAACCCAACGACACTAGTTTCGTCGCGTTCTGGGACTGTTTCCCCGGTAGGCTATTTTTACGTGCACCGCAATGCCCTTTTCAACGCCAAATTATCCGGTCTCTAAAAATAACAAACTATATACCTATCCTGACTCTAATCGACGATACGAACTCAACAGAATTGGTTTCGTGGCTTAATTCGTTCATCTGCTCAAGTTATACCCAAATAACCCTATATTTAATTAATTACGCGCTATAGAATTTGAACGAGCGTTTACGGCTACCGTGGTCACATACAACATTGGTTTGCCACGCCATTCAACACCATATAATAATTTAACGATACGGTTTCAATGAAACTGATTTCGTCGAAATCTGAGTCCGTTTGTAAAACGGCAATTTTAAAGGCCGATATTTAAATAACTATTTTTCACAGCGACTATTTCAAAATTTGATTTGGCCATAATTAACAAATTACAACACGAAATCTGGGTTTTTCTCTTTCATATGAAAATTATCATCAACACGGTTCCATCGTTTCTCGTTTCACAGAAATCCGAATTATATAGGATCCGGTATATCCAATTGAAGTTCAAAACTCCATATTACGAATTGCACGCCATTTTCAAGCTCGATTTATATTTAAATAAATTATAGCGTTTAAACTTAGTTTAAATAATGAATTAAATATTTAAAATCCATTAATATTATAAATTAAATATTTAAAATAATAAATTAAATTAAATATTCGACTGCCAAAAATACGGGTCGTTACAATTACACTCGAGTGTCCCATGAACCAAAGTAAATCTCCAAGTTGAACATACCTAGAATGCTAGTCATTACTGAACATAAGACCTTTCAGAAGTTCGTTTTTTCTTACTCCTTGTGACTAGTATATTGAGCTCATTGTAACCTGGTAACGTAACAGACAATGGTGAGTTTGAGTACACAACAATGTTATCTGAAGGAAGATGAGGTGGTGCCTATAGGAAGCAGGTGGTATGAGGTGGGCGTAGGGATATTTTGCTTGGATTTTCTCTTTTTCTCCACTGAGGAGGAAGAAGAGGCTTCATGGTTACCGCTAATCGTAGTCAAAGGATGACTTTTGATTGTTGTAGATGACAACATAACAGGTTTAGTAATTTTGGCCGAACTGCTTTGCTTGTTCAAGAAACCTGGTTTTAGATGTACGGAATTAGCACTTGAAGTACTGTCAGGTGAAGTTAAGGGTACCTGAGAGGTAGATATGAACTTGATTTAATCACTTGAAACATATAATTGTCGTAATCGATCACATCAGTTAGAAACTACTTCATGGGATCAAGTTTATACACTTTCACTGGATTCGTTGACTATTGAGAAATGCCACTCTCACTTGCCTCCAAAACTTTGACTATCTCTTTGTCTTTGCCTCTATTCAGTTTTTCATCCTCGGCGTGTTCAGAAAAGTAACTACCCACACATACTTTCACGTTTTCATCTTCACTGTTAGCTACAGAGTTCCCTTTGCAATTATCTTGTCATTGACAGACAGTGTTTACAATTTCTACGAGAGATCCGAATTCCCCTTCTTCTATCTCATTCACATCACCTAACTCAATACTTTCATCATCAATTTGTTCAAGAATGTCAAACTTATTAGAAGTCTCAAGACAAACATAATTAATAATCTTACCTCCTACACTAGCATTTCCAGGACCTAAGTTACAACTTTTAGATAAGTCAGTAACCGTACAAGCTCCAGAAATGTTCGAACCAACATTAACGAGATCAAGGCAGACTGTTGCTTTCTCTTTATCCACAAAAAATGCATCAATGGTGCTTTTAGAAAGTGGTTTACCAACTTTCTTCTTCTTGTTCATTACTTTTCTCCATGCAACTTTCTTCCCAGATGATTGTCCTGCATTCATTTTTTCCTTCACTGAACTAAGTTTTACACTTTCAAATTTACGAGTGTTGCTAAGTACATCATCCTTATCTAGACAAATACTAGGGGTTATAGCAACATACTCACACCACTGATCTTACATTTAGAAATATCATGTCTAAATACTTTGCACTTAACACAAATCTCATATTTCCACAAGTAGTGTACGTAAACGTTTTGCTCTGAACCACCAACTAGTTTAAGTGGGAATTCAATGGGCAAAGGTAAGTCAGGTGACACTTTAACCATACATTTTGCAAATTCCAGCCTATCTATTTTTTAGTAGAAACATCCATACATAAGAATTTTCCCACTCGTGTAGCTACCCAAATTATACCTAACTTAGTCCACACAAACAAAGGTATATTTGACAATTTGATCCAAATAGGTACACTCTTAATACTACTCACATCGTTACCAATCCCCGCGTCCCAAGGCTTAGAATTTTTTTTATTATAACAGGGTCATCAACACGAGATAACTTAAACCAGTCATCTATATTGGATAAATGAAAAAGGAAAACGTTGCCATTCGATTTCACTTTGATGCTTCCTAACGATGTCCAAATACACCTGAGATGTGAGATCACAGTGGTGTATAACATTGGCTTATTGAGAAAAAAAATCCCACTAGGTACTCTTGCCATTCAACATTTGTTGCATGATAAATTTCTTCAGAGGCAGCCAACATCTTGCCAGAATATTAAAGTTGTTAGTTGCTATGCATAGGATCGAAGATGGCCAACAGTTTAAAAATGTAAATGTAGTGGAAATTAAAAACAGTAGATCACACAATCGATTTTATACTAGTTCAGACCTCCTGCCCTACGTCCAGTCCCGAAGCTCCCCTTCGGTCTTTCACTAACAATAAACCCTTACTTCGCCAGGCGGAATAGGCTTCAATACAAGAAAATTTCTTTGACAATAGTGTATTCTAGACAATACGGATTTTGACTAGCAGTACAATGGTCTTCCTATACCTCTCTTGAGTAATATGAACTTGAATAATGTAGTAGAATGTAGAAGAATAATATAGTGAATACAAGTTTTAAACGCAAGAAGTAATCGAGATGGAACACATAGATAAAGTGGAGAATTAGAAATTCAGAAGTTATACTTCTTGATCTTGATTGTGATGTGTATAGTTGTTGCAAGGTTCCCCTGAATGGTTGCTTCTCTTTCTTTTCAGTCTTGGAGAAGCAATATTTCAGTCCTGGAGATGTTACTTTTCATAGTTGAAGAGTTTTGGTGAAGAGATGAGGAGGCACCTATTCAAAAATGACTGTTGGATGTTTTAAAAAAAAATCCCAAAGCAGATTTCAGATGTTTGAAATTATAGGTCAGACGTTTGTCCTATTTATTAAAAAAAATTCAAGATTTTCAGGTCAGATGTATGAGTTATATTTTCATACGTCTGGCATAATTTTCAGATGGTTGTCCGGTCCACTTGGTAATGCTATATCCCATGGAGACAATTGGTGCTAGGTTTGAGTCCCACCTTTGTCATATTTTATGAATTTCATCTTTTCATTTTTTGTGCCATTCATTTAATAGCTAATTACTCCCCCTGAATATATGATCTCAACCTATATATATGAATCTATATACTCTTTCTTTCCCTTTGTCATTATCAAAAATAAATAAATCTTTTATTTGTTACAAATGGCATGTGCATGTCAAATATATTATAAAAGGAAGAACATATGAAACATCATACTTACAAGCTAGGGTATCAGAAAATAATAATATTTAAAGCATGTGATACCCAAGGTTTTTATAATTTTCTAATTTTTAGGAAACCATACCCATTTTGATGTGGTTGAAATTTTATAAATACAGTGTTAATTGTTAATCACATTATCAAAATAATCATCAGTATATTTTTCTCTATTTTTCCATCTAGTAGGAAACCAAATACTTATATAATTTGTATTATTTGTCAATGATTCAGAATTCATGCAACGTTTCCTTTTACAAAATATTATATCATATTGATATGAAGGGGTTTTGGGGCTATCTCTATTTTTAGTACTAGTTTTAAAATGTGTATACATGTATGCATATCTAGAACTATTTTTATGTTTATTGTAATTATAGCCTAAATCACTTTTATTACTAAATTTTAACATTTTGCAAAGACAGTAAGTCATTGTTTTCCTTATTGAATTTTCTAACCATTCTATTTGATTTTTAAAAATTCCCTTTCGAGCTACAAAATTCCTTTTGGAAAATAGTATTATTTTCTTTTAAAAGCTCGCATGCTTTAATTAAATCTTAATTTCTATCATTTAAATCACCATTCTCTTTTTCAAGAGACAAAAGATTAGAATTTGATTTATTTAAAGAATTTTCTAAAGATATAATTTTGTTTTGCAAAGATTCATTTTTCTTTGAAGGATTATTATTTTGTAAAACAAGTTCTTCGAGTGAAGTTTCAAAAATCTTTGTTTGTTTTACTACAAAACCATTTTCTTCCTTTAGTCTGTCATATTCTAGTTCATAATTTCTTAATTTCTTTAAAGCGGCACAATTGATCTTTTGTAATAATTTGAAATCTTTAAGTAAGTTGTTATGTGATGCTAAAAGATCATTATAAATAGAATCATCGTGTACCGTTTTAGATATGAGTGTAGTCATGTTGCACTTTTACTGTGATTCTATATCTTGTTGCTTACTTTTTGGAATTTCTCATTCTCTATCTTTGAATTGTGATTGCATTGTCCCTTTCTGGCCATTGTTCTACGAAGTCGTTACATTCAATAGAACAACTTGCTCTGAACAAATTGTTAGTCTCTATGCATAGGATCGAAGATGGCTAATAGTTTAAAAATGTAAATGCAGCGAAAATAAAAATAGTAGATCACACAATCAATTATATACTGGTTCGGACCTCCCGTCCTACGTCCAGTCGCAAAGCTCCCATTCGGCCTTTCACTAACAATAAACCCTCACTTCGTCTGGAGTAATAGGCTTCAATACAAGAAAGTTTCTTTGATAATAATGTGTTCTAGACAACACGGATTTTGACTAGTAGTACAATGGTCTTCCTATATCTCCCTTGAGTAATATGAACTTGAATAGTGTAGGAGAATGTGGAAGAATAATATAGTGATTACGACTTTTGAATGCATGAAGTAATCGAGATAGAAAACACAGATAGAGTAGAGAATTGGAAATTCAGAAGTTATACTTCTCATTCTTGATTGTGATGTATATATACTTGTTGTAAGATTAATCCCTTGAATGGTTTCTTCTCTTTCTTTTCAGCCTTGGAGAAGCAATATATTATTCCTGGATATGTAGTTTTCCATAGTTGAAGAGTTTTGGTGAAGCGATGAAGAGACACCTATTCAAAAATGACTATTGGCTATTTTTAAAAAACTCTGAAGCATATTTTAGACATTTGGAGTTATAGATCAGACGTCTAACCTGTTTATTAACAAAATTTCCAAATTCCCATGTCAGACGTCTGACTTATAGTTTCAGGCATCTGACATAATTTTCAGATGGTTGCTTGATCCAGTTGGTAATGCTATATCCCTTAAGGATAATAGTTGTCAGGTTTGAGTCCCACCTTTGTCATATTTTATGAATGTTATCTTTTCATTTTTTGTCCATTCATCGAATAATTAATTGTAATGAAATAACTTAATAAAAAAATGTTAGTAGCATTGTCATACAGTTATTACCATCAAAACACAAAAAACGCGTTTTCAACAGAAGTGTGATAGGCGGCGGCATGTAGACACCTGCATTTCTAGGCTTTGCGTAGAAAAGTGAAGACCACTCCAACTTATATGAGGAGAGGGTTAGTTTTGGTCCTGGAGGAGAGAGAGAATTAAGTACATAAGGGTCTGGCGGGTCAGGAGGGGTTGGAATCAACAGTGATGGAGAGGAGCTATGTGTACAAAGCTGATCGTCATTGATGGGAGATGGGATAGGGATAGAGCATAGGTTCGACAACATTGAAAGGCTCGAGGAGGCCATTTTTGTTAGCTTGAGAAAAAAGAATTCACATTTGCATATACATATCTATTTAATAATAATTTTTTTAATTATATATATATTATACTGGAATATTTATATACTTATATAATAATTATAGACATATATATTATATATACTTGAACAACATACAATACATATAGGATGAGCTAACGTTATCGGTGCGTTGTAAATCTCAACATCTGCATACAAACGTGTTATACATTGAACATCATATCATCTTACTCATGCTCAAAAATATGCACACACACATGCGCATGTACACACACAGATATACCTATACATACATACATATATATATATATGTGACATGTAGGTTAATTATACATAAATTGAACAAATTTCTATCAGCAACTCATAAGTTCAAATAAAATATATGATTTTATTTAAATGAGTGAGTGTCATGGATGGAGCTTTCTATGTCCCCATGGCGACTAAGGTAGTTTCTTCGACTCTCTTCTCTCTATCGTTATTTACTTCTTAGATCTTCTTTCACCTCTACTTCATTTCTTCTGGCCTCAACTCCTCTGCCTTTCCCTCCCTATCCTAGCTTTCACCACTGTGGTTTAGAAGCTCGACCACTAGCTCTAGCCAGCACGTATTTTCAAATAGACATCCTATCCTTTTTTGTTACCATTCTGCTTCACTCTCACCATCTTCTCCACCTTTTCCTCTTACCTGGTTTCCCCTCTTTCGACAACCCTAGATCTAGTGTCCCTTGATACTTAATACACCAATTCATCAGCTGTTGTCCTCGTTGGCTTCTCATCCTTATCTATAGCTTTTCCTTAGTCTTCCCTTCTCTTCAGACCTATATCGTCGCTTGTATCAATCTGGTTGAAGGCTGTGCTTATCACAGTTTTCTCCTTTGGCTGTATTCTTTCCCGGTAAAGCTCTGTTGCTCGTGACGAGATGGAAGTTGCAGGTGCTGATATCAGTTAGTTCTTGGGTTGATTTTGCTTAGTGATGCTGGCTGTGGTTGGGTCTGTTGGTTGATGCTGATCTTTTGGTTTCCTCTGAGGGTGGCCTTGTTAGTTGTATGTGTTGTCCTTGTGTGAGTACTTACGTGTGGGTGTTTTTCTCTGTTAGGCTGTTTTTTATGGTTGTTTTGCTAATTCTGGCTTGAAAGACAAAATTGATTTGTGCCAGTTTAATGTTGTTACTGGTAGCTGGTCATTAACAGCTTTCTGAGTTTATCCTTCAATCCTCTGCATCTTAATTCGATCCCCTGCAACTCAGTTCATGGTGCTATGCTGGTTGATGGAAATTGTTTAGTGTTATACTAGCTTAGAGAACACAACTGATCTAAACCAAATATAGCTTTCCTTGTGTTTGTTAATTAAGGTTGTAGTATTGAGGAGTTTCATGATATACTCTGTGTGTGCAATGTATGGAATCTGTCTAATCTAGTAATCCCAGCAAGTGATGTATTTCATATTGTTTTGTTTCTTCTCATAGATAATTTATTACTAGATCACACCCTACGTGATGTTAGATTTTAGTATATTTTAATTAGAGTTAGAAATGTCTGTATCAGATAGGCAATCTACCTATTTCCTGTTATATTTTATACTCATTGTTTGTTGTAATGCGAAAGTATTACGGATCACTCTAAAAACTAGTTGGCATTGCTAAAAATTAAAATTGATTTTATGAATTAGACCCTACAGGCACAATAAAGATATAACAGGATGACTTCTTTTGAAACTCAATTGTAACTTCCGTTGTGGGTTGGATTAGTTCCAACCATGGTACTAGATCCTAATAACATATGCGGACTAGTTAGTCATGTTAGGGTAAACAAGCTCACAACCCATATAGTAGGGTGTCCATAAAGGTATCATTTAGGGTGGGGTTTAGATAATTAGGTACGCTGTCGGACCTAACTACCAACTTGGCCTGAACAAATATGTGAGCCCAAAGACTATTCTTAGTAGAAAAAGGCCCAACTTGAATTCGGCCTAGGCCAAATTTCAAGAATTGTTTGAAAATTAAATACCAGTTTTAAATCTACAAAGTTTCATTTACAGTAAGAATAATATTGTAAATTTTATAATACAAAATTTTCAATTTATTTTGAAAAATTAAAAAATATAAAACTATAAATTAAAATTTATATATTATAAATGTCGTAATATAATAAAATTTTCAAAACATTTGAAAATTAATTTCAAAATTTATAAAATCTATTAATGTGTTTAATAAGATATATTAATTTATTAAATAATTTAATAAACAAATAAATAAATACATGATTATATATTATGATATATGTCATGTTATTTTAAAATGTTTATAATAGCATAAGTGTACATGTATTTATACGAGTTAAATTTGAAACTAATATAAGTCAATTAAATTTGTTTAATTAAGTTGATCAACCAAAGGTTAAATAAATAAATAAATACAAAGTTAATTAATTAATTAAGTTAATTACAACTTGCACACACACATATATATATATATATATATATATATATATATGATATTTGTGTTAGACTATTAAGGTTATAGTATATAATGGATATTTTTTTGGCAAGGCTGGCCGATGTTTAAGTGACCGCGAACACTTATTATTATAAAAAATAATAATTACAATGATTATAGGAGATTGACAGCTTACCAATCTACTACAAATTCGGTCTTTAAGGTCAACCATTCATCATTGACGTTTTTAAAATCGAATATCCACTGCAACCAGTGTGGCATACAGAACAAGAGCTAGCCCAAGTGGACTACTATAATATACCCCTCAGGGTACCCAAATTGCATGAAAATAAACCATATCCTAGTTACTAATACAAAATCATATAGCAGCTGAAGTTACACTTAACAGTTTGCAAAACAAATTGTGGACATATCTCCATTGCATAACTAACATCAGCTCATAAGCCTCGGTTGATCCACCACCTAGACAGGCATCAGTTCAA
This sequence comes from Allium sativum, assembly GCA_030737875.1. NCBI lineage: Eukaryota > Viridiplantae > Streptophyta > Magnoliopsida > Asparagales > Amaryllidaceae > Allium > Allium sativum. The sequence continues at coordinate 616,708,729 of CM060918.1, read as the reverse complement.
CATGAAGCTCATCACAAACTCCAAACCCCAAAAGAATACAAATTCGGACCTCACAGTTTCCTATAACCCAAAGCCTACACACAAGCCATCAACACATACACCTTCAAGACGATATCTAAAGTTCATTGTCAATCAAACTCCACAAACTGCCCCAACACAATCCAACACATCAGCTCCAGTAAGATATTGAAATCTCTAGACAATCTCACCAATCTAGAGATAAGGCTCTGCTTCCCCACAGTAGACTTGGTAAATAAAAGAGATAAGGTGCAAAGCTTACCAGATCTGGAGATTGAAGGAGTCATGAGATAACTTATTGAGCAATGCCGAACATTGCACGTAGAGAAACTCCGCGAAGGGGACGCAACTCCAACTGAACAGCAAGTCGAACCAGTATGAGAAAATACTAGAAACCCCAAAATCGAAACCCACAGAAGACAGCCTCAATAAACACCAAATCGACCCATTACCTCCTGACAAAGTTCAGACAACGCTGGACATAAGTTCACCAAGCAATGACTATAGACAAACTCGCTTGGATACCTTGTAATGCACATTATTGGATATAGGGTGGCAAGGAAGTCATGAAACTAAACTTCATAGACAATGACATGGAGTTAGGAGAAGTGTGGGAAGGGCACCACACTATGCAGAGGAGGGATGACTATGTTGATTCATGATATTTTTGATTCATGACAACAAAATGGCGATTAATGAAAATCGTATCAAGGAGCTAAGTTCATATATATGTTAGTATTGAGTCGTGTGAGATATATGTTAAAATCTATCCTCAAAGTATAACACGATTGCACGAACTTCCAAATATATATATATATATATATATATATGAATAAATGATAAGAAAAGAGCTAAACTGGACTGGTTTTGCCTAACCAGTCGACTGGTAGAAAATGTACCAGTCAATTGGCTAGGAAGCCTGAGTCCATTAACAGCTACTTTCTTATCATATTTCATTGTATATATGATTTTCTCTATTAACCAGTCAACTTATGATTTTTACACCAGTCGACTGATCAGTAATTAACAGTCTTTTTTATGAAGAGTCACCTCCTTTCATGAAGAGATTCCTCTTTGATTCGGAAAAGAAATGGATGCAACTTTCCATAGGAACTCTTCATGAAAGATTATTACTCTTCTACAATTATAAATGCACTACAAACATGTTTTCCAAATCACTGATTCTCACTTATTCTATTCTAAATTCTGATTTACATCTCTGTACTCACCGCATTCTAAAAACTCTCTCTAATTCAAGTTACTTGTTGAATCTTTGAAGTTATTTCGTATCTCTCGATTCAATAAGTAACATACTTCCTCAAATCTTCACACACACATCAAAATACTTGAGGATAAGATTATAGGAAGGGTGTACTTGATCGTGACTATTCAATGTTGATAGGAGAACACATTCAGAAGTCAAAACTACTTGTAATTGTGAAGCCCTGTGTTGGTGCTCAGGCGGCGACATCCTTGTTGGTGCTCAGGTGTATTGTGACCTATTCCTCTGGGTTAAGAGAAGGTGTGTTAGTGAATTCCGAAGAGGAGCTTTGGGACTGGACATAGGACGGGAAGTCTGAACCAGTATAAAATTCCTGGTGTCTTTTATTGCTTTTTATTTATTTGGGATATATCTATATAGCTCATATTTACCTGCATAACTATGTAGCTTACTAGTTAAATTATCATGTACAATTCCTCTATATCCATATAATAATCCTACTTAAGTCGTACACACGGTCTTTTCATTTGGTGTCAGAGCAAGGTCATCATTTAACCGTAAAACCGTTATTTGATACTTAGTTAGTATGGATAATAACACTAGTACTAGCACTAATAGTGGATATACTGAAGGCCAATCTACTGCAAGACCACCCTTTTTCAATGGCATGAATTATAGTTATTGGGCTACGTGAATGAGAATATATATGCAAGCTAATAGTTTTGATGCTTGGAATATTACACAAAAAGAGTATACACAACCCACAACTCTATATACTGAATGGTCTGCAAATGAAAAAGCAGAGGCTACTGCCAATGCTAAGGCCATGAATATGTTCATTGTGCCTTGGATAGAAATGAGTTTAACCGGGTTTTTATGTGCAACACAACATATGAAATATGGCGAACACTCAAAATAACTCATGAAGGAACTAACAAGGTCAAAAAAGCAAGATATCCATGCTTAAAAACCAGTTTCAAAATTTTAGAATGAACGAGAATGAGTCTATAAATGACATGTACTCACATTTTCAAAATATTTATCACTCACTACTTGGATTAAGAGAAAAATACTCTGATTTTGATATAGTTCCAAAAATATAAAACTCTTTGACGGATGAATGGGAGAAAAGGTATTAGCTATTGAAGAAGATAATGATCTTTCTGCCATGAAACCCGAAGAGTTAATCGTAATCTCATGTTTTATGAAGTAAATTTGCAGGCAAAGAAAGCACATGTCCAAGATAAGAAAAAATTAGCTTTCCATGCTGAGAAAGATGAGTCAAATTCAGACGAAGAAGATATTGCTTTTGTAGCAAAGAATTTCAGAAAATTTCTGAAATATAGAAAAGGCCAAAGTAAGAATATGAAAAATAATTCAACATAAGAGCCTGACCTGGCCTTGGTAGAATGTTTCAACTGTCAAAAAGCCGGACATTATGAATTGTCCAGAATTGAAGAAAAAATGCAACAAAAAGGAGAAATCAAAAAGCAAGCTTTCTCAGTCACTTGGGATAATTAAAATTCATCATCTTCTAATAGTGATAGCGATAGTGACTACGAGCAAGCAAACGTATGCTTCATGGCAAAGGATACCGAGGTCAGTGATTTTACTTATGATGAATTAATAGAAATTAATACGGAAGTTTTAGAATCTAGAAATAATTTTAAGAGCAAGTACAAACAAGTAAATGAAGATAGAAAAAGAGCAGAATTTGAAAGAGGCTTATTAAAAGATGAAAAAAAGTTTTTAAAAGACGAGATTAGAAAATTACAAGAATCCTTATCAGTTGCAAATTCTCAGATTTCTATGTTGAGTCAAGAAATTGAGACTCAAAAGAATAAAATTGGTATACTAGTCCCTGAGAATCATGTTTTGAATACTATGGTTAAAATTATAGAATTAGAAAATTCTAGTTTAAAAGTTAAATTGGATAATATATCTAAGAATGTTAACAATTTTAATAAAGGTAGAGAAAATTTATCTAAGATATTAGAAAATTCTCAACCGGTTTCTTTTGAAAAAGGACTAGGATATGTTCAAAACGTTAAATATTAAAAGAAATCTAGTATTAAACCAGTAATTAAAAAATTAGACATTGTTACTAAGAAGAATCCTTCAAGAAATATTAGTATATGGGTTCCAAAAAACAATAATATTTTTATTAGAAATAAATATATTAAGAATTTCTTAGATACTATTCAGAATAATATTAATTATATTTCCAAAAAGGACTCTGAACCCTCTTGGGTTTGGTTCCTTAAGAGTTAACCCTTAGGACCCTAATGGAGGAAGTGGGTACCAATAAAATTTTATATTTCGCAGGTACTATTAATATATGACTATGCCTAGTTAAACACAGGGAGGCAAAGGAGTTATTGGTGTTTACTATCATCATATTTGTAAGTTATTTAATTTTTATTACATATTTATTGATTTATAAATAGTATAATTCATACAAATATAGTCCTGTTTAAGTGTTTATTATTATAAATATTACTTGTATACTATATTAGAGATATGTTTTTATAGCTAAAATATTAATAGTATTTATAGCAGATTACATTTTCCTCGTTTATAGACAAAAATTCCTTTAGTTTCTATTCATATTTTTTTAGCAAACTAACCTTATTTTAATGAATGAACAAAATTAATTCTACCAATCATTTGTAAATACTATGTTTAGCATTTGCATTCTTATAAATACATGAGAAAAACGTCTTGCCTTCACAAAAACTAAAGAAACCGTTCATCGATAAACTAAAAGCCCTTTTTGTTATGTCGAAAAAATTAAGTTCTTCAAAATCCTCTCCACCTACACCTACTAAATCCTCTGAAAAACGACGTCAGATTCCATCAATATCATTACTTCTCTTATACCAAATGAAGAGCTAACTCTGCAATGGCAAGAATAACATTACGGATATACTCTAGATCCTAAGAAGAAAAGGGAGCTTTCTATATCTCCATCGAAGAAATACAAATTAGATGAGATACGTCATTACCAGCATGAACAGATGAAGCTGTAACGAGAACTATTCTTTGAACAAAAACAAACTTCAGATAGATTTACCTTTCTTGAAACAATCGCACTTCGTATTTGCGGTAGGTCGGTTGTTCTTGAACCGAGACATCATACACTCTCTATGACTCCAGAAACACCAAGGAGGATGTCTACTTCTTGGAATCCGTGGAAAAGATCTCCCAAAAGTATGAAGTCAAGTCCGAATTCATGGGAGAAGAATTATAAAGAAAATGAAGGAGTCGTTTCATTTTCAGTTGATTTTTTGTCAGTAAACCTTGCATTGAATGATAATGCAAGAAGGATATGTTTCTTTGTTTATTAGTAAATAAAAATATCATTTTGAATTGAATTCGTTGTTAATGGATATTATAAAAACTTAAGGCTTGAATATATTAATAAATTTCTATCCTAAAACAGATTACATATAATATAATTATATATTTAAAAAAATGTCAAAAGAATAAATGTGAAACAGTTTTCATTGTCACCAGTCAACTGGTGAACTGCATACCAGTCGACCGGTAAACCATCCGAGGGAAAAACCTGCAACCCTATTTCGGCCCTTATAATCACTTTTACCCCTGTTTTCTTCATTTCTCTAAACCGTCTCTTTTTCTTAAAAAACCCTAAGCTAAACTTCGATTTTCATTTCTTAATCATCAAATATAATGGCACCTAAAAGAAGACAAAGGGAAATTGGTTCATTGTCACTAACTAAGGCAAAGAAGCAAGTTGATCCATCCATATATCAGTGGCTACGGAATGATTTTACTAGAAAGAGAGGGAAACTCATGTCAAAATTGAAGGATCATTTATCAAATTTCCGGACTTCAAATCTTATGGACATCAACGATAGGCTCAAAGAGGTAGAATTGAATCTCTTATGAATTATACTCAAAATCATAAGCAAACCAATGTTACCATGATCAAATTGTTCTTAGAAAATCTAAACATGGACCATCAAACCCCTAACAATACTAAAAATTGTGTTTGGAGCATGGTTTGCGGGCAACCAACATTTCTCTCAATTGAGAGGCTAGGGCATATCTTGAACTGTTTGACAGATGGTATACCATTATCGGAAGTAAAATGTGAGTTTGGAGTTAGGGATGAAGTGAGTCATCTCTTTGTTGACGATGATTCCAACGGTTCTCGAACTAAAGGATTATGAACAATTGCAAGACTCCTTCATCATGCTTTAACACGGACAATATTACCTCGATATGGAACATTCAATCTTGTTTACATGGTTACTTTCTGAGCTCTCTATGCAATCTATAGTAACACCAAGGTGAATTGGATGCAAACAATAATGGATCAACTCTTGCTTTACACACAAAGTATGACTAATTATTTCTACTATGGGGAATATCTCATGAGAGTATTCGCGGATGCAAATTGTTTGATCCAAAATTGGCTCTAACACCCAAACTAATAATAATTCTATTGAAATGAAATCAAAAACAACGAAAACACAAAATTTATAGTGGTTCGGCGTTAAATAGCCTACGTCCACTTCCTTCTCTTTGGATTGATGTCTTGAATGCGAGTACAACAACGATTTTCACTCAATCTCACTTATCTAATACATCGATTCACTCAATTTCCTTCACAATATGATTCAAAAGATGATTGTAATCTGAATAATTTGATGAAATTCGGATAGTAAAGGAGTTTGAGTTCTGAAAATGCCAAAAGATCCCTTCAAATGAGCATTGGAGGTGTATTTATAGGTGGAAAATGCCTCTGGAGTGGCTTCGGTTCGGGTACACGTGGTCTCCATCCCATAGAAGTCGGGTTCGAATAGGATATGACGTTGACAGCACATCAGGTTGGTGGTGATCGTGGGGAGATCGTGGGCTAATTGGTTTCTTAACCGCTCCGCTTCTTGAGGAAATCATGGGGTGTAACTGCCATCCATTGCCCACGCGGTTCAGATCAAATGAATAGGAGAAGGAAGGATGCGGATCGGAGTTCTTCCACCCGATCCGGAGCTGCTTCTGATCCTCCGTTTCCCAATCTGCTATATATTGCTTTGGCTGATGACTCCCGACCTGATCCGACATCAGATGCATGTTCTTCTTGTCATCCTTTATATCTTTGTATGGCCTAGCTCACAAAGTAGGCTAACATTTTGCCCCCTCGAAGGACACTTCTATTGGAAATGGAGTGTGCTTCGATATTGTCATAAGTGCTGAGCGTTCCAAGCTCTGGGAATCTCTTCACCATCCATGGTCGTTAGCTTGAATGCTCCTGTATCAAGCTTCCGTTGGATGGTGTATGGCCCTTCCTATTTTGGACCCAATTGGGTTGAAGGCGGGAAGACTCGCTTCAGTACTAAGTCTCCTGATTCAAAGGTTTTGAAGCGAACTTTCCAGTCATAATAACGTGCTACTTTATGTCGATGTCTTGAGGCATGCAAGTATGCTTCGTCTCTCTTTTCTTCAACCATATCAAGAGACTCTAGGAGGAGTGTTCTATTTGTCATCGGGTCATAGTACGCGACTCGATGAGAAGGGACTTCCAATTCTACCGGGATTACTGATTCTGACCCAAAGGAAATTGAATAGGGAGTACGGCCGGTGGCCGTCTTAAAGGTTGTCCTGTAGGCCCACAAAGCTAGTGGCAACTCATCTACCCATTTTGCTTTGGCCCGGTCCAACCTCTTCTTGAGAATAGATTTAATGACCTTGTTTGTTGCTTCGACCTGGCCATTTGACTGCGGGTGAGCTACAACAGTGTACCGTTTATCAATCTTGTACTTCTGGCAGAAGTTTCTGAATTCGACACTGTCAAACTATGTCCCATTATCAGTTATAATGGTCTTCGGTATCCCAAATCGACAGATAATGTTTCTGACCACAAAACTGATCACCTTTCTTGCCGTGATCGTTGTTAAAGGTTCAGATTCCACCCATTTCGTGAAATAGTCCACGACGACGATCGCGTACTTAGCTCCTCCTCTGGCAATAGGCAACACTCCAATAATACCAATCCCCCACATGGAAAATGGCCATGGGCTTACCATCGACTTGAGCTGAGTCGGAGGCGCTCTGGGAATCTTGGCAAATCTTTGACATCCGTTGCAGCGTCGTGAATAATCAGCCGCATCTTTGTTCACGGTAGGCCAAAAATATCCATATCGTAATACTTTCTTTGCTAGGGTTTGGCCCTTGGTGTGGTCCCCACACTCACCTTCATGTATTTCTTGCAGTACACGTTTGATGTCGTCGTGTGCGATACACCGTAATAGGGACATTGAAAACCCTTGGCGATAAAGGACGTCGTCATGTAAAACGTATCTTGCAACCTTGCGTTTTACAGCTCGTCTTTCGCTCTTCTTCAACGGGAGAGTTCCATTCTTGAGAAAATTCTTGATCGATGTCATCCATGATTCTCTCTGTGGGTCGACTTCCAAGGTTAGTTCCACTTCCATCAGGTCGAAACTCGGTGATTCCAAAACCTCTATCGGAACCATTTCAGTTTCTTTGGGATTGTCAGAACTTGCTAGCTTTGCCAGCCGATCTACTTTCTGATTTTTGTTCTTGGAATATGCGTTATGCTGCAATGCTCCAAACTTCCCAGCAACTCGTTTACCTTTTTGAGATAAGTAACGAGTCGAGGTCCTTTAGCAATAAATTCCTCCCGGACCTGGCATACAACTATCTTGGAATCACAACATATATCCGGTGTCTTCACTCCCAGTTCTTTGGCGAGTTTCAGCCTGGCAATCAGGGCTTCATACTCGGAATCATTATTGGTAGCAGCAAACTCTAATCGCAATGCATAGTAAATAGATCGTCCTTCAGGAGTTATTAAAACAACTCCGGTGCCGGACATTCGATCAGTTTTGGCTCCGTCCGTATATAGCTTCCACGGACTAAGCTCTAACTCTTGGTCCAAAGTAACTACCTTGTCACCCACCGTTTCCTCTTCGGGAATTATGAATTCAGCTATAAAGTCGGCCAATGCCTGCCCTCTTATTGATTTCCGTGGTTGAAAATTTAAATCAAATTGACTCAGCTCGATGTTCCATTTAAGTAACCGCCCCGATGCTTCGGGTTTTTGCAACACTTGTCTTAAAGGTTGATCGGTGTATAAAACTATCGGGTGAGCCTGAAAGTAATGACGAAGTTTGCGGGAAGCAATCAAGAGGCTATAAGCAAGTTTTTATATCTTTGGATAATTACGTTCTGCAGCGGCTGGCTTTTGCTCACGTAGTACACAGTCCTATGGACTTTATCCTCTTCACGTACCAATGTTGTACTGACGGCGTGAGACGATACCGCTAGGTAGACAAACAAATCCTCATGTTCCACGGGTTTTGATAATATTAGAGGCTTTTCTAGTAAGTATAATAAATTCTGGAACGCCTCCACACAGTCACGGATCCACTCAAAATTTCGCTTTCCCTGTTTTATTAGATCGAAGAAAGGTACACACCTATATGTAGCTTTGGAGATAAACCTGCTCAATGCAGCAACTTTTCCGGCTAAGCTTTGAACATCTTTGATCTTTCGTGGTTCTTCAATATCCCTTATTGCTGCTATTTGACTAGGATTTATCTCAATTCCTCGAGAACTCACGATAAACACAAGGGAATTTCTAGATGCGACCCCAAACAAGCATTTTAGGGGTTTAACTTCACTCCATACCTTCGAAGAATATCAAACATTTCAGCTAAGTCCCTTGTATGGTCGGAAGATTGTTTAGAATTCACAAGCTTGTCATCCACGTAAACCTCCATGGTTTTCCCGATTTGATTATAGAACATGCGGTTGACCAAGCGCTGATACGTGGCTCCTGCATTCTTTAACCCAAACGGCATTACCACATAACAATATAACCCTAAGTCTGTGATGAAACTTGTATGCTCCTGATTTGGTATGTGCATGGGAATTTGATTGTACCTAGAATAGGCATCCATAAAGGATAAAAGCTCGTGCCCAGCCGTCGAATCTTCTAGCTGATCAATTCTGGGAAGAGGAAAGCTATCCTTCGGTCAGGCCTTGTTCAAATTGGAGAAGTTGATACATGTTCGCCACTTCCCGTTAGACTTTTTGACCAGGACAGGATTTGATATCCAATCGGGATATTTCGAATCCTTAATGAATCCATTATCTTTTAATTTCTTTACCTCTTCTTTCAACGCTGCTGACCGCTCTGGGTCTAACATCTATTTTTCTGTTTGACTGGTGGGTGCTTTGGATTAATACATAAAGAGTGGCTCATAATGGCAGGCGAAATCCCACGCATGTCAGCGTGAGTCCAGGCAAACACATCCAGATATGCCCTTAAGAAATCAGCCAACTCTTTCGCTCGAACTGGATCTAGTTGCGAGCCGATCTTTAGTACTTTTGTCGAATCTGTCTCATCAATAGATATATCTATTGTTATCTCGTTGGGAGTCGCCTTTCTATCCTCGGGTTCTCTATCCTCTCTGGGATCTATATCCTCGAGCACATTTAAGGGCGACTCTCTTGGGGCTGGACCCCTCAATTGCTATGCTGAGTTTTCCTTCGAAGGGGGAAAATCGTTCTTAGTTTCAATATTCAACCCCTTCATTAGCATCTTCAACTCCATCATGTAACAAGCTCGTCCCGTAACTTGGTCGCCTCTCATCACCCCAATTCCTGCATCAATCGGGAATTTAAGCAGCAAGCACCAATATGCAATACATGCCCTAAATTCGGCAAGGGCCGGTCGGCCTAGGAAGGCATTGTAGGGTGACTCTACATCCAAAACTACAAACAGAAGAATCCTCACTCTCTGGCGATCTCGCTGCCCTAATGTCACTGGTAATTCTACGTAGCCCATCGGAGCCGTCGACGCCCCGCTGAAGCCACGTATCCATCCTTCGCAGGGCTTTAGATCTTTTACTTCAAGTCTGATTTGTTCAAAAGCTTTCTTGAAGAGGATATTGACCGAGCTCTCGTTGTCCACCAACACTTTATGGACTAAAGCAGGGCCGATGGTCGTGATAATTACCAGTGGATCTTCAAATGGGGATTGAACTCCGGAATCATCTCTACTATGGAATATGACGTCGTCTGACATCGTCTTTTGTTTTTTTACTGGAGTAATGTCTTCGAGTTACTGCATTCTCCTACCTCAAAGTGATTGGCGGCATTGACGTACTGATCCATCGCTTTGAAACTATGACTAGCTAGGTGGGGTCCGCCTATAATGGTATTGATAACGGTCCCCTTACCTTTCTGCTGGGCTGTGGGTTTTGAAGTAGGCTGGTTTTGGTTTGGGGCTTGTCCCCCTTGCCCCCGGTCCCTTGGGCCAACCTTTTACTCGTCTAACTTCCCTTCCCGCAGCAATCTTTCAACTATATCTCTCAAATGACGGCATTCGTTGGTGGAATCACCGTGGGTTCCATGGAATAAACAAAACTTTCCCGTTGCGATCTCTTTTTCGGTGAAGTCTCTGGGTGGTGGTTTTTTGTACTGCAATATGCTATATGTATCCAAGTAAATATTCTCCAACGTATCACTTAACGGCGTATAGTTTTCAAAATTCGGGAATCTGGGTCTTTTACTAGAGTTGTTCCCTCGGTTCATGTTCCTTCTATTGCCATTCCTATTCCTGTTGTTATTATCTCCGCTTTGGTTGCCAACATTTACTTCAACCTTCCCTGAACAGTCACCAGATTGTTTCACAAAAACATTAATTTGGACACCTTCCCTCGAGGCTCCTTCGGACTTTCTCTTCCTATTTTCATGAGCATCTTCTCGCCTTAAGCTAATATTAGCTTTTTCATAGAATAATTCTCTAGTAGGAGGCGGTTTCCCGGACAAGTAATCCCCGAATTCTGTGTCAAGGTCAACCCCTTCTATCAAGGCCATCAAAATAGTGGGCTCATGAGGGTCACTAACTTCGGTGATGGCCAGGTTGGTCTAAATATGGCTTCAAAGATTCTCCTGGGGCCTGTTTAATCCGTGACAACTCTATGACGCTCTTGGATTTGCGGGCATGAAGTCGAAACTGGTTCATAAAGCGCTCACTAAATTCTGTGAAATTTGATATCGACCGGGGAGGGAGTCGGGTGAACAACATTAACGCCACATCTTCAAGATAAATTGGAAAGGCTTTACATTTTATAGCAGTTGGAGCTACTGCGGCATTCATGAACCATGCATACCTCATCAGATGCTGCCCTAGGTCCGTTCTTCCTGAATAGTGATCCATCTAAGGCAAGTTGAACCGCCGAGGGAACTGGAAATCCAATATATCATCTGTGAAGGGGGTATGACTTTGCTCAATACCCCAGTCCTCATTAGTGTACTGTCGTCTTTCAGACATAATCTAGTGCACCATCACCCATACATCGGCATTTGTTAATGTCTGCACCGGTTCTCTAGGTTTGATATTCGGATTACCCCTGGCTCCTGATTAGGGGATAACCTCCTGTTTTTAGCGGTGGCTGCTCTACATTGCTCCTTACGCTCCCAGTCGATCTCAGGAGGGGGGGGGGGCTGAAGAAGTTGTTGTTGCTAGGATTAGTAATGTTAGGATCCGTGGGTAGAACGTGGGATCCATGCATGGGCAACAACATAGGCTCTTTCAAGTTCGGGTCATCTGGCCCTAACACACGAGCACAGTCTTCGCGGGATCCTAAAGATCCAAAAGTTAGTTGATTAAGATTCTGAGATCGCTCTAGCGGTCTTCTTTCATGAGGACGGCCCTCATCTGAAGAAGATGAATCATCTACAGCAATGCGACGTGTTGAGGAAGGTGTTTTTTTGCCTCCGGAGCTCCTGGAGTTCCTTACTCATAGTGATCATGTTTTCTTGCATGCGAAGACTGTCACGCTTATGGGCTTCCAATGCCTCCTTAGTACTCTGGAGCTTGTCAAGAAAGCGTGAAAAATCACCTTGGGTGACGGGTGCAGACGGGTCAAGCTGATCATTGGTCATAGCGGTTCGAATCAGAGCATTAGAGGGAGCTCGAGTAGAAGTTCCAGCTTCATTCTGGTTCGGATCGGAGCAAGGTAGTAGGACCAGACCGGTTCAGATGGGGGGAGAGAGTGACCTCAATGTCTTCTGATCGGCTCGGATTGGAGTCACCTGCTCAGATCGGACCTTCCTGACTGGAGCGGCCTGCTCCAGAGTCTTGTCCATGCGACCTTGTTAATACCATGGCTTGTTGATCCTCTCTAGCATTGTTCCCCTTAGCGCCTTGCACTTCTTTTCCTTTAGTTTTGGCCATAGTGTTCAATTCTTCAATGGTTCACCAAAAGGTACTTAAAGATGTCAAAAACGGAGGATTAACTTCTTTGAACTTTGAAGGTCCAAATAGTAGAATGATAATCCCTAAAAAGCGAAGAATTCAAAGATTTCTCAGTGAAAGCACCAAAATGTTAGATCCAAAATTGGCTATAACACCCAAACTAATAATAATTCTATTGAAATGAAATCAAAAACAACGAAAACACAAAATTTATAGTGGTTCGGCGTTAAATAGCCTACATCCACTTTCTTTTCTTTGGATTGATGTCTTGAATGCGAGTACAACAACGATTTTCACTCAATTCTCACTTATCTAATACATCGATTAACTCAATTTCCTTCACAATATGATTCAAAAGATGATTGTAATCTGAATAATTTGATGAAATTCGGATAGTAAAGGAGTTTGAGTTCTGAAAATGCCAAAAGATCCCTTCAATTGAGCATTGGAGGTGTATTTATAGGTGGAAAATGCCTCTGGAGTGGCTCCGGTTCGGGTACACATGGTCTCCATCCCATAGAAGTCCGGTTCGGATAGGATATGATATTGACAGCACATCAGGTTGGTGGTGATCGTGGGAAGATCGTGGGCTAATTGGTTGCTTAACCGCTTCGCTTCTTGAGGAAATCATGGGGTGTAACTGCTATCCATTGGCACGCGGTTCGGATCGAATGAATAGGAGAAGGAAGGATGTGGATCGGACTTCCTCCACCCGATCCGGAGCTGCTTCTGATCCTTCGTTTCCCAATCTTCTATGTATTGCTTTGGCTGATGACCCCCGACCCGATCCGGACGTCAGATGCATGTTCTTCTAGTCATCCTTTATATCTTTGTATGGCCTAGCTCACAAAGTAGGCTAACACAAATATAACCGATCCAATCTCATACAAAATTGAAGTAAAGGCTTTAGGTAGAAAAAAATTGAAATTAATGAAAATGCCTTCTCTGACTCTTAAAATTATGAGCTTAGAAGAATGGAAAAAGAGGGCCTCGGATCGACCATCCTCTAGTTCAACTCGAGCCAATCCAGAAGATGTTCGACTTACGGAGGCATCATAATCATCTAGGCAAGCTATCGATGTCATAGCTCATAATCAACTTCTATTGGAGGCACGTCTTAAGAGGATGGATAAGAAGATGAACAAAAAGTTCGATAAAATAAAGGATTTTCTAGGTACAATGCGGACAACCATATCATATTCACTTGCATCTTCTGGGCATGCTATGGATCCGGAGAAGAGGCCTATCTCTCTATTTAATTGGACATATTCAGAAGGCATAGAATCTGATTAAACCTAGTTCGCTTAATTATGCTTTAGTAGTATGTCTTGTAATAAATTTTGCTTTGCTTAAACTTGCATGGGATTTATCTTGGATAATCGGGGTTATTTTGGATGGTACTTTTGGTTTGTAGAACTTCTAAAGGCTTGTACTATATGCCTTTATCTTTTTCTTGGGTTATGACAAAAATGTTTGCATGTTAAACAATATTATCATTATCTATAGATAACTGTCTTTTCATTATGTAATACATTGTTCTTCATAGCATGTATTCTTTTTTATCGATGACAAAGGGGGAGAACGCTAATATATCAGTTTAAATTGGTTAGTTATATGCTATGTGTTAAATTTTGTTACAGGAAGTCACACGATAAGTATATACTATATTATGAATTAACAAAATGTTGCAGAGTTTCAGGGGGAGCTAAATATATATACAAGCATACACTCAGGGGGAGCAATTCAATATTTCAAAAGAATGCGAGATGTTGTCATCAATCAAAAAAAGGGGGAGAATGTTGATTCATGATATTTTTGATTCATGACAACAAAATGATGATTAATGAAGATCGTATCAAGGAGCTCAGTTCATATATATATATATATATATATATATATATATATATTAGTATTGAGTCGTGTTAGATATATATTAAAATCTATCCTCAAAGTATAACACGATTGCATGAATTTTCAGATATATGTATATATATATATATGAATAAATGATAAGAAAAGAGCTGAACTGGACTGGTTTTGCCTAACCAGTCGACTGGTAGAAAATCGACCAGTCGATTGGTCAGGAAGCCTGAGTCTAGTAACGACTACTTTCTTATCATTTTTGAATATATATATATATATATGATTTTCTCTGTTAACCAGTCAACTTATGATTTTTACACTAGTCGACTGATCTGGAATTAAAAATCTTTTTTATGAAGAGTCACCTCCTTTCATGAAGAGATTCCTCTTTGATTCTGAATAGAAATGGATGCAACTTTCTATACAAACTCTTGATGAAAGATTACTACTCTTCTACAATTATAAATACACCACAAACATGTTTTCAAAATCACTGATTCTTGCTTATTCTGTTCTAAATTCGGATTTACATCTCTATACTTATCGCATTATAAAAGCTCTCTCTAATTCAAGTTACTTGTTGAATCTTTGAAGTTATTTCATATCTCTCGATTCAGTAAGTAATATACTTCCTCAAATCTTCACATATACATCAAAATACTTGAGGATATGATTAAAGGAAGGGTGTACTTGATAATGACTATTCAGTGTTGATACGAGAACACATTCAGAAGTCAAAACTACTTGTAAGTTTGAACTCTTGTGTTGCTGCTCAGGCGAGGACGTCCTTGTTAGTGCTCGGGTGTATTGTGACCTATTCCTCCGGGTTAAGAGAAGGTGTGTTAGTGAATTCCGAAGAGGAGCTTTAGGATTGGACGTAGGACGAGAAGTCCGAACCAGTATAAAATTCATGATGTCTTTTATTGCTTTTTATTTATTTGCGATATATCTATATAGCTCATATTTACCTGCATAACTATTGTAGCTTACTAGTTAAATTATCATATACAATTCCACTATATCCATATAAAGATCCTACTTAAGTCGTACACACCGTCTTTTCAGATTAGAGTAGTATTGGATACGAGGAAGAAAGAAGGGAAGCATGGACGAATGGAAGAAAGATGCATTAGAGTAAAATGATTCAGATCTGGAAATTAAATCTAAAAATTTGGGAAGGGGAGATTCATCCACGTAGGCAAAAACAAGGAAGATGAGAAGGAAGCAGACGAACTGACATGAGTGAAGGGGAAGGATTGTGGAGTCGAAAGAGAAAGTGAAGAAAAGTAGAAAAAGGTGAAAGCCTTGTCGCCATTAATAGGAGAAAGCTCCGAACCCAACCCCATTGTTTGTATATAATAGATATTAATTTAATATAAATGTCATATTAAGATAATATAAAATTAATTAAATATCATTTAATAGATATAGTAATATACACTAGACTATTATATAATTAATATGATGTGTAAAAGTTACATAATAATAGAACTTATATAACATGAAGTATAAATTAAAGGTTGATTATCAAATAAATCCTAACAGACTTATGGAATAAACATATATGTAAATGTACATTTACCGCGATTTTAAGTTTATAAATCGAAACCCGTAGGTAGAAATTTCTGAATGTGTTGAACCTTTTGTATGATGTGTGTAATATGATTTTAGAGATGGATTTAAGATTTCACAATTTTCTACACTTGAATGAATTTGTGATGAATTTCCTAAGGCTTTTTGCTTTAGGAAAGATTTTACGTTAATCATGGTATTAACGTTTATGATAACATGTCCACATATTTTGTATTCTTGAATAGTACAAACTACTGGAAAAATATGTACACTCCGGTCAATAGAATAGTACAAAAGTGTGTTTACTCTGGTCATAATACTTTTAATAAATCAATATAATTTTAACAAATGTAGCGGAGTTCGTAAAAAGATATGCTTTATAAAGGGATAAATCATTTTTGCCTAAACTTACTATCAGTGTGATTTCTCGATCCGAAAGCACCCTTCCAACAAAGTCGGAACCAACTTTTGACAATGATGAATGCTTGATATATCACAAATATGATATATGAAGCATTCAGGCTTCTGCACTTACCTTTTTGTTTTATCCTGATACTTATGGATATTTTGCTTTTGAAAGATAGCTGCTTCACAAGAGGCTTCCGCCTCAACTCCTTTAGCTAGGTCGAAGGGATAAGGAAGGATTTTTAAACTATAAATTTTAAAAGAATAGAGGCTTTCGCCTTTGCATCTTCCAGTGGAATCGAAATTTGCTTGTTTTCTTTAATTTATGCTTCATGAGGTTGTTGCCTCTGTACCTTCGATTGTTGAAGAAGGGATCCCCTAATGGAAAATATGTTTGAATTGAAAGTCTATTGCTATATGATTTGAAAGCTATGTTCTAACCTTACTATATAAAAAGACGGAGGTCATCTGTAACGACCCATATTCCACGCATCATAGGACCGTAGAATATTTATTTATTTCACATACGTAGTCGTATGGTCATGTAACTTTGGGAGACGACTATTGCGGTCATTTCCCATGTTCATGATTTTTGTCGATTTTTAAATGACCATTTTACCCCTAGTTGGCACTATTTTGGCCATAACTTTTGACTGGAAAGGAATTTTGACCAGAAACCACTTCCATTGGCTCCGGATGATGGTTTACAATTCCGTAGAGTGGTCACATTAGCCAAACGGACTCACTGTTTGGGAGATATGGCTGAAACAAGTTTCAGATGGTGAGAAACAGCTTAATTGGGCTTAACCGGGTGATTAGCAGCTAGGCCCAGAGGGGAATTTCGGGTTTAGAGGCATAGGAGGGCTGATTAGGGTTAGGAAATCACTTTCATTTCAGTTTTGAGCCGCCACAAACCTTCTTGAGACCTTAGTAATGGCTTCCATCCTCTAAAACCACTCCAAAACACATTTATAGTGAAGATTAAGCCTAAACTACATCAAAACAAGGCCAAATAGCAACAAAGCAAGGTTGGAGCTGCTGCTATACATAGGAATTCGACCCAAACAGAGAGTATTTCAGATTTGGTGTTTTATTTTGTGGCAAAGGTGAGTGGTTTGCGTGATTTCTCACTAATTACGGTTGATTAAGGGGTAATTAGCGTTAATTAGCGAATTTATACACAAATCAAATCTGGAAAAATATTGATAAACTCGAATATGATGTTTTATGCCTTTGTTAGAAAATTTGGACGATTTGATTAAGTTTTACTAAGTATGTGCTTAAACATGATTAAGAGAGATTATGGGAAAATGTGAGGTTTTAGCCACTTTTGATCCATTTTAATTCAATTGAATTGTTGTTTTGCTGGTTGTGGTTGCTATTACATGTTGCTATGACTCTATGGTGTGTTTTATGATTGATTAGAAGTGTTAGATTTGTCAAAAACGTCGTCGAATGGCGTAAATTACTTGCTGGAAGAGTTGCAGAAAAGTGCAGGTTCTGGACCAGGTCAGATCGGATATGGAGGCTCGGATCGGATGAGTTGAACTGGGCAAGGGCTCTGGTCGGATCGGAACTTGACACTTGAGACAACTGGCAAAAAGGAAGGCCACGCTAATTGAATTGGGATCGGATCGGATAAAGGAGGAGAGATCGGATCGACTGAAGGATGCAGGGCTCGGACTGAAGTAAGGCGAAGAAATCGGATCGGAGCAAATGAGGGACGAGGGAGCGGGTCGGAACGGAAGTACAGACTGGATGGGAGATGGCACCCGACCCGACGCAACGCTATGAACCCGAACCGAACCGCTACAGAGGAAGACCCGAACCGCTACATGAGAAGACTACGAACCAACTCAAAGTAGAGGACCCGACCCGAACTGATGGCTAGAAGGGAGAACCCGACCCGACCCAGTATTGACCAATAACCCGAGATGCAAAGGTAGTCCAATATGGGAAGTTAGAGCTCAGGATCCAGTTGGGAACTGATGAGTTCACTTCATGATTGGGCTTTGCTGCGGGACACGTGCAAAGGGGCGGTTGATGTTTATGACTTTGGATCACTATGTATGGGAAGTACGTGAACGGATTCAGGGCTGCAATGGCCTAGGTACGACTAAAGGGCTATAGACCAATGAAGTGGGGTCATTTGTAAAGATTTGGTCATGACTCCATGTGGTAAGCTTGGTAGTAGCAGTAGTTGTACAAGTCGAACTCCGTCACTACTTCAATGGGTCTAGTGATTGACAATGGTGGACATCGTATGCTTTACGCACTGAGTGAGAGATGTGAGGATGGTTGCTATGGTTGATTTGTTTGCTATCATTACGACATGCACACCCCACCCCCGTATTCTTTACACTATTTATTATGGCACCTTAGAGTACTGTACGGTATGTGGTACTAACTCTTTGGTTGCAGGTCCAGGTTCAGGTATGGTTTGGTATACCTGTTATTATTCTGTTTAGATGCTTATCGCTCATACCAGGCTTTATGTCTGACCCAGAGTTTTATGTCTCCTCTTATTACTCTGGGTGCTCACACGAGCAGACTAGAGACAGGTTAGCTGGTGATGCACGGGTAGATGATCCGGAGACGAGCAGGAGGCTTCCACGTAATATATATATATAGTATTCTCCCTATGTTGTTGAAGATCACTGCTTGGGCATTAGTGGTGCATCTTCTACTTTAGCTTTCTTTTGTTTAGAGACAGTAAAATTGGAAAGTTGTAATAAGCTATATTTGGATTTCCACTGCTCTGATGTTGATGGTGATTTTAGTTATCAGCTTATGCACTGTCTCACCTGTTTTATGTCAAGTATGTTATTATTATTATATTTTATTCCATGCGCTGTGAGACATTCTACAGGTTCCTTGATTAGTTCATTTGCTATATTTGGATTTCCACTGCTCTGATGTTGATGGTGATTTTAGTTATCAGCTTATGCACTGTCTCACCTGTTTTATGTCAAGTATGTTATTATTATTATATTTTATTCCATGCGCTGTGAGACATTCTACAGGTTCCTTGATTAGTTCATTTTCTTCTTTCCTTTCTTTGGCGACCGTTCCGTGCTAGTCGGGCATGTGTACAGCGCACTCTCAGAGGAAATTCCGGCTGGTGTGGGGCGGGCCGTCACACTTGGTATCAGAGCTCTAGGTTGCGTAGTTAACCTAGGGAAGTTATCAGGGAGAGATAATATACGTATACGAGAGAGCGTATTTGTGATTACTTTGGTTTTCAAAAGATATATATATATACTATTACTAGTATAAGGATGAAGTCGTACTGCACTAGCACCACTATGGGGTCGTTAATCGTTTCCTTTTTCAGATTGACGATGAGCTGATATACTAGAGGTGCTAGTATGGGAGCCAATAATGGGAATGCTGCTGACATGAGGACGATGTTTACTGACCTCATGAGAGAGATGCTTAGGGATGTGCAGAGGGCAGCTCCCAATGGTGGAAATGGTGGTGGTCCAATAGTGCAGGCGCCTAGAGTCGACTTCGCCAAGATGAATAAGGATTATACTAGTCTTGGTGGGAAGCCGTTCCACGGAACGGAGTCGGCTACGGATGTTCAGGATTGGTTGGATAGTTGCGAACGTATCTTCGAGGATTTGGGTATCGAGGATGCGATGAAGAGAAAGCTAGCGTCCCATCAGCTGCAAGGGCGGGCAATGAATTGGTGGAATGCTATAAAGGCAGCTACTCCCGAAGATCAGATTACTTGGGAGCAGTTTAAAGCTCGCTTTAGCGAGAAGTTCATTCCAGCTGCTCAGAAGTCAGTGCTGTTTAAGAAATTCTTGGAGCTCAAGCAGAATGGCAGAGCTGTCTCGGAGTATATTGCTGAATTTGACACTTTGTCAAAATATGGGTTATCTCTTATTGATACTGCTGAGAAGAAGAATGAGAAATTTATAACTGGTTTGGATCAGTACTTGGGGGAAAGGCTTATCAACCACATCGATGAGACGTTTGAATCGATTGTGGGGAAAGCATTGAGATCAGAAAGTCTCTACCTTAAGCTGAAGACTGAGGTTGCATCCGCAGATGAGCCAAAGCCACAAGCAAGTGGTGGAGGCAAGGGTGATCCCCAGAATAAGAGGAAGCAGAATCAGGCTAAGGATGGCTAGAAGAAAAAGAATAAGCAAGATGTGGAGTGCTTCACCTGTGGTAAGAAGGGTCATTATGCTAGTAATTGTCGGGCCAAGCCAGCGGATAGGAAGTGCTTCAACTGTGGCCAAATGGGACATCACAAGGACAAGTGTCCGCAACCCCCTAAAGGAAAGCAAATGGTGAAAGCCTACGCCCTTAATGTTATTCCTTCTTCGTCGAATGCCCCAACTGCGGCGGAGAAGGGAAAGAATGTCGTCATTCAAGGTATGCTTTCTGTTTATGATGTTCCTGTTAGAGTTTTGTTTGATACCGGAGCTTCCAGTTCTTTCATATCTAGTGACCTGGTAGATAGGTTGGGATTGGAGCCCGAGATTGTCGATAGACCTTTAGCAGTGACGAACCCGATTGGTGGTTCGACTAGCCTTAGCATGATTTGTCGTAATGTGGTCTTATCGAGTCATGGATGCATGTTTGTTTGTGATTGCTTTGTTTTGGGCTTTACTGGGTTTGGCATTATTTTGGGAGTAGATTGGCTCCGAAGATACGGGGTGGTGGTGGACTGTGAGGGCCTTTTGGTGTCAGCTAGAGCGGATGATGGGCGGAGGTTAGTCTTTGGTGGTCTACCCAGTGAGGGGGTATTAGCTAGTTTTCTAAACTCCCTCGACATTCCGCATAGTGAGTTGTCAGGTTTGCCCGTGATTGGCCAGTATCCGGATGTTTTCGAAGAAGTGATCGGACTTCCACCACACTGAGAGATTGAGTTCCGTATTGATTTGGTAAAAGATGCCAGACCTATAGTGATGCCACTTCGTCGTATGGCACCAAGGAAGCAGCGAGAGCTCGAGGTGCAAGTCAGCGATCTTTTGAAGAAGGGATTTATCAGAAGGAGTGTTTCTGAATGGGGAGCACAAGTCGTGTTTGCTACCAAGGCGGATGGTTCCCTTCGTTTGTGTGTAGACTACCACGAGTTAAATAAAGTGACGAGGAAGAACAAGTATCCTGTAACAACCCGGAAATTCTGGGCCAGTTTAAAATTTTTATTTTGGCAATTATAGCGAATTTTGATTATTTAAAATAGATTATTTTAAATAATATCGACGAGAAATTTATTTTGAATATAATTAGAACGTATATATTATATACGTCGTCGTTAGAATATAAATATTTATATATATTTATAAAAGGAATTGAAAATGGCGCGGTAGTTCGATAATTCGATTTCAAACTTCAATTGAATGTACCGGGTGCAAAACAATCCGGATTTTAGTGAAACCAAAAATAATGGGATCTATTTGATAATATCTTTCCAACGAATCTGAATAATCAAATTTTCATAGCTGGGATCAAAAGATATGTCCAGTTGAAAATTCTGAATAGTCGCTATGGAATTCAGGCCCTTAAAAATGGACATTTTGCAAATGACCTCGCATTTCGACGAAACCAGTTTTGTTGGGTCCGTGATGTCAAATTATTGCTAGGTTTCAAATTTCATAATTTTTCGAATCAATATGTGAGCGTGGCGAAGGAAAACGCGTTTGACCAGTTTCAGTTGATTTTAATCGACTGGAAATTGGCCATTTTTCAAAGGGTCTCAGAATTCGACGAAACTAGTTTTGTTAGGACCGTATCGTCAATACGAAGCTAGAAAATATTTTTCGGGAATTTTTCTAGTTAGTATGTGACCCCGGTAATTTGAAATGTACGTTTAAAATTCAATATAAGGATTTAAATTGTAAATTCAACGGAAACTGATTGTAACGATCAAACCAGCTTACGATACATATCCCATTGTGTTCGGAATGGGGGTAAAACGCTATGGACGACAGGCGGTAGGCCTCGTTTCGAGGTCGTATGTAAAAGTCAACCCTTTTGCAAAAATTTAATAATTAAATAAAAAAATATAGAATTCCCCCCCTTTTTCTTCTGATTGCCCCCCCCCCCCCCGTAGGTTCATTATTCAGAAACAAAATAAAAAGAAAAAAAAACCCCTAATCTAATCGAGCCGCCGCCCACCTCCAGGCATCGACACCGATGAACCCCTCGACGCCGCCCCCACCTCGAAGCCGCCTTCACCTCGAAACCCCTCGAACACCCCTCCCAGTCGCGACGCAATCGAAGCCTCCACCTCGAACACCACAGCGACGCCGCCTGAAGCTCGCCACCGACGAACACCATCGAGCCCTCCCTCTTTGCAGCCTGAGGTGAACGTTTAGATTATTTTGTTTTGTTTTTATTTTTGTTTTACAGTAAATTGAAAACTGTTTTCTTATAAATTGAAAACTGTTTTTTTTTTTATATATAATTTAAAAACTGTTTCTTTTATAATAATTTGAAAACTGTTTTGTTTTTAAAGAGTTAAAACTGATTTTTTTTAAAAGAAAATAAAAACTGAATTTTTAAAAAGATAAAAACTGTTTTTTTCTTTTAAGTTGCATAAAAACTGATTTGAAAAAGAATTTTAAAAACTGATTTTTTTTAGGAAATAAAAACTGATTTTATTTTAAGGTTTAAAATAGGATAAAGGTCGGATTTTTAAAGTGTTAAAGATCGAATTTTTTAGAGTTAAAGGCAAGATTTTTATCGTATGGAAAATATGAAGTTGAAGCTATAAAAATCTGATTTTTAAAATGAAGTTAGAGTTATAAAAATACTATTTTTATATGATAAAGATCGATTTTTATAAAATATAGAAAGGTTAAAAATATAATTTTTATACTAATGGGATAGTAAAAATATGATTTTTATTTAGGTATGATAGTAAAAATATGATTTTTATATATTGAACATCGTAATAAAAATATGATTTTTATATATAGAACATCGAAATAAAAATATAATTTTTATATATTGAATAGCAAAGTAAAAATTCGATTTTTATATATTGAATAGCAAAGTAAAAATTCGATTTTTATATATTGAATAGCAAAGTGAAAATTCGATTTTTATATATTGAATAGCGAAGTAAAAATTCGATTTTTACATATGTAGTGAAAGCGGACAACGAAAGCGACAAAAGGCGAGTTGGCGAAGATTTCCTGCATTAGAAGTGCCGTGGAGCTAGGATAGCTATATGTGAGAATTTCTCACCTTACAATTTCTTTTTCTAGTTATATATATATACTAGGATGCAGACGATGCTTATTAGAAGCACCCGACACCCGTCCACATACCATGGACTTGTTTGTTTGGTTGTGTAGTTGGTTAGATTATTTGATTTGGATTTGATTGATTGGTTGAATTGGAAATTGATTAAAATTGATATGTGAATGGCGTGGGCCTTCACTAGACCGGGGATAAGGCTAGGCCTCGTCCCGTTTCTAGTATCGTGCCGTTATGCCGCCGAAATTTTCTAAAATATGTTAGAAAAATAAAAATATCATTTTATTGAATAAATGAATTGGATAGAAATTCATATGTTAGAATAAAATGTTTTATCGTTAAAAATATAATTTTTAACGTGAATGTGAATAAATAAAATATTCATTTACAAACCAGACGGTTTGTTTATGTACACCTATTTGAATGACATTGATTGGGACGATAAATTTCACACATCGCCCAACTGCACAAATAAAATATGTGTTTGATTGTTTGAAACCCCACACGGGTGTTAGGATGAAATTTGAAGTTCACTCATCCTGATTGATTAAATATGTCGATCGATTGATTGATAGACTGTTATAAGCGTTGAATATCTATATTTGATGCTTATACAGTGTAGTGCACTTTGGTTGATGGTTGATTATTTTCAATGCTATTATATACATGTGTTGTATGAAAATCCATATAATTAATTTTATATGGTGATTGATTGGGCCTCATTCCAATTTAGAAAATAAAGATCAATATAAAATAAAAGTTCATGTGTTGACAGTCTCATCCATTGAGATTGGTCATGTGTTGAACGAAATATTTTAGTAATAAAGTTTACATCTTTATCAATATAAAATAAAAGTTCATGTGTTGACAGTCTCATCCATTGAGATTGGTCATGTGTTGAACGAAATATTTTAGTAATAAAGTTTACATCTTTATCAATATAAAATAAAAGTTCATGTGTTGACAGTACTCATTCATTGAGATTGGTCATGTGTTGAACGAAATATTTTGATAATAACAACTATTTTGAGAAAGAAATATTTGAAATAGAATATTTGAAAATAGAAATTTATGAAGCCGTGTTGATTAGATTGACGCCATTATGACGTGAACGATATTTATATCGATTTTAACTATTTTAAAAATGAATTGAAAACGATTTCGAAATAAAATGAATTGAAAACGATTTCGAAATAAAATGAATTGAAAACGATTTCGAAATGAATTAAATTGAAAACGATTTCGAAATGAATTGAATTGAAAACGAATTCAAATTGAATTGAAAGCGAATTGAAATGAATTCAAATTGAATTGAAATTTGAATTGAATAGAAATGAATTTTAAAACGAATTTATAAAGGAGAATTCAATTTTGAATTGAATTGAAAAGAAAGTTGAAATTGCTTTTGAAACGAATTTAAAACTATTTATATAATTCGTTTTAAATAGAAATCGACGAAGTATATATTATATATATATTATATATATAATATAATGATCTGAATAGAACGCGCCGCGCCGCGGCAGTTCGCGAATTTCGACCATTTATTTCAAACGGACATTACGGGAGATCCGACCGTCGGATTCTCCTAAAACCGGAACCGTTGGGTTCGTATCGAAAAGAGCTTTCTAACGAATATTAGAAATTAGAAATCTAACGGTTGGATTTGGAGATACGTCCAAATCAAATTCGAAAAAGGTCGCTGTAAGTGCAGTTCGATGGTCGTTGAAGGAAATCGACTGTACGGGCCTTGATAAAATTATTAAAAATAGTAATAATTTGTGTAAAATCATAAGAAATGATTTGAGAAGAATTGGGATGAAAAACTCCATATTTGAAAAGATAAAAATAGATTTTTATCGAAATGAACTAGTTTTGAACTAGAATTATAAATCTATTTATTTTTAAATAAATAAATTGAATTTGAAAAGGGTTTTAAAAATAACCAAAATTTCCAATGATTGCATTGGAGTGGATTTGAATCGAAATTGTCTTCGGAATATTTCGATGTTGGAATTCGTGATTATACAGATGTTGTTATGGAAATTTGAAAGATATATATTTATATCGTTATTTTCAATACGACATTTGTTAGTCGTAGAATTTGATATTGAATATAAGCCGATATATTTTCTATTCAGAGCCTTGTATTGAATATGAAATGTGATTTGGGTTTGTCGTGAATGGTGTCTTCACTAACACTGTTCTTGAACCCAGTTGAGAAAAGATTAAATCTTTTTATTTAGATTTAATGAAGTGTACCAATTAAATAATATTTAATTGGAATTGAATTGATATTGATTTTTGGGTTTATCGTGAACAGTGTTTTAAACAACACTCGTTCTTTAACCCGATAATTAATGAATGTGATTTTGGGTTTATCGTGAACTGTGTTTTTAACTAACACTGATTCTTTAACCCAGTTAAAGATTAAAACTAAGTGGAGTTTTAATGAATCTTTAATTAGATTGAAGTGATCGAGAATGGAGTAGCACCAGTTTTGCTCCAGGCGATAGTTAAATCTTTAATTATATTTGAACGTGAAATAGTAATTGAATTTACCGATAACACTGTGGTGTTAGATATGAAGTATTACCAGTTTTACTTCATGGGATAAATAGGTTGGGATTGGGAAATTAAAACAAATGATTACTTCGGTAAGTTTCGTTAATCCCGACTAGTTGAATCGAAATTCAAAAGAATAAATATAAGGAATTTATCTTGGATAAGATTAATGGGAACCTTTCCCTATGAAGGTGAAATTTAGAAACTAACTGTTGGTTAGC
This sequence comes from Allium sativum, assembly GCA_030737875.1. Classification (NCBI taxonomy): domain Eukaryota; kingdom Viridiplantae; phylum Streptophyta; class Magnoliopsida; order Asparagales; family Amaryllidaceae; genus Allium; species Allium sativum. Next base: position 616,682,382 of record CM060918.1, on the reverse strand, counting down.
CAAGCAGAATGGTTTTCTGGATATTGATCTGATGTTGGTTTCGGCCTTCGGGGTTAATATTTGGGGAATTATTCTCTCGATTAATTTACGGTTAGTGACTAATGAATTGGAATGAGGCGTATGTTGTGCTTGTGTAACACTTATTCAAAATATACGTGAGTTATTCGGAAAGACCGGGTTTATCCCATTCTGAATAACTGATACGACGATAAGTCGAAGATGAAGACGGTGGTCGAAGACCAGAAGTCTTCACGTCGTTTGTGTAATTACTGATGATCTTGATTGGGCTGTACACCCAAGAAGATGGAAACAGTTAGTGATCGTCCAGACGTACTTGGAGATCGATGGATATGCGGGGTACTAGGTGCCTCCGGTTTCGTTCAGACCCAGAACGGACTTGTAAATGGACTGTGTGTCTGACATTGGATTTTAGTCTGTGTGATTGATTTCTATTAAATATATATCTGTTTGGCGGCGGAGAATTTATTCTCTTGCTTAACGCCCTTCTCTGAGACGTACGAGCTCAGGGGTTATATATTGATGGATATCAAACGCATGGAGTGAATTGCCTGTGTGGCATGCCTAAGTGGCAATTGATCGGGGCTTCTGTTGAAAAACAAAGTCTTGTGGTGATGATCAAAGCACGGCCTTTGTGGCGTAGCTTTGTGTAACGTTTTACTTCGCGAGTATCACACCCGGTGTGAACCAAAAACGGGAGACGGACCTCAGGGAGGGCATGCGTTTCCTTCTAGCTAAAAAGTGGCGTCAGTGGTTTTACACGCCCTGACGAGTTTGACTTATGTGGTTGTTGCTGTTGCAAGGCGCCTCGGTTTGATCGGACGATCCGGGTCCGATGGAGTCATTTAGTTGGCTCACCTACGCTCCAAAGGGCGGGGAAACGCAGTGTTCAGGCATTTTAATCCACATCGGTGGACCGGCCCTGTCGCTCCAAGGGACGATGCGTTCTATTCCTGAGACACGGGCTAGAGCGTCTCGAATCGGTTGAGGACTATCTTTTGCCTCGGTTCATAGATGGAAATCCAATTTCCAAATACGTGACTTTGCGGTTTTATATGTAAACCTATATATGGCGACATAGTGGCATGGGACGCTCATGCTGCCTATGATTGATACTTATGATTTGAAGTTGTTTTATACACTATGCACTTATAATAGTATCAAATGATCTGTTTTAAACGTATCAAGCATTCTTTGGCTGTTATAAGGGAAAACCCTATCCCCCGGCTTGCGTTGCATTGTGTGATAGGACCTGGGTCTTATAACAGCTTCATTTTTCTTTATTTAGCATTGCGCTGTTTGTTTTATGCACTGGTATTCTTGGGAGGAAACCCGTTCCGTGTTATACGGCGTGGTCCCTTGATTTACCTAATGATTTAAATAAAGATTAATAACTGTTTTAGTTCTCACACCAGTCACATGACTGACCTGGAGTTTATTGTTTTAACCTAAACTCTGGGTGCCCCTATTTTCGACACGGGCAGCTAGTAGTTTCGGTTTTGCAGATTTATATTCACAGGATCCTGGTTTACAGCTGGAACGATATCCGGAAAGCTTTGTATCCGTATATCTCTTTCTAGTTGTGTATTGTATTATTTTCCGCTGCGATGTATTTAAATGTAATTTAAATCTCTGATATTTCTGTGTAATATTCATTTATACTCTGTATATTCTCGTAATCTGATGCATTGTTGTAATATACAATGAAATGTTCTTCTGTATGCGTTCTGTTTTGTCGTGTTCTCAAACGATAGGGCGTTTCGAACGGTCTGGGTCGGTTTGGCGACTGGTTCGGACCGAGCGAGATTCCTTGCCTTCACAGTTGGTATCAGAGCTTTGGTTTACAAAGCAGAGAACAAGGCACATTAGAACCATACGAAAGAATTCATCAGATATTGGATTAGTAATATCCAATTAGAATGACTCGTTAGAGATCGGATCAGTAGTATCCTAGAACGAGTGTGAAGAGTATATTTTTTTTCAAATGAAAACAATTTTGTTTTGAAATTCAAATCGCTTTATACGTATTTGATTATTTATTTGTATTGATTTGGACAGTCCAGTATATAAAGATTTTGCATATGCGCCTTGCAAACGTATATTCGAAGTTTTAATATACTGGATAGATATAGAACCACACTCTAGTCGCCCGGAGATGGTACTGATGATAGCACGTGCATCATCAGTCTTGATGTTCGTGTTCCGAAGGTGTGTTTTCTATATATTTCCATTAGACTGGTGTGAGAACCAAAACTAATATAGTTAGAACACATTGTTGTGAATTGGCATCAAAAACATGATTTTCTTTATATATATCAAAATTATGAATTTGAAACTCTAATTCACTAATTGATTGATGTTTGTGTTGTTTGTTTAATTGTTTGATAATTTTGAACCATTTATGCCTAATTGAACCAAATATTGAATTGTATTGAAAATTGGTCGCATTTGCTTGCATATACATATATATCATTGAACAGGTCATAGCAAGGAGGCTAGAGCCAGAGAATAAAATTTATTTGCCCGACAAATAGGTACATGTTTACTACATAATTTACTGTTTTGTTTGGGTGATGATGATTTTATGAGCCTATTGGCTAGCCGCTTGGCTTTTTCTTTTTCTTTTTGAGATCTGAAGGACCGGGGAAGCTATTTGAAATTCCCCGATGCTCCCGGTGCAGGGGAGGTTATGGCGAAATTTTTCGAAAATTTAGGGAGTTAGCCAAATTTTTGAAATTTTGAAAATTCTCAGAAACTGAAAAGTTGGAGAATGGAAGCCAGATCGAGCGTAGAGTTGATTAATCAAACCACTTTCGACTTTGTTCCTTTTCGGGGACGAAAAGTTTTAAGTGGGGGAGATTGTAACAACCCGGAAATTCTGGGCCAGTTTAAAAATTTTATTTTGGCAATTATAGCGAATTTTGATTATTTAAAATAGATTATTTTAAATAATATCGACGAGAAATTTATTTTGAATATAATTAGAACGTATATATTATATACGTCGTCGTTAGAATATAAATATTTATATATATTTATAAAAGGAATTGAAAATGGCGCGGTAGTTCGATAATTCGATTTCAAACTTCAATTGAATGTACCGGGTGCAAAACAATCCGGATTTTAGTGAAACCAAAAATAATGGGATCTATTTGATAATATCTTTCCAACGAATCCGAATAATCAAATTTTCATAGCGGGGATCAAAAGATATGTCCAGTTGAAAATTCTGAATAGTCGCTATGGAATTCAGGCCCTTAAAAATGGACATTTTGCAAATGACCTCGGATTTCGACGAAACCAGTTTTGTTGGGTCCGTGATGTCAAATTATTGCTAGGTTTCAAATTTCATAATTTTTCGAATCAATATGTGAGCGTGGCGAAGGAAAACGCGTTTGACCAGTTTCAGTTGATTTTAATCGACTGGAAATTGGCCATTTTTCAAAGGGTCTCAAAATTCGACGAAACTAGTTTTGTTAGGACCGTATCGTCAATACGAAGCTAGAAAATATTTTTCGGGAATTTTTCTAGTTAGTATGTGACCCCGGTAATTTGAAATGTACGTTTAAAATTCAATATAAGGATTTAAATTGTAAATTCAACGGAAACTGATTGTAACGATCAAACCAGCTTACGATACATATCCCATTGTGTTCGGAATGGGGGTAAAACGCTATGGACGACAGGCGGTAGGCCTCGTTTCGAGGTCGTATGTAAAAGTCAACCCTTTTGCAAAAATTTAATAATTAAATAATAAAATAAAAAAATATAGAATTCCCCCCCTTTTTCTTCTGATTGGCCCCCCCCGTAGGTTCATTATTCAGAAACAAAATAAAAAGAAAAAAAAAACCCTAATCTAATCGAGCCGCCGCCCACCTCCAGGCATCGACACCGACGAACCCCTCGACGCCGCCCCCACCTCGAAGCCGCCTTCACCTCGAAACCCCTCGAACACCCCTCCCAGTCGCGACGCAATCGAAGCCTCCACCTCGAACACCACAGCGACGCCGCCTGAAGCTCGCCACCGACGAACACCATCGAGCCCTCCCTCTTCGCAGCCTGAGGTGAACGTTTAGATTATTTTATTTTGTTTTTATTTTTGTTTTACAGTAAATTGAAAACTGTTTTCTTATAAATTGAAAACTGTTTTTTTTTATATATATATAATTTAAAAACTGTTTCTTTTATAATAATTTGAAAACTGTTTTGTTTTTAAAGAGTTAAAACTGATTTTTTTTAAAAGAAAATAAAAACTGAATTTTTAAAAAGATAAAAACTGTTTTTTTTCTTTTAAGTTGCATAAAAACTGATTTGAAAAAGAATTTTAAAAACTGATTTTTTTTAGGAAATAAAAACTGATTTTATTTTAAGGTTTAAAATAGGATAAAGGTCGGATTTTTAAAGTGTTAAAGATCGAATTTTTTAGAGTTAAAGGCAAGATTTTTATCGTATGGAAAATATGAAGTTGAAGCTATAAAAATCTGATTTTTAAAATGAAGTTAGAGTTATAAAAATACTATTTTTATATGATAAAGATCGATTTTTATAAAATATAGAAAGGTTAAAAATATAATTTTTATACTAATGGGATAGTAAAAATATGATTTTTATTTAGGTATGATAGTAAAAATATGATTTTTATATATTGAACATCGTAATAAAAATATGATTTTTATATATAGAACATCGAAATAAAAATATAATTTTTATATATTGAATAGCAAAGTAAAAATTTAATTTTTATATATTGAATAGCAAAGTAAAAATTCGATTTTTATATATTGAATAGCAAAGTGAAAATTCGATTTTTATATATTGAATAGCGAAGTAAAAATTCGATTTTTACATATGTAGTGAAAGCGGACAACGAAAGCGACAAAAGGCGAGTTGGCGAAGATTTCCTGCATTAGAAGTGTCGTGGAGCTAGGATAGCTATATGTGAGAATTTCTCACCTTTCAATTTCTTTTTCTAGTTATATATATATACTAGGATGCAGACGGTGCTTATTAGAAGCACCCGACACCCGTCCACATACCATGGACTTGTTTGTTTGGTTGTGTAGTTGGTTAGATTATTTGATTTGGATTTGATTGATTGGTTGAATTGGAAATTGATTAAAATTGATATGTGAATGGTGTGGGCCTTCACTAGACCGGGGATAAGGCTAGGCCTCGTCCCGTTTCTAGTATCGTGCCGTTATGCCGCCGAAATTTTCTAAAATATGTTAGAAAAATAAAAATATCATTTTATTGAATAAATGAATTGGATAGAAATTCATATGTTAGAATAAAATGTTTTATCGTTAAAAATATAATTTTTAACGTGAATGTGAATAAATAAAATATTCATTTACAAACCAGACGGTTTGTTTATGTACACCTATTTGAATGACATTGATTGGGACGATAAATTTCACACATCGCCCAACTGCACAAATAAAATATGTGTTTGATTGTTTGAAACCCCACACGGGTGTTAGGATGAAATTTGAAGTTCACTCATCCTGATTGATTAAATATGTCGATCGATTGATTGACAGACTGTTATAAGCGTTGAATATCTATATTTGATGCTTATACAGTGTAGTGCACTTTGGTTGATGGTTGATTATTTTCAATGCTATTATATACATGTGTTGTATGAAAATCCATATAATTAATTTTATATGGTGATTGATTGGGCCTCATTCCAATTTAGAAAATAAAGATCAATATAAAATAAAAGTTCATGTGTTGACAGTCTCATCCATTGAGATTGGTCATGTGTTGAACGAAATATTTTAGTAATAAAGTTTACATCTTTATCAATATAAAATAAAAGTTCATGTGTTGACAGTCTCATCCATTGAGATTGGTCATGTGTTGAACGAAATATTTTAGTAATAAAGTTTACATCTTTATCAATATAAAATAAAAGTTCATGTGTTGACAGTACTCATTCATTGAGATTGGTCATGTGTTGAACGAAATATTTTGATAATAACAACTATTTTGAAAAAGAAATATTTGAAATAGAATATTTGAAAATAGAAATTGATGAAGCCGTGTTGATTAGATTGACGCCATTATGACGTGAACGATATTTATATCGATTTTAACTATTTTAAAAATGAATTGAAAACGATTTCGAAATAAAATGAATTGAAAACGATTTCGAAATAAAATGAATTGAAAACGATTTCGAAATGAATTAAATTGAAAACGATTTAGAAATGAATTGAATTGAAAACGAATTCAAATTGAATTGAAAGCGAATTGAAATGAATTCAAATTGAATTGAAATTTGAATTGAATAGAAATGAATTTTAAAACGAATTTATAAAGGAGAATTCAATTTTGAATTGAATTGAAAAGAAAGTTGAAATTGCTTTTGAAACGAATTTAAAACTATTTATATAATTCGTTTTAAATAGAAATCGACGAAGTATATATTATATATATATTATATATATAATATAATGGCCTGAATAGAACGCGCCGCGCCGCGGCAGTTCGCGAATTTCGACCATTTATTTCAAACGGACATTACGGGAGATCCGACCGTCGGATTCTCCTAAAACCGGAACCGTTGGGTTCGTATCGAAAAGAGCTTTCTAACGAATATTAGAAATTAGAAATCTAACGGTTGGATTTGGAGATACGTCCAAATCAAATTCGAAAAAGGTCGATGTAAGTGCAGTTCGATGGCCGTTGAAGGAAATCGACTGTACGGGCCTTGATAAAATTATTAAAAATAGTAATAATTTGTGTAAAATCATAAGAAATGATTTGAGAAGAATTGGGATGAAAAACTCCATATTTGAAAAGATAACAATAGATTTTTATCGAAATGAACTAGTTTTGAACTAGAATTATAATTCTATTTATTTTTAAATAAATAAATTGAATTTGAAAAGGGTTTTAAAAATAACCAAAATTTCCAATGATTGCATTGGAGTGGATTTGAATCGAAATTGTCTTCGGAATATTTCGATGTTGGAATTCGTGATTATACAGATGTTTTTATGGAAATTTGAAAGATATATATTTATATCGTTATTTCCAATACGACATTTGTTAGTCGTAGAATTTGATATTGAATATAAGCCGATATATTTTCTATTCAGAGCCTTGTATTGAATATCAAATGTGATTTGGGTTTGTCGTAAATGGTGTCTTCACTAACACTGTTCTTGAACCCAGTTGAGAAAAGATTAAATCTTTTTATTTAGATTTAATGAAGTGTACCAATTAAATAATATTTAATTGGAATTGAATTGATATTGATTTTTGGGTTTATCGTGAACAGTGTTTTAAACAACACTCGTTCTTTAACCCGATAATTAATGAATGTGATTTTGGGTTTATCGTGAACTGTGTTTTTAACTAACACTGATTCATTAACCCAGTTAAAGATTAAAACTAAGTGGAGTTTTAATGAATCTTTAATTAGATTGAAGTGATCGAGAATGGAGTAGCACCAGTTTTGCTCCAGGCGATAGTTAAATCTTTAATTAGATTTGAACGTGAAATGGTAATTGAATTTACCGATAACATTGTGGTGTTAGATATGAAGTATTACCAGTTTTACTTCATGGGATAAATAGGTTGGGATTGGGAAATTAAAACAAATGATTACTTCGGTAAGTTTCGTTAATCCCGACTAGTTGAATCGAAATTCAAAAGAATAAATATAAGGAATTTATCTTGGATAAGATTAATGGGAACCTTTCCCTATGAAGGTGAAATTTAGAAACTAACTGTCGGTTAGCCAAGCAGAATGGTTTTCTGGATATTGATCTGATGTTGGTTTCGGCTTTCGGGGTTAATATTTGGGGAATTATTCTCTCGATTAATTTACGGTTAGTGACTAATGAATTGGAATGAGGCGTATGTTGTGCTTGTGTAACACTTATTCAAAATATACGTGAGTTATTCGAAAAGACCGGGTTTATCCCATTCTGAATAACTGATACGACGATAAGTCGAAGATGAAGACGGTGGTCGAAGACCGGAAGTCTTCACGTCGTTTGGGTAATTACTGATGATCTTGATTGGGCTGTACACCCAAGAAGATGGAAACAGTTAGTGATCGTCCAGACGTACTTGGAGATCGATGGATATGCGGGGTACTAGGTGCCTCCGGTTTCGTTCAGACCCAGAACGGACTTGTAAATGGACTGTGTGTCTGACATTGGATTTTAGTCTGTGTGATTGATTTCTATTAAATATATATCCGTTTGGCGGCGGAGAATTTATTCTCTTGCTTAACGCCCTTCTCTGAGACGTACGAGCTCAGGGGTTATATATTGATGGATATCAAACGCATGGAGTGAATTGCCTGTGTGGCATGCCTAAGTGGCAATTGATCGGGGCTTCTGTTGAAAAGCAAAGTCTTGTGGTGATGATCAAAGCACGGCCTTTGTGGCGTAGCTTTGTGTAACGTTTTACTTCGCGAGTATCACACCCGGTGTGAACCAAAAACGGGAGACGGACCTCAGGGAGGGCATGCGTTTCCTTCTAGCTAAAAAGTGGCGTCAGTGGTTTTACACGCCCTGACGAGTTTGACTTATGTGGTTGTTGCTGTTGCGAGGCGCCTCGGTTTGATCGGACGATCCGGGTCCGATGGAGTCATTTAGTTGGCTCACCTACGCTCCAAAGGGCGGGGAAACGCAGTGTTCAGGCATTTTAATCCACATCGGTGGACCGGCCCTGTCGCTCCAAGGGACGATGCGTTCTGTTCCTGAGACACGGGCTAGAGCGTCTCGAATCGGTTGAGGACTATCTTTTGCCTCGGTTCATAGATGGAAATCCAATTTCCAAATACGTGACTTTGCGGTTTTATATGTAAACCTATATATGGCGACATAGTGGCATGGGACGCTCATGCCGCCTATGATTGATACTTATGATTTGAAGTTGTTTTATACACTATGCACTTATAATAGTATCAAATGATCTGTTTTAAACGTATCAAGCATTCTTTGGCTGTTATAAGGGAAAACCCTATCCCCCGGCTTGCGTTGCATTGTGTGATAGGACCTGGGTCTTATAACAGCTTCATTTTTCTTTATTTAGCATTGCGCTGTTTGTTTTATGCACTGGTATTCTTGGGAGGAAACCCGTTCCGTGTTATACGGCGTGGTCCCTTGATTTACCTAATGATTTAAATAAAGATTAATAACTGTTTTAGTTCTCACACCAGTCACATGACTGACCTGGAGTTTATTGTTTTAACCTAAACTCTGGGTGCCCCTATTTTCGACACGGGCAGCTAGTAGTTTCGGTTTTGCAGATTTATATTCACAGGATCCTGGTTTACAGCTGGAACGATATCCGGAAAGCTTTGTATCCATATATCTCTTTCTAGTTGTGTATTGTATTATTTTCCGCTGCGATGTATTTAAATGTAATTTAAATCTCTGATATTTCTGTGTAATATTCATTTATACTCTGTATATTCTCGTAATCTGATGCATTGTTGTAATATACAATGAAATGTTCTTCTGTATGCGTTCTGTTTTGTCGTGTTCTCAAACGATAGGGCGTTTCGAACGGTCTGGGTCGGTTTGGCGACTGGTTCGGACCGAGCGAGATTCCTTGCCGTCACATATCCTCTACCGCGGATAGATGATTTGTTCGATCAATTGAGTGGCGCGAGAGTATTTTCCCAGTTGGATCTCGCGACAGGTTTTCATCAGCTTAGAGTGGAAGCTGAGAGTATAGCCAAAACGGCATTTCGGACGCCGTCTGGATTTTATGAGTGGTTGGTCATGCCATTCGGGCTGACCAATGCCCCAGCATATTTTGTGGATCTTATTGTAACACCCCGAATTTCGGTTAATGCTAAAATTCACTAATTACAGAATAAATAATCTCAGATGTGGGAATTGGGGGAAACGGGCTGCGTCATTTCGTTTGTCTCGGAAAAATACGCAGAATAGAGTCCGAAATTTTGTAAATCGGAGTCCGTATGACCCAGTTAAGGCCCAAAGAAGTTTTCAGAAAATTCAAAGTTAAAAACAGATTTAAAATTCAGTTCTAAAACAGGATTGGAGCCAAAAGCAGAGGTGGCGGAAAAGTTCCCGCCTAGCCCCGTGTCGACAGGCATGTCGACAGGGGTGTCGACAGCCCTGTCGACAGGGGTGTCGACACAGGGTGTCGGCCCTGTTGATCTGGGTGCACCAGATCTGGTTTTTGGTTGAGTCTTGGGCTGTGTTCTAGAGATTTCCGAAATCTGATGGTCCTAATCTAATTTAGGGCTAATCCTATGGTCCTAAAACACCTAACTAATCTATATATACACCCTAATACCCCCCTAATCCTTACTAAAAATAGATCTAAGGCCATTATGCCACCACTTTGAAACTTGAAGGAGCCTCCATCAAAATTAGAGAAGGGATAGCACTCCAAATCAACTTCTAGCCTCTTAATCTTCTTCATTAGTTTGCTAATCTTGGTTTTGGTGAGCTTCTATCCCCTTAATAATCAATTGTTAAATTGATTAAGATAGGATATGATGATGTATGGCTACGTTTGTGGATCAATGTGTTTATGCAAGCTTAGTATAGTGTATGTTATGTGTTTTGCAAGTTATATGCTATATGTCATGCAAGTTTAGTGTATGTGTTCATGACATCTTTATGCAAGCTTAATGTCACGTAGTCATGACATCTTTATGCAAGTTTGGTGCTATGTTTCATGATGCTTATGATGCAAAACACTAAGTTGAACATTGATCTATTATGCAACATGCCTATGCAAGTTATGTGTATGCTTATATGCAAGTTTAACATGTTATGCAAGTTATGCATGCTTATGCAAGTTATGTGAATGTTTATGCAAGTTATGTGTATGCTTATATGCAAGTTTAACATGTTATGCAAGTTATGCATGCTTATGCAAGTTATGTGAATGCTTATGCAAGTTATGTGTATGCTTATATGCAAGTTTAACATGTTATGCAAGTTATGCATGCTTATGCAAGTTATGTGAATGCCTATGCAAGTTATGTGTATGCTTATATGCAAGTTTAACATGTTATGCAAGTTATGCATGCTTATGCAAGTTATGTGAATGCTTATGCAAGTTATGTGTATGCTTATATGCAAGTTCAACATGTTATGCAAGATATGTGTATGATAATATGCAAGTTCATATGCAACATGTTATGCAAGTCATGTGTATGATAATATGCAAGTTTGGGTTAAATGTAGTTGGGTTAATATATGTTCATATATGCAAGTTGACATCCTCTTAACCCATGACAAAGTTATATGCTAAGATGTGGTTACACCCATGATCTTGTGATGAATCTTCCCTTTATTATGTCATGAAATGAGAACGATTTACGTGGGGAACGATGGGGTTAAAAATGCATATTAACAAAATAAAATGAATGAACATAAGTGGGAATTTACCTATTGAGTTAGGTCTACCCCATGGGAATTTACCTATTGAGTTAGGTCTACCCATGCTATGGAATTGGGAATTTACCTATTCGGTTAGGTCTACCCATATTCTTTAAATTTGATATTAATTAGGGATAATTAATATGGGGAGTGATTAATTAGGAGTAATTAATCGACTAAGACACGAGGTTGGACCCTTTTGTAGCATAAGACTGCCCGGAACCGACCGGCAAATCCAGCAGCTACAAATGATTGGCCCAATGTGAGAGGTCTTAGGCATAAACTAAATACGTGACAAGTGTAAAGACACGAGGTTAGACCCTGTTATGGTGTAAGGCTGCCCGGAACCGACCGGCAAATCCAGCTGCCATAAAAGACGGTCTAATGTGAGAGGTCTTTACAAGGGTTACGTTCTTAATCAATTAAGAAACACTTAACCAGATAAGCATGTAGTGGGGCATGAGGGGTAAAGTGGGTGCCTTAGGTGGCATGTGGAAATCTAGTGGGTTGCCTTAGGTGGCAATAGAAAATACGATTAGATGACTTAACCAAAGTGGAACATGTAATTAAACATGATTAAAGGGTTAAGTAAGTGCCTTGGGTGGCATGTGGGAATTAAGAAAGTGCCTTGGGTGGCATGTGGAAATCTAGTGGGGGCCTTAAGTGGCAATTGAAACATGACTAGATGACTTAACCAAACCTTAACATGTAGGTGGGCATGATTATAAAAGGGGTTAAGTGGGATACACTAGATAAAATGACAAGCTTAAGCAGTAGCTTGTGGGGGCCCATTTCAACCAATATCCCAAACGTATCTTAGTGGGCTCGACTCTAGTCGAGTGACGGGACACGCATATTGGGCTTGACTATAAGAGGCCAAAACGGGGTAGCGGTGGCAACGCGAGTCCAACGGGTTTCATATGCGTGTGTGGACCCGGGCTGGTAGGTAAGACGTTGTTGCATCGTGTAGATATGATCCGTGCACCATTTGTTGTATCGGGTTGCCACTATGGGGAGTGATACACCCCATTGTGGGGCCAGCACGGGTATCTACGTTAGGGAGCCGATCGCTTGGGAAGTAGTGGGTACACCTAGTGGAGATAGGGGCAGACGGCACCTATGTAGTCAGCTAGGGGTACAAGAAACTACTGGGTAAAAATTACTAAGTACACTTAGTGGGATCAACCTTTAAGTAGGAATTACTCTTGGTGGGTAGAACTGGTGTGGTGCAGTGTAGGAATTACCCTTGGGTGGGCAGATCTGGGATGGTGCAATCTAGTAATTATCCTTGGGTGGATAAATGCGTCTTTTCGGTTATCTTAGTACATCCTGTGTTTAGTTGGCTACCTAGTGTAGTCATTATCCCCAGAGGTACCGTACCTTGTTTATATCATACCCTAATTACTTTAATGATTGTATTGTTAGGGTTATAGGACTCACTCAGACTTATGTCTGACCCCGTTGTTGTTTATCTTTTTCCCAACCCTCAGGTTTTCAGAGTGGGCCTAGCACTAGTGGGCTTGGATCAGACCGCTATATCTATCTTGTGGGGCTTGGACCGTAGAAGTAAAGCTCGGTTTATCTTTTCTATTATGGCTATTATCTATGTAGTGGGATTATGTACTTCTATTTTATCAAGATGGATATCATGTACTTGACTCTTGTTATGGTTTTGTGATGTAACCAAACATGTTTTACTTTCCGCTGCAATGAAATGATGTTTTAAATTTTTAAGTATTACTTATATCTGTCATGTTGTAATTTTTCTGTTCTATACTCACTAAAAATACTCCACCAAAACTAAGGCATTCCCTTAGTGAGTGACCTTAGCGGGTGTGGGGTGTTACACGTGGTATCAGAGCTTAAGGTTACCAGAACAGATAAGATTTTTAGAAAAACTATTTTCTAAGAATATTTTTGAAAGGAGTATTTTCAAAAACATGTCTTTTAAGAGAAAAGTTTTTGAAAGTAAAGCATAATCCCCGATAGCCATATCTTGATCTTTCGAATTCTCCGTTTTGAATCTCTTCCTCTCTCGTTTTGAGTTTCCCCTCCGTGTGAAGATGATCTTTCTAAGATAGATAAGAACGGAAAACCACTTCAAGGGACTTAGACATTAGTCAGATTAGAAGTTGGTTCAAGAAGGAGGAGGACTGGTAGGTATCTATTGGATAGACGATGGGAGGAAGGCTCAAATAGTTGTTTGGTTAATAAAGGATAAAACCTCATTGGTGGGAGGTTACGAGTGGAGAATGGGAAGAAGAAGGCGAGTAGTTATCCTGTTGGGAGGAATAGGACACCTTATTAGGATTGTCCAAGGAGGCAAGGGCAAGGTACGGAATCTCCTGGAGGGTAGTTGTATTCCCTCACTGTTAGTGTACCAGATGGGGATAGGATCGTCTAGGTTGGAATTTGATTTCTTATTTATCCGATTCGAACTTTATTTGATTATGATGCATCGAGTTCGTTTATCTCATCATTGTTAGTTGAGTCACTGCACTTAGACACCAGTTTAGTAGATGATCCCTTAGTTGTTTCAAACCCAATTGGGCTCCATGATGTGTTTGGGTTTGAAAGTTTCTATACTTAGCATTGAGTTTAGATGTGATGCTTGTTGGGCTTCACGGGCTATGGGTTAGTTTTGGGCATGGACTGGTTATCCAGTAATGGTGCCGTTCTTGAGTTTGAAGGGAGAGTTGTTAGGCTTATGACCCGCTTGGGTAACACTCTCGAGATCTCTTGTAATCCCATAGAATCTGTTATGCTAAGTTATCTAGAATCGCTTGACACGACGGTCTAGAGTTTGCGATCTGTTAGAGCAGTCCGGGAATACTCGGATGTGTGTGAGGAGGTGAAGGGCTTACCTCCGGAGCGGGGGACTGACTTCCGAATATATCTGGTAGACAATGCCAAACCAGTATCTTGGCCAGTGTGCCACATGGCTCCTCGTGAGAGGAGGGAACTCCATAAGTAAGTAGGCAATTTGCTTGAGAAGGGGTTCATAAGACGAAGTATATCGGAGTGGGGTGCTCCAGTAGTTTTTGCCACGAAGGCGGATGGGTCCCTCAGACTTTGTGTAGGCTAAAGAGAATAAATAAACTCACAAAGAAGAATAGACACCCATTGCTGAGGATTAATGATCTCTTTGATCAGTTGGTTGGCGCCTCAGTGTTTTCGCAGTTGGACTTTGCCACGGGGTTCGTCAGTTGAAGAGTGGCTGAGGATAGTATAGAGAAGACTGCCTTTAGGACTCCAGATGGTTTTTATGAGTAGTTGGTGATGCCATTTGGTTTGACGAACGCCCCCGCATACTTTGTTGATTTGATGAGTAGGGTGTTCAGGGAGTTCCTTAATAAATTTGTGGTGGTCTTTGTGGATGATATCTTAGTATTTTCTAAGATTAAAGAAGAGCATGCCCTACATCTTGGGGAGGTATTGAAGACTCTTCGAGCACATAGCCTTAAGGCTAAATTCTCTAAATGTCACTTCTGGAGGAAGGAGGTGCGTTTCTTGGGGCACGTGGTCTCCAAGGAAGGGATAGCTGTGGATCCCGCGAAGGTAGTATCAATTCAGGATTGGAAGGTTCCGAAGAATGCTACCGAAGTAAGAAGTTTCTTGGGGTTGGCGGGTTATTATAGGAAGTTTTCGCGAAGATATCAGCCCCATTAACCCGCTTAACGAAGAAGAATCTTGTTTTCACATGGGACGTAGATTATGATGATGCGTTCCGACGGTTAAAGAGAGCTTTAACCACTGCTCCAGTTTTAGTGTTGCCAGATGGGAGAAAGCCATTTGTTGTCTATACCGATGCTTGTGGGACAGGACTAGGCGCAGTCTTAATGCAAGAGGGAAGGGTAATAGCCTATGGTGGAAGGCAGTTGAGGGCACATGAGAAAAATTACCCTACCCATGATCTAGAGTTGGCTGCTATTGTTTTTGCGCTTAAGATTTGGCGCCATTATCTTCTTGGTGAGAGATTCGAATTGTTCACTGACCACAAATCATTGAAGTACTTGTTTTCTCAGAAGGGTTTGAATTTGAGACAGCAAAGGTGGATGGAGTACTTGGCATCCTATGATTTCGAGATAGCGTATACCCCTGGCAAGGGTAACGTAGTGGCGGACGCCTTGAGCAGAAAAAGGTTGTCCTTGAGTCCATTGTTCGTGGAACAACGAAGCTTGGAATTTATCTCGATGTTTGATTTTAGACCTTCCATTGATTATATACCCGGTTTGCTAGCATCCTTGGAGGTCAGACCTACTCTTTTGGGACGGATTGGAGAAGCGCAGAGGGACGACCCACAGTTGGTTGAGTTGGTAGAAAAGCGCATAAGGGGGGAGTCATCCAGCCATTTGAGTAGGTACACCCTAGACGATAAGGGGTGCTTGCGTAGAGACGGTAGACTTTGTGTACCGCAAGACGAGGGTTTGAGGAAGGCTATGCTTGATGATGCACATCGGTCGAAGATGACCATTCACCCCGGTGGGGACAAGTTGTACCAAGACATGAAGCGAGTTTTCTTTTGGGTCGGTATGAAGAAAGATGTGGCCGAGTATGTCGCTAAATGCTTGGTGTATTAGCAAATGAAAGCGGAGCGGAAGAAACCCGGTGGGTTGCTTCACCCATTGGAGGTTCCGCTAAGGAAGTGGGATAGTGTCTCGATGGATTACCAAGATCGAGGAAGGGTAATACGGGAATTTGGGTGGTAGTAGACAGACTTACTAAGAGCGCCCACTGTATACCCGTGAAGAGGAAGAGAACTACTCCATGGCTAGCTTCAGTTTACATTCAAGAGATTATTAGATTGCATGGTGTACCTTGCAGTATAGTGAGCGATCGAGATCCTATCTTCACTAGCGAGTTCTGGAAAAGTTTGCAAGAAGCAGTGGGAACTCAATTATGTCTAAGCACCGCATATCATCCTCAGACGGACGGCCAGACTGAGAGGGTGAATCGTGTCCTAGAAGACCTTTTGAGGCTTTGTATCTTAGATTTTGGAGGTACATGGGAAGAGCATCTTCCATTGGTGAAGTTCGCATATAATAACAGCTTTCAGTCTAGTATTGGCATGGCTCCTTTCGAAGCTCTTTATGGAAGGCCTTGTCGATCACCTACATGTTGGTGGGAATCTACGGATAAGATCTTGTTTGGAGCCGATAAGGTTAGAAAGACTTCGGGAAAAGATTGATTTGATTCGAAGAAGGATGAAAGCGGCGCAAGATAAACAGAAATCTTATGCGGACAAGAGGAGAACAGAGCTTGAGTTTGATATTAGGACATGCTTTTTATCAAGGTATCTCCGTTACGGAATGTGGTTCACTTTGGATCTGTTGGGAAGTGAGTACCAAGGTTTGTTGGGCCGTTTCCTATTAAGAAAAGGATTGGACAGATGGCATATAGAGTGGGGTTGCCCGACAGGCTTAGTGGTGTACATGATATATTTCATGTGTCACATTTGAGGAAGTTCCTACATGAGACCGCTGAGGTGGTAGAGCCGAGCTTGCTTAAAGAAGTAGAGATAGAGCGTGATGAGACAATTCGACGAGCTCCTACTCGCATCCTTGGGTCAGAGACTAGGAAGTTGAGGAATCGAGAGGTTCAACTAGTCATAGTGCAATAGGGAGAAGATGAGAGCAATGCTACTTTAGAAACGAAAGAGAAGATGCGTTCATTCCTTTTTAGGATATGTCTTTTAATTTCTCCTTTATCGTTTGACTAGTGCTTATCTTATCTTTAGTATGTCCTCTCATTAGTACCTTTGACCTTTAGATAGGATAAACCTATGGTTGAAACATGTGTTTGAGACATGTTATGATTGATGGATGCATGTGGATGCAAGTGTTTGCTAGTGGTTGCTCGTGGATGCATATACACACACTCTAGACACTAGATCGGCTCAATCACTTCATATTGCATATTGCATAAAATTGTGTGTAGGTAGCTATATTAATGGATGTATAATGGTTGTGTTATCACATGGATGATGCATTTCGGTGAATGATTGTGCACTCATGTAGATATTGTATGTGTCGATAGGGTTCTCTCGCATACATAATGGATGCATGGCACTATCATGGTTTGCATATGTTCATACATTAGATAGGGAACATATACACACACTTTTTGCATATGCTCATACATCATTAGAAATTGTTTTAAGGACAATGGATGCCCGTGTTTGACGGATTGAGTAGATGGTTGTTTGGATGGTAGGATATGCATTCTCCTTAGCTTAGAGATTTCGGGGACGAAATCCTTTAAGGGGGGGAGAATGTAACACCCCGAATTTCGGTTAATGCTAAAATTCACTAATTACAGAATAAATAATCTCAGATGTGGGAATTGGGGGAAACGGGCTGCGTCATTTCGTTCGTCTCGGAAAAATACGCAGAATAGAGTCCGAAATTTTGTAAATCGGAGTCCGTATGACCCAGTTAAGGCCCAAAGAAGTTTTCAGAAAATTCAAAGTTAAAAACAGATTTAAAATTCAGTTCTAAAACAGGATTGGAGCCAAAAGCGGAGGTGGCGGAAAAGTTCCCGCCTAGCCCCGTGTCGACAGGCATGTCGACAGGGGTGTCGACAGCCCTGTCGACAGGGGTGTCGACACAGGGTGTCGGCCCTGTTGATCTGGGTGCACCAGATCTGGTTTTTGGTTGAGTCTTGGGCTGTGTTCTAGAGATTTCCGAAATCTGATGGTCCTAATCTAATTTAGGGCTAATCCTATGGTCCTAAAACACCTAACTAATCTATATATACACCCTAATACCCCCCTAATCCTTACTAAAAATAGATCTAAGGCCATTATGCCACCACTTTGAAACTTGAAGGAGCCTCCATCAAAATTAGAGAAGGGATAGCACTCCAAATTAACTTCTAGCCTCTTAATCTTCTTCATTAGTTTGCTAATCTTGGTTTTGGTGAGCTTCTATCCCCTTAATAATCAATTGTTAAATTGATTAAGATAGGATATGATGATGTATGGCTACGTTTGTGGATCAATGTGTTTATGCAAGCTTAGTATAGTGTATGTTATGTGTTTTGCAAGTTATATGCTATATGTCATGCAAGTTTAGTGTATGTGTTCATGACATCTTTATGCAAGCTTAATGTCATGTAGTCATGACATCTTTATGCAAGTTTGGTGCTATGTTTCATGATGCTTATGATGCAAAACACTAAGTTGAACATTGATCTATTATGCAACATGCCTATGCAAGTTATGTGTATGCTTGTATGCAAGTTTAACATGTTATGCAAGTTATGCATGCTTATGCAAGTTATGTGAATGTTTATGCAAGTTATGTGTATGCTTATATGCAAGTTTAACATGTTATGCAAGTTATGCATGCTTATGCAAGTTATGTGAATGCTTATGCAAGTTATGTGTATGCTTATATGCAAGTTTAACATGTTATGCAAGTTATGCATGCTTATGCAAGTTATGTGAATGCCTATGCAAGTTATGTGTATGCTTATATGCAAGTTTAACATGTTATGCAAGTTATGCATGCTTATGCAAGTTATGTGAATGCTTATGCAAGTTATGTGTATGCTTATATGCAAGTTCAACATGTTATGCAAGATATGTGTATGATAATATGCAAGTTCATATGCAACATGTTATGCAAGTCATGTGTATGATAATATGCAAGTTTGGGTTAAATGTAGTTGGGTTAATATATGCTCATATATGCAAGTTGACATCCTCTTAACCCATGACAAAGTTATATGCTAAGATGTGGTTACACCCATGATCTTGTGATGAATCTTCCCTTTATTATGTCATGAAATGAGAACGATTTACGTAGGGAACGATGGGGTTAAAAATGCATATTAACAAAACAAAATGAATGAACATAAGTGGGAATTTACCTATTGAGTTAGGTCTACCCCATGGGAATTTACCTATTGAGTTAGGTCTACCCATGCTATGGAATTGGGAATTTACCTATTCGGTTAGGTCTACCCATATTCTTTAAATTTGATATTAATTAAGGATAATTAATATGGGGAGTGATTAATTAGGAGTAATTAATCGACTAAGACACGAGGTTGGACCCTTTTGTAGCATAAGACTGCCCGGAACCGACCGGCAAATCCAGCAGCTACAAATGATTGGCCCAATGTGAGAGGTCTTAGGCATAAACTAAATACGTGACAAGTGTAAAGACACGAGGTTAGACCCTGTTATGGTGTAAGGCTGCCCGGAACCGACCGGCAAATCCAGCTGCCATAAAAGACGGTCTAATGTGAGAGGTCTTTACAAGGGTTACGTTCTTAATCAATTAAGAAACACTTAACCAGATAAGCATGTAGTGGGGCATGAGGGGTTAAGTGGGTGCCTTGGGTGGCATGTGGAAATCTAGTGGGTTGCCTTAGGTGGCAATAGAAAATACGATTAGATGACTTAACCAAAGTGGAACATGTAATTAAACATGATTAAAGGGTTAAGTAAGTGCCTTGGGTGGCATGTGGGAATTAAGAAAGTGCCTTGGGTGGCATGTGGAAATCTAATGGGGGCCTTAAGTGGCAATTGAAACATGACTAGATGACTTAACCAAACCTTAACATGTAGGTGGGCATGATTATAAAAGGGGTTAAGTGGGATACACTAGATAAAATGACAAGCTTAAGCAGTAGCTTGTGGGGGCCCATTTCAACCAATATCCCAAACGTATCTTAGTGGGCTCGACTCTAGTCGAGTGACGGGACACGCATATTGGGCTTGACTATAAGAGGCCAAAACGGGGTAGCGGTGGCAACGCGAGTCCAACGGGTTTCATATGCGTGTGTGGACCCGGGCTGGTAGGTAAGACGTTGTTGCATCGTGTAGATATGATCCATGCACCATTTGTTGTATCGGGTTGCCACTATGGGGAGTGATACACCCCATTGTGGGGCCAGCACGGGTATCTACGTTAGGGAGCCGATCGCTTGGGAAGTAGTGGGTACACCTAGTGGAGATAGGGGCAGACGGCACCTATGTAGTCAGCTAGGGGTACAAGAAACTACTGGGTAAAAATTACTAAGTACACTTAGTGGGATCAACCTTTAAGTAGGAATTACTCTTGGTGGGTAGAACTGGTGTGGTGCAGTGTAGGAATTACCCTTGGGTGGGCAGATCTGGGATGGTGCAATCTAGTAATTATCCTTGGGTGGATAAATGCGTCTTTTCGGTTATCTTAGTACATCCTGTGTTTAGTTGGCTACCTAGTGTAGTCATTATCCCCAGAGGTACCGTACCTTGTTTATATCATACCCTAATTACTTTAATGATTGTATTGTTAGGGTTATAGGACTCACTCAGACTTATGTCTGACCCCGTTGTTGTTTATCTTTTTCCCAACCCTCAGGTTTTCAGAGTGGGCCTAGCACTAGTGGGCTTGGATCAGACCGCTATATCTATCTTGTGGGGCTTGGACCGTAGAAGTAAAGCTCGGTTTATCTTTTCTATTATGGCTATTATCTATGTAGTGGGATTATGTACTTCTATTTTATCAAGATGGATATCATGTACTTGACTCTTGTTATGGTTTTGTGATGTAACCAAACATGTTTTACTTTCCGCTGCAATGAAATGATGTTTTAAATTTTTAAGTATTACTTATATCTGTCTTGTTGTAATTTTTCTGTTCTATACTCACAAAAAATACTCCACCAAAACTAAGGCATTCCCTTAGTGAGTGACCTTAGCGGGTGTGGGGTGTTACACTTATGAATAGGGTATTCATAGATCAGTTGAATAAGTTTGTCCTCGTGTTCGTTGATGATATTTTGGTCTATTCAAGGACAGAGGAAGAACACAAGGAACATTTAAGAATAGTGATGGAGGTGTTAAGAAGACACCAATTGAAAGCAAAGTTTTCTAAGTGTCACTTCTGGAGGAGGGAAGTGAGGTTCTTGGGCCATGTTGTATCAGAGAATGGTATTGCCGTGGACCCGACGAAGGTGGCTACGGTACAGGATTGGCCTACGCCCAAGAATGCAACAGATGTAAGAAGTTTCTTGGGGTTAGCTGGATATTATTGTAAGTTTATCCAAGGTTTCTCCAAGATAGCAGCACCATTGACCCAGTTGACCAAGAAGAATCAAGCTTTTGTCTGGGATGAAAGGTGCGAGAATGCATTCAAGAGTCTAAAGGACAAGTTGACATGTGCACCAGTGTTAGTCATTCCTATGGGGAATGAAGAGATGACGGTATACACGGATGCTTGTGGTACCGGACTAGGTGCTGTATTGATGCAAGGTGGTAGGGTGGTAGCCTATGCAAGCCGGCAATTGAAACCGCACGAGAAACGGTACCCTACCCATGATTTGGAATTGGCAGCGATCGTGTTCGCATTAAAGATGTGGAGACACTATCTCTTGGGAGAAAGATTTGAGTTGTTTACAGATCATAAGTCGTTGAAGTATCTCTTCTCTCAGAAAGATCTGAATCTCCATCAGCAGAGATGGTTAGAGTTCTTAGCTTCCTATGATTTTAACATCGCATATACACCGGGAAAGGGCAATGCGGTGGCTGATGCATTGAGTAGGAGACATGCCAATTTAGGGGCTATGTTTCTAGAATGGAAGCAACTGGAGTACATCGCTGGGTTTGATTTCAGACCAAAGTGCGAATTGGATCCAGAAATGTTAGCAAGTTTGACGATCAGACCCACATTGATTGAGCGGATCGGCTCTAGACAAAGGGACGATCCTAACCTATTAGAAATCATCTCCAAATTAGAGATGAGTATCGATGAGGAGATGAACAAGTATGGCTTGATCGATATGGATGGCTTAGAAAGAATGGAAAGCTTGTTGTACCCAATGTCGATGGATTGAGTGATGAAGTGCTTAGAGAGTGTCATCACTCAAAACTGACTATACACCCCGGTGGTAATAAGATGTATCGAGATATGAAGCAGACCTATTACTGGGAAGGGATGAAAAGAGACATTAGGAGGTTTATATCCAAATGCATGAATTGCCAGCTAGTTAAAGCCGAGCAAAAGAAACCTAGTGGGTTGTTACAGCCATTAGAAATTCCCGAATGGAAATGGGAGCAAGTCTCGATGGATTTCATCGATGGTTTACCAAGGACTAGATCGGGACATGATAGCATTTGGGTGATTGTGGACCGATTGACTAAAAGTGCAAGATTTATACCAGTCAAATCGACCAGAACGACGGCTAAGTTAGCAGAATTGTATATGAAGTGGGTAGTGAGATTTCATGGAATACCTAAAAGCATTGTGAGTGACCGAGACCCGTTGTTCACTAGTGGATTTTAGAAGAGCTTACAAGAGGCTCTAGGGTCAGAGTTACATCTCAGTACCGCATATCATCCTCAGACCGACGGTCAGACGGAGAGGGTGAATCGTATTTTGGAAGATCTCTTGAGAGCATGTATATTGGATTTTGGTGGATCATGAGATGACCATTTGCATCTAGTAGAGTTTGCATATAATAATAGCTACCAATCCAGTATCGGTATAGCTCCGTTTGAAGCTTTGTACGGAAGACCGTGCAACTCACCATCATGTTGGATAGAGACTGGCGAGAAGTTTATGCTTGGACCAGATGTGGTGAGGAAAACTTCAGATAAGGTCAAGATCATTCAGCAATGAATGAAAGCTGCCCAAGATAGGCAGAAGAGTTATGCTGATAAGAGGAGAAGGGACTTAAAATTCTCCGTTGGTGACTTGGTGTTTGTCAAAATTTCTCCGTTGAAGAGCGTGATACGATTTGCCAGGAGAGGCAAGTTGGCACCAAGATTTGTTGGCCCATTCCCTGTTCTTGAACCAGTCGGGAATTTGGCATATAGAGTTGACTTACCAGAGAAGATGGCGGGAGTTCACAATGTATTTCATGTTTCCCAACTAAGGAAGTTCGTTCACGACCCAGATATGACTATTTCACCTGATCAGTTAGAGGACTTCGAAGTAGAACCCGAGGCGGTTGGGAACCGCAAGCTGGCCCGTATTGTCGAGCACGACATGAAGCAACTTCGAAGGAAGGCGGTGAAGCTAGTCAAGGTTCAGTGGAGCGAGGACGAGAATGATTGTACTTGGGAGACAGAGGAGAACATTAGGAAGACATATCCAGAACTCTTTGCCTGGTAAGATTTTAACTTCGATTTAGTTTTTCGCATGCTAGGATAGGTTTGTTTGCTTGTTTTGCATGTTTGATTGTTGTATGTGGTTGTTAGGCATGCAGGATCCTTTGTATGTGTAGGGTTAAGGAATTTCGGGGGCAAAATTTCTTAAGGGAGGGAGAGTGTAACGACCCGTATTCTACGCATCATAGGACCGTAGAATATTTATTTCTTTCACATACGAAGTCATATGGTCATGTAACTTTGGGAGACGACTATTGGGGTCATTTCCCATGTTCATGATTTTTGTCGATTTTTAAATGACCATTTTACCCCTAGTTGGCACAGTTTTGGCCATAACTTTTGACTGGAAAGGAATTTTGACCTGAAACCACTTCCATTGGCTCTGGATGATGGTTTACAATTCCGTAGAGTGGTCACATTAGCCAAACGGACTCACCGTTTGGGAGATATGGCTGAAACAAGTTTCAGATGGTGAAAAACAGCTTAATTGGACTTAACCGGGTGATTAGCAGCTAGGCCCAGAGGGGAATTTCGGGTTTAGAGGCATAGGAGGGCTGATTAGGGTTAGGAAATCACTTTCATTTCAGTTTTGAGCCGCAACAAACCTTCTTGAGACCTTAGTAATGGCTTCCATCCTCTAAAACCACTCCAAAACACATTTTTAGTGAAGATTAAGCCTAAACTACATCAAAACAAGGCCAAATAGCAACAAAGCAAGGTTGGAGCTGCTGCTATACATAGGAATTCGACCCAAACAGAGAGTATTTCAGATTTGGTGTTTTATTTTGTGGCAAAGGTGAGTGATTTGCATGATTTCTCACTAATTACGGTTGATTAAGGGGTAATTAGCGTTAATTAGCGAATTTATACACAAATAAAATCTGGAAAAATATTGATAAACTCGAATATGATGTTTTTTGCCTTTGTTAGAAAATTTGGACGATTTGATTAAGTTTTACTAAGTATGTGCTTAAACATGATTAAGAGAGATTATGGGAAAATGTGAGGTTTTAGCCACTTTTGATCCATTTTGATTCAATTGAATTGTTGTTTTGCTGGTTGTGGTTGCTATTACATGATGCTATGACTCTATGGTGTGATTTATGATTGATTAGAAGTGTTATATTTGTCAAAAACATCGTCGAATGGCGTAAATTACTTGCTGGAAGAGTTACAGAAAAGTGCAGGTTCTGGACCGGATCGTATCGGATATGGAGGCTCGGATCGGATGAGTTGAACTGGGCAAGGGCTCTGATCGGATCGGAACTTGACACTTGAGACAACTGGCAAAAAGGAAGGCCACGCTAATTGAACTGGGATCGGATCGGATAAAGGAGGAGAGATCGAATTGACTGAAGGATGCAGGGCTCGGACTGAAGTAAGGCGAAGAAATCGGATCGGAGCAAATGAGGGACGAGGGAGCGGATCGGAACGGAAGTACAGACTGGATGGGAGATGGCACCCGACCCGACCCGACGCAACGCTATGAACCCGAACCGAACCGCTACAGAGGAAGACCCGAACCTCTACAGGAGAAGACTACGAACCAACTCAAAGTAGAGGACCCGACCCGAACCGATGGCTAGAAGGGAGAACCCGACCCGACCCAGTATTGACCAATAACCCGAGATGCAAAGGTAGTCCAATATGGGAAGTTAGAGCTCAGGATCCAGTTGGGAACTGATGAGTTCACTTCATGATTGGGCTTTGCTGCGGGACGCGTGCAAAGGGGCAGTCGATGTTTATGACTTTGGATCACTATGTATGGGAAGTACGTGAACGGATTCAGGGCTGCAATGGCCTAGGTACGACTAAAGGGCTATAGACCAATGAAGTGGGGTCATTTGTAAAGATTTGGTCATGACTCCATGTGGTACGCTTGGTAGTAGCAGTAGTTGTACAAGTCGAACTCCGCCACTACTTCAATGGGTCTAGTGATTGACAGTGGTGGATATCGTATGCTTTACGCACTGAGTGAGAGATGTGAGGATGGTTGCTATGGTTGATTTGTTTGCTATCATTACGACATGCACACCCCACCCCCGTTGTAACACCCCGCGAATTCTATAACTATGAAATACACAAATTAAAGTATAATTAATCTGAAATCAAAGAACTAAGGGAAACGGGATACGCCATTGCGTTCGTCTCGGAAAAATACGCGAAACAGAGTCCGAGTTTTCGAAAAACGGAGTCCGTATGAAGAAGATATGGCCTTCGGAAGTTTGAGAATCAAGTTTAAATTCAAACAGAATAAATCAGGTTTAAATTCGAAAATGGGGCCCAATGGGCCAGGGCGGAAAAACACCCGCCTGACCCACCAAGTCGACTGGGCTGTCGACCTGGTCTAACCAGGTCGACAGGGCTGTCGACAAGGGTGTCGACCTGGTCCAGACCCAGGTCGAGCCCAGTCTAACCCGGCTGGCCTGTTCTCTATGTGGTCGATTTTCTGTGGTCTGCTTTGTCACTAGGGCTAGGTGGCAAGTTTTAAGTGGTCTCTCCTTAGAATGAATGGCTACGATCAATCCAAGCAACATCAAGGGTCCTAATCAGTTCCTAACCTCTATATAAACAACCCTAGACTAAACCCTAATCTATTCATTCAAAAATAAGAACATAGCCGTCATGTTGCTGAGGAACGACTAGGAGTAGCCACCAAATTGGAGAGAGGATTAGGAGGAAGATTCTAAAGCTTAAAGCAACCTAAACAAATCAATTCAACAAAGGAATTTGCGTCTTCAATCCCTAAACTAGAGAATTCATCACACCATTGTAAGTAGAGTATTACTTTGGTATGAATAAACAATTGTGTTGGTTTGTATGCTTGAATTGTGGCAATAAAGTAATTCATATTTGTGCGTTCTTATCAATTTGAAATATTATATACGTTTGGATATTTATGAATTATGTTATTCATTATAAAGAACTACATGCGGTAGTTCTATGCAAGTATACGTTTGGAATATTTCGCAAATTATGTAATCCATGTTGAAGCTACATGTATGTAATTGATTTAAATTCATGCAAGTTTGGGGTTTGCTTCTATGCCACCATGATGTATATTTTTGTGCAAAAATCATTTTGTAAGTAATTGGAACAAGTTTGGTTATTATCCATATGAAATTATGTTGAGAATTTGGCATTATGTTTTAAGCCATGCTTTTGTACTAGAAAACCTATTTGCAAATTTATGAATATGGCTAGGCTATGAATGATATTTGGCATAATTGAAAACCATGATTAGGTCTATCTTGTTTACAAGAATTATATGATGACATATGTGGTACATGGCTAGGTCAGGTTCAAAAGGTCCCTTTTTGTAAGTTTACATGGCTAAAGTAAGAATCATGATTTCATGTTAGAAATATTTATGCCATGGTTATGTGAACAAATTTAACTATACTTATGCCATGCTTATGTTTGATATTATGCCATGCTTATGTTTGACATTATGCCATGCTTATGCTAGAAATATTTATGCCATGCTTATGTTTGACATTATGCCCAAATAAAAATATAGGTTCATGTGACAATAATGATATCTCAATTACAAGTTCACATGCTTTGATTCATGTCACCTATGTTACCACTATGCAAGTACACCAGTTTCTATTTTGTATTTCCAACGTCGTATTGCAAGTTCATGCGCTCAAATTCCCCTCTTTGTGTATGTAATTACGCTTTAAGCCTCCCCTTTTCGCATGGCTAATTTGGGCTTTAAAGGGCTAAGCCCAAAATATATATAAACGGACGTGTTAAACGGGGGAAAATAACGTTGGGTTAAAATTACTAATGAATGAAAATATAAAATAGAAGGGCCCAAGTTCAAGTATGGGTTGGGCCCATGATTGGTGTAACCTTTACACCATTAACTTAATAATGGGCCGCAAATATTTACATATAAGAAATAAAGAGGAATGACAAAATATGTAAATGTAGAACATACGATGTGTTTAACCCGAGGTTGGATTGAGTTGTGATGTAAACCTGCCCGGAACCGCCCGGCTGTCCAGTAGTCACAACAATACCTATCCAATGTGGGAGGTTAAACATGGAGCCCAATAAGGACCCGAGGTTAGACTGAGTTGTGGCGTAAGACTTCCCGGAACCAACCGGCAACAGGCAGCCACAACAATACCTGTCTAATGTGAGAGGTCAGGGCCTTAATAAGACAATTAAGGCTGAGTCAGGATTGTTAGGATTAAGTGAACTAAAGACTTAATCAAAATGGAACATGCTAAACTAAACGGACTGGTGGAGTTAGGTTAGAAAACACTTAACCAACTTAGCATGTTGGCTAGAGATAGAAAACCTAGTAACGGGGGACCCTTTTCAGCAGTAACCCTAGAAGGTGTATCAGGAAACCCTGAAATTAGGCAGGGTGGGGCACGATTACTGGGCTGATTGTAAGAGGTCAAATCGACGGCGGTGGTGTAGCAGTGTAGGTTCTAACGGGGTGCGGGCGTGCACACACTCCGGTGCAGAAAAATAAAGCACTGGGCACCAGTAGCATACCTGTGCATTCTAAGGTTGTGTCGGGCCGCTGCCATGGGACTTGATACACCCCATGGTGGGACCAGCATAGGTAACTACAACATCGGGGGCCGTAAGACACATGTAACTATGCGAGTAGGAGCCGATCATCGTAGAATGGATCAAATCACCTTGATTATGGGGTGCCAGTTGGAAACTAGTTTATATGGGTTCAGAGATTAACATGGGGGTACGGTAGTATATTCGACCCTAGACAACTTAACCAAGCTTATAGTGCTTTCCCACTTCTTGATTATACTTATCTTACCCGGTTCTTTATTCATAGAAAAAATAGTACTAGACTTACTCAGGCTTTATGTCTGACTCTACTTTTCTTTCGTCTTCTTTTCTTCCGTTTCCCCCCCTAGGTCCACAGGGAGGGAACACTGCAGCTTGACCAACCTTAACATCCAGCTTGAAGAAGAGAAATGTATTGCTTGGACTTTCCTGTTTTGAACTATGGCTTTGGACAATCCACTATGGGGACTTTTGCAGTTTATCTATGCTTTATTTATGCTTCTTTAAATAATGTACTCAAGACAGATTATGAAAGTGTTATGTTATGTTTTTGGAAAAAGATGTAAGACAATCATGGTGATGTTTTGTAACACGTATTTGCTTTTATGAAATAAAAGTTTGTTGATTTTCCGCTGTTTACAAATATGTGTTCTTATATCTGTCTTGTATATCTGTGACTTATACTTATAAACCTCCACCAAAATTAGGGCATTCCCTTTGAGAGTGACCCTAACGGAGGTGGGGTGTTTCACTTGGTATCAGAGCGAGGTTTACCAGATAAGATAAAAAAAAAGTTTTGAAAAATTATTTTCAAAAAGGAAATTTAAAGAAGCATTTTTAAAAGAAAAATATTATTTTATTCTAAAAGGCAAAGTCTACTCCCCAAAGCCATAGGTACTATCTCTTATCCTTCGTTTTGAATCTATCCTTTTTGTTTCAGCATGTCTGAAGACCTTAACTTGCCGGAAGGGGTTGGTTGGTTTAGACGGTTCTTAGAAGCAAGAGCCACTCAGCCAGGTCCTACCATTCCTCCTCCCCCAGCTGCGGGAGATCATCCAGCTGCAGCAGCACCTTTTCCTCCACCTCCTCCTCGGGGAAACACGTTTGCTAAGATATGTAAAGATTTTAAAGCTATGGGAGGAAGGGATTTCCATGGAACTGAGTCCTTCGTGGCAGCTAGGAATTGGCTGAAAGAAACGGAGGACCTATTCATCATCTTTGAGGTAGAAGATAGACAAAAAGTACAATTGGCGGTGTGGCTATTGAAGGGCGAGGCTTCCTACTGGTGGGAAGTCACTAATGCTGAAAGACCAGTGGAGACATGGGAGGACTTTAGGGCAAGGTTTGAGACTAAATTTCTCTCAGATGCGGAAAGAAGTTTGCAGTTGGAAAAATTCTTATTTCTTAAGCAAGGGGACAAGACAGTCAGAGAGTATGTGAATCAGTTCGATGAGCTGGCTAGGTTTGGGCTTGACCTAGTCAACACCCCGCACAAGAAGGCTCTCCGTTTCGTCAAAGGGTTAAATGAGCCATTACACAGTTTAGCCATGACCCATATACCCATGGGGGCCACGTATGAAAGATTGGTGCAAATGGCATTGCTGAATGAAGAAGATAAGGGCAAGAAGGAGACAAAGGAAGAAAACTCTCAAGGGAAGAAAGAGGGTTTGCAGCCTAAGAAGACAGACTTTAAGAAAGGCGGGGAAGGCAACAAAGAGAAGAGGAAGTGTAATTTCTGTGGCAAAGTGGGGCACTTAGTAAAGGACTGCCGGAAGAAGAAGGCCAAGGAGAATGGTGGGTGCTTTTCTTGCGGTGAGACGGGCCACAGGGCTAAGGACTGCCCAAAGAAACGAGGGCAGGGGCAGGGGGCTGGATCCACCCCAGGGGCACAGGTTCACGTGCTGGAAGCGCCACCTCTGCAACAGCGAGGTACAAATACTTCTGTAGAAAGCGTAGTTTATCTTTATGATCACCCCGTTCGCACTTTATTTGATTCTGGCGCATCACACTCCTTTATCTCGTCTGCTTTAGTAGAATCTCTGCACCTAAAAACTAGTATGGTAGAGGACCCCTTAATTGTTTCAAACCCAATTGGGGGCCCAGCTCATTTGTCTATGATCTGTTTGGGATTGAAAATTTCCATTCTAAGTGTAGAATTTCAATGTAGTGCCTTTGTTTTGGGCTTTTCGGGTTATGGTTTGATTTTGGGCATGGATTGGCTATCCAATAATGGGGCCATCCTTGATTGTGAGAAAAGGGTTGTTAGGCTCCTAACCCAGCTCGGTAATACTTTGGAAATTTCTTGTAATCCCTCGTATGCGGTTATGCTTAGTTATCTTGAATCGCTAGATGCCTCTGTTGAAAATTTGCAATCCGTTAGAGTGGTCCGGGAATATCCGGATGTCTTCGAAGAGGTGAAGGGCTTGCCTCCGAAGCGGGAAATAGACTTCCGCATATATCTTGTAGATAATGCAAAGCCCGTTGTGTTTCCCGTTAGACACATGGCTCCACGGGAAAGGTAAGGGCTCAGTAAACAGGTTGAAGAGCTTCTAGAGTAGGGGTTCATTTGAAGGAGTATTTCAGAATGGGGCGCTCTAGTAGTGTTCGCCACTAAGGCAGAAGGTTCATTTCGCTTATGAATGAGTTGTGGAGAATCACCTTAGTAAGTACATTTGGCAACATAGCTGGCATTTATTTCCAAGAGATAGTTCTGCCACGTGGAATACCTGATAGTAAGTGGACGAGATCTAAAATTCACTAGTGAATTTTGGAGAGCTTGCGTGAAACCATGAGTACGCCGTTATGTTTGAGCCGAGTATACTAGAAGTAGAGTAAGTGAAAGAGGAACGAGAGGCAATAGTGAAATAGGTTCCAACTCATATCTTGGAAACAAGAATTAAGAAACTACGAAATTGTGAAGTTAAAGGCAGACAAAGCATAATGGAGTTAAGCTCAAGGAAATGCGACTTAGAAGATCGAAGACTAGATTCGTGCATCATATCTCTTCTTAAGAGTATATCCTTGATCCCTCTCTTCCTGTAGAGCTTACTTGCATGCTATCTTTTCTGTTTAGTCTCTCGGTCCCATTCTCAATCCCATTTCTGTCGCAAACCCCATAGGGAGTATGACTCATCTGTTAGTAACACATGTTGGGGCTTGAGGGTGTTCGTTGGATTGACCAAACTTTTTGGGTTTTATAGGATACGGGTTGGTCTTAGGAAGGGACTCCCTTGTGACCTAAAAGGAGTCCATCATGCTTAGTTTCCTAGAATCATATATGGTGGTTGGGTTGAGAAATTCTTTGGGTGTCAGTCTGATGTTGATTTCGGTCTTCGGGGCTGATGCTTAGAGAGTTCTTCTCCTAATCAATATATATGTGGCATAGATTTCCAGTTTTGACATTGCCTAATGGGCACAAAGTTTTTACTTGTTTCTATCATTCGACTATACCTTTAGGTAGGACCATTTCCTATCATTGAGAAAATTTGGAAAATGACCTATAGATTAGAGCTACCCGAGAAGTTGGCTGGAGTCCACAACGTTTTTCACGTTTCACATCTCCGAAAATGTCTACATGAGTCTGCTGAAGTGGTAGAGCCAAATATCCTCGAAGAGGCCGAAGTGGAACGCGAAGCAACCATAAGAAAAGTTCCAACCCGCATCTTAGGAACGGAAGTGAAGAAGCTACGCAACCGCGAAGTCAAGCTCGTCAAAGTTCAGTGGAGCGACGCCGAGGGAGACGCGACTTGGGAAACTGAAGCTAGAATACGTACTGCCTACCCTTTTCTGTTCGAGGGTACATCCTTGATCTTTCTTTTTCCTTAAGTTGCGCTCTTATCTATCTTTTTAGGTATATTTCCTCGACCTTATCTTTTAGGTAGAAACCCTTTGGATGGAAACATGTAATTGAAACATGTTATGTATGATGGTTGCAAGTGGTTGCAAGTGATTGCTAGTGGTTGCTCGTGGTCGCATATACACACACAATCTAGGTTTTAGATCGGCTCAGTCACTTCATATTGCATATGCATATATGTTTGCATTCGTATATGGTTGAACTATAATGTGTTGTCATATGGATGTTGCATTTGTAATGAATGATTGTGCACTCATGTAGAATCATGAATAGGAAAATTTGCATACATAATGGATTCATGGCACTTACATAATTCGCATTAAGGAGGTCAACTGAATCAGTAGACCGCCTGATTTTGCATTAGATAAGTACATGTGCACACACACTTCGCATATGATCATGAAGCATTAGAAGTCTTTTAAGGACAATGGATGCTCGTGTTTTATGGATGAGTAGATGGATGATTGGATGTTAGGATATACATTCCTCCTAACTTGAAGATTTCGGGGACGAAATCCTTTTAAGTGGGGGAGAATGTAACACCCCGCGAATTCTATAACTATGAAATACACAAATTAAAGTATAATTAATCTGAAATCAAAGAACTAAGGGAAACGGGATACGCCATTGCGTTCGTCTCGGAAAAATACGCGAAATAGAGTTTGAGTTTTCGAAAAACGGAGTCCGTATGAAGAAGATATGGCCTTCGGAAGTTTGAGAATCAAGTTTAAATTCAAACAGAATAAATCAGGTTTAAATTCGAAAATGGGGCCCAATGGGCCAGGGCGGAAAAACACCCGCCTGACCCACCAAGTCGACTGGGCTGTCGACCTGGTCTAACCAGGTCGACAGGGCTGTCGACAGGGGTGTCGACCTGGTCCAGACCCAGGTCGAGCCCAGTCTAACCCGGCTGGCCTGTTCTCTTTGTGGTCGATTTTCTGTGGTCTGCTTTGTCACTAGGGCTAGGTGGCAAGTTTTAAGTGGTCCCTCCTTAGAATGAATGGCTACGATCAATCCAAGCAACATCAAGGGTCCTAATCAGTTCCTAACCTCTATATAAACAACCCTAGACTAAACCCTAATCTATTCATTCAAAAATAAGAACATAGCCGCCATGTTGCTGAGGAACGACTAGGAGTAGCCACCAAATAGGAGAGAGGATTAGGAGGAAGATTCTAAAGCTTAAAGCAACCTAAACAAATCAATTCAACAAAGGAATTTGCGTCTTCAATCCCTAAACTAGAGAATTCATCACACCATTGTAAGTAGAGTATTACTTTGGTATGAATAAACAATTGTGTTGGTTTGTATGCTTGAATTGTGGCAATAAAGTAATTCATATTTGTGCGTTCTTATCAATTTGAAATATTATATACGTTTGGATATTTATGAATTATGTTATTCATTATAAAGAACTACATGCGGTAGTTCTATGCAAGTATACGTTTGGAATATTTCGCAAATTATGTAATCCATGTTGAAGCTACATGTATGTAATTGATTTAAATTCATGCAAGTTTGGGGTTTGCTTCTATGCCACCATGATGTATATTTTTGTGCATAAATCATTTTGTAAGTAATTGGAACAAGTTTGGTTATTATCCATATGAAATTATGTTGAGAATTTGGCATTATGTTTTAAGCCATGCTTTTGTACTAGAAAACCTATTTGCAAATTTATGAATATGGCTAGGCTATGAATGATATTTGGCATAATTGAAAACCATGATTAGGTCTATCTTGTTTACAAGAATTATATGATGACATATGTGGTACATGGCTAGGTCAGGTTCAAAAGGTCCCTTTTTGTAAGTTTACATGGCTAAAGTAAGAATCATGATTTCATGTTAGAAATATTTATGCCATGGTTATGTGAACAAATTTAACTATACTTATGCCATGCTTATGTTTGATATTATGCCATGCTTATGTTTGACATTATGCCATGCTTATGCTAGAAATATTTATGCCATGCTTATGTTTGACATTATGCCCAAATAAAAATATAGGTTCATGTGACAATAATGATATCTCAATTACAAGTTCACATGCTTTGATTCATGTCACCTATGTTACCACTATGCAAGTACACCAGTTTCTATTTTGTATTTCCAACGTCGTATTGCAAGTTCATGCGCTCACATTCCCCTCTTTGTGTATGTAATTACGCTTTAAGCCTCCCCTTTTCGCATGGCTAATTTGGGCTTTAAAGGGCTAAGCCCAAAATATATATAAACGGACGTGTTAAACGGGGGAAAATAACGTTGGGTTAAAATTACTAATGAATGAAAATATAAAATAGAAGGGCCCAAGTTCAAGTATGGGTTGGGCCCATGATTGGTGTAACCTTTACACCATTAACTTAATAATGGGCCGCAAATATTTACATATAAGAAATAAAGAGGAATGACAAAATATGTAAATGTAGAACATACGATGTGTTTAACCCGAGGTTGGATTGAGTTGTGATGTAAACCTGCCCGGAACCGCCCGGCTGTCCAGTAGTCACAACAATACCTATCCAATGTGGGAGGTTAAACATGGAGCCCAATAAGGACCCGAGGTTAGACTGAGTTGTGGCGTAAGACTGCCCGGAACCAACCGGCAACAGGCAGCCACAACAATACCTGTCTAATGTGAGAGGTCAGGGCCTTAATAAGACAATTAAGGCTGAGTCAGGATTGTTAGGATTAAGTGAACTAAAGACTTAATCAAAATGGAACATGCTAAACTAAACGGACTGGTGGGGTTAGGTTAGAAAACACTTAACCAACTTAGCATGTTGGCTAGAGATAGAAAACCTAGTAACGGGGGACCCTTTTCAGCAGTAACCCTAGAAGGTGTATCAGGAAACCCTGAAACTAGGCAGGGTGGGGCACGATTACTGGGCTGATTGTAAGAGGTCAAATCCACGGCGGTGGTGTAGCAGTGTAGGTTCTAACGGGGTGCGGGCGTGCACACACTCCGGTGCAGAAAAATAAAGCACTGGGCACCAGTAGCATACCTGTGCATTCTAAGGTTGTGTCGGGCCGCTGCCATGGGACTTGATACACCCCATGGTGGGACCAGCATAGGTAACTACAACATCGGGGGCCGTAAGACACATGTAACTATGCGAGTAGGAGCCGATCATCGTAGAATGGATCAAATCACCTTGATTATGGGGTGCCAGTTGGAAACTAGTTTATATGGGTTCAGAGATTAACATGGGGGTACGGTAGTATATTCGACCCTAGACAACTTAACCAAGTTTATAGTGCTTTCCCACTTCTTGATTATACTTATCTTACCCGGTTCTTTATTCATAGACAAAATAGTACTAGACTTACTCAGGCTTTATGTCTGACTCTACTTTTCTTTCGTCTTCTTTTCTTCCGTCCCCCCCCCCCCCCAGGTCCACAGGGAGGGAACACTGCAGCTTGACCAACCTTAACATCCAGCTTGAAGAAGAGAAATGTATTGCTTGGACTTTCCTGTTTTGAACTATGGCTTTGGACAATCCACTATGGGGACTTTTGCAGTTTATCTATGCTTTATTTATGCTTCTTTAAATAATGTACTCAAGACAGATTATGAAAGTGTTATGTTATGTTTTGGAAAAAGATGTAAGACAATCATGGTGATGTTTTGTAACACGTATTTGCTTTTATGAAATAAAAGTTTGTTGATTTTCCGCTGTTTACAAATATGTGTTCTTATATCTGTCTTGTATATCTGTGACTTATACTTATAAACCTCCACCAAAATTAGGGCATTCCCTTTGAGAGTGACCCTAACGGAGGTGGGGTGTTTCACCCGTATTCTTTACACTATTTATTATGGCACCTTAGAGTACTGTACGGTATGTGGTACTAACTCTTTGGTTGCAGGTCCAGGTTTAGGTATGGTTTGGTATACATGTTATTATTCTGTTTAGATGCTTATCGCTCATACCAGGCTTTATGTCTGACCCAGAGTTTTATGTCTCCTCTTATTACTCTGGGTGCTCACACGAGCAGACTAGAGGCAGGTTAGCTGGTGATGCACGGGTAGATGATCCGGAGACGAGCAGGAGGCTTCCACGTAATATATATATAGTATTCTCCCTGTGTTGTTGAAGATCACTGCTTGGGCATTAGTGGTGCATCTTCTACTTTATCTTTCTTTTGTTTAGAGACAGTAAAATTGGAAAGTTGTAATAAGCTGTATTTGGATTTCCGCTGCTCTGATGTTGATGGTGATTTTAGTTATCAGCTTATGCACTGTCTCACCTGTTTTATGTCAAGTATGTTATTATTATTATATTTTATTCCATGCGCTGTGAGACATTCTACAGGTTCATTGATTAGTTCATTTTCTTCTTTCCTTTCTTTGGCGACCGTTCCGTGCTAGTCGGGCATGTGTACAGCGCACTCTCGGAGGAAATGCCGGCTGGTGTGGGGCAGGCCGTCACATCACCATTTCTCTACCTTTCAAAAGCCTGAAGGGGGTTTCATATTATAAACCTTAAATGTAAGAATATGAGACTACCGTCTCAAAACCTTTTGTATAATGCGGAGGGGTGAGTTTATTAACATAAGCTTTAATATTAAATAGCTTGATGGTTTCTTTTTTAGGTTGTTTCCCACTGAGCCTACCGGTACGAAGGATGTCGATAGGATGTTATGGTGACTTGTTGGATTAAGTCATGTTGGCATAATGGATGTTGATAGGTTGAGAAGACAGATTGGTTATAAAGATATGCGGTACTGAGATGTAACTCTGATCCTAACGCCTCTTGTAAGCTCTTCCAAAACCCACAAGTGAACAACGGGTCTCGGTCACTCACAATTCTTTTAGGTACTCCATGAAATTTCACTACCCATTTCATATATAGCTCAGCTAACTTATCTGTCGTTCTATTCGACTTGACGGGTATAAATCTTGCACTCTTGGTCAATCGGTCAACAATCACCCAAATGCTATCATGGCCTGACCTAGTCCTTGGTAACCCATCTATGAAATCCATTGAGACTTGTTCCCATTTCCATTCTGGAACTTCTAATGGTTGCAAAAAACCACTAGGCTTCTTTTGCTCAGCTTTAACTAGCTGGCAATTCATGCATTTGGATATAAACTTCCCAACGTCTCTTTTCATCCCTTCCCAGTAGTAGGTCTGCTTCATGTCTCGATACATCTTGTTACCACCGGGATGTATAGTCAGTCTTGAGTGATGATACTCTCTAAGCACTTCATCTCTCAATCCCTTGACATTGGGCACAACTAGTCTTCCATTCTTCCTAAGCCATCCATCTTGGTCAAGCCCATACTTGTTCATCTCCTCATCGATGTCCATCTCTAACTTGGAGATGATTTTCAATAAGTTAGGATCGTCCCTCTGACTGGAACTGATCCGCTCAATCAATGTGGGTTTGATCGTCAAACTTGCTAACATTTCTGGATCCAATTCGCACTTTGGTCTGGAATCATACCCAGCGATGTACTCCAGTTGCTTCCACTCAAGAAACATAGCCCCTAAACTGGCATGTCTTCTACTCAATGCATCAACTACCGTATTGCCCTTTCCTAGTGTGTATGCGATATTGAAATCGTAGGAAGCCAAGAATTCTAACCATCTTTTCTGTCGGAGATTTAGATCCTTCTGAGAGAAAAGAGACTTTAGTGACTTATGATCAGTAAACAACTCGAATCTTTCTCCCAAGAGATAATGTATCCATATATTCAATGCGAACACGATCGCTGCCAATTCCAAATCGTGGGTAGGGTATCTTTTCTCATGCGGTTTCAGCTATCGACTAGCATAAGCTACAACCCTACCTCCTTGCATCAATACAGCACCTAGTCCGGTACCACATGCATCTGTGTATACTGTCATCTCTTCATTCCCTTTAGGAATGACTAATACTGGTGCACACGTCAACTTTTCCTTTAGGCTCTTGAACGCATTCTCGCACTTTTCGTCCCAGACGAAAGCTTGATTTTTCTTAGTCAACTGAGTCAATGGTGCTGCTATCTTGGAGAAGTCTTGGATAAACTTATGATAATATCTAGCTAATCCCAAAAAAATTCTTACATCTGTTGCATTCTTAGGCCTAGACCAATCTTGTACCGTAGCCACCTTCGCAGGATCCACGACAATACCATTCTCTGAAACAACATGGCCCAAGAATCTCACTTCCCTCCTTCAGAAGTGACACTTAGAAAACTTTTCTTTCAATTGGAATTTTCTCAACACCTCCATCACTATCCTCAAATGTTCCTTGTGTTCTTCTTTTGTCCTCGAATAAACAAGTATATCGTCCACGAACACAAGAACAAACTTATTCAACTGATCTCTGAATACCCTATTCATAAGATCCACAAAATATGCTGGTGTATTGGTCAACCCAAATGGCATGACCAACCACTCATAAAATCCAGACGGCGTCTGAAATGCTGTTTTAGTTATACTTTCAACTTCCACTCTAAGCTGATGAAAACCTGTCGCGAGATCCAACTGGGTGAACACTCTCGCGCTACTCAACTGATCAAACAAATCATATATCCATGGTAGAGGATACTTATTCTTCCTCGTCACCTTATTCAACTCGCGGTAGTCCACACACAAACGAAGGGAACCATCTGCCTTGGTAGCAAACACAACTAGTGCTCCATACTCAGAAACACTTCTTCTGATAAACCCCTTCTTCAAAAGATAGCCTACTTGCACCCCGAGCTCTTGCTGCTCCCTTGGCGCCATACGACGAAGTGGCATCACTATAGGTTTGGAATCTTTCACTAAATCAATACGGAACTCAATCTATAGGTGTGGTGGAAGTCCAGTCACTTCCTCGAAGACGTCCGGATACTGGCCAGCTACAGGCACATCTGACAACTCATCATGCGAGATGTCGAGGGAATTTATAAAACTAGCCATTACCCCATCACTAGGTAGACCACTAAACACTACCCTCCTCCCATCATCCACTCTAACTGTCACCAAAAAGCCCTCACAATCTACCACCACCCCGTATCTTTGGAGCCAATCGACTCCCAAAATAATGCCAAACCCAGTAAAGCCCAAAACAAAGCAATCACAAACAAACATGCATCCATGACTCGATAAGACCACATTACGACAAATCATACAAAGGCTAGTTGAACCACCAATCTGGTTCGTCACTGCTAAAGGTTTATCGGCTATCTCGGGTTCCAATTCCAACCTATCTACCAGGTCACTAGATATGAAGGAACGGGAAGCTCCGGTATCAAATAATACTCAAACAGGAACACCATGAACAGAAAGCATACCTTGAATTACGACATTCTTTCCTTTCTCCGCCATAGTTGGGGCATTTGACGAAGAAGGAACAACATTGATAGCATATGCTTTCACAATCTGCTTTTCCTTAGGGGGTTGCGGACACTTATCCTTGTGATGTCCCACTTGGCCACAGTTGAAGCACTTCCTATCCGCTGGCTTGTCCCGACATTCTTTGGCATATTGGCCCTTCTTACCACAGCTGAAGCACTCAATATCTTTCTTATTCTTTTTCTTCTAGCCATCCTTGGATTGATTCTGCTTTCTCTTATTCTAAGAACCATTCTTGCCTCCACCGCTTGCTTGCGACTTTGGCTCCTCTGCAGATGCAACATCAGTCTTCGACTTAGGGTATAGACTCTCTGATCTCAAAGCTTTCCCACAATTGATTCAAAAGTCTCATCGATGTGGTTAATATGCCTTTCCCCCAAGTACTGATCCAAGCCTGTTATGAACTTCTCATTTTTCTTCTCGGGAGTGTCAATGAGGGATAATCCATACTTTGATAAAGTATCGAACTCTGCGATGCACTCCGAGACTGCCCTACCAATCTGATTAAGCTCCAGAAATTTCCTAAACAACTCTGACTTTTGGGCAGCTGAGATGAACTTATCACTGAATCTGGCCTTAAACTGATCCCATGTAACTTGATCCTCTGGAGTAGCTGCCTTCATAGCATTCCACCAATTCATTGCCTATCCGTGCAGCTGAAGGGATGCTAACTTCCTCTTCATCGTATCCTCGATACCCAAGTCTTCGAAGATACGTTCAAAGCTATCCAACCAATCCTGAACTTCTGTAGCCGATTCTGTTCCGTGGAACTGCTTTCCACCAAGACTAGTGTAATCCTTGCAAAGCTTGGCGAAATCGGCTCTAGGTGCCTGCACCGCTGCACTACCACCATTTGCAACATTGGGAACTGCTCCTTGCACATTTCTAAGCATCTCTCTCAGGAAGTCAGTGAACATAGCCCTCATGTCAGGAGCATTCCCATTATTGGCTCCTCTACCAACACCCCTCGTATATCGGCTCATCATTCAATCTGTAAAGAGAAACGATTAACCATCCTCTTTGTGGTGTCAGTGCAGTGCGAATTCATCCTTAGCTATACTAATAGTATATATATAGCTTTTGAAAACCAAAATAATCACAAATAGATGCTCTCATATATGTATTATCTCTCTCTGGTGTCTCTCCCTAGGTTAACTACGCAACCTAGAGCTCTGATACCAAGTGTGACGACCCGCCGCGCACCAGCCGACATTTCCAATGAAAGTGCACTGTACCGATGTCCAACCAGCACGGGACGGTCGCCAAAGAAAGGGGAGGAAAGGAAACTTAACAGTGGACTAACAAAAAAACCTATAGAATGTCTCACAACGCATGGAATAAAATATAATAATAACATATTTTGACATAAAACAGGCGAGACAGTGCATAAGCTGAAAACTAAACATCATAGCAGCGGATAATCCAAATACAGCTTATGTTCCACATCATCAATATTACAACTTTTGAAAACCGTCTCTAAAGCAAATAAGGAAGGTACACTAGTAATGCCCAAAGTAGTTACCAACAACGAAACAGGGAGAATACATGTAGATAATACGTAGGAGCCTCTTGCTCGACTCTGGATCAGCTACTCGTGCATAACCGACTAACCTGTCTCTAGTCTGCCCGTTTAAGAGCACCCAGAGTAATAAGAAGAGACATAAAACTCTGGGTCAGACAAAAGTCCGGTATGAGAGATAAGCAACAAAAACAGAATAATAACAGGTATACTAAACCATACCTGAACCTGGACCTGCAACCAAAGAGTTAGCACTACATACTGTACAATACTCTAAGGTGCCACTAACATATAATGTGAAGAATACGGGGGTAGGGGTGTGTATGACATAGTGATGGCAAATAATCAATCATAGCAACCATCCTCACATCTCTCACTCAGTGCGTAAAGCATACGATATCCACCACTTTGATCATTAGACCCATCGAGGTAGTGACGGAGTCCGACTTGTATAACTATTGCTACCACCAAGCTTGCCCCATGGAGTCATGACTCAATCCTTACAAATGGCCCCACCTTGTTGGTCCAAAGCCAGTAGTCCTACCTAGGCCACTGTGGCCCTGAACCCGTCCACATACCCCATACTCCACAGTGATCCAAAGTTATAGACATCGATAACCCCTTAGCACACGTCCCTCAGCAAAGCCCAACTCATGAAGTTAACTCATTGGTTCCCATTTGGATCCTGAGTAATAACCTCCCATCTGGACTTCCTTTGCATCTCGGGTTTTGGTCGAATTGGAGTTGGTTTTCAGAAAAGTTGTCGCGCAGAAGTAGTTCCAAATTTGGTTCGGTTCGGTCACCTCGTTCAGTTCGGTGGCCATAGCCCATGCCTTGTTTCGGTTTGGATACGTATATTGCTCCAGTTGTCATCGGTTCGGTTCAGGTCTCTCATCCAGTTCGGGTCCCCCTATCTGGTTCGGTTCAGATTCTCCATCGTGGTTTGGCTCAGCTCCTTCATTTCCAGCACCACTTATATTGATCCGATCCCACTCCCTAGCTTCAGTCCGATCCGATCTCCACACCCTTGTTTCCAATCCGATCTCCATGCCCTTACTTCCGATCCGAACCCAACTCAAACTCTGATGAGAATGACCTTCCTTCTTTCCAAGCCTCTTGTGCCAAGTTCCGATCCAAATTGAATCCCCTTCCTCAGTTCCCTTATCCGATCCAAACCCCATACCCGATCCGATCTGATCCGGTCCGAAACGCTGCACATTTCCTGCAACTTTTCCAACGACTGTTTTACGCCATTCGACGGCGTTTTCGACCAATCTAAATTTTCTAATCAATCACAAAACATACCATATAGTCATACCAATATATAGAATTGACCGCTAACACCAAAACGACAATTTGATAGGTTTAAACGGATCAAATATAGTCAAAATCTCATATTTTCCCTTGAGCATGTTTAAGAAAAACTAATGATAGGATTAGTAAAACTTAACCAATTTAACCAAATTTTCTAACAGAGGCCTAAAACAATATTTTGAAATTTATAAATATTTTTCCAGAATTTAATCATGTTTAAATTCGTTAATTAACACTAATTACCCTTAATTAACCATAATTAGTGAGGAACTATGCAAATCACTCACCTTGGCTACAAATTAACTTTAGATCTGAAATAATCTCTGTTATGGCACTGTTTCCAAAGCAATACAGCAGCTCTATTCCCAATCATATGCTATTCCTCTTCAATTTGATGTAATTTAGCCAAGTCTTCAATTAGAAAGTGGTTTAGAGGTGTTTTAGATGTTGGAGGCCATTACTAAGTTGAGAGGGATGATAAGTGCCGGGTGAAAAATGAGAAAAGGGTGTTCTCTAAACTTTAACATCCCTTAAATACTCCAAATCTCGAAATCCCCCTCTGGGCCTAGCTGTTAATTACCCAATTAAGCCCGGTTAAGCTGTTTTTCACCTTCTAAACCTTAATTCAACCATATCTCCCAAACGGTAAGTCCGTTTTTCACATATGACTACTCTACATAAAGGTAAACCATCATCCGAACCAAATGGAAGTGGTTTCAGGTCAAAAATCCCTTCCAATCAAAAGTTATGGCCGAAAAATATCAACTAGGGGAAAAACGGTCTTTTAAAAATCGGCAAAAATCATGGACATGGGAAATGACCCCAATAGTCATCTGCCAAAGTTACATGACTATACGACTTCGTATGAGAAAGAAATATTCTATGATCCTTCGATGCGTAGAATGCGGGTCGTTACAGGATGAGTAGTATTTTATGGATTTTATTAATTTCTTGAAATCTTTTTATGTTTATCAAAATATTATGCAAATCACAGATACCTATAATCGTAGAATCAATTACAGATGTAGATAATAATAATAACCAGTAAAAGGAAGGTACACACCTAGATTTTATACTAGTTCGGAGTTACCCTTCATCAAGTCTCACACAACGTTGTATTGATGTTGATTTTTTTCCAACTAATATCCAATATTACAATCCTTGATTTAGAGCTATAAGGGCACACCCAACTGATTTTCAGAGTACAGTGACACTCAGTTTATTTCTGAATCACAGCGTACACCCGATTGATTTTAGGGACACAATCACACCCAACAGATTTATAGTCTCCCAACAGTCAAAGCCTTTCTGAATAGTTTTGAATTCAAAAGACAACTTTTCAAAATTTGAATTTAAAATCAACGGCACATATGTTGACATATAATTTTAGGTATGTTGGCATACCTTAGTAAATTTTCAAAAAAATAAAATTTTAAATCAAAGAAAATAATGAATAAATAAATAATGGTGATTTCTGAGTTAAAACAAACTAAATTCCTTTATCTTAAAAAAGAGTTTTTTCAAGCACAAATATGTGTTAAAAACATATTAAAAAAGATTAAAACTATATATAAAATGATATAAAAGTATATGTATAAAACTATGAATATAAGAAATATGTTAGAACATAATAAATATGAATAAGGAAATTAAAAATATAAGTAATTATAAAAAAAATTAGTATTAAATATATAAATAAGGAATATTTG
This sequence comes from Allium sativum, assembly GCA_030737875.1. NCBI lineage: Eukaryota > Viridiplantae > Streptophyta > Magnoliopsida > Asparagales > Amaryllidaceae > Allium > Allium sativum. The sequence continues at coordinate 616,638,592 of CM060918.1, read as the reverse complement.
AAGCTAAAAATATATTAGAAATAAAAAATATATTTCAAAACGGTAGTTAAAATAAATTTAAGAATAAAGAAATATGGATTTAAAATAAGGAAGTAATTTTGAAGTCATTTTGAAGATAGATTTAAAATAAGAAACCAATTTTGAAATCATTTTGAAAATAATGGGAAAAAATTGAAATAAGAATTTAGTGCTGACCAGAGTCTTAACAAAAAATTAGATACAATTACTTTTTATTTCTTGAATTCTTGAACTCATGAATTCTTGATACACACGAGTCTTGTATCTTTAACTCTTCTTCTTTGAAATCTTGATTCTCTAAACTGTACAGTCTTCAATAATAATTATCTGCATAGATTTCCATATATATATATATATATATATATTCTAGAGAATAGTGTTAGTATATATTTTATAACAATAGTATTTAAAACAAGGTTGTTGTCATCAAAACCATCATCATCAATATCTCAATCCTTAACATCCACTAATTACATAAATATAAAAAAAGATCATAAATTTATTCTACGTTAACTTGTATGATCATAAGAGGGGATTCGCCTCTAAAATGCCTTCAAACCTCATATTTAATTTCATAAATCTTTTATATATTTTAGCAATTTTTTTAGTTAACACATTTTCAAAATCTTAGGTTAAATTTGATTGAGTTATTTTAAAAACTAACAATGTTCCCAACGAATTAACCCATACTCCCATGCGTATTACAACTATTTGTAGTTTGTTTTGGATTTTATAACTATAATTCAATGATTTTCTAATCGAAAGAAAAACCATTTCCGAATCAGTTGCTCATAACCAGCTTTTTTATCTATATTACTTGATAATATTATTTAAAATATTCTTGAATAATATATGTATAAAAGTAGGGTGTTACATATAAGAATTTGTTCAAATGCTCTTTGAAAATTCGATTCATCTTACTAACAACAAAGCAGGTTCATTAATTAATTCAAACCGCGTGACTATCCGCTCATACAAACTATACCTCATTGCAAACTTTATTAATGGAATACTATTGTCTGTTGTGCTCAATTTATAGAACATTATAGCCAAATCCAATAAGGAAAATACTTTAGATCCACCAAATTTATCAAACAAAACATCAATTCTTAGCAAAAGATACCCGTTGTTTACCGTCCTCTCATAGCATACAATAATTGATGCATAATCTCTACAAATCATCCAGTTTCTTCACAAACAATACGGTCGCTCCCCGAAGAAAACCTCTTAACCTAATGGCAATCTTTCCTTCCATGTCTACTGGCTTCACTTTCAACTCCTACATCTCAATAGGTATCATACTGCTAGGTGGTCTACTATAAGGCATAGCTCTAGTTACAAAATCATTTCTGAACTCAATAGCTCTTCAAAGGTAACCCTATAATTGCTTTAAAAACATATGCAAACTCTTTTACAACTTAAACCCTATTCATCTCATCCTTTACTTCTGTCATACCAAATAAAGCATAAACATCTATATATGATGTAATGGCCCATTCCCTATGGTTGGAAGTTAAACAATACAGATGCTATTGTCATCTCCAGTTTCAAAGTTGAGTGATAAAAAATCGAATGTTAATCATCCATAACATCATATAACATGGGAGTATGAAAATTTTCACAAAACATTCATCGATATAAATATATTCATACAACCTATTCATAGAAAATATAAGTTATTACGTAATAAACTCCAAGAGCGACATATGACGATGTTCCCTCGGTTGATCAGAGTATAAATAGTGGCAACTATAAACTTGTTGATAGTACATCCAATAGACAAAGAAAAACAGAACAAAACACAGCGAATTCCTAATAGATATAGCCTCTTGCTCACCTCCAGAAGCTTATTCGGAAGAGATACTCGAAATACCTTAACCCTTAGCCTACTCAACCGAGTACCCGAGAGTTTAAGGGGAAAAGAAAAAACTATAGGTGAGTCAAAAAGACTGATGTCAATAATAATCTTATTATCCAACACTATTGATATCTAAGGCGACTATGCCACATAGCAAAATGGGTTTCCCTCTCGCTAGAATCATACTACGAAACAAGGCTAACTCTGTACCCATGCACTTCAATGGTTAGTACAATTATCATAAGGATACATATAACAATAACAACACAATGGATTCTCATACCCTGTTACACTGGCTGACTATCTTAATGGTTCTTACACTTTACTTATTATTTTCTTTTTCTTTAACTCCCGTACTATGCTTTGCAAGAAATGCTTTTCTAGGCAACGGAGCTAATGTCTCATTTTATCTTTGATTCTTGTATTATGCTTCATTGGGTCATATCCCATTAACACGGAACCAATGTTCCCTTTTGGTTCCCATCCTGTGCTTCGCTGAGTACCTATCCATAACACTAAACCGAAAGCTTCTTCCTAATCTCCTATATTGCACGAAGAGATAGCTTAGATACAATTATTTACAATTTAATTTAACTAGTATTTCCAAATTATCCACCCATTGGACTTACCAAATGTTTCACACAAATGCAATGTCTTAAGAAATGGACGACTACGAAACGACATAGGCATTTCAAGGGTTTCAATTGAAGTCCAATTTACGCTTCAGTCGATATGACATGTGTGTTATTCCCAATCTCCTTCGACTCCCCCATAGGCATCGAAATTTGTATTCCATTAATTCCAAAATGGGTAACCCTTCTGGCTTCATATAAAAAACAATGAACAATGCCTATTGTCAAATAAATGATGGCAGGCAATAGAAGAAAAGCCTCTATATCCTTTTAGAAAATATTTCAATAAAAGTTTTGCTTATCATCATTACCGATGCCTACAACCAAATAGGCGAAGGATCAGAACATTTAGGTTTAAAAATATTCTTTACTGACCCTATTTGCATCGAAGGAAGATTTTATTAGAAAAAAGTTTTTCAATAGCGTGTCATCATAGGCAACGACTTCAAGGTTTTTGGAAGTATAGTCTTCGGTTTAGAAAATGACCCTATCATCCAAATAAGAATAGAGGAAAAGCCTCCAAGTATTTTTAGAAAACAAGTATAAAAAGGCCTTATTGACACTAGAGGTCTCAACTTGTTCATAAGCATACCCCCTTGGTTTCGAAAGCACATCCTCAAACCGATGGTCAGACAGAGAGGGTGAATCGAGTGTTCGAAGATCTCTTGTGAGCTTGCATATTGGATTTCGGTGGATCATGGGATGACCATTTACTTCTAGTAGAGTTTTCCTATAATAACAGTTATCAATCCAGTATTGGTATGGCTCCATTTGAAGATTTGTATGGAAGACCGTGCAACTCACCGTCATGTTAGTTAGAAACTGGTAAGAAATTTGTGCTTGGGCTAGATGTGACAAGAGAAACTTCAGATAAGATTAAGGTTATCCAACAACGAATGAAGGCTGCTCAAGATAGACAGAAGAGTTTTGCAGATAAGAGGAGAAAAGATTTAAAATTCTCCATTGGCGACTTGGTGTTTGTCAAGATTTCTCCGTTAAAGAGCATGATTCGATTTGGCAGGAGAGGCAAATTAACACTAAGATTTGTTGGTCCTTTCGCGGTTCTTGAGAAAATTGGGAATTTGGCATATAAAGTTGAATTACCAGAGAAGATGGCAGGAGTTCACAACGTAATTCATGTTTCCCAGTTAAGGAAGTTTGTACATGACCCTAGTGTGGCTATTTCACCAGATCAGTTGGATGATATCAAGGTTGAATCTAAGGCGGTTGGGAACCGCAGGCCTATGCGTATTGTAGGGAACGATACGAAGCAACTTCGGAGGAAGGTGGTGAAACTAGTCAAAGTTCAGTGGAGTGATGATAAGGAAGACTGTACTTGGGAAACAGAGGAGGACATAAGGAGGAAGTATCCAGAACTCTTTGTCTGGTAAGGTTTTTATATCGGTATAGTACTCCCGTATTAGTAAACTGCATGCTAGGATAGGCTTGTTGTGTTGTTTTGTATGCTTTATTGTTTTGTTAATGATTGGTGGGCATGCAGGATCCTTTGTATGTTTTGGGTTGAGGAATTTCGGGGACGATATTTCTTAAGGGGGGAGAATGTAACGACCCACATTCTACGCATCGAAGGGTCGTAGAATATTTATTTCTTTCTCATACGAAGCCGTATAGTCATGTAACTTTGGGATACGACTATTAGGGTCATTTCCCACGTCCATGATTTTTGCCGATTTTTAAATGACCATTTTCCCCTAGCTGATCTTGTTTCGGCCATAACTTTTGATTGGAAAGGAGTTTTGACCTGAAACTACTTCCATTAGGTCCAGATGTTGGTTTACATTTCCATAGAGTGATCATATGTGAAAAATGGACTTATCGTTTGGGAGATATGGCTGAATTAAGGTTTAGAATGTGAAAAACAGCTTTAACGGGGCTTAATTACGTAATTAACAGCTAGGCCCAGAGGGGGATTTTAGGATTTGGAGTATTTAAGGGCTGCTAGGGTTTAGAGATCACCCTTTTCTCATATTTCAGCCGCCACTTCTCATCCCTCTCAACTGAGTAATGGCCTCCAACATCTAAAACACCTCTAAACCACTTTCTAATTGAAGACTTGGCTAAATTACATCAAATTAAAGAGGATTAGCAAAGGATTGGGAATAGAGCTGCTGTATTGCTTTGGAAACAGTGCCATAACAGAGATTATTTCAGATCTAAAGTTAATTTATGGCCTAGGTGAGTGATTTGCATAGTTCCTCACTAATTATGGTTAATTAAGGGTAATTAGTGTTACTTAGCGAATTTAAACATGATTAAATTCTAGAAAAATATTTATATATTTCAAAATATTATTTTAGGCCTCTGTTAGAAAATTTGGTTAATTTGGTTAAGTTTTACTAATTCTGTCATTAGTTTTGCTTAAACATGCTCAAGGGAAAATATGGGATTTTGACTACGTTTGATCCGTTTTAACCTATCAAATTGTCGTTTTGGTGTTAGTGGTCAATTCTATATGTTGCTATGACTGTATGGTATGTTTTGTGATTGATTAGAAAAGTTAGATTGGTCGAAAACACCGTCGAATGGCGTAAAAAAGTCGCTCGAAAAGTTGCAGGAAATGTGCAGAGTTTCGGACCGGATCGGATCGGGTATAGGACTCGGATTGGATAAGGGAACTGAGCAAGGGGATTCGATTTGGATCGGAACTTGGCACAAGAGGCTTGGCAAGAAGGAAGGCCATTCTCATCAGAGTTGGGTTTGGATCGGAAGTAAGGGCGTGGAGATCGGATTGTAAACAAGGGCGTGTAGATCGGATCGGACTGAAGCTAGGGAGTGGGATCGGATCAATGTAAGTGGAGCTGGAAATGAAGGAGCTGAGCCAAAATGGAGAATCTGAACCGAACCGGATGGGGAGACCCGAACTGGATGAGAGACCCGAACCGAACCGATGACGACTGGAGCAATATAGTATCCAAACCGAACCAAGGCATGGGCTATGGGCACCGAACCAAACGGGGTATAGAGACTGAACCGAACCGAATTTGGAACTACTTCTATGCGACAACTTTTCTGAAGACCAAATCCAATTCGACTAAAACCCGAGATGCAAAGGAAGTCCAGATGGGAGATTATTACTCAGGTTCCAAATGGGAACCAATGAGTTAACTTCATGAGTTGGGCTTTGCTGCAGGACGTGTGCTAAGGGGTTATCGATGTCTATAACTTTGGATCACTATGGAGTATGGGGTATGTGGACGGATTCAGGGCCACAGTGGCCTAGCTAGGACTATTGGCTATGGACCAATGAGGTAGGGTCATTTGTAAGGATTGAGTCATGACTCCATGGGGCAAGTTTGGTGGTAGCAATAGTTATACAAGTCGGACTCCGTCACTACCTCGATGGGTCTAGTGATCAAAGTGGTGGATATCGTATGCTTTACGCACTGAGTGAGAGATGTGAGGATGGTTGCTATGATTGATTATTTGCCATCACTATGTCATACACACCCCCACCCCCGTATTCTTCACACTATATGTTAGTGGCACCTTAGAGTATTGCACAGCATGTAGTGCTAACTCTTTGGTTGCAGGTCCAGGTTCATGTATGGTTTAGTATACCTGTTATTATTCTGTTTTTGCTGCTTATCGCTCATACCAGACTTTTGTCTGACCTAGAATTTCATGTCTCTTCTTATTACTTTGGGTGCTCTTAAACGGGCAGACTAGAGACAGGTTAGCTGGTTATGCACGAGTAGTTGATCCGGAGATGAGCAAGAGGCTCCTACGTATTATCTACATGTATTCTCCCTGTGTCGCTGCTGGTCACTACTTTGGGCATTAGTAGCGTAACTTTCTTATTTGCTTTAGAGACGGTTTTCAGAAGTTGTAATAATGATGATGTGGAACATAAGATGTATTTGGATTTTCCGCTGCTATGATGTTTAGTTTTCAGCTTATGCACAGTCTCGCATGTTTTATGTCAAAGTATGTTGTTACTATATTTTATTCCATGAGCTGTGAGACATTCTACATGTTTTTTTGTTAGTCAAGTGTTAAGTTTCCTTTTCTCCCCTTTCTTCGGCGACCATCCCGTGCTGGTTTGACAACGACACAACACACTTTCATTGGAAATGTCGGCTGGTGCGGGTCGTCACACATCTCCTTTAGTGTTTAGTTTTCCTTAAGATTCTCAATTTGCATCCCCAAAAGTGGATGTATTTGTTATAAATATGACTTAGTTGTTTTATTTAGTAACACAACTTAAGCTATCAGACTATAATTCAAGCTCTAACCTACATCTAAAGTCTCATGAAAATGGAATAAAATAAAAAATGAAATATACTTTAAGCATGCTTTTTTGCTACTAATTAGTAACATAGAGAATCAAATTTAGATTCTTCTCACTTAAGTTATAAAAATCGTATGTCTATGGAAAGGTAATTTGTTTTTATGTTTGATTAAGCAATGTAATGGACCGAAAAATTCATACCTTTCAAATCGACTATAAACCACACAAGTCCGATCCAAATGGCAAAAATCCTCGAAATATTAACTTTGGGAATACAACACATCAGACAAAACCAAAAGACTTTTCATTAATATCATCTAGATATTACATCGGAGTACAAGGTTATCAGAGTACATCGCAAATATCAGAGAATAACAAGTACAATATAATGCACAATGAAAACATAATTACATTCAGCGGAAGACTAACAAATGCTCTGGACATAGTTTTAGCTTCAATCCAGAATCCTACTCAATAAATCTGTAGAACAAGACTACCCAGTCCCCCGTGTGGAAATAAGGGCACATGAGTTTGCAAGGGAAAAACAAACTACGAGCCAATCATGGGTCTGTTATGAGAAACTTTAAGCAATTATTATTAACTTTCATAAAAGTAAGACATATCACGGGACCATGCCGTATAACACGGAACGAGTTTCACCACATAAATACTAGTGTACAAACTTCACAATGCTTTTAAGAAAAATGAAACCATTATAAGACTCAAGTCCCATTACACAATGCAACGCATACCGAAGGATATAGTTTTACCTTATAATAGTTAAACACGCTTGGTATGTAAAAACAATTTTGAAAATGATATTGTTATTAGTGTCTAAGTGTTGGAATCAACTTTCGCAAATAAACATATAGATATTAGCTCGCATGATGCCTCATCCCATTATGTTGGCTATATAGTTTACATCTAAAAAAATGCAAAGGGACTTATTGTTAATTGGATTCCGTCAATGAACCAAGGTAAAGGATCTTCCTTAACCACATTCATTAGACCTCTAACAAGATGTCCCAGGAGTCAACTATTGAGTCCTTTCGGATTGGCAGAGCCAACTAGCACTGTACACAGCTGATTAGAATCTTTCCTGAACATAACTTTCCCCTGGTCGTAGTTGACCGTCATTCGAGGCGCCTCATCTGTCATCCACATAAGTAAACCTTCCTGGGCTCCATACCATGACATCATTTTTCAACTAGAAGAAAACATTAGTCCATAACTCTACTATCCGTCATCCTGTTTCGGCTCATTCCGGGGTGTGAGGCCCTAGAGTCAACGTCCCACAAAGCTTTGCTTTTCCAATAAGAGCTTTGATCTATCTACCATCAACACTCAGCATGCCACATTGTCAATTTACAACATATAATCGGTGTCAATTAATACATAACCCTCTGAGTACATAGTCTCAGAGGAGGGTGTTTTACTTAGAGGTTTAAGCTAAGAGAATAAATTCTCTGCCCCCAACTGATACAACATGAATAGAAACCAATCGATTATGTTGTAAAATACAACATCAGACACACATTCAATTTACAAGTCCGTTATGGGTTTGAATGAAACCGAAGGCACCTTATTCCTCGTCCAATTAAGGAGAGAGGTCCTTGCACACTCGGAAAATCAACAAGTACGTCCAGACTATTGCCACTATAATCTTATAATAGGACTTACCTAAGGCATGACAAGCAATCCATTCGATGTGAATATTTCCGGTCTTCCACTATCTTCGACTTCTAATTCATCGTATAATTATTTAAAATGGATTAAACCTGGTCTTTTCAAAATAATTAGTGTCAAAACAAAATCAATTTTGGATTATTAACCCTCCAATTATGTCTCCTTTAATTGGAATTCATTCCACAAGACTAAATCTTATTCTCAAAATTTGGTCAAGTTGTTTGTAACATTGCGGATTTTTCGCAATTTTATAATTAATTAATTTAAATTATTTTAATATCTTGGTATGATAATTTAAATGGTTTGAATTCAAATATTTTAAATATTTAATTAATATAATGGAGTGATAAAATCTAATTCTGGAATAGTCAAAAATCGTGAATTTGCAATATTGTGTTAATTGGATAATATTAAGATATTTTTTTGAGTTTATGTTCGAATTAGAATAACAAATATATTTATATAAACGATGATTAAACATATTAATTATAATATAATTTAAAACAAGCTCGTAACTTCGCGGTAGTTCGTAATATTGAGTTTTGAGCATCAATTGAATGTACATAATCTGTTTTAAGTCGGAATTCTATGAAACGAGTAGCGTTTGAATCTATTTAGCTAAATTTTTCTAATGGAAGAGAAAAATGGAGATTTCGTCTCGTATACTGTGAGTTATGTCCAAATCAAATTTTCAAATATTCGCTCTGGAATCGTATATAAACCATAACGATTTATTTAATATAATTAACTATTGGTTTCAATTTTGGACAAGATTTTTGAGATGTATTAATAATTTTATTTATGGAATTTTCCTACAATTTTATTTTGGAAAAATATGCAACTTTTTGTTTAACGTATTTTTGCACCTTAAATCAACACTTTTGGGATTTCAAAGAATAAGCTAACTTGTCTATTTTATTATATTTTTCAGATCGTGGAACATTGCTCGACTCAAGCATATTTTTATTTTTGTCAACAGCAGTACTTAAAAAGATAAAACTCTGTGTAGCACATTGCCCTAAAAATCTAACATATATATGTATATATTATAAAATACGATGTGAAGTCAATGATATTTAGTTAGTGTTACAATTTAATACTCCTTGCTAACCGTCTGCTGTAACTTATTTGTCCCAAAGAAAAACAAATTAAATCAAACAATACACTGTTTCCCTACAGATGTGTACCAGCTACCAACGTTCTACATGCTGCAAACCTACATAGTTTTAAACGAAACTTCAGGCTGAGGAGAAAAATACTACACTGTCACTGACTTAATCTATTAACATAAATACTTCATAACCAAGTAATCACTGCCATGAATCTTCAAATCATGCAACAACTACATATATAACCCTAATTAAGTCTAACATTTCAAATCATAAAGTAGCAGTAGTGAAAACCTTCCATTCCTGTACAATACACCCTGCTAACCTACCTACATTAAACAGTGACCTAAATGCCTTGGCACCCACGGCATGGTAAATCTATAAATACACACCGGTTCTTCTTTTTTTCCTTCTTGAGCAAATTGAAACCAAGCTTCCCATGGAGTTCGAAAATTATATCAACCCACATATTTTATAGAAGGAAAAAAATAATCAAGAACCAATAAACCAATATGATTTTTGGAGTTCAACGTGTTTCTCCTAATACTCGAATCAAGACAACAGCTAGGCAGGTGTTGACGTTAAGTACTGGTATGGGAAGAAAAAGAAACACGAAGGGTAGTAAGGAAACAAGACCACGCATGGATCTATGGAAGAAAACAATATGGCAAGGGCGAGTGTTTTGACGGGAAGAAGCAGCTATAGGAGCGGCCATGATTTCGAGTGCGGTATTGCATGGGACAAAAAATATGAAGAGAGAGAACCCGAGTGGATACATAGCATGCTTGAGAATGGGGTATTTTTTGAATGTTTTGCCATGGTGTTCACTGTTGTTGCATGTTTTTGGGTATGGGGTGAGTTGACGTAGAGATAAGGAAGGATGGGTGCGTGTTCGAGGAGGCTGGAAGGAAGTTTTGGCGTGTGAGCAATGATTGACGGGGAACTTTGCTGTTGGGTTTGTTTCCTTCAACGAGGGAGAGAGGAGGGAGGAAAGCAAGTTACATGAGGCGTTTAGAAAAATGATTAAGGGAAGGTGTGGAGTTTGCAGTAGTAAATGGGTTATTAACGTGAGAAGTTATGGAAGATTTAAACTGTGAGTTTACTGTTGTGGTGATGTATTCGTAGAGAAATGGAAGGGGAGTATTGTGACAAGATCGGTTTTTGATTTCGGGGCAGAACGAAGACGGTAGAGGGATGGAAGGCAACAACATGGTGGAGTATGGGTTACTTAAGCTTGCGGTATAAAAATGGGGAAGATGGAATTATATACAAATAGGCAATGGAGTTAATAGATGGGAAGATGAAGTATTATACATGGAGGCGGGTCAGGTTTTTAATAGGGCATGGGCCGTTTTAAATTGCTTAAGGCCCAAAGAAAAGAAAATAATAATATATAAAATGAAGATCTATAATATGCGTATTGGTGAAATGGCATGCTGTGAAAACACTGAGCAGCGTTTGAAGGTTCACGTATGGGGAAAAAGACGCTTACGGGTTTCACGAGTGGAGAACAAATAACATTGTAGCATCGTGGGGGGGGGGGGTCGGTGAAGAATATGGGGATGGGCCATTGAAACTGCAATGGTAAAGCCTAAATTTTTATTAAGTTTAAATTTAAGGTTTAATAATGTAAAATTTCTAATGCTTATAACTTATCAATTCACAATCATAATTTCGAAAATTTGGATCCATCGCATAGGAACGCAGGCTACACAATGAAACTAGTTTGGAGCAATTCGGAGATCGTTACAATTTTAGGAAAAATGAAATGACGGATTAAATCAACCGAATGTTAATCGTTATTCAACAATTAGATGATCAAGGTGAGTAAACTCACTAACTCTGTCTAGTTTTATAATTTTATAAACGTTATTTAATATTGATAAAAATGATTGAATGATGTGTGTGATGGTTGTCTGGATGATTTGCTAATTAACTGGGTGGAATAATATATATAGTTATATATATAAATTGTTGATTTAATATTGATTCTATTTATTTTAATATCTTACATTGATATAAAATTAGTGTTATTATTGTCGATTAACATTTGTGGATGCAGGGAAACAGGTTGGAGGGATCCGACTGGATTCCTCAACAATTACATTGTTGTTTTTCATATATTACACTACATGATTTGACTAATAATCTGTGATTGATTATTGTGTGTTTGATATGTTTAAACAACATTGACCCTGAAATAATTGGTATTTAAATACTGGTAGATATATTCGAATATATTCGAAAGGAATTTGGGGGGGTTTAAAAAGGGATTTCTATTTTTAAAATAGAAATTGAATTTCGATTGGATAGTATATAGTAACTTGTTCAATTATATAAAACAAGTAGTTTGGTTTATAAACGATATTTATAAATGGAGTGAAATTATTGTTATTAAATAACATGGAAAAGATAAATTCAAGAATGAACTAGAGGGATTAGGAGTCATTTTCAAAAGAAAGCGGTGAAATTATTTCGAAGTTCGAAATGAAATTAAAATTGAACAGATCCTTAAGGATTCGTAATTAGGATTTGACGATGTCGAATATTATAAGAATAATTTATTTTTAGAAATTACATATTATAGAATACATAATTTGACGAGGTTGTTAATATTTGATTTATAACCAATAATTTAGAATTGAATATGTATTCGAGATTAGATCATAACTTATAAACGAAGTTTATGAATATGATGTATGAATTTATAATATAACTAGATAATTGGAATTTTAGACTAAAATGGTATTTATTATTTAAATCAAGATTTGATTTAATAAATGAGTCCATATTTCTGTAAAGAAATAATATTCACACTTTAAAGTGAATAATGGTTTAAAAGCAAACGTTTTGCAAATCGGAATGGTGATAAAAAGGAAATTGGTAAATATTGGAAGTAATAAATTCAAAAGTGAATTTGGAAATTCAGGTCGACCTGAAACGGTGAGTTAATTCCAAGGTTCGGAACGTTAACCAAATATATATTATTCGTAAGAGAGTTAAAATTTGAAATTTGATTATATCAAATCTTGGAAAGTAATATTTACTTCCCGTTTTCAGATGAAGATTATTTATTTTTTTGGTTAATTAAATATTATTCATTTATTCAAAGCAACAAATCAGAGTTATATTTTAAATTAAATATTTTAGAAAATAGGGATTATAATTGTGACACCCCATGTCCGTCAATGTCACTCTTTAACAGAATGCATTAAGTTTCGTGAAGCGTTATAGGTAAACAGAAACATAAACATCACAAGACAGATATAAAATAACTACGGAACTTAAAACTTTATTTTTGAAATAGAAAACATCGAGGTCGAAATTCAGTTACAACATAAGTCTGAACTACAGAAAACCCATTACATCAAATTAAAGTATCCGTCTTATAATAAAATCAGAGTATAGTAATATAAAAACATAGTCCCTAAAAAGAGCCATATCAAAGTAGACAGGAAATCAAAGCGGTACATCTAAGCATCTCCAAGCAGAACGAAAGAGAGAATCCTAATCAATCCTGGGTATTGCCACCCTGAGAACCTAAGGGGAAAAGGAAGAGAGAGAAAATAAAACAAAACGGGTCAAACATAAAGTCTGGCGAGTCCAGTTACTTTAGCATATAAATAAGTAAAAGCATCATGACAGGTATATAATCTGGATGAGAGAGATAACAGTATCATAAGACATGTATAACAAACTGAGCAGAATAAATAGAACAGAATATATTGTTCTTCTCAAGTACTTTTCTCTCTGCACCAATACTCGTATTACAGAAATTGAATGATCCTTACAGCAACAGATGGTAGACTTAGGTGTACTTCTAATGATGGGTTTTACCCCCCAACGATAATAACAAGCAGCCCAACAGAAATGACAGGTGTTACCCCCAATGATAATAAAAGGCTCCTAAACAAGCAATAATAGATGTACCCTAATTACTACCCCAATCGATCGGCTCCCTATCCGGTAGATACCCTGAGCCAACCCCACAGTAGGATGTATCACTTTGTAAAGTGGCAACCCCTTTTTGTTTGAGAGGCAAGCCATATCTACTGGTGCTATAACATCTTATTATCCCAAGCTAGCAGATTCATGCACGCACATGAGTCCGACGGAACGCACCATCAGACACCCTCACTCAGATGAACCTCTTATAATTAGCTCAGTAAGCGTACCCAGACCCCTACCTAGTTCGGGGTCTCCCCTTTGATACCAAGATGGGTTACTGACTGATACGGGTCTCATATAATAGATGATACAAGCTATCCCCTAGGCTTGCATCCCCACTACTAGGATTTTGACAGGTTATGCCTAACAGATTAACAATTCCACATAATCCCACCATATAAAACAGGTTAAGTTTGTCGAGTTTACATAACCCGCCCCCACGGATTTAACAGATGTACTTAACCCCTCATTGATTCATGCAAGCTTACTTAACCCTTACACAATTTTGACAGGTTCATACAGCCCCCACAAATTTAAACAGGTTAAGTATTACAGTTTAATAGGTCGTTATCATTTTTCCATTCATGTCTTTTAATGCATTAGACTTCTCACATTAAGTGACCACTTGTGGATGCTGGTTATGTCGGGCGGTTCTTAGAAGATTTTTACCACAAGTCGGACTTAACCTCGTGTCTTAGCACCTTTACATGTACACTTATGCACTAGACCCCTCACATTAGATTATCACCTTGTGGATGCTGTATTTTCCAAGCGGTTCCAGGCAGAACTCTAACACAAGTATAATCTAACCTCGTGTCTAAGTGCGGTTACAGTTTCTATTTACTGTAAATTTAGGCATATTCATTCTTAAACAATTGTTCATGTTCATTACAGGTTTTTCATGCCCTACCCTCAAGTCATAAATCATTATGTATGATATGCCCAAATTAAAGTCTTAAGTCATGGTATAGATTATTCCCCCAAATCCCAGTCGTGTTTTACAATACAAGTTATGCCCCAATTTATAATTCCCAACCATTCCCAATTTCGTTCGTTCGCATGTTTCAGCGATAGATCTGGGCTTAAAGGTAGCCTGGCTATAAAAATAAAAAGGGAAGGAGGGAGAGAAGTGAACAGAAATGACATAATAACAAAACAGGCATATAATAACAGAAATAGACATACTAACAGAATAGGCATATGGTGATAGAAATGGACATAATGACAGAATATGCATAACAGAGATAGGCATGTAAGAACTAAACAGAAGATTGGTGTACAAGTAATGGCAGATCTATTTAGTTATGATTCAGGTTATTAACAGGCATATGTTTAGATTCAAACTTATAAACATGTCATGATTACTTATTAAATGTTTATATCTAAAAGCAACATAAACTCACTGTGGTTAGATCTAAAGAAAAGAGAAATGACTGTTGATGTTGTAGGAGAGAATCTTCTATACATATAAGTTGTTGTTGTAGAAGAATAGTCTAATTCAATTTGAGTTAGGACAGCACCTCATTGTCTCCGTTGTTTTTGATGAATAAAACAACAGAAACGAGGTCCCATTTATAGCCTACGGTCAATGAATCTGGTTAAGAAACAAGTCTCGGTTCATAGAATGGATCTGCCCTAGATCCGGGTGGGGTCAACCACGGGGTTGACCCTATGGTCGATACCCCTTGTAGGGGTCGACCCATGGGTCAACACCCATGGGGCTTGGGGTCGACCCCTAACGTCCCGATTTCCCTCCCTTTCCCGCTCTTCGACTTTGATTTTCTGAACTTGATTATATATATATATTTTTTACTTATGTGTATACAAACTTCAAACCTTAATAACTTCTTCATACGATGTCCGTTTTCCGTAAACTTGGAGTCTATCTTAAGCAAAATTTCGAGACAAGCATAATAACATAGTCCATTTTACTCAATTCCAAATATTTAATTAAGTATTCTTTAGTTTATCATTATAATATTCTTTAAAATTACGGGGTGTTGCATTCTCCCCTACTTAAAGGATTTCATCCCCGAAATCTCTAAGTTTAGAAGAATGTATATCCTAACATCCATCATCCATCTGCTCATCCACCAATCACAGGCATCCACTGTCCATAAAAAATTCTAATGCTTATATGAACATATGCAAAGGTGTGTTATATGTCCCTATACTAATGCGAAAGATCAGGTGGTATACTGATTCAGTCAACCTCCTTAATCCGATCTGTGTTAGTGCCATGAATCCAATCATGTATGCAAATAATCCTAATATAACATGTAAGTTCTATACGTGAGCACAATCATTCATCCAAATGCAACATCCATATGATGATACAACCATTTCTATCCATAAAATAAGAAAAAGGCACACACATCCATATGCAGTATAAGAGTGATTGAGCCGATCTAGTGCTTAGTGTGTGTGTGTGTGTGTATGCATCCACGAGCAACCACTAGCAAACACTTGCATCTGTCAAACATAACATGTTTCAAACGCATGTTTACATCCATTGGCTCCCTACCTAAAGGTCTAAGGTTCGATCGATAGGATATACTTAAATAACAAAAGCAAGTACGAATAAAAGCTTTGAAAAAAGAAGTTAACAACATACCTTTGAAAAGAAAAGGGTACAAAGCGCGTATCTTGTCTTATGTCTCCTAAGTTGCATCCTCATGTTCATCTCCCCACTGAACTTTCATCAATTTGACCTATCGATTGCGTAGCTTTTTAACCTTTGATCCAAGAATACGGTAGGAACTCGTCTAACTATCGCCTCCCGTTCCACCTCTACTTCCTCAAGCATACTCGGCTCAGTTACTTCTACGGTATCATGCAGGCACTTCCGCATACGAGAAACGTAGAAAACATCATGAACACCTGTCAATCTCTCTGGTAGCTTCACCCTATAAGCCATTTGGCCAATCCTTTATGTTATAGGAAATGGCCCTACAAACCTTGGTGCCAATATCCCTACAGATCCAAAGCGAACCACATTCCTCAAAGGTGATACCTTGATGAAAACCATGTCTACGGATAAGATCAACCCTCTCTGAAGTTTCTCTAATTATCTTAGGTCCAAGTAGAAGCCTATCTGTAGACTCCCACCAACAAGTTAGTGATCTACAAGGTTGTCCATACAATACCTCGAAGGGTGCCATGCCAATACTAGCATAATAATTGTTGTTGTAGGCGAACTCTACCAATGGAAGATGCTCTTCCCAAGTCCACCGAAGTCTAGGATACACAGTCTTAAAAGATCCTTAAGAACTATATTCACCCTTTCCGTCTGCCCATCGGTCTGAGGGTGATAAGCGGTGTTCAAACACAAATGTGTACCTAATGCCTCCTGCAAGCTCCTCCAAAACTCACTAGTGAGTATGAGGTCACAATCACTCACTATACTAGAAGGTACTCCATGTAGACGGACTACCTCGTGAAGATAAACTGCTGCCAACCATGCGGCCATCCTCTTACTCTTAACAGGAATGGAATGAACGCTCTTAGTAAGCTTGTCAACTATAACCCAAATACTGGTGTTGCCTTTCGTCGATCTAGGTAAACCATCAATGAAATCTATAGAGACACTCTCCCACTTCCACACCTCCAAAGGATGAAGTAAACCATTGGGCTTCTTTTGATCAGCTTTGACTAGCTAGCAAATCAAACATCAAGAAACAAACTCCGCTACAACTTCCTTCATCCCAGCCCAAAAGAAAACCCTCTTTATATCTCTATACATCTTATCATTGCCTGGATGGATAGTCAACCTAGAATGATGGACTTCCTCAAGGACTGTCTTCAACGGACTCCCAACTCGGGGAACACAAAGCCTTCCATCTCATCGCAACCACCCTCTGTCATCCGTGGAATATCTACTGAGGTGACTAGAAGCCCCCCTTCTACTAATCCTATCCAAGATGTATGCTATCTTTGGGTCCTCTTGCTACGAAGTTCCTATCTGATCCATAAGAGTAGGTCACACCTCTAAGGATGCCAGCAAACCGGGTATAAGATCCGTAGATGGCCTAAAATCAAAGGTCGATATATACTCCAAGCTCTGCCTCTCTACGAGTAATGGACTCAAATTCATCCTTTGCCTAATCAGTGCGTCTACCACCACATTACCCTTGCCAGGGGTATAAGCAACCTCAAAGTCATAGGACACTAGGAACCTCATCCATCTCTGTTGCCTCAAGTTAAGATCCTTCTACGAGAACAAATACTTGAGAGATTTATGATCGGTATACGACCCGAACTTCTCTCCAAGTAGATAATGGCGCCATTTCTTAAGCGCAAATACATTGGCAGCTAACTCTAAGTCATGGCTAGGGTAGTTCTTCTCTTGAACTCTCAACTGTCTAATACCATAACATACTACCCTTCCCTCTTGCATCAAAACAACACCAAGCCCTGTACCACATGCATCAGTGTATACTGTGAACACTTTGTTCCCATCAGACAAAGTCAAGATTGGGGTTGTTGTTAGAGCCCTCTTCAATCGCTGAAAACCACCCTCACAGTCTATATCCAAAAAAAATGTCGGATTCTTCTTCGTTAGCCTAGTGAGTGGGGATGATATCTTTGTGAAATCCTTAATAAACTTCCTATAATAGCCCGCTAAACCAAGAAAACTGCTCACCTTTGTTGCATTCTTTGGAATATGCCAATCTTGAACTGCAATTACTTTTGCAGGATCCACTGCTATCCCATCCTTAGAGACCACATGCCCTAGTATTCTCACTTCCTTTCTCCAAAAGTGACATTTGGAGAATTTTTCCTTAAGCCGGTGTGCTCGGAGAGTCTTCAAAACCTCCCTTAAATGTAGGGCATGCTCTTCCTCGCTCTTCGAGAAAATCAAGATGTCATCGACATAGACCACAACGAACATATTTAGAAACTCCCGAAACACCCTACTCGTCAGATCCACAAAATAGACGGGTGCATTCGTCAACCCAAAAGGCACGACGAGCCACTCGAAGAAACCATCTGGAGTTCTAAAAGCAGTCTTGTCTATATTATCCTATATCTTAATAATTTAATCAACCAAACGCACCAATATCATAATAATTTAATAAAATAATTTCTATTCTATACAAAATTATATTTTGGGTAAAATTATATCATTTACCCTCTCTATAAAACAATTTCGCGTTAGTTGATAGCTCAAATGCTTCTCAACACTTAAACCGATCAAATACCACAATACAAAACATTTTATGTAAAATTTTCAAATACGCTCTCATATACATACATACATACACACACAAAAACTCAATCTAGGGTGTTACTACCCCATCTCTATTGAGTTATGCCACAGAGTCAAGGTTATTATTAAACCAATAGCTCTGATACCATTGTAACGACCCAAAGATTTTCGTCCCGAAAATCGACATAAATACATTTCTCATGCTGACCTTCCAAACATCGGAACGTTTGTGGAAAGAAATTAGAGGGTGAGGTAAGAAAGAAAGAAATATTAGAATAGAAGAAGAAGAACCAAACAACACAGAAACTCACATCGCAGTGGAACAAATATAATATAGAAATAAATCTTTGCTGAGAGCTTTAAAAATACTTATAATCATCAGAGTGCAATATACATCTAGACAATTTTAATAACCTGTCCTCATATACAACACACGGCGTAATCATAACTATAATATACATCATACGTCTGAACTCCTTCAGCACGTCTTCTGAAATTCGTAACATCCGACAACCTGAACCTATATAATTTGGTCTAACCCGAGCATTACAAACACCGGGTCGGTCTGGTGAACCAGAGTGAGGAAAACACACCAAGTTTAAAGGGAAATCATCCAACTTGATTTTAAAGTTCAAAATCTTTTTTGAAAGAAAAGGATAATCGTAAGACCAAATCCACACATAAATACGAATGAATTTTACCTTACGATAACCCAAAACATTTCGAAATCAATATCTTTTCTGATATTATATTAGTGTCTAAATACAAATAAATAACAATCTAAATAAATAACAATCTAGCAGAACACTTGCATCTCACGCTCCACATATATAGTATACAATCAAAACCTCGAGCGCTTATTGGAGATTGGATTTCGACTATGACAAGTTATGGAACCACCTGCCGATAGTGTATCTCTAGAGGCGAATACACTGGGTTCAACAAGAATGTCTTGCAACCTGGCCCACACATGACCGACCACTCATTTCGCTTGAGTGTATTGAATGTATATCACAAACGATTGGGATCAGCAACGATTTACCGAAAAAGGGACAACATCGAAATAGATTAAAGAAGGAAATAGAATTTCTCTAGATAGGTGATTATACACCCTAATGGGAGCGACCCACATAGCCATGCTGCCTGCCCGATTTCTCTCATTTCTCGGTTGATGAGGCATGAGATTAAAATTTACCTTTAGAACATCTGGCCACTATTTACTTTGAATGCCACATCATCAAATCCGCCAAATCACTAATTGACGTCCATAAACATATTCTGGGTGTAAAAGAATCGCGCTTTCTTCGCCACCAACTCGGTATGTTTGTAGAAATCAACGTATGTGGTTTTTAAGAAATACTCTGTCAAAAATTTGTCCATACAAGTCATCCAGGAATAGGATGAAACGAAGGCACCCTCCTACCACATCTTTATATAGGAATCACCCTAAGGATTTGTAGCGTGTAGTCCATGCAAATCTGTAGATTCCAATCACGACAGAATCACTGTCGAAATATCTCTAGCCGCTAAACCAGAGAAACTCAACAAGTAGTTCTTTCGCTCATGAAGATTAACAGTCTTCAATTGCTTTATCTTCAATAAAACTTCTTTTACGTCGCTGGTTCGGAATGGTTAACGAATATAAATTCGATCCCAGTCTTTCCATACCAACAATCGTATGGGTCATATTTAATAGTAAGTGACTTAACTATCAAATAAATGATTGCGTAAATAAAATGAGTTTACTGATTCAATATTCGGCATTACTTGGCCTTTTCAATTAAAATAATTAATGTTAGTAATTCCAACATTTCTAATATATTTTTTCATTTCTTATTTAACGTAAGGTTATTTCAAACTATTTTATTTTCATAATTAGGAAAATATTCCATAATCATATTCAATTTTCTATTCTACTATCGTTTCAAAACATTTACTACCTTATTACCCATTATCTATATTGGGAAAATCAACTCAACTTATCATTTTTAAATTTTATTTTACTAAATCTCTTTTGATTTCATTACTTGAATACATTAACTCTCCTTTATTCCTTTAGAATAAATCCATTCCCAAAACTTAACTTTTCAATTTCCTTCTACCTCGGAAATACCCTTTTAATTTCACATAATCTCTTTTAATTTCCTTTACTTTGGAAATGTTATTATATATATATATGTATATATGTGTGTATATATATAAACCTCAAATTTTTCCACTTCCATTACTTGGGAAATCTCATTATATATTCGTGACTCTTTTATTTACATTGCGTTATTATTTCTCATATGGAATTAATAAATTATTTTTACCTACTTTCCCATTACAAAATAATATCATCCTCAGATAATCCCAAAGTCATTCAAGTTGGGGTATTTATTTACCTCTCAGACCTTGATCAACAACGTTCTTATCTTTAGATAGACATGAGTTGTAATTCAAAACTTGATATGTAACTCAAAATACAATTATCTCGTTAACTATTTCCAATTAATTCACACTTTAAATTAATTAAAAATATAATTAATTTAAATAAATTCCATTTAATTTTCCTTAACAAAACAATTATCCAACCCTTTTCCGTTAGGTTAATTTCTGTTCGTTCGCTTATAAATTTTCTTAATATAAGAATTTTCTTTATAAACTCAATTAATAATTAATTATAAACTTAATTAATAAATAATAAATATTTATTTCTTTTTTACAAACTTTATTACAAAAAACAAATTTGAAAATATCTATTTCAGTTATAAAATAAATTTTACAACTTCATTTCGTCAATTTACCTGGCAGTAAATCGATATTTGTAAAACGATTGATTTATAGGCCATATACTGCCAATTACTCAAACAATATTACCTATTGGTTTAAACAAAATAAATATTGAATTTCAGTTCAATATTCAATAATCAAATAAACCATGTAATCAAAATAGTTCATATGATGATAATGTAAACAATATCTAATATATTTGGAGAATTCGGTTGGATCCCTCCAGCCTATTCTTCCCTGCATCATATATGTTATCTCAATAAAATAATTCAATTCAAATAAATAATAGCCTCATAATGATCAATAATGACAATTTAATATCAACTACTTTATTTTACATAACCATAACAATTCAAACAATTCATTAAATTAAACATGTTTATTCATAAACGTGATAAATAAGTAACATTACCTTCATTAGGTCCAATCGTTAAAATAACGATTTGGTGTTTCACTGGAATTAAATGACCATTTAATTTCAGAAATTCAATCAATATATGAATATTTAAATAACAAACAAATAGCCAATCATTAGCAACCACAGAACACAAAATAAAAACCTTACATATATAAAATATAAGTGGGGGAGAACTGAGTGAGTTTAATTCACCTTAAATTGATTTGTCAATGAAACGGTTTGGATTAGTCAACTATACAGTGTTTAATTTGACTAAATTTTTTTGTCTTCTTCCATCACTGACCAGTCTATATTGAAACGCTCGTTGACACGGTTTCGATGCTTCCTGTTCCAACGAATTCTGATCAAGTAGGCATTCGATATTAATACTTCAAGTTTAATAGAACATTAAAATTATAAAAACATTAATTTAATTAGTGTTGGGGCTTACCCTATATTTTTCTCGTTCAGCCCATTAAGACTAGAACAAGCCCATTCCACCCTTGACCTCATAAAACCTCGGATCCCCTTTTCCTCTCACAATTCATCTGCCGCCTCCAAAAACCTTCCATGACCAAAACCAGATCACCTTTCCCCTTTCTTTCTTTAGCTAAAAATCGAAACTAGCTTCATGGCAACACCCCTACGCAACCATGCTCCAGTCATGCCCTCGTCTCCTAGCTTCTGTCGCTCCACCAAACCTAAGTTACTCGATCTCCCTTCAGCAACCTTTCATGTCGACCAAAGCTTCATCGATTAACTCCCAAGTCTTCCAGAAATGAAGGAGCTTCCTACCCACACCCATTACGACTGCAGAAAATCCACCCGAGGCTTCCATCATGAAGATTAACCCACCCTAAGCCTTCAGACTCGAATAACAACTCAAGAGATTCATCAAAAACATTCTGAGGTAAAGAGGGTGGGTTCACGAACCAGATAAGTATTTTGAAAATTATTTGCTTGCGTATGATTTTTTTTTTGATTTTAAGTGGTTAAAATGGGTTTACTCTCTACTGTATTCGTTCAAATGTTTCTGGAAATTGTGAAATACCATGCGTGAATACATACATACATACATATATATAGATATAGATTGATTCAGATAAGCTCAATGTCGAAATCATATACTTTGATTTTAGTTGTGCTATGTTTTCCTTAAGTGTGATATTTTTTCTTTCCAGCTGTAAATTAGGTACATGGTCGAGCTGTAATGTATTGGAAATGAAAGTCTGGTGGTTGCGTGATACTTAGCAGGAAAATGGGAAGATTTCGTATTGAATTGTCATGTGCTAGTCTTTTCAGATGTATACATACAGTGATGGAACTGTTTAGATATAGAGTAGGTACAACTATGAAGCTATTGAATTGTTCATTCAATTTGAAAATTTGAGCTATGACATATATGTGTATGGTAGAATAGTCCTTGTATAGATTTGCACAAGAGATTCCAATATATATATATATATATATATATATATATATATATATATATTAGCTGTTTCGATTGTTTGTAGATTTGATGGTGTAAATATATACATATATATTGGTTGTTTGTCTTTATAGATTTGATGTAGAAGTATATACGTTTTACTGTTTCTATAGTTGTTCATTTTACCGTTTTCTATGGAGAAATTGCATTCTACTGTTTCTTACCGAAAGAAACAAGACGTGCTTGCTGTACTTGAATTCAAAATGAATTGTTTTGTCCATTTTATTTTGCATTAGTACACACAATAATCTATGAATATATGTTGTTTTACTTTGTATTGACCCCTTCCAGCTATGATGAAAATATGTATTAGGTTTAATTTGATTTGCCGAATGAAAACGTTGATGGGTATGTATTAAAATTGTAAGGTGTGTGAATGTTGTACACAAGCTATATATTGGGTTATTTGTAAATCTTATATAATGTCGATACAATATAAATTAAATTCTAGAACAGTTGAATTGGATAATAATAAACCGATATTATCGAATATATTCAAAATGAAATATCATATAGTTCTCAATAAAACTAAGACGGATTCTAAACTCGACAGTCAAAAATTCGGGTTAAACGATATATATATGTATGTATATAAAAATCCTTGTATAATTTATTAAATAAATGTTATCGTTTATATATGATTTCCATAACGACTGTTTTAAAATTTGATTTGGACATAACTAACAATCTATAACACAAAATCTAGATTTTTCTCTTCCATTAGAAAAATATAATCAAGTCGATCCAAACGATTCTTATTTCACAGAATTCCAACTTAAAATGGATCATGTATATTCAGTTGAAGTTCAAAGCGTAAATTATGAACTACCGCGGCATTTCATGTTCGTTTTATAATTATATATAAATTTAACGTTCCAACTTCATTATATAATCAAATTATATAATATAGATCCATTTATAAATTCTAAATTAAAATTTAAAACAATAAAATATATTAAATATTTGCTTGTCAAAAATACAGAACGTTACATTGCTTCCCCCTTAAAAGAATTTTTTCCTCAAAATTACTATGGTAGAAGAATTCTACAAACCCCAGTAAATTCCAGAAATCAAATTCATTTCAAATCAAAAGCTAATTCATTATTGTAAATAAAAAGTTTCAAAAATATCGAAAATTTTCTAACACTTATACTTCTGAAAAAATTCGGTAGAGTCCCTATACAGAGGGACTTCTGCGATATCACAGAAATAAATATTATATATACATCGACCCACAAATATCGGAAAAAAAATTCAAAAGCCAAAAATTTATATTTTCGCGTAGGTGTACCTTATACGAACTCTATTGAGCATACTTGCTCCATTTATGTGAAATTTACTCAACCAAACTTTATACTTTTAATCTGCTGGCACCTGTACGTACTCAATTCAATATGTAAGTAATCAATACAGGAAATTCTTATAAAATATTTCATTAATCAACTAGAATCCATTTATTAAGTTTACTTTATTCAACTCTAATCAAAATAAATGAATTTAATTCAGCTAATCTAACAACCAATCAATCAACCATGCATAACCAACTCAATCCAATCACTCCATTGAATTTATATTCAGCATCAATATTTACTTGGGTTAGCATCCCTTGATTATCACCCGATTAATATCTGATCGATTTCTATTCAATTATTACTAGTTTGATTTCCAAATTTCAAATTAAATTCCAATATCCATCCTTAATTTCACTTACTCAAGTTAAATTTCAACTCCGTATTCAATTAACTAATTGAATTTCTAATTAGTTTACTTCTATTTCACACTTCCAATTCTAATTTTTATTCGAAAACTCATCCGTTCTATTCCTATTTTATCTGTGAAATATTCTGGCTATATTCAACCATTCCAATTCATAATTCAATTTAAATTCCATTCAAATTAATCAACCAAACGCACCAATATCTTAGTAATTTAATAAAATAATTTCTATTCTATACAAAAATATATTTCGGGTAAAATTATTTCATTTACCCTCTCTATAAAACAATATCGCGTTAGTTGATAGCTCAAATGCTTCTCAACACTTGAACCGATCAAATACCACAACACAAAACATTTGTATATAAAATTTACAAATACGCTCTTATATATATATACACACGCACACTCAAACTCAATCTAGGTTGTTAGCAACCGTATCTCTATTGAGTTATGCCACAAAACAAAGGTTATTACTAAACCAATAGCTCTGATACCACAGTAATGACCCAAAGATTTTCGGCCCGAAAATCGACATAAATACATTTACCATATGTAACACCCCATTTTTTTTAATATAATTAAAAATGAAATAAAATATATGAAAATATGCTTATGATAGGTAAATAATGGTGATGCATAAGGAGAATTAATTAATACATGGAAGAGAAGAAAAATTAGTTCGATAACGGCGTATGTAACGGAAAAGATAGTAAAATAAGGATAACTAATTCAAGAATCAGGAATTGGGTAAAATGGACATCACCATTGCGTTCCTCTTGGAAAAATACGCGAAATAGAGTCCGAGTTTTTGAAAATCGGAGTCCGTATGACCAAGATATGGCCAAAACAAGATTTCAGCAGACTTTCTGGCAGACTGACCCAGGTCGACCATAGTGTCGACACTATAGTCGACCTGCCCCCCCCCCCTGGTCGAGTGTAGTGTCGACCCCCCCCCCTCTGTACAGGTTGACCTGGTCGGCCTGGGGTGGTCCAGAACCCATTTTTGAGGCCCGGGACGAGTTTTGATGGTCCGGATGGGTTTTAGGGTTAATCCGATGGCTGAAATGAAGTGCTACACCTATAAAATAACACCTAGACCTAGCCTAACTCACACAAATACATATGACACCTAAATGCTGCTGTAATCTCTCTTGAGCCATGGCCGACGTCTCCAAATTAAAGCTTAAGCGTTCAAACCCAAATCAAATCAAAGATCAATGCTTCTACAACAAATTCAAGAGGATATATCAATGACACTGCAACTTTCTACGACAAATTCACTCCCTAATTCATTATCCGTTCTCTGTAAGTTCTAGTTATTTTCAGATTTAAATATTTAATTATAATATGGCGATGAAATAAAGTGAAATTGATGTAAGTTTAGCTATATTTGCGGAATGTGAATTAAGATTAAAATCATGTTTTGCGGTCAAATGAAAATAGTATGATGCTTATTATGTTTGGTTATGTTGTATAATATTATGCCAGTGATTTGATTCTATTATCATGTTGGATTGGGAATTATTGAGTACAATGTTTGTCATGTTGTATAATATGCCAGTGATTTGATTCTATTATCATGTTTAATTGGGAATTATTGATAAGTTTATTATGCAAGTTTATGTTGTAGATTCATGCGACAAATGGTCAAATCTACATGTTTATGTATAAGAAAAACCTATGCCACACTTATCATATATTTGTGATTGGCTTGTGAGTATGTTAATTTAATCTATGTTGCCAAGTAACGCATGTGTATGTTGACTTGCCTATGTTGCAAATTAACATATGTATATTGATTAGTTCATATTGCTAATTCTCATGTATGTATGTTAATATGGCCTATGTTAAAAATACACATATATGTTGAATTAGCTTATAATTGCGAGTTCACACTTATGACACTATAATGTTCATAATGGTTATTTTGCAAGTTCACCCATGTAATGTTCATGATGTCATTTTGCAAGTTCACCCCTGTATTCTTCATGATGTCATTTTGCAAGTTCACCCCTGTAATGTTCGTGATGTCATTTTGCAAGTTCACCCCATTATGTTTACATTAATTATGCCATCAATGTCAAAATTATACCTTTGTCATGTTTATGATTGTGTATTTGTGTACATTAAATTAGGCTAAGTTTTTAGCCTAAACTTTATACTCAAAAATCATACGAACGTAAATTAGGCTAAGATAATTAGCCTAATATTAGACGGGGTAACGGTGGGTTAAAATGATTAATTATAGGAAAACTTGCCATAAATTGGCCATTTATCACATAAGTGATTTATGGCATAAAATGGTATTAATTATATACCTAATTTAATGAGATTGATTGGAAACAAATTGGGCATTAAATCTGAATTTGAACAATTTACATGATTAAAATGTAAATTAGAATTATGGCATAAAATGGTATTAATTATATACCTAATTTAATGATATTGATTGGAAACAAATTGGGATGTAATATGAATTTGAATAATTTACATAATTAATGTAAATTGGAAAATATGAATATGCTTAGCACGAGGTTGGATTGAGTTGTGATGTAAACCTGCCCGGACCCGCCCGGCTGTCCAGTAATCACAGCAATACCTATCCAATGTGGGAGGCTAAGCATTAGGCCCAATAAAGACCCGAGGTTAGACTGAGTTGTGGCGTAAGACTGCCCGGACCCGACCGGCACACCGGCAGCCACAACAATATCTGTCTAATGTGAGAGGTTGGTGCCCTAATAAGACAACTAGAGCTGAGCTAGGGTTGGTAGGGTTAAGTTAACTAGAACACTTAACCAATTTCAACATGTTAACTAAATTGGCGGGTAGGGTTAGGATAATCTGGACACTTAACCAATTTAATATCTTGACTACGGGAGTAGGTAAGGTTAAGCAAATGTTTAACTATTATAACATGATTAAACTAGACTAGAGAGTGAGGTTAAGTTAATGAGAACACTTAACTAATACAATGGGTTAATTAGACAAGTGGTTGCGGTTAAGTAGTAACACTTAACCAACATAACAGGACAAGCGGGTGGGCTAAGTTAACTTGAATAAGTTGATAACACTTAACCATTATAATATGACTAGTGGATGGGGTTAAGTTAACATGCACTTAACCAATCTGATGTGATGCGTGGTAGGGTTATGTAACACATGGGGTTAAGTTAACAAGGAAATTCTTAACCAATGTAACTAGATAGACGAACGGGGTTAAGTTAATAAACCACACTTAACCAATCAAACATAATAAGCGAGAAAGGTTAAGTTAACTAAGGTAAACACTTAACCATGGTAACATAACGAGTAGGAGGGTTAAGTACATATCGGGTTGGTGGGTAATATTAATAAATATAGGCCCACATACACTTAACCATTAAATACACATGCTTGAATCAGTAGCGGGGTTAAGTACACATCAGGGTTGGTGGGTAATATTAGAGAATATAGGCCCACAGACTTAACCATTAGAAAAACCTAGTAACGGGGACCCATTTCAGCAGTAACCCACATTAGGTATCAATGGAACCCTGAGCTAGGCAGGGTGGGGCACGATTACTGGGCTGATTATAAGAGGTCAAATTAGCGGCGGTTGGTGCAGCAGTGCAGGTTCTAACGGAGTGCGGGCGTGCACACACTTCGGCGCGGAAAATTTAGCCACTGGGCATCAGTAGGTATAAAGCTGTGCATCTTGATTGTGTCAGGGTTGCCACCATGGGACTTGATACACCCCATGGTGGGACCAACACAGGTATCTACAAGTAGGGGGCCGCGTGACACAAACGAGAACTAGGTCAAGTAGGGAGCCGATCGATAAGATAGTAAGGGTGCATCGAATATATATATGGCCATTGGGGTGATCGAGGTGGAATCCTCATAATCGATGTACACCTGAAGGCTACCATAATTGCGGGGATTGGGATCACGTTGTAATTATTATATAACACGGGCTACTAGTTGGGACACTAGTAGGGGGTACGGATCCTTGTTACACAGGACACTAGTTGGGACACTAGTAGGAATACGGATCATTCAATGTAAGACACCTATGAGGATGCTACTTAGGTGGTGCAGAGCAAATAGATATCGTTTTAATGGTAAAGCTTAGAAACCTTGCGATGTTATTCTTGATAGAAACCATGCGGTGGGATACTTGATAGGAATTATGGGATGTTATACTTGTTTCATCGTGCCCGAAGTTTATCTTGTTACCTTAGTTTATCTTGTTATCATAGTTTATCTTGATATCTTAGTTTATCTTGCCTACCTTGTTATCATGCTTATGTTTACTTTCAGTTTATTCATACCATGTTATCTTTATCTATTTTTATGCTGAAAGTCACTAGGACTTACTCAGTCTTTATGACTGACCCGTTTTGTTTCGCCTCTTTTTCTTTCGTTCCCCCCCCCCCCAGGTTCACAGGGTGGGAATACAGCTTAGTTCGGATTCTTACCCAGCTCCAAGGCTCTTTCATGTATGGCTTGTATTTCTCTTGGCTATGGCTTGCTTTGCTTTATTGGGGAATACTGCAGTTTGTTTTTATGCTTCTTTGTTTTTGAGCAAGACAGATACTTTAACTATGAAATTGGGTATTGGAAGTTGATGGGCTTTTCTTGTAAACATTTATATTTAATAAATGATTTGAAGTACTTCCACTTTATTTTCCGCTGTTTTATATATGTCTGACTTGTAATATTTCTGTTCCAGTACCCATAATACTCCATTGAAGTTAAGGCATTCCCTTTGTGAGTGACCTTAACAGATGTGGGGTGTTACATTTGGTATCAGAGCAGAAGGTTACCAGACTGGGCAAAAGTTTTCAAAAACCTTCTGAAATTATTTTCAAAACATTTACAAAGATGCAAATTTTCAAGAAAATTTTGTTTTAATTAAAAGGCATATTCCCCAAAGCCAAATGCACTATCTTTTGATTCTCTCTTGAAATCTCTTCTCTCTCTTTTCACCATAGTTTCGTGGGCATCCGACACATGTCGGAGGGCAAAGGAGTGCCCAACCTCCGTCTGTAGCCGTGGTAGTCCCATCTGCGTCTAATCTTATTTCAAGTTGGGTAGAGTGCCGTGCGTTGGAGGTAGCTTCGAGAGACTTGTTAACAAACTATACAAGGACAGTAAGAACAAGAAACTAGTTGTTATAGCTTAATACACGAAGGAGGAAAAAGGTGAGAGGAAAGAGGCCAAAGTGAAAGAATAGTAAAACCCATGACAAGAGAGAGTATCTTTAGTGAGAAGGGACATGTAGTTAAGTATTATAGGACAAGGGCAAGGGACAAGATCGTCGAGAGGGCAATTGAATGCTCTCACCACTAGCGTACCTAAGAGGGTGGTAACATTTCTGTTAAAGGTTTAGCTTTTCTTTTCTATCATCCCACTAGAACTTTGTTTTTGTACATCGCATCCTTTTAATTCTGCTTCGAAAGTTGAGTCTC
Source organism: Allium sativum (assembly GCA_030737875.1). Lineage (NCBI taxonomy): Eukaryota > Viridiplantae > Streptophyta > Magnoliopsida > Asparagales > Amaryllidaceae > Allium > Allium sativum. Next base: position 616,608,056 of record CM060918.1, on the reverse strand, counting down.
TGCACCTTAGTACTAGCATGGTAGAGGATCCCCATTTTTTTCTTCTTTTCTCAAATCCTGTTGGGGAAATCGGCTCATTTATTCATGACTTGTTTGGATTTGAGAATGTCTATGCTAAGTGTTGAGTCTAGAAGTAATGTTTATGTTTTGGGCTATGGGTTGATTCTAGCGATGGAGTGGTTATCTAGTAAGGGTGACCTTCTCGGTTTTGAAAAGAGGGTAGTTAGACTCTTGACTTGCCTCGGTAATACCCTCGAAGTCGCAGGTAACCTTTAGGGTTCTATCATGATTTGTTTCCTAGAATCTCTTGACACATTTACTGGTAATTTGTAATCCGATCGAGTAGTGTTCGCCACTAAGGCGGATGGGTCATTTCGCTTATGCATGAGTTGTAGAGAATCACCTTAGTAAGTACATTTGGCAACATGGTTGGCATTTATTTCCAAGAGATAGTTCTTCTACGTGGAATACCTGATAGTAAGTGGACGAGATCCAAGATTCACTAGTGAATTTTGGAGAGCTTGCATGAAACCATGAGTACACAGTTATGTTTGAGCCGAGTATACTAGGAGGAGAATAAGTGAAAGTGGAACGAGAGGCAAAAGTGAAATGGATTCCAACCCATATTTTGGAAACAAGAATTAAGAAGCTATGAAATTGTGTAGTTAAAGACGGTCAAAGCACAATGGAGTTAAGCTCAAGGAAATGCGACTTAGAAGATTGAAGACTAGATTCGCGCATCATATCTCTTTTTAAGAGTATATCCATGATCTCTCTTTTCCTATAGAGCTTACTCACATGCTATCTTGGGTGTATATCCTCTCGGTCCTATCCTCAATCTAATTTCTGTTGCAAACCCCATAGGGAGTATGACTCATCTGTTAGTAACACATGTTGGGGATTGAGGGTGTTCGTTGGGTTGACTAAACTTTTTGGGTTTTATAGGATACGGGTTGGTCTTAGGAAGGGATTTCCTTGTGACCTAATAGGAGTCCATCATGCTTAGTTTCCTAGAATCATATATATTGGTTGGGATGAGTAATTCTTTGGGTGTCAGTCTGATGTTGATTTCGGTCTTCGGGGCTGATGCTTGGAGAGTTCTTCTCCTAATCAATATATATGTGGCATAGATTTCCAGTTTTGACATTGCCTAATGGGCACAAAGTTTTTACTTGCTTCTATCATTCGACTATACCTTTAGATAGGAACAATTGGGTGTAAACATGTGTTTGAGACATGTTATGATTGATGGTTGCAAGTGGCTGCAAGTGGTTGCTAGTGGTTACTCGTGGATGCATTTACACACATTAGGCACTAGATTGGCTCAATCACCTTTCATATTGCATATGCACGAGTGTTTACACTTGTTTGTGGATGAAGTTGAATGTGTTATCATGTGGATGTTGCATATGGATGGATGTTTGTGCACACATATAGTCTTTATGTGACTAGGACTATTTGCATACATGTTGGACTCATGGCACTAAACATATTTTGCATTTAGAAGATCAATCAGGCCTGATCATTTGCATTAGACAAGGAACATATACACACACTTCTTGCATATGTTCATACAGCATTAGAAATCTCTTAAGGACAATGAATGCATGTGATTGATGATTGAGTAGATGGATGATGGATGGTAGGACACATTCTTCTTAACTTGAAGATTTCGGGGACGAAATCCTTTAAGGAGGGGAGAATGTAACACCCCGTATTTTTTTTAATATAATTAAAAATGAAATAAAATATATGAAAATATGCTTATGATAGGTAAATAATGGTGATGCATAAGGAGAATTAATTAATACATGGAAGAGAAGAAAAATTAGTTCGATAACGGCGTATGTAACGGAAAAGATAGTAAAATAAGGATAACTAATTCAAGAATCAGGAAATAGGTAAAATGGACATCACCATTGCGTTCCTCTCGGAAAAATACGCGAAATAGAGTCCGGGTTTTCAAAAATCGGAGTCCGTATGACCAAGATATGGCCAAAACAAGATTTCAACAGACTTTTTGGCAGACTGACCCAGGTCGACCATAGTGTCGACACTATAGTCGACCTGCCCCCCCCCCCCCCCCCAGGTCGACTGTAGTGTTGACCCCCCTCTGTACAGGTCGACCTGGTCGGCCTGGGGTGGTCCAGAACCCATTTTTGAGGCCCGGGACGAGTTTTGATGGTCCGGATGGGTTTTAGGGTTAATCCGATGGCTGAAATGAAGTGCTACACCTATAAAATAACACCTAGACCTAGCCTAACTCACACAAATTCATATGACACCTAAATGTTGCTGGAATCTCTCTTGAGCCATGGCCGCCGTCTCCAAATTAAAGCTTAAGCGTTCAAACCCAAATCAAATCAAAGATCAATGCTTCTACAACAAATTCAAGAGGATAGATCAATGACACTGCAACTTTCTACGACAAATTCACTCCCTAATTCATTAGCCGTTCTCTGTAAGTTCTAGTTATTTTCAGATTTAAATATTTAATTATAATATGGCGATGAAATAAAGTGAAATTGATGTAAGTTTAGCTATATTTGCGGAATGTGAATTAAGATTAAAATCATATTTTGCGGTCAAATGAAAATAGTACGATGCTTATTATGTTTGGTTATGTTGTATAATATTATGCCAGTGATTTGATTCTATTATCATGTTGGATTGGGAATTATTGAGTACAATGTATGTCATGTTGTATAATATGCCAGTGATTTGATTCTATTATCATGTTTAATTGGGAATTATTGATAAGTTTATTATGCAAGTTTATGTTGTAGATTCATGCGACAAATGGTCAAATCTACATGTTTATGTATAAGAAAAACCTATGCCACACTTATCATATATTTGTGATTGGCTTGTGAGTATGTTAATTTAATCTATGTTGCCAAGTAACGCATGTGTTTGTTGATTTGCCTGTGTTGCAAATTAACATATGTATATTGATTAGTTCATATTGCTAATTCTCATGTATGTATGTTAATATGGCCTATGTTAAAAATACACATATATGTTGAATTAGCTTATAATTGCGAGTTCACACTTATGACACTATAATGTTCATAATGGTTATTTTGCAAGTTCACCCCTGTAATGTTCATGATGTCATTTTGCAAGTTCACCCCTGTAATGTTCATGATGTCATTTTGCAAGTTCACCCCTGTAATGTTGTAATAACCCGGAAAATCTGGGCCAGTTTAAAATTTTTATTTTAGCGATTTTATCGAATTTTGAATATTTAAAATAGATTATTTTAAATAATATCGACGAGAAATTTATTTTGAATAGAATTCAACGTATATATTTATACGCGTCGTCGTTAGAATATAAATATTTATATATAATTATAAATAGAATTGAAAATGGCGCGGTAGTTCGATAATTCGATTTCAAACTTCAATTGAATGTACCGGGTGCAAAACAATCCGGATTTTAGTGAAACCAAAAATGATAGGATCTAATTGATAATACCTTTCCAACGAATCCGACAAATCAAGATTTCATAGCGGGAATCAAAAGATATGTCCAGTTGAAAATTCTGAATAGTCGCTATGGAATTCAGGCCCTTAAAAATAGACATTTTGCAAATGACCTCGGATTTCGACGAAACTACTTTTGTTGGATCCGCAGTGTCAAGTTATTGCTAGATTCCAAATTTCATAATTTTTCGAATCAATATGTGAGCGTGGCAAAGGAAAACGCGTTTGACCAGTTTCAGTTGATTTTAATCGACTGGAAAATGGTCATTTTTCTAACGGTCTCAGAATTCGACGAAACTAGTTTTGTTAGGACCGTATCGTCAATACGAAGCTAGAAAATATTTTTCTGGAATTTATAGAGTTAGTATGTGACCCCGGTAATTTGAAATGTACGTTTAAAATTCAATATAGCGATTTAAATGTAAATTTAACGGAAACTGATCGAAACGATCGAATCAGCTTGCGATACAGATCCCATTGTGTCCGGAATGGGGGTAAAACGCTATGGACGACAGGCGGTGGGCCTCGTTTAGAGGTCGTATGAAAAAGTCAACCTTCATGGATTTAAAAAATTAAAAATTAATAAATTAAATAATAAAAAAATTTTATAAAAAGCCCCCCCCCTTCTTATTTCTTCTTTCCCGATTCAGAGTAAAAAAAAAAAAAAAAGAGGCGAACGACGGGGGGGCCAAAGCCGCCGCCGCGCCCTGGCGCCGACCCCCAGGGGTCCTCCGCCTCTCTTCCCCCTTCTCCTCCACCCTCGCCCCCCTCTCGCGACCGTACCCACGAGCCATGCCCTAAAACCCGACGCCACCACCCAACCAGTGCCGCCGCCACCGCCCCTTCGCTGACCACAGACCGACTCCGACGAAGCCGACGCCCCCCCCCCCCCCCCATCGTCGCATACAGTAAGTATTTTTATTTTACTTTTATTTTTATTTTTATTTATTCTGTAAATTCTGATTTTAAAAATAATTTAAAAACAGATTTTTGAAAGTGGATTAAATACTGTTTTTTTTTATTTAGAATACCGATTTTAGAAAGGGTTTGAAACTGATCTTGAAAAAGGTTTTTGAAACTGATTTTTTTTTTTAAATAAAAAAAAACATATGAAACTGATTTTGTTTAAATAGTAAAAACTGAATTTTTTTGAAAAGTATTTTAAACTGATTTTTAAAAGTATTTTAAACTGATTTTTTAAAAAGATTATAAATCTGATTTTTTAAAGGAGAATTCTGATTTTAATTAGAAAAAAAACTGATTTTGTTTTAAAAAGAAAATGGTTTAAATTTTAAATAGGGAAGGTTTAAACTTTAAATAGGAAAGGTTTAAACTTTAAATAGGAAAGGTTTAAACTTTAAATAGGAAAGGTTTAAACTGTAAAATGGAAAAAGATTTGAACTTTAAATAGGAAAAATCAGATTTTTATATATTGAAAATCGAAATAAAAATATGATTTTTATATGGTTGAACTTCGAAAGAAAAATATGATTTTTATATATTGAGTAACGAAGTAAAAATTCGATTTTTATATAATGAACATCGAAGTAAAAAATGTAATTTTTACATATGTAGTGGCTACGGGCAACGAAGATGACGAAGATGCGATAGCAATGAAGATTTCTATCAATGAAGTGCCGTGGAGCTAGGATAGCTATTTGTGAGAATTTCTCACCTTTCAATTTCTTTTCTAGTTATATATATATATACTAGGATGCAGACGGTGCTTAGTAGCACCCGACACAATCGTCCACAGACCATGGACTTGTTTGTTTGGTTGCATAGATTAGTTATATGATGTGATTTGAAATTGGTTGTTTGGTGATTTTGATTAATGTGTGAATGGCGTGGGCCTTCACTAGACCGGGGATAAGGCTAGGCCTCGTCCCGTTTCTAGTATCGTGCCGTTATGCCGCCGAAATTTTCTAAAATATGTTAGAAAAATAAAAATATCATTTTATTGAATAAATGAATTGAATAGAAATTCATAGGTTGGAATAAAATGTTTTATCGTTAAAAATATATTTTTTAACGTGAATATGAAAATAGTGAAGTGAATAAAATAAAATATTCATTTACAAGCCGGACGGTTTGTTTATGTACACCTATTTGAAGGACATTGATTTGGTCGATAAATTTTACACATCGCCCAACAGCACAAATAAAATATGTGTTTGATTGTTTGAAACCCCACATGGGTGTTGGGATGAAATTTGAAGTTCACTCATCCTGATTGATTAAATATGTCGATCGATTGATTGACAGGCTGTTATAAGCGTTAGATATCTACATTTGATGCTTATACAGTGTAGTGCACTTTGGTTGATGGTTGATTATTTTTCAATGCTATTATACATGTGTTGTATGAAAATCCATATAATTAACTTTATATGGTAATTGATTGGGCCTCATTCCAATTTGAAAAATAAAGAATAATATAAAATAAAGGTTCATGTGTAGACAATACTCATCCATTGAGATTGGTCATGTGTTGAACGAAATATTTTAGTAATAAAACTTACATCTTTATCAATATAAAATAAAAGTTCATGTGTTGACAGTACTCATCCATTGAGATTGGTCATGTGTTGAACGAAATATTTTAGTAATAAAACTTACATCTTTATCAATATAAAATAAAAGTTCATGTGTTGACAGTACTCATCCATTGAGATTGGTCATGTGTTGAACGAAATATTTTAGTAATAAAACTTACATCTTTATCAATATAAAATAAAGGTTCATGTGTTGACAGTACTCATCCATTGAGATTGGTCATGTGTTGAACGAAATATTTTGATAATAACAACTATTTTGAAAAAGAAATATTTGAAATAGAATATTTAAAAATAGAAATTTATGAAGCCGTATTGATTAGATTGAACGCCATTTTGACGTGAACGATATTTATATCGATTTTAACGATTTCGAAATGAATTGAATTGAAAACGATTTCGAAATGAATTGAATTGAAAACGATTTCGAAATGAATTGAATTGAAAACGATTTCGAAATGAATTGAATTGAAAACGATTTCGAAATGAATTGAATTGAAAACGAATTCAAATTGAGTTGAAAGTGAATTGAAATGAATTCAAATTGAATTGAAATTTGAATTGAATAGAAATGAATTTTAAAACGAATTTATAAAGAAGAATTCAATTTTGATTTGAATTGAAAAGAAAGTTGAAATAGCTTTTGAAACGATATTAAAACTATTTATATAATTCGTTTTAAATAGAAATCGACGAAATATATATTATATATATAATATAATGGCCTGAATAGAACGCGCCGCGCCGCGGCAGTTCGTGAATTTCGACCATTCGTTTCAAACGGACATTACGGGAGATCCGACCGTCGGATTCTCCTAAAACCGGAACCGTTGGGTTCGTATCGAAAAGAGCTTTCTAATGAATTTTAGAAATTCGAAATCTAACGGTTGGATTTGGAGATACGTCCAAATCAAATTTGAAAAAGGTCGCTATAAGTGCAGTTCGATGGCCGTTGATGGAAACCGACTGTACGGGCCTTGATAAAATTATTAAAAATAATAATAATTTGTGTAAAATCATAAGAAATGATTTGTGAAGATTTGGGATGAAAAACTCCATATTTGAAAAGATAAAAATAGATTTTTATCGAAATGAACTAGTTTTGAACTAGAATTATAATTCTATTTATTTTTAAATAAATAAATTGAATTTGAAAAGGGTTTTGAAAATAACCAGAATATCCAATGATTGCATTGAAATGGATTTGAATCGAAATTGTCTTCGGAATATTTCGATGTTGGAATTCGTGATTATACAGGTGTTGTTATGGAAATTTGAAAGATATATATATTTATATCGTTATTTCTAATACGACATTTGTTAATCGTAGAATTTGATATTGAATATAAGCCGGGATATTTTCTATTCAGAGCCTTGTGTTTAATATCAAATGTGATTTGGGTTTGTCGTGAATGGTGTCTTCATTAACACTGTTCTTGAACCCTGTTGAGAAAAGATTAAATCTTTTTATTTAGATTTAATGAAGTGTACCAATTAAATAATATTTAATTGGAATTGAATTGATATTGATTTTTGGGTTTATCGTGAACAGTGTTTTAAACAACACTCGTTCTTTAACCCGATAATTAATGAATGTGATTTTGGGTTTATCGTGAACTGTGTTTTAAATGACACGGATTCTTTAACCCAGTTAACGATTAAAACTAAGTGGAGTTTTAATGAATCTTTAATTAGATTGAAATGGTCGAGAATGGAGTACCACCAGTTTTGCTCCAGGCGATAGTTAAATCTTTAATTAGATTTGAACTTGAAATAGTAATTGAATTTACCGATAACACCGTGGTGTTAGATATGAAGTACTACCAGTTTTACTTCATGGGATGAATAGGTTGGGATTGGGAAATTAAAACAAATGATTACTTCGGTAAGGTTCGCTAATCCCGACTAGTTTTGAATTGATATTCAAAAATAGATTAAAGAATAAATTCAAGAATTTATCTTTGATAAAATTAATGGGAACCTTTCCCTATGAATGTGAAATTTAGAAACTAACTATCGGTTAGCCAAGCAGAATGGTTTTCTGGATATTGATCTGATGTTGGTTTCGGCCTTCGGGGTTTATATTTGGGAAATTATTCTCTTGATTAATTTACGGTTAGTGACTGATGAATTGGAATGAGGCGTATGTTGTGTTTGTGTAACACTTATTTAAAATATACGCGAGTTATTCGGAAAGACCGGGTTTATCCCATTCTGAATAACTGATACGGCGATAAGTCGAAGATGAAGAGATGGTCGAAGACCGGAGTTCTTCACGTCGTTTGGGTGATAACTGATGATCTTGATTGGGCTGTACACCCAAGAAGATGGAAACAGTTGGTGATCGTCCAGACGTACTTGGAGATCGATGGATGTGCGGGGTACTAGGTGCCTCCGGTTTCGTTCAGACCCAGAACGGACTTGTAAATGGACTGTGTGTCTGACATCGGATTTTAGTCTGTGTGATTGATCTCTATTAAATATATATCTGCTTGGCGGCGGAGAATTTATTCTCTTGCTTAACGCCCTTCTCTGAGACGTACGAGCTCAGGGGTTATATATTGATGGATATCAAACGCATGGAGTGAATTGCCTGTGTGGCATGCCTAAGTGGCAATTGATCGAGGCTTCTGTTGAAAAGCAAAGTCTTGTGGTGATGATCAAAGCACGGCCTTTGTGGCGTAGCTTTGTGTAACGTTTACTTCGCGTGTTTCACACCCGGTATGAACCAAAAACGGGAGAGGACGTCAGGGAGGGCATGCGTTTCTTTCTAGCTAAAAAGTGGCGTCAGTGGTTTTACACGCCCTGACGAGTTTGACTTATGTGGTTGTTGCTGTTGCGAGGCGCCTCGGATTGATCGGTCATTCTCGAACCGATGGAGTCATTTAGTTGGCTCATTTACGCCCCAAAGGGCGGGGAAACGCATGTTCAGGCATTTTAATCCACATCGGTGGACCGGCCCTGAGGATCCAAGGGCCCACCTGAGTCTGGGTCCTGAGGCTCGGGCTAGACAGTCTCGAATCGGTGAGGACTATCTTTTGCCTCGGTTCATAGATGGAAACCCAATTTCCAAATACGTGACTTGGCGATTTTGATTGTATAACCTAGTATGGCGACATAGTGGGATGGGGCGCTCATGCCGCCTATGATTGATACTTATGATTTGAAGTTGTTTTATACACTATGCACTTATAATAGTATCAAATGATTTGTTTTTAAACGTATCAAGCATTCTTTGGCCGTTATAAGGGAAAACCCTATCCCCCGGCTTGCGTTGCATTGTGTGATAGGACCTGGGTCTTATAACAGCTTCATTTTTCTTTATTTAGCATTGCGCTGTTGTTTTATGCACTGGTATTCTTGGGAGGAAACCCGTTCCGTGTTATACGGCGTGGTCCCTTGATTTACCTAACTTTAAAAATAAAGATTAACTGTTTTAGTTCTCACACCAGTCACATGACTGACCTGGAGTTTATTGTTTTAACCTAAACTCTGGGTGCCCCTATTTTCCACACGGGCAGCTAGTAGTTTTGGTTTTGCAGATTTATATTCACAGGATCCTGGTTTACAGCTGGAACGATATCCGGAAAGCTTTGTATCCGTATATCCCTTCTAGTTGTGTATTGTATTATTTTCCGCTGCGATGTATTTAAATGTAATTTAAATCTCTGATATTTCTGTGTAATATTTATTCAAACTCTGTATATTCTTGTAATCTGGTGCATTGTTGTAATATACAGTGAAATGTTCTTCCGTATGCGTTCTGTTGTGGTTTGTTCTCGAACTATCCGTCGCTTTCCTTTACAGGGAAGTTACGGGTTTTCACAAATGTTCATGATGTCATTTTGCAAGTTCACCCCCATTATGTTTACATTAATTATGCCATCAATGTCAAAATTATACCTTTGTCATGTTTAAGATTGTGTATTTGTGTACATTAAATTAGGCTAAGTTTTTAGCCTAAACTTTATACTCAAAAATCATACGAACGTAAATTAGGCTAAGATAATTAGCCTAATATTAGACGGGGTAACAGTGGGTTAAAATGATTAATTATAGGAAAACTTGCCACAAATTGGCCATTTATCACATAAGTGATTTATGGCATAAAATGGTATTAATTATATACCTAATTTAATGAGATTGATTGGAAACAAATTGGGCATTAAATATGAATTTGAACAATTTACATGATTAAAATGTAAATTAGAATTATGGCATAAAATTGTATTAATTATATACCTAATTTAATGAGATTGATTGGAAACAAATTGGGCAGTAATATGAATTTGAATAATTTACATAATTAATGTAAATTGGAAAATACGAATATGCTTAGCACGAGGTTGGATTGAGTTGTGATGTAAACCTGCCCGGACCCGCCCGGCTGTCCAGTAATCACAGCAATACCTATCCAATGTGGGAGGCTAAGCATTAGGCCCAATAAAGACCCGAGGTTAGACTGAGTTGTGGCGTAAGACTGCCCGGACCCGACCGGCACACCGGCAGCCACAACAATATCTGTCTAATGTGAGAGGTTGGTGCCCTAATAAGACAACTAGAGCTGAGCTAGGGTTGGTAGGGTTAAGTTAACTAGAACACTTAACCAATTTCAACATGTTAACTAAATTGGCGGGTAGGGTTAGGATAATCTGGACACTTAACCAATTTAATATCTTGACTACGGGAGTAGGTAAGGTTAAGCAAATGTTTAACTATTATAACATGATTAAACTAGACTAGAGAGTGAGGTTAAGTTAATGAGAACACTTAACTAATACAATGGGTTAATTAGACAAGTGATTGCGGTTAAGTAGTAACACTTAACCAACATAACAGGACAAGCGGGTGGGCTAAGTTAACTTGAATAAGTTGATAACACTTAACCATTATAATATGACTAGTGGATGGGGTTAAGTTAACATGCACTTAACCAATCTGATGTGATGCGTGGTAGGGTTAAGTAACACATGGGGTTAAGTTAACAAGGAAATTCTTAACCAATGTAACCAGATAGACGAACAGGGTTAAGTTAATAAACCACACTTAACCAATCAAACATAATAAGGAGAAAGGTTAAGTTAACTAAGGTAAACACTTAACCATGGTAACATAACGAGTAGGAGGGTTAAGTACATATCGGGTTGGTGGGTAATATTAATAAATATAGGCCCACATACACTTAACCATTAAATACACATGCTTGAATCAGTAGCGGGGTTAAGTACACATCAGGGTTGGTGGGTAATATTAGAGAATATAGGCCCACAGACTTAACCATTAGAAAAACCTAGTAACGGGGACCCATTTCAGCAGTAACCCACATTAGGTATCAACGGAACCCTGAGCTAGGCAGGGTGGGGCACGATTACTGGGCTGATTATAAGAGGTCAAATTAGCGGCGGTTGGTGCAGTAGTGCAGGTTCTAACGGAGTGCGGGCGTGCACACACTTCGGCGCAGAAAATTTAGCCACTGGGCATCAGTAGGTATAAAGCTGTGCATCTTGTTTGTGTCAGGGTTACCACCATGGGACTTGATACACCCCATGGTGGGACCAGCACATGTATCTACAAGTAGGGGGCCGCGTGACACAAACGAGAACTAGGTCAAGTAGGGAGCCGATCGATAAGGTAGTAAGGGTGCATCGAATATATATATGGCCATTGGGGTGATCGAGGTGGAATCCTCATAATCGATGTACACCTGAAGGCTACCATAATTGCGGGGATTGGGATCACGTTGTAATTATTATATAACACGGGCTACTAGTTGGGACACTAGTAGGGGGTACGGATCCTTGTTACACAGGACACTAGTTGGGACACTAGTAGGAATACATATCATTCAATGTAAGACACCTATGAGGATGCTAGTTAGGTGGTGCAGAGCAAATAGATATCGTTTTAATGGTAAAGCTTAGAAACCTTGCGATGTTATTCTTGATAGAAACCATGCGATGGGATACTTGATAGGAATTATGGGATGTTATACTTGTTTCATCGTGCCCGAAGTTTATCTTGTTACCTTAGTTTATCTTGTTATCATAGTTTATCTTGATTTCTTAGTTTATCTTGCCTACCTTGTTATCATGCTTATGTTTACTTTCAGTCTATTCATACCATGTTATCTTTATCTATTTTTATGCTGAAAGTCACTAGGACTTACTCAGTCTTTATGACTGACCCGTTTTGTTTCGCCTCTTTTTCTTCCGTTTCCCCCCCCCCCCAGGTTCACAGGGTGGGAATACAGCTTAGTTCGGATTCTTACCAAGCTCCAAGGCTCTTTCATGTATGGCTTGGATTTCTCTTGGCTATGGCTTGCTTTGCTTTATTGGGGAATACTGCAGTTTGTTTTTGTGCTTCTTTGTTTTTGAGAAAGACAGATACTTTAACTATGAAATTGGGTATTGGAAGTTGATGGGCTTTTCTTGTAAACATTTGTATTTAATAAATGATTTGAAGTACTTCCACTTTATTTTCCGCTGTTTTATACATGTCTGTCTTGTAATATTTCTGTTCCAGTACCCATAATACTCCATTGAAGTTAAGGCATTCCCTTTGTGGTGACCTTAACAGATGTGGGGTGTTACACCATATCTCATGCTGACCTTCCAAACACCGAAACGTTTATAGAAAGAAATTAGACGGTGAGGTAAGAAAGAAAAAAATATTAGAATAGAAGAAGAAGAACTAAGACAACACAGAAACTTATATCGCAGTGGAACAAATATAATATAGAAATAATTCTTTACTGAGAGCTTTAAAAATACTTACAATCATCAGAGTACATTAAACATCTGGACAGCTATAATAACCTGACCTCATATACAACACATAGCAAAATCATAACTATAATATATATCATACGTCTGAACTCCTCCAGCATGTCTTTTGAAATTCGCAGCATCCGTCAACCTGAACCTGTACAACCTGGTCTAACCCGAGCATTACAAACACTGGTAAGTCAGGTGATCAGGGTGAGGAAAACACACTACGTTTAAAGGGAATCATCCAACTTGATTTTAAAGTTCAAAATCATTTTTGAAAGAAAAGGATAATCGTAAGACAAAATCCACACATAAATACGGATGACTTTTACCTTATGATAACCCAAAACATTTTGAAATCAATATATTTTCTGGTATTATAATAGTGTTTAAATACAAATAAATAACAATCTAGCGGAATGCTTGCATCTCACGCTCCACATATATAGTATACAATCAAAAAACTGGCGCTTATTGGAGATTGGATTTCGATTATAACAAGGTATGGAACCACCTGCCGATAGTGTATCTCTAGAGGCGAATACACTGGGTTCAACAAGAACGTCTTGCAACCCAGCCCACGCATGACCGACCACTCATTTCGCTTGGGTGTATCGAACGTATATCACAAACGGTTGGGATCAACAACTGTTTCCCGAAAAAGGGATAGCATCAAAATAGATTAAAGAAGGAAATGGAATTTCTCTGGATAGGTGATTATACACCCTAATGGGAGCGACCCACATAGCCATGCTGCCTGCCCGATTTCTGTCATTTTTCGGTTGATGAGGCTTGAGGTCAAACTTTGCCTTTATTACATCTGGCAACTGTTTAATTTGAATGCCACATCATCAGATCCACCAAATCACTAATTGACGTCCACAAATATATTCTAGATGTAAAATAAGCACGCCTTCTTCGCCACCAACTCGGTATGTTTGTAAAAATCAACGTATGTGGTTTTTAGGAAATACTCTATCAAACATTCGTCCATACAAGTCATCGAGGAATAGGATGAACCAAAGGCACCCTCCTACCACATCCTTATATAGGAATCACCCCAAGGATCTGTAGCGAGTAGTCCTCGCAGATCCGTAGATTCCAATCACGACAGAATCATTGTCGAAATATCTCATGCCGCTAAATCAGAGAAACTCAACAAGTAGTTCTTCCGCTCATGAAGATCAACGGTCTTCAATTTCTCCATCTTCAATAATCTTCTTTTACGTATTCGCTGGTTTGGAATGGTTTTCAAATATAAATTCGATCCCGGTCTTTCCGTACCAACAATTGTATGGGTCAGATTTGATAGTCAGTGATTTAACTATCAAATAAATGATTGTGTAAAAAAATGAGTTTAATAATTCATTACTTGGCCTTTTTAACTAAAAATAATTAATGTTAGTAATTCCAACATTTCTAATATAGCTTTTCATTTCTTATTTAACATAAGGTTATTTCAAACTGTTTTATTTTCATACTTAGGAAAATATTCCATAGTCATCAATTTTCTATTCTACTATCGTTTCAAAACATTTACTACCTTATTACCAATTATCTATATAAGGAAAATCAACTTAACTTATCATTTGTAAATTTTATGTTATAAAATCTCTTTTGGTTTCATCACTTGAATACACTAGCTCTCCCTTATTCCTTTAGAACAAATCCATTCCCAAAACTTAACTTTTCAATTTCCTTCAACCTCGGAAATGCCCTTTTAATTTCACATAATCTCTTTTTATTTCCTTTACTTTGGAAATATCATGATATATATATATAGAGAGGAGGGTTATATGACACCCCTTTTTTTTGGCCTTCCTTTTGCACCCCATTTGTGGCCAAGTATTTATAGTTAAATAAGTTAGTGGAGGGATAGAGAATTAGTGGAAGGAGAGAGAAACGAGAACGTGTGGTGGAAATCAGGGGGCTAAAGGGGTGCTACACTATTTGGGGGTGCCATTGAACGCTCCTCATATATATATATATATATATATATATATGTGTGTGTGTGTATGTATATGTATAAATAAAAAATCTTTCCACTTCCGTTACTTAGGAAATCTCATTATATATTCGTGACTCTTTTATTTACATTGCGTTATTATTTCTCATATGGAAATAATAAATTATTTTAACCTACCTTTCTACTACAAAATAGTATCATCCTCAGATAATTCCGAAGTCATTAAGTTGGGGTATTTATATAACTCTCAGACCTTGATCAACAACATTCTTATCTTTAGATAGACATGAGTTGTAATTCAAAACTTGATATATATTCTAATATCAAACAAATCTCATTAAACTGAATACGGTTTTATAACACCATCTGACTTTTCAAATCTCTTTTTTTAAATTATAACTACTATTTCAAAATTCATTGCTCAAGAATTCGCTTATTAAGAACATCACTTTTTGACCCTCTTCAAACAATTCGTTTTATCTCTCGAATTTTTGTTAGAAAATCCTATTACTCACTCGTTTACCAAATTTATTTTTAACAACCCCTTTTTCTAATCCATTTAACCTTTTCCCGCTTTGAAAATCTTATTTCAATTTCCTTCATTTTACTTAATTCCAATATTAAGTAACGTTAATTTAAAATTAACGATTTAACACTTCATCCCATTGTATATACCTTGCTTATATACTGCTAGTTTAATATAAATCCTTTTATCTCGATTTCTCAACTCAAATGTTAACTCAACATCTATTTATACCCTCGTATTCGCTTAAAATCCCCTTTTTATATCTTATTAAAATTAAAACAAATATTCTTTAAGCTACTGCATTAGGTTAATCAATAACAAACTGATTTAATAATCAATCCCAATTTAAAATGATCAACTTAGCCAACTCAAAATACGATTATCTCGTTAATTGTTTACAATTAATTCACCTTTAAATTAATTAAAAATATAATTAATTTAAATAAATTCCATTTAATTTTCCTCAACAAAACAATTATCCAACCCTTGACCGTTAGGTTAATTTCTAGTCGTTCGCTTAAAATTTTTCTTAATATAAGAATTTTCTTTATAAACTCAATTAATAATTAATTATAAACTTAATTAATAAAAAATAAATATTTATTTCCTTTTTAGAAAATTACTTTCAAAACACAGATTTAAAAATATTTATTTCAGCTATAAAATAATTCTTACAACTTCATTTCGTCGATTTACCTGGCAGTAAATCGATATTTATAAGACGATTGATTTATAGGCCATATACTGCCAATTACTCAACCAATATTTCCCATTGGTTTAAACAAAATAAATATTGAATTTCAGGTCAATATTCAATAACCAAATCAACCATCTAATCGAAACAGTTCATATGATGATAATGTAAACAATATCTAATATATTTGGAGAATCCGGTTGGATCCCTCCAACCTGTTCTTCCCTGCATCGTACATGTTATGTCAATAAAATAATTCAATTAAAATAAATAATGGTCTCATAACGGTCAATAATGACAATTCAATATCAACTATTTTATTTCGCATAACCATAACAATTCAAACAATTCATTAAATTAAACATGTTTATATATAAATGAGACCAATAAGGTACATTACATTCATTGGGTCCAATCATTAAAATAAAGATTTGGTGTTTCACTAAAATTAAACAACCGTTTAATTTCATAAATTCAATCAATATATGAACATTTAAATAACAAATAAATAGTCAATCATTAGCAACCCTAGTACACAAAATAAAAACCTAATTTATATAAAATATAAGTAGGGAGAACTGAGTGAGTTTAACTCACCTTAAATTGATTTGTTGATGAAACAGTTTGGTTTAGTCAACTAAACAACATTTAATTTGACTAAAATTTTACAGTTGCTTCCATCAGTGACCAGGTCCATGTTGAAACACCCATCAATGCAGTTTCGATGCTTCCTATTCGAACGAATTATGATCATGTAGGCATTTGATATTAATACTTCAAGTTTAATAGAAAATTAAAATTATAAAAACTTTAATTTAGTTAGTGTTGGGCCTTACCCTATATTTTTCTCATTCAGCCCATTAAGACTAGAACACGCCCATTCCGTCCTTAACCTCATAAAACCATCGGATCCCCTTTTCCACTCACAATTCATTCGTCGCCTCCAAAAACCTTCCATAACCAAAACCAGATCCCCTACCCTTTCTTTCTTTAGCCAAAAATCGAAACTAGCTTCATCGCAACACGCCTACGCAACCATGCTCTAGTCATGCCCTTGCCTCCTAGCTTCTGTCACTCCACCAAACCTAAATTCCTTGATCTACCTTCAATAACCTTTTGTGTCGACCAAAGCTTCACCAATTAACTCCCTAGTCTTCCAGAAATGAAGGAGCTTCCTACGCACACCCACTACGACTGCAGAAAATCCACGCGAGGCTTCCATCATGAAGATTGACCCAAGCCTAAGTCTTCGGTGTCGAATAAAAGCTCAAGAAATTCATCAAAAACATTCCGAGGTGAAGAGGATGGGTTCACGAACCAGATAAGTATTTCAAAAATTATTTGCTTGCGTATGATTTTTTTTTAATTTTAAGTGGTTCAGATGGGTTTTCTCTCTACTATGTTCATTCAAATGGTTCTGGAAATTGCGAAATACCATGCGTGAATACGTATATATATAGTGTGATTGATTCAGATAAGCTCAATGCCGAAATCATAGATGTTGTGCTGTGTTTTCCTTAGATGTGATATTTTCTTTCTTTCCAGGTGTAGATTGGGTACATAATTGAACTGTAATGTATTGCAAATGAAAGTCTGGTGGCAGCGTGATACTTAGTAGGAAATGGGAAGATTTGGTATTGAATTGCCATGTGCTAGTCTGTTCAGATGTATACATACAGTGATCGAACTATTTAGATATAGAGTAGGTACAGCAATGAAGCTATTTAATTGTTCATTCCATTTGAAAATTTGAGCTGTGACATGTATGTTTATGGTAGAATAGTCATTATATAGATTTGTACAAGAGATTCCTATATATATATATATATATATATATATATATATATATATATATATATATTAGTTGTTTCGATTGTCTATAGATTTGATGGTGTAAATATATACATATATATTGGATGTTCGTCTTTATAGATCTGATGTAGAAGTATATACGTTTTACTGTTTCTATAGCTTTTCATTTTACTGTTTTCTATGGAGAAATTGCATTCTACTGTTTCTTACTGAAAGAAACAAGATGTGCTTGTTGTACTTGAATTCAATATGAATTGTTCTGTCCATTTTGTTTTGTGTTAGTACAGACAATAATCTATGAATATATGTTGTTTTACTTTATATTGACCCCTCTAGCTATGATGAAAATATGTATTGGGTTTCATTTGATTTGCCGAATGAAAATTCTAATGGGTATGTATTGAAATTGTAAGCTGTGTGAATGTTTTACACAAGCTATAGATTGGGTTATTTATAAATCTTGTATAATGTCGATACAATATAAATTAAATTTCAAAACAGTTGAATTGGATAATAATAAATCGATATTACCGAATATATTCAAAACGAAATATCATATAGCTCTCAAAAAGATTAAGACGGATTCTAAACTCAACAATCAAAAATTCGGGTTAAATGATATAAAGATGTGCGTGTGTGTGTATATATATATCCTTATTTAATTTATTAAATAAACGTTATCGTTTATAAATGATTTCCATAGCGACTATTTTAAAACTTGATTTGGACATAACCAACAATCTATAACACGAAATCTGGATTTTTCTCTTCCATTAGAAAATCATAATCAAATCGATTCAAACGATTCTTGTTTCATAGAATTTCAATTAAAAATGGATCTTGTATATTCAATTGAAGTTCAAAGCGTAAATTATGAACTACCACAACATTTCGTGTTCGTTTTATATTAATATATAAATTTAACATTCCAACTTCGTTATATAATCGAATTATATAATATAGATCCATTTATAAATTCTAAATTAATATTTAAATCAATAAAATATTGTAACAATCCGGAAAATCAAAAGCAATTTAAAATTTTTATTTTGGCAATTTTAATGAATTTTGAATATTTAAAATGATTTATTCTAAATAATAACGACTAAAAATTTATTTTAAGCGAAGTTAGAATGAATAAATTTATTTTAATTATATAATTAGCCTGAAATGGCATGGTAGTTGGAAAATTCGATTTCAAATTTCGAATGAATGTGCCGGATTCAAAATAAATCGGATTTCAGTAAAACTAAAAATATTTGAATATGTTTGAAATATCTTTCCAATGAATGTAAAAAATCTAGATTTCATAACCGAAATAAAAAGTTATGTCCGGTTTAAAATTTAGAATAGTCGCTATGGAATATTTTTTTTATATAATATATAGCCCTTAAAAATAGCGATTTTGCAAACGACCTCCGTTTCCGACGAGACCACTTTTGTTGGATCCAAAATGTCAAATTATTGCTAGATTCCAATTTTCATAATTTTTGGAATTAATATGCGAGCGTGGCGGATTTAAACGTGTTTTGTCAATTTTAGTTAAATTGGATCGACCAGAAAATGACCATTTTCAAACGGTCCCCAAATTCGGTGAAATTAGTTTTGTTACGACTGTATCGTTAAAACATAGCTAGATTTATTTTTCTGGAATTTTTGGAGTCAGTATGGCCTCGGTAAATTAAAATGTACGTTTGAATTAAATATATGTGGATTTATATTTTAATTTAAATGAAAACTGATCAAAACAGTCGAATTGGCTTACGGGACATATCCCATTGTGTCCGAAATGGGGATAATTAGCTAGGGGCAATAGTCGTTGGGTTTGATTTGGAGTTCGAATGGGAAACTAACTTTTAGAAATTAAAATTAATATATATATATATATATATATAATATTATATAAACGGTCAAATGAGGTCAACCCTCATTATCTCTCCCCGGTCAAAATTAAAACCCGATCCCCTTTCTTTTTTTCTCGTCGCCCCTCCTTCATCAGCGCTGCCAGGTCCCACCCACTGCCGCCTCCTGATCTGCCGATCCCCTTTCTTTTTTTCTCGTCGCCCCTCCTTCATCAGCGCTGCCAGGTCCCACCCACTGCCGCCTCCTGATCTGCCGTAACCCGATCCCCTTTCTTTTTTTCTCGTCGCCCCTCCTTCATCAGCGCTGCCAGGTCCCACCCACTGCCGCCTCCTGATCTGCCGTTCCCCACTGCCGCCTCCTGATCTGCCGTAACCCGATCCCCTTTCTTTTTTTCTCGTCGCCCCTTCTTCATCAGCGCTGCCAGGTCCCACCCACTGCCGCCTCCTGATCTGCCGTTCCCCTTTCTTTTTTTCTCGTCGCCCCTCCTTCATCAGCGCTGCCAGGTCCCACCCACTGCCGCCTCCTGATCTGCCGTTCCCCCCGAGATCCGCCGGCCTCCCCCAAGCCGCCACCTCCTCCTCTGTGTCGACCCGAACTTCCCCGTAAAGGAAAGCTCGGATTGAGTTGAGAACACGTCAAATCAGAATACAAACAGAAGAAGAACATTTCATTTCTTATTATAACAATTTACATTAGAGTGCAAGAATATACAGAGTATGAATCAATAATATACATTAGACAAATATCAGAGATTTACAAATTACAATGCAGCGGAAAATAATACAAAACACAACTGAAAGGAATGCACGAATACAGAGCTTTCCGAGTATAGTTCCAGCTGTAAATCTAGGATCCTGTGAATATAATATCTGCAAATCCAAACTATTAGCTGCCCGTGTGGAAAATAGGGGCACCTAGAGTTTAGGTTAAAACAATAAACTCCAGGTCAGTCATGTGACCTATGTGAGAACTAAAACACTTATTTAAAACTTTACTTTAAAATCAGATATATCAAGGGACCACGCCATATAACACGGAACGGGTTTCCTTCCGAGAATACCAGTGCATAAAACAAATAGTGTAATGCTTTCTGAAAAAATGAAGCTATTATAAGACCCAGGTCCCATCACACAATCAACACAAGCCCGAGGATAGGGTTTTCCCTTATAATAGCCAAACATGCTTGGTACGTTTAAAACAAATCATTTTTGATATTATTATAAGCGAATAGTGTTTAAAAACAACTTTGAAATATAAATGTATCAATCATAGACGGCATGGGTACCATATATCATGTCTCCATGCTAGTTCTACAATTAAAACCGCACCATGTCGCATTGGAAGTTGGATTTCCATCTGTGAACCAAGGCAAGGGATCGTCCTTACCGCTTCGAGACTGTCTAGCCCGAGCCTTAGGAACAACCGCAACTGCACCTAGGAGTCACATGGTTGGTCCACACGAAGTGGATTGAAATGCCTGAACAATACGTTTCCTCGCCCTATGGGGCGTAAACTGGTCATATATCGACCAAACCATCCATCGGCACCGCAGTGACCGATATAAACGACGCGCCTCGCTATCCATCATCCACATAAGTAAAACGTCGGGGCTTGCAAAACCTTGACACCACTCCTAGCTAGAAGGAAACGCATGTTCTCCCTTAATTCTTATCCAGTTTCTGGTTCACACTGAGGTGTGAGGCTCGCTAATTAACGCTATACACAAAGCTATGCTATATTAAAGCCGTGCTTGATCATCAACCACAAGACTCTGCTTTTCAATAGAAGCCTTGATCATTTGCATCTCAGCATGCCACATAGGCAATTCACGCTATGCAACCGATGTCTATCAATCACACAGAATGAAATCCGATGTCAGACACACATCCATTTACAAGTTTGTTCTGGGTCTGAACGAAACCGGAGGCACCTTATTCCTCATCTTATATGTCCAATACAGGAGAGAGGTCCTCGCATATCCGGTCGATCTCCAAGTACGTCTGGACGATCACCACTTATTACCTTGTCTTGGGTGTACAACCCAATCAAGACATCAGCAATCATCCAAACAATGTAAATACCTCCGGTCTTCAACCACCGTCTTCATTGTCGACTTATCATCGAATCAGTTATTCAGAATGGGTATAAACCCGGCCTTCCCGAATAACTCGCGTATATATTAAAATCAGGTGATATAAACACAACATACGCCTCATTCCAATCTAGAATATTCTTTATTCAAATATTCACATTCTTAGGGAAAGGTTCCCATTAATTTTATCAAAGATAAATTCTTTAAAATTTATTCTTTAATCTTCCTTTGGATATCATTTCAAACCTTATTAAGGTTTTCCAAACTAGTCGGGATTAGCGCACCTTACCGAAGTAATCATTTGTTTAATTTCCCAATCCCAACCTATTCATCCCGTGGAGCAAAACTGGTGATACTCCATACCTAACACCACTGTGTAATTGGTAAATATTAATTACCATTTCCCGTTCAAATCTAATTAAAGATTTAACTACTGCTCAGAGCAAAACTGACGATACTTCGTTCTCGATTATTTCAATCTAATTAAGGATTCGTTAAAACTCCCCTTTGTTTTAATCTTCCCAAAAATCAATATTAATGATTATTCAACTTTGGGAAATCATATCCTGTATTTAACTGGGTTAAAGAACCAATGTCATTTAAAACACGGCTCGCGATAAACCCAAAATTTCATTCCATTAATTATGGAATTTTCACGGAAATAGATCGATATATAATCGATATCAATTTCCGTATCTGACTAATAATATAAATGGAATACCGGTAAAGCCTTTTAAATTCCATATATATTAAAAGTCTTCCTCCACAGAAGCTCACTTCGATTATTACCAAATCGAATTCCATTCAACTCCAATATATTAAATTGGAAAACTTTACTTTGGAAAATTTCCATTAAATCTTAAAAAAAGATTTATAAATTCCAAATCACATTTCTTTGTTAATCGGGTTAAAGAACGAATGTCGTTTAAAACACAGTTCACAATAAACCCAATTCACATTCCATTTTATTCCAATTAAATATTAATTAACTGGAAACTCTAATAATTTTAATCGAAAGATTTATTCTTTTCACCTGGGGTTCAAGAACAATGTTACTGAAGACCCCATCCCCTCAGTCTCTAACCGTAAATTAGTAAGAGAACAATTCCCTAAGTATTAATCCCGAAGGCCGAAACCAACATCAGATCAATACCTAGGAAACCATTTAACTTAGCTACTCTCCAGTTAGTTACTAATTTTCTTAACTCCATTGGGTTTAAGAATAGTATTATTAAATATACCATTCACAACAAACCCAAAATCTCATTCCATTGTTAATCGGGTTAAAGAACAAGTGTTATCTAAAACACCGTTCACGATGAACCCAAAAACCAATTTCAATTTAATTCCAAATAGATGTTAATTAATTGGTAAACTTCATTTAATCTTAATAAAAAGATTTATATCTTTTCTCAATTGGGTTTAAGAATAGTGTTAATGAAGACACCGTTCACGACAAACCCAAAATCCAATTTGATATTAAATATAAAGCTCTGAATAGAAAATATATCGGCTTATATTCAATATCAAATTCTGAAACCAACAAATACCGTATTGGGAATAACGATATGTATATATCTTCCAAATTCCTCCACAATGTCCATATAATCACAGAATCCATTATCGAAATATTCCGAAGATAATTTTGATTCAAATCCATTCCAATTCATATATTGGAAGTTCTGGTTATATTAAAACCCCTCTCAATCCAATTTATTTATTTTAAAATAATTGGAATATAATTCTAGTTAATAACTAGTCCATTTCGAAAAAAATATAATTTTATCTTTTCAAATATGGAAATTTTCATCCCAATTCTTTCCAAATCATTTATTATGATTTTACACAAATTATTAATATTTTTAATAATTTTATCAAGGCCCGTACAATCGATTTCCATAAACGGTCATCGAACTGCACTTACAGTGACCTTTTCCAAATTTGATTTGCACATAATTCCAAATCCAACCGTTAGATTTCAAATCTCTTACATTCGTTGAAAAGCTCTTTTCGATACAAACCTAGCGGTTCCAGTTTTAGGAGAATCCGACAGTCGAATCTCTCGTAATGTCCATTCGAAGTCAATGGTCGAAATTCGCAAACTACCGCTGCGCGGCGCGTTCTATTCAGTCCATTAAATATATAATATATATATATATATATATATTTCTCGATTTCCATTTAAAACGTATTTTATAAATCTTTTTAAATTCATTTTCAAACCGATTTCAACTTCATTTCAAATCTCAAATCAAATTTGAACATCCCCTTATGAATTCGTTTTAAATTCATTTTAAAACAATTTCAATTACATTTCAAATTTCAAATCAAATTTGAATATTCCATATCATTTTAATATATAAAATGATAATATTTTAAAAATATCAAATTTTGAAATCACTTTTCGATATTCATTATAAAATGAATAAAATCGACAAACTTCCCGTTCATATTAAAATGGCGTTTAACTACTTAACACGACTTCACATTTCAATATTCACTGAATATTATTTTAAAATATTCGTTAATTCTGAACTGGAATTAGACACAGTCAATTACCACATAATTTTATTTATATGGATTTCATACACATGTACACAACAATAATCAAACACAACCAACCATCATCCAGAGTGCATTACACAACTGTATAAGCATTGAAAATAAATCAATAATGCTCAACGCAGCCTATCAACCCATCGATTGACATACCACTAATTATTGGGATAAATATCATCCCAATACCCGTGTGGGGTTTTCAAACAACAAACACTGGTTATTATTTGTGCAGTTGGGCGATGTGTAAAATTTATCGTCCCAATCAATATCAGATAAATGAGTGTATATAAACAGATCGTCTGATTTGTTTATGAATATTTATTTCAATACATGACTATTTCACATAGTTCATATATAAAATAAAAGTGATATTTTTATTGTTCAAATATTTTATTCCATACATGAATATTTTATACAGTTCATTTATACAATGAAAATGATATTTTTATTATTCAAATATTTTATTCATCACATGAATATTTTATTCACCATTTCGCAACACAATCACAATCAATTTCTACATCACAATAAAATCAAATAAGTCGTCCATGGTCTGTGGACGACGGGGAACAGTTCATATATGCAGTTATAAAATAAATAATTGTACAGAAATAATTTTAGTGAGAAGTTCAGACATTGGGATTCACTCCGTCAGTCTTTAATTGTCAATTACAGTACTGTTTGAGTTTGAATTTTCTTGAAATTCTAACGTGCTCCATTTCCATTCTGGTCAGTTCCATGTTGAAGTGTTCGTTGTTACGATCGCAACAGATCTGAAATCATTGATTTTGGACCTTGTATGAAGGAGATATTGCGATTACAGACTTTAATTACATAAACTAATAATTAAATAAATAATTAATATCCTTAATTACTTTCCCACCCTCTGATCCTTCTTCCTGAAATTGGTCGATACCCAGTAACCCAACCTTCACCGTGACCGCCCTTTGCGCGCGCCACCTGGGATCGCCGGCGACCCATCCACAACTGCCACAGTAAAGCCCGAGACCTACTCCACCAGCACCCCCCTATACAGACGAACTCGAAGTGGCTAAGGCGCTTGAAAGGGCCCACGAACAGTAGTACTTTAGACAAGAAATTCCCACATTCCAGGCCATTAAAATTAATCATGGCCGTTGAAGTTGTCCATCACCTTGAGCTTTTCAATTTGGTCTTTGGGGGATTTAAAATCATTGCGCAGATTTGAAGAATCGAGTGGAGGAATTTCTGGAAATTATGAGCGTTGATTAGGAGGGTGACGGCTCAGAACGTTTTGGAAAAGGAAAACTAGGGTTTGGCCCCTTTTTATAGATTTTGTTTTATATTATTTTAATATTCAATCCGTAAAATCCTTGTATAACATACTGAACTCCAAATCAAACCCAACGACTGTAGCCCGTAGCTAAATACCCTTATTCGGGACACAATGGAATATGTTTCATAAGCCAATTCGAACGTTTCGAAAAGTTTTTCTTTAAATTAAAATATAAATCTATATATAATGAATTTGAACGTACATTTTAATTTACCAGGGCCACATACTGACTCCAAAAATTCCAGAAAAATAAATCTAGCTATGTTTTAATGATACGGTCCTAACAAAACAAATTTCGTCGAATTTGGAGACCGTTTGAAAAACGGTCATTTTCCAGTTGATTAAATTCAAACTGAAATTACCAAACACGTTTAAATTCACTACGCTCACATATTGATTCCAAAAATTATGAAAATTGGAATCCAACAATAATTTGAAATTCCGGATCCAACAAAAGTGGTCTCGTCGAAAACGGAGGTCGTTTGCAAAATCGCTATTTTTAAGGGCTATATTTCCATAACGACTATTCTGAATTTTCAATTGGGCATAGCTTTTTATTTCGGCTATGAAATCTGGATTTTTCACATTTGTTGGAAAGATATTTTCAGACAGATTCAAATATTTCTGATTTCACTAAAATCCAGTTTATTTTGAATCTTGTACATTCATTTGAAATTTGAAATCGAATTTTCAAACTACCACGCCATTTTCAGTTCCTTTTATAATTAAAATAAATATTTATATTCTAACTTCGATTCAAATAAATATATACGTTCTAATTTTATTCAAAATAAATTTCTAGTCGTTATTATTTAAAATAAATCATTTTAAATATTCAAAAATTCATTAAAATTGCCAAAATAAAAATTTTAAATTGGTTCTGATTTTCCAGGTTGTTACATCCTCCTTCCCTCCCTCCTTCTCCAATTCGCGAACCCAAGCCTCCACCACGCCCAAACACGTTGCTCCGCCGCCTTTGGCCATCCGCCACCACCTCCGACCCCTCCCCCCTCCCCCGCGCGCCCTCAGCCTCTCTTCCGACCACCCCTCCGACGGTGAAACCCCCTAATACATTAAAAATCCGATTTTTAAATGTTTTCAGCTTTACAATTAACACCCTAGCCTCGTCGGACTCTGGCGCCTCTTCCCCAAGCTTCCTCCGCCACCAATAATCACAGTGAGTTTTTATTTATGTATTTTTAATTATTTACGTAATTAAAAATGTGATTTTTATGTGGACAATACGATAATAAAAAATGATTTTCTATAATATATAAAGTTATGATCTTTTAATATATAAAGATTTGATTTTTATTTATAAAAAGATTTGATTTTTAATTATACAAAGATATGATTTTTAATTATATAAAATTAGGATTTATATATATATATATATATATAGAAGTATTATAAAGATATGTTTTTTATATAAGCAAAGCATTATAAAAATATGATTTTTAGCATTATAAAAATATGGTTTTTATTATATGAATAACAGTATAAAAATGTGATTTTTATATATGTTGTAACGAAATAAAAAATCGATCTTTATATATATGATAGCTAGATAAAAATGTGATTTTTAATATAAATTGGGTGAAACCGATTACGTTGGAATTTCGGGAAAATCCAAACCATTCAGAAATTCAGAAATAAAACTGGCGTAGTGGATCACAAAAGTGAGAACTTCTCACTCTAATTTTATCTTCTAGTTAAATATATATACTAGGATGCAAACGGTGCTTAGAAGCACCCGACACCTTTGATTGAAACCATGTATGTTTGGTTGTTTGTTTTGATTGATAAATTGGTTGAATTTGATTTGGGATGTAAATTGAATTGATTAGAATTGGTATGTGTATAGCGCAAACCAGTATTAGGCGAGGGAAAAGGCTAGACCTTATTCCGGTTCTAGTATCGCGCCATTATGCTGCTAAAAATTTCAAAAATATGTTAGAACAATAAAAATATCATTTTTATTGTATAAATGAACCGTATAAAATATTTTATCGTTAAAAATATATTTTTTAACATGTATATAAATAAAATAAATATTCATTTACAAATCGAATGATTTGTTTATGTACACACATTTAACTGATATTGATTGGGATGATAAATTTTACACACCGTCCAACTGCACAAATACTATTCGGCATTGGTCGATTGAAACCCCACACGAGTGTTGGGATGATATTTGACGTACACTAATCCCAATTGTTTAGTAGTATGTCAATTGATTGGTTGACAGACTGTTGTAAGCGTTGATTACTTATATTCAATGCTTATGCAGTTGAGTAGTGCACTCTGGATGATCGATGATTGTGTAAAATTGTTGTTATATACATGTGTTGTATGAAATCCACATAAATAACATTGTATGGTAATTGACTGTGTCTGATTCCAATTCGGAAAGAATGAATATTTTAAATTAACAAATATTTTAAAATGATGAGTAATGAATATTTTAAAATAACTAATATTTTAGAATAATATTCAGTAATGGATCAAAATATGATTTTGATGTCCGATTTGGGATGGACACTAAAATATTGAAATATATGAAGCTGTGTTGATTAGATATGCGCCATTTTGACGTGAAACGATATTTATATCGATTTTATTCATTTTTATAATGAATATCGAAAAGAAAATGATTTCAAAATCTGATATTTTGAAAATATTATCATTTAATTGTTATAATGATAAGGAATATTCAATTTTGATTTAAAATTGAAAATGAAGTTGGAACCGTTGTAAAATGAATTTATAAATGATTTATAAAATATTTTTTAAATGGAAATCGATGAAATATACATAATATATATTATATAAATTTAATGGCCTGAACAGAACGCGCCGCGCTGTGGCCGTCAGCGAATTTCGACCATTGACTTCGAATTGATATTACGGGAGATCCGACCATCGGATTCTCCTAAAACCGGAACCGTTGGGTTCATATCTAAAAAAGCTTTCCTACGAATATAAGAGATTTGAAATCTAACAGTCGATTTGGAATTATGTTCAAATCAAATTTGGAAAAGGTCGCTGTAAGTGCAGTCCGATGACTGTTTATGGAAATCGACTAAAAGGGCCTTAATAAAATTATTAAAAATATTAATAATTTGTGTACAATCATAATAAATGATTTGGAAAGAGCTGAGATTAAAATTTCATATTTGAAAAGATAAAAATGTATTTTTATCAAAATGAACTAGTTATCAACTAGAATTATAATCCAACTATTTTTAAATAAATAAATTGGATTGAGAATAGGTTTTATTATAACCAGAATTTCCAATATATGAATTAGAGTGGATTTGAATGGAAATGATCTTCGGAATATTTCGATGTTGGATTTCGTGATTATATGGATATTGTTATGAAAATTTGGAAGATATATTTATATCGTTATTTCCAATACGATATTTGTTGGTTTCAGAATTTTATATTGAATATAAGCCGGTATAATTTCTATTCAGAGTCTTGTATTTAATATCAAATGGGATTTTGGATTTGTCGTGAATGGTGTCTTTATTAACACTGTTCTTAAACCCAGTTTAGAAAAGAATAAATCTTTTTATAAAAATTTAGAGAAGTTTTCCAGTTAATTAATATTTAATTGGAATTGAATGAAAGAATTGGATTTTTGGGTTTATTGTGAACGGTGTTTTAAATAATACTTGTTCTTTAACCCGATTAACCATGAAATGTGATTTGGAATTTATAAATCTTTTTATTAAGATTTAGCGGGAATTTTCCAAAGTAAAATTTTCCAATTTAATATATTAAATTGGAATTGAATGGAATTCGATTTGATAATAATCGAAGTGAGCTTCTGTGGAGGAAGACTATTAATATATATGGAATTTAAAAGGCTTGGTCGTTATTCTATTTATATTATTAGTCGGATACGGAAATAGATATCGATTATATATATTGATCTGTTTTTCGTGAAGATTCCATAATTAATGGAATGTGATTTGGGTTTATCGTGAACTATGTTTTAAATGATATTAGTTCTTTAACCCAGTTAAAGACAGGATTACATGTCTAACATTGTTTTTCGAACTATATGGTTGATCTCTGCTAAATATATGTCTGTTTGGTGGTGGAGAATATGTTCTCTTGCTTAACACCCTTCTCCAAGACGTACGAGCTTAGAGGTTATATATAGGCAGAAATCTATAGTATGGTGTAGATTGTCGATGTGGAATGTTTGATTTTCCAAAGTTAAATAATCATTACTATTGATTTTTGGGAAGATTAAAACCAAGTGGAGTTTTAATGAATCTTTAATTAGATTGACATGCGAATGTGATAATTAAAATTATCACATTTGGAAAATGATCGAGAGTGGAGTATCACCAGTTTTGCTCCAAGCGATAGTTAAATATTTAATTAGATTTGAACGGGAAATGGTAATTTACCGATAACACCGTAGTGTTAGATATAGAGTATTACCAGTTTTGCTCCATGGGATGAATAGGTTGGGATTGGGAAATTAAACAAATGATTACTTCTGTAAGGTGCGCTAATCCCAACTAGTTTGGATAAACCTTAATTTGGTTCGAATTGATATCCAAAGGAAGATTAAAGAATAAATTTAAAGAATTTATCTTTGATAAAATTAATGGGAACCTTTCCCAAAGTATAAGAATATTTGAATAAAAGAATATTCCAGATTGGAATGAGGCGTATGTTGTGTTTTTATAGCACTTATTTATTATATACGCGAGTTATTCGGAAAGGCCGGGTTTATACCCATTCTAAATAACTGATTCGACGATAAGTCGACGTTGAAGACGGTGGTTGAAGACCGGAGGTCTTCACATCGTTTGGATGATTACTGATGTCTTGATTGGGTTGTACACCCAATACGAGGTAATAAGTGGTGACCATCCATACGTATTTGGAAATCGACTGGATATGCGAGGACCTCTCTCCTGTATTGGACATATGGGACGAGGAATAAGGTGCCTCCGGTTTCGTTGAGCCCCAGAACGAACTATTAAATGGATGTGTGACTGACATTGGATTTTATTCTGTGTTAATTGATCTCTATTAAATATATATCTGTTTGGTAGCAGAGAATTTATTCTCTTGCTTAACACCCTTCTCTGAGACGTACGAGCTCAGAGGTTATATATTGATAGACATTAGTTGCATGGCGTAAATTGTCAGCGGGGCATACAGAAATGCAGTGATTAAGGCTTCTATTGAAAAGCAGTGCCTTAAAGGGCATAGCTTTGTGTATAGCGTTAATTCGCGAGCCTCACATCTCGGTATGAGTCAAAAACGAGACCAGAGACGTAGGGAGGACATGACGTTTCTTTCTAGCTATGGGTGGTGTCATGGTATGGAGCTAGACATTTATATATTTTTACCCATGTGGATGATGGATAGCGAGGTGCCTCGGATATATCGGTTACTACGGAGCTGATGGATAGGTCCTATAGAACCTGGAAACGTGTGTTCAGGAATTGGAAATCCTCATACGTAAGAGAGGTCCGACCCTGCAGGTACCAGGGTTCCTTGCTAGGAATCCTAAGGCATTTACTAGAGTGTTTCGAAGCCGGTGAGGATGATCCCTTGCCTCGACTCATGACGGAAATCCAATTTCCAATACATGACATTTCAGCTTTAGTTGTAAACCTGTATGACGACATAGTAGCATGGGATACTATGTTGTCTATAATTGATACATTTATATTTTAAGTTGTTTGATACACTATGCACTTATAGTAATATCAAAATGAATTGTTTTAAATGTACCAAGCATGTTTGGCTATTATAAGGGTAAAACTCTATCCTCCGGCTTGCGTTGCATTGTGTAATGGGACCTGAGTCTTATAATAGCTTCATTTTTTCAAAAAACATTGCGCTGTTTTTTTTATGCACTGGTATTCTTGGGAGGAAACCCATTCTGTGTTATACGGTGTGGTCCTTTGTCTAATAATAGCTTCATTTTTCCAAAAAACATTGCGCTGTTTGTTTTAACCTAAACTCTGGGTGCCCCTATTTTCCATACGAGCAACTAGGAGCTTTGGTTTTGCAGAAATTATATTCACAAGATCCTGGTTTACAACTGGAGCTATATTTGGAACGCTCTATATCTGTGTATTTCTTACAATCGTGTTATGTATTATTTTTCTGCTGCTATGTATTTAAATGTAATTTGAATCTCTGATATTTGCCAAATGTATATTATTTATTCATACTCTATTATATTCTTGTACTCTGATGTAATTGTTGTAATAAGCAATGAAATGTTCTTCTGTTTGTGTTCTGATTTGTCGTGTTCTCAATTCAATCCGGGCTTTCCCTTACGGGCAAGTTTGGGTCGTTTCAAATATATTAAATATTTGTCTGCCAAAAATACAGAATGTTACATATAGTGTCCAACTTTACCATAGTTGAAGCAAGCGTTCTTCCTTTTTCGGCAATCTTTGACCAAATGACCCAAGCGCTTACAACCATGACATTTTTTAGAGGAATTACCTACTCGCGATGGTGGAGGAACAACGGCTGCAGTTGGAAGAGTGACGTCTCCTTGGCTCCTAGTAGGTGTTGTAGCCTTAAGACACCTACGGAACCAATCCGGTACTTGAACATCCTCAGGAATATTCGGTTCCCCAGACATGCGGAAACGAAAAGGAAGAAGAATTCAAATAGAGAATCGAGAGATAATTTATATGTCTTTGATCAATATGTTTTTCAAAACAGAGTTTTCTTTTGAAATTGCTTTCTTTTAAAACCTTTTGAAAATAATTTTCAAATCCTTTTTATCTGATCTGGTAACTTTCAGCTCTGATACCAAATGTGACACCCCACGTCCGTTAATGTCACTCTTTAACAGAATGCATTACGTTTCGTGAAGCGTTATAGGTAAACAGAAACAGAAACATTACAAGGCAGATATAAAATAACAGTGGAATTTAAAACTTTATTTAAAGTATAGAAAACATCGTGGTCCATATTAAGTTACAACATAAGTTTGAAGTACAGAAAACCCCTTACGTCAAATTAAAGTATATGTCTTATACTAAAATCATCGAAGTACAGTAATATAAAAGCATAGTCCCCAAAAAGAGTCATATCAGAGTAGATAGGAAATCAAAGCAGTACATTTAAGCAGCTCCAAGCAGAACGAAAGAGAGAATCCTAATCAAGCCTAAGTATTCCCACCATGAGAACCTGGGGGGAAAAGGAAGATAGAGAAAAGGAAACAAAATGGGTTAGACATAAAGTCTGGCGAGTCTAGTTACTTTTAGCATATAAATAAGTAAAAGCATCATGACAGGTATATAAACTGGATGAGAGAGATAACAGTATCATAAGACAGGCATAACAGACTGAGCAGAATAAACAGAACAGAATATATTGCGCTTCTCAAGTACTTTTCTCTCTACACCCGTACTAGTATAACCGAAACAGAATGATCCCAACAGAAACAGATGGTAGACTTAGGTGTACTTCTAGTGACGGGTTTTACCCCCAACGATAATAATGGGTAGCCCAACAGAAATGACAGGTGTTACCCCCAACGATAGTAATAGTCTCCTAAACAAGAAAGGCTAGATGTACCCTAATTACTACCCCAATCGATCGGCTCCCTATTCTGTAGATACCCTGTGCTTGCCCCACAATAGGATGTATCACTTCGTAAAGTGGCAACCCCTTTTTGTTTGAGAGGCACAACCATATCTACTGGTGCTATAACGTCTTATTGTCCCAAGCAAGCAAATTCATGCACGCACATAAGTCCGAAGAAATGCGCCATCAGACACCCCCACTCAGAAGAACTTCTTATAATCAGCTCAGTAAGTGTACCCTGACCCCTACCTAGTTCGGGGTTGCCCTTTTGATACCAAGATGGGTTACTGACTGATACAGGTCCTACGCAACAGATGATACAAGCTATCCCCTAGGCTTACATCCCCACTACTAGGATTTATACAGGTTATGCCTAACATATTAACAAGCCTGCATAACCCCACCATATAAAACAGGTTAAGTTTGTCGGGTTTATATAACCCACCCCCACAGATTTAACAGATTTACTTAACCCCTTATTGATTCAAGCAAGTTTATTTAACCCTTACACAATTTTGACAGGTTCGTATAACCCCCATAGATTTAAACTGGTTAAGTATTACAGGTTAACAGGTTATTGTCATTTTTCCATTCATGTCTGTTAATGCACTAGACCTCTCACATTAACTCGACCACTTGTGGATGTTGGATATGCCGGGCGGTTCCAGGCAGACTTGTACCACAAGTCGGACTTAACCTCATGTCTTAGCACCATCACATATACACTTACGCACTAGATCCCTCACATTAGATTAACACCTTGTGGATGCTGGATTTGCCGGCAGGTTATGGGTAGACTTCTATCACAAGCGTAATCTAACCTCGTGTCTAAGTGCGATTACAGTTTCCATTTACTGTAAATTTAGGCATGTTCATTCTTAAACAATGGTTCATGTTTATTACAGGTTTTTCATGCCCTTACCCTCAAGTCATAAATCATTATGTACGATATGCCCAAATTAAAGTCTTAGAACACGGTAAGATTACTCCCCCCAATCCCAATCATGTTTTACAGTACAAGTTATTCCCCAATTTATCATTCCCAACCATTCCCAATTTCGTTCATTCGCATGTTTCAGCGATAAGCCTAGGCTCAAAGGTAGCCTGGCTATAACAATATAAAGGGAAGGAGGAAGAGAACAGAAATGGCATAATAATAAAATAGACATATGATAACAAAAATAGGCATACTAACAGAATAAGCATATGGTGTCAAAAATGGGCATAATGACAGAATAGGCATAATAGAGATAGGCATGTAAGAACTAAACAGAGGATCAATGTACAAGTAATTTCAGATTTGTTTAGTTATGATTCTGGCTATTAACAGGCACAGGTTCAGATCCAAACTTATAAACATGTCAGGATTGCTTACTAAATGTTTATATCTAAAAGCAACATAAACTCACTGTGACTAGAGCTAAAGAACAGAGAAATGATTGTTGATGTTGTAGCAGAGATTCTTCTATATGTATAAGTTGTTGTTGCAGAAGAATAGGCTAATTCAATCTAAGTTGAGGCTACACCTCATTGTCTCCATTGTTTTTGACGAATAAAACAATAGAAACGAGGTCCTGTTTATAGCCTATGGTCAACGAATCTGGTTAAGAAATAAGTCCTGGTTCACAGAATGGATCTGCCCCAGATCCGGGTGGGGTTAACAATGGGGTCGACCCTAGGATCGACACCCCCTTGTAAGGGTCGACCCATGGGGCATGGGGTCGACCTCTAACGGGCCGATTTCCCTCCCTTTCCCGCTCTTCGATTTTGATTTTCTGAACTTTATTATATATATATTTTGCTTGTATATACAAACTTTAAACCTTTATAACTTCTACATATAATGTCCGTTTTACGCAAACTTGGAGTCTATCTTAAGCAGAATTTCGAGACGAACACAGTGGCGCAGTCTGTTTTACTTAATTCCTAGTATTTAATTAAGTATTCTTTAGTTTATCATTATTGTGTTCTTTAAAATTACCAGGTGTTACAATAATGCTATCGTTATAATCAATATTTTTTGTAAATGAAATGGATTCGTAAAATGAATCCAAGAGTTGCATAAGAAATGATTTGATAAGAAATAAGGAAATGGAATTAAGGAAATCAGAAACTGATTGGAAATTAGTTAATTTGAATAACTTTCCGAGTATCGATCTGATGTTGGTTTCGGCCTTCGGGGTTAATACTTAGGGGGTTGTTCTCTTACTAGTTTACAGTTGGAGACTAATGGATGTAGTAAAGTTAAGATGCATGAATAAGAATTGGAAATGTTTTCCGATGTTAATGAGAAATATTTTCTGAAATATAAAAAATAAATAGTATAAAATAGATGGAGATATTTTCCAAGAATCGTGAGAAAATAAACGAGTTAGAGAAATATTTGGTAAAGATACTAAAAGGAAATTCGGAATGAATAATTATTGATAAATTAATTAAAGGGGATCAGGGTTGTTTGATGGTTGATCGATATAATTTCCATTTAGAAATTAGATCAGTGTTGGTATGGATGTTTCCTTTGATAGTTAAATCCCTGGCTATCAAAGTTTTGACCATTTTTCTGTTGTCGATACAGAGAGACTGGGATCATATCTAATATCTGAAAACCACTCCCTATGGACATTAGCGTTATGAATCAAATATGATAAAGATAATTAAAGACATCATTTATGCAAGGGTTAATCTGGCGATCCTAGGTAGAAATTGCCTAAGATGGATCTACAGAATAGTGCCTTCGGTTTATCCAGTCCTAGGACAATGTGTATAGACGAATGTCTGACAGAATATATCTAATAGATCGCGTAAGTTGATCTCTTCAAACTTATTCACGTTTGGTGGCGGAGAAATTCGTTTCTCTTAGCTTTATACCGGTAATATTTTTAGGGAAATCAATTTGTGATTTGGTGGGTATGACGATGTGATATTCAAAATAAACGAAGATGTGATCTGTTTAAGGGTACGTTATGACCTCAAGCCTCATCAACCGGGAAATGGCAAAAATCGGGGAGGTAGCATGGTTAAGTGGGTCGCACCCAATTAGGGTATATTGTCACCATCTAGAGAATATTCATATTTGTTACTTCTTTCATTTCTGTATCTCCCGGGAATAGTTATGTTGGTATACCAACCGTTAGGTGATAATATATTCGGAATGTTCAAGCGTAATGAATGGCCGGTCAAGTGTCGTTGAGTTGCAAGATATTCTTGTTGAACTCTAATGTATCCCCTCTAGAGGACACTGATCGGGAGGTGGTTTCATACATTGTCATTGTTGGAAATCCATTCTCCAATAAGAGCCCACAGTTTTGATTGTATATTATATATATAGAAAATGCAAGCGTTCTGCTAGATTGTTATTTACTTGATTTAGACACTATTATAAATCAGAAAAGTATTAATTTTAAGAAATGTTTTGGATTATTGTAAGGTAAAAATCATCCGTGTTTACGTGTGGATCGGTCTTACGATTATCTTTTCTTTTGAAAAGGATTTTGAAAAGTTAAACCGCATGGTTGGAGTTTACTCACACCAGTCTCATGACTGGCCCAGAGTTTATTTTGTTTTGTTTTTCCCTAAACTCTTGGGTGCCCAAATTTGTACGGACAGTCTAGTAGTCAGGATTTTACAGATATTTGGAGGAGCTTGGAGCAGGAGGCTTCAATGTTATATATATATAGTTTATTTCTACCGTTATATACATATAATGTACTCTGATGATATATGTAAGTACAAATACATTTTTGTATTTCAAAGTTATGTTATATATTATATTTTATTCGCTCCGCTATGAGATTCGTGTTTACTCACTACAACAAAAATACCATATTACAACTGTCACAAAATGCAAGTTGTAATAATGGTTTTTCACAACTATCATTTCCTAAAAGTTGTAATAAACATATTTCTAACAACTTTTTTATTTTGCCAGTTGTAATATATGTCTATTACAACCTTTCTTTTCATCAGTTGTAATAGATGCATATTTTTAACAACACTTTTTCTTTACCAAATGTCTATCACAACCTTTTACTTTTAAGTAATAATTAATAAAAGCTTAATATTAAATTATAATCACTGTTAAATGATAATAATTACTTTTAAATATTAAATAACTAATATTGACAACTAACATTAAATAATTAATAATGGATATAACAATAGGTAATAAATTGTATTAATAATTTTAAATATGAAACGACTAATAAATAGTTAATAACTTGTAATATATACAAAGTAATTAACCTTTAATAATTAATATTCAATTATAACTAAGAAGAAATAAGTACTAGCTAATAATAGCTATTATTATAAGTAATATTTAATATTTGAATAAAGTATAATTTTCAAGAAACTCATATTATATTTAATACAATTTTAACTTATTAATTTTGATTTTATAAGTGGTAGTGCTAGAACGATCGCAAAAATTACGGTGAAAATCAACATATTTGCAAATAGGCGGTAGAAAATCAACGCAAATCGCGGATGGGCCTGTACACGCCGCATTTTCGCATTTTCTGACTTATCAATTTTCAGTTGTCATAACATTTTCGTTTTATAAATTTAGGTGAAATTTTAGTTTTAAGCTTTAACTAATCAAAAACCGACACTACCTTATGAGAAAAACCGGTTGTCCGTGTTCATGCAACGTATGAAATTCAGGCGGGAGCGGTGAAATTCTGGCTCCAAGGAGCTCACGTGTTTTATATCTCCTCTTTTATGTTGTCCGTGTTTTATATCTCCTCCGCCCTTCCCTTCTCTCCAAATCTAATTTTCTTCTGACCTTTTCTTTCCATTCGCGCTCCAATAATCGTATTTCACTTCTTTCCTACCATCCTCACACTACCACCTTCTCCTTTCTCCATGACCTCCTCATCGTGGCTATCTCGAGCCGCTCATATTTTCTGTCCACCACCAGATCTAAGCGTGACTTCAATGTCTCGTCCCAACCACCAGACCTCGCTTCGGCCTTGCCTGCAAACGTTGCTACGCTCGCTGATTTTCCCACTTTGGATTCTTCTCTTTCGAGTAAATTCTACAACCCTAGTTGCTCTATCCATTCACAACTGATTCTTCATATTATTGGATCTGAACGGCACTGCTAGTGTATTCGATTTACTGTGGGTAAAAACTAATCTCTTGTCTCAACCGATTTGGGGTGATTATTTCTGTTTATAGCACGTTGAATACTATGTTACTTAGTTATGAGCTTGTTGAATTTTACCGATGATTTTGTTTTTATGGTTAACCTGACTACCATTGGAAAATTTGATTTACATCTTGCCTAGTGTAAACTATACTGTATAATTACGGCCTAATGTGGTTCTGCTGTCGATTTTCTTGGGGCTTCCTGATTTCAATAACAGATCTTTGTTTAACTATAAAGCTGAATTTCACTGTTTGAATCAATGCTTAGAAGATCCATGAATTAGTGAAGTCATCTGATAACAAAGTTCTGATTATAGTTTTGGACATAAACTGGTTTGTCTTCCATTTATAATTGCTGATTTTCAAGAAATTGGGGATTGTCGATGCTATTTCAATTTGTCTTCTGAGCATGTTTCACAAGTTGAGATTTGACATTAATTTTACAATTTACAATTTGTTAAAAAGGATGATGGTTGATATCTGAATGATGTATTATCCAGATTTTGGCACCTGTTATCGTTTGGTTGTTGGAGATATACCTAGTAAAATAATTTGGATGCTGCTAAAAGCATCTAGATTTGTTCTTCCTAATACTATGAGTCGTATTAGGAAGTGCAAAACTGGTTGCCTTTAGTTTTACATGGTGGTGCAATGCTAAAAGCACCCAGTTTTACACTTCCTAATGCCACTCATGGTATTAGGAAGAAAAAATCTGGGTGCTTTTAGCAATACATAATAATTATATATAACTAATGACTTCTAAGTTCTACTTTTCAAATTCGCATGTACTCTTTTATTGTTTCTAAAGGAGTATCAGGAAGTTGGATAATCTGTGGAACAACATAGTACATATTTGCATAATCTGTGGAGTACTAGTGGTGCAAGAGTAACATACTTTTGGCTTATGGCACATGAGCAAAAGACATGCAGCAAGTTGGATGCCTCTTCAGGCTCTGAAGATGACGTAACCGTGGGTCTAGTTTATTTTAGTTAGCATTTACCGTGGGTCTAGTTTATTTTAGTTAGCATTTATTTTATACTTGTCTTTTGATTTATGTATCTTTTGAATTTCGCATTTCTATATCAGTTTACTCGTGCTTTGTAGTTTTACTTTGTAAGTTAATAAAAGGATTTCAATTTCAATATATATATATATATATATATATATATATATATATATATATATATAAATCAAAATGACACTATAGCAGATCTTGGTTCTTTTATATATGTTTTGAGTGCATATAATTGTCTTTAGAGTGGCTCATCAAACGTATAATGCACCTCAAAGCATTGTTGCAAAGCATGATTAAGACATAACTCCATCCACTTCCATTTGCAGATATATTTATATAGAGGTCATGCATTGTTTTCAAGTTCTGTCGGTGACTTGAATATGATGCCTCCTGGTGATGCCAACAAGCAAGTAAAAAATGATGCAGTTAAAGCATTTAGCTAATGATGCAATGTTTTCTCACCTAATGGGTACTATTTAGCATCTGCAAGCGAAGACAACACATGTAGAATATGGGACTTAAAAAAGAGAAGTGTGAGTATACTACACCAGCACATTTAAATAACTTTACATTTCATCTAGTATTGTTTATGTTGACATAAAGAGCCATTTCTGATTAAATACCATCCATCCAATTTTAATTAATTTGATAAAATAATATTCATGTTAAGTTTTTAAATTACATTACTCATATGTTGATAATACCATGTTCATTACTCAGTAGTGTTGGACATGGTTGTTGCAGATGTTGCCTACGTGTAAAGTGCAACTATCACAATTGCACGATATGATCAGTTATTAGTAGTTGGATTATGATGATATAGGAGACAAATTATAAACATTTGATTTCTCATTTAAAAAAAAAAAAAATCAGGTTTGTATGTTTGAGACCTGTTGAAGTTACTCGACTTGAGAGACCTGGACCTGACGTGAATGACACAGGAGAAACAATTTAAATTCCAGTACTCATATGTATGTATTTTGCAATGGTTATGTTTTTTTTGTAAGGTTTAGTTGGTGATGTGAATGACTATTGATTGTTTTGTTGGGTATATATGTATTGTGTTTTGTCAGTGTATCATGTAAAAAAATGATGAGTGTATGAAAAAGCTAATATATTGTTTTGGTTTATATTTTGAGTTTATTTGATATTTTTATTTTTGTAGATAATATGTTCTAGAAA
This sequence comes from Allium sativum, assembly GCA_030737875.1. Taxonomy (NCBI): domain Eukaryota; kingdom Viridiplantae; phylum Streptophyta; class Magnoliopsida; order Asparagales; family Amaryllidaceae; genus Allium; species Allium sativum. The sequence goes on along the minus strand of CM060918.1, from coordinate 616,567,477 downwards.
GAATTCTTTTGTTAGTAATATGTATATAATTTGTGGATATATTACAATTGTAAAATAATAGCTGTAATAAAATATATTATAACTAATTGTAAATAGTTGTAAAAATTATAACAATAACGCTGCATAACAGTTGCAATAAAGTTTATAACAACGGTGAAAAACAGTTGTAAAATATACATATCACAACGGTGCAAAACAGTTGTAAAAGATTTTGGTTTCTTACAACTTCTTAATATACGACGGTTAGCCCATCGTTGTAATATGGTCAATTTGTTGTAGTGACTGTTTATGTTGTGTTCTGGTCTTCTTATTCTATTCTAACTTTCTTTCTTTCTATTTCTCACCCTCTAACTTCTTTTTATTAATGATCGGGTATTTCCACTGCTTGAATAGTCAACATGGTGATTTATTTTGATTTTCGGGATCGAAAATCTTACGTTCATTACAGTGTTATCAGGGTTGTTTGCTGGCGTAATTTGGGAGATGCATGATAAAGGGTTCTCGCTTAGCGATTTGGTGGCGAACGGGAGACTCTTACCCCTACATGTCCCTCGAAAATAACAGAAGGTTGGTTGAGTCGTGAGGCTGGCCGTAAAAGCAGTTATGAGGTACCTCTGTAGTGCCACGCTAGGAGGTTAGCCCAGTGGTTGATGGTTACAAAGCCTAGACACATTACAACGGTATCAGAGTTGAAGTTTAAGTAATTACCTTGGCTCTGTGGCGTAATTCAGTAGAGATGGGGTTAGTAATACTCCAGATTGAGTTGAGTTATATATACGAGAGTGCGTATTTGTAGATTATATAAAAGTGATTTTTATATTATGGAGATTTGTTGGTTGAGTGACTTATGAATTCCGGTCGATGGTGGAGCAGCACAACGTCGATAGAGATTTTTAAACACTCGAATACGATGAAACGACATAATATGTTTTAAAAAGAGGGTAAATGAATTAATTTTACCCAAAATATATTTGATATAAAAGAACTATATATCTTGGAATTATTATAGTATAGGATATGTTGGTTGTTATTATAATCGAATAAGATGATAAATTGAGATGGTTATAAATAACCAATCAGAATTCGTATTAATATAATATATAAATCAGATGAATTAAATCTGAATTTAAAACAGATTTGGAATTAAAATTCTAGAATTTGGAAAAGTGTTTGGAAATGAATTTTGGACTAAAAATATGGAAATTTTAAGATATTGGTTGAATTTGGAAATGTTTTCTAAGCATGTTAAAGATATATTTGAAGTAATTTCAAAAAGAAAGTGTTTAAAAATGGTATAGTATCGAACTCACTTCAATCGCAGGAAAATAATTCCGATGGTGATCCGAACATCATCGGTGCTCATTTTCGAGTTTCTAAGTGACGGATTACTACCAAAGATTTTTTTGAATTGTTTTATGGAAAAAAGTTGTTCAGAAATTCAAATGTTTTGAATTGCTATTATTATATGTAAATATATATGATTTCAAACTGATTTCAAATAAAAACCCACGAATTTGAATTATGAATTTAAATTTGACTTGTGAAGTTAAATCAATTGAAATGGTAAAATTGAATGAATAAATAAGAATTTAATTTAAACTAAGTTAAATAAAAAGAGATTGAATTAGAGATAATCTGGAATGAAATTGGATTATTGAGTAAGAATTTGAAATTGAGGGTAGAACTGGAGTTGAAATGGAATTTGGCTTCGATATAAGAAAATGATTTGGATTTGAGGAGAAATTGATTGGAGATGGGAATACGTTTGTATATGCTGAATTGATAGCAAATAGAAGAGATAGAGTTGAATACCCCACAAAAAGGTACAAGTTATATTTTATATGAGTACGAGATTTTTATGGGCTTGTTTGGCAAGCCGCTTGACTATTTGATTTTCTTTTGAATTGAAGAAAGCCTAGAGAGGCGAGTTGTAGTTGTACCGATTGAGCCATGCAAAGGAGACGCTGGCGAAAATTTTCAGAAAATTCAAGTGTTAGAAATTTTTTGGAATTTTTCGAAATATTCGTTGGTAGGGATAAATTAATATTTTAAATTAATTAATTCAGTTAAAAATGAAATTAAGAAGTAAAATTAAATATTTTTAACTAGTAGTTAATAGAGTTTGTAACATTTTTCCGGCTTATTAATTTCGGGGACGAAATTCTTTTAAGGGTGAAGAAATGTAACATCCCAGATTTTTCACAATTTAATAATTAATTTATTTAAACTATTTTAAACTTGTGGTTTAATAATTTAAATGGTTTGAATTCAAATATTTTGAATATTTAATTAATATAAATAATGGAGTGATAAAATTTAATTACGGAATAGTCAAAAATCATGAATTTGCAATATTGTGTAAATTGGATAATATTAAGATATTTTATTGAATTTATATTCGAATTTGAACTACGAATGTATTTATACAAACGATGATTAAACGTATTAATTATAATATAATTCAAAACGAGCTCGTAATGTCGCGGTAGTTCGTAATATTGAGTTTTGAACTTCAATTGAATGTACATAATCCGTTTTAAGTCGGAATTCTGTGAAACGAGAAACATTTGAATCTATTTAGTTAAAATTTTCTAATGGAAGAGAAAAATGAAGATTTCGTCTGATATATTGTGAGTTATGTTCAGATCAAATTTTCAAATAGTCGCTATGGAATCGTTTATAAACCATAACGATTTATTTAATATAATTAACTATTTGTTTTGAATTTGGACAAGATTTTTGAGACGTATTATTAATTTTATTTATAGAATTTTCCTATAATTTTAGTTTTTCTGGCAACTTTTTATTTTAACATATTTTGCACCTTAAATCAGCACTTTGGGATTTCAAAGAATAAGTTAATTTGTCTCTTTTATAATATTTTTGAGATCGTGGAACAATGCTCGACACAAAGATATTTTTATTTTTGTCAATAGCAGTCCTTAAAAAGATAAAACTCTGTGTAGCACGGTACCCTAAAAATCTAACATATATGTATATATATTATAAAATACTGTGCAAACTCAATGATATTTAGTCAGTGTTACAATTTAATGCTCCTTGCTAACCTATGTTGTAACTTCTCTGTAATGACGCGATTTTCGATGCCTCGAAAGTTGTGTCATTATTGAAAGAATTTAGAAGATGAGATAGAAAAGATAGAACTAATAGAATAGAAGAATAAGAAAAACATCAGAATCACACAGCGGAATTTCACAAAATACTTGATATATTACATAACAGGGTTTGATACATCATAGTACATCATCATAATACATTACCATAGTACAACAACATAATTATACATCATGACTAGGATAATACAGATATTCAAACTGGATACACAGATATGGATATGCTACTAGACTGGTCTTGAACTTGAACTTCATAGGTTTCCACTTGCCTACTTGAATTACTTGTCTACTCATAATAAATATTATAAGTACCCAAGAGTTTAGGAAAACACAGAAAATAAACTCCGTGTCAGTCAGGGGACTGGTGTGAGTAAGCACAGTTAAATAGATTAGAAAACAGGGAATAAGGTTCTTCACATTGGACACATTCATTTAACTTTAGAAATCTTTAGACCAATCCATAACTAATATATGGATGATGACCCAATTATCTTGATATCAAAACTTTTGATATTATGATAATTTTTATCAAATAAATAATCATCTAGTGAAACGTTTGCATCTCACGTTCACGTATATAGTATAAAATCTAAAACCACAGAGCGCTTATTGGAGATCAAATTCCAATAGATAAGTAGGGGAGCACCTGCCGATCAGTGTACTCTAGAGACGATACACTGGGGTTCAACAAGAACGTCTTGCAATCCGGCCTCACATGATCGTCCACTCATTTAGCTTAAGCGTAACGAATATATTACCACCTCCATGGTTGGGATCAACAACCCCTACTGAATGCTGCAGCAGTAAAAAAGAGATGAGAAAACAAAAGGAATTTCTCTAGATGGTGATAATACACCCTGCTTGGGTATGACCCAACTAGCCATGCTGTCTTGCCCGATTTTTTGTCGTTTCCTGGTTGTGAGGTTTGAAGTCACGTTTATCTTCTTGATAGATTATATCTTCAATTACTTTGAATGCCACATCGTCATATCTGTCAGAACACTCATTCGATTTTCCAAATATATTGCGGGCAATAAAGCTAAGAGAAACGAATTTCTCCGCCAACAACGTAATATACGTAAATTCGATGTGTAGAATCTAATAGATATACATTGTCAGACACCCGTCCATTCTTGTTTGTCCTGGGATTGAACCGACCGATAGTACTATTTAAAATAGTCCTTGCATATCTCCGTCTTCAATATTTCTGACATGTGTCGTATTATTCGAGTCGAAGTGGAATATTTATTCCGGACTCTTCGAAACGATGTACGAAATGTCTTTTACAATCGATAAATAATTATCGGCCTATCATGATTACATTTCAGTTTACACATTCTTTATTTTCAAACAAACAGTACATGTTTACATTGTTCATATCTAGATAATTTAATTATCCTTATAAATGAACAGTTAAAGTGTGTGCATCGCACACGGTATTTTATTCAGTTTTGATCATCATTTAGAAATGAACAGATAAAGCGTGTGTGTCGCACACGGTATTGTACTTCGTTTGTTGACTATGTGTATACGGTGTTTAATACTCTAGTTGTTCTTATAATTTATTTTATTACTTCTAATTTATCATAAATAAATTAAATTAATAATTTATTTTAATTATCCCTTTTATATTTATATTTTCAAAACTCGTCAATCTTTAACAGTCGAGCTCCTGTACTTCGATCTTCTGCTGTTGTCTTCCTTCCACTTGCCTATGATATTTAAATAAAAATTCTCTTTTTATTTATCTATTTATTTTCTTCTTTATTCTATTTTATTTTTATTTTAATTAAAACTGATTTTAATTAAAAACTTCGTTCAAAATTCCATTTTCTAGTGTATTGGTCAAAGTACCACATCGGAAGTGCCACATTTTGAAATCACCATGTTGCGCATGTGAAACCGCCTCCAAACACCACGCTCCAGGCTCATGCCAATTTCTTATCCAAAGTACCATGTTATCAAAATACCACCCCCTCCACACTCGTCCATTCATTCAAAAAACCCGTGCCATCTTCGTTTACCAAAATACCCTCGGTACTTGCCAGGTACCAAAGTACCACCCTCGAAAATACCATGCGCTCCTGCTAAAATTAATGTTTGCACTCACGTTTCCTTGCCCTGGTACTTTAGAACAAACATCTTCTTCTTCACCACCGAATGCACCGTTGTGCACGTGCACACCGCCTCCTGCCACCATGAGGACGCCACACCCTTCCAGACCAGTCAGATCACCTCTTCAGATCATCATCGACCTCTTCGCCAAACGCCAGAACCCTTCCTCCTCAAAAAACACCCTTCATCACCATTTGTATCGAATAAGGTAGCTCCAAGTCATTCTACATCCACCTTTTCCAGTCAACTCCGTCCACCGAAAGTGCCAGCGCCACCTCTCATCGATTTCCCACCCTCACGAGCTCCTCCACGTCAAGCCTCATCCCACTCGATCAAGTGGGGACCCCACACTATGCATCCAAAACCCGTGTACCCAAAAACAAACTAGAACCTAAATCAAAACCAAACTCCTAACTTATTCATTTGAAAAATTATTTTATATTTTTCTTATGATTCTAGGTCACTCACTCTCCTCCAGATCGAACCGCATCGCCACTGATCAAGGAGGTCGCCAGAAAAAGCCCAATTTCCGTTTTCTGATGAACAGAGGAATTCTCGACACCCATAGTATTAAAAATTAAGATATCACTCTTAAAATTCATGATTTAATGATGCTAACACATTCACAAGCCTGAATTGGTCTATTTCGATGTTTTGATTTCAAGATTAGAAACTTCTTTCAGTATGTTTGCTGATATATGTATAATATAAGGTATGTTGAAAGTGTTTCAATACACACTAGCATACATTCATTTAAAAACCTATAATTCTTCGATACTTATCTATAAGTTTCATGGATATATATTGCACCCAAGTTTCTAACTTACTGAAGCAAATTCAAATGGTTTTAACAGAGACAGTATAGCTCCTGTGTTTCTTTGTTCATATATACGTAGTTTGATTCCATTTCATATATTAGTTGAAGTATATATATATATCTCCTAAAATAGACACTAGTTTCTTGCATCTAAATTAGTCTAGTGTGTATGTATTTCACAGGAACAAGGTGCTCCTACTGATTTTAGCTTCTAAACAGGATACCAGTATTATTGTGATAAACATAAACATATATGATACCATTACTTAGCATAGTTTAATAGGGAACATATGAGAACATCTATTTAACAATAAGATGGTATTTAGGTATGAATAAACATTAGTATATCTGGATGGTTGCAAAACAAACAAGCATAGTTATACAGCAGTTTAGTGTTCAAGACTTTTAGCATATGATCATACATTGTTTAACATTTCATTTTGACATTAACTAAAGTAAAAACTGTAACAAAATGAGGATCTAATTTACTCACATTGAATGCTTTCCAGTTCCTGATCGTCCACTTCAGTATTTAGTTTTTAACTTATGAAAATGTAGGGAGTTGGGGGTAGTATTTATAGCCAAACTTCATATTTAAAAGTTATTTACTCTTCACATCTTCTACCGTAAGTAAATCATTTAGGCTCACTCCTTTGTTTAGCTCTCTATGCCACGTTTTCAGTAGACAATACATGAAAGAAATATTTGTTTACTTAGATATTTTCCCAATCATTTTGTCCTATGTTTTCCTTCTAGAAGCACACAATAGTCAACCTATGCTTCCATTAAATGCCCATCATTTCTACTTCTTTTTTAGCCGATATAAAATGGTTTCCTTAGCCTTTAAGTATGAGATACTTTTGCTAAGAAGAATGATTTGTTTGCCACTTGTATTGTTGGGTTTTTTGGTAATGAATGTAACCTATGTTTAGTCTACTGTTCATGGTTAAATCTCATTAATGGTTGTTGACTTGGCCTCTTTTGTTTTGATATGCATTATCTTTTGAGATTTTTTACTTTGTCATTTACCCAAACATGTCATGAGCAATATTTATATGTTCATGTATATTGTTATGGCTGAAATGAATCTCCTGCGCGTGTTTTACTTTACTAAATTTGTTTGTTTCCAAGCCCTTCTTATTTCTAAAGTGACAAAATGCTCCTTTTTACATGTATTCAAGTTATCATCCTTAAGTGAATAGTTAAGGATTTATTTGCAAGATTCTTGCTTTGAATACACGTTGAAATATATGCTGTTATATTTCCAATATGTATTCATGTTATGATTTATACTTAAATGCTGCATATTTACATTATATTTTCACAATTAAAACATAACTAAATGTGTATATTCTTAGTATATTCATACCTATATATATTTACACATATGTTTATCCTTGTTTTGGTTTTCTTTGTAAACATATTTTATTTTAAATTACCTTATTAAAATCAATGTCAAAATCCACAAAAAGCCGGGACATTACAGTCCACCCCCCTTATAAGAATTTCATCCCCGAATTAAAGAGTCGCGCATAGATCTCAGTTTTAACTAAAGTCAAATTAATACACATCCGTAACTATTTACCGGATAGATTCCTTATTTAATTTGAATTTTACTTAACTAGTTCAAAAATCCAAAATTCTGATTTTATTCAAAATCAGCAACTTAACTCATATGGGTCTATATCCATGTAACGACCCGCATTCTACGCATCGGAGGATCGTAGAATATTTCTTTCTTTCTCATGCGAAGTCGTATGGTCATATAACTTTGGGAGATGACTATTGGGGTCATTTCCCATGTTCATGATTTTTGCCGATTTTTAAATGACCGTTTTGCCCTAACTGATCTTGTTTCAGTCATAACTTTTGATTAGAAAGGAGTTTTGACCTGGAACAACTTCCATTAGATCCGGATGATGGTTTACCTTTCCGTAGAGTGGTCATATTGAAAAACGGACTTACTGTTTGGGAGATATGGCTGAATTAAGGTTTAGAAGGTGAAAAACAGCTTAACTGGGCTTAATTGGATAATTAACAGCTAGGCCCAGAGGGGGATTTCGGGATTTGGAGTATTTAAGGGCTGTTAGGGTTTAGAGAACACCCTTTTCTCATTTTTCAGCCGCCACTTATCATCCCTCTCAACTTAGTAATGGCCTCCAACATCTAAAACACCTCTAAACCACTTTCTAATTGAAGATTTAGCAAAATTACATCAAACCAAAGGGAAACAACACCAAATCAAGGTCGGAACTGCTGTATAGCCTTGGGGACAGCGCTAAACAGAAGATAATTTCAGATTTGGTATTTTGTTTGTGGCTAAGGTGATTGATTTGCATAGTTCCTCACTAATTATGGTTAATTAAGGGTAATTAGTGTTAATTAGCGAATTTAAACATGATTAAATTCTGGAAAAATATTTATAAATTTTGAAATATTGTTTTAGGCCTCTGTTAGAAAATTTGGTTAATTTGGTTAAGTTTTACTAATCCTATCACTAGTTTTGCTTAAACACGCTTAAGGGAAAATATGGGGTTTTGGCTATGTTTGATCCGTTTTAACCTACAAAATTATTGTTTTGGTGTTTGTGGTCAATTCTACAAGTTGCTATGACTGTATGGTATGCCGATTGTCTGGAAGTGTTAGATTGGTCGAAAACGCCGTCGAATGGCGTAAACAGCTCGCTGGACAAAGTGTAGGAAATATGCAGGAACCGGACCAGATCGGATCGCCCTACCCAACCCCAACCCGTTCGTGAACGGAGGCACCAAACCGATCCACTCACCTGGAGAGCTCCACGACCCGAACCGCCATGAGAGTGAGTCCATGAGCTAATCTGAATGAATGAAGAAACTCGACCCAATCCGAATGGCTCCCACGAACCGAAGCTCAGCTCGAACCAAAGGGAGGCCGATCCGATCAGGGAGGCGCGTCATGACCCGAACTAGGTGGTTGATCATGATCTGAACCCAATGGGTATCCTCCGATCCGACCCAAAGGGCTTGTCACGAATCGAGATGTTGAGCACGAGCAGGGAGGGACCGAACCGAACCGACTTGGGTGGGGAAATCCGACCCGACCCGATGTTGATGATCACAGGCAGGACTACTTCGAGGAGCACGATCCGAAGCATAGTGAAGAGGAGCTTGCTGAACCGATCTGGAGATGATGACCAAAACCCGAGATGCAAAGGTAGTCCAAATGGGAAGTTTGCACTCAGGATCCAGATGGGAACCAACGAGTGAACTTCTTGAGTTGGACTTTGCTGCGGGACGTGTGATAAGGAGTTGTTGATGTCCATTACGTTGATTCACCACGGAAAGATGGGTATTGGCTGTGGATCAGTGCAGTGGGGTACATGTTACTTCATGGGGCAGAGTGATCGTAGCAAGGCTATGAGTCAGTGCAGTGGAGTTGTCATGACTCCATGGGGCAGAGTGGACATAACAAAGGATTAGTGGCTATGGATCAGTGCAGTGGAGTCACTGTGAATCCATGGGGCAGAGTGATCATAGCAAGTATTTGGGTGATCAAAGTAGTGGATATCGTATGCTTTACGATCTGAGTGAGATTTGTGAGGATGGTTGCTATGCTTGATTGTTTGACATCATTATGACATGCACACCCCCACCCCCGTATCCTTTACACCATATGTTAGTGGCACCTTAGAGTATTGTACGGTATGTTATGCTAACTCTTTGGTTGCATGTCCAGGTTGAGGTATGGTTTAGTATACCTGTTATTGTTCTGTTTTGCTGCTTATCGCTCATACCAGACTTTTGTCTGACCAAGAGTTTTATGTCTCTTCTTATTACTTTGGGTGCTCTTAAACACTAGAGACAGGTTAGCTGGTTGTGCACGAGTAGCTATCCGGAGACAAGCAAGAGGCTTACACGTACTATTCTATATATATTGTCCCTGTGTTGCTTCTGGTCACTACTTTGGGCATTAGTAGTGTACCTTTCCTTTCTTTTTTGCTTTAGAGACAGTTTTAAAGTTATAATAATGATAAAAGGTAACATAAGCTGTATTTGGATTTTCCGCTGCTGAGATGTTTAGTTTTCAGCTTATGCACTTTCTCGCCTGTTTTATGTCAAAGTATGTTATTATTATATTTTATTCCATGCGCTGTGAGATATGCTACAGGTTCCTTGTTAGTTCAAATTCCTTACCTTTCCTTTCTTTGATGACCGTCCTGTGCTGGTTGACATCGACACAACGCACTTTCATTGGAAATATCGGTTGGTGCGGGGCGGGCCGTCACATTTGGTATCAGAGCTCTAGGTTGCGTTGTTAACCTAGGGAAAGGCACCAGGGAGAGATAATACATATATGAGAGCGCGTACTTGTGATTAGTTTGATTTTCAAAAGCTATATATATATATACTATTAGTATAGCTAAGGATGAAGTCACACTGCACTGACACTACAAAGAGGATGGTTAATTGTTTCTCTTTACAGATTGAACGATGAGCTGATATATGAGGGGTGCTGGTAGAGGAGCCAATAATGGAAATGCTCCTAACATGAGGACTATGTTCACAGACTTCATGAGAGAGATGCTTAGAAATGTGCATGGAGCAGTTCCCAATGCTGCAAATGGTGGGGGTGCAGCAGTGCAGGCGCCTAGGGCCGATTTCGCCAAGCTCTGTAAGGATTACACTAGCCTTGGTGGAAGGCCGTTCCACGGGACGGAATCGGCTATAGAAGTTCAGGATTGGTTGGATAGCTGTGAGCGTATCTTCGAAGACTTGGGTATCGAGGATGCGATGAAGAGGAAGATAACATCCCGTCAGCTGCACGGATGAGCAATGAATTGGTGGAATGCTATTAAGGCAGCTACTCCTGAGGATCAAATTACATGGGATCAGTTTAAGGCCTGATTCAGTGATAAGTTCATCTGATAAGTTCATCCCAGCTGCCTAAAAGTCAGAGTTGTTTAGGAAGTTCTTGGAGCTTAAGCAGAATGGTAGGGCAGTCTCGGAGTACATTATAGAGTTCGATACTCTATCGAAATATGGATTATCCGTTATTGATACTGCCGAGAAGAAAAATGAAAAGTTCATAACATGCATAGATCAGTACTTGGGGAAAGGCTTATAAGCCATGTCGATGAGACGTTTGAATCGATTGTGGGGAAAGCTTTGAGATCAGAGAGTCTATACCTAAGTTGAAGACTGAGGTTGCATCTGCAGAGGAGCCAAAGCCGCAAGCAAGCGGTGGAGGCAAGAATGGTTCTCAGAGTAAGAGAAAGCAAAATCAGACCAAGGATGACCAGAAGAAAAGGAATAAGAAAGATGTTGAGTGCTTTAGCTGTGGCAAGAAGGGCCATTATGCTAAAGAATGTTGAGCAAAGCCAGCGGACAGGAAGTGCTTCAACTGTGGCCAAGTGGGACATCACAAGGACAAGTTTCCGCAACCCCCTAAAGAAAAGCAGATTGTGAAAGCATATGCTATCAATGTTGTTCCTTCTTCATCAAATGACCCAACTGTGGCGGAGGAAGGAAAGAATGTCATCATTCAAGGTATGCTTTCTGTTTGTGATGTTCCTGTTCGAGTATTGTTTGTTACCGGAGCTTCCCGTTCCTTCATATCTAGTGACCTGGTAGATAGGTTGGGATTGGAAACCGAGATAGTCGATAGACCTTTAGCAGTGATGAACCCGATTGGTGGTTCGACTAGCCTTTGTATGATTTGTCATAATGTGGTCTTATCGAGTCATGGATGCATGTTTGTTTGTGATTGCTTTGTTTTGGGCTTTACTGGGTTTGGCATTATTTTGGGAGTCGATTGGCTCCAAAGATAGGGGGTGGTGGTGGACTGTGAGGGCTTTTTGGTGACAGTTAGAGCGGATGATGGGCGGAGGGTAGTGTTTGGTGGTCTACCTAGTGATGGGTTAATGGCTAGTTTTCTAAATTCCCTCGGCATCCTGCATGATGAGTTGTCAGATATGCCCGTGGCTGGCCAGTATCCGGACGTCTTCGAGGAAGTGACCGGACTTCCACTACACCGAGAGATTGAGTTCCGTATTGATTTAGTGAAATATGCCAGACCTATAGTGATGCCACTTCGTCGTATGGCACCAAGGGATCAGCAAGAGCTTGGGGGTGCAAGTAAGCGATCTTTTGAAGAAGGGATTTATCAAAAGAAGTGTTTCTGAGTGGGGAGCACCAGTTGTGTTTGCTACCAAGGCAGATGGTTCCCTTCGTTTGTGCGTGGACTACCGCGAGTTGAATAAGGTGACGAGGAAGAATAAGTATCCTCTACCGCGGATAGATGATTTGTTTGATCAGTTGAGTGGCGCGAGAGTGTTCTCCCAGTTGGATCTCGCGACAGGTTTTCATCAGCTTAGAGTGGAAGCTGAGAGTATAGCTAAAACAGCATTCCGGACGCCGTCTGGATTTTATGAGTGGTTGGTCATGCCATTCGGGTTGACCAATGCACCAACATATTTTGGGGATCTTATGAATAAGGTATTTATAGATCAGTTGAATAAGTTTGTTCTTGTGTTCATGGACAATATACTTGTTTATTCGAGGACAGAAGAAGAACACAAGTAACATTTGAGGATAGTGATGGAGGTGTTGAGAAAACACCAATTGAAATCAAAGTTTTCTAAGTGTCACTTCTGGAGGAAGGAAGTGAGATTCTTGGGCCGTGTTGTTTTAGAGAATGGTATTGCCACGGACCCTGCGAAGGTGGCTACAGTACAAGATTGGTCTACGCACAAGAATGCAACAGACGTAAGAAGTTTCTTGGGATTAGCTGGATATTATCGTAAGTTTATCCAAGGCTTCTTCAAGATAGCAGCACTGTTGACTCAGTTGACCAAGAAGAATCAAGCTTTCGTCTGGGATGAAAAGTGCGAGAATGCATTTAAGAGTCTAAAGGAAAAGTTGACATGTGCACCAGTGTTAGTCATCCCTAAAGGGAATGAAGAGATGACGGTATACACAGATGCCTGTGGTACCGGACTAGATGCTGTATTGATGCAAGGAGGTAGGGTTGTAGCTTATGCTAGTCGGCAACTGAAGCCGCATGAGAAAAGATATCCTACCCATGATTTGGAATTGGCCGCGATCGTGTTCGCATTGAAGATGTGGAGACATTATCTCTTGGGAGAAAGATTCGAGTTGCTTACCGATCATAAATCGTTAAAATATCTTTTCTCTCAGAAGGATCCAAATCTACGACAACAAAGATGGTTAGATTTTTTGGCTTCCTACGATTTCGATATCGCATACACACCAGGAATGGGCAATGCGGTAGCTGATGCATTAAGTAGAAGACATGCCAGTTTAGGGGCTATGTTTCTAGAATGGAAGCAACTGGAGTATATCGTTAGGTATGATTTCAGACCAAAGTGTGAATTGGATCCAGAAATGTTAGCAAGTTTGACGATCATACCCACTTTGATTGAGCAGATTGGTTCCAGTCAGAGGGACGATCCTAACTAATTGAAAATCATCTCTAAGTTAGAGATGGGCATCGATGAGGAGATGAACGAGTATGGGCTTGATCGAGATGGATGGCTTAGAAAGAATGGAAGACTAATTGTACCCAATGTCAATGGATTGAGAGATGAAGTGCTTAGAGAATGTCATCACTCAAAACTGACTATACATCCCGGTGGTAACAAAATGTATCGAGACATGAAGCAGACCTAATACTGGGAAGGGATGAAAAGAGACGTTGGGAAGTTTATATCGAAATGCATGAACTGCCAGCTAGTTAAAGCTGAGCAAAAGAAGCCTAGTGGTTTGTTACAACCACTGGAAATTCCCGAATGGAAATGGGAACAAGTCTCAATGGATTTCATTGATGGGTTACCAAGGACTAGGTCGGGCCATGATAGCATTTGGGTGATTGTGGACCGATTGACCAAGAGTGCAAGATTTATACCCATCAAGTCGAATAGAACAACAACTAAGTTAGCAGAACTATATATGAAGTGGGTTGTGAGATTTCATGGAATACCCAAAGGCATTGTGAGTGATCGAGATCCGTTGTTCACTAGTGGATTTTGGAAGAGCTTACAAGAGGCGTTTGGATCAGAATTACATCTCTGTACTGCGTATCATCCTCAAACCGACGGTCAGATAGAGAGGGTGAATCGAGTATTAGAAGATCTCTTGAGAGCTTGTATATTGGATTTTGGTGGATCATGGGATGACCATTTACATCTAGTAGAGTTTGCATATAATAATAGTTATCAATCCAGTATTGGTATGGCTCCATTTGAAGCTTTGTACGGAAGACCATGCAACTCGCCGTCATGTTGGTTAGAAACCAGTGAGAAATTTGTGCTTGGGCCAGATGTGATAAGAGAAACCTCAGATAAGATCAAAGTTATCCGAAAACGAATGAAGGCTGCCTAAGATAGGCAAAAGAGTTATGATGATAAGAGGAGAAGAGATTTAAAGTTCTCCATTGGCGACTTGGTGTTTGTCAGGATTTCTCCGTTAAAGAGCGTGATACGATTTGGTAGAAGAGGAAAGTTAGCACCAAGATTTGTCGGACCGTTCCCAGTTTTCGAGCAAGTTGGGAATTTGGCATATAAAGTTGAATTACTAGAGAATATGGCAGGAGTCATATTTCATGTTTCCCACTTAAGGAAATTCGTGCACGACCCTATTGTGACCGTTTCACCTGATCAGTTGGACGATATCGAGGTTGAACCCGAGGCGGTTGGGAACCACATGCCTATGCGTATTGTTGGGAACGATACGAAGCAACTTCGAAGGAAGGCGGTGAAACTAGTCAAAGTTCAGTGGGGCGAGGATGAGAATGACTGTACATGGGAGACAGAGGAGAGCATTAAGAAGACGTATCCAGAACTCTTTGCCTGGTAAGATTTTAATTGCGACTTAGTTTTCCGAATGCTAGGACAGACTTGTTTGTTTGTTTTTGTATGTTTGATTGTTCTGAATGATTGGTAGGCATGCGGGATCCTTTGTATGTTTTGGGTTAAGGAATTTCGGGGACGAAATTTCTAAAGGGGAGAAAAATGTAACGACCCGCATTCTACGCATCGGAGGATAGAAGAATATTTATTTCTTTCTCATGCGAAGTCATATGGTCACATAACTTTGGGAGACGACTATTGGGGTCATTTCCCATGTTCATGATTTTTGCCGATTTTTAAATGACCATTTTCCCCCTAGCTGATCTAGTTTCAGCCATAACTGATGATTGGAAAGGAGTTTTGACCTGAAACCACTTCCATTAGATCCAAATGATGGTTTACCTTTCCGTAGAGTGGTCATATGTGAAAATGGACTTACCGTTTGGGAGATATGGCTGAATTAAGGTTTATAAGGTGAAAAACTGCTTAACCGAGCTTAACTGGGTAATTAACAGCTAGGCCTAGAGGGGGATTTCGGGATTTGGAGTATTTAAGGGCTGTTAGGGTTTAGAGAACACCCTTTCTCATTTTTCAGCCGCCACTTATCATCCCTCTCAACTTAGTAATGACCTCCAACATCTAAAACACCTCTAAACCACTTTCTAATTGAAGATTTGGCTAAATTACGTTAAATCAAAGGGAAATAGCACCAAATCAAGGTCGAAACTGCTATATATCCTTGGGGACAGCACCAAACAGAAGATAATTTCAGATTTGGTATTTTGTTTATGGCAAAGGTGAGTGATTTGCATAGTTCCTCACTAGTTATGGTTAATTAAGGGTAATTAGTGTTAATTAGCGAATTTAAACATGATTAAATTCTGGAAAAATATTTATAAATTTTGAAATATTGTTTTAGGCCTCTGTTAGAAAATTTGGTTAGTTTGGTTAAGTTTTACTAATCCTAGCATTATTTTTACTTAAACACGCTTAAGGGGAAATATGGGGTTTTGGCTATTTTTGATCCGTTTTAACCTATAAAATTATTGTTTTGGTGTTTGTGGTCAATTCTACAAGTTGTTATGATATGCTTTGTGATTGTCTAGAAGTGCTAGATTGGTTGAAAACGCCGTCGAATGGCGTAAACAGCTCGCTGGACAAAGTGCAGGAAATATGCAGGAACCGGACCACATCGGATCACCCTACCCGACCCTGATCCATTCGTGAACGGAGGCACCAAACTGATCCTCTCACCTAGAGAGCTCCACAATCCGAACCGCCATGAGAGTGAGTCCACGAGCCGATCCGAACAAATAAAGAAACTCGACCCGATCCGAATGGGTCCCACGAACTGATGCTCAGCTCGAATCAAAGGGAGGCCGATCCGATCAGGGAGGCGCGTCACGACCCGAACTAGGTGGTTGATCATGATTCGAACCCAATGGGTATCCTTCGATCCAACCCAAAGGGCTTGTCATGAATCGAGATGTTGAGCACGAGCAGGGAGGGACCGAACCGAACCGACTTGGGTGGGGAAATCCGACCCGACCCGATGTGGATGATCACAGGCAGGACTACTTCGAGGTGCACGATCCGAAGCATAGTGAAGAGGAGCATGCCGAACCGATCCGGAGATAACGACCAAAACCCGACATGCAAAGGTAGTCCAAATGGGAATTTTGCACTTAGGATCCAGATGGGAACCAACGAGTGAACTTCATGAGTTGGACTTTGCTACGGGACGTGTGTTAAAGAGTTGTCGATGTCCATAACTTTGATTCACCATGTTAAGACGGATATTAGCTACAGATCAGTGTAGTGGGGTAGATGTTAATTTATGGGGCAGAGTGATCGTAGCAAGGCTATGAGCCAGTGCAATGGAGTTGTCATGACTCCATGGGGCAGAGTGGACATAGCAAAGGATTAGTGGCTATGGATCAGTGCAGTGGAGTCACTGTGACTCCATGGGGCAGAGTGATCATAGCAAGGATTTGGGTGATCAAAGTAGTGGATATCATATGCTTTACGCACTGAGTGAGAGTTGTGAGGATGGTTGCTATGCTTGATTGTTTGACATCATTATGACATGCACACCCCCACCCCCGTATCCTTTACACCATATGTTAGTGGCACCTTAGAGTATTGTACGGTATATTATGCTAACTCTTTGGTTGCAGGTCCAGGTTCAGGTATGGTTTAGTATACTTGTTATTGTTCTGTTTTGCTGCTTATCGCTCATACCAGACTTTTGTCTAACCCAGAGTTTTATGTCTCTTCTTATTACTTTGGGTTATCTTAAACGGGCAGACTAGAGACAGGTTAGCTGGTTGTGCACGAGTAGATGTCCGGAGACGAGCAGGAGGCATACACGCACTATTCTATATATATTCTCCCTGTGTCGCTGCTGGTCACTACTTTGGGAATTAGTAGTATACCTTTCCTTTCTTTTACTTTAGAGACAGTTTTAAAGTTGTAATAATGATAAAAGGGAACATAAGCTGTATTTGGATTTTCCACTGCTCAGATGTTTAGTTTTCAGCTTATGCACTGTCTCGCCTATTTTATGTCAAAGTATGTTATTATTATATTTTACTCCATGCGCTGTGAGATATGCTACAGGTTCCTTGTTAGTTCAAATTCCTTACCTTTCCTTTCTTTGACGACCGTCCCGTGCTAGTTGGACATCGTCACAACGCACTTTCATTGGTAATGTCGGCTGGTGCAGGGCGGGCCATCACAATCAACTAATAACTCTAGTCTACTTTTTAATATCGGGAATACCAAATATATCTACCGGATATTTCTAGATTTAATTCAACGTTGTTGAACTTATCCTGAGCTGACTCTAATTTAACTCCTCTTATTAAGATTTAAGATACCTTTCAATTCAATTTTAAGTCTATTTGACTTATCCCGAGGTTGACCCTAATCATTTTACTCCTTCCATTGGTTGTTGTGGTGGTCCCACTCACTTTCAACTATCTAATTATAACAGCTTGATAATCAAACTTAATCGGAAGATTTATTTAACGGTGACCTAAGTCGATAACTCTAGTTGTCCTATACTAAGTATACAATTTATTTTATTGTTAAAATTTTCAAAATACGCTCTCTTAATACTTACCCAAACTCAATCTAGGGTGTTACTAACCCTGTCTCTACTAAGTTATGCCACAGAGTCAAGGTTACTACTCAACCAATAGCTCTGATACCAACTGTAACAGTGCGATTTTCGATGCCTTGAAAGTCGTGTCATTATTAAAAGAATTTAGAAGATGAGATAGAAAAGATAGAACTAATAGAACATAAGAATAAGAAAAACATCAGAATCTCACAGCGGAATTTCACAAAATACTTGATATATTACATAACAGGGTCTGATACATCATAGTACATCATCATAATACATTACCATAGTACAACAGCATAATTATACATCATGACTAGGATAATACAGATATTCAAACTGGATACATAGATATGGATATGCTACTAGATTGGTCTTGAAATTGAACTTCATAGGTTTCCACTTGCCTACCTGAATTACTTGTCTACTCATAATAAATATTATAAGTACCCAAGAGTTTAGGAAAACACTGAAAATAAACTCTGGGTCAGTCAGGGGACTGGTGTGAGTAAACAAAGTTAAATAGATTAGAAAACATGGAATAAGGTTCTTCACATTGGAAAAATTCATTTAACTTTAGAAATCTTAAGACCAATCCATAACTAATATATGGATGATGACCAAATTATCTTGATATAAAAACTTTTGATATTATGATAATTTTTATCAAATAAATAATCATCTAGTGAAATGCTTGCATCTCACGTTCACGTATATAGTATAAGATCTAGAACCACAGAGCACTTGTTGGAGATCGGATTCCAACAGACAAGGTAGGGGAGCACCTACCGATCAATGTACTCTAGAGACGATACACTGGGGTTCAATAAGAATGTCTTGCAACCCGGCCTTACATGACCATCCACTCGTTTAGCTTGAGCGTAACGAATATATTACCACCTCCAAGGTTGGGATCAACAACCGCTACCGAATGTTGCAATAGTGAAAAAGAGATGAGAAAACAAAAGGAATTTCTCTAGATGGTGACAATACATCCTGCTTGGGTATGACCCAACTAGCCATGCTGCCTTGCCCATTTTTTGTCATTTCCTGGTTGTGAGGTTTGAAGTCACGTTTATCTTCTTGATAGATTATATCTTCAATTACTTTGAATGCCACATCGTCATATCTGACAGAACACTCATTTGATTTTCAAAATATATTGCGAGCAATAAAGCTAAGAGAAACAAATTTCTCCGCCTACAACGTAATATACTTACATAAATTCGATGTGTAGAATCTAATAGATATACGTTGTCAGACACACGTCCATTCTGGTTTGTCCTGGGATTGAACAGACCGACGGTACTATTTAAAATAGTCCTTGCATATCTCCGTCTTCAATATTTCTGATACGCTTCGTGATATTCAAGTCGAAGTGGAATATTTATTCCGGACTCTTCGAAACGATGTACGAAATGTCTTTTACAGTCGATAAATAATTATCGGCCTATCATGATTATAGTTCAGTTTACACATTCTTTGTTTTCAAACAAACAGTATATGTTTACATTGTTCATATCTAGATAATTTAATTATCCTTTATAAATGAACAGTTAAAGTGTGTGCATTGCACACGGTAATTTATTCAGTTTTGATCATCATTTAGAAATGAACAAATAAAGCGTGTGCGTCGCACATGGTATTTTACTTCGTTTGTTGACTATGTGTATACGGTGTTTAATACTCCAGTTGTCCGTATAAATTATTTTCTTACTTATAATTTATAATAAATAAATTAAATTAATAATTTATTTCAATTATCCCTTTTATATTTCTATTTTCAAAACTCGTCAATCTTCAACAGTCGAGCTTCTGTACTTCGATCTTCTGCTGTTGTCTTCCTTCCACTTGCCTGTGATATTTAAATAAAAATTCTCTTCTTATTTATCTATTTATTTTCTTCTTTATTCTATTTTATTCTTATTTTAATTAATACTGATTTTAATTAAAAACTTCTTTCAAAATTCCATTTTCTAGCGTATTGGTCAAAGTACCACATCGGAAGTGCCACTTTTTGAAATCACCATGTTGCGCATGCGAAACCGCCTCCAA
The DNA here is from genome assembly GCA_030737875.1 of Allium sativum. Lineage (NCBI taxonomy): Eukaryota > Viridiplantae > Streptophyta > Magnoliopsida > Asparagales > Amaryllidaceae > Allium > Allium sativum. Next base: position 616,547,384 of record CM060918.1, on the reverse strand, counting down.
ACACCACGCTCCAGGCCCATACCAATTTCTTATCCAAAGTACCATGTTACCAAAGTACCACCCCTCCACACTCGTCCGTTCATTCAAAAATCCCATGCCATCTTCGTTTACAAAAATACCCCCGGTACTTGCCAGGTACCAAAGTACCACCCTCGAAAATACCATGCGCTCCTCCTAAAACTTATGTTTGCACTCACGTTTCCTTGCCCTGGTACTTTAGCACAAAAAATTCTTCTTCTTCACCATCGAATGCACAGTTGTGCACATGCGCACTGCCTCCTGCCACCATGAGGACGCCACACCCTTCTAGACCAGTCAGATTAGCTCTTCAGGTCATCACCGACCTCTCCTCCAAACGCTAGAACCCCTCCTCCTAAAAAAAAACACCCTTCATCACCATTTGTATCGAATAAGGTAGCTCCAGGTCATTTTACATCCACCGTTTCTAGTCAACTCCGTCCACCGAAAGTCCCAGCGCCGCCTCTCATCGATTTCCCACCCTCACGAGCTCCTCCACGTCAAGCCTCATCCCGCTCGATCAAGTGGGGACCCCACACGACGCATCCAAAACCCGTGTACCCAAAAACAAACTAAAACCTAAATCTAAACCAAACTCCAAACTTACTCACTTGAAAAATTATTTAATATTTTTCCTATGATTCTAGGTCACTCGTGCTCCTCTAGATCGAACCGCATCGCCACTGATCAAGGAGGTCCCTATTTCCATTTTCAGAATTCTCGACACCCATAGTATTAAAAATTATCATATCACTCTTAAATTCATGATTTAATGATGCTAATACATTCACAACCTGAATTGCTCTATTTCGATGTTTTGATTTCAAGATTAGAAATTTCTTACAGTATGTTTGCTGATATATGTATAATATAAGGTATGTTGAAAGTGTTTTAATATACACTAGCATACATTCATTTAGAAACCTATAATTCTTCGATACTTATCTACAAGTTTCATGGATATATATTGCACCCAAATTTCTAAGTTACTAAAGCAAATTCAAATGGTTTTAACAGAGACAGTATAGCTCCTCTGTTTCTTTGTTCAGATATACGTAGTTTGATACCATTTCATATATTAGTTGAAGTATATATACATATCTCCTAAAATAGACACTAGTTTCTTGCATTTAAATCAATCTAGTGTGTATGTGTTTCACTGGAACAAGGTGCTCCTATTGATTTTAACTTCGCAACAGGATATCGGTATTAATGTAATAGACATAAACATATATGATACCATTATTTAGCATAGTTTAACAGGGAACATATGAGAACATATATTTAACAATAAGGTGGTATTTAGTTATGAATAAACATCAAAATATCTGGATGGTTGCAAAACAAACAAGCATAGTTATATAGCAGTTTTGTGTTCAAGACTTTTAGCATATGATCATACATTGTTCAACATTTCATTTTCACATTAACTAAAGTAAAAACAGTAACAAAATGAGGATCTAGTTTACTCACATAGAATGCTTTCCAGTTCCTGATAGTGCACTTCAGTATTTAGTTTTTATCTTATGAAAATGCAGGGAGTTTGGGGTAGTATTTATAGCCAAGATTTCATATTTAAAAATTATTTACTCTTCACATCTTCTACAGTAAGTAAATCATTTAGGCTCACTCCTTTGTTTAGCTCTCTATGCCACGTTTTCAGTAGACAATACATGAAAGAAATATTTGTTTACTTAGATATTTTCCCAATCACTTTGTCCTATGTTTTCCTTCTAGAAGCACACAATAGTCAACCCATGCTTCCATTAAATGCCCATCATTTCTACTTCTTTTTAGCTGATATAAAATGGTTTCCTTAGCCTTTAAGTATGAGATACTTTTGCTAAGAAAAATTATTTGTTTGCCACTTGTATTGTTAGGTTTTTAGGTAATGAATGTTACTTATGTTTAGTCTACTGTTCATGGTTAATTCTCATTAATGGTTGTTGACTTGGCCTCTTTTGTTTTGATATGCATTACATTTTGAGATTTTTACTTTGTCATTTACCCAAACATGTCGTGAGCAATATTTATATGTTCATGTATATTGTTATGGCCGAAATGAATCTCTTGCACATGTTTTACTTTACTGACTTTGTATTGTTTCCAAACCCTTCTTATTTCTAAAGTGACAAAATGCTCCTGTTTACATGTATTCAAGTTATCATCCTTAAGTGAATAGTTAAGGATTTATTTGCAAGATTCTTGCTTTGAATGCACGTTGAAATATATGCTGTTATATTTTCAATATATATTCATGTTATGATTCATACTTAAATGCTGCATACTTACATTATATTTTCACAATTAAAACATATCTAAATGTGTATATTCTTAGTATGTTCATACCTATATATATTTACACATATGTTTACCCTTGTTTTGTTTTGCTTAGTAAACATATTTTATTTTAAATTACCTTATTAAAATCAATGTCAAAAGCCACAAAAAGCAGGGACATTATATTCTCTATCCCAAAGCAAAACAAATAAAATAAGCAAATTAAACCAAACCATACACTGTTTCTCTATAGCTATGTACCAGCCACCTATGTTCTACATGCTGCAAACCCATTTTAAAGGAAACTTCAAGCTGAGGAGAAAAATACAACACTGTCACCGACCTAATCTATTAACACAAATACTTCATTACCAAGTAAACACTGCCATGAATCTTCAAATCATGCATCAACTATATATATAACCCTAATTAAGTCTAACATTTCAAACCACAAAGTAGCAGTAGTTCAAACTTTCCATTCCCGTACAATACACCCTGCTAACCTATCTACATTAAATAGTGACCTAAATGCCTTGGCACCCACGACATGGTAAATCTATAAATACACACTGATTCTTCTTTTTGCCTTCTTGAGCAAATTAAACCCAAGCTTCCCATGGAGTACGAAAAATATATCAACCCAAATACTTCACAGAAGAAAATATATATATAATCTCTAAAACCAATAATCCAATATTCTTTCTGGATTTCAATGTGTTTTCGAATCAAGACAGCAGCTAGGCAAGAGTTGACACTGAGTGCTGGTATAGGAAGAAAAAGAAACGTGAAGGGTGGCAAGGAAACAAGGCCATGCATGGATCTATGGAAGGAAACAACATGGCAAGGGCGATTGTTTTGACGGGAATAAGCATCTACAGGAACGACAATGATTTCAGGCACGATATTATGTGGGACGGGAAACATGAAGAGGGAGAACCCGAATGGATACATAGCGTGCGTAAGAATGGGGTATTTTTGTGAATGTTTTTCCATGGTGTTCACTGTTGTCACGTGTTTTTGGGTACGGGGTGAGTCGACGCAGAGAAAAGGAAGGATGGGTGCGAATCCGAGGAGGCTGGGAAGAAGTTCTGGCGCATGAGCAATATTGAAGGGAAACTTTGACCGCTGGGTTTGCTTCTTTGAATGAGGCGAGAGGAGGGAGGAAAACAAGTTACAGGAGCTATTTATAAAAATGATTAAGGGAGGGTAGGGAGTTTGCAGTAGTAAATGGGTTATTAACATGATCAATTATGGAAGATTTAAAATGCGAGTTTACTGTTGTGGTGATGTATTCGTAGAGAAATGGAAGGAGAGCATTGTGATAAGATCGGTTTTTGATTTTTGGGGCAGAACGAAGATAGGAGAGGGATGGGAAGGCAGCGACATGGTGGAGTATGAGTTACTGAAGCTTGCGGTATAAAAATGGGGAAGAAGGATTTATATACAAATGGGTATTGGAGTTAATAGATGGGAAGATGAAGTATTATACGTGGAGGCGGGTCAGGTTTTAATAGGGCATGGATTGTTTTAAATTGCTTCTGGTCCAAAGAAAAGGAAATAATAATATATAAAATGAAGAAGTATAATATGCGTATTGGTGAAATGGCATTCTGTGAAAACACTGAGCAACGTTTGAAGGTTCACGCATGGGAAAAAAGGCACTTACGGGTTTCAAGAGTGAAGAAGAAATAACATTGTTGCATCATGGGGGGTCGGTGAAGAATATAGGGGTGGGCCGTTTAAACTGCAATGGTAAAGCCCAAATTTTTATTAAGTTTAAATTTAAGGTTTAATAGCGTAAATTTTTTAGTGCTTATAACTTATCCATTCATCGTCAGAATTTGATAATATGGATCCGTCAGGATTATAGGAACGCAGGTTACACAATGAAACAAGTTTGGAGCAATTCGAAGATCGTTACATTTTTAGGCAATATGAAATGAAGGATTAAATCAACCGAACGTTAACCGTTACTCAATAATTAGATGACCAAGGTGAGTAAACTCACTAACTCTGTCCAGTTTTATAATTTTATAAACGTTATTTAATATTAATAAAAATGAATGAATGTGGTGTGTGATGGTTGTTTGGAAGATTTTCTAATTAATTGATTGGAAAAATATATGGTTATATATATAAATTGTTGATTTAATACCGATTCTATTTATTTTAATATCTCACAATGAAATGAAATTAGTGTTATTATTGTCGATTAACATCTGTGGATGCAAGGAAACAGGTTACAGGGATCCAACTGGATTCCTCAACAATTATATTGTTATTTTTCATATATTATATTATATGATGTGACAAATACTCTATGGTTGATTATTGTGGGATGTTTAAACAACGTTGACCTTGAAATAATTGGTATTTAAGTACCGAAAAATATATTCGAATACATTGGAAAGGAATTTGGGGTTTTAAAAAGGGATTTCTATTTTAAAATAGAAATTGAATTTCGATTGGCTAGAATACAATAACTTGTTCAATTATATAAAACAGTAGTTTTGTTTATAAACGATATTGTAAATAGAGTGAAATCATTGTTATTAAATAAATTGGAAAAGATAAATTCAAGAATGAACTAAAAGGATTGGGAGTTGTTTTCAAAAGAAAGTGGTGAAATTATTTCGATGTTCGAAATGAAATTAGAATTGAAAAAATCCATAAGGATTCGTAATTAGGATTCGACGATGTCGAATATTATAAGATAATTTATTTTTTAAAAATTATAGATTATAGAATACAAAATTTGACGAGATAGTTAATATTTGATTTGTAACCAATAACTTATAATCGAATATGTATTCGAGATCAGATCATAACCTATAAACGGAGTTTATGAAATATCATGTATGAATTTATAAAATAACTAGATAATTGGAATTTTAGACTAAAATGGTATTTAATATTTAAATCAAGATTTGATTTAATAAATGAGTCCATATTCTGTAAAGAAATAATATTGACAATTTTAAGTGAATAATAGTTTAGAAGCAAACGTTTTGCAAATCGAAATGGTGATAAAAAGGAAATTGGTAAATATTGGAAGTAATAAATTCAAAAGTGAATTTCGAAATTTAGGTTGACCTGAAACGGTGGGTTTATTCTAAGGTTCGGAACGTTAACCGGATATAGATTATTCGCAAGAGAGTTAAAAGTTAAAATTGGATTATATCAAATCCAAGAAAGTAATATTTACTTTCCGTTTTTAGATGAAGAATATTTATTAATTTAATTAATTAAATTTTGTTTATTTATTCAAAGTAACAAATCAAAGTTATATTTTAAAGTTAAATATTTTGGGAAACAGGAATTATAACGCTATCGTTATAATCAATATTTTTTGTAAAAGAAATGGGTTCGTAAAATGAATCCAAGACTTGCATAAGAAATGATTTTATAAGAAATAAAGAATTGAAGTTAAGGAAATTAGAAACTGACTAAAAATTAGTTAGTTGAATAGCTTTCTAAGTATCGATCTGATTTTGGTTTCGACATTCGAGGTTAATACTTAGAGAGTTGTTCTCTTATTACTTTATAGTTGGAGACTAATGGATGTAAAAGAGTTAAGATGCATGAATAAGAAATGGAAATGTTTTTCCGATGTTAATGAGTAATATTTTCTAAAATATAGAAAATAAATAGTTTAAAATAGATGGAGACGTTTTTCAAGAATCGTGAGAAGATAAACGAGTTGGAGAAATATTTGGGTAAAGATACTAAAAGGAAATTGGGAATGAATTATTATTTATAAATTAATTAAAGGGGCTCAGGGTTGATTGATGGTTGATCGATATAATTTCCATTTAGAAATTAGATTCTTGTTGGTGTGGATGTTTCCTCATCACCTATCAAAATTTTGACCATTTTTCCGTTGTCAATACGAAGAGATCGGGATCAGATCTATTATCTGAAAACCACTATATATGGACATTTTCATTACAAATCAAATATGATGAAGATAACTGAAGACGGGGTTTATGCAAGGGTTGTCCTGGCGATCCTAGGTAGAAATTGCTTAAGATGGATTTACAAAATAGTGCCTTCGGTTTGTCCAGTCCTAGGACAACGTGTACGGATGAATGTCTAACAGAGTATATCTAATAGTTCGCATAAGTTGATCTCTTCAAACTTATTTATGTTTGGTGGCAGAGGAATTCGTTTCTCTTAGTTTTATACCCATGGTAGTTTTGGGGAAATCAATTTGTGATTTGGCGGGTATGACGACGTGACATTCAAAGTAAACGAAGATGTGATCTATTTAAGGGTACGTTATGACCTCAAGCCTCATCAATTGGGAAATGGAAAAATTGGGCAAGCAACATGGTTAAGTGGGTTGCACCCAATTAGGGTATATTGTCACTATCTAGAAAATATTCATATTTGTTACTTATTTCATTTCTGTGTCTCCCGGGAACGGTTATGTTGGTATACCAATCGTAAGGTGACAATATATTCGGAACATTCAAGCGTAATGAATGGCCGGTCATGTGTGGCTAAGTTTCAAGATGTTCTTGTTGAACTTCAGTGTATCCCTTCTAGAGTACACTGATCGGAAGGTGGTTCCATACCTTGTAGTAGTTGGAAATCCATTCTCCAGTAAGAGCCCGCGGTTTTGATTGTATATTATATATATAGAACGTGAGTTGTAATCGTTCTACTAGATTGTTATTTACTTGATTTAGAAACTATTATAATATCAGAAAAGTATTGATTTTAAGAAACGTTTGGGTTATTATAAGGTAAAAATCGTTCGTGTTTATGTGTGGATCGATCTTACGATTATCTTTTCTTTTGAAAATGATTTTGAAAAGTTAAACCGAATGGTTGAAGTTTACTCACACCAGTCCCATTACTGACCCAAAGTTTATTTTGTTTTGTATTTCCCTAAACTTTTGGGTTCCCAAATTTGTACGGGCCGTCAAGTAGTCGGGATTTTACAGATATTTGGAAGAGCTTGTAGTAGGAGGCTTCAATGTTAGATATATATATAGAGCTTATTTCTGCTGTGATATACATGTGATGTACTCTGATGATATATGTTAGTATAAATACATTTTTTATTTCAAAGTTATGTTATATAATATATTTTATTCTCTCCACTATGAGATTCTTGTTTACTCTGTTTATGTTGTGTCGTGGTCTTCTTCTTCTATTCTAACTTTCTTTCTTTCTGATTCTCACCCTCTAACTTCTTTCTATTAATGATCGGGTATTTCCGATGCTTGAATTGTCAACATGGTGATTTATCTTGATTTTGGGATAAAAAATCTTTGGTTCATTACATTGTTCGGCTTCCAAAATCATCTTTTACATTAGGAATTTCTCCCTTAAATCTTATCAAAGATTTACATTCATTAAACCATTGTTTAAATCTTTCCTTGGAAATTGTTCCAATAGATTATAAAAATTTCATTTCATGACTTCAACTCAAACCAAGTTTTCTAAGCCTTTTGGGATTATCGAACCTTACAAAAAAGGTTATTTCTCAAATCATTATCTCATTCCCATCCTATTCATCCCATAAAGCAAAATTGGTGGTACTCCGTATCTGATACCCCTCGTATTTTGGTAAATTTAATTACCCTCTTTCATCTCAAATCTAATTAAAGATTTCTCCTTGTCATTACATGAAAACACGCTTACCTAAATCCAAATCATTCACTAACCATCATAATGGTAAATCACTTTTAACTTTTTCGAATCATATCTTGAGCGCAAAATCGTAATTGCGATTTCTTATTCCTATCATTAAGGAAAAAGCATTCATTAACCAGAATTGGTTCTCGATTGTGCACTTCTGACAGGATAATCTATCAAGCGTATGATCTCGTTGGCCTAAACCAGTATCTGATCAAACACCCAGCAGGTCACCTAACTCAATGATGAACCATTGAGTTCCAACTTCTTTCATTAAATCTTTATATCCAATTTAAATAAAAAAATTATTTCAATTAATCTTGGAAATCATCTTTTTCTTTACATGGGTTAAAGAACAAATGTTATTTAAAACATCGTTCACTATAAACCCAAAATCATACTTCCATTTCAAATGGAATCTTCACGGAAATCATATCAGTTTGTAATCGATATGAATCCCCATATCGGACTAATACTATAAGCGAAATAACAACAAAGCCTTTTAATTTTCTTAAATACTAAGGGTCTTCATCCTCAGAGACCATTCTCAATTATCACTAAATCAGTTTCCATTCAATTCCAATTTACTTTATTAATTGGAATAACTTTACATAGGAAAATTCATTAATCTTAAATGTAAGATTTATTCCATACACTTCATCTTCAACTGTGTTAAAGAACAGTATTATTGAAGATACCATTCACGACAAACCCCAAACTAATTGATATTAAATATAAGAATTCAAACAGAATTTACATCAACTTATATACTAATTCTAGTAATCATTGAATACCATAAGTGTGTTGAATCTATATCAACCCTGGGGGGAAGTGAATAGGGTTTATTAAATTAATTTGTGATATTAAAACAAATCACATCACAGATTATAACAAAGAATATAAATGCAGAAGTAAATAACACAGTTTTTACCCATCTTCGACAAGCCTTGCTTACTGCTGCATTCCCAAAAATTTTACTACGTGTTAAAACAGATCCCGCTTACAAAACCCTGTAAACTCGCAAACCCTGCTTCTGTTCTAATCCTACGCTCAAAACCCTAGACTGATCTTTATCCTCAAAATCGGCTTTTCCCCTAACTACAAACTCGTAGCTACCAATCCCTAGTTATTACAGACAGTAGAAAACTGCTAGTTAAAATCCTTTAACTAGATGACCTAGTTTTTACAGACACTGGAATACTGAATGGAATGGTTTACAAATGAAATAAAAACAATTCAAAAATAATATAAAACATAACCCTTGTTTTAAAAATGAATATTGACTTAGCCCTTAATTTATTACCATAAAAAATATTAGGGCTTAAGTGAAAAAATTAACGACCGATCCCTTTGATTTATTTTGCTTGTCCACTTGAAAATTATCGGCTTCTCTTTTCAATGGCAGCCCGCCTGGAGTTTTATTCTGGAATTCAGATCGCGACTTCAAATATGATTAGAATTTGTTCTTTGGCTTCGATTATTCAGTGCCTTCTTGTCAATTGATCTATTGCTTTGCAAGTTAATCGAAAACCCTAAATTTCTGTGAGTACTCTGAATTTATTTATTTGATTTCATTGCTTGATTTTTGATGCATTTGCCTGTGATGATGTAGGTGTTATATAGGATTATAAAACCCTATGCAAAACTCTGATTTCCCATATGACTTGCTTTGATTTTGTTGTGTGATTTTGCGTGATTTCCTTTGGCTTTAAATGTCTTGGCTGTTGCGTGAATTTTGATTTGTTGCGAGATGTATGGCTTGCTTCATTTAGATTGACATGGCTTTGAATTGTTCCGTGATTGATAAGTTGCCATGACTGTGTAAAATGAATTCTGGAAAATGAGTTGAATGTTTGCCAAAATTAAATCTTGACCCAAATGCTGTTGAATTTTAGAAATAAATTTTTTCCATGTGTACACTTGATTGATTGGGGATTTTAGGAAACTTTTGGATTTACTTTTCTTCCTGAAAATGTATTCGAGTTTCTTGCCATGACCAAAAACAGATTTTGTTATCTTTGAGAAAATGGATTTCTGAAACCTTGCATGAATGAAATTGTTACCAAGAATGATTTTTTGATGCTGTGAAATCTAAAAAAAAGAATTGATTTCTTGCCTAAAAAAAGTTCAACCCAAGTTTTAAATCATGCAGATTTTTCCATACTCTATAAACCTGGAACTATTGAATGATTTTAATCTCTCACCGTATTGAAAGTTTATTTGCAAAAATAGATTGCCAAATTTGACACATGCCAACAGTGTAGATAATAGTTGGTTACCAATTTTTCGAGCCAGAGAATTGATAGAAAATTCTTTATTCCTTACTGCATTTATATGAGCACTGATGGGCTGTTGAAACTGTCTTTCCATGCTTGTCATTTTGTAACTGCCTCGAACTGTTTAAATCTTTTCATGTTTGCACCTAAGTTCGACTTACTTGCATTTGAAATTGCCAGTCCATGTGTTATGAAGCTTGCCTAAGTGTTTGTGACATGTCGCTTGTATATACTAGCTCTTGGACTCACTTGTGCTGCCAGACTCTTGAGTTATCTATTCATCTTTTAGTTGCTCAAAATGTCCATTTGTTCTGATATGATTTTGTCCCCTTGCATGGCTTGATCATTATGATATGATTTGATAATGTACCCTTGTACAATTAGACAATCTCTTTGTGTTCTTTGGACCTGGACACACCCATGTTGTTGTCGTCTTCTTGCTTGGGGTGAAACATTTGAACTTGAGTTGTTCCTTGTACTTGCATGTGTACACACTTATGTGTAGTTGGCATCTGTGTTGATAGTGTGAATCATGAACTTGCCATGTACATTTATATGAGGTCAACCTGAATTATATTTCGGTATGATATCCTATGATGCTATGCTCATTCTTCATTTCTGCTTGACTCATATATGTACATGGGTTGCACCATGTTTTGCACCATTCATGTGACCTTTGGTCCATGTTGTGTTGAGTTGTTGAATTGTATTTGCGGGGCGAGATCATGCTGCTATGCTCATTCTCATTGTTGCATGTATGTGGGCTTTGCACTTGTAAATGTTGATTGTTCCATTTTGATTTTTCTAAACCACTGTTCCTTCAGTGTGTACACATGAATACATACATACATACATACATACATATATATATATACACACAGAAGTGTATATGTATATGTATATGTGTTTTTGTTTGCATTTGAACTGGATTTCTTGGTTCTTGTCCATTCATGATGTTTGACCGTATTGTCCCTGCACAGAAGTATGTGTATATACATACATATGTATATGTATACATGTAAAGTGCACATGCAGTGTGTGTGTGTGTATATATATGTATGTGTGAGCACAGAGGATATGTCTACCTTGTGGTATTTACGGTGTATCACTGTGAATATCACAAGCTGTCTAGACACAGATGGATGTCCATAAAAATCAGATCAAGTCATGAAAAATGATGAGAAATACACCAAAATTCTAAGGCAAATAAATTTTTAAAATAAAAATTATATCTGCTGGAATAAAAATATTTTTGTTCTAGATTACTGTTTGTGTGTTCTGTGACAGGTAAGCAGAAGACTGGACCGACTGTGAAGACATGGATAAAAGACAAAAATTGTGTCAGTGTATGTGTGAGTAACTGTAACTGAGTGACTGAGAGAAACGTAATGAGGCAACAATGTATATGAGTGTTTGTACAACTGAGTGACTGAGTGAACTGTAGTGAGGAGCAATGTATACAAATGAAACTGAATGTGAATGAATTGTATTTCTGTGAAATTTACAAATAGTGAAGTTATAACTTTGTATTGTTGAGATGCTGAAATAAAATATTAAATTTAAATAAAATATTGTTTGAATATTTAAATTCTTGTGCAGCAATATTCTATATAAATATAAATATTATATTCTGTCTATGATGTAGTATAACTGTACAATTACAAATACATTTATAATAATAAATATATGTATGTTATTATCAAACAAAAATAAGAGAATTGTTAGATAAACAAAGTGGAATAACGATATATATATATATCTTCCAAATTCCTTAAATAGTAAATGTCTATACAACGGTAATCAATACCAAATATCCAAAGATTATATCTATCCAAATCCATATTCCATATTAATTTTAATTAAAATATTTCCCAAAACTTATTTTTCAAATCCAATAAACCAATATTTGGAAATCATTAGTTTATTTAACTTCAAATCTTAAAACGTCATTTTACCGTTTTCAGCCAGTTAGGCTGAAAACACGAATATCTAAAATATAGATCGAAACTTCGTATTTTTTTTTCAAATCACATATTATGATTTATCATAATTTTTTCCTATTTTTAATAATTTTAATAGGGCTCATTTCATTAAAATCTAGTTTGGAGCCACTAACGGCACTAGCATCGTTTTTCTTTGAAATTGATTTGAACTTATTTCCCGATCTAACCGTTGGACTTTAATGCTCTTATATCAATTTTAAAGCACTTTTCGTTTCGAACCCAACGTTTTTCGTTTTGGGAAAATCCGATGGTCGGATTTTTCGGTACGTCAACTTGAAGTCAATGATTGAAATTCGCAAACGGTCGTTGCGCGACACGTCCTATTGAAATGTTATTATTATTTAAATCAAAATTAGTCGATTCAGTTCAAATGTATATTATAATAACGTTTAGAAATTCGTTTAAAAACGATTCAAACTTCAAATTCAATTATAAATCAAATTTGAATATTCTGTATTATTATAATATTAAAATAATATTATTTTTTAAAACATAATATTTTGACATCCAAACTTTTATGAAATCAATTATAAAAATTAATAAGATCATTGGAAAATCCATTCGAGTTAAGAATGTCGTTTATATACCTAACACGAATTCACTATTTGAATTTACTATGCAAAATCTAATTTCAATTAAAACAAGCTATTTTTAATTCAAAACACTATCAAATCCATTTCAACCTTTTCAAACGTTATTTTAAATCATATTAACTTTGTTTTCAAATCGTTTTGGATATAAAAAAAATCCAATTTCCATTTCCACGTCAAATTTTACCTAAATGAATCTAATATTGAATTAAAATCCCAACGGAATGAAACTTAATCATTTCCCAAATAGTTTCATATTGTGGTGTAAATTGTGTGAATAATAATAATACTAATAATAATAATATATATAACAGTTTATCACCCATCAAACACAGTCATAAGATAAGCGTTATAATTTTTAACGCTAAAATGTACATAAATAGTATATATATAAAACTGAAAATAAACGTCCATCATCCACGAAGTAATCATAGTAATCACAAACAATCAATATATAATTAGAAAAAATAATAATAACTTTTAAATCAGTTCAGAGTTCTCACATAGAGTATTGACTGTTATAATAACAATTGCTTTTTAGATTAAATTAAACGTGGGTTTAATTTAATACAAAATTCTAACTTACTCCAAATCCAACCAAATCAGTTTTGTTGTGAAGCTCTCGACACTATGATTCTAACGGATCTAGTTTCGTCCAATTCTGAGTTCTTGTCAACAAGATATTAACGTACGAACATTGAATACACGAACTAAATATTATTAAACATACTATTCATCATCTCCTTCTCTAAATCATGCTCCCCCTCAACCCATCATCGCACTTGTAACAACCCGGAAAATCCGAACCAATTTTTTTTTTTTTTAAATAATTTGGTTGAAAAATGTGCCAGAATTTAAAATTTTCATTTTTAAATAATATTAAAGCCAATGGAAATAGTCAATTTTCAAACGATCTCTGTTTCCGACGAAACCACTTTTATTGGAACCGGAATGTCAAATTATTGCTAGGTTTCAATTTATAGAATTTTCCGAATTAGTATGTGAGCGTGGCGAAAGAAAATGTGTTTTGTTCAATTCAGTCAAATTTAATCGACTGAAAAATAGCCATTTTTCAAACGGTCTCAGAATTCTACGAAATTAATTTTGTTAGGACCGTATCGTCATAAAAAAGCCAAATATATTTTTTCTGGATTTTTCTGAGTCCGTATGTGTCCTCGGGGAATCTATTTATGCGAACGAATTAATTTAATAAAGGATTTAATTATTAAATTAAATAATTCAGGCCACAGGCAGCCATTTGGGCTGACGGAACCTGGCCCGTTGGATCCGGAATATGGGTAATTGGCTAGGAACACCTTCTGCTGGACTGGAATCGGAATGGTTTAAAGGTTATGGATTTTTTTGTAAAATACACTAAAAATAATATAAATAATAGCCAAAAATCAAACCCTAAACACTATTCATTGTCTTCAACAGCCGCCATCGTATTTCATGGCTTAGAATAGCCGAAACTTCATCCTCTAAATTCTTCCCCATCTTCACGAATTAGAACCTAATCCTCATACCACTCCGAAGCTCTCTTTATCCTTTCTCCATTCATACGGAGTTTGGTCCGAACCGTGACATGTAGCTCACGAATCACCTCCCCAAACCCACGCCCTTCAGACTGCCACTCCGACCAGCCCATGCCACCGAGTATACCGCCACCGCCAGTGTTCAGGCGCCGCTCCAAGGCCGTCAATTCCCCCCTGTCCGATCTGGAAACCATTGCTCCGATCAACGGGTAATTGGATCTGAAAATTTGAAAAAAAAACAGAAACCCACGGTTATTTGTTCTGAGGTAATAAAGTTGGAATCCTTACATGTATAAGCGTGACAAATTATTTATTTAATTATAAAATTGATAACTTATTCATAAGAGATCGGAATTTGAAAATTTCAGATCCGTTTGAACCGTAACATCGAATAGAACTTCTTGAAAGTGATTGGGACAAATTCTGAATTTGTTGGGATTTTTAAAACTGCTCAATCAAGGTGAGAATTCTGATTTATATAATTAATTATAAATTAATTATTTTTCTCTCTTGTGAAATCATGATAAGTATGTTATTATTTCTGAGCTGCGATGTTGTGATGATGGTATTGTTATTGAGATGTATTGAGATGTCATAGGAAAATAGATCATCGAAGCAATCTTATTTTGTTACATTTCTAGTTGCGATTAATTCGGATCTGAAATCGTATATTGGTTTATATTCATAGATGTCGATTTGAAACCATTATATCTTGGATTAAAAATATAGAATCAAGCTATCCTCCAGATGTATCTTCTGTCATTCAGATCTGCGCTTTTTGTGTTAAGATGCATGTGTACCCTTTGGATTGAAGTAAAAGTCTCAACTTTTATTTTAATCCACAAAATTTGGATTTGATTTAATTATAGAAATATAATTTTTATTTGAACTTGTTAACTTGTGAACACCTTTATTTACATTTATTTGTGTAAATAAAAAGAACGAACTTTTGAACACCTTTATTTACATTTCTGATGTTAATAAAATGAACAAATTTAGCGATGGAATTTTATTTACATTTCTTACGTAAATAAAATGAACAAATTTAGCGATGGGAATTTTATTTACATTTCTTATGTAAATAAAATGAACCAATTTAGCGATGGAATTTTATTTACATTTCTTATGTAAATAAAATGAACAAATCTAGCGATGGAATTTTATTTACATTTCTTATGTAAATAAAATGAACAAATCTAGCGATGGAATTTTATTTACATTTCTTATGTGAATAAAATGAACAAATTTAGCGATGAAATTTTATTTACATTTCCTATGTGAATAAAATAAACAAATTTTGCAATAACATTGTGTTTATATAAATATGTAAATATGTAAATAGAAAAGTAAATAAATATGTATATAGAAAAGTAAACATTTATTTACATGTAGTGTAAATAAATATGTAAATAGAAAAGTAAACATTTATTTACATGTAGTGTAAATAAATATGTAAATAGAAAAGTGAACATTTATTTACATGTAGTGTAAATAAATATGTAAATAGAAAAGTAAACATTTATTTACATGTAGTGTAAATAGAAAAGTAAACATTTATTTACATGTAGTGTAAATAAATATGTAAATAGAAAAGAAAACATTTGTTTACATGCAGTGTAAATAGAAAAGTTAACATTTATTTACATGTAGTGTAAATAAATATGTAAATAGAAAAGTAAACATTTATTTACATGTAGTGTAAATAGAAAAGTAAACATTTATTTACATGTAGTGTAAATAAATATGTAATTAGAAAAGTAAACATTTATTTACATGTAGTGTAGATAGAAAAGTTGTGACATCCTGTAACTTCCCCGTGAAGGAAAGCACGGATTGCTTTGAGGACAAGACCAATCAAAACACAAGCAGAAGAACATTTCATTGCTTATTACCACAATTCCATCAGAATACTAGAATATCATAGAGTATGAATCAATATTACACATTTGACAAATATCAGAGATTTAAATTACATTTAAATACATAGCAGCGGAAAAATAATACAACACACAACTGAAAGAAATACGCGGATATAGAGCTTTCCGAGTATCGTTCCAGCTGTAAACCAGGATCCTGTGAATATAAATCTACAAAACCTAACAACTAGCTGCCCGTGTCGAAAATATGGGCACCCAGAGTTTAGGTTAAAACAATAAACTCCAAGTCAGTCATGTGACTGGTGTGAGAATTAAAATAGTTATTAATCTTTATTTTTAAAGTTAGGTAAATTAAGGGACCACGACGTATAACACGGAACGGGTTTCCTTCCAAGAATACCAGTGCATAAAACAAACAGCACAATGCTAAATAAAGAAAAATGAAGCTATTATAAGACCCAGGTCCCATCACACAATGCAACGCAAGCCGGAGGATAGGGTTTTACCTTATAATAGCCAAAGAATGCTTGATACGTTTAAAAACAGATTATTTTGATATTAATATAAGTGTATAGTGTCAAAACAATTTCAATCATAAGTATCAATCATAGGCGGCATAGCTACCATCTACTATGTCACCATAATAGGTTCTACAAATAAATCTGAAATGTCACATATTGGAAATTGGATTCCATCGTGAGTCGAGGCAAGGGGCAAGCTCCTCTCCGTTCGAGACACTCTAGCAAATGTCTCAGGACTACACACAGCGATCCTTGGAATCGGTTGGGCCGGTCCTCTCTTACTTTTTGAGGATTGGCAATTCCTGAACACATGTTTCTCGGTCCTATAGGACCTATATAATGGTCTGTACGTCGGCTCACATAGTGCCAGTTATCGACCATATATTCAAGGCGCCTCTCATTCCAACAACCACACAGGTAAAAAGTATATAAATGTCAGGGCTGGTAGGTCACTGACATCACCCATAGCTAGAAAGAAACGTCGTGTTCTCCCAACGGTCCTTATCCCGTTTTTTGACTCATACCAAGGTGTGAGGCTCGCGAATTAACACTATACACAAAGCTATGCCACACAGGCCGTGCTTTGATCATCAACCACAAGACTTTGCTTTTCAACAGAAGCCTTGATCAGCTGCCACTTAGGCATGCCGCACAGGCAATTCACTCCATGCGACTGATGTCCATCGATATACAACCTCTGAGCTCGTACGTCTCAGAGAAGGGCATTAAGCGAGAGAATAAATTCTCCTCCGCCAAACAGATGTATATTTAATATAGATCAATCAACACAGAATAAAATCCATTGTCAGACACACAATCCATTTACAAGTTCGTTCTGGGTCTGAACGAAACCGTAGGCACTTTCCTCGCATATCCATCGATCTACAAGTACGTTTGGACGATCACCAACTGATTCCCTCCTCTTGGGTGTATAGCCCAATCAAGATCATCAATAATCATCCAAACGATGTGAAGACTTCCGGTCTTCAACCATTGTCTTCAACTTATCGTCGAATCGGTTATTCAGAATGGGTATAAACCCGGCCTTTCCGAATAACCCGCGTATATAATAAACAAGTGTTACACAAACACAACATATGCCTCATTCCAATTCAGAATATTCTTTTATTCCAATTTTTCACATTCTTAGGGAAATGTTCCCATAAATTTTATCAAAGATAAATCCTTCAAAATTTATTCTTTAATCTTCCTTTGGATATCATTTCAAACCGTGTTAAGGTTTTCCAAACTAGTCGGGGTTAGCGAACCACACCGATGTAATCACTTATTTTATTTTCCAACCCCAACCTATTCATCCCATGGAGAAAAACTGGTAATACTCCATATCTAACACCACAGTGTTATCGGTAAATATTAATTACCATTTCACGTTCCAATCTAATTAAATATTCAACTATCGCTTGGGAGCAAAACTGGTTATACTCCATTCTTGATCATTTCAATCTAATTAAAGATTTATTAAAACTCCACTTAGTTTTAATCTTCCCAAAAATCAATATCCTGTCTTTAACTGGGTTAAAGAACCAACGTCATCTAAAACACGGTTCACGATAAACCCAAAATCGCTTCCCATTGTTAATCGGGTTAAAGAACATGTGTTATTCAAAACACCGCTCACGATAAACCCAAAAACCAATTTAAATTCAATTACAATCAAATACTAATTAACTGGACAATTTCACTAAATCTTAATTAAAAGATTATTTCTTTTCTAAACTGGGTCCAAGAACAGTGTTATTTAAGACACCATTCACGACGAACCCAAAATCCCATTTAATATTAAATACAAGGCTCTGAATAGAAAATATATCGGCTTATATTCAATATCAAATTCTGAAACCAACAAATATCATATTGGAAATAATGATGTAAATATATCTTTCAAATATCCACAACCATATCTATATAATCACGAAATCCAACATCGAAATATTACGAAGATAATTTCGATTCAAATCCATTCCAATTCGTATATTGGAAATTCTGATTATTTTTAAAACCACTTCAAATCTAGTTCAAACTAGTTCATTTTGATAAAAATATATTTTTATCCTTTCAAATGTGGAATTTTTCATCCCAGTTCTTTCCAATTCATATATTATGATTTTACACAAATTATTAATATTTTTAATAATTTTATCAAGGCCCGTACAGTCGGTTTTCAACAACGGCCACCGAACTGCACTTACAACGACCTTTTTCAAATTTGATTTGGACATAATTCCAAATCCAACTGTTAGATTTCAAATTTCTAATATTCATTGGAAATCTCTTTTCGATACGAACCCAACGGTTCCAGTTTCAGAAGAATCCGACGGTCGGATCTCCCGCAAAGTCAATTCGAAGTCAATGGTCAAAATTCACGAACTACCGCGGCACGACCCGTTTTATTCAGGCCATTTAATATATATAATATATATATATATTATATATATATTTCGTCGATTTCAATTCAAAACGTATTTTATAAATCGTTTTAAATTAGTTTTCAAAACAATTTCAACTTCATATTCAATTTCAAATCAAAATTGAATATTTCGTATCATTAATATATAAATGATAATATTTTCAAAATATTATATTTTGAAATCACTTTCTTTTCTATAATTATTAAAAAAACTAATATAATCGATATAAATATCGTTCGCGTCAAAGGCGCATATCTAACCAACACGGCTTTATATATTTCAGTAACTTCGTTATTCTATTCAACAAATGAATATTTATTCTATTCAACACATGAATCTATATTTCTTTCAACACATGAATATTCTCAACACATGAGTATCGTCAACACATGACTATTTTTGTTATTTAATATATTTTATAAAATTATGATAAATATGTAAATTTTATTGTTTAAAATATTTTACTCAACACATGAATATTTTCAACACATGAATATTCTTAACACATGAGCATCGTCAACACATGACTATTTATTCTATTCAACACATGAATCTTTATTTTATAATATTCTTTATTTTCCAAATTGGAATGAGGCCCAATCAATTAACGTATAATGTTAATTATATGGATTCCATACAACACATGAATATAATAGCAATGATAAATAATCAACCATCATCCAAAGTGCACCACACAACTGCATAAGCATTAAATATAACTAATTAACGCTCATACAGTCTGTCAATCAAACGACCGACATACCACTAAACAATTGGGATTAGTGTACGTCAAATATCATCCCAACACCCGTGTGAGGTTTCAATCCACAAACACTGAATATTATTTGTGTAGTTGGACGATGTGTAAAATTTATCGTCCCAATCAATGTCCTTCAAATAGGTGTACATAAACAAACCGCCCGGTTTGTAAATGAATATTTATTTATTCACATTCACGTTAAAAAATATATTTTTAACGATAAACAATTTATTTCAACACATGAATATTTTTCCTATTCAACACATGATTTTTTTTTCCATTTCACATCAATATCACAAACTAACTTCACAACACATCAAACAAGCATACAAGTCGTCCATGGTCTATGGACGACGGGTGTCGGGTGCTGCTAAGCACCCTCTACATCCTAGTATATATTTTAACTAGAAAACAAGATTTAAAGTGAGAAGTTCTCACCGAGAAGCTATGCCAAATGCCGCGACTCTTCATATGTAGAAAATCTTCGTCATGCTCGCCTTTTTTCACTTTCATCCTCCGTATTCGCTACATATATAAAAATTGCATTTTTATATTGTTGTCATGTATATAAAAATCACATTTTTATATTGCTACTATATAGATAAAAATTCTATTTTTATTCTTCTCACTATGTAGAAATTATATTTTTGATTCACTACTTATGTAAAAATCATATTTTTATTATCTCTATAATATAAAAATCATATTTTTATTATTCTAGTATATGTATAAAAATCACTTCTTTGATCATATTTTTTTCTTCTGAATATTACTTCAAAATATTATTTTATACATACGATAATAATCTCATCCTTCTTAGAAATAAAAATCTATTCTTTATAGAAATAAAAATCTATTCTTTATAGAAATAAAAATCTACAAAAAAAATATCGTATTTTTATAGTGTTAAAAAAACCACCTCTTTATCTTCATAAAATCATATTTCCTTTCTATGCTATTAATATATATAAAAATATGATTTTTATAATAGCTACACATTCATAAGACAGAAAATAAAAATCAAATTCATAAAAACTCACATTTTTAATTATAAGAATCGCACCTTTATCGCTGGAGGGGGTTCCACGTCGTACTGGTGTGGTGGGACGGCGCGCAGGTGGTTGGGGAGGTACAGGGGCCGGCGGTGGGCCTAGGGCGGTGGCGGCTCGATTCGCCAGAGCTAGGGTTCACGGGGTTCGAATTGTGGGGAGTAGCGATTTCACGGAGGAGGAGAAATGAGGGTGGAGAGCGACGGAGAGAGGAGGAGGCGGGGCCAGGGGTGCGTAGGTCGGAAGGGGCGGCGAATGGCTTGGGCGGCGGCTAGGTCCGAGAAGCGATGGTGAAAAAAAAGGGGCGGGTTTTATTTCATAAAGAAGAAAATGAATTGGGGGGCGGGGTTATATTTATTTTAATTATTATTTTATTCCCCACAAAAGTTGACTTTTATTATCGAACTCCAAACGAGACCCAACGACTGTCGCCCCTAGCTAATTACCCCCGTTCAAAACACAATGGGATATGTCCCATAAGCCAATTCGACTGTTACGATCAGTTTCCTTTGAAATTAAAATATAAATCAATATTTCAGTCAATATCGAATTTAACGTACATTTTAATTTATCGGGCCCACATACTAACTCTAAAAATTCCAAAAAAATTATTTCTAGCTTCGTATTAACGATACGGTCCTAACAGAACTAATTTCGTCAAATTCTGAGACCGTTTGAAAAATGGCCATTTTCCAGTCGATTAAAATCAACTGAAACTAGTCAAACGCGTTTAACTTCTCCACGCTCACATATTTATTCGAAAAATTACGAATTTTGTAACCTAGCAATAACTTGACATCACGGATCCAACAAAAGTGGTTTCGTCGAAAACCGAGGTCATTTGCAAAATTTCCATTTTTAAGGGCCAAAATTCTACAGCGACTATTCTGAATTTTCAACTAGGCATAACTTTTTATTCCCGCTATGAAATTTAAAATTTTCGGATTCGTTGGAAAGATATTCTCAAATAGATTCTAATATTTTTGGTTTTGCTAAAATCCGGTTTATTTTGAATCCTGTATATTCATTTGAACTTTGAAATCGAATTATCGAACTACCGCACCATTTTCAATTCCTTTTATAATTATAAATAAATATTTATATTCTAATGACGATCTATTTAAATATATACGTTCTAATTCTATACAAAATAAATTTCTCGTCATTATTATTTAAAATAATTCATTTTAAATAATCAAAATTCGCTAAAATTGCCAAAATAAAATTTTTAAATTGGCTCAGAATTTCCGTGTTATTACAATTTCCCCCACTTAAAACTTTTCATCCCCGAAAAGGAACGAAGTCGAAAGTTGTTTAACTAATCAACTCAACTTCCATTATTTTCTTTATGGCTTAAGTTCTTCAACTTTTCAGTTTCTTAGAACTTTTCAAATTTTTCAAAAATTTGGCTAACACCCTAAATTTTCGAAAAATTTCGCCTTAACCTCCCCTGCACCGGGAGCTTCGAGATATTTCAAATAGCCTCCCATGGCCCTCACCAATCCAAAAGAAAAAGAAAAAGCCAAGCGGCTAGCCAATCGGCTCATAAAATCATCCAAACCCAAAGAAATACAATAAACATGTACCTGTTTGTTGGGCATACAATTTTATTCTTCTGGTCTAGCCTCCTTGCTATGACTGTTCAATATGAGTACAAGCATATGCATGCAATTTCAAACAATTTTCAATACAGTTCAATATTCGGTTCAATTTGGCATAAATGGTTAAAAATATCAAACCAATAGTCAAACAACACAACCATCAATCAATTAGTGAATTAGCGTTTCAAATTCATAATTTTTGATATATATACAGAAAATCATGTTTTTGATGCCAAATCACAACAATAAACCTATCTAGTTTTGGTTCTCACACCAGTCTAATGGAAATATATAGATATCTCACTTTTCAAAACTCGAACACAAATACTGATAATGCGGCCGCATTACCAGAGTTATCTCCGGGCGACTAGAGTGCGAATCTATATCTATGCAGTATATTAAAACTTTGAATATACATTCATGACGCGTATATGCAAAATCCTTATATACTCGATTGTCCAAAATCAATATAAATAGAATATTTAAATACGTATACTTGAATTTAATTTTCAAAACAAAATTTGTTTTCATTTTTATTTGAAAAATATACTCTTCACGCTCGTTCTAGGATACTACTGATCCTATCTCTAACGAGTTATTCTTATTGGACATTACTAGTCCAATCTCTGATGAATTCTTTCATTTGGTTCTAATGTGTCTTGTTCTCGAGCTTTGTAAACCAAAGCTCTGATACCACTGTGACATCCCGTAACATCCCCGTGAAGGAAAGCATAGATTTCTTTGAGGACAAGACCAATCAGAACACAAGCAGAAGAACATTTCATTGCTTATTACAACAATTCCATCAGAATACTAGAATATCACAGAGTATGAATCAATATTACACATTTGACAAATATCAAAGATTTAACTTACATTTAAATACATAGCAGCGGAAAAATAATACAACACACAACTGAAAGAAATACACGGATACAGAGCTTTCCGAGTATCGTTCTAGCTGTAAACCAGGATCCTGTGAATATAAATCTGCAAAACCCAACCACTAGCTGCCAATGTTGAAAATAAGGGCACCCAGAGTTTAGGTTAAAACAATAAACTCCAGGTCAGTCATGTGACTGGTGTGAGAAATAAAACAGTTATTAATCTTTATTTTTAAAGTTAGGTAAATTAAGGGACCACGACGTATAACACGGAACTGGTTTCCTCCCAAGAATACCAGTGCATAAAACAAACAGCGCAATGCTAAATAAAGAAAAATGAAGCTATTATAAGACCAAGGTCCCATCACACAATGCAACGCAAGCCGGAGGAAAGGGTTTTACCTTATAATAGCCAAAGAATGCTTGATACGTTTAAAAACAGATTATTTTGATATTAATATAAGTGTGTAGTGTCAAAACAATTTCAATCATAAGTATCAATCATAGGCGGCATAACTACCATCTACTATGTCGCCATAATAGGTTCAACAAATAAAACCGAAGTGTCACGTATTGGAAATTGGATTCCATCATGAGTCGAGGCAAGGGGCAAGCTCCTCTCCGTTCGAGACACTCTAGCAAATGTCTCAGGACTACACACAGCGATCCTTGGAATCGGTTGGGCCGGTCCTCTCTTACTTTTGAGGATTGGCAATTCCTGAACACACGTTTCCCAGTCCTATAGGACCTATATAATTGTCTGTACGTCAGCTCACATAGTGTCGTTTATCGACCATATATTCAAGGCGCCTCGCATTCCAACAACCACACAGGTTAAAAGTATATAAGTGTCAGGGCTGGTAGGTCACTGACATCACCCATAGCTAGAAAGAAACGTCGTGTTCTCCTAACAGTCCTTATCCCATTTTTGACTCATACCGAGGTGTGAGGTTCGCGAATTAATGCTATACACAAAGCTGTGCCACACAGGCCGTGCTTTGATCATCAACCACAAGACTTTGCTTTTCAACAGAAGCCTTGATCATCTGCCACTTAGGCATGCCACACAAGCAATTCACTCCATGCGACTGATGTCCATCGATATACAATCTCTGAGCTCGTACGTCTCAGAGAAGGGCGTTAAGCAAGAGAATAAATTTTCCGCCGCCAAACAGATGATATTTAATAGAGATCTATCAACACAGAATAAAATCCAATGTCAGACACACAGTCAATTTACAAGTCCGTTCTAGGTCTGAACGAAACTGGAGGCACTTTCCTCGCATATCCATCGATCTCCAAGTACGTCTGGACGATTACCAACTGATTCCCTCCTCTTGGGTGTACAGCCCAATCAAGATCATCAATAATCATCCAAACGATGTGAAGACTTCCGGTCTTCAACCACCGTCTTCATCTTTGACTTATCGTCGAATCAGTTGTTCAGAATGGGTATAAACTCGGCCTTTCCGAATAATCCGCGTATATAATAAGCAAGTGTTACACAAACGCAACATACGCCTCATTCCAATTCAGAATATTCTTTTATTCCAAATTTTCACATTCTTAGGGAAATGTTCCCATAAATTTTATCAAAGATAAATCCTTCTAAATTTATTCTTTAATCTTCCTTTGGATATCATTTCAAACCGTGTTAAGGTTTTCCAAACTAGTCGGGATTAGCGAACCACACCGAAGTAATCATTTATTTTATTTCCCAATCCCAACATATTCATCCCATGGAGCAAAAATGGTAATACTCCATATCTAACACCACGGTGTTATCGGTAAATATTAATTACCATTTCATGTTCCAATCTAATTAAAGGTTTAACTATCGCTTGGGGGAAAAACTGGTGATACTCCATTCTCGATCATTTCAATCTAATTAAAGATTCATTAAAAATCCACTTAGTTTTAATCTTCCCAAAAATCAATATCCTATCTTTAACTGAGTTAAAGAACCAACGTCATCTAAAACACGGTTCACGATAAACCCAAAATCACTTCCCATTGTTAATCGGGTTAAAGAACAGGTGTTATTCAAAACACCGCTCACGATAAACCCAAAAACCAATTTAAATTCAATTCCAATTAAATACTAATTAACTGGACAATTTCACTAAATCTTAATTAAAAGATTAATTCTTTTCTAAACTGGGTCCAAGAACAGTGTTATTTAAGACACCATTCACGACGAACCCAAAATCCCATTTAGTATTAAATACAAGGCTCTGAATAGAAAATATATCGGCTTATATTCAATATCAAATTCTGAAACCAACAAATATCGTATTGGAAATAATGATATAAATATATCTTTCAAATTTCCACAACCATATCTGTATAATTACGAAATCCAACATCGAAATATTCCAAAGATAATTTCGATTTAATTCCATTCCAATTCGTATATTGGAAATTCTGATTATTTTTAAAACCACTTCAAATCTAGTTCAAAACTAGTTCATTTCAATAAAAATATATTTTTATCCTTTCAAATGTGGAATTTTTCATCCCAGTTCTTTCCAATTCATATATTATGATTTTACACAAATTATTAATATTTTTAATATTTTTATCAAGGCCCGTACAGTCGGTTTTCAACAACGGCCACTGAACTGCACTTATAGCGACCTTTTCCAAATTTTATTTGGACATAATTCCAAATCCATCCATTAGATTTAAAATTTCTAATATTCATTGGAAAGCTCTTTACGATACGATCCCAACGGTTCCGGTTTCAAGAGAATCCGACGGCCGGATCTCCCGCAAAGTCAATTCGAAGTCAATGGTTGAAATTCGCAAACTCCCGCGGTGCGGCGCGTTCTATTCAGGCCATTTAATATATATAATATATATAGATATTATATATTTCGTCGATTTCAATTCAAAACGTATTTTATAAATCGATTTAAATTAGTTTTCAAAACAATTTCAACTTCATATTTTTCAAATCAAAATTGAATATTTCATATCATTAATATATAAATGATAATATTTTCAAAATATTATATTTTGAAATCACTTTCTTTTCTATAACTATTATAAAAACTAGTATAATCGATATAAATATCATTCGCATCAAATGGGGCATATCTAACCAACACAACTTTATATATTTCAATAACTTCGTTATTCTATTCAACAAATGAATATTTATTCTATTCAACACATGAATCTATATTTCTGTCAACACATGAATATTCTCAACACATGAGTATCGTCAACACATGACTATTTTTGTTATTTAATATATTTTATAAAATTATGATAAAGATGTAAATTTTATTGTTTAAAATAATTTACTCAACACATGAATATTTTCAATACATGAATATTCTCAACACATGAGCATCGTCAACACATGACTATTTATTCTATTCAACACATGAATCTTTGTTTTATAATATTCTTTATTTTCCAAATTGGAATGAGGCCCAATCAATTACCATATAATGTTAATTATATGGATTCTATATAACACATGTAAATAATAGCAATGATAAATAATCAACCATCATCCAAAGTGTACCACACTACTGCATAAGCATTAAATATAACTAATTAACGCTCATACAGTCTGTCAATCAAACGACCGACATACCACTAAACAATTGGGATTAGTGTACATCAAATATCATCCCAACCCCCGTGTGAGGTTTCATTCCACAAACACTGAATATTATTTGTGTAGTTGGGCGATGTGTAAAATTTATCGTCCCAATTAATGTCCTTCAAATATGTGTACATAAACAAACCGTCCGGTTTGTAAATGAATATTTATTTATTCACATTCACGTTAAAAAATATATTTTTAACGATAAACAATTTATTTCAACACATGAATATTTTTTCTATTCAACACATGAATATATTTTTTTCATTTCACATCAACATCACAAACTAACTTCACAACACATCAAACAAGCATACAAGTCGTCCATGGTGTATGGACGACGGGTGTCGGGTGCTGCTAAGCACCGTCTGCATCCTAGTAAATATTTTAACTAGAAAACAAGATTTAAAGTGAGAAGTTCTCACCGAGAAGCTATGCCAAACGCCGCGACTCTTCATATGTAGAAAATCTTCGTCATGCTCGCCTTTTTTCACTTTCATCCTCCGTATTCGCTACATATATAAAAATTGCATTTTTATATTGTTGTCATGTATATAAAAATCACATTTTTATACTGCTACTATATAGATAAAAATTCTATTTTTATTCTTCTCACTATATAAAAATTATATTTTTGATTCACTACTTTATAAAAATCATATTTTTATTATCTCTATAATATAAAAATCATATTTTTATTATTCTAGTATATGTATAAAAATCACTTCTTTGATCATAATTTTTTCTGAATATTACTTCAAAATATTATTTCATACATACGATAAAAATCTCATCCTTCTTAGAAATAAAATCTATTCTTTATAGAAATAAAAATCTATTCTTTATAGAAATAAAAATCTACAGAAAAATATATCGTATTTTTATAGTGTTAAAAAAAATCACCTCTTTATCTTCATAAAGTCATATTTCCTTCCTATGCTATTAATATATATATAAAAATATGATTTTTATAATAGCTACACATACATAATACTGAAAATAAAAAACAAATTCATAAAAACTCACATTTTTAATTATAAAAATCGTACCTTTGTCGCTGGAGGGGGTTCCACATCGTACTGGGGTGGAGGGGCGGCGCGCAGGTGGTTGGGGAGGTGCAGGGGCTGGCGGTGGCAGGCCTAGGGTGATGGAGGCTCGATTCACCAGAGCTAGGGTTCATGGGGTTCGAATTGGGGGGAGTAGCGGTTTCATGGTGGGGGAGAAATGAGGGTGGAGAGCGACGGATAGAGGAGGAGGCGGGGCGAGAGTGTGCGTAGGTCGGAAGGGGCGGCGAATGGCTTGGGCGGCGGCTAGGTCTGAGTAGCGATGGTGAAAAAAGGGGCGGGTTTTATTTTAGAAAGTGGAAAATGAATTTGGGGGGGGGGGGAGTTATATTTATTTTTATTATTATTTTATTCTCCACCAAAGTTGACTTTTATTATCGAACTCCAAATGAGACCCAACAACTGTCGCACCTAGCTAATTACCCCCGTTCCGAACACAATGGGATATGTCCCGTTAGCCAATTCGACTATTACGATCAGTTTCCTTTGAAATTAAAATATAAATCAATATTTCAGTCAATATCGAATTTAACGTACATTTTAATTTATCGGGCCCACATACTAACTCTAAAAATTCCATAAAAATATTTCTAGCTTCGTATTAACGATACGGTCCTAAAAAAATTAATTTCGTCAAATTCTGAGACCGTTTGAAAAATGGCCATTTTCCAGTCGATTAAAATCAACTAAAACTGGTCAAACGCGTTTAACTTCGCCACGCTCACATATTGATTTGAAAAATTACGAATTTGAAACCTAGCAATAACTTGACATCATGGATCCAACAAAAGTGGTTTCATCGAAAACCGAGGTCGTTTGCAAAATTTCCATTTTTAAGGGCCAGAATTCTACAGCGACTATTTTGAATTTTCAACTAGGCATAACTTTTTATTCCCGCTATGAAATTTAAATTTTTCGGATTCATTGGAAAGATATTCTCAAATAGATTCTAATATTTTTGGTTTCGCTAAAATCCGGTTTATTTTGAATCCTGTATATCCATTTGAACTTTGAAATCGAATTATCGAACTACCGCGCCATTTTCAATTCCTTTTATAATTATAAATAAATATTTATATTCTAACGACGATCTATATAAATATATACGTTCTAATTCTATTCAATATAAATTTCTTTTCATTATTATTTGAAATAATTCATTTTAAATAATCAAAATTCGCTAAAATTGCCAAAATAAAAATTTTAAATTGGCTCAGAATTTGCGGATTATTACAATAGTAAACATTTATTTACATGTAGTGTAAATAAATATGTAAATAAAAAAGTAAACATTTATTTACATGTAGTGTAAATAAATATGTAAATAGAAAAGTAAACATTTATTTACATTTAGTGTAAATAAATAAGATAAAAGTAAAAGAAACATTTATTTACATGTGTTAGAACAAAATCTGGGCCTAACACCCAAATGTAGATCGCAGATCACAGAATGCAATAAATAGTCAAATAAGAGGAGACACACGAGATCTTTATAGTGGTTCGGCTGTAGATGTAGCCTACGTCCACTTTATAATCTTATTGTTATACTGACAGATTACAAGAATCAATTACATGCAATGCACACAATTCATGTGTTAATTGAGATTAAAAGAGAAGAATTTGAATGTATGAAGGTGCAAAGCCCTTGCACTTCAGTAATGGTGGAAGCCGTGAAGAAGATTGGCCAAAAGTCCTTGAAAAATCCTCCAAATGGTGTACTTATAGCCGTTTACAGCAGGCAGTTCGCGGGACACATGGCACACATCCCAAAAATCTCGAAAAGAGGTGGAAAACGTCCAGAAATCATCTCCAACTCGTCATATGACATGTGTAATCAGATCCATGCAAGTTGGAGTGAAAATAGCCTTTAGAATAGGTCAAAATTATGTGTAGCAGCAGGCGGTTCGTGGTCCCTATGTGCTCCACGATCGGGTCGTGGTCACCATGACCCCAGGAGGGCAACTCCTAGGATCAGATCGTGACCTAGGAGGGCGACCCCTAGGATCGGGTCGTGACCTAGGGCGGCGACTCCTAGGATCGGATCGTGACCTAGGAGGGCGACCCCTAGGATTCGATCGTGACCTAAGAGGGCGACTCCTAGGGGCGAACCAGTCTAGAAGGTTGAGAAATGATACAAATTCCAAGCTAGCAACGCTTCGCCACTTAATCCAGGAAATTGCTAGATTATACCAGTTTACGGAAACGGGCATATCTTTCAAACCGTAAGTCCGATTAAGCCAAACCAAAGCTCAAACTGAAGCTAATTCAGAGATCTACAGGAGTTACAGAGCATAGCTCTGTAATTGTTGTTTTCGGGCCTAGAAAATGTCATCTGGTAGGAGTTCCGGGCCTTTCTTTGTTAGTGATGCGACTTTGACCAAATCGCTACCTATCTTCTGATGTTGTTCTCCGTATCCGAGTGCGATGCTATCCAGATATTCAGTGTGACAGCTTTTACCAAAAAGTGTGTCAACAACATGTAGTGTAAATAAATAAGTAAATAGAAAAAGGAAAATTTATTTACATTTAGGTAAATAAACAAGAAAAAGAAAAAAAAAAGAAACTTTATTTACATTTAGTGTAAATAAATTTGAATAGAAAAAGATCACATTCATTTACATTTCGTGTAAATAAATATAAAAAGGAAAAAGATCGTGTTGATTTACATTAGTGTAAATAAACATGAAAAGGAAGAAAGAAGACACTTATTTAAATTTAGTGTAAATAAGTAAAAAGGAAAAAGAATATTTTATTTACATTTAGACGCAAATAAAACATCGTAAGGAATTACACTTTTTATTTGTAAATTAGTTGCAAACAAAAGGCGTGAATATGTAAAGTATATTTTTATTCATATTTTAGATATGGATAAAAATATGGTATTAAAAAGTACATTTTTATTTGCATTTCATATGTAAATAAAAACACTGTTTTAAAAAGTACATTTTTATTTGCAAACTAGTTGCAAATAAAAACATGAATTTAAGAATGTACACTTATATTTATGATTTAGTTACGAATGAAAAATATTACATTGGAAAATATATTCTTATTCACATTATAGATGTGAATAAAAACATGAATCTCAAAAGGTGCATTTTATTTATAATTTAGATATAAATTAAGAATAGTGATATTTTTATCGTCCTTTTAGATGCGATAAAAAGAGTGAATTTAAAAGTGATATTTTTATCGTCATTTTAGGTGCGATAAAAAAGGATAGATTATAATAATTGAAATCGCCAAATGTTTTATATTTACATTTATATATATATATATATAAATATAGAATTAAACGAAACGCGCGCGGCAGTTCGCGTATCGGCAATCGTAACTTTAAACGATCATACAGAAAGATCCGACCGTTGGATTTTCCCAAAACCAGAACCGTTAGAACAGCTTTGGGAAAATATTTCCAACGATATAAATTTCGTCAGAATCCGACGGTTATATTTCCAGATACGTGTAAATCAAAATTTGGTAAAAACATCGCCAGAGCCACCCTTTGACCTGAAGCGTCATTCTATTATATTGGGCTATTTTTAAATAAATAAAAATAGTGATAAATCATTATAAATAAATATTAGCGATATGAAATGATTTAAATGATAATTATGCGAGGATTATTTGAAAAGACCGAGTTCAACTCATTTCAAATAATTACACGACGATTAAATAAAAGATGTAGAAGACGGTGGTTGAAGACCGGCTATCTTCACATCGAATGGACGACGACTACTGATGCCTTGGACTGACTTGCTCCCAGGAAGGGGCTGAAGCAGTAGTTGTCCGGTATGTGCCGATTGTCCGGATAAGCGAGAACCTCTCAGGTGTCTCCGGTTTCATTCAGACCCAGGACGGACTTGTAAATGGATGCGTGTCTGGCGTTGGAATTCATTTAATGTAATTAAATCGATTTGTATTAATATATGCCTGTTTGGTGGTGGGAAATTTATTCTCTGCTTAACACCCTAGTATATAGTAATAGTTATCGATCGCATGGCGTGAATTGTCAATGTGGCACGCCAAGATGCAGATGATCAAGGCTTTTGTTGAAAAACAGGGCCTTGTGGTTGATGATCAAAGCATAGCCTGTTTAGGCGTAGCTTTGAGTATAGAGTGACTTCGCGAGCCTCACACCCCGGTATGAGTCAAAAACGAGATATGGACTGCAGGGAGTGCACACGTTTCTTTCTAGCTAGAAGTAGTGTCAGTGCTTAAACTGGCTGGCATTCTACTTATGTGGATGATGGATTGAGGTACCTCGGATTTATAGGTTGTTAGTGGCCATATGGAGGTTCAAAGGAACCGGGAAACATGTGTTCAGGAATTGCCAATCCACTACCGTTAGGTGGGGACCGGCCCTACCGCTCCAAGGGTTGCCCATAGGTGTGATCCTGAGGCATTTGCTAGAGTGTCTCGAATCGGAGAGGACGATCTCTAGCCTCGATTTCATGATGGAAAACTAATTCCCAATACGACACAACGATTTGATTGTAAACTATATATGGCGACATAGTATATGGTAGCTATGCCATTTAGGATTGATACATTTACTTTGAAGTATTTTAATACTGCTTAGACACTAATAATAATATTAAATACTATTTTATACGTATTAAGCATGTTTGATCATTATAGGGTAAAACTCTATCCTCCGGTATGCGTTGCATTGTGTGATGGGACTTGAGTCTTATAATGATTTACATTTTCCGTCTTGTTTCCTACTTTTATTTCCTTTTCGAGGACGAAAAGCTTTTAAGTGGGGGAGATTGTAACAACCCGAAAAATCCGAACCAATTTTTTTTTATTTTAAATAATTTTGTTGAAAAATGTGCCAAAATTTAAAATTTTCATTTTTAAATAATATTAAAGCCAGCGGAAATAGTCAATTTTCAAACGATCTCTGTTTCCGACGAAACCACTTTTGTTGGAACCCGAATGTCAAATTATTGCTAGGTTTCAATTTATAAAATTTTCTGAATTAGTATGTGAGCGTGGCGAAAGAAAATGTGTTTTGTTCAATTTAGTCAATTTTAATCGACTGAAAAATACCCATTTTTCAAACGTTCTCAGAATTCGACGAAATTAATTTTGTTAGGACCGTATCGTCATAACAAAGACAAATATATTTTTTCTGGAATTTTCTGAGTCCGTATGTGTCCTCGGGGAATTTATTTATGCGAACGAATTAATTTAATAAAGGATTTAATTATTAAATTAAATAATTCAGACCACAGGCAGCCGTTTGGGCTGACGGGACCTGGCCCGTTGGATCTGGCATATGGGTTATTGGCTAGGAACACCTTCTGCTGGACTGGAATCGGAACAGTTTAAAGGTTATGGATTTTTTTGTAAAATACACTAAAAATAATATAATTAATAGTCAAAAATCAAACCCTAAACACTATTCATTGTCATCAACAGCTGCCATCGTATTTCATGGCCTAGAACAGCCGAAACTTCATCCTCCAAATTCTTCCCCATCTTCACGAATTAGAACCTAATCCTCATACCACTCCGAAGCTCTCTTTATCCTCTCTCCATCTATACGGAGTTTGGTCCGAACCGTGACCTGTAGCTCACGAATCACCTCCCCGAACCCGCGCCCTTCAGACCGCCGCCCGACCAGCCCACGCCACCTAGCTCGCCGCCACCGCTAGTGTTCAGGCGCCACTACAAGGCCGTCAATCCCCCCTGTCCGATCTGGAAACCATTGCTCCGATCGATGGGTATTTGGATATGAAAATTTGAACAAAAACAGAAACCCACGGCCATTTGTTATGAGGTAATAAAGTTGGAATCCTTACATGTATAGGCGTGAAAAATTATTTATTTAATTATAAAATTGATAACTTATTCATACGAGATCGGAGTTTGAAAATTTCAGATCCGTTTGAACCATAACACCGAATAGAACTTCTTGAAAGTGATTGGGACAAATTCTAAATTTGTTGGGATTTTTAAAACTGCTTCAATCAAGGTGAGAATTCTGATTTATATAATTAATTATGTAACGACCCAGATTTCTGTGCTCTTTGAGTCGACTAATAACACCACACGTCCAATCCAAATTGCACAGAAATACGAATCACTATTTGAAAGAAATAAGAGGGTGAGAAAGATAAGATAGAAAATTAGAATAGAAGAAGAAGAAAAAAACACAATTGAGCCGAATCAGAGTAAACACGAATCTCACAGCGGAACGAATACAATATATTATATAACATAACTTTGAAATACAAAACTGTATTTGAAGCGACCCGAACTTCCCCGGTCTCCGAAGAGATGAGAAAGAACGAATTACTGTGAGAACACGACAAAATAGAACGCAGACGAAAGAACATTTCATTGCATATTACAACAATCCATCAGATTACAAGAATATACAGAGTATGAATAAATATTACACAGAAATATCAGAGATTTTAATTACGTTTAAATACATCGCAGCGGAAAATAATACAATACACAACTAGAAGAGATATACGGATACAAAGCTTTCCGGATATCATTCCAGCTGTAAACCAGGATCCTATGAATATAAATCTGCAAAACCAAAACTACTAGCTGCCCGTGTCAAAGTAAGGGCACCCAGAGTTTAGGTCAAAACAATAAACTCCAGGTCAGTCATGGGACTGGTGTGAGAACTAAAACAGTTATTAATCTTTATTTTTAAAGTTAGGTAAATCAAGGGACCACGCCGTATAACACGGAACGGGTTTCCTCCCAAGAATACCAGTACATAAAACAAACAGAGCAATGCTAAATACAGAAAAATGAAGCTATTATAAGACCCAGTTCCCATCACACAATGCAACGCAAGCCGGAGGATAGGGTTTTTACCTTATAATAGCCAAGAATGCTTGATACGTTTAAAACAAATCATTTGATACTATTATAAGTGCATAGTGTATAAAACAACTTCAAATCATAAGTATCAATCATAGGCGGCATGGGTACCATATATCATGTCGCCATACTAGGCTCTGCAATCAAAACCGCAAATGTCACGTATTTGGAAGTTGGGTTTCCGTCTGTGAACCGAGGCAAAAGATAGTCCTCAACCGATTCGAGACTCTCTAGCCCGAGCCTCAGGATCAGAGCTCGAGTGACCCTTG
The DNA here is from genome assembly GCA_030737875.1 of Allium sativum. Taxonomy (NCBI): domain Eukaryota; kingdom Viridiplantae; phylum Streptophyta; class Magnoliopsida; order Asparagales; family Amaryllidaceae; genus Allium; species Allium sativum. The sequence continues at coordinate 616,512,111 of CM060918.1, read as the reverse complement.
GAGCGACAGGGCCGGTCCACCGATGTGGGTTAAACTTAAATCCTGAACACCGCGTTTCCCCGCCCTTTAGGGCGTAAGTCTGGTCCGTCTGCCGGCCAGAATGCATCGGCCGAAACTGATATAACTGAGGCACCTCGCAACAGCAACAACCACACAGGTGAAAAGTATATAAATGTCAGGGCTGGTAGGTCACTGACACCACCCTAGCTAGAAAGAAACGCATGCCCTCCCTGAGGTCCTTCTCCCGTTTTTGGTTCACAACCGGTGTGCGGGGCTCGCGATTCAACGCTACACAAAGCTATGCCACACATGCCTTGCTTTGATCATCATCCACAAGACTTTGCTTTTCAACAGAAGCCTTGATCATTTGCCACTTAGGCATGCCACATAGGCAATTCACTCCATGCGATTGATATCCATCAATATATAACCCCTGAGCTCGTACGTCTCAGAGAAGGGCGTTAAGCAAGTGAATAAATTCTCCGCCGCCAAACAGATATATATTTAATAGAAATCAATCACACAGACTAAAATCCAATGTCAGACACACAGTCCATTTACAAGTTCGTTCTGGGTCTGAACGAAACCGGAGGCACCTAGTACCCCGCCTATCCATCGATCTTCAAGTACGTCTGGACGATCACCAACTGTTTCCATCTTCTTGGGTGTACTGCCCAATCAAGATCATCAGTAATCACCCAAACGACGTGAAGACCTCCGGTCTTCGACCATCGTCTTCATCTTCGACTTATCGTCGTATCAGTTATTCAGAATGGGATAAATCCGGTCTTTCCGAATAACTCGCGTATATTATAAACAAGTGTTACACAAACACAACATACGCCTCATTCCAATTCATCAGTCACTAACCGTAAATTAATCAAGAGAATAATTCCCCAAATATTAACCCCGAAGGCCGAAACCAACATCAGATCAATATCCAGAAAACCATTCTGCTTAGCTAACCGACAGTTAGTTTCTAAATTTCACATTCATAGGGAAAGGTTCCCATTAATTTTATCAAAGATAAATTCCTTGAATTTATTCTTTAATCTTCCTTTTGAATATCACTTCAAACTAGTCGGGATTAACGAATCTTACCGGAGTAATCATTTGTTTTAATTTCCCAATCCCATCCTATTCATCCCATGAAGTAAAACTGGTAATACTTCATATCTAACACTACGGTGTTATCGGTAAATTCAATTACCATTTCACGTTCAAATCTAATTAAAGATTTTACTATCGTCTGGAGCAAAACTGGTGATACTCCATTCTCGATTATTTCAATCTAATTAAAGATTCATTAAAACTCCACTTAGTTTTAATCTGTGGCTGGGTGAAAGAATCAGTGTCATTTAAAACACGGTTCACGATAAACCCAAAATCACATCACATTTCAATCAGTCCCTAATCGTAAATTAGCAAGTGAGCAATTCCCTAAGTATTAACCCCGAAGGCCGAAACCAACATCAGATCAATACCCCAGAAACCATTCAACTTAACTAATCCCCAGTTAGTTTATGATTTTCTTAACTCCTTTGGGTCTAAGAACAGTATTATTGAAGATACCGTTCATGACAACCCAAAATCACATTTTATTAATTATCGGGTTAAAGAACGAGTGTTATTTAAAACACCATTCACGATAAACCCAAGAATCAATTCGAATTCAATTCCAATTAAATATTATTTAACTGGTACACTTCATTAAATCTAAATAAAAGATTTAATCTTTTTCTCAATTGGGCCTAAGAATAGTGTTGATGAAGACACCATTCACGACAAACCCCAAATCACATTTGATATTAAATACAAGGCTCTGAATAGAAAATATATCGGCTTATATTCAATATCAAATTCTATGACTAACAAATGTCGTATTGGAAATAACGATATAAATATATATCTTTCAAATTTCCATAACAACATCTGTATAATCACGAATTCCAACATCGAAATAATCCAAAGACAATTTCGATTCAAATCCCTTCCAATTCAATTATTGGAAATTCTGGTTATATTTCAAAACCATTTCAAATTCACTTTATTTATTTAAAAATAAATAGAATTATAGTTCTAGTTCAAAACTAGTTCATTTCGATAAAAATCTATTTTTATCTTTTCAAATATGGAGTTTTTCATCCCAATTTTTCTCAAATCATTTCTTATGATTTTACACAAATTATTACTATTTTTAATAATTTTATCAAGGCACGTACAGTCGATTTCCATCAACGGCCATCGAACTGCACTTACAACGACCTTTTCCAAATTTGATTTGGACATAATTCCAAATCCAACCGTTAGATTTCAAATTTCTAATATCTGTTAGAAAGCTCTTTTCGATATGAACCCAACGGTTCTGATTTCAGGAGAATCCGTCGGTCGGATCTCCCGTAATGTCCGTTCGAAGTCAATGGTCGAAGTTCGCGAACTGCCGCGGCGAGGCGCGTTCTATTCAGGCCATTATATTATATATATATATATAATATGATATATACTTCGTCGATTTCCTTTTAAAACGTAGTTTATAAATCGTTTTAAACTCGTTTTCAAAACGGTTTCAACTTCATATTCAAATTCAAATCAAAATTGAATATTCCAATATAAGTTCGTTTTAAATTCATTTCAAATCGATTTCAATTCGAATTCATTTATATTCAATTTCCATTCGAATTCATTTCTATTCAATTTCAATTTGAATTCATTTCCATTCAATTCGAATTCACTTCTATTCAATTTCAATTTGAATTCATTTCTATTCAATTTAATTCGAATTTCAATTCTTTTCAAAATTTCAGATTTTGAAATCACTTTCGATATTCGTTATAAAATGAATAAAATCGATATAAATATCGTTCATGTCAAAATGGCGTAAATCTAATCAACACGGCTTCATATATTTCTATTTTCAAATATTCTATTTCAAATATTTCTTTTTTGAATATTTCTCTTTCAAATATTTCTTTTTAAAACTGGAATGAGGCCCAATCAATTACCATATAATGTTAATTATATGGATTTTCTACAACACATGTATATATCAACAACGATGAATGATCAACCATCATCCAAAGTGCATTCTACACTGTATAAGCATCAAATATAAATATTCAACGCTTATAGCAGCCTGTCAATCAATCGATCGACATACAACTAAACAATCGGGATTAGTGTACGTCAAATATCATCCCAATACCCGTGTGGGGTTTCAAACAATCAAACATAGGTTTTATTTGTGCAGTTGGGCGATGTGTAAAATTTATCGTCCCAATCAATATCAGTCAAATGTGTGTATATAAACAAATCGTCCGATTTGTTTATTTTTATTTCATTTCATATACACGTTAAAAATTCTATTTTTAACTATAAAATATTTTCAACTATATAAATATTTTATTTCATCTATATAAATATTTTATTTCATCTATATAAATATTTTATTTCATTTCACATCACACAATCAACTACACATCAAAATCAAACAAACAAGCATACAAGCCGTCCATGGTCTGTGGACGACGGGTGTCGGGTGCTACTAAACACCGTCTGCATCCTAGTATATATATAACTAGAAAAAGAGATTGAAGAGTGAGAAATTCTCACAGATAGCTAATCCAAACTCCACGACTCTTCTTATGTAGAAATCTTCGCCGTTCTTGCCTCTTGTCACTTTCGTTGCCCGTAGCCACTACATATATAAAAATCACATTTTTACTTTGCTATTCAATATATAAAAATCGAATTTTTACTTCGCTATTCAATATACAAAAATCGAATTTTTACTTCGTATTCAATATATAAAAATCGAATTTTTACTTTGCTATTCAATATATAAAAATCGAATTTTTACTTCGCTATTCAACATATAAAAATCGAATTTTTACTTTGCTATTCAATATATAAAGTTCAAATCTTTACTTTGCTATTCAATATATAAAAATCGAATGTTTACTTTGCTATTCAATATATAAAAATCGAATTTTTACTTTGCTATTCAATATATAAAAATCGAATTTTTACTTTGCTATTCAATATATAAAAATCGAATTTTTACTTTGCTATTCAATATATAAAAATCGAATTTTTACTTTGCTATTCAATATATAAAAATCTAAACTTGATTGAATATAAATAAAACTGAATTATAAATAAAATAGAAACTCACTGCATTCTCGGTTGGAGGAGGGGGGGTTATGGCGGCTTCCTCAAGTCAGGGGGGAGGAGACGTGCTCGCTGGTGGTGGGAGAGGTCGGGGTCAGGCAGTGGTGGAGGGAGTGCGTCGGTTTTCTGATTTGGGGGAGGGTTTGTGACAGTGGCCATGCTTTGAACGGAGAGAGAGGTGAGAGCCTGGCGAGGTGATGGCGGCTGGCGCAGATGGTCGGTGGTTGGCGCTCTGGTGGTGGCGCGTTCGATTGGGGCCCTCGATTTTGCAGATGGCGACGGGGTTTAGACTCGCGATACAGAGGGTGGCTGGAGGGAGGAGATGAAGAGCCGGCGTCGTGGGGGTAGGGCAGCGGTCTGCTGGCCTCCGGCGGCGCTTGGAGTGGAGACGAGGAGGAACGACGATCTCGTCGTTTGTTTTCTACTGCCGATTTCGATCTGGAGTGAAAATGGGTGGGAGAGAGAATGTAGGAGGGTTGACTAAGGAAATATATATTTATTTAATTTTAATTTTATCCACTAAAAGTAACTTTTTATTTCGAACTCAAAACGAGACCCAACGACTATCACTCCAAGCTAATTACCCCCATTCCGAACACAATGGGATATGTCACGTAGGCTGATTCGACCGTTTCGATCAGTTTTCATCAAAATCAAAATATACTCTATATATTGAATTTGAACGCGCATTTCAATTTACCGGGGTCACATACTAACTCGAAAAATTCCAGAAAAATATTTTCTAGCTTCGTATTGACGATACGGTCCTAACAAAACTAATTTCTCCCAATTCTGAGTCCATTTGAAAAATGGCTATTTTCCAGTCGATTAAAATCAACTGAAACTGGTCAAACACGTTTTCCTTTGCCACGCTCACATATTGATTCGAAAAATTATGAAATTTGGAACCTAGCAATAATTTTACATCACGGACCCAACAAAAGTGGTTTCGTCGAAATCCGAGGTCGTTTGCAAAATTTCCATTTTTAAGGGCCTGAATTCCATAGCGACTATTCAGAATTTTCAACTGGACATATCTTTTGATCCCCGCTATGAAATTTTGATTTTTCGGATTCGTTGGAAAGATAGTCACAATTAGATGCCATTATTTTTGGTTTCACTAAAATCCGGTTTATTTTGCACTCGGTATGTTCAATTGAAGTTTGAAATCGAATTATCGAACTACCGCGCCATTTTCAATTCCTTTTATATTTATAAATAAATATTTATATTCTAACGACGATTCGAATAAATATATACGTTCGAATTCCATTCAAAATAAATTTCTCGTCGATATTATTTAAAATAATTCATTTTAAATAATCAAAATTCACTAAAATTACCAAAATAAAAATTTTAAACTGGCCCAGATTTCCGGGTTATTACAATCTCCCCCACTTAAAACTTTTTGTCCCCAAAAAGGAACAAAGCCGAAAGTTGTTTCACAAATCAACTCAACTTTCATTGTTTTGATTACGGCTTAAGTTCTTCAACTTTTCAGTTTCTAAGAACTTTTCAAATTTTTCAAAAATTTCGCTAACACCCTAAATTTTCGAAAAATTTCGCCATAACCTCCCCTGCACCGGGAGCCACGGGAAAATCCCGAAATTGCCATATAGGCCTTCTGATCTCAAAAAGAAAAAAGAAAAAGCCAAGCGGCTAGCCAATCGGCTCATAAAATCATCATCACCCAAACAAAACAGTAAATTATAGTAAACATGTACCTATTTGTCGGGCAAACAAATTTTATTCTCTGCTCTAGCCTCCTTGCTATGACCTGTTCAATGTAAGTACATGTATATGCAAGAAAATGCGACAAATTTTCAATACAATTCAATATTTGATATAATTAGGCGTAATGGTTCAAAATTATCAAACAAATAAACAAACAACACAAACATCAATCCATTAGTTGATTAGCTTTTCAAATTCATAATTTTGATACATATACATACACAGAAAATCATGTTTTTGATGCCAAGTCACAACGATAAGCCCTATCTAATTTCGGTTCTCACACCAGTCTAATGGAAATATATAGAAATCTCACTTTCGAAACTCGAAAATAAATACTGGCGATGGTGCCCCGTCACCAGAATTATCCCCGGGCAACTAGAGTATGATTCTATAACTATCCAGTATATTAAAACTTCGAATACACGTTTGCAAGACATATATGCAAAAATTTTATATATTGGATTGTCCAAATCAATTTAAAATAAATATTCAAATACGAATAAGTGATTTAAATTTTCAAAACAAAATTGGTTTTCACTTTAAAAATATACTCTTCACACTCGTTCTAGGATACTGCTGATCCCATCTCTAACGAGTCATTCCCATTGGATATAACTAATCCAATATCTGATGAATTCTTTCGTATGGTTCTAATGTGTCTTGTTCTCTGAGCTTTGTAAACCAAAGCTCTGATACCAAATGAAGCGACCCGAACTTCCCCGGTCTCCGAAGAGATGAGAAAGAACGAATTACTGTGAGAACACGACAAAATAGAACGCAGACGAAAGAATATTTCATTGCATATTACAACAATCCATCAGATTACAAGAATATACAGAGTATGAATAAATATTACACAGAAATATCAGAGATTTTAATTACGTTTAAATACATCGCAGCGGAAAATAATATAATACACAACTAGAAGAGATATACGGATACAAAGCTTTCCGGATATCATTCCAGCTGTAAACCAGGGTCCTGTGAATATAAATCAGCAAAACCAAAACTACTAGTTGCCCGTGTCAAAGTAAGGGCACCCAGATTTTAGGTCAAAACAATAAACTCCAGGTCAGTCATGGGACTGGTGTGAGAACTAAAACAGTTATTAATCTTTATTTTTAAAGTTAGGTAAATCAAGGGACCACGCCGTATAACACGGAACGGGTTTCCTCCCAAGAATACCAGTGCATAAAACAAACAACGCAATGCTAAATAAAGAAAAATGAAGCTATTATAAGACCCAGTTCCCATCACACAATGCAACGCAAGCCGGAGGATAGGGTTTTTACCTTATAATAGCCAAGAATGCTTGATACGTTTAAAACAAATCATTTGATACTATTATAAGTGCATAGTGTATAAAACAACTTCAAATCATAAGTATCAATCATAGGCGGCATGGGTACCATATACCATGTCGCCGTACTAGGCTCTGCAATCAAAACAGCAAATGTCACGTATTTGGAAGTTGGGTTTCCGTCTGTGACCCGAGGCAAAAGATAGTCCTCAACCGATTCGAGACTCTCTAGCCCGAGCCTCAGGATCAGAGCTCGAGTGACCCTTGGAGCGACAGGGCCGGTCCACCGATGTGGGTTAAACTTAAATCGTGAACACTGTGTTTCCCCGCCCTTTGGGGCGTTAGTCTGGTCCGTCTGCCGGCCAGAATGCATCGGCCGAAACCGATATAACCGAGGCGCCTCGCAACAGCAACGACCACACAGGTGAAAAGTATATAAATGTCAGGGCTGGTAGGTCACTGACACCACCCTAGCTAGAAAGAAACGCATGCCCACCTTGAGGTCCTTCTCCCGTTTTTGGTTCACAACCGGGGTGCGAGGCTCGAGAGTCAACGCTACACAAAGCTATGCCACACAGGCCTTGCTTTGATCATCATCCACAAGACTTTGCTTTTCAACAGAAGCCTTGATCATTTGCCACTTAGGCATGCCACACAGGCAATTCACTCCATGCGATTGATATCCATCAATATATAGCCCCTGAGCTCGTACGTCTCAGAGAAGGGCGTTAAGCAAGAGAATAAATTCTCCGCCGCCAAACAGATATATATTTAATAGAAATCAATCACACAGACTAAAATCCAATGTCAGACACACAGTCCATTTACAAGTTCGTTCTGGGTCTGAACGAAACCGGAGGCACCTAGTACCCCGCCTATCCATCGATCTTCAAGTACGTCTGGACGATCACCAACTGTTTCCATCTTCTTGGGTGTACTGCCCAATCAAGATCATCAGTAATCACCCAAACGACGTGAAGACCTCCGGTCTTCGACCACCGTCTTCATCTTCGACTTATCGTCGTATCAGTTATTCTGAATGGGATAAACCCGGTCTTTCCGAATAACTCGCATATATTATAAACAAGTGTTACACAAACACAACATACGCCTCATTCCAATTTATCAGTCACTAACCGTAAATTAATCAAGAGAATAATTCCCCAGATATTAACCCCGAAGGCCGAAACCAACATCAGATCAATATCCAGAAAACCATTCTGCTTAGCTAACCGACAGTTAGTTTCTAAATTTCACATTCATAGGGAAAGGTTCCCATTAATTTTATCAAAGATAAATTCCTTGAATTTATTCTTTAATCTTCCTTTTGAATATCACTTCAAACTAGTCGGGATTAACGAATCTTACCGGAGTAATCATTTGTTTTAATTTCCCAATCCCATCCTATTCATCCCATGAAGTAAAACTGGTAATACTTCATATCTAACACCACGGTGTTATCGGTAAATTCAATTACCATTTCACGTTCAAATCTAATTAAAGATTTTACTATCGCCTGGAGCAAAACTGGTGATACTCCATTCTCGATTATTTCAATCTAATTAAAGATTCATTAAAACTCCACTTAGTTTTAATCTGTGGCTGGGTGAAAGAATCAGTGTCATTTAAAACATGGTTCACGATAAACCCAAAATCACATCACATTTCAATCAGTCCCTAATCGTAAATTAGCAAGTGAGCAATTCCCTAAGTATTAACCCCGAAGGCCGAAACCAACATCAGATCAATACCCCAGAAACCATTCAACTTAACTAATCCCCAGTTAGTTTCTGATTTTCTTAACTCCTTTGGGTCTAAGAACAGTATTATTGAAGATACCGTTCACGACAACCCAAAATCACATTTTATTAATTATCGGGTTAAAGAACGAGTGTTATTTAAAACACCATTCACGATAAACCCAAGAATCAATTCGAATTCAATTCCAATTAAATATTATTTAACTGGTACACTTCATTAAATCTAAATAAAAGATTTAATCTTTTTCTTAACTGGGCTTAAGAATAGTGTTGATGAAGACACCATTCACGACAAACCCCAAATCACATTTGATATTAAATACAAGGCTCTGAATAGAAAATATATCGGCTTATATTCAATATCAAATTCTATGACTAACAAATGTCGTATTGGAAATAACGATATAAATATATATCTTTCAAATTTCCATAACAACATCTGTATAATCACGAATTCCAACATCGAAATAATCCAAAGACAATTTCGATTCAAATCCCTTCCAATTCAATTATTGGAAATTCTGGTTATATTTTAAAACCATTTCAAATTCACTTTATTTATTTAAAAATAAATAGAATTATAGTTCTAGTTCAAAACTAGTTCATTTCGATAAAAATCTATTTTTATCTTTTCAAATATGGAGTTTTTCATCCCAATTTTTCTCAAATCATTTCTTATGATTTTACACAAATTATTACTATTTTTAATAATTTTATCAAGGCCTGTACAGTCGATTTCCATCAACGGCCATCGAACTGCACTTACAGCAACCTTTTCCAAATTTGATTTGGACATAATTCCAAATCCAACCGTTAGATTTCAAATTTCTAATATCTGTTAGAAAGCTCTTTTCGATACGAACCCAACGGTTCCGGTTTCAGGAGAATCCGATGGTCGGATCTCCCGTAATGTCCGTTCGAAGTCAATGGTCGAAGTTCGCGAACTACCGCGGCGAGGCGCGTTCTATTCAGGCCATTATATTATATATATAATATATATGATATATACTTCGTCGATTTCCTTTTAAAACGTAGTTTATAAATCGTTTTAAATTCGTTTTCAAAATGGTTTCAACTTCATATTCAAATTCAAATCAAAATTGAATATTCCAATATAAGTTCGTTTTAAATTCATTTCATATCGATTTCAATTCGAATTCATTTATATTCAATTTCCATTCGAATTCATTTCTATTCAATTTCAATTTGAATTCATTTCTATTCAATTCGAATTCACTTCTATTCAATTTCAATTTGAATTCATTTCTATTCAATTTAATTCGAATTTCAATTCTTTTCAAAATTTCAGATTTTGAAATCACTTTCGATATTCGTTATAAAATGAATAAAATCGATATAAATATCATTCACGTCAAAATGGCGTAAATCTAATTAACACGGCTTCATATATTTCTATTTTCAAATATTCTATTTCAAATATTTCTTTTTCGAATATTTCTCTTTCAAATATTTCTTTTTAAAACTGGAATGAGGCCCAATCAATTACCATATAATGTTAATTATATGGATTTTCTACAACACATGTATATATCAACAACGATGAATAATCAACCATCATCCAAAGTGCATTCTACACTGTATAAGCATCAAATATAAATATTCAACGCTTATAGCAACCTGTCAATCAATCGATCGACATACAACTAAACAATCGGGATTAGTGTACGTCAAATATCATCCCAATACCCGTGTGGGGTTTCAAACAATCAAACACAGGTTTTATTTGTGCAGTTGGGCGATGTGTAAAATTTATCGTCCCAATCAATATCAGTCAAATGTGTGTATATAAACAAATCGTCCGATTTGTTTATTTTTATTTCATTTCATATACACGTTAAAAATTCTATTTTTAATTATAAAATATTTTCAACTATATAAATATTTTATTTCATCTATATAAATATTTTATTTCATTTCACATCACACAATCAACTACACATCAAAATCAAACAAACAAACATACAAGCCGTTCATGGTCTGTGGACGACGGGTGTCGGGTGCTACTAAACACCGTCTGCATCCTAGTATATATAACTAGAAAAAGAGATTGAAGAGGGAGAAATTCTCACAGATTGCTAATCCAAACTCCACGACTCTTCTTATGTAGAAATCTTCGCCGTTCTTGCCTCTTGTCACTTTCGTTGCCCGTAGCCACTACATATATAAAAATCACATTTTTACTTTGCTATTCAATATATAAAAATCAAAATTTTACTTCGCTATTCAATATATAAAAATTGAATTTTTACTTCGCTATTCAATATATAAAAATCGAATTTTTACTTCGCCATTCAATATATAAAAATCGAATTTTTACTTCGCTATTCAACATATAAAAATCGAATTTTTACTTTGCTATTCAATATATAAAGTTCGAATCTTTACTTTGCTATTCAATATATAAAAATCGAATGTTTACTTTGCTATTCAATATATAAAAATCGAATTTTTACTTTGCTATTCAATATATAAAAATCGAATTTTTACTTTGCTATTCAATATATAAAAATCGAATTTTTACTTTGCTATTCAATATATAAAAATCGAATTTTTACTTTGCTATTCAATATATAAAAATCGAAAAATTATCGAAATTTGGAACCTAGCAATAATTTTACATCACGGACCCAACAAAAGTGGTTTCGTCGAAATCCGAGGTCGTTTGCAAAATTTCCATTTTTAAGGGCCTGAATTCCATAGCGACTATTCAGAATTTTTAACTGGACATATCTTTTGATCCCCGCTATGAAATTTTGATTTTTCGGATTCGTTGGAAAGATAGTCACAATTAGATTCCATTATTTTTGGTTTCACTAAAATCCGGTTTATTTTACACCCGGTATGTTCAGTTGAAGTTTGAAATCGAATTATCGAACTACCGCGCCATTTTCAATTCCTTTTATATTTATAAATAAATATTTATATTCTAACGACGATTCGAATAAATATATACGTTCGAATTCCATTCAAAATAAATTTCTCGTCGATATTATTTAAAATAATTCATTTTAAATAATCAAAATTCACTAAAATTGCCAAAATAAAAATTTTAAACTGGCCCAGATTTCCGGGTTATTACAGTATTTTATATACATACCATTATAAGAGTACAATACATCATACCACAGCGGAAATAATCTCTAAATACTAACGGTGAAGCCTTCTGCTTTTAGCTCCTCCAAGCGTATCTGTAAAAGCCTGAAACACTTGGCTGCCCGTACAAATTTGGGCACCCAAGAGTTTAGGGAAAACAAACAAAATAAACTCTGGGTCAGTCATGGGACTGGTGTGAGTAAATTCCAACCATACGGTTTAACTTTGAAAATCCTTTTGAAACCAAAAAGATAATAGTAAGACCAGCCCACACATAAACATGGACGGTTTTTACCTTACTATAACCCAAAACATTTTGATATCAAAATCCAGTGATTATAATAATGTCTAATCAAGTAAATAACCAAATAGTAGAACGCTTGCATCTCACGCTCTACATACACACTATAAAATCAAAAACCGCAGGGCGCTTATTGGAGATTGGATTCCAACTATGACAAGGTATGGGACCACCTGCCGATCGTGTATCTCTAAAGGCAAATACACTGGGTTCAACAAGAACGTCTTGCAACCCGGCCCACACATGACCGACCACTCATTTCGCTTGAGTGTATCGAATGTATATCACCAACGGTTGGACTCAAACCACCATTCCCGAATGGGCAGAATCGATAGATTAAGAAACAAAAGGAATTTCTCTAGATAGGTGATTATACACCCTAATGGGAGCGACCCACATAGCCATGCTGCCTGCCCGATTTTTGTCATTCCCTGGTTGTGAGGCTTGAGGCTACGTCTATTTTCAAAACATCTGATCACCATACACTTTGAATGACACATCGTCAAACCCGTCAAATCACTAGTTGATCTTCCCAAAAATATTACGGGTACAAAAGCTAAGAGAAACGAATTTCTCCGCCACCAGACGTAATAACTTGAAAAGATCGTCTTATGTGACCGTTAGGAATACTCTGTCAGACATTCGTCCACGCAAGTTGTCCTGGGACTGGACAAACAGAAAACACCATTCTGGGACAGAACGACCCTTGCATTTCACTCCGTCTTCAATTGTCTTTAGCATAATCAAATTCGCAGCGCTTATGCCTATACGGAGTGGTTTTCGGATAATATATCCAACTGGTCTCTCCGTATTGACACCGATGGTCAAAACACTTCGATAGTCAGTTATTTAACTATCGAAGTAAAAACAAACATCCATAACTAACATCACACAATCACGAGCACTTTTATTTAACATTCGTTTTCTGAACGATACTCAAATTTCTCTTTCTAAATTTATTCTTATATTTCTATGGCCAACATCGTTACTTATCACTTTTAGAATAAGTGGATTTTAAACCAAATTGTTTCCATTCCCTAGAGAATAATGCTGTATATAAAAATCACGCTTAATCTTGGTTAACAACGCTAATTTGTCGTTATAGTTCAAAACTTGTCATACGCTGTATATTCCCTTTATAACTAATCTTGACATCTCTTACCGTTACAAAAATCTTGACATCTCTTTCCGTTACAAAAATCTTGACATCTATTTCCGTTACAAAAATCTTGACATCTCTTTCCATTACAAAAATCTTGATATCTCTTCCCGTTACAAAAATCTTGATATCTCTTAAATATGATTTTATGACGCCATATCCTTATTTGAACACTCGGTTGTTTAAAATTATTTACATTGGTCATTGACTCTTCATTCCATCTTCCTTAAACATTTCTCTTTAAACTTCTCTTGTCAAAAATCGATCACGTTCTTTGTCTTTTTGGCAATTTACTTCTTATTCGAATTATTATACCCAATTCAATAAAACATCTCAATACAAACTTAATACCAGTTTATAATAGAATTTCTATTTTAAGTTAAACTTCGCTTTAATTATAAAAATATAATTTTTATAATTAACTTTGTTGATTTGTTTGATGGTCAACCAACTTCTTAACAAAATGTGTTTATGGTTGACTGTCGCTGATATCGTTTATTTACCAAATCAACAAAACGTTGAATTTACATTCAACACGGTTCAAACAGTGCACAAACAGTACATCTAAATATTTAGGAATCCGGTTGAGTTCCTCCAACCGATTTCCGCATCCACAGATATTAGTCAAATCTGTATCCAACCAATGATGTGTACATATGCAACGATATATATCTATTTCAACCAATTTAACTGTAATTTACTTAATCAACCATCACACAGCATTCAACCAATATTTTAAAATATAATTATAATATTTTAAAATAAAATAAAGTTAGTGAATTTACTCACCTTTGCGCGTTAACCATTAAATAACGATTTGCGGTCGGTAGAAAGGATCAGACATTTTATTCTGCGATAATTTCTAACGAGCACCCAAGGGTTCAAATTCCTCTGATTCCATGATTATTTCCTTGTCCCGGTCAGTAGAAAAATCTGTTTTTTCTTTACTGATGTAAAATGAACTCGACTCCTTTCTAAAACGATTACCGCTTCCCTACTATTCACCGGTGAGCGTTGTAACCATGTCAATGCATCAAACCTTTCCTCTTTTCCTTTTTCTTTTCATCACCACTAGGCCTTTTTTTTTTGTAAATATCAGCTCACGCCCTCCTCTATAAACCCACATCCAAGCCAATACGCTCACCACCCTGGCTACGTACTGTAGTCTAATTGTCCATGCAGCAGAGAGTACCGCAAGCAAGCCCAGTTTTCACCCTCCTCTTTATTTCAATTTTTTTTCTTTTAAATTGCAAAAGCCCAAGGCCCGCATTATCTCCAAGCCACATCAAAATCACCCCACGTCCTTCCATTACACTTGAACAAATTACACCATCATCTGACTCACGCCCTCCTACAACCGCATGCAACACTACACAGTCTACACTCCTCCAAAGCAACCGTGGACTCACTACTTCAGTACTACACGCAGTCCCCCTTTATTTCTAATGTAAGACCCATATTTCCCATTTAACAATCGGCTTCCCTGCTCACGCCATGCACGGAAATGTGCAATTACCCGCGAGCTCTTTTCTCCAGCTGATGACCCCTAGTACATATATACGCCTGTCACCTTAAAACTCCTCACTATTTGCGACTGGAACCCAAAGCCAAAAATGAAGTTTTCCCTTTTTTAACTCGCTTCTACCTTGCTGTTACCAAAACAAGGATTTGAATGCTCGCACTCTCCAACTCTCACCTCAATTACGAATATTAACTTTGGCTTTATGGTGGCGTATTGTATTTATTTTGTAGTTTTAAAAGCTTGAATAATTTATCGGAAAAATGAAAACAATGGCGGCTTTGGATATTTTGGGTTTCAAAGAAGAGTTCGCGGACGTCTGTATTTATAAAGTAGATGAAAACTTAATCGTTAAGGTATTAGTACATGGTAGGTTTAGTGTATTTTTCATTTCCAATGGGTAGGCTGTTTATAATATACATTGAGTTTTCTTGTCACGTATGGCGTAGGATAGGTCAGCTGTATTTGAAAGGTAAGGACTGCCATGAACTGTTTACATGATTGAAAGGAAGCAGTGAATGGTTGAAAGTCTGTAGTAAAAAGTACAGTATAGCTTAGCTAAGACCAAAACTTAAACATGAATCTTTTGGGAAAAAGTACTTTGTGTCCAAGTTATCCAATAGGTCTACAAGTATTGTCTGCGTCTCAGGGTATTTGAAAATTCATGTAGAAAATAAGTTTCTGAAGGGATGGCTTAAATTTGCAGACTAATGTCTAAGGCAGTAAGGTAGTTTGATGTGAAAGTATATTTCACTAGTTCCTTTACCACACTGGCGATTGGAAAACTCACGTTACGACTTAGCACGTCTTAGCTTCTAGACCAGGCATGTGCTATCAGTGAAGGATAGATGATTGATTAGAAAACACAAATGCCTGAATTTACTTCCGCAAAAAGCTTTAGGCTAAGTTATGGTCTTGAATTGCCTTGTCATAGGGCTTAGGGTATGGGGAGTAGCTTAGAATAGCACGTCATGTGAATTATCTTAGGGGCTAAGGCGTTTTCATTATATATATTTCTTAAAGCTTGCGTGAAACATACGTAACCATGCTAGGTTGAGTTATCATTTTTGTTTTATATGAATTCCGTTCGCTGTGGACTGCTATGGACAGAGATAAAATTATGGTTGTGCCCAACGAGGTTCCATGATCCCAAAAATATAATGATATCGGTAGTTTAACTCATATTTTGAAACCACAAAATATTGATATAGGGTGCAAAATACTCCAAATAAAAAGTTGTGTACTTAATTAATTAAAAATTATAGTAAAATTCTAAAAATTAAATTATCACTACGTCCCTAAAGAACCTTATCCAAATTCGAAGCTGATATTTAAATATATCAAATAAACTGTTACGGCCATAAACGAATATGGCGCTGCTTTTCTGTATATTTTATTTGGACATAACTTACAATATATAACGTTAAATCTTCATTTTTATCTTCCATTAGAAAAATACAGTTTATTGGATTCAAACGTTTCTCGTTTCGAGGAAATCCAATTTATAACGAACCCTGTACACCTAGTTGAAGTTCAGAACGTTAAATTACGAACTACCGCGATATTACGGGCTCGATTATATTTAATATATATTTTTATATGTTCAACTTCGTTTTAATTAATATATAAATCCATTTATATTACGAATTCAATATTTAAACTGATTTAAATATTCAAATACAAACCGATAAAAATTCGGGACGTTACATTCCTTCCCCCTTAAAATAATTTCGTCCTCGAAATTGTTAAGAAGCGAAGATGCTCTAATTCTAACTCCTCACAACCTGTTCGGTTGAAATTTCTTACTTCACATCCCCATAAATTAATCCTTGGTTGATCTCCCATCAACCCATTCTCAAACCAATCTTTCGCTTATATTTGAGCCAATTTCCATTTCAACTCCAGCTCCATTTCAATTCCAAATTCTTATCCAACAATCCAAATTTATTTGGGATCATCTCTAACCCAATTCAATATATTTAACCAAGTGAAATCCCACATACTGGCTTCGATTAAATTCAAATTTATTCACTTCCACCATTTCATGCTATTTAACCCCATGAGTTAAATTTTTATTTCAGAATTCAAATTCCTGGGTTTTCATTTCAAATCAGTTTGAAATCATATATATATATATATATTCATAACATAGTAATTCAAAACAATTGAATTCGGAACAACTTATTTCAAAACAAAGTCTTTGGTAGTAATCCGTCACTTAGAACTCGAAAATGAATACCGATAATGGTCGTCTTCATCATCAGAATTTATTTTCCAGCGAACAAAGTGAGTGCAATACTATATTACTTTCAAAACTCATATTCAAATACTTTTATTTGAAATTTACTTCAAAAATATCCTTTCTAAACTTGGATAATATTTCAAAATTTCCCCAAGATCTTAAAATTCCATATATTTAATTCAAATTTCATTTACAAACATTTTCATGTTCAGAATTTTAATTCCAATTCTGGTTTAAATTTCAGATTTAATTCATTCGATTTTATACCTTATACTCATACGAATTTCGACTGGTTATTTACATAACCAACCCACTTATAATCTTATTCGATTATAGTAACGATCAACACACCCAATATACTATAATGTTTTCAAGATATATAGTTCTTTTTATATCAAAATATATTTTGGGTAAAATTATTTTATTCACCCAGCTTTTAAAACAATACTATGTCGAGATTCCCTATCCAAGCGTTTATAAATCCCTATCGACCTCGTCAGCAAAACGCGTCGATCTGAAATTTATATACCACTCACCAGATCAATCAACACAATATAAAATGGTTTTTATAAAAATTTACAAATACGCGCTCATATATATATATATATATATATACACTCAACTCAATCTAGAGTATTACTAACTCCATCGCTATTGAGTTAGGCCACAGAGCCAAGGTAATCACTTAACCTTCAGCTCTGATACCAACTGTAACGACCCAGATTTCTGTGCTCTTTGAGTCGACTAATAACACCACACCTCCAACCCAAATTGCACAGAAATACGAATCATTATTAGAAAGAAATAAGAGGGTGAGAAAGATAAGATAGAAAATTAGAATAGAAGAAGAAGAAAAAAACACAATTGAGCCGAATCAGAGTAAACACAAATCTCACAGCGGAATGAATAAAATATATTATATAACATAACTTTGAAATACAAAACTGTATTTTATATACATACCATTATCAGAGTACAATACATCATACCACAGCGGAAATAATCTCTAAATACTAACGGTGAAGCCTTCTGCTTTTAGCTCCTCCAAGCGTATCTGTAAAAGCCTGAAACACTTGACTGCCCGTACAAATTTGGGCACCCAAGAGTTTAGGGAAAACAAACAAAATAAACTCTGGGTCAGTCATGGGACTAGTGTGAGTAAATTCCAACCATACGGTTTAACTTTGAAAATCCTTTTGAAACCCAAAAGATAATAGTAAGACCAGCCCACACATTAACATGGACGGTTTTTACCTTACTATAACCCAAAACATTTTGATTTCAAAATCCAGTGATATTATAATAATGTCTAATCAAGTAAATAACCAAATAGTAGAACGCTTGCATCTCACGCTCTACATACATACTATAAAATAAAAAACCGCAGGGCACTTATTGGAGATTGGATTCCAACTATGACAAGGTATGGGACCACCTGCCGATCGTGTATCTCTAGAGGCGAATACACTGGGTTCAACAAGAACGTCTTGCAACTCGGCCCACACATGACTGACCACTCATTTCGCTTGAGTGTATCGAATGTATATCACCAACGGTTGGACTCAAACCACCGTTCCCGAATGGGCAGAATCGATAGATTAAGAAGCAAAAGGAATTTCTCTAGACAGGTGATTGTACACCCTAATGGGAGCGACCCACATAGCCATGCTGCCTGCCCGCTTTTTGTCATTTCCTGGTTGTGAGGCTTGAGGCTACGTCTATTTTCAAAACATCTGATCACCATACACTTTGAATGACACATCGTCAAACCCGTCAAATCACTAGTTGATCTTCCCAAAAATATTACGGGTACAAAATCTAAGAGAAACGAATTTCTCTGCCACCAGACGTAATAACTTGAAAAGATCGTCTTATGTGACCGTTAGGAATACTCTGTCAGACATTCGTCCACGAAAGTTGTCCTGGGACTGGACAAACAGAAAACACCATTCTGGGATAGAACGACCCTTGTATTTCACTCCGTCTTCAATTGTCTTTAGCATAATCAAATTCGCAGCGCTTATGCCTGTACGGAGTGGTTTTCGGATAATATATCCAACTGGTCTCTCCGTATTGACACCGATGGTCAAAACACTTCGATAGTCGGTTATTTAACTATCGAAGTAAAAACAAACATCCATAACTAACATCACACAATCACGAGCACTTTTATTTAACATTCGTTTTCTGAACGATACTCAAATTTCTCTTTCTAAACTTATTCTTATATTTCTATGGCCAACATCGTTACTTATCACTTTTAGAATAAGTGGATTTTAAAACAAATTGTTTCCATTCCCTAGGGAATAGTGCTGTATATAAAAATCACGCTTAATCTTGGTTAACAGCGCTAATTTGTCGTTATAGTTCAAAACTTGTCATACGCTGTATATTCCCTTTATAACTAATCTTGACATCTCTTACCGTTACAAAAATCTTGACATCTCTTTCCGTTACAAAAATCTTGACATCTCTTTCCGTTACAAAAATCTTGATATCTCTTTCCGTTACAAAAATCTTGATATCTCTTAAATATGATTTTATGACGCCATATCCTTATTTGAACACTCAGTTGTTTAAAATTATTTACATTGGTCATTAACTCTTCATTCCATCTTCCTTAAACATTTCTCTTTAAACTTCTCTTATCAAAAATCGATCACGTTCTTTGTCATTTTGGCAATTTACTTCTTATTCGAATTATTATACCCAATTCAATAAAACATCTCAATACAAACTTAATACCAGTTTATAATAGAATTTCTATCTTAAGTTAAACTTCGCTTTAATTATAAAAATATAATTTTTATAATAAACTTTGTTGATTTGTTTGACGGTCAACCAACTTCTTAACAAAATGTGTTTATGGTTGACTGTCGCTGATATCGTTTATTTACCAAATCAACATAACGTTGAATTTACATTCAACACGGTTCAAACAGTGCACAAACAGTACATCTAAATATTTAGGAATCCGGTTGAGTTCCTCCAACCGATTTCCGCATCCATAGATATTAGTCAAATCAGTATCCAACTAATGATGTGTACATATGCAACGATATATATCTATTTCCACCAATTTAACTGTAATTTACTTAATCAACCATCACACAACATTCAACCAATATTTTAAAATATAATTATAATATTTTAAAATAAAACAGTGTTAGTGAATTTACTCACCTTTGCGCGTTAACCGTTAAATAACGATTTGCGGTCGGTAGAAAGGATCAGACATTTTATTCTGCGATAATTTCTAACGAGCACCCAAGGGTTCAAATTCCTCTGATTCCATGATTATTTCCTTGTCCCGGTCAGTAGAAAAATCCGATTTTTCTTTACTGATGTAAAATGAACTCGGCTCCTTTCTAAAACGATTACCGCTTCCCCTACTGTTCACCGGTGAGCGCTGTAACCATGTCAACGCATCAAACCTTTCCTCTTTTCCTTTTTCTTTTCATCACCACTGGGCCTTTTTTTTTTGTAAATATCGGCTCACGCCCTCCTCTACAAACCCACATCCAAGCCAATACGCTCACCACCCTGGCTACGTACTGTAGTCTCATTGTCCATACAGCAGAGAGTACCACATGCAAGCCCAGTTTTCACCCTCCTCTTTATTTCAATTTTTTTTCTTTTAAATTGCAAAAGCCCAAGGCCCACGTTATCTACAAGCCACATCAAAATCACCCCACGTCCTTCCATTACACTTGAACAAATTACACCATCATCCGACTCACGCCCTCCTACAACCGCATGCAACACTACAAAGTGTACACTCCTCCAAAGCAACCGTGGACTCACTACTTCAGTACTACACGCAGTCCCCCTTTATTTCTAACGTAAGGCCCATATTTCCCATTTAACAATCGGCTTCCCTGCTCACGCCATGCACGGACATGTGCATTTACCTGCGAGCTCTTTTTTCCAGCTGATGACCCCGGTACATATATACGCCTATCACCCTAAAACTCCTCACTATTTGCGACTGGAACCCAAAGCCAAAAATGACGTTTTCCCTTTTTGAACTCGCTTCTACCTTGTTGTTACCAAAACAGGGATTTGTATGCTCGCACTCTCCAACTCTCACCTCAACTACGAATATTAACTTTGGCTTTATGGTGGCGTATTGTATTTATTTTGTAGTTTTAAAAGCTTGAATAATTTATCGGAAAAATGAAAACAATGGCGGCTTTGGATATTTTGGGTTTCAAAGAAGAGTTCGCAGACGTCTGTATTTATAAAGTAGATGAAAACTTAATCGTTAAGGTATTAGTACATGGTAGGTTTAGTGTATTTTTCATTTTCAATGGGTAGGCTGTTTATAATATACATTGAGTTTTCTTGTCACGTATGGCATAAGATAGGTCAGCTGTATTTGAAAGGTAAGGACTGCCATGAACTGTTTACATGATTGAAAGGAAGCAGCGAACAGTTGAAAGTCTGTAGTAAAAAGTACAGTATAGCTTAGCTAAGACCAAAACTTAAACATGAAGCTTTTGGGAAAAAGTACTTTGTGTCCAAGCTATCCAATAGGTCTACAAGTATTGTCTGCGTCTCAGGGTATTTGAAAATTCATGTAGAAAATAAGTTTCTGAAGGGAAGGCTTAAATTTGCAGACTAATGTCTAAGGCAGTAAGGTAGTTTGATGTGAAAGTATATTTCACTAGTTCCTTTGCCACACTGGCGATTGGAAAACTCACGTTATGACTTAGCACGTCTTAGCTTCTAGACCAGGCATGTGTTATCAGTGAAGGATAGATGATTGATTAGAAAACACAAATGCCTGGATTTACTTCCGCAAAAAGCTTTAGGCTAAGTTATGGCCTTGAATTGCCTTGTCATAGGGCTTAGGGTATGGGGAGTAGCTTAGAATAGCACGTCATGTGAATTGTCTTAGGGGCTAAGGCGTTTTCATTATATATATTTCTTAAAGCTTGCGTGAAACATACGTAACCATGCTAGGTTGAGTTATCATTTTTGTTTTATATGAATTCCGTTCGTTGTGGACTGCTATGGACAGAGATAAAATTATGGTTGTGCCCAGCGAGGTTCCATGATCCCAAAAATATAATAATATCGGTAGTTTAACTCATATTTTGAAACCACAAAATATTGATATAGGGTGCAAAATACTCCAAATAAAAAGTTGCGTATTTAATTAATTAAAAAATACAGTAAAATTCTAAAAATTAAATTATCACTACGTCCCTAAAGAACCTTATCCAAATTCGAAGCCGATATTTAAATATATCAAATAAACTGTTACGGCCATAAACGAATATGGCGCTGCTTTTCTGTATATTTTATTTGGACATAACTTACAATATATAACGTTAAATCTTCATTTTTCTCTTCCATTAGAAAAATACAGTTTGTTGGATTCAAACGTTTCTCGTTTCGAGGAAATCCAATTTATAACGAACCCTGTACACCCAGTTGAAGTTAAGAACGTTAAATTACGAACTACCGCGATATTACGGGCTCAATTATATTTAATATATATATTTTTACATTCAACTTCGTTTTAGTTAATATATAAATCCATTTACATTACGAATTCAATATTTAAACTGATTTAAATATTCAGATACAAACTGATAAAAATTCGGGACGTTACAAATTATAAATTAATTATTTTTCTCTCTTGTGAAATCATGATAAGTATGTTTTATTTCTGAGCTGCGATGTTGTGATGATGGTATTGTTATTGAGATGTATTGAGATGTCATGGAAAATAGATCATCGAAGCAATCTTATTTTGTTACATTTCTAGTTGCGATTAATTCAGATCTGAAATCGTATATTGGTTTATATTCATAGATGTCGATTTGAAACCATTATATTTTGGATTAAAAATATAGAATCAAGCTATCCTCTAGATGTGTCTTCTGTCATTCAGATCTGCGCTTTTTGTGTTAAGATGCATGTTTACCCTTTGGATTGAAGTAAAAGTCTCAACTTTTATTTTAATCCATAAAATTTGGATTTGATTTAATTATAGAAATACAATTTTTATTTGAACTCGTTAACTTGTGAACACCTTTATTTACATTTATTTGTGTAAATAAAAAGAACGAACTTTTGAACACCATTATTTACATTTCTTATGTAAATAAAATGAACAAATTTAGCGATGGAATTTTATTTACATTTGTTATGTAAATAAAATGAACAAATTTAGCGATGGGAATTTATTTACACTTCTTATGTAAATAAAATGAACAAATTTAGCGATGGAATTTTATTTACATTTCTTATGTGAATAAAATGAACAAATTCAGCGATGAAATTTTATCTACATTTCCTATGTGAATAAAAAAAAAACAAATTTTGCAACAACATTGTGTTTATATAAATATGTAAATATGTAAATAGAAAAGTAAGTAAATATGTATATAGAAAAGTAAACATATATTTACATGTAGTGTAAATAAATATGTAAATAGAAAAGTAAACATTTATTTACATGTAGTGTAAATAAATATGTAAATACAAAAGTGAACATTTATTTACATGTAGTGTAAATAAATATGTAAATAGAAAAGTAAACATTTATTTACATGTAGTGTAAATAGAAAACTAAACATTTATTTACATGTAGTGTAAATAAATATGTAAATAGAAAAGTAAACATTTATTTACATGTAGTGTAAATAGAAAAGTTAACATTTATTTACATGTAGTGTAAATAAATATGTAAATAGAAAAGTAAACATTTATTTACATGTAGTGTAAATAGAAAAGTAAACATTTATGTACATGTAGTGTAAATAAATATGTAAATAGAAAAGTAAACATTTATTTACATGTAGTGTAAATAAATATGTAAATAGAAAAGTAAACATTTATTTACATTTAGTGTAAATAAATAAGATAAAACTAAAAGAAACATTTATTTACGTGTAGTGTAAATAAATAAGTAAATAGAAAAAAGAACATTTATTTACATTTAGGTAAATAAACAAGAAAAAGAAAAAAAGAAACTTTATTTACATTTAGTGTAAATAAATTTGTATAGAAAAAGATCACATTCATTTACATTTCGTGTAAATAAATATAAAAAGGAAAAAGATCGTATTGATTTACATTAGTGTAAATAAACATGAAAAGGAAGAAAAAAGACACTTATTTAAATTTAGTGTAAATAAGTAAAAAGGAAAAAGAATATTTTATTTACATTTAGATGCAAATAAAACATCGTAAGGAATTGCACTTTTTATTTGCAAATTAGTTGCAAACAAAAGGCGTGAATATGTAAAGTATATTTTTATTCATATTTTAGATGTGGATAAAAATATGATAATAAAAAGTACATTTTTATTTGCATTTCATATGTAAATAAAAACACCGTTTTAATAAGTACATTTTTATTTGCAAACTAGTTGCAAATAAAAACATGAATTTAAGAATGTACACTTCTATTTGTGATTTAGTTACGAATGAAAAATATTACATTGGAAAATATATTCTTATTTACATTTTAGATGTGAATAAAAACATGAATTTCAAAAGGTGCATTTTATTTATAATTTAGATATAAATTAAGAATAGTGATATTTTTATCGTCCTTTTAGATGCAATAAAAAGAGTGAATTTAAAAGTGATATTTTTATCGTCATTTTAGGTGCGTTAAAAAAGGATAGATTATAATAGTTGAAATTGCTAAATGTTTTATATTTACATATATATATATATATATAAATATAAAATTAAACGAAATGCGCGCGGCAGTTCATGTATCGGCAATCATAACTTTAAACGATCATACAGAAAGATCCGATCGTTGGATTTTCCCAAAACCAGAACCGTTAGAACTGCTTTGGGAAAATATTTCCAATGATATAAATTTTTTCAGATTCTGACGGTTAGATTTCCAGATATGTGTAAATCAAAATTTGGTAAAAACAGCACCAGGGCCCCCCTTTGACCTGAAGCGTCGTTCTATTATATTGGGCTATTTTTACATAAATAAAAATAGCGATAAAACATTATAAATAAATATTAGCGATATGAAATGATTTAAATGATAATTATGGGAGGATTATTTGAAAAGATCGAGTTCAACTCATTTCAAATAATTACACGACGATTAAATAAAAGATGTAGAAGACGGTGGTTGAAGACCGACGATCTTCACATCGAATGGACGACGACTACTGATGCCTTGGACTGACTTGCTCCCAGGAAGGGGCTGAAGCAGTAGTTGTCGGGCAGTATGTGTCGATTGTCCGGATAAGCGAGAACCTCTCAGGTGTCTTCGGTTTCGTTCAAACCCAGGACGGCCTTGTAAATGGATGCGTGTCTGACGTTGGAATTCATTTCATGTAATTAAATCGATTTGTATTAATATATGCCTATTTGGTGGTGGGGAATTTATTCTCTGCTTAACACCCTGGTATATAGTAATAGTTACCGATCGCATGGCGTGAGTTGTCAATGTGGCACCGCAAGATGCAGATGATTAAGGCTTTTGCTGAAAAGCAGGGCCTTGTGGTTAATGATCGAAGCATAGCTTGTTTAGGCGTAGCTTTGAATATAGAGTGACTTCGCGAGTCTCACACCCCGGTATGAGTCAAAAACAGGATATGGACTGTAGGGAGTGCACACGTTTCTTTCTAGCAAGGAGTAGTGTCAACACTTAAACTGGCTGGCATTCTACTTATGTGGATGATGGATTGAGGTACCTCGGATTTATAGGTTGTTAGTGGCCATATGGATGTAACAACCCGAATTTTTATAACATGTTAAAACCATAAATCAAGGCAGAATTAAATTTTAAATTAATAATCAAGGGAAACGGGTTACGCCATTGCGTTTGTCTCGAAATTTTACATGAAATAGAGTCCGAGTTTTCGAAAATCGGAGTACGGATGAAGAAGTTATGGCCTGTACAAGATTTAGCAGATTTTAGGCAGCACAGGACCAGGCAGGTCGACCTAGGGACCAGGTCGACCATGTGGTCGACCCTAGGGTCGACCTACCCCCCAGGTCGACCATGTGGTCAACCTCCCACCCTTATAGGTCAACCTGGTCGGCCTGTTTTAACCCAGAACTCATTTTAAAGCCTGAGACGTGTTTTGATGGTCCGGATTGATTCTAGGGTTAATCTAAGGGCCTAAACTAGTTGCTACACCTATAAAAACACCCTTAGACCTAACCTAATTCATATCAAATCATTCTTACACCATTATGCTGCTAAAATACCTCTTGAACCATGGCCGCCGTCTCCAAATCAAAGTACAAACATTCAATCTCAAATCAATCCAAAGAACAAGGCTTCCACATTGATTCAAGACAATAAATTAACAACGCCGCGACATTTTTACAACAAATTCAGTTCCTAATTCACTACCATGCTCTGTAAGTGCTAGTTACTTTTAGATTTAAACATTTAATTATAATATGGACATGAAATAAAGTGGAATTGGATCTAAGTATGTTTATCGATTTAGACCTATTTCTGTTGCTTCTTGAATCTTGAGTTTTTGAGACTTGTCTATCTTTATGCTCATGTCAAGTTCATGACCTATTCAGCCTGTTGTAAATCAGTTTTCTCAATTCATGTTGATATTATTATCAAGTTGTATTCTTCATGCCTATGATGATGTTTTTCTCTCTGATCTTATTTTTATGCAAAATTCTATCTTCCCCTATTTATTTTCTTTTGATGAACCTAGGTCAATTTCGGACCTAGGCCTAAACTACGATATACGTGTGATGGTATACGGGGGAAATATTGGAATATTGCCTAGTGGAATATGTGTGTTTGGTGGAATTGATGGCATAACATAAAAATTGGATATTTGGGTATTACTACCATTAACATGAAATTGGATATTTGGGTATTGTCATTAAAATGGTAATTGCAAGAATGGGGATTGGCACATGTAATTTGATATAGATCTTGATATATGTAATTTGGCTAGAACTTGTTATGGGTAAATTGGTGTAAACGTGGTATACATGTAATTTTGGGTATAAAACTTGATCTATGTAAATTAAGCATAGCTCTGTAAACATGTAAATCATGAAACTTGGTATACGTGTGAATTGGCATGAAAATTGGCATACATGTGGAACGGCATGAATTGAACATATGTAAATTTGGTATGAATTGGGCATATGTAAAAACTAACATGTAATCTAGAACTTGGGCGTATGTTAATTATGTAAAATTTTGGAGTTGGAACATGTATGAAAATTTATGACTTGGTAGAGGTTTAATATGAACGCGCCTAAGTTGGGTTTTGGGTAGTTGGCATGTATTGTAAATAAAAGGCTATAACTTGGCATAACCTTATAGTGAATTATGGTAATAATTTGGGAATACGTTTTGGGGCAAAAACGTGCATTATGAACTTGATAATTGATACATAACTGGAAATATGAACACGGTTGAAAAATGAACATTTTTGTATGTTAAACACATGAACTGATATTGGGGTTTTGGGTGGAATACGACCATTAATGAACCTTTGACACGAGGTTAGACTCAGTTTGTGGTGTAAATCTGCCCGGAGCCGCCCGAAAAATCCAGTAGCCACAAAGTGTCAGTCTAATATGGGAGGTCGAAGGCCAAATCGTAGGCGTAACGGTTTATGACACGAGGTTAGACCCCAGTTTGTGGTGTAAATCTGCCCGGAACCTCCCGACAAATCCAATGACCACAAAATGCATGGTCTAATGTGAGAGGTCATGATTTGTTCGTCATAATGAATGAATTAAGGAATACTAACCATAATAAGACGTGGGTATGGTCAAAGGGTTAGGTGGGATGACATGGAAATTTGACATGTAAATGTGGACCTAACCGGTATGAGTTAAGAACATGTAAAACTTACAAATGTAGGCTTAAGCAACATAATAGTTAATCAGACCAATGGGTGGGTTAAGTAATATGACTAGATTAATGACACTTAACCAATATAACATGACACGTGGCAGGGTTAAGTCAACTTGAACATATAGATAATACTTAACCAACTTAGCATGATACATGGGCGGGTTAAGCCATGAATTATTTGAACCGTTTGAATATACTTAACCAACTGGGCACGATGATTTGATAGGGTTAAGTCATGAACCGCTTGAATATACTTAACCAATTGGACATGATGATTTGATAGGGTTAAGTCATGAACCGCCTGAATATACTTAACCAATTTGACACGATGATTTGATAGGGTTAAGTCATGAACCGCTTGAATATACTTAACCAACTTGACAAATGATTCGTAGGGCTAAGTCACGAACTTGAATGACAACACTTAACCAACTTGACATGCTAGACTGATGGGATTAAGTCTCGAATTTAAATGGCAACACTTAACCTACTGAACGGAAACCCTAGTTGCGCGGTCCTTTTCAGCAGTAACCCACTAGATGTATCACGGTACCCTGGAACTAGGTAGGGTGGGGCACGATTACTGGGCTGATTGTAAGTGACCAGAACGACGGCTGAGTTGGTGCGCCATTGTAGGTTCAGGCGGACTATGGTCGTTGACATAGTCCGGAGTTGAAAAAGAAGGCATTGGGCACCGGTAGGTTTGCACTGTGCATGCTTGATTCGTGTCGGTGGTTGGCACCCTAGGGCGTGATACACCCTATGGTGGACCTAGCACAGGTGACTACATTTCGTGATTGGGCCGTATGACACAGACACATGAACGAGCTAGGACTTGTAGGGAGCCGATCGATTAATAGATCATTAAATGAAAAAAGGGTGTTGTTCGTTAGGTAGCATAATCCCTAGTGGTCCTAGGTGGTATAAGCCCTAATCGAATCTAGAAAACGTTCAATAGGTAGCATAATCCCTAGTGGTCCTAGGTGGCACAAATCCTAGTTGAACACGCGATAGTTCATGATAAGGAAACCTAGCCAGAACAAGGGTGGCGGTCCAAACGATTTCAAGAATGGTGGCACTACGTTGAAGTAGTATAGAAATACGTGATGAAACCCGTACGATATACGGCAAGAGTCTGTACCTATACATGGAAAGGATGATACGGGTTGGGGTACTAGTACAGTTGGTGCAGAGAATATAGGAAATCAAAGAAAATAGTGGAATGGTGAAGCTTAGAAATCTTGCGATGTTATACTTAATAGGAACCTTGCAATGTGATACTTGGTAGGAACCTTGTGATGATACTCTTGATAGGAAGCATGGGATGTTATACTTGATTCATCGTGCCTATAGCTTACCTTGTCATCATGCTTATGTTTACTTTCAGTTTATTCATGCCATATTATCTTCACCTATTTTTATGTTGAAAGTCACTAGGACTTACTTAGTCTTTATGACTGACCCAGTTTGTTTCGCCTCTTTTTCTTTCGTTCCCCCCCAGGTTCGCAGGGTGAGAATACAGCTTAGTTCGGATCTTACCAAGCTCCAAGGCTCTTTCATGTACTGCTTGGATTTCTCTTGGCTATGGCTTGCTTTTCTATTTTACTTGGGGAATGATTTATGACTATGGTTTTATGCTTCTTTACTATTGCAAGACAGATTTTGATGTAATGGATTTAATAGCATTTTGATGTCAAAGGCTTTGGACCTTTCTAGATTTTAAAGCAATGAAATTTGGTTCTTCTTCCGCTGTTTTATATGTTCTGTCTTGTAATATTTCTGTGTATGTTTACCTAGATAATGCTCCACCAAAGCTAGTGCATTCCCTTTGTGAGTGACCCTAGCGGAGGTGGGGTGTTACATTTGGTATCAGAGCAGAAGGTTACCAGACTGGGCAAAAGTTTTTATAACCTTTTGAAATTATTTTCAAAACCATTTACAAAGAAGCATTTTTCAAGAATTTTTTTATTTTTAAAGGCTATTCCACAAAGGCCATTAGCATTATCCTTTGTTTCCTTGTTTGAATCCCTTTTCCTTTCTTTCCTCCATCTGTAGTCACATTAGTTCCATCTGCGACTAATCTTATTTCAAGCTTTGTAGGGTTGCCGTGCAATGGAGGTAGTTCTCGAGAGACCTGTTAACACGTTATATAAGTGGGGATAAGAGTGGTTAAGGCGAATGAGGCTCAGAACAAGAAGGTAGAAATGTTTCTGTAGGAAAGTCTAGTATATCTTTCTATCCTGTTCGTACCCTTTTTGATTATGGTACATCGCATCCTTTTTATTTCTACTTCAATAGTTGAGTCTCTGCACCTTAGTACTAGCGTGGTAGAGGATCCCATTTTATTCTCAGATCCTATTAGGGAATCGGCTCATTTATTCATGACTTGTTTGGATTTGGGAATGTCTATGCTAAGTGTTGAGTTTAGAAGTAATGCTTGTGTTTTTTTGGGCTATGGGTTGATTCTAGGGATGGAGTGGTTATCCAGTAATGGTGGCATTCTTGAGTATGGAAAGAGGGTAGTTAGATTCTTGACTTGCCTTGGTAATGCCCTTGAATTCTAGTGTAACCCTTAGGGTTCTGCCATGCTTAGTTACCTAGAATCTCTTGATACATCTATTGATCACGAGTAGTGTTCGCCACTAAGGTGGATTGTTCATTTCGCTTATGCATGAGTTATAGGAAACCACCTTAGTAAGTACATTTGGCAACATGGTTGACATCTGTTTATTTGCAAGAGATAATCCTTCTGCGTGGAATACCCTATAAACGAGATCCAGGATTCACTAGTGAATTTTGGAGAGCTTGCATGAAACCATGAGTACGCAGTTATGTTTGAGCCGAGTATACTAGAAGGAGGATAAGGGAAAATGGGACGAGATACAACAGTGAAATGAGTTCCAACTCATATTTTGGAAACAAGAATTAAGAAATTATGAAGTTAAAGACGGACAAAGCACAATGGATTTAAGCTCAAGGAAATGCGACTTAGAAGATTGAAGACTAGATACGCGCATCATATGTCTTTTTAAGAGTATATCCTTGATCCCTCTTTTCATGTAGAGCTTACTTGCATGCTATCTTTTATGTATATCCTCTCGGTCCTATTCTCAATCTTATTTCTGTTGCAAACCCCATAAGGAGTATGACTCATCTGGTTGTGATATATGTTGGGGTTTGAGGATGTCCGTTTGGTTGACTAAACTTTTTGGGCTTTATAAGATATGGGTTGGTTTTAGGAAGGGATTTCTTGCGACCTAAAAGGAGTTTATCATGCTTGGTTTCCTAGAATCATATATATTGGTTTTGGGCTGGTGTTTAGGGTACAAAGTTTTTCTTTACTTGCTTCTATCATTCGGTTATACCTTTAGGTAGGAACTAATGGATGTAAACATGTGTTTGAGACATGTTATGGTTGATGGTTGCAAGTGGTTGCAAGTGGTTGCTAGTTGTTGCTCGTGGATGCATGAACACACATTAGGCACTAGATCGGCTCAGTCACATCTCATGTTGCATATGCATGAATGTTTATACTTGTTTATGGATGGAATTGAATGTGTTATCATGTGGATGTTGCATATGGATGGATGTTTGTGCACACATATAGTGTTTATATGACTAGGACTATTTGCATACATGTTGGATTCATGGCACTAAACATATTTTGCATTTAAAAAGATCAATCAGGCCTGATCATTTGCATTAGACAAGGAACATATACACACACTGCATGCATATGTTCATACAACATTAGAAATCTTTTAAGGACAATGGTTGCTTGTGAATGATGGTTGAGTAGATGGTTGATTGGATGATAGGATGCATTCTTCTTAACTTGAAGATTTCGAGGACGAAATCCTTTAAGGAGGGAAGAATGTAACAACCCGAATTTTTATAACATGTTAAAACCATAAATCAAGGCAGAATTAAATTTTAAAATAAGAATCAAGGAAACAAGCTACGCCTTTGCGTTCGTCTCGAAATTTTACATGAAATAGAGTCTGAGTTTTCGAAAATCGGAGTCCGGATGAAGAAGTTATGGCCTGTAGAAGGTTCAGCAGATTTTAGGCAGCACGTGACCAGGCAGGTCGACCTGGGGGTCGACCTGAGGACCAGGTCGACCATGTGGTCGACCTTCCCCCCTTACAGGTCAACCTGGTCGGTCTGTTTTAACCCAGAACTCATTTTTGAAGCCTGAGACGTGTTTTGATGGTCCGAATTGATTCTAGGGTTAATCTAAGGGCCTAAACTAGTTGCTACACCTATAAAAACACCCTTAGACCTAACCTAATTCATATCAAATCATTCTTACACCATTATACTGCTAAAATACCTCTTGAACCATGGCCGCCGTCTCCAAATCAAAGTACAAACATTCAAACTCAAATCAATCCAAAGAACAAGGCTTCTGCAATGATTCAAGACAATAAATTAACAACGCCGCGACATTTTTACAACGAATTCAGTTCCTAATTCACTAGCCATGCTCTGTAAGTGCTAGTAACTTTTAGATTTAAACATTTAATTATAATATGGACATGAAATAAAGTGGAATTGGATCTAAGTATGTTTATCGATTCAGACCTATTTCTGTTGCTTCTTGAATCTTGAGTTTTTGAGACTTGTCTATCTTTATGCTCATGTCAAGTTCATGACCTATTCAGCCTGTTGTAAATCAGTTTTCTCAATTCATGTTGATACTATTATCAAGTTGTATTCTTCATGCCTATGATGATGTTTTTCTCTCTGATCTTATTTTTAGGCAAAATTCTATCTTCCCCTATTTATTTTCTTTTGATGAACCTAGGTCAATTTCGGACCTAGGCCTAAACTACGATATACGTGCGATGGTATACGGGGGAAATATTGGAATATTGCCTAGTGGAATATTTGTTTTTGGTGGAATTGATGGCATAACATAAAAATTGGATATTTGGGTATTACTACCATTAACATGAAATTGGATATTTGGGTATTGTCATTAAAATGGTAATTGCAAGAATGGGGATTGGCACATGTAATTTGATATAGATCTTGATATATGTAATTTGGCTAGAACTTGTTATGGTTAAATTGGTGTAAACGTGGTATACATGTAATTTTGGGTATAAAACTTGATCTATGTAAATTAAGCATAGCTCTGTAAACATGTAAATCATGAAACTTGGTATATGTGTGAATTGGCATGAAAATTGGCATACATGTGAAACGACATGAATTGAACATATGTAAATTTGGTATGAATTGGGCATATGTAAAAACTAACATGTAATCTAGAACTTGGGCGTATGTTAATTATGTAAAATTTTGGAGTTGGAACATATATGAAAATTTATGACTTGGTAGAGGTTTAATATGAACGCGCCTAAGTTGTGTTTTGGGTAGTTGGCATGTATTGTAAATAAAAGGCTATAACTTGGCATAACCTTATAGTGAATTATGATAATAATTTGGGAATACGTTTTGGGGCAAAAACGTGAATTATGAACTTGATAATTGATACATAACTGGAAATATGAACATGGTTGAAACATGAACATTTTTGTATGTTAAACACATGAACTGATATTGGGGTTTTGGGTGGAATACGACCATTAATGAACCTTTGACACGAGGTTAGACTCAGTTTGTGGTGTAAATCTGCGTGGAACCGCCCGGCAAATCCAGTAGCCACGAAGTGTCAGTCTAATGTGAGAGGTCGAAGGCTAAATTGTAGGCGTAACGGTTTATGACACGAGGTTAGACCCAGTTTGTGGTGTAAATCTGCCCGGAACTGCCCGACAAATCCAGTGACCACAAAATGCACGATCTAATGTGAGAGGTCATGACTCGTCCGTCATAATGAATTAATTAAGGAATACTAACCATAATAAGACGTGGGTATGGTTAAAGGGTTAGGTGGGATGACATGGAAATTTGACATGTAAATGTGGACCTAACCGGTATGAGTTAAGAACATGTAAAACTTATAAATGTAGGCTTAACCAACATAATAGTTAATCAAACCAATGGGTGGGTTAAGTAACATGACTAGATTAATGACACTTAACCAATATAACATAACACGTGGCAGGGTTAAGTCAACTTGAACATATAGATAATACTTAACCAACTTAGCATGATACGTGGGCGGGTTAAGCCATGAATTATTTGAATATACTTAACCAATTGGACACGATGATTTGATAGGGTTAAGTCATGAACCGCTTGAATATACTTAACCAATTGGACACGATGATTTGATAGGATTAAGTCATGAACCGCTTGAATATACTTAACCAATTGGATATGATGATTTGATAGGGTTAAGTCATGAACCGCTTGAATATACTTAACCAATTTGACACGATGATTTGATAGGGTTAAGTCATGAACCACTTGAATATACTTAACCAACTTGACAGATGATTAGTAGGGCTAAGTCACGAACTTGAATGACAACACTTAACCAACTTGACATGCCAGACTGATGGGGTAAAGTCTTGAATTTAAATGACAGAACTTAACCTACTGAACGGAAACCCTAGTTGCGCGGTCCTTTTCAGCAGTAACCCACTAGATGTATCACGGTACCCTGGAACTAGGCAGGGTGGGGCACGATTACTGGGCTGATTGTAAGCAACCAGAACGACGGCTGAGTTGGTGCGCCATTGTAGGTTCAGGCGGACTATGGTCGTGCACGTAGTCCGAAGTTGAAAAAGCAGGCATTGGGCACCGGTAGGTTTACACTGTGCGTGCTTGATTCGTGTCGTTGGTTGGCACCCTAGGGCGTGATACACCCTATGGTGGACCTAGCACAGGCGACTACATTTTGTGATTGGGCCGTATGACACAGACACATGAATGAGCTAGGACTTGTAGGGAGCTGATCGATTAATAGATCGTTACATGGAAAAAGGGTGTTGTTCGTTAGGTAGCATAATCCCTAGTGGTCCTAGGTGGCATAAACCCTAATCGAATCTAGAAAACGTTCAATAGGTAGCATAATCCCCAGTGGTCCTAGGTGGCATAAATCCTAGTTGAACACGCGATAGTTCATGATAAGGAAACCTAGCCAGAACAAAGGTGGCGGTCCAAACGATTTCAAGAATGGTGGCACTGCTTTGAAGTAGTATAGAAATAATATGTGATGAAACCCATACGATATACGGCAAGGGACTGTACATATACATGGAAAGGATGATACGGGTTGGGGTACTAGTACAGTTGGTGCAGAGAATATAGGAAATCAAAGAAAATAGTTTAATGGTGAAGCTTAGAAATCTTGCGATGTTATACTTAATAGAAACCTTGCAATGTGATACTTGGTAGGAACCTTGTGATGATACTCTTGACAGGAAGCATGGGGTGTTATACTTGATTCATCGTGCCTGTAGCTTACCTTGTCGTTATGCTTATGTTTACTTTCAGTTTATTCATGCCATATTATCTTCGCCTTTTTTTATGCTGAAAGCCACTAGGACTTACTCAGTCTTTATGACTGACCCAGTTTGTTTCGCCTCTTTTTCTTTCGTCCCCCCCCAGGTTCGCAGGGTGAGAATACAGCTTAGTTCGGATCTTACCAAGCTCCAAGGCTCTTTCATGTACTGCTTGGATTTCTCTTGGCTATGGCTTGCTTTGCTATTTTACATGGGGAATGATTTATGACTATGGTTTTATGCTTCTTTACTATTGCAAGACAGATTTCGATGTAATGGATTTAATAGCATTTTGATGTAAAAGGCTTTAGACCTTTCTAGATTTTATAGCAATGAAATTTGGTTCTTCTTCCGCTGTTTTATATGTTCTGTCTTGTAATATTTCTGTGTATGTTTACCTAGATAATGCTCCACCAAAGCTAGTGCATTCCCTTTGTGAGTGATCCTAGCGGAGGTGGGGTGTTACAATGGAGGTTCAAAGGAACCGGGAAACATGTGTTCAAGAATTGCCAATCCACTACCGTTAGGTGGGGACCGGCCTTACCGCTCCAAGGGTTGCCCATAGGTGTGATCCTGAGGCATTTACTAGAGTGTCTCGAATCGTAGAGGACGATCCCTAGCCTCGATTTCATGATGGGAAACTAATTCCCAATACGACACTTTGATTTGATTGTAAACTATATATGGCGACATAGTATATGGTAGCTATGCCGTCTAGGATTGATACATTTACTTTGAGGTGTTTTAATACTGCTTTGACACTAATAATAATATTAAATATTATTTTATACGTATTAAGCATGTTTGATCATTATAAGTAAAATTCTATTCTCCGGTTTGCGTTGCATTGTGTGATGGGACTTGAGTCTTATAATGATTTCATTTTTCAAAAGACATTACGTTATTTTGTATCAGAATTTATTTAATTATGCACTGGGAATCCAATGGAGTAAACACGTTCCGCATTAGCGGCGTGGTCCTATGATTCGCCATATTGTTAGTTAGTATAGAAAGATTTCTCATACCAGTCCCACGACTGACTCGATGTTTGTTTCACTTTGCAAATTCGGGTGCCCTCTCTTTACACGGGCAGCCAAGTAACAGGTTTTTAGGGAGATATTTTCTGGATTGAAGACTGCATGGAAGAAGAAGACGAAGAATTCCCTTTATCTTTATTTTCTGCTTTAGAGACTTTAATCCATCTTGTATCTCGATGTTTGGAGTTGGAACTCATTTCCTTTGATTCAGACCTTTATTTTGCTAAGTTGTATCCTGTAAACTGCGTACTCTGTGGTTCAGTTGATGTGATGTTTATGACTATCTTTCCGTTGCAATAATTATATGTTATGATATTATCTGAGGTCTGTTATTGTTATAAATATGTTGTATTCCAAAATGATTATCCTTACTTTCGCACCATGGAAGTTTAGGGTTATCTGTAACGATCGGGAATCTCGCTCGATCCGAATCAGTCGCTAAACCGACCAAGACCGTTCGAAACCCCTGATTGTTTTGAGAACACGACAAATCGGAATGCAAACAGAAGAACATTTCATTGTTTATTACAACAATTCCATCAGAATACAAGAATATACAGAGTATGAATAAATATTACACAGAAAATATCAGAGATTTAAATTACATTTAAATACATCGTAGTGGAAAAATAATACAATACACAACTGAAAAAGATATACCGATACAGAGCTTTACGGATATCGTTCCAGCTGTAAACCAGGATCCTGTGAATATAAATCTGCAAAACCAACACTACTAGCTGCCCGTGCGGAAAATAGGGGCACCCAGTGTTTAGGTTAAAACAATAAACTCCAGGTCAGTCATGTGACTGGTGTGAGAACTAAAACAGTTATTAATCTTTATTTTTTAAAGTTAAGTAAATCAAGGGACCACGCCGTATAACACGGAATGGCTTTCCTCCCAAGAATACCAGTGCATAAAACAAACAACGCAATGCTAAATAAAGAACAATGAAGCTATTATAAGACCCATGTCCCATCATACAATGCAACGCAAGACGGAGGATAGGGTTTTTACCTTATAATAGCCAAAGAATGCTTGATACGCTAAATTTCATCTTTTGATTCTTAATCAGACTCCAACCGTAAATTAGTAAGAGAACGATCCCCTAAGTATTAACCCCGAAGGCCGAAACCAACATCAGACTAATACCCAGGAAACCACCCATCTTAGCTCGTTTCCAGTTAGTTTCTGATTTTATATACAATCATAAATATCAATCATAGGCGACATGAGCGTCCCATGCCACTATGTCGCCATATATAAGTTACAAATCAAATCCGCAGTTTCGTATTGGAAATTGGATTTCCGTCTGTGAACAGCGGCTAGGGATCGTCCTATGCTAATTCGAGACAATCTACCCCATGTCTCAGGAACAACCGCAACTGCACTATGGATCGTCAGGGCCGGTCCACACAGAGTGGATTATTATGCCTGAACAATATGTCTCCCCGCCCTTTGGGGCGTAAATGAGCCAACAAATGACTCCATCGGCTTCACATAGTCACCGATATATCCGAGGCACCTCGCAACAGCAACATTCACATAAGTCAAACTCGTCAGGGCTGTAAAACCACTGACGCCACTTCTAACTAGAAAGAAACGCATGTCCTCCCTGAGGTCCTCTCCTGTTTCTGGTTCACAACCGGGGTGTGAGGCTCGCGAATCAACGCTACACAAAGCTGTGCCACACAGGCCGTGCTTTGATCATCAACCACAAGACTTTGCTTTTCAATAGAAGCCTTGATCCATTGCCACTTAGGCATGCCACACAGGCAATTCACTCCATGCGATGGATGTCCATCAATATATAACCCCTGAGCTCGTACGTCTCAGAGAAGGACGTTAAGAAAGAGAATAAATTCACCATCGCCAAACAGATATATATTTAATAGAAATCCATCACACAGAGTAAAATCCAATGTCAGACACACAGTCCATCTACAAGTTCGTTCTGAGTCTGAACGAAACCGGAGGGACTTAGTACCTCGCATATCCATCGATCTCCAAGTACGTCTCGACGACCACTAACTGATTCCCTCCTCTTGGGTGTACGACCCAATCAAGATCATCAGTAATCACCCAAATGACGTGAAGACCTCCGGTCTTCGACCACCGTCTTCATCCTCGATACCACGTCGAATCAGTTATTCAGAATGGGATAAACCTGGTCTTTCTGAATAACTCGCGTATATAATAAACAAGTGTTACACAAACACAACATATGCCTCATTCCAATTCATCAGTCACTAACTGTAAATTAGTAAGAAAACAACTCCCCAAATATTAACCCCGAAGGCCAAAACCAACATCAGATCAATACCCAGGAAACCATTCATCCTAACTAATCTTCAGTTAGTTGCTAAATTTCACATTCTTAGGGATAGGTTCCAATTAATTTTATCAAAGATAAATTCTTTTAAATTTATTCTTTAATCTTCCTTTGAATATCTATTCAAACTAGTCGGGATTAGCGAACCACACCGAAGTAATCATTTATTTTATTTCCCAATCCCAACCTATTCATCCGATGAAGTAAAACTGGTCATACTTCATATCTAACACCATGGTGTTATCGACAAATTCAATTACCATTTCACGTTCAAATCTAGTTAAATATTTAACTATCTCCTAGAGCAAAACTAGTGATACTCCATTCTCGATTATTTCAATCTAATTAAAGATTCATTAAAACTCCACTTAGTTTTAATCTTCCCAAAATCAATATCTTGTCTTTAACTGGGTTAAAGAACCAATGTCATCTAAAACACGGTTCACGATAAACCTAAAATCACATTCCATTAATAATCAGGTTAAAGAACAAGTGTTATTTAAAACACCGTTCACGATAAACCCAAAAATCAATTCCAACTCAATTCCAATTAAATACCATTTAATTGGTACACTTCATTAAATTTAAATAAAAAAATTTAGTCTTTTTCTCAATTGGGTTTAAGGACATTGTTAATGAAGACACCATTCACGACAAACCCAAATCACATTTGATATTAAATACAAGGCTCTGAATAGAAAATATATCGGCTTATATTCAATATCAAATTCTACGACCAACAAATATCGTATTGGAAATAACGATATAAATATATCTTTCAAATTCCCCTAACAATATTTGTTTCATCACGAAATCCAACATCGAAATATTCCAATGACAATTTCGATTCAAATCCATTCCAATTCAATTATTGGAAATCCTGGTTACTTTTGAAACCATTTCAAATCTACTTTATTTATTTTGAAAATAAATAGAATAATAATTCTAGTTCAAAACTAGTTCATTTCGATAAAAAACTATTTTTATCTTTTCAAATATGGAGTTTTTCATCCCAATTCTTCACAAATCATTTCTTATGATTTTACACAAATTATCACTGTTTTTAATAATTTTATCAAGGCCCGTACAGTCGATTTCCATCAACGGCCATCGAACTGTACTTACGGCGACCTTTTCCAAATTTGATTTGGACATAATTCCGAATCCAACCGTTAGATTTCAAATCTCTAATATCCGTTAGAAATCTCTTTTCGATACGAACCCAACGGTTCCGGTTTTAGGAGAATCCTATGGTCGGATCTCCCGTAATGTCCATTCGAAGTCAATGGTCGAAATTTGCGAACTGCCGCGGCATGGCGCGTTCTATTCAGGCCATTCTATATATATAATATATATATTATATATATTTCGTCGATTTCCTTTCAAAACGTATTTTATAAATCATTTAAATTCGTTTTCAAAATGATTTCAACTTCCTTTTCAAATTCAAATCAAGATTGAATTTTTCAATATAAATTCTTTTTAATTTCATTTCAAATCGATTTCAATTCAGTTTCAATTTAATTCGAATTTCAATTCATTTCAATTTAATTCGAATTTCAATTCATTTCAATTTAATTCGAATTTCAATTTATTTCAATTTAATTCGAATTTTGATTCATTTTCAATATTCATTGAAAAATGAATAAAATCGATATATATATATATCGTTCACGTCAAAATGGCGTCAATCTAATCAACACGGTTTTTATTCAACACATGAATATGTATTCTATTCAACACATGAATTTATTTTCTGTTCAACACATGAATATATATTTTCAATTCAACACATGAATTTATTTTCAATTCAACACATGAATTTTATTTTCTATTCAACACATGAATATATATTTTCAATTCAACACAGGAATTTATTTTCTAAATTGGAATGAGACCGAATCAATTACCATATAATGTTAATTATATGGATTTTCTACAACACATGTACATAACAGCAACGATAAATAATCAACCATCATCCAAAGTGCACCACACAACTGCATAAGCATTAAATATAAATAATTAACACTTAAACAGTCTGTCAACCCATCGATTGACATACAACTAAACAATCGGGATTAGTGTATGTTAAATATCATCCCAATACCTGTGTGGGGTTTCAAATCAACAAACACACATTTTATTTGTGCAGTTGGGCGATGTGTGAAATTTATCGTCCCAATCAATATCAGTCAAATCAATGTATATAAACAAATCGTCCGATTTCTTTATAAATATTTATTTTATATACATGTTAAAAATTATATTTTTAACTATAAAATATTTTCCACTATAAAATATTTTATTTCATTCACCATCACACAATCAAATTTCACTACACAACAATCAAACGAACAAGTCATCCATGGTCTGTAGACGACGGGTGTCGGGTGCTGCTAAGCACCGTCTGCATCCTAGTATATATTTCAAACTAAAAAAGAAAATTTAAATTGAGAAGTTCTCACCGACTAGCTAAACCAAACATCGCGACTCTTCATATGTAGGAGATCTTCGCCGTGCTTCTAACGAGATCTGTCCAACATCGTTTATGTTAAAAATTATATTTTTAACAATGCAACTTCCTATATAAGGATTATATTTTATATCGTTACTCAAATAATAAAAACTACATTTTTATCTTGTCTACTTCATAGTAACAATCACATTTTTATACTCTTCATTCATAAATAAAAATCACATTTTTATTTGTTCACTTTCAATATAAAAATCATATTTTTAAGTTGTTAATTCATACATCAAAATCGTATCTTTACTATTTTAAAAATTCAATTTTTCCTATTATAAAAATTCAATCTTTATTAATCTAGTTCCTTTATATGCTACAAGTATAGAAATCATATTTTTAACTTAGCTAGAAATCATATTTTTCATTTCAAAGAAGATCTCATTTTCTTCATTAAAAACGAAATCTTTTCTCCTATGAAAAATCTATCAATAAAAATCTGAATTTTTAGGCAATGTTTCACATATAAAATCTCCTCTTTTCACATATAAAAATCTAAACTTTTTCTATATAAAAATATGAACTTTTCTATATAAAAATATGAACCTTTCATTTGCTATTACATATATAGTTTGAAATTGATTTTATTTAATTCACAATAATTTATTAAACTAAATAAATAAAATTCACCTTGAATCGGAGGAGAAGGGAGCAGCTGCGGTCAATGCAGGTAGGTGGCGCGCTCAGGGTGGTTGCGTTGTAGATGGGGGGTGCTGGAGTGCGGTCGGCGGCGTCGTAGGGCGGCAGATTTGGTGTGAAGGGGGTGCGCGGTTTCCTTCAGGAGGAGGAGGAGAGAACGAGGGGGAAGGGGGAAGACGAAGGTGGAGGCGACGGTGGGGGTGCGGCGCGACTTGATTGGCGGTGGCGCTAGGGCACTGCTCCTTTTTTTAATTTATTTGATTTCAAAATGAACGCGGGGGGGGGGGGGGGGGGGTGCTGAGAGAGAATATAGAGAGGAGAGGGGTTTTTTTATTTTTTTCTGTATAAAGCACCCATTTATTTCGAATTCAAAATCGAACCCACCGACTGTCGTCCATGGCTAATTACCCTCATTCCGAACACAATGGGATAGGTATCGTAGGCTGATTCGATCGTTTCGATCAGTTTTCGTCAAAATCAAAATATAACTCTATATATTGAATTTGAACGCACATTTCAATTTACCGGGCCCACATACAGACTCTAAAAATTCCCAAAAAATATTTTCTAGCTTCGTATTGACGGTACGGTCCTAACAAAACAAGTTTCATCAAATTCTGAGACCGTTTGAAAAATGGCAATTTTCCAGTCGATTAAAATCAACTGAAACTGGTCAAACGGGTTTTCTTTTGCCGCACTCACATATTGAATCAGAAAATTACGTATTTTGAAACCTAGCAATAATTTGACATCAGAGATCCAACCAAAGTGGTTTCGTCGAAAACCGAGGTCGTTTGCAAAATTTCCATTTTTAAGGGCCAGAATTCCATAACGACTATTCTGAAATTTCAACTGGACATAACTTTTGATCCCCGCTATGAAATTACAATTTTTTGGATTTGTTGGAAAGATATTCTCAATTAGATTCAAAGATTTTTGGTTTCACTAAAATCTGGTTTATTTTTAATCCTGTACATTCATTTGAACTTTGAAATCGAATTATCGAACTACCGCGCCATTTTCAATTCCTTTTATATTTAAAATAAAATATTTATCTTCTAACGACGATCTATATAAATATATACGTTCTAATTCTATTCAAAATAGATTTCTCGTTGTTATTATTTAAAATAATTCATTTTAAATATTCAAAATTCAATAAAATTGCCAAAATAAGAAAATTAAATTGGCTCAGATTTCCGGGTTATTACAATCTCCCCCACTTAAAACTTTTCGTCCCCGTAAAGGAACGAAGCCGAAAGTTGTTTAACTAATCAACTCGACTTTCATTATTTCCATTACGGCTTAAGTTCTTCAACTTTTCTGTTTCTAAGAACTTTTCAAAATTTTCAAAAATTTGGCTAACACCCTAGATTTTCAAAAAATTTCGCCATAATCTCCCCTGCACCGGGGACTTCGGGATATTTCATATAGCCTCCCATGGCCTTCCTCAATCTAAAATAAAAAGAAAAAGCCAAGCGGCTAGCCAATCGGATCATAAAATCATCTTCACCCAAACAAAACAGTAAATTATGGTAAACATGTACCTATTTGTCGGGCAAACAATTTTATTCTTCTGCTCTAGCCTCCTTGCTATGACCTATTCAATGTAAGTACATGTATACGAATGCAAATTCGACAAATTTTCAATACAACTCACTATTTAGTTCAATTTGGGTAAAGGTTCAAATTTAATAAATCATCCAATAATCAAACAACACAACCAACAATCAATTAGTTGATTATCTTTTTAAATTCA
Organism: Allium sativum; assembly: GCA_030737875.1. Taxonomy (NCBI): domain Eukaryota; kingdom Viridiplantae; phylum Streptophyta; class Magnoliopsida; order Asparagales; family Amaryllidaceae; genus Allium; species Allium sativum. The sequence goes on along the minus strand of CM060918.1, from coordinate 616,468,253 downwards.
TAATTTTGATATATAGTCAAAAAATCACATTTTTGATGCCAAATCACAACAATAAGCCTTATCTAATTTTGGTTCTTGCACCAGTCAATTGGAAATATATAAATATCACACCTTCCAAACTCGAACACTAATTCTGATGATGTAGCTACAATCATAAGAATCATCTTCGGGCGACTAGAGTGTGACTCTATATCTATCCAGTATATTAAAACTTCGAATGCACGTTTGTAAGGCGTATATGCAAAATCTTTATATACTGGATTGTCCAAATTCAATACAAATAAATATTCAAATACGAATAATTGAATTAAATTTCAAAACAAAACTTGTTTTCACTTTTATTTCAGAAACACTACTCTTCACACTCGTTTGAGGATACTATTGATCCTATCTCTAACGAGTCATTCTCGTTGGATATTACTAATCCAATCTCTGATGAATTCTTTCGTTTGGTTCTAACGTGTCTTGTTCTCCAGCTTTGTAAACCAAAGCTCTGATACCAAATGTAACGATCGGGAATCTTGCTCGATCTGAATCAGTCGCTAAACCGACCAAGACCATTCGAAACCCTTGATTGTTTTGAGAACACGACAAATCGGAACGCAAACAGAAGAACATTTCATTGTTTATTACAACCATTCCATCAGAATACAAGAATATACAGAGTATGAATAAATATTACACAGAAAATATCAGAGAATTAAATTACATTTAAATACATCGCAGCGGAAAAATAATACAATACACAACTGAAAGACATATACGGATACAGAGCTTTCCGGATATCATTCCAGCTGTAAACCAGGATCCTGTGAATATAAATCTGCAAAACCAAAACTACTAGCTGCCCGTGCGGAAAATAGGGGCACCCAGAATTTAGGTTAAAACAATAAACTCCAGGTTAGTCATATGACTAGTGCGAGAACTAAAACAGTTATTAATCTTTATTTTTTAAAGTTAGGTAAATCAAGGGACCACGCCGTATAACACGGAATGACTTTCCTCCCAAGAATACCAGTGCATAAAACAAATAGCGCAATGCTAAATAAAGAACAATGAAGCTATTATAAGACCCAGGTCCCATCATACAATGCAAAGCAAGCCGGAGGATAGGGGTTTTACCTTATAATAGCCAAAGAATGCTTGATACGCTAAATTTCATCTTTTGATTCTTAATCAGACTCCAACCGTAAATTAGTAAGAGAACGATTCCCTAAGTATTAACCCCGAAGGCCGAAACCAACATCAGACTAATACCCAGGAAACCACCCATCTTAGCTCGTTTCCAGTTAGTTTCTATTTTATATACAATCATAAATATCAATCATAGGCGACATGAGCGTCCCATGCCACTATGTCGCCATATATAAGTTACAAATCAAATCCGCGGTTTCGTATTGGAAATTGGATTTCTGTCTGTGAACCGAGGCTAGGGATCGTCCTGTGCTAATTCGAGACAATCTAGACCATGTCTCAGGAACAGCCGCAACTGCACCATGGATCATCAGGGCCGGTCCACACGGAGTGGATTATTATGCCTGAACAATACGTCTCCCCGCCCTTTGGGCATAAATGAGCCAACAAATGACTCCATCGGCTTCACATAGTCACCGATATATCCGAGGCGCCTCGCAACAGCAACAACCACATAAGTCAAACTCGTCAGGGCGTGTAAAACCACTGACGCCACTTCTAACTAGAAAGAAACGCATGTCCTCCCTAAGGTCCTCTCCCGTTTCTGGTTCACAACCGGGGTATGAGGCTTGCGAATCAACGCTACACAAAGCTTTGCCACACAGGCCGTGCTTTGATCATCAACCACAAGACTTTGCTTTTCAACAGAAGCCTTGATCCATTGCCACTTAGGCATGCCACACAGGCAATTCACTCTATGCGATGGATATCCATCAGTATATAACCCGTGAGCTCGTACGTCTCAGAGAAGGACGTTAAGCAAGAGAATAAATTCTCCGCCGCCAAATAGATATATATTTAATAGAAATCCATCACATAGAATAAAATCCAATGTCAGACACACAATCCATTTACAAGTTCGTTCTGGGTCTGAACGAAACCGGAGGCACCTAGTACCTCGCATATCCATCGATCTCCAAGTACGTCTGGACGACCACTAACTGATTCCCTCCTCTTGGGTGTACGACCCAATCAAGATCATCAGTAATCACCCAAACGACGTGAAGACCTCCGGTCTTCGACCAACGTCTTCATCCTCGATACCACGTCGAATCAGTTATTCAAAATGGGATAAACTCGGTCTTTCTGAATAACTCGCGTATATAATAAACAAGTGTTACACAAACACAACATACGCCTCATTCTAATTCATCAGTCACTAGCTATAAATTAGTAAGAAAGCAACTCCCCAAATATTAACCCCGAAGGCCGAAACCAACATCAGATCAATACCCAGGAAACCATTCATCTTAACTAATCTTCAGTTAGTTGTTAAATTTCACATTCTTAGGGATAGGTTCCCATTAATTTTATCAAAGATAAATTCTTTTAAATTTATTCTTTAATCTTCCATTGAATATCAATTCAAACTAGTCGGGATGAGCGAACCACACCGAAGTAATCATTTATTTTATTTCCCAATCCCAACCAATTCATCCCATGAAGTAAAACTGGTCATACTTCATATCTAACACCACGGTGTTATCGGCAAATTCGATTACCATTTCACGTTCCAATCTAGTTAAAGATTTAATTATCGCTTGGAGCAAAACTGATGATACTCCATTCTCGATTATTTCAATCTAATTAAAGATTCATTAAAACTCCACTTAGTTTTAATCTTCCCAAAAATCAATATCGTGTCTTTAACTGGGTTAAAGAACCAATGTCATCTAAAACACGGTTCACGATAAACACAAAATCACATTCCATTAATTATCGGGTTAAAGAACAAGTGTTATTTTAAACACCGTTCACGATAAACCCAAAAATCAATTCCAACTCAATTCCAATTAAATACCATTTAATTGGTACACTTCATTAAATCTAAATAAAAAGATTTTATCTTTTTCTCAACTGGGTTTAAGGACAGTGTTAATGAAGACACCATTCACGACAAACCCAAATCACATTTGATATTAAATACAAGGCTCTGAATAGAAAATATATCGGCTTATATTCAATATCAAATTCTACGACCAACAAATATCGTATTGGAAATAACGATATAAATATATCTTTCAAATTCCCCTAACAATATCTGTTTCATCACGAAATCCAACATTGAAATATTCCAAAGACAATTTCGACTCAAATCCATTCCAATTCAATTATTGGAAATCCTGGTTACCTTTAAAACCTTTTCAAATCCACTTTATTTATTATGAAAATAAATAGAATTATAATTCTAGTTCAAAACTAGTTCATTTCGATAAAAATCTATTTTTATCTTTTCAAATATGGAGTTTTTCATCCCAATTCTTCACAAATCATTTCTTATGATTTTACACAAATTATCACTATTTTTAATAATTTTATCAAGGCCCGTACAGTCGATTTCCATCAACGGCCATCGAACTGCACTTACAACGACCTTTTCCAAATTTGATTTGGACATAATTCCAAATCCAATTGTTAGATTTCAAATCTCTAATATCCATTAGAAATCTCTTTTCTATACGAACCCAACGGTTCCGATTTTAGGAGAATCCGACGATCAGATCTCCCATAATGTCCATTCGAAGTCAATGATCGAAATTTGCGAACTGTCGCGGCACGGTGCGTTCTATTCAGGCCATTCTATATATAATATATATTATATATATTTCGTCAATTTCCTTTCAAAACGTATTTTATAAATCGTTTAAATTCGTTTTCAAAACGATTTCAACTTCCTTTTCTAATTCAAATCAAGATTGAATTTTTCAATATAAATTCTTTTTAATTTCATTTCAAATCGATTTCAATTCAATTTCAATTTAAATCGAATTTCAATTTATTTCAATTTAATTCGAATTTCAATTCAGTTCAATTTTATTCGAATTTCAATTCATTTCAATTTAATTCAAATTTTGATTCATTTTCAATATTCATTGAAAAATGAATAAAATCGATATATATCGTTCACGTCAAAATGGCGTCAATCTAATCAACACGGCTTTTATTCAACACATGAATATTTATTCTATTCAACACATGAATTTATTTTCTATTCAACACATGAATATATATTTTCAATTCAACACATGAATTTATTTTCGACTCAACACATGAATTTTATTTTCTATTCAACACACGAATATATATATTTTCAATTCAACACAGGAATTTATTTTCTAAATTGGAATGAGGCCCAATCAATTACAATATAATGTTAATTATATGGATTTTCTACAACACATGTACATAACAACAATGATAAATAATCAACCATCATCCAAAGTGCACCACACAACTGCATAAGCATTAAATATAAATAATTGACGCTTACACAGTCTGTCAACCCATCGATTGACATACAACTAAACAACCGAGATTAGTGTACGTCAAATATCATCCCAATACCCGTGTGGGGTTTCAAATCAACAAACACACATTTTATTTGTGCAGTTGGGCGATATGTGAAATTTATCGTCTCAATCAATATCAGTCAAATCAGTGTACATAAACAAATCGTCCGATTTGTTTATAAATATTTATTTTATTTACATGTTAAAAATTATATTTTTAACAATAAAATATTTTCCACTATAAAATATTTTATTTCATTTACCATCACACAATCAAATTTCACTACACAACAATCAAACAAACAAGTCATCCATGGTCTGTGGATGTGATAGCCCGTAACTTTCCCGGTAAGGAAAGCCCGAATTATCTTGAGAACACGACAAAATAGAACGCAAACAGAAGAACATTTCATTGTTATTTACAACAATTCCATCAGATTACAAGAATATACAGAGTACGAATAAGTATTACACAACAGAAAAATATCAGAGATTACAATAATTTACATAGCAGCGGAAAACAATATAAAACACAACTGAAAGTAATACACGGATACAGAGCTTTCCGAGCATCGTTCTAGCTGTAAATCAGGATCCTGTGAATATAAATCTGCAAAACCAAAACTACTAGTTGCCCGTGTCGAAAATAGGGGCACCTAGAGTTTAGGTTAAAAAACAATAAACTCCAGGTCAGTCATGTGATTGGTGTGAGAACTAAAACAGTTATTAATATTGGTTTTTAAAGTTAGGTAAATCAAGGGACCACGCCATATAACACGGAACGGGCTTCCTCCCAAGAATACCAGTGCACAAAACAAACAACGCAATGCTAAGTAAAGAAAAATGAAGCTGTTACAAGACCCAGGTCCCATCACACAATGCAACGCAAGCCGGAGGATAGGGTTTTACATTATAACAGACAAAGAATGCTTGATACGTGAAATTTTATCTTTTGATTCTTAATCAGACTCCAACCGTAAATTAGTAAGAGAACGATTCCCTAAGTATTAACACCGAAGGCCGAAACAAACATCAGACCAGTACCCAGGAAACCACCCATTTTAGCTCGTTTCTAGTTAGTTTCTGATTTTATATACAATCATAAATATCAATCATAGGTGACATGGGTACCATATATCATGTCGCCAATACTAGGCTCTACAATCAAAACCGAAATGTCACGTATTGGAAATTGGATTTCCGTCACGAGTCGAGGCAAAGGGCAAGCTCCTCTCTGCTTCGAGACACTCTAGTAAATGCCTCGGGACTACACACTCTGGGTAACCCCTGGAATCGGCTGGGCCAGTCCTCTCTTACGTTTGAGGATTAGCAATTCCTGAACACACGTTTCCCGATCCTTACAGACCTATAATCGAGGTGCCTCGCAATCCAACAACCACAAAGTTGAAAATAATATAAATGTCAGCCAGTTTAAGCACTGACACCACCGTAGCTAGAAAGAAACGTCGTGTTCTCCCAGCGATCACTATCCCATTTTTGACTCATACCGAGGTGTGAGGCTCGCGAATCCACGTTATACATAAAGCTATGCCATGTAGGCCGTGCTTTGATCATCAACCACAAGACTTTGCTTTTCAACAGAAGCCTTGATCATCTGCCACTTAGGCATGCCACACAGGCAATTCACTGCATGCGATTGATGTCCATCGATATACAACCTCTAAGCTCGTACGTCTCAGAGAAGGGCGTTAAGCAAGAGAATAAATTCTCTGCCGCCAAACAGATGTATATTTAATAGAGATCAATCAACACAGAATAAAATCCAATGTCAGACACACATTCCATTTACAAGTTCGTTCTGGGTCTGAACGAAACCGGAGGCATTTTCCTCGCATATCCATCGATCTCTAAGTACGTCTGGACGATCACCAACTGATTCCCTCATCTTGGGTGTACAGACCAATCAAGATCATCAGTAATCATTCAAACGATGTGAAGACTTCCGGTCTTCAACCACCGTCTTCATCTTCGACTTATCGTCGAATCGGTTATTCAGAATGGGTATAAACCTGGCCTTTCTAAATGACCCGCGTATATAATAAACAAATGTTACACAAACACAACATAAGCCTCATTCCAATTCATCAGTCACTAACCGTAAATTATCAAGAGAACAATTCCCCAAATATTAACCCCGAAGGCCGAAACCAACATCAGATCAATACCCAGGAAACCATTCTTCTTAGCTAACCTACACTTAGTTTCTAAATTTCACATTCTTAGGGAAAGGTTCCCATTAAATTTATCAAAGATAAATTCTTTTAAATTTATTCTTTAATCTTCCTTTGGATGTCATTTCAAACCATGTTAAGATTTTTCAAACTAGTCTGGATTAGCGAACCACACCGAAGTAATTATTTATTTTATTTCCCAATCCCAACCTTTTCATCCCATGAAGCAAAACTGGTAATACTCCATATCTAACGCCACGGTGTTATCGGTAAAATTAATTACCACTTCACGTTCAAATCTACTTAAAGATTTAACTATCGCTTTGGAGCAAAACTGGTGTTACACCATTCTCGATCATTTTCCAAATTTGATAATTTAAATTATCATTTCACATTTCAATCTAATTACAGATTCATTAAAACTCCTTTTACTGGGTTAAAGAACTAATGTCTTTTAAAATACAGTTCACAATAAACCCAAATCACATTCTATTTATTATCGGGTTATAAAACAAGTGTTATTTAAAACACCGTTCACGATAAACCCACAAATCACTTCTAATTCAATTCCAATTAAATATATTAATTAATTGGTATACTTCATTAAATCTAAATAAAAGATTTAATCTTTTCTCAACGGGATTTAAGAACAGTGTTGATGAAGACACCATTCACGACAAACCCAAATCCCATTTGATATTAAATACAAGGCTCTGAATAGAAAATATATCAGCTTATATTCAATATCAAATTCTGAAACCCACAAATATCGCTTTGGAAATAACGATATAAAATATATCTTCCAAATTTCCTCCAAAATATCTGTATAATCGCGGAATCTAATATCGAAATATTCCAAAGACAATTTCGATTCAAATCCATTCCAATTCATATATTGGAAATTCTGGTTATTTAAAACCCATTTCAAATCCAATTTATTTATTTAAAAATAATTGGATTTTAATTCTAGTTCAAAACTAGTTCATTTTGATAAAAATATATTTTTGTCTTTTCAAATATGGATTTTTTCATCCCAATTCTTCACAAATCATTTCTTATGATTTTACACAAATTATTGATATTTTTGATAATTTTATCAAGGCCCGTACAGTCGATTTCCAATAACGGCCACCGAACTGCACTTATAGCGACCTTTTCTGAAATTGATTTGGACGTATCTCCAAATCCAACCATCAGATTTCAAATCTCTTGTATTCGTTAGAAAGCTCTTTTCGATACGAACCCAACGGTTCTGATTTTAGGAGAATCCGACGGTCGGATCACTGTAATGTCCGTTCGAAGTCAATGGTCGAAATTCACGAATTGCCGCGGCGCGTTCTATTCAGGCCATTATTTATATAATATATATATATTATATATTTCGTCGATTTCCTTTTAAAACGAATTTTATAAATCGTTTCAAATTTGTTTCAAAAACAATTTCAACCTTCATTTCAAATTCAAATCAAAATTGAATTTTCCATTATAAATTCTTTATACATTCATTTCTATTTGATTTCAATTCAAATCGATTTCAATTCAATTTCAGTTCATTTTCAATTCGATTTGAATTCATTTTCTTTTCAATTCAATTCGAACTCATTTTCTTTTCAACTCAATTCGAATTCATTTTATAAATATTCGATTTTTAAATCTCTTTTCAATATTCATTATAAAAACGAATATAATCGATATAAATATCGTTCGTGTCAAAATAGCGCATCTCTAATCAACACGGCTTTATATTTTTCAATAACTTCGTTATTCTATTCAACAAATGAATATTTATTCTATTCAACACATGAATCTATATTTCTTTCAACACATGACTAATCTCAACAAATGAGTAATGTCGCATCTCTAATCAACACAGCTTTATATTTTTCAATAACTTCGTTATTCTATTCAACAAATGAATATTTATTCTATTCAACACATGAATCTATATTTCTTTCAACACATGACTAATCTCAACAAATGAGTACTGTCAACACGTGACTATTTTTGTTATTTAATATATTTTATAAAATTATGATTTCTATCGTTTAATTTTTAATCAGACTCCAACCGTAAATTAGTAAGAGAACGATTCCCTAAGTATTAACCCCGAAGGCCGAAACCAACATCAGATCAATACCCAGGAGATCATCCTTCTTATCTATTTTCCAGTTAGTTTCGAATTTTATATATAATAAAGATGTAAATTTTATTGTTAAAATATTTCGTTCAACACATGAATCTATATTTCTTTCAACACATGACTAATCTCAACAAACGAGTATTGTCAACACATGAATCTATATTTCTTTCAAAACATTAATAATCTCAACAAATGAGTACTGTCAACACATGAATCTATATTTTATAATATTCTTTATTTTCCAAATTGGAATGAGGCCCAATCAATTACCATATAATGTTAATTATATGGATTCCATACAACACATATATATAATAGCAACGATAAATAATCAACCATTATCCAAAGTGCACCACACAACTGCATAAGCATTAAATATAACTAATTAACGCTCATACAGTCTGTCAATCAAACGATCGACATACCACTAAACAATTGGGATTAGTGTGCGTCAAATATCATCCCAACACCCGTGTGGGGTTTCAATCCATAAACACTGAATATTATTTGTGCAGTTGGGCAACGTGTAAAATTTATCGTCCCAATCAATGTCCTTCAAATTGGTGTACATAAACAAACAGTCCGGTTTGTAAATGAATATTTATTTATTCACATTCGCATTAAAAATTATATTTTAACGATAAAATATTTTTTTTAACTATATAAATATTTTATTTCATTTCACATCACACAATCAATTCAATCAAATTTATCAATCAAATAAATAAATCAATCACCAAACAATTAACTAAACAAACAAGACGTCCATGATCTGTGGACGACGGGTGTCGGGTGCTGCTAAGCACCGTCTACATCCTAGTATATATTTTTAACTAGAAAAGGGAATTTAAAGTGAGAAGTTCTCACCGACTAGCTAAACCAACGCCACGACTCTTCATATGTAGAAATCATCGTCATGCTCGCCCTTTTTTCAATTTCGTTGTCCGTAGCCGCTACATATATAAAAATCACATTTTTATATTGTTACTATATAGATAAAAATTCTATTTTTACACCGCTACTATATAGATAAAAATTCTATTTTTATCACACTATCCTCCATATAAAAATTATATTTTTATATATCTACTTCTAATATAAAGATCGAATTTTTATATCATCGAAATAAAAATCACATTTTTATTTCAACGTATATATAATAAAAATTAGATTTTTATTTCACTATATAAATAAAGATCAAATTTTTACTATCTGTATAATATAAGAATCGTATTTTTATTCTTTCCATACCATAAAAATCAAATTTTTATTATCTCTACTATATAAAAATCATATTTTTATATTCGCTATTACTTAATAAAAGTTATATGCTTATCAAATATAAAAATCAAATCTTTTCTATTTCAAAAATCTCATCTTTACTTCATTAAAAATCACGTCTTTACTTCATTAAAAATCACGTCTTTACCTCATATATCTAACATATAAAAATCTGACTTTTATTTCAATGTCTCACATTAAAAAATCTTATCTTTCTTCCTATCGCTCTTCATATATAAAAATCATATTTTTATACGTCATTCATATAAAGAAAAATCCAATTCTTCTACTTAATTTACATAAAGAAAAAAATAATTTGCCTATATTTAAAAATTAAATTTTTATCTTGTAAATATATAAAAATTCTATTCTTCTTCCTACCTTAAAAATGATTTTAAAAACACTGTTTAATATAATAAAACTGAAATTAAAATTAAATAAGCACTCACCGTAAAACGAAGAGGGAAGAGGGGAAAGAAGAAGGCGGAGCAGGTGGCAGCAGGGGGAATCGCGACATCAGCTAGGGTTCAGGGAGAAGTAGGGGCCGCGCTCAGCGCGAGGAGGAAGGAGGAGGAAAGCAGCGAGAGAGGGGGGGGTGCGGCCTGGATCGAGGGGGGGCTTCCGGAGGCGGCGCGCCAGAGGGGCGGCGTGGCTCCTCCCCGCCTTCCTTCGTTTTTTCCTCTTTTTGTTTTTCTTTTATTTCTGAACTTGATTTGTGACGGGGAAGGTAAGAGGGAGGGGGGTATTGGTTTAAATGAAAATTAATTTATATTTTATTATTTTCCATTTAATTTTATTCAACTTAAAGTTGAATTTACATTTGAACTCGAAATCAAGTCCACCGACTGTTTCCCCTAACTAATTACCCCTATTCTAAACACAATGGGATGGGTATCACAGGCTGATTCGACTATTTCGATCAGTTTCCGCCAAAATCAAAATATAACTCTATATATTGAATTTGAATGCACATTTCAATTTACCGGGCCCAAATACGAACTCTAAAAATTCCCGAAAAATATTTTCTAGCTTCATATTGACGTTACAGTCCTAACAAAACTAATTTCGTCAAATTCCGAGACCGATTGAAAAATGGTCATTTTCCAGTCGATTAAAATCAACTAAAACTGGTCAAACGCGTTTTCCTTTGCCACGCTCACATATTGATTCAGAAAATCATGAATTTTGGAACCTAGCAATAATTTGACATCATAGATCCAACAAAAGTGGTTTCGTCGAAAACCGAGGTCGTTTGCAAAATTCCCATTTTTAAGGGCCAGAATTTCATAGCGACTACTCTGAATTTTCAACTGGACATATCTTTTGATTCCCGCCATGAAATTTTAATTTTTCGGATTCGTTGGAAAGATATTCTCAATTAGATTCAAATATTTTTGGTTTCGCCCAAATCCAGTTTATTTTGAATCCTGTACGTTCATTTGAAATTTGAAATCGATGTATCGAACTACCGCGCCTTTTTCAATTCCTTTTATATTTAAAATAAAAATTTATATTCTAACGACGATCTATATAAATATATACGTTCGAATTCTATTCAAAATAAATTTCTCATCGTTAATATTTAAAATAATTCATTTTAAATATTCAAAATTCATTAAAATTGCCAAAATAAAAATTTTAAATTGGCTTAGAATTTTCGGGTTATTACAATCTCCCCCACTTAAAACTTTTCGTCCCCGAAAAGGAACGAAGCTGAAAGTTGTTTAACTAATCAGCTCAACTTCCTTTATTTTCATTACGGCTTAAGTTCTTCAACTATTCAGTTTTTAAGAACTTTTCAAATTTTTCAAAAATTTGGCTAACACCCTAAATTTTTGAAAAATTTCGCCATAACCTCCCCTGCACCGGGGACTTCGGGATATTTCAAATAGCTTCCCATGGCCCTTACCAATCCAAAAAGAAAAAGAAACAGCCAAGCGGCTAGCCAATCGGCTCATAAAATCATCCAAACCCAATAAATTTGTAAACATGTACCTATTTGTCGGGCAAACAATTTTATTCTTCTGCTCTAGCCTCCTTGCTATGACCTGTTCAATGTAAGTACATGTATATGCATACATTTTCAAACAAATTTTCCATACAGTTCAATATTTGATTCAATTAGTGTAATGACCCAACTTTCCAGTACCTCGGAAGTTGTATCATTTTTTTTAGAAAAGAAATAGATAGAAGAATAGAACTAAGAAAAGACATCAGAATCTCACAGCGGAACTTGGAACATAATATTATAACCCAAAATATTACATAACATAAGTCAAGTACATTGAAATACTTCATACATAGGGATACATGTCACCACAATTACACACTTAACATTGTGATACTAACTTGCAACATATAGTTATACATAACATATGATAGATAAGCCAACACTTCAGATCCTGCCATCCAGCTACTCCAAAGTTCCTTTAGAACCTGGATCACTTGTCTACTCATAATAAATATTATGAGTACCCAAGAGTTTAAGGAAAACACAGAAAATAAACTCCGGGTCAGTCATGGACTGGTATGAGTAAACGATTTATAAACAAGTTTCAATAAATCACAATGATTCATAAGACCACGCCGTGAATACGGAACGGGTTTTTACCTTATGAGATCAAAACAGTTTGTATATTTAAACAGATGTTATGATAATGTCTAGGGTGTCCACAATAATTCATAATCTAGTAGAATGCTTTCATCTCACATTCTACTTATAGTATACAAACAAAACCGTTAAGTGCTTATGGATATTGGGTTTCCAACTATGACAAGGTATGGAATCACCTTCCGGAGGTGTATCTCTAGATACAAATACACGGGTTCAACAAAAACATCTTGTAACCCGGCCACACATGACCGACCACTCATTTCTCTTGAGTGTATCGAATGTATATCACCAACGGTGGTAGCAAGCCAACCGTTTCCCGAAACGGGTCAGAATCGACAATAGATTTTTAGAAGTAAATGAAACTCTAGATCAGGTGATGATACATCCTAATGGGAGCTACCCACATAGCCATGCTGCCTGCCCGATTTTTGTCATTTCCGGTTGTGAAGATCGAAGCTAAACTTTCCCTGACACATGCTTTTTATTTGCTTTGAACGTCACATCGTCAAACCCGCTAATCCACTAATTGACTTCTCCAAAAATAAATTACAAGAATAAAGTAAGAGAAACGAATTTCTCTACCACTTATAACTACGTTTGAAAAGATCAACGTACGTGATCAGTTAGGAGTACTTTGTCAGACGTTCGTCCATACAAGTTGTCCTGGGACTCGACAAGCCGAAGGTACTATTCCTTACAACCATCTTAGCCAACCGTTATATAAGATTTATACAATAGCCCTTGCATTTTTCTCCGTCTTCAATATATTCAGCATACTTGACTCGCAACGCTTATGCCAATACGGAGTGGTTCTTCAGATAATAATCCAACCGGTCTCTCCATATTAACAACGTTAAAATGGTCAAAACTTTGATAGTCGATGACTTAACTATCAAAAATACGTGTGCACACAACAAATCTTATTTCCAATTGGAATTTCTATTTGATCAGTCATCTATATATATATATATTCATGTTCCTGTGTTTATGTATCACTACCCTTTCACATCAATCAGTCGCTGACTGTAATTATTAAGAGAACAACTTCCTAAGTATAAACCCCGAAGGCCGAAACCAACATCAGATAAATACTCAGAAAATCATTCGACTTATTAATTCTAGTCAGTTCCTAATTTCTGTAATTCCATTTGAATTCTTATTTCAAAAATTCACATTCCTTTAATATTTTTATTTCGAAAAATATTAGCTTAACTTTTTTATTTTATATCATGCTATACCGTGTGCGAAGCACGGGCCTAAAACCTTCTTATGTAAAATCTTCCCTTATAAAAATCCGGTGTTAGAACATTTGGATCTCATATCGACAGTTAAATCTTTTCTCTTGATCTAATCTTATTTTATTTATCGTTACTTGATAAATAAAATAAACATTTGCCTTTTACTCAATTTTAAATTATTATAAATATTTTACACACTGGTTTCCATTTTTGTACATGATCAAAATGTCTGACGATATGATATATAAATCTTCCCTAATTTATAAGATAATTTAATGTGTCATTTATTCAATTATTTAATTTTAGTTTTAAATAAATTAAATAAATAAATCCGTCGACTTCCTACAGTCAAGCTCTGTCCTTGGTGTTCTGTTGTTTTCTTCCTCTGCCACCGTCTATGCTACTTTAAATAAAAACTATTTTTAATTTAAAACTAATGTTAAAAATCACTTTTTATAACGTTTTGACCAAAGTACCAGTACCACTTTTCAAACTGCGGTGTGCACCTGGCAAACCAGCTCCAGATCACGTGTTCAGCCCACGTTACCAAAGTACCAGGTGGTACTTCCGATTTTCGCCAACTACCAGATTTTGCCAAAATACCACTTTTCAGAACACCGGTGTGCGCATGGTAAATTAGCTTCTTGATCTCGTGTTCGCACCCATCAAACAAAATCTTCCCAAAACCCAAAGTTCTCGCCAAAACAAACTAAATATGAAATGCCGCTGTTCTCACCCCTCTTTTCTTCCTAATCCCTCGTCTCTCCCTTTTCTTTTAAATAACACGTCCCAAAACCGGGGTGGAAATATCATTTTCATTTTTACTTTTATTATTTGCGTGACCTTTATTTGTACTCTATTCTCACCCACCTTTTCTTCCCAATCCCTCATCTCACCCTTTTCTTTTAAATAACCCGTCCCAAATAATGGGTGGAAATATCATTTTCATTTCTACTTTATTATTTGCGTTGGCCGAAATCAAAACAGCCCTCTTCCTTTATGTTCACGCACTCTCTTCTTTTCTTCTTACTGTGTTGTTCCTTGTATCTATTTCTACTGCATGCGTTTTCTTCTTTGGTTTTTAAACTTTTGTTAAGCTATTCATTTAATACTTAAAGCATGGACAGCCTTAGCCCACAGGCATGTACTAAAACGGCAGCACCATCCATCCCATTCTTACGTACAGGCAACAAAGGAAAGGGAAGAACTATTTCTTCCTTTCTTTCTTCTGGTCTGCTACTTTCCCCAATCTCTTTCTCTTTTAGCCATTTGTTCAAACTATACAACCCATCAGCCTTGCCTCTTCTTCTGAAACAAATGCTAACAAATGCTACAGGAACAAACGAACCCACTGCTCCACGCATAAACTCATGCACACGACTTCCCTTGTGCACATGCACGCTGCGTTCGTGCATCGGTAAGCCACCACAACTTCACTCACAAGTCACAACTCCGACCAGTATCACCATCGACCGGCCATCGTACCCCCACAACCTCTCTGCCTCAAAACACCTTTCCCAAGTTTCTCTTAGGCGTTGGTTGTAAAGCAAAGAAGCAGAGATTAACCATAATTATTCAGTAAATTTTATGCCCTACTTTATATACACTAGTTTCATTAGGAACCGATTGTAATTTCAGCACACATATTATGCTTTCTAGCTATATACATTTCTTATGTTTAAGATAAGTACCATTACTATTCTGTTCTTCCAAAAATAATACCCTTTCTACTTGAAAATATCTTCTTTCACCAATCCAGTCATGGCGGCGCCACCTTCAGGAAATTTTGGGTTATATTTATATGTAGTTTTCACTCAATGGTTCAGCCCATACTCTATTATATATATATATATATATATATATATATATAACTAAAGGTACATGTGTTTCCATGCTTGTGAATAGTCCCGTTTATATTATTACATTTAGACTTATGTTTGTCGAATCAAAACAGAGCCTAAGATCTTCATGTTAATTATAGGCTCATATATCTTCCATATTTATTCTATATTTCTATGAAGATCAATCATTTTTAAACCCACATATTGGCATCATTACAAATTATATATATATATATATCCATCTAATAATGGATCCAAATGGAAAAAGAGGTTACTCATATATTGGGTCATTGTCTCATGCAATTCCAGGTTTAAGTTCCCAGTCCCAAATCAACACATGCATATGTATAATATGTTTGCATAATCAGTAAACAAAAAGAGGTTTACTCACTTTGAGATCCTTGGTTTGCTGTGTTATTTGATTTCCAGTTTCCTTTCCTTTAGCTCAAATTTCAGATCCAGGAAAGTGGAGAAATGGAAGCTTATTTATAGGCAACTAATATGTTTATAATATTGCTTTTCTTTTATCCATTAATTAACTATATCTTATATTCTCCTATCTACTATCTTGCGCAGAGAATTGGCAGCAAAGAATTTGTCCATTGAAAGCAACACTTAGGTTTGTCTTACATGCACAAAGCTTGTAGGAGGAATGGTGGCCATACACTTGTATATCTTAATGACAAAGGCTTCAACTTGTTGTCCTTGCTTCTAGAGGGATTGATATATACTTAAGTTTTCCTTGGACATATCTTGCGCAGGAGTGTATAGTAGAAAATCCTAAGGGAATGTTCACTTGAAAGCAACATTTGGTTTTGTCATATATGCACAAAGCTTGTTGGAGGAATGGTGTCCATACATATGGTTTTAAAGTTGACAAAGCTTTTAATGTTGTGTGCTGATGGAAAGCTTTACACATTGATGCCAAATTTTGTCAAGTGGAGCCTGCGCATAGTGACTACTTGTACCCAACACATGTTCAAATGACAAAATAAATTAATGCAATCCCCCCCTTGCCTTATTTTTCCTGCGCAAGTGTCTTGGTTATGATGGAAATTCCTCCATCAATCTCCTAAAACACTTAAGTGTTTCTAGCCTTCTAATCACATGTCAAATTCCTACTGTCCTCTATACTTCTATATGAAGTATTAAGCTAACCTATGGCTTTGTTTTCAGCTGGAAATGAGTTGGCTTCTTGCGCCTATATGGGCTTTGTTTCGAGCTGAGATGGGCTTGCTTTTATGCGCAAGTATGGGCTAAGATGTGCCCTTTCAAGTTGCATGAATTAACTATGTGTTTTTAGCTAGCAAATGTTAAGTGTTTATGGTTTTGTTAACACCATTAAGCCCACTTGTTTTGCTGTAAGTTGCCTTGCGCAAACATGCTTGTGATTAAGCATTTGAGTGGTTAAGTAATCACCAATTAAATCGCTTAGTTTCTTTGTTTTTGGTTTGCTTTTTCATCTCTTGTTTTGTGCAAACATAAGTCATAGGTTCATGTCTACAATGGTCGGATAAACTTAGTCTAGCTAGCTTAGGATATGTGCACACAAATGTCGAAGTCATCTCATTTTTAAGCTATCTTAATTTGTTCGTTTAAACAAATTATTTTCAACTAAGGGTTTTGTTATGCTTTTGGTCGTCATAAATAAATCTTACTTCCCTGTTTTGGCCTTTATAAATGAGTTAACACATCAATAAATTAATTTATTAATGTATTGTTAAATTTTAAGTTCATTCACAAATTTGTTTTTCTTCCAGAATTTCCGGGTCATTACAATCTTTCCCCCTTATAAAAATTTCCTCCTCGAAATTTGTAATTAAGGCGTAAATTCAAGTTATAATTAAAGTTATAAACTTATATCCATAAATAATCAACACACCTCAGCCAGTTGTTATTTATCACAGTTATTTCCATAACTAAAACATCTGTTACTATGGTTGAAATGCATTCCCATTACTACATTTCTATTTCTCAATATCCATTAGTTCCTGACCGTAAATCGGTAAGCGAATAACCCTCTAAATATCAACCCCGAAGGCCGAAATCAACATCAGATTTATACCTAGAAAATTATTCAACTAAACCAATCTCCCGTTAGGTTCTAATTTCTTAACTTTAATTTGTCTCAAAAATATCATGATTACATTTGGAAAATAAATTCCAAATCGTATATACTTTCTTAATTCGAATCGACTCATTCAAATATATTTATCTGCCCCAAATTCTCTTTTTACTCAAATCCAAATTTTTAATTCGATTAATAATCCTAACTTCATTATTAAAAAGAATATGGTACCTTCCGTGACTCCTTCTATCTCCACATCCTCAGAGGTAGATGGTTTATCCATTATTGCAAAGACTGTTGGTTGCGTTCCTTTCTTCATAAGTGGGCAATCGTAAATCATATGTCCAGGCTGATGACACTTATAGCATAAATACTGTCGGACAGAAGCGTTATCCGATTCCTGTGGTTTCTGCTGAGGTTGCTATGGCTTTTCTGCTGTTGGCTTCTTACAGAACCTAGCAATGTGACCCTTCTCGTTACAATTGTGGCATATGGTATTCTTGAAACGCTCCTTATCTTTCTCGCCCATCTCTCCCTTGTCTTTCCAGTTCGGATTAAACTTCCTCTTCAGAGGATTCTCCCCACTGGCTTCTCCGGTTTGTGCCTTGGCTACTGGCTTCTACGTGCTTAGTGCCTCATAACGGATTGCCATATCGACTATGTCGATGAATGGACTCTTCAGATGTCCAATTACCTTATCTTGTAAATTTTCCTTCAAACCAGCTATGAACATTTTGTTCTTCTTGAGCGAGGTATTTATTAGGTCTGGGCCAAAACAAGACAGTGCGTTGAACTTATTCTCATACTCAACGATAGACATGTTACCTTGTTTCAGATCGATGAAGTCTCGATACATTCGGGTCTTTCCAGCTGCAGGTAAAAATTGTTCTTCAAACTCTTCTTTGAACTTTCCCCAGGAAAAATCATTCTCAGAAATGTTTGTAGTCTGTGCATCCCACCAGATTGCGGCTGCTCCTTGTAGTTGCCACGAAGCCAAAAGTCGTTTCTGTTCATCATTCAGATTCTGCCCCTTGAAAATTCTTTCACAAGATCTTATCCATGCTTGGACTTCGATGAAGGATTTTGTTCCTTTAAAAACCTTTCCTCCCAGTGTTTGATATTCCTTACAGATCGTTGCCAAGTTCGACCTGGGTTGAACTGGGATAACTTCTTCCACAGTTTCTACTTGGTTCTGAGTAGTGTTACGACCATTGGTATTGGTGGTTCCACTAGTTCGACCTCTTTGTCCACGGGTATTCATTCTTACTAACCTGAATATAACAGGTTGACATCAAAACTCGATCGGATATTAGGATACTTGGTCTATATAAAACTTAGGTCGATCTATCCTAAGTATGTTCATTATATATATATATATATAATAACATCCAAATTTTTTTAAAATACGCTCCATCAACACTCACCCAAAGCCTAGGTATACGGTAACCTAAGCTCTGATACCAGCTGTAATGACCCAACTTTCCAGTACCTCGGAAGTTGTATCAATTTTTTTATAAAAGAAATAGATAGAAGAATAGAACTAAGAAAAGACATCAGAATCTCACAGCGGAACTTGGAACATAATATTATAACCCAAAATATTACATAACATAAGTCAAGTACATTGAAATACTTCATACATAGGGATACATGTCACCACAATTACATACTTAACATTGTGATACTAACTTGCAACATATAGTTATACATAACATATGATAGATAAGCCAACACTTCAGATCCTGCCATCCAGCTACTCCAAAGTTACTTTAGAACCTGGATCACTTGTCTACTCATAATAAATATTATGAGTACCCAAGAGTTTAAGGAAAACACAGAAAATAAACTCCGGGTCAGTCATGGACTGGTATGAGTAAACGATTTATAAACAAGTTTCAATAAATCACAATGATTCATAAGACCACGCCGTGAATACAGAACGGGTTTTTACCTTATGAGATCAAAACAGTTTGTATATTTAAACAGATGTTATGATAATGTCTAGGGTGTCCACAATAATTCATAATCTAGTAGAATGCTTTCATCTCACATTCTACTTATAGTATACAAACAAAACCGTTAAGTGCTTATGGATATTGGGTTTCCAACTATGACAAGTATGGAATCACCTTCCGGAGGTGTATATCTAGATACAAATACACGGGTTCAACAAGAACATCTTGTAACCCGGCCACACATGACCGACCACTCATTTCTCTTGAGTGTATCGAATGTATATCACCAACGGTGGTAGCAAGCCAACCGTTTCCCGAAACGGGTCAGAATCGACAATAGATTTTTAGAAGTAAATGAAACTCTAGATCAGGTGATGATACATCCTAATGGGAGCTACCCACATAGCCATGCTGCCTGCCCGATTTTTGTCATTTCCGGTTGTGAAGCTCGAAGCTAAACGTTCCCTGACACATGCTTTTTATTTGCTTTGAACGTCACATCGTCAAACCTGCTAATCCACTAATTGACTTCTCCAAAAATAAATTACAAGTATAAAGTAAGAGAAACGAATTTCTCTACCACTTATAACTACGTTTGAAAAGATCAACGTACGTGATCAGTTAGGAGTACTCTGTCAGACGTTCGTCCATACAAGTTGTCCTGGGACTGGACAAGCCGAAGGTACTATTCCGTACAACCATCTTAGCCAACCGTTATCTAAGATTTATACAATAGCCCTTGCATTTTTCTCCGTCTTCAATATATTCAGCATACTTGACTCGCAACGCTTATGCCAATACGGAGTGGTTCTTCAGATAATAATCCAACCGGTCTCTCCATATTAACAACGTTAAAATGGTCAAAACTTTGATAGTCGATGACTTAACTATCAAATGAAAATACGTGTGCACACAACAAATCTTATTTCCAACTGGAATTTCTATTTGATCAATCATATATATATATATATTCATGTTCCTGTGTTTACGTATCACTACCCTTTCACATCAATCAGTCGCTGACTGTAATTATTAAGAGAACAACTTCCTAAGTATAAACCCCGAAGGCCGAAACCAACATCAGATAAATACTCAGAAAATCATTCGACTTATTAATTCTAGTCAGTTCCTAATTTCTGTAATTCCATTTGAATTCTTATTTCAAAAATTTACATTCCTTTAATATTTTTATTTCGAAAAATATTAGCTTAACTTTTTTATTTTATATCATGCTATACCGTGTGCGAAGCACGGGCCTAAAACCTTCTTATGTAAAATCTTCCCTTATAAAAATCCGGTGTTAGAACATTTGGATCTCATATCGACAGTTAAATCTTTTCTCTTGATCTAATCTTATTTTATTTATCGTTACTTGATAAATAAAATAAACATTTGCCTTTTACTCAATTTTAAATTATTATAAATATTTTACACACTGGTTTCCATTTTTGTACATGATCAAAATGTCCGACGATATGATATATAAATCTTCCCTAATTTATAAGATAATTTAATGTGTCATTTATTCAATTATTTAATTTATTTTTAAATAAATTAATTAAATAAATCCGTCGACTTCCTACAGTCAAGCTCTGTCCTTGGTGTTCTGTTGTTTTCTTCCTCTGCCACCGTCTATGCTACTTTAAATAAAAACTATTTTTAATTTAAAACTAATGTTAAAAATCACTTTTTATAACGTTTTGACCAAAGTACCAGTACCACTTTTCAAACTGCGGTGTGCACCTGGCAAACCAGCTCCAGATCACGTGTTCAGCCCACGTTACCAAAGTACCAGGTGGTACTTCCGATTTTCGCCAACTACCAGATTTTGCCAAAATACCACTTTTCAGAACACCGGTGTGCGCATGGTAAATTAGCTTCTTGATCTCGTGTTCGCACCCATCAACCAAAATCTCGCCAAAACCCAAAGTTCTCGCCAAAACAAACTAAATATGAAATGCCGCTATTCTCACCCCTCTTTTCTTCCCAATCCCTCATCTCTCCCTTTTCTTTTAAATAACACGTCCCAAAACCGGGGTGGAAATATCATTTTCATTTTTACTTTTATTATTTGCGTGACCTTTATTTGTACTCTATTCTCACCCACCTTTTCTTCCCAATCCCTCATCTCTCCCTTTTCTTTTAAATAACCCGTCCCAAATACTGGGTGGAAATATCATTTTCATTTTTACTTTATTATTTGCGTTGGCCGAAATCAAAACAGCCCACTTCCTTTATGTTCACGCACTCTCTTCTTTTCTTCTTACTGTGTTGTTCCTTGTATCTATTTCTACTGCATGTGTTTTCTTCTTTGGTTTTTAAACTTTTGTTAAGCTATTCATTTAATACTTAAAGCATGGACAACCTTAGCCCACACGCATGTACTAAAACGGCAGCACCATCCATCCCATTCTTACGTACAGGCAACAAAGAAAAGGGAAGAACTATTTCTTCCTTTCTTTCTTCTGGTCTGCTACTTTCCCCAATCTCTTTCTCTTTTAGCCATTTGTTCAAACTATACAACCCATCAGCCTTGCCTCTTCTTCTGAAACAAATGCTAACAAATGCTACAGGAACAAACGAACCCACTGCTCCACGCATAAAATCATGCACACGACTTCCCTTGTGCACATGCACGCTGTGTTCCTGCATCGGTAAGCCACCGCAACTTCACTCACAAGTCACAACTCCGACCAGTATCACCATCGACCGGCCATCGTACCCCCACAACCTCTCTGCCTCAAAACACCTTTCCCAAGTTTCTCTTAGGCGTTGATCGTAAAGCAAAGAAGCAGAGATTAACCATAATTATTCAGTAAATTTTATGCCCTACTTTATATACACTAGTTTCATTAGGAACCGATTGTAATTTCATCACACATATTATGCTTTCTAGCTATATACATTTCTTATGTTTAAGACAAGTACCATTACTATTATGTTCTTCAAAAAATAATACCCTTTCTACATGAAAATATCTTCTTTCACCAATCCAGTCATGGCGGCGCCACCTTCAGGAAATTTTGGGTTATATTTATATGTAGTTTTCACTCAATGGTTCAGCCCATACTCTATTATATATATATATATATAACTAAAGGTACATGTGTTTCCATGCTTGTGAATAGTCCCGTTTATATTATTACATTTAGACTTATGTTTGTCGAATCAAAACAGAGCCTAAGATCTTCATGTTAATTATAGGCTCATATATCTTCCATATTTATTCTATATTTCTATGAAGATCAATCATTTTTAAACCCACATATTGGCATCATTACAAATTATATATATATATCCATCTAATAATGGATCCAAATGGAAAAAGGGGTTACTCATATATTGGGTCATTGTCTCATGCAATTCCAGGTTTAAGTTCCCAGTCCCAAATCAACACATGCATATGTATAATATGTTTGCATAATCAGTAAACAAAAAGAGGTTTACTCACTTTGAGATCCTTGGTTTGCTGTGTTATTTGATTTCCAGTTTCCTTTCCTTTAGCTCAAATTTCAGATCCAGGAAAGTGGAGAAATGGAAGCTTATTTATAGGCAACTAATATGTTTATAATATTGCTTTTCTTTTATCCTTTAATTAACTATATCTTATATTCTCCTATCTACTATCTTGCGCAGAGAATTGGCATCAAAGAATTTGTCCGTTGAAAGCAACATTTAGGTTTGTCTTACATGCACAAAGCTTTTTGGAGGAATGGTGGCCATACACTTGTATATCTTAATGACAAAGGCTTCAACTTGCTGTCCTTGCTTCTAGAGGGATTGATATATACTTAAGTTTTCCTTGGACATATCTTGCGCAGGAGTGTATAGTAGAAAATCCTAAGGGAATGTTCACTTGAAAGCAACATTTGGTTTTGTCATATATGCACAAAGCTTGTTGGAGGAATGGTGTCCATACATATGGTTTTAAAGTTGACAAAGCTTTTAATGTTGTGTGCTGATGGAAAGCTTTACACATTGATGCCAAATTTTGTCAAGTGGAGCCTGCGCATAGTGACTACTTGTACCCAGCACATGTTCAAATGACAAAACAAATTAATGCAATCCCCCCTTGCCTTATTTTTCCTGCGCAAGTGTCTTGGTTATGATGGAAATTCCTCCATCAATCTCCTAAAACACTTAAGTGTTTCTAGCCTTCTAATCACATGTCAAATTCCTACCGTCCTCTATACTTCTATATGAAGTATTAAGCTAACCTATGGCTTTGTTTTCGGCTGGAAATGAGTTGGCTTCTTGCGCCTATATGGGCTTTGTTTCCAGCTAAGATGGGCTTGCTTTTATGCGCAAGTATGGGCTGAGATATGCCCTTTCAAGTTGCATGAATTAACTATGTGTTTTTAGCTAGCAAATGTTATGTGTTTATGGTATTGTTAACACCATTAAGCCCACTTGTTTTGCTGTAAGTTGCCTTGCGCAAACATGCTTGTGATTAAGCATTTGAGTGGTTATGTAATCACCAATAAAATCGCTTAGTTTCTTTGTATTTGGTTTGCTTTTTCATCTCTTGTTTTGTGCAAACATAAGTCATAGGTTCATGTCTAAAATGGTCGGATAAACTTAGTCTAGCTAGCTTAGGATATGTGCACAAAAATGTCGAAGTCATCTCATTTTTAAGCTATCTTAATTTGTTCGTTTAAACAAATTATTTTCAACTAAGGGTTTTGCTATGCTTTTGGTCGTCATAAATAAATCTTACTTCCCTGTTTTGGCCTTTATAAACGAGTTAACACATCAATAAATTAATTTATTAATGTATTGTTAAATTTTAAGTTCATTCGCAAATTTGTTTTTCGTCCAGAATTTCCGGGTCATTACAATTAGGTATAATGGTTAAAAATTTCAAACAAATAACCAAACAACACAACCATCAATCAATTAGTGGATTATCGTTTCAAATTCATAATTTTGATATATACAGAAAATCATGTTTTTGATGCCAAATCACAACAAATAATCCTATCTAATTTTGGTTCTCGCACCAGTCTAATGGAAATATATAGACATCCCACCTTCAAAACTCGAACATAAACTACTGATGCCGTACGTCATCAGTAGAATCATCTCCGGGTGACTAGTGTGTGATTCTATATCTATCCAGTATATTAAAACTTCGAATATACGTTCATGATGCATATATACAAAATCTTTATATATCGGATTGTCCAAATTCAATACAAATAAAATATTCAAACACGTACAAAATGGTTTAAATTTCAAAACTAAATTGTTTTCATTTGAAACATATACTCTTCACATTCGTTCTTGGATACTACTGATCCCATCTCTAACGAGTCATTCTAGTTGGTTATTACTAATCCAATCTCTGACGAATTCTTTCGTTTGGTTCTAAGTGTCTTGTTCACGAGCTCTGTAAACCAAAGCTCTAATACCAACTGTGATAGCCCATAACTTCCCCGGTAAGGAAAGCCCGGATTATCTTGAGAACACGATAAAATAGAACGCAAACAGAAGAACATTTCATTGTTATTTACAACAATTCCATCAGATTACAAGAATATACAGAGTACGAATAAATATTACACAACAGAAAAATATCAAAGATTACAATAATTTGCATAGCAGCGGAAAACAATATAAAACACAACTGAAAGTAATACATGGATACAGAGCTTTCCGAGCATCGTTCCAGCTGTAAATCAGGATCCTGTGAATATAAATCAGCAAAACCAAAACTACTAGCTGCCCTTGTCGAAAATAGGGGCACCCAGAGTTTAGGTTAAAACAATAAACTCCAGGTCAGTCATGTGACTGGTGTGAGAACTAAAACAGTTATTAATATTGGTTTTTAAAGTTAGGTAAATCAAGGGACCACGCCGTATAACACGGAACGGGTTTCCTCCCAAGAATACCAGTGCATAAAACAAATAGCGCAATGCTAAGTAAAGAAAAATGAAGTTGTTAAAAGACCCAGGTCCCATCACACAATGCAACGCAAGACGGAGGATAGGGTTTTACCTTATAACAACCAAAGAATGCTTGATACGCGAAATTTTTTCTTTTGATTCTTAATCAGACTCCAACCATAAATTAGTAAGAGAACGATTCCCTAAGTATTAACCCCTAAGGCCGAAACCAACATCAGACCAATACCCAGGAAACCACCCAGCTTAGCTCGTTTCCAGTTAGTTTCTGATTTTATATACAATCATAAATACCAATCATAGGCGGCATGGGTACCATATATCATGTCGCCAATACTAGGCTCTACAATTAAAACCGAAATGTCACGTATTGGAAATTGGATTTCCGTCATGAGTCGAGGCAAGGGGCAAGCTCCTCTCCGCTTTGAGACACTCTAGCAAATGCCTCGGGACTACACACTCTGGGTAACCCCTGGAATCGGTTGGGCCGGTTGTAACACCCCGCCTCCGCTAGGGTCACTCGCAAAGGAATGCACTAGCTTTAGAGGGGCATTATTGGTAAACATGCACAGAAATATCACAAGACAGAACATATATAAATAGCGGAAGTAAAATCAAACTTTCATAACATGAATAAATAAGGTCTAAAGCCCTTTTACATCAGAGTACATCAAAACCTGTCTTGCAATAGTAAAGAAGCATAAAGACTTTTTAATAAATTATTCCCCAAGTAAAACAGTAAAGTAGCCATAGCCAAGAGAAGTCCAAGCCATCCATGATGACCTTCAAGCAGAAGAAGTCCGAACTAAACAGCATTGTTTCCTCCCTGAAACCTGGGGGGAAACGGAAGAAAAGAGGCGAAACAAAACGGGTCAGTCAAAAAGACTGAGTAAGTCCTATCTACTTCCAGTATAAAAACAGGTAAAGGTAACATGACATGCATAAACTGAAAGTAAACATAAGGATAACTACAAGATAGATAAACCAGAGTAGCTGGTTAAACTACTGCGGCAAGGTAAACTAAGGTATCATGAAAAACTACGGTGTTATGATAAGTCAAGGTATCACATCGTCAGATTTCTATCGAGTACATTATCCCAAGGTATCTACCCCGTCTAACATCCCACGGTATCCATTATGTATATTCTTCCTAGTTCTAACATGTATATTTGCTCTGCACCTCTCGTACTAGTATCCCTACCCGCGTCATGTGTTAACCATGAATGTCCCTTGCCCAAAGTCGTGTAATGGTCCATGTCAACCTAATATACCGCATATATAGGTTACTCAAATCATATGTTTCTTTCCATGTATATAAGTTCAGTCCTTTGCCGTACCTCGTACGGGCTTCCTCATGTCGTATTATCCTTGAAATCGTTTGGACTGTCACCCTTGTTCTAGCTAGGCTCTTCCATATGAATCATCGTTTGAACTACTAGGACTTACGCCACCTAGCACCACTAGGGATTACGCTTACCTATTGCACGCTTTCGTATTTCGGTTTGGGTTAAACCACCTAGCACCACTAGGGATTACGCTAACCCTCAACCGCGCCCTTTTTCCCACGCATTCATCGTGAATCGTTTTTCTATAACTGTATGCACATGTATCACATCGTGCCATCCGAGTCCTGTCACAGGGCAAACCAAGAAATACAGGACTCGGTCGGGAGCTTTAGATTTATCTGCCGATGCAGATACTAAGGTCTGCTTTTCTACACGTGGCTATGGTCCCACGAGACCCCTCCCTCAACTAGTGAAAGGCAACACAAGAGAAAATCTTGCATGAGAACTACACTCCGGCCAGCCCACATCCTACGGCCTACCTCACCCATAATTAGATAGCAATTATGGTCTGTTGGGTGTTCCCTGCCTTTCCGTACGTACACGCTTGACTCAAGATGGTAGATGATCGACGAACTTGCTATCTCGGGCACCTTGGGTATTCGTCGACTCACTGCTATCCACCCCAGTCTTTAGGTCGCTCGCATAGCAACCAAGGCATATTCTTGGTTCTTCTACCGCAGACCTCAACCTCTCGTGAGCCTAGTATAATGACCTGGCAGCTCACAGAGGGATCCCAAGAATATCCTCACGTTCCCCGAAGCCGCTGCTTCGTTACCCAGTTCGTTGGAGCCTTTATCTAAATCAGATAGCCTGCTCCTACACGCCTACTTAAACGTTGACCTAACGTATCGGGTTACTAATCTATCTAAGAAGTGGTCCAAATTTCTTTGACTAAGAATTATTACTTAGTTTCCCTTAACTAAGGTTTACCACTTAGCCTTATTTCCATTATCCTTGTTAACTATGGTTATTTACCTAATCCTCCGAATTAGGGTTTATCTAATGGGTTAAGTGTCACTTAAGTTCACAACTTAACCCGTCTACAAAACATGTCGAAACTGGCTAAGTATTCAAGTCCAAGACTTAACCCTACAGACCATGTGTCAAGTTGGTTAAGTATATCGAGCAATGCATGACTTAACCTCGTCTAATTATCATTTTAGATTGGTTAAGTATATATATTAATTTGACCCTATCAAATTACCGAGTCAAATCGGTCAAGCGTATTCGAAACGATTCGTGACTTAGCCTTATCATGTTTTTACGTTAGATTGGTTAAGTATAGGTTAACTTAACCTCATCAAATTAACGAGTTAGATTGGTTAAGTATAGGTCACTTAACCTCATCAAATCATCGTGTTAAATTAGTTAAGTGTTTAACTTAACCCCATCCGATTACCATGTTTAGATTAGTCAAGTCTAATCTTAACCTCATCCATTAACTGTATCATACGGTTAAGTGTCATTAAGAAAATTTACTTAACCTTATCAAGTTATCGTGTTGGATTGATTAAGTGTTGGTTAACTTAATCCCGTCCCCTCGTCGTATAAAAATGGTCAAGTGTCGTCAGGCAAATCAAGTTACTTAACCTACCCAACCCTGTCATATTTTGTTAAGTATCATTAGCCTAATCAAATTACTTAACCCATTTGTCCATGTCATATTTGGTTAAGCCTCATTAATCAAATTAACTTAACCCTATTATGTGGCATTAATTATTTAATGCACCCCAACCTCTCACATTAGACTTTGTTGTGGTTACTAGTTAAGCCGGGCGGGTCCGGGTAGATTTACACCACAACTTGGTCTAACCTCGGGTTCAAGCACAACATGACCAACTTCTCACATTGAGTCCTATTGTTTGCAACAACTAGTTAGGCCGGTCGGTTCCGGGTAGTTTTACGTTGCAAACTCAACCCAACCTCGAGTTGGCCACTTTCATGTTTAGCCTAGTGTCATATCCATAGTCAAGTTTTCAAGCAATTGGGTAGACCTAACTTAATAGGTAAATTCCCAAGCTTATGTTTATGCATATTTACATGTTAACTTACATGCTATATTCAATGTTGCATGTTGTCATGTTATACCCATTTAACCCAAATCATGTTTCACATCATATTTCATGGAACTTCAAGTTAAGTTTCTCATGTATATTCACGCTCGTCTAACCTAACCCCAAAACGTGTTTCCAACGTAAGTATAGACGAGTCAACATAGTAGGAATACTATGACTACAAATTGGCCTCGAACATGCATAGTGTCATAAAAAGGGTTTTGGCCACAAACACACAAAATGTCACAAGGGAATTCGGCCACAACATGCATATTATCAAAAAGGGTTTGGCCATAAACATGCACAACTTAAAAGAGGGGATTGGCCATAAGCATGCATAATCTCATAAAGGATTTGGCCACAAACTTACATGATAACATAAGGGGTTTGGGTTCATAAACATGCATAAGCCCCAAAATCTTGTCTTAGCCAATGTTTCACACATAAAGTGGTTCCTAAAGGTTCATGCTAGCATTTCATGCATAAAGATCCAAACTTGCAAGTTAAACTAGGCTATGCATAGCATGAGAGTCATGATTAAGTCACTCACATGGCCTAAAATCATAATCATGAACATAAGAGGCAAGGTAAGGTTCATATAAGTTCGCATAATCATGTTTAGCCTCATTTTATCCCATGTCATTATCAAAACTACCGTTTCCATCTAAAAGTAGCTAGAACTTACATAGTTAGGCCTAGGGAAAGAAGCATGAATCATCTTGGCTAAGAAAGGTGTCTCCTTTGTTGAAGAATCGTCATGGAACTCGCATAGCAACGTTGATTTTGCCTCTCTTTGGTGTAGCAAGCTTGCATCTTTTGATTTGAACCCGATTTGAATGCATAGGCTCTAGGGATTTGAGATGGAGGCCATGATCACTTTGCATTTGGGCAGCACTTCGTGGAGAGGGTGAGTTATGAGGGTTTAGGGGGGGCTTAGGGGTGTTTTTATAGAGATTAGGATAGTTTTAGGCCCTTAGATTAACCCTAGGATAGATTAGGACCATCAGATCTCGGAAGCTTCCAGAACCAGCCCAAGAACAAGACCAGGTGAGACAAGCAGGTGCACCAAGCAGGTTGCCCCGGCCACCCCCTGTCGACAGGCAAGTCGACAGGGCTGTCGACTTGGTCTGGGTCCAAGTCGACAGGCCTGTCGACAGCCCTGTCGACATGGCCTAGGCGGGAAACTCCCCGCCTAGCCCCAGATCTGATTTTCCAAGGCTATTTCCGAAGTTCAAATTTCCAGAAATCTTCTTTGGGCCTTTAACGGGTCATACGGACTCCGATTCTCGAAAACTCGGACTCTATTTCGCGTATTTTTCCGAGGCGAACGCAATGGCATAGCCCGTTTTATTTGATTCAGAATTTAAAATTAAATCCTGCCTTGATTCTTGATTTAACGTGTTGTAAAAATTCGGGTTGTTACATTCTCCCCACCTTTTAGGATTTCGTCCCCGAAATCTCCAAGTTAGGAAGAACATATCCTACCATCCATCATCCATCTACTCAAAACATCATCCACAAGCAATCATTGTCCTTAGATGATTTCTAATGCCATATGAATATATGCAAAACGTGTGTGTACATGTTCCTTAGCTAATGCTAATGATCAGGCCTGAAAAATCTTTTGAATGCAAAAACATGTTTAGTGCTATGAATCCATCATGTATGCAAATAGTCCTAATCATATACACTATATGCGTGCACAAACATTCAACCATATGCAACATCCGCATGATAACACATTCAATTTCATCCATAAACAAATACTCGTGCATATGCAATATGAAATGTGACCGAGTCGAGCTAATATCTAACGTAAATTCGCGCATCCACGAGCAACCACTTGCAACCATTTGCAACCATATCAACCATAACATGTTTCAAATACATGTTTACATCCACAGGGTTCTACCTAAGATTCCCTGAAACAGGGTCGAGGAGATAAACAAAACAAACTCCTTACGGGGTTTGTAACAGAGACAGGACCGAGAGGATATCCATAAAAGATAGCCTACAAGCAAGCTCAACAGAAAAACAGGGATCGAGGATATATTCCCAAAAGAGATATCATGCACGTATTTAGTCTTCAGTCTCCTGAGCCGCATTACCTTGAGCTTAGTTCCATCGTGCCTTGACCGCCCCTTTTACTTCACGATTTCGCAGCTTCTTATTTCCTGTTTCCATAACATGAGTTGGAACTCATTTCCTCGTCGCCTCTCGTTCCACTTGCACTTATTCTCCTTCTAGAATACTTGGCGCAAACAGGACTGCGTACACATTATTCCATGCGAGCCCTCAAAATTCACTAGTGAATCCTGGACCTTGTACCATAAGGTATTCCACGTAGAAAAACTTTTCTCTTGAAAGTAAACAAGTCACCGTGCGCACTTACTAAGGTAATTCCCATAACCCATACACAATCGAAGTAAACCATCTGTCTTATTAGCGAACACCATTCGATCGGGTTTCTAATTTCCAACAAAGGCATCTAGGGATTCTAAGTAACTAATCATGACAGAACCCAAAAGGTTACGCAATACTTCGAGGGTATTACCAAAGCAAGCCAAGAGTCTAACTACCCTCCTTCTAAAACCGAGAGTGGCACCCCTTACTGGATAACCACTTCATCCCTAGAATCCATCCACAACTTATAAACATAAGCATTATTTCCAAGCTCAATACTTGACATAGACATTCTCAAATCCAAACAAGCCATGAGTAAATGGACCGATCTTCCAATAGGACTTGAGACAAAAACGGGATCCTCTACTACGCTAGTACTAAGGTGCAGAGACTCAACTATCGAAGCGGACTTAAAAGATGCGGTGATCAAAACAAAGTCCCGACAGGATGATAGAGAAGAAAAGATAAACCTTTAACAAGATCGTTACCCTCCTTCTGAGGTACCCTAGAAATGAGAGCATACTATTGCCCTCCGAATGATCTTGTCCCTGTTCCATGATACTTAACTATCCGTCCCGTTTCACCATGCCAAAGGTACTCTCTCGTCATGGGTTTCATTGTTCATCTTTCTCCCTCCTTTTAGGACTCAGCCATACCAACATGTTGCTTATCCCTGAGCTCGTATCCTTTATCCTTGTTCTTACTATCCTTTCATGCATAACTCTGCAACGGTCTCTCGAGAACCACCTCCATCGTACTGGAAACACTTACGCAGCTAGAAAGACTAGTCGCAGTCAAAACCACTGTGACTACAGATGGAGGAAAGAAAGGAAAAGGGATTCAATCAAGGAAACAAGGATAATGCTAATGGCCTTTGGGGAATAGCCTTTTTCTTTTTAAAAGAAAATTTTCTTGAAAAATGCTTCTTTGTAAACGATTTTCAAATAGTTTTCAGAAGGTCTTTAAAAACTTTTGCCCAGTCTAGTAACCTTCTGCTCTGATACCAAATGTAACACCCCGCCTCCGCTAGGGTCACTCGCAAAGGAATGCACTAGCTTTAGAGGGGCATTATTGGTAAACATGCACAGAAATATCACAAGACAGAACATATATAAATAGCGGAAGTAAAATCAAACTTTCATAACATGAATAAATAAGGTCTAAAGCCCTTTTACATCAGAGTACATCAAAACCTGTCTTGCAATAGTAAAGAAGCATAAAGACTTTTTAATAAATTATTCCCCAAGTAAAACAGTAAAGTAGCCATAGCCAAGAGAAGTCCAAGCCATCCATGATGACCTTCAAGCAGAAGAAGTCCGAACTAAACAGCATTGTTTCCTCCTTGAAACCTGGGGGGGAAACGGAAGAAAAGAGGCAAAACAAAACGGGTCAGTCAAAAAGACTGAGTAAGTCCTATCTACTTCCAGTATAAAAACAGGTAAAGGTAACATGACATGCATAAACTGAAAGTAAACATAAGGATAACTACAAGATAGATAAACCAGAGTAGCTGGTTAAACTACTGCGGCAAGGTAAACTAAGGTATCATGAAAAACTACGGTGTTATGATAAGTCAAGGTATCACATCGTCAGATTTCTATCGAGTACATTATCCCAAGGTATCTACCCCGTCTAACATCCCACGGTATCCATTATGTATATTCTTCCTAGTTCTAACATGTATATTTGCTCTGCACCTCTCGTACTAGTATCCCTACCCGCGTCATGTGTTAACCATGAATGTCCCTTGCCCAAAGTCGTGTAATGGTCCATGTCAACCTAATATACCGCATATATAGGTTACTCAAATCATATGTTTCTTTCCATGTATATAAGTTCAGTCCTTTGCCGTACCTCGTACGGGCTTCCTCATGTCGTATTATCCTTGAAATCGTTTGGACTGTCACCCTTGTTCTAGCTAGGCTCTTCCATATGAATCATCGTTTGAACTACTAGGACTTACGCCACCTAGCACCACTAGGGATTACGCTTACCTATTGCACGCTTTCGTATTTCGGTTTGGGTTAAACCACCTAGCACCACTAGGGATTACGCTAACCCTCAACCGCGCCCTTTTTCCCACGCATTCATCGTGAATCGTTTTTCTATAACTGTATGCACATGTATCACATCGTGCCATCCGAGTCCTGTCACAGGGCAAACCAAGAAATACAGGACTCGGTCGGGAGCTTTAGATTTATCTGCCGATGCAGATACTAAGGTCTGCTTTTCTACACGTGGCTATGGTCCCACGAGACCCCTCCCTCAACTAGTGAAAGGCAACACAAGAGAAAATCTTGCATGAGAACTACACTCCGGCCAGCCCACATCCTACGGCCTACCTCACCCATAATTAGATAGCAATTATGGTCTGTTGGGTGTTCCCTGCCTTTCCGTACGTACACGCTTGACTCAAGATGGTAGATGATCGACGAACTTGCTATCTCGGGCACCTTGGGTATTCGTCGACTCACTGCTATCCACCCCAGTCTTTAGGTCGCTCGCATAGCAACCAAGGCATATTCTTGGTTCTTCTACCGCAGACCTCAACCTCTCGTGAGCCTAGTATAATGACCTGGCAGCTCACAGAGGGATCCCAAGAATATCCTCACGTTCCCCGAAGCCGCTGCTTCGTTACCCAGTTCGTTGGAGCCTTTATCTAAATCAGATAGCCTGCTCCTACACGCCTACTTAAACGTTGACCTAACGTATCGGGTTACTAATCTATCTAAGAAGTGGTCCAAATTTCTTTGACTAAGAATTATTACTTAGTTTCCCTTAACTAAGGTTTACCACTTAGCCTTATTTCCATTATCCTTGTTAACTATGGTTATTTACCTAATCCTCCGAATTAGGGTTTATCTAATGGGTTAAGTGTCACTTAAGTTCACAACTTAACCCGTCTACAAAACATGTCGAAACTGGCTAAGTATCCAAGTCCAAGACTTAACCCTACAGACCATGTGTCAAGTTGGTTAAGTATATCGAGCAATCCATGACTTAACCTCGTCTAATTATCATTTTAGATTGGTTAAGTATATATATTAATTTGACCCTATCAAATTACCGAGTCAAATCGGTCAAGCGTATTCGAAACGATTCGTGACTTAGCCTTATCATGTTTTTACGTTAGATTGGTTAAGTATAGGTTAACTTAACCTCATCAAATTAACGAGTTAGATTGGTTAAGTATAGGTCACTTAACCTCATCAAATCATCGTGTTAAATTAGTTAAGTGTTTAACTTAACCCCATCCGATTACCATGTTTAGATTAGTCAAGTCTAATCTTAACCTCATCCATTAACTGTATCATACGGTTAAGTGTCATTAAGAAAATTTACTTAACCTTATCAAGTTATCGTGTTGGATTGATTAAGTGTTGGTTAACTTAATCCCGTCCCCTCGTCGTATAAAAATGGTCAAGTGTCGTCAGGCAAATCAAGTTACTTAACCTACCCAACCCTGTCATATTTTGTTAAGTATCATTAGCCTAATCAAATTACTTAACCCATTTGTCCATGTCATATTTGGTTAAGCCTCATTAATCAAATTAACTTAACCCTATTATGTGGCATTAATTATTTAATGCACCCCAACCTCTCACATTAGACTTTGTTGTGGTTACTAGTTAAGCCGGGCGGGTCCGGGTAGATTTACACCACAACTTGGTCTAACCTCGGGTTCAAGCACAACATGACCAACTTCTCACATTGAGTCCTATTGTTTGCAACAACTAGTTAGGCCGGTCGGTTCCGGGTAGTTTTACGTTGCAAACTCAACCCAACCTCGAGTTGGCCACTTTCATGTTTAGCCTAGTGTCATATCCATAGTCAAGTTTTCAAGCAATTGGGTAGACCTAACTTAATAGGTAAATTCCCAAGCTTATGTTTATGCATATTTACATGTTAACTTACATGCTATATTCAATGTTGCATGTTGTCATGTTATACCCATTTAACCCAAATCATGTTTCACATCATATTTCATGGAACTTCAAGTTAAGTTTCTCATGTATATTCACGCTCGTCTAACCTAACCCCAAAACGTGTTTCCAACGTAAGTATAGACGAGTCAACATAGTAGGAATACTATGACTACAAATTGGCCTCGAACATGCATAGTGTCATAAAAAGGGTTTTGGCCACAAACACACAAAATGTCACAAGGGAATTCGGCCACAACATGCATATTATCAAAAAGGGTTTGGCCATAAACATGCACAACTTAAAAGAGGGGATTGGCCATAAGCATGCATAATCTCATAAAGGATTTGGCCACAAACTTACATGATAACATAAGGGGTTTGGGTTCATAAACATGCATAAGCCCCAAAATCTTGTCTTAGCCAATGTTTCACACATAAAGTGGTTCCTAAAGGTTCATGCTAGCATTTCATGCATAAAGATCCAAACTTGCAAGTTAAACTAGGCTATGCATAGCATGAGAGTCATGATTAAGTCACTCACATGGCCTAAAATCATAATCATGAACATAAGAGGCAAGGTAAGGTTCATATAAGTTCGCATAATCATGTTTAGCCTCATTTTATCCCATGTCATTATCAAAACTACCGTTTCCATCTAAAAGTAGCTAGAACTTACATAGTTAGGCCTAGGGAAAGAAGCATGAATCATCTTGGCTAAGAAAGGTGTCTCCTTTGTTGAAGAATCGTCATGGAACTCGCATAGCAACGTTGATTTTGCCTCTCTTTGGTGTAGCAAGCTTGCATCTTTTGATTTGAACCCGATTTGAATGCATAGGCTCTAGGGATTTGAGATGGAGGCCATGATCACTTTGCATTTGGGCAGCACTTCGTGGAGAGGGTGAGTTATGAGGGTTTAGGGGGGGCTTAGGGGTGTTTTTATAGAGATTAGGATAGTTTTAGGCCCTTAGATTAACCCTAGGATAGATTAGGACCATCAGATCTCGGAAGCTTCCAGAACCAGCCCAAGAACAAGACCAGGTGAGACAAGCAGGTGCACCAAGCAGGTTGCCCCGGCCACCCCCTGTCGACAGGCAAGTCGACAGGGCTGTCGTCTTGGTCTGGGTCCAAGTCGACAGGCCTGTCGACAGCCCTGTCGACATGGCCTAGGCGGGAAACTCCCCGCCTAGCCCCAGATCTGATTTTCCAAGGCTATTTCCGAAGTTCAAATTTCCAGAAATCTTCTTTGGGCCTTTAACGGGTCATACGGACTCCGATTCTCGAAAACTCGGACTCTATTTCGCGTATTTTTCCGAGGCGAACGCAATGGCATAGCCCGTTTTATTTGATTCAGAATTTAAAATTAAATCCTGCCTTGATTCTTGATTTAACGTGTTGTAAAAATTCGGGTTGTTACATTCTCCCCACCTTTTAGGATTTCGTCCCCGAAATCTCCAAGTTAGGAAGAACATATCCTACCATCCATCATCCATCTACTCAAAACATCATCCACAAGCAATCATTGTCCTTAGATGATTTCTAATGCCATATGAATATATGCAAAACGTGTGTGTACATGTTCCTTAGCTAATGCTAATGATCAGGCCTGAAAAATCTTTTGAATGCAAAAACATGTTTAGTGCTATGAATCCATCATGTATGCAAATAGTCCTAATCATATACACTATATGCGTGCACAAACATTCAACCATATGCAACATCCGCATGATAACACATTCAATTTCATCCATAAACAAATACTCGTGCATATGCAATATGAAATGTGACCGAGTCGAGCTAATATCTAACGTAAATTCGCGCATCCACGAGCAACCACTTGCAACCATTTGCAACCATATCAACCATAACATGTTTCAAATACATGTTTACATCCACAGGGTTCTACCTAAGATTCCCTGAAACAGGGTCGAGGAGATAAACAAAACAAACTCCTTACGGGGTTTGTAACAGAGACAGGACCGAGAGGATATCCATAAAAGATAGCCTACAAGCAAGCTCAACAGAAAAACAGGGATTGAGGATATATTCCCAAAAGAGATATCATGCACGTATTTAGTCTTCAGTCTCCTGAGCCGCATTACCTTGAGCTTAGTTCCATCGTGCCTTGACCGCCCCTTTTACTTCACGATTTCGCAGCTTCTTATTTCCTGTTTCCATAACATGAGTTGGAACTCATTTCCTCGTCGCCTCTCGTTCCACTTGCACTTATTCTCCTTCTAGAATACTTGGCGCAAACAGGACTGCGTACACATTATTCCATGCGAGCCCTCAAAATTCACTAGTGAATCCTGGACCTTGTACCATAAGGTATTCCACGTAGAAAAACTTTTCTCTTGAAAGTAAACAAGTCACCGTGCGCACTTACTAAGGTAATTCCCATAACCCATACACAATCGAAGTAAACCATCTGTCTTATTAGCGAACACCATTCGATCGGGTTTCTAATTTCCAACAAAGGCATCTAGGGATTCTAAGTAACTAATCATGACAGAACCCAAAAGGTTACGCAATACTTCGAGGGTATTACCAAAGCAAGCCAAGAGTCTAACTACCCTCCTTCTAAAACCGAGAGTGGCACCCCTTACTGGATAACCACTTCATCCCTAGAATCCATCCACAACTTATAAACATAAGCATTATTTCCAAGCTCAATACTTGACATAGACATTCTCAAATCCAAACAAGCCATGAGTAAATGGACCGATCTTCCAATAGGACTTGAGACAAAAACGGGATCCTCTACTACGCTAGTACTAAGGTGCAGAGACTCAACTATCGAAGCGGACTTAAAAGATGCGGTGATCAAAACAAAGTCCCGACAGGATGATAGAGAAGAAAAGATAAACCTTTAACAAGATCGTTACCCTCCTTCTGAGGTACCCTAGAAATGAGAGCATACTATTGCCCTCCGAATGATCTTGTCCCTGTTCCATGATACTTAACTATCCGTCCCGTTTCACCATGCCAAAGGTACTCTCTCGTCATGGGTTTCATTGTTCATCTTTCTCCCTCCTTTTAGGACTCAGCCATACCAACATGT
This sequence comes from Allium sativum, assembly GCA_030737875.1. Classification (NCBI taxonomy): domain Eukaryota; kingdom Viridiplantae; phylum Streptophyta; class Magnoliopsida; order Asparagales; family Amaryllidaceae; genus Allium; species Allium sativum. The sequence goes on along the minus strand of CM060918.1, from coordinate 616,429,750 downwards.
TGCTTATCCCTGAGCTCGTATCCTTTATCCTTGTTCTTACTATCCTTTCATGCATAACTCTGCAACGGTCTCTCGAGAACCACCTCCATCGTACTGGAAACACTTACGCAGCTAGAAAGACTAGTCGCAGTCAAAACCACTGTGACTACAGATGGAGGAAAGAAAGGAAAAGGGATTCAATCAAGGAAACAAGGATAATGCTAATGGCCTTTGGGGAATAGCCTTTTTCTTTTTAAAAGAAAATTTTCTTGAAAAATGCTTCTTTGTAAACGATTTTCAAATAGTTTTCAGAAGGTCTTTAAAAACTTTTGCCCAGTCTAGTAACCTTCTGCTCTGATACCAAATGTAACACCCCGCCTCCGCTAGGGTCACTCGCAAAGGAATGCACTAGCTTTAGAGGGGCATTATTGGTAAACATGCACAGAAATATCAAAAGACAGAACATATATAAATAGCGGAAGTAAAATCAAACTTTCATAACATGAATAAATAAGGTCTAAAGCCCTTTTACATCAGAGTACATCAAAACCTGTCTTGCAATAGTAAAGAAGCATAAAGACTTTTTAATAAATTATTCCCCAAGTAAAACAGTAAAGTAGCCATAGCCAAGAGAAGTCCAAGCCATCCATGATGACCTTCAAGCAGAAGAAGTCCGAACTAAACAGCATTGTTTCCTCCTTGAAACCTGGGGGGGAAACGGAAGAAAAGAGGCAAAACAAAACGGGTCAGTCAAAAAGACTGAGTAAGTCCTATCTACTTCCAGTATAAAAACAGGTAAAGGTAACATGACATGCATAAACTGAAAGTAAACATAAGGATAACTACAAGATAGATAAACCAGAGTAGCTGGTTAAACTACTGCGGCAAGGTAAACTAAGGTATCATGAAAAACTACGGTGTTATGATAAGTCAAGGTATCACATCGTCAGATTTCTATCGAGTACATTATCCCAAGGTATCTACCCCGTCTAACATCCCACGGTATCCATTATGTATATTCTTCCTAGTTCTAACATGTATATTTGCTCTGCACCTCTCGTACTAGTATCCCTACCCGCGTCATGTGTTAACCATGAATGTCCCTTGCCCAAAGTCGTGTAATGGTCCATGTCAACCTAATATACCGCATATATAGGTTACTCAAATCATATGTTTCTTTCCATGTATATAAGTTCAGTCCTTTGCCGTACCTCGTACGGGCTTCCTCATGTCGTATTATCCTTGAAATCGTTTGGACTGTCACCCTTGTTCTAGCTAGGCTCTTCCATATGAATCATCGTTTGAACTACTAGGACTTACGCCACCTAGCACCACTAGGGATTACGCTTACCTATTGCACGCTTTCGTATTTCGGTTTGGGTTAAACCACCTAGCACCACTAGGGATTACGCTAACCCTCAACCGCGCCCTTTTTCCCACGCATTCATCGTGAATCGTTTTTCTATAACTGTATGCACATGTATCACATCGTGCCATCCGAGTCCTGTCACAGGGCAAACCAAGAAATACAGGACTCGGTCGGGAGCTTTAGATTTATCTGCCGATGCAGATACTAAGGTCTGTTTTTCTACACGTGGCTATGGTCCCACGAGACCCCTCCCTCAACTAGTGAAAGGCAACACAAGAGAAAATCTTGCATGAGAACTACACTCCGGCCAGCCCACATCCTACGGCCTACCTCACCCATAATTAGATAGCAATTATGGTCTGTTGGGTGTTCCCTGCCTTTCCGTACGTACACGCTTGACTCAAGATGGTAGATGATCGACGAACTTGCTATCTCGGGCACCTTGGGTATTCGTCGACTCACTGCTATCCACCCCAGTCTTTAGGTCGCTCGCATAGCAACCAAGGCATATTCTTGGTTCTTCTACCGCAGACCTCAACCTCTCGTGAGCCTAGTATAATGACCTGGCAGCTCACAGAGGGATCCCAAGAATATCCTCACGTTCCCCGAAGCCGCTGCTTCGTTACCCAGTTCGTTGGAGCCTTTATCTAAATCAGATAGCCTGCTCCTACACGCCTACTTAAACGTTGACCTAACGTATCGGGTTACTAATCTATCTAAGAAGTGGTCCAAATTTCTTTGACTAAGAATTATTACTTAGTTTCCCTTAACTAAGGTTTACCACTTAGCCTTATTTCCATTATCCTTGTTAACTATGGTTATTTACCTAATCCTCCGAATTAGGGTTTATCTAATGGGTTAAGTGTCACTTAAGTTCACAACTTAACCCGTCTACAAAACATGTCGAAACTGGCTAAGTATCCAAGTCCAAGACTTAACCCTACAGACCATGTGTCGAGTTGGTTAAGTATATCGAGCAATCCATGACTTAACCTCGTCTAATTATCATTTTAGATTGGTTAAGTATATATATTAATTTGACCCTATCAAATTACCGAGTCAAATCGGTCAAGCGTATTCGAAACGATTCGTGACTTAGCCTTATCATGTTTTTACGTTAGATTGGTTAAGTATAGGTTAACTTAACCTCATCAAATTAACGAGTTAGATTGGTTAAGTATAGGTCACTTAACCTCATTAAATCATCGTGTTAAATTAGTTAAGTGTTTAACTTAACCCCATCCGATTACCATGTTTAGATTAGTCAAGTCTAATCTTAACCTCATCCATTAACTGTATTATACGGTTAAGTGTCATTAAGAAAATTTACTTAACCTTATCAAGTTATCGTGTTGGATTGATTAAGTGTTGGTTAACTTAATCCCGTCCCCTCGTCGTATAAAAATGGTCAAGTGTCGTCAGGCAAATCAAGTTACTTAACCTACCCAACCCTGTCATATTTTGTTAAGTATCATTAGCCTAATCAAATTACTTAACCCATTTGTCCATGTCATATTTGGTTAAGCCTCATTAATCAAATTAACTTAACCCTATTATGTGGCATTAATTATTTAATGCACCCCAACCTCTCACATTAGACTTTGTTGTGGTTACTAGTTAAGCCGGGCGGGTCCGGGTAGATTTACACCACAACTTGGTCTAACCTCGGGTTCAAGCACAACATGACCAACTTCTCACATTGAGTCCTATTGTTTGCAACAACTAGTTAGGCCGGTCGGTTCCGGGTAGTTTTACGTTGCAAACTCAACCCAACCTCGAGTTGGCCACTTTCATGTTTAGCCTAGTGTCATATCCATAGTCAAGTTTTCAAGCAATTGGGTAGACCTAACTTAATAAGTAAATTCCCAATGGGTAGACCTAACTTAATAGGTAAATTCCCAAGCTTATGTTTATGCATATTTACATGTTAACTTACATGCTATATTCAATGTTGCATGTTGTCATGTTATACCCATTTAACCCAAATCATGTTTCACATCATATTTCATGGAACTTCAAGTTAAGTTTCTCATGTATATTCACGCTCGTCTAACCTAACCCCAAAACGTGTTTCCAACGTAAGTATAGACGAGTCAACATAGTAGGAATACTATGACTACAAATTGGCCTCGAACATGCATAGTGTCATAAAAAGGGTTTTGGCCACAAACACACAAAATGTCACAAGGGAATTCGGCCACAACATGCATATTATCAAAAAGGGTTTGGCCATAAACATGCACAACTTAAAAGAGGGGATTGGCCATAAGCATGCATAATCTCATAAAGGATTTGGCCACAAACTTACATGATAACATAAGGGGTTTGGGTTCATAAACATGCATAAGCCCCAAAATCTTGTCTTAGCCAATGTTTCACACATAAAGTGGTTCCTAAAGGTTCATGCTAGCATTTCATGCATAAAGATCCAAACTTGCAAGTTAAACTAGGCTATGCATAGCATGAGAGTCATGATTAAGTCACTCACATGGCCTAAAATCATAATCATGAACATAAGAGGCAAGGTAAGGTTCATATAAGTTCGCATAATCATGTTTAGCCTCATTTTATCCCATGTCATTATCAAAACTACCGTTTCCATCTAAAAGTAGCTAGAACTTACATAGTTAGGCCTAGGGAAAGAAGCATGAATCATCTTGGCTAAGAAAGGTGTCTCCTTTGTTGAAGAATCGTCATGGAACTCGCATAGCAACGTTGATTTTGCCTCTCTTTGGTGTAGCAAGCTTGCATCTTTTGATTTGAACCCGATTTGAATGCATAGGCTCTAGGGATTTGAGATGGAGGCCATGATCACTTTGCATTTGGGCAGCACTTCGTGGAGAGGGTGAGTTATGAGGGTTTAGGGGGGGCTTAGGGGTGTTTTTATAGAGATTAGGATAGTTTTAGGCCCTTAGATTAACCCTAGGATAGATTAGGACCATCAGATCTCGGAAGCTTCCAGAACCAGCCCAAGAACAAGACCAGGTGAGACAAGCAGGTGCACCAAGCAGGTTGCCCCGGCCACCCCCTGTCGACAGGGCTGTCGACTTGGTCTGGGTCCAAGTCGACAGGCCTGTCGACAGCCCTGTCGACATGGCCTAGGCGGGAAACTCCCCGCCTAGCCCCAGATCTGATTTTCCAAGGCTATTTCCGAAGTTCAAATTTCCAGAAATCTTCTTTGGGCCTTTAACGGGTCATACGGACTCCGATTCTCGAAAACTCGGACTCTATTTCGCGTATTTTTCCGAGGCGAACGCAATGGCATAGCCCGTTTTATTTGATTCAGAATTTAAAATTAAATCCTGCCTTGATTCTTGATTTAACGTGTTGTAAAAATTCGGGTTGTTACACCGGTCCTCTCTTACGTTGAGGATTGGCAATTCCTGAACTCACGTTTCCCGGTCCTTACAGACCTATAATCGAGGCGCCTCGCAATCCAACATCCACAAAGGTGAAAATAATATAAATGCAAGACAGTTTAAGCACTGACACCACCGTAGCTAGAAAGAAACGTCGTGTTCTCCCAGCAGTCATTATCCTGTTTTTGACTCATACCGAGGTGTGAGGCTCGCGAATCCACGCTATACACAAAGATATGCCACGTATGCCGTGCTTTGATCATCAACCACAAGACTTTGCGTTTCAACAGAAGCCTTGATCATCTTCCACTTAGGCATGCCACACAGGCAATTCACTCCATTGCGATTGATGTCCATCGATATACAACCTCTGAGCTCGTACGTCTCAGAGAAGGGCGTTAAGCAAGAGAATAAATTCTCCGCCGCCAAACAGATGTATATTTAATAGAGATCAATCAACACAGAATAAAATTCAATGACAGACACACAGTCCATTTACAAGTTCGTTCTGGGTCTGAACGAAACCGGAGGCATTTTCCTCGCATACCCATCGATCTCCAAGTACGTCTGGACGATCACCAACCGATTCCCTCATCTTGGGTGTACAACCCAATCACGATCATCATTAATCACTTAAACAATGTGAAGACTTCTGGTCTTCAACCACCGTCTTCATCTTCGACTTATCATCGAATCGGTTATTCAGAATGGGTATAAACCTGGCCGTTCTAAATGACCCACGTATATAATAAATAAATGTTACACAAACACAACATACGCCTCATTCCAATTCATCAGTCACTAACCGTAAATTATCAAGAGAACAATTCCCCAAATATTAACCCCGAAGGCCGAAACCAACATCAGATCAATCCCAGGAAACCATTCTTCTTAGCTAATCTACAGTTAGTTTCTAAATTTCACATTCTTAGGGAAAGGTTCCCATTAATTTTATCAAAGATAAATTCTTTTAAATTTATTCTGTAATCTTCCTTTGGATGTCATTTCAAACCATGTTAAGGTTTTTCAAACTAGTTCGGATTAGCGAACCACACCGAAGTAATTATTTATTTTATTTCCCAATCTCAACCTATTCATCCCATGAAGTAAAACTGGTAATACTCCATATCTAACGCCACGGTGTTATCGATAAAATTAATTACCATTTCATGTTCAAATCTAATTAAAGATTTAACTATCGCTTTGGAGCAAAACTGGTGATACTCCATTCTCGATCATTTTCCAAATTTGATAATTTAAATTATCAATTCACATTTCAATCTAATTACAGATTCATTAAAACTCCTTTTACTGGGTTAAAGAACTAATGTCTTTTAAAACACAGTTCACAATAAACCCAATCACATTCTATTTATTATCGGGGTTAAAGACAAGTGTTATTTAAAACACCGTTCACGATAAACCCACAAATCAATTCTAATTCAATTCCAATCAAATATATTAATTAATTGGTATACGTCATTAAATCTAAATAAAAAGATTTAATCTTTTCTTAACGGGGTTTAAGAACAGTGTTGATGAAGACACCATTCACGACAAACCCAAATCCCATTTGATATTAAATACAAGGCTCTAAATAGAAAATATATCAGGTTTAAGAACAGTGTTGATGAAAACACCATTCGCGACAAACCCAAATCCTATTTGATATTAAATACAAGGCTCTGAATAGAAAATATATCTTCTTATATTCAATATCAAATTCTGAAACCCAAAAATATCGCTTTGGAAATAATGATATAAAATATATCTTCCAAATTTCCTCCAAAATATCTGTATAATCGCGGAATCCAATATCGAATTATTCCAAAGACAATTTCAGTTCAAATCCATTCCAATTCATATATTGGATATTCTGGTTATTTAAAACCCATTTCAAATCCAATTTATTTATTTAAAAATAATTGGATTTTAATTCTAGTTCAAAACTAGTTCATTTCGATAAAAATCTATTTTTATCTTTTCAAATGTGGAGTTTTTCATCCCAATTCTTCATAAATCATTTCTTATGATTTTACACAAATTATTGATATTTTTGATAATTTTATCAAGGCCCGTACAGTCGATTTCCATTAACGGCCATCGAACTGCACTTACAACGACCTTTTCTGAAATTGATTTGGATGTATCTCCAAATCTAACCGCCAGATTTCAAATCTCTTGTATTCATTAGAAAGCTCTTTTCGATACGAACCCAATGGTTTTGGTTTTAGGAGAATCCGACGGACGGATCTCCCATAATGTCCGTTCGAAGTCAATGGTCGAAATTCACGAACTGCCGCGGCGCGGCGCGTTCTATTCAGGCCATTATTTATATAATATATATATAGTATATATTTCGTCGATTTCCTTTTAAAACGAATTTTATAAATCGTTTCAAATTTGTTTCAAAAAAAAATTCAACCTTCATTTCAAATTCAAATCAAAATTGAATTTTCCATTATAAATTCTTTTTACATTCATTTCTATTTGATTTCAATTCAAATCGATTTCAATTCAATTTCAGTTCGTTTTCAATTCGATTTGAATTCATTTTCTTTTCAATTCAATTCGAATTCATTTTCTTTTCAACTCAATTCGAATTCATTTTATAAATATTCGATTTTTAAATCTCTTCTCAATATTCATTATAAAAACGATAATCGATATAAATATCGTTCGCGTTAAAATAGCGCATCTCTAATCAACACGGCTTTATATTTTTCAATAACTTCGTTATTCTATTCAACAAATGAATATTTATTCTATTCAACACATGAATCTATATTTCTTTCAACACATGACTAATCTCAACAAATGAGTACTGTCAACACGTGACTATTTTTGTTATTTAATATATTTTATAAAATTATGATTTCTATCGTTTAATTTTTAATCAGACTCCAACCGTAAATTAGTAAGAGAACGATTCCCTAAGTATTAACCCCGAAGGCCGAAACCAACATCAGATCAATACCCAGGAGACCATCCTTCTTATCTATTTTCCAGTTAGTTTCTAATTTTATATATGATAAAGATGTAAATTTTATTGTTAAAATATTTCGTTCAACACATGAATCTATATTTCTTTCAACACATGACTAATCTCAACAAATGAGTACTGTCAACACATGAATCTATATTTCTTTCAACACATGAGTAATCTCTACAAATGAGTACTGTCAACACATGAATTTATATTTTATAATATTCTTTAATTTCCAAATTGGAATGAGGCCCAATCAATTACCATATAATGTTAATTACATGGATTCCATACAACACATGTATATAAAAGCAACGATAAATAATCAACCATCATCCAAAGTGTACCACACAACTGCATAAGCATTAAATATAACTAATTAATGCTCATACAGTCTGTCAATCAAACGATCGACATACCACTAAACAATTGGGATTAGTGTACGTCAAATATCATACCAACACCCGTGTGGGGTTTTAATCCATAAACACTGAATATTATTTGTGCAGTTGGGCAACGTGTAAAATTTATCGTCCCAATCAATGTCCTTCAAATAGGTGTACATAAATAAACCGTCTGGTTTGTAAACGAATATTTATTTATTCACATTCACGTTAAAAATTATATTTTAACGATAAAATATTTTTTTAACTATATAAATATTTTATTTCATTTCACATCACACAATCAATTCAATCAAATTTATCAACCAAACAAATAAATCAATCACCAAACAATTAACTAAACAAACAAGCTGTCCATGGTCTGTGGACGACGGGTGTCGAGTGCTGCTAAGCACCGTCTGCATCCTAGTATATATTTTTAACTAGAAAACGAAATTTAAAGTGAGAAGTTCTCACCGACTAGCTAAACCAACACCACGACTCTTCATATGTAGAAATCTTCGTCGTGCTCGCCCTATTGTCAATTTCGTTGTCCGTAGCCCCTACATATATAAAAATCACATTTTTATATTGTTACTATATAGATAAAAATTCTATTTTTACACCGGTACTATATAGATAAAAATTCTATTTTTAGACCACTACTATATAGACAAAAATTCTATTTTTATCACACTATCCTCCATATAAAAATTCTATTTTTATATATCTACTACTAATATAAAGATCGAATTTTTATATCATCGCTATAAAAATCACATTTTTATTTCAACGTATATATAATAAAAATTAGATTTTTATTTCGCTATATAAATAAAGATCAAATTTTTACTATCTGTATAATATAAAAATCGTATTTTTATTATTTCCATACCATAAAAATCAAAATTTTATTATCTCTACTATATAAAAATCATATTTTTATATTCGCTATTACTTCAAAAAAGTTATATCTTTATCAAATATAAAAATTAAATCTTTTCTATTTCAAAAATCTCATCTTTACTTCATTAAAGTCACGTTACTTTATTAAAAATCACGTCTTTACTTCATTAAAAATCACGTCTTTACCTCATATATCTAACATATAAAAATCCGACTTTTATTTCAATGTCCCACATTAAAAAATCTTATCTTTCTTTCTATCGCTCTTCATATATAAAAATCATATTTTTATACGTCATTCAAATAAAGAAAAATCCAATTCTTCTACTTCATTTACATAAAGAAAAATCCATTTTTTCTATATTTAAAAATTAAATGTTTATCTTGTAAATATATAAAAATTCTATTCTTCTTCCTACCTTAAAACTGATTTTAAAAACACTGTTTAATATAATAAAACTGAAATTAAAATTAAATAAGCACTCACCGTAAAAGAAGAGGGAAGAGGGGGAAGAAGAAGGCGGAGCAGGTGGCGGCAGGGGGAATCGCGGCGTCGGCTAGGGTTTAGGGAGAAGTAGGGAGGCGCGCTTAGCGCGAGGAGGAAGGAGGAGGAAAGCAGCGAGAGAGGGGAGGTGCAACTTGGATCGAGGGGGGCTTCCGGCGGCGACGCGCCAGAGGGGCGGCGCGGCTCCTCCCCTCCTTCCTTCGGTTTTTTTTCTTTTTTTTTTTCTTTTTTTTTCTGAACTTGATTTGTGACGGGGAAGGTAAGAGGGGGAGGGTGGGTAAGTGTTTGAATGAAAATTAATTTATATTTTATTATTTTCCATTTAATTTTATTCAACTTAAAGTTGACTTTACATTTGAACTCGAAATCAAGTCCACCGACTGTCGCCCCTAGCTAATATCCCCATTCTGAACACAATGGGATAGGTATTGCAGGCTGATTCAACGGTTTCGATCAGTTTCCGCCAAAATCAAAATATAACTTTATATATTGAATTTGAATGCACATTTCAATTTACCGGGCCCACATACGAAATCTAAAAATTCCCGAAAAATATTTTTTAGCTTCGTATTGACAATACGGTCCGAACAAAACTAATTTCATCAAATTCCGAGACCGTTTGAAAAATGGTCATTTTCCAGTCGATTAAAATCAACTGAAACTGGTCAAATGCGTTTTCCTTTGCCATGCTCACATATTGATTCAAAAAAATTACGAATTTTGAAACCTAGCAATAATTTGACATCACGGATCCAACAAAAGTGGTTTCGTCGAAAACCGAGGTCGTTTGCAAAATTTCCATTTCAAGGGCCATAATTCCGTAGCGACTATTCTGAATTTTCAATTGGACATATCATTTGATTCCCGTTATGAAATTTCGATTTTTTGGATTCGTTGGAAAGATATTCTCAATTAGATTCAAATATTTTTGGTTTCGCCAAAATCCGGTTTATTTTGAATCCTGTACATTCATTTGAAATTTGAAATCGAATTATCGAACTACCGCACCTTTTTCAATTCCTTTTATATTTAAAATAAAAATTTATATTCTAACGACGATCTATATAAATATATACGTTCGAATTCTATTCAAAATAAATTTCTCGTCGTTAATATTTAAAATAATTCATTTTAAATATTCAAAATTCATTAAAATTACCAAAATAAACATTTTAAATTGGCTCAGAATTTCTGGGTTATTACAGTGGACGCCGAGTGTCGGGTGCTGCTAAGTACCATCTGCATCCTAGTATATATTTCAAACTAAAAAAGAAAATTTAAAGTGAGAAGTTCTCACTGACTAGCTAAACCAAACATCGCGACTCTTCATATGTAGGAGATCTTCGCCGTGCTTCTAACGAGATCTGTCCAACATCGTTTATGTTAAAATTATATTTTTAACAATGCAACTTCCTATATAAAGATTATATTTTATATCGTTACTCAAATAATAAAAACTACATTTTTATCTTGTCTACTTCATAGTAACGATCACATTTTTATACTCTTCATTCATAAATAAAAATCACATTTTTATTTGTTCACTTTCAATATAAAAATAATATTTTTAAGTTGCTAATTCATACATCAAAATCGTATCTTTACTATTTTAAAAATTCGATTTTTCCTAGTATAAAAATTCGATCTTTATTAATCTAATTCCTTTATATGCTACAAGTATAGAAATCATATTTTGAATTTAGCTAGAAATCATATTTTTCATTTCAAAGAAGATCTCATTTTCTTCATTAAAAACGAAATCTTTTCTCCTATGAAAAATCTATCAATAAAAATCTGATTTTTTAGACAATGTTTCATATATAAAATATCCTCTTTTCACATATAAAAATCTAAACTTTTTCTATATAAAAATATGAACTTTTCTATATAAAAATATGAACCTTTCATTTTCTATTACATATATAGTTTGAAATTGATTTTATTTAATTCACAAGAATTTCTTAAACTAAATAAATAAAATTCACCTTGAATCGGAGGAGAAGGGAGCAACTGCGGTCAATGCAGGTGGGTGGTGCACTCAGGGTGGTTGCGTTGTCGAAGGGGGGTGCTGGAGTGCGGTCGGCGGCGTCGGTGGGCGGCAGATTTGGGGTGAAGGGGGTGCGCGGTTTCTTTCAGGAGGAGGAGGAGAGAACGAGGGGGAAGGGGGGAAGACGAAGGTGGAGGCGGCGGTGGGGGTGCGACGTCGCCGCTGAGGGGGGCGCGACTTGATTGGTGGCGGCGCTAGGGCACCTCCCCTTTTTTTAAATTTATTTGATTTCGAAATGAACGGGGAGGGGGGCTGAGAGAGAATATAGAGAGGAGAGGTTTTTTTTAATTTTCTATATAAAGCACTTTTTTATTTCGAATTCAAAATCGAACCCACCGACAGTTGTCCATAGCTAATTACCCCCATTCCGAACACAATGGGATAGGTATCGTAGGCTGATTTGATCGTTTCCATCAGTTTTCGTCAAAATCAAAATATAACTCTATATATTGAATTTGAACGCACATTTCAATTTACTGGGCCCACATACAGACTCTAAAAATTCCCAAAAAATATTTTCTAGCTTCGTATTGACGGTACGGTCCTAACAAAACCATTTTATCAAATTCTGAGACCGTTTGAAAAATGGCCATTTTCCAGTCGATTAAAATCAACTGAAACTGGTCAAACGCGTTTTCCTTTGTCACGCTCACATATTGAATCAAAAAATTACGAATTTTGAAACCTAGCAATAATTTGACATCACAGATCCAACAAAAGTGGTTTCGTCGAAAACCGAGGTCGTTTGCAAAATTTCCATTTTTAAGGGCCAGAATTCCATAGCGACTGTTCTGAAATTTCAACTGGACATAACTTTTGATCCCCGCTATGAAATTTTAATTTTTCAGATTCGTTGGAAAGATATTCTCAATTAGATTCAAAGATTTTTGGTTTCACTAAAATCCGGTTTATTTTTAATCCTGTACATTCATTTGAAATTTGAAATTGAATTATCGAACTACCGCGCCATTTTCAATTCCTTTTATATTTAAAATAAAATATTTATATTCTAACGACGATCTATATAAATATATACATTCTAATTCTATTCAAAATAGATTTCTCGTCGTTATTATTTAAAATAATTCATTTTAAATAGTCAAAATTCAATAAAATTGCCAAAATAAAATTTTAAAATTGGCTCAGATTTCCGGGTAGCACTACTCACCAGAGCCACCATCCGACCGACCTGACACCACCAATGCCACTCACCTTGAAAAACGCGTCCACGCCCAGAGATCCGCCACTCGAAATGCCACCAACCTCCCCAATTCTATCCTCGAACGGCAGCCCGTCGGTTGTAAATTCCGGCACCACCGTGCACCAACTCCCACAAACTTTGACCTGCATGCTCACCTCACTATGCCGGACATTTTTCTTGTTAGGCCCATCGACCATTATCGACCACGTTGGCCGGAATATCCGAAAATTCGATTCGAGCTTAACCTAAAACATGTCCTCCGATCATGTCCATATTCCGATCACGACAAACACTTTTATCCAAAATCCCCAACTACAAACTAGTAGCCCTAACTCTTCTCCAACTTCCTAGTTGGGCACTTCGTCTAAGTCTCGACAGTTTGGTCATAATCTTGCCAAAATCGAAACATGCTCCGTCACCTTCGAAACAAGAATCCGACGAAGCAACCAAATTTTTACAAATAGCCCTCACCGAGTACTCCAATTTCATGCTGGAGACTTTCACCAATTCTCAATCATTTGGAAGATAAAAATTGAAATAGTCGAAAACAGAGGTCGTTTACAAAATGTCTATTTTTAAGGCTTATGTAATATTATCATAATATTATTTAATTCCAAAACTATTCAATTTAATAATAAATAAATTATGACTATCGTATGTATCCAAATAGAATACCATATAGCTCCAAAATAAACATACCTGGGTTTATATCTCAATATTTCAATTTTCTAGTGAAACGGTATTCAATTTATATGAAAATCCTTTTTATTATATTAAGTATAACGTTATGGTTTATAAACGATTCCATAGCGACTTTTTGAAAATTTGATTTGGACGTAACTTACAATCTATACGACGAAATCTTGATTTTTTATATTCGTTAGAAAGATATAGTTAAATGGATTCTAATATTTCTTATTTCAATGAATTTTGACTTATATTGCATTGTGTATATTCATTTAAAGTTTAAAACATAATATTACGAACTACCGCGCCGCTGCGAGCTCGTTTTAATTATATTATAAACTATACAATCAAACTCGTTTTAATTCGAGGTTTATAAATTTTGAGCCATTATTTCTTAAATTAAATAAATTTAAATATTTAAATAAATTTAAATATTTCTTAATAAAATCCGGGTAGTTACATTCTCCCTTACTTAAAAAGATTTCATCCCCGAAATCGGAGACGGAAATGAAGGTCGTTTACTTAACCAACTCAGCCTTCGTTCTACTAACTCAAGTTCTTCAACTTTTCATTTTCTAAGAACTTCCCATTTCTCAAAATTTAGCTAGCGCTTTAAATTTTCAAAAAAATTCGCCATAACCTCCTTTGTATAGCCCTATTGGTAAAACTATAACTCGCCTGTTTAGGCTCTCATCAATCAAAAGAAAAGTCAAATGACTTGCCAATCGGCTCATAAAATCATCAGTCCCAATCAATACAGTAAATATATACCTTTGTGTCGAGCATTCAATTTTATCCCTCTTCTTAGCTTCTATCTAATAACCTGTCCAATATATATATGTCCAATTCCAACTAATTTCCAATTTAATTCAACATTAACGTAAAATTTGGCTTATCTCAACTTACTTTCCATTCTTATATTGGGTTTATCACTCCAATTTTATTCAACTTTATTTCAGTTAAAATTTAACTTGTTTGATTCAATTTTACTATTTCAATCTATTTACCTTATGTTAGTAAAATATAAAATCATTTTAATTGGTCTAGGTATATCTCGACGTTTCAATTGGAATTATATAGTCATCCCACTTTTGAAACTTGAAAATAAACACTGATTATGCGACCGCAATCACCAGAATCATCCTCAAGCGACTAGAATGTCATTTTATATCTGTCCCGTATAACTAAGACTTTGCATATATGTTAATTGGGCATATATTCTAAATCTTCTTATACTTGATAGTCCAAACTCAATATCAAATAAAACACTAAAACTCTTATTATATGATATAATCTTTCACAACCAAATTTGTTTGTGTGCATATTTATATATATATACACAAATTCGTTTTCTTTTATATATAATACTCGTTAAACTCATTCTAGAGAACTACTAACCCTATCTCTAGGTCACATTTTTAGGATATTACTAATCTGACATCTAATGAGTTCTTTTCTTCTGTTCAATGAGTCGTACCCCAAATTTTGAATAAACCAATGCTCTATTACCGGCTGTAATGGCCCGAAAAATTCCTACCTTTCTAATTGACTATAAACCACATAGGTCCGATCTAAATGGCAAAAATCCTCGAAACATTAACTTTAGGCATACGACATATCAGATTGAAACAAAAGACTTTTCATTAATATCATCTCGATATTACATCAGAGTACGTCACAAATATCAGAGAATAATAAATACAATATAATACACAACAGAAACATAATTAGATTCAGTAGAAGACTAACAAATTCTCTGGACACGACTTTAGCTTCAATCCAGAATCCTGCTTAATAAATATGTAGAACAAAGACTACCCGACTGCCATGTGGAAATAAGGGCACCCGAGTGTGCATGGGAAAAACTAACTACAAGTCAGTCATAGGACTTGTATGAGAAACTCTAAGCAATTATTATTAACTTTTATAAAAGTAAAGCATATCACGGGACCATGCCGTATAACACGGAACAAGTTTTCTCCACATGAATGCCAGTTCGCAAACTTCACAATGCTTTTAAGAAAAATGAAACCACTATAAGACTCAAATCCCATAATGAAATGCAACACATACCGAAGGATAGAGTTTTACCTAATAATAGTTAAACATGCCTAATACGTAAAAATATTTTTGAAAATGATATTTATTAGTGTCTATGTGTTGGAAATCGACTTTCGCAAATAAATGTGTAAATCTTAGCTTGCATAATGCCCCATCCCATTATGTTGGTTATACAATTTACGTCTGAAAAACGAAAAGGCACTTATTGGAAGTTGGATTCTGTCAATGAACCAAGGCAAAGGATCTTCCTTAACCGCATTCGGAACACCTCTAGCAAGATGTCCCAGGAGTCAACTGTTGAGTCCTTTCGGATCAACAAAGCCGACCAGCACTGTACACAGATGATTAGAATCTTTCATAAACATAATGTTCCCCCGGGTCGTATTTGATCGTCACTTGAGGCGCCTCACATGTCATCCACACAAGTAAACCTGCCTGGGCTCTATACCATGACATCACTTTTCAACTAGAAGGAAACATTAGTCCATATCTCTACTGTCCATCATCCTGTTTCGGCTCATTCGGGGGTGTGAGGCCCTAAAGTCAACGTCCCAGAAAGCTATGCTTTTCAACAAGAGCTTAGATCTATCTGCCAGTAGCACTCAGCATGCCACATTGTCAATTTACAACATATAGTCGGTGTCTATTAATATATAACCCTCTGAGTAAATAAGTCTCTTAGGAGGGTGTTTTACTCAGAGGGTTATGCTAAGAGAATAAATTCTCCACCACCTACCGATACAACATCAATAGAAACCAATCGATTTTGTTGTAAAATACAACTTCGGACACACGTTTCATTTACAAGTATGTTCTGGGTTTGAACGAAACAGAAGGCACCTTATTCCTCGTCCAATTTAGGAGAGAGGTCCTTGCACATTCGGAAAATCAATAAGTACATCTGGACTACTGCCACTATAACCTTGTAATCGGAGCTACCCAAGGTATCAACAAGCAATCCACTCGATGTGAAGATTTTCTGTCTTCCACAGTCTTCAACTTTTAATTCATCGTATAATTATTAAAAATGGGTTAAAAAGGGTCTTTTCGAAATAATTAGCGTAAAAACAAAATTCATTTTGGATTATTAACCCTCCAATTAAGTCTCTTTTAGTTGGAATTCATTTCGTAAC
Source organism: Allium sativum (assembly GCA_030737875.1). Taxonomy (NCBI): domain Eukaryota; kingdom Viridiplantae; phylum Streptophyta; class Magnoliopsida; order Asparagales; family Amaryllidaceae; genus Allium; species Allium sativum. Next base: position 616,413,134 of record CM060918.1, on the reverse strand, counting down.
ATTAAATCTGATTCTCAAATTTGATCAAGCTATTTGGCTTCCAAAATCATCTTTTACATTGGGAATTTCTCAATTAAATCTTTTCAATGATTTACATTCATTAAACCATTGTTTAAGTCTTTCCTTGGAAGTTGTTCTAATAGATTATAAAATCTCATTTCACAAATTTAACTCAAATCGAGTATTCTAAGCCTTATCGGGATTATCGAACCTTACAAAAAAGGTAATTTCTCAAATCGTTATCCCATTCCCATCATATTCATCCCATGGAGTAAAATTGGTGGTACTCCATATATAATACCCCTCGTATTTTGGTAAGTTTAATTACCCTCTTTCATCCCAAATCAAATTAAAGATTTCTCCCTGTCATTATGTGAAAACCTGCTTACTCAAATCTGAATCATTCATTAAGCATCATAATTGTAAATCACTTTTAACTCTTCCAAATCATATCTTTGGCACAAAATCGTACTTGCGATTTCTTGCTCATATATGTAGGGAAAAATCATTTATTAACCAGATTTGGTTCTCGATTGTACAATGCTAAGAGGATAATCTGTTAAGCATATGACCCCGAATGCCTACACCAACATCAGATCAAACACCCAACAGATCACCCAACTCAATGATAAACCATCGAGTTCCAACTTCTTTCATTAAATCTTTATATTTGATTTAAGTAAAGATTTCATTTCAAATAATCTTGAAAAAACATCTTTTTCTTTACATGGGTTAAAGAACAAATGTTGTTTAAAACATCCTTCATGATAAACCCAAAATTATACTTTCATTTCAGATGGAATCTTCACGGAAATCATATCAGTTTGTAATCGATATGAATCCCCGTATCGGACTAATACTATAAGCGAAATAATGGTAAAGCCTTTTAAATCCCTTAAATACTAAATGTCTTCATCCACGGAGACCCATCTCATTTATCCCTAAATCGATTTCCATTCAATTCCGATTTACTATATTAATTGGAAAAACTCAACTTTGGAAACTTCATTAATCTTAATTAGAAGATTTATTCCATAAACTTCATATTCAACTAGGTTAAATAGCAGTGTTACTGAAGACACCATTCACAACATGTAATAACCCGGAAAAATCTGAGCCAGTTTAAAATTTTTATTTTGGCAATTTTAATGAATTTTGAACATTTAAAATAGATTATTTTAAATAATAACGACGAGAAATTTATTTTGAAATTGATTTGATTGATGTGTGAATGGCATGGGCCATCACTAGACCGGGGATAAGGCTAGGCCTCGTCCCGTTTCTAGTATCGTGCCGTTATGCCGCCGAAATTTTCTAAAATAAGTTAGAAAAATAAAAACATCATTTTTATTTTGTAAATGAACTGAATAGAAATTCATGTGTTAAAGTAAATTATTTTATCGTTAAAAATATAATTTTTAACGTGAACGTGAACAAATAAATATTCATTTACAAATCGAACTATTTGTTTATGTACACCTATTTGAATGACATTGATTGGGACGATAAAATTTTACACATCGCCCAACTGCACAAATAAAATATGTGTTTGATTGTTTGAAACCCCACACGGGTATTGGGATAAAATTCGGCATACACAAATCCCAATAATTAGTTGTATGTCGATCGATTGATTGACAGGCTGTTATAAGCGTTAGATATCTATATTTGATGCTTATACAGTGTAGTGCACTTTGGATGATGGTTGATTATTTATCGTTGCTATTATATACATGTGTTGTATGGAATCCATATAATTAACTTTATATGGTAATTGATTGGGCCTCATTCCAATTTAGAAGATAAAGAATATTATAAAATAAAGTTTCATGTGTTGACAGTACTCATTCGTTGAGATTAGTCATGTGTTGAACGAAATATTTTAACAATAAAATTTACATCTTTATCATTATAAAATAAAGGTTCATTTGTTGACAGTACTCATCCGTTGAGATTAGTCATGTGTTGAACGAAATATTTTAACAATAAAATTTACATCTTTATCATATATAAAATTAGAAATTAACTGGAAAATAGATGAGATGAGTGGTCTCCTGGATATTGATCTGATGTTGGTTTCGGCCTTCAGTGTTAATATTCAGGGAATCGTTCTCTTACTAATTTACGGTTGGAGTTTGATTTTAAATCAAACGATAGATACCATAATTTTTATAAAATATATTAAATAACAAAAATAGTCACACGGGGACAGTACTCATTCGTTGAGATTAGTCATGTGTTGACAAGAATATAGATTCATGTATTGAATAGAATAAATATTCATTTGTTGAATAGAATAGCAGAATTATTGAAATATAGAAAACCGTGTTGATTAGAGATGCGCTATTTTGACGCGAACGATATTTATATCGCTTATATTCGTTTTTATATAATTGAATTGAATATATAACGAATTCGAATTGAATTGAAAACGAATTGAAATAGAATAAAAATCGATTTGAAATGAATTCAAATTGAATTGAAATTTGAATTAAATTGAAACGAATTTATAAAGTTTGTTTTAAACAGAAATCGACAAAATATATATATTATATATATAATATAATGGCCTGAATAGAATGCGCCGCGCCGCGGTAGTTCGCGAATTTCGACCATTGACTTCGAACGGATATTGCGGGAGATCCGACCGTCGGATTCTCCTAAAACCGGAACCGTTGGGTTCGTATCGAAAAGAGCTTTCTAACGAATATTAGAAATTTGAAATCTAACGGTTGGATTTGGAGATACGTCCAAATCAAATTTGGAAAAGGTCGTTGTAAGTGCAGTTCGATGGCCGTTGTTGGAAATCGACTGTACGGGCCTTGATAAAATTATTAAAAATAGTAATAATTTGTGTAAAATCATAAGAAATGATTTGGGAAAAATTGGGATGAAAAACTCCATATTTGAAAAGATAAAAATAGATTTTTATCGAAATGAACTAGTTTTGAACTAATATTAAAACCCATTTATTTTTAAATAAATAAATTGGATTTGAAATGGGTTGTAAATAGAATTGATTTGTGGGTTTATCGTGAAGGGTGTTTTAAATGACACTTGTTCTTTAACCCGATAATAAATAGAATGTGATTTGGGTTTGTCGTGAACTGTGTTTTAAATGACATTAGTTCTTTAACCCAGAAAAAGGAGTTTTAAGGAATCTGCAATTAGATTGAAATGTGAATTGATAATTTAAATTATCAAATTTGGAAAATGAGCGAGAATGGAGTATCACCAGTTTTGCTCCAAAGCGATAGTTAAATCTTTAATTAGATTTGAACGTGGAATGGTAATTAATTTTACCGACAACACTGTGGTGTTAGATATGGAGTATTACCAGTTTTGCTTCATGGGATGAATAGGTTGGGATTGGGAAATAAAATAAATAATTACTTCGGTGTGGTTCGCTAATCTCGACTTGTTTGGAAAACCATAATTTGGTTTGAAATGACATCCATAGGAAGATTAAAGAATAAATTCAAAGAATTTATCTTGGATAAAATTAATGGGAACCTTTCCCTAAGAATATGAAATTTAGAAACTAATTGTAGGTTAATTAAGAAGAATGGTTTCCTGGGTATTGATCTGATGTTGGTTTCGGCCTTCGGGGTTAATATTTGGGGAATTGCTCTCTTACTGATTTACGGTTAGTGACTGATGAATTGGAATGAGGCGTATGTTGTGTTTGTGTAACATTTGTTTATAATATACGCGGGTTGTTCGGAAAGGCCGGGTTTATACCCATTCTGAATAACCGATTCGACGATATGTCGAAGATGAAGACGGTGGTTGGAGACCGGAAGTCTTCACATCGTTTGGGTGATTACTGATGATCTTGATTGGGCTGTACACCCAAGATGAGGGAATCAGTTGGTGGTCGTCCAGACGTACTTGGAGATCGATGGATATGCGAGGAAAGTGCCTCCGGTTTCGTTCAGACCCAGAACGAACTTGTAAATGGATTGTGTGTCTGACATTGGATTTTATTCTGTGTTGATTGATTTCTGTTAAATATATATCTGTTTTGCGGCGGAGAATTTATTCTTTTGCTTAACGCCCTTCTCTGAGACGTACGAGCTTAGAGGTTATATATCGATAGATATCAATCGCATGGCATGAATTGCCTGTGTGGCACGCTGAGTTGCATGGATCAAGGCTTCTGTTGAAAAGCAAAGTCTTGTGGTTGATGATCAAAGCACGACCTTTGGGGCGTAGCTTTGTGTATAACGTGAATTCGCGAGCCTCACACCTCGGTATGAGTTAAAAACGGGATAAGGACTGCAGGGAGAGCACGACGTTTCTTTCTAGCTTTGGTGGTGTCAGTGACTTACCAGCCCTGACATTTATATACTTTTCACCTATGTGGTTGTTGGATGAGGCGCCTCGATTTTAGGTCTGTAAGGACCGGGAAACGTGTGTTCAGGAATTGCCAATCCTCAAACGTAAGAGAGGACCGGCCCTGAAGCATCCAGGGGTTACCCAGAGTGTGTAGTCCCGAGGCATTTGCTAGAGTGTCTTGAAGCGGAGAGGAGCTTGCCCCTTGCCTCGACTCTTGACGGAAATCCAATTTCCAATACGTGTATTTCGGTTTTATTTGTAGAGCCTAGTATGGCGACATGATATATGGTACCCATGCCGCCTAGGATTGATATTTATGATTGAAAATGTTTTGACACTATACACTTATTATAGTATCAAATGATTTGTTTTAAACGTACCAAGCATGTTTGGCTATTATAAGGGAAAACCCTATCCTCCGGCTTGCGTTGCATTGTTTGATGGGACCTGGGTCTTATAATAGCTTCATTTTTCGAAAAAGCATTGCGTTGTCTTTTCTATGCACTGGTATTCTTGGGAGGAAACCCGTTCCGTGTTATACGGCGTGGTCCCTTGAATTACTCTCTTTTAAAGTAAAGTTTTAAATAACTGTTTTAGTTCTCACACCAGTCCCATGACTGACCTGGAGTTTATTGTTTTAACCTAAACTCTGGGTGCCCCTATTTTCGACACAGGCAGCTAGTAGTTTTGGTTTTGCAGATTTATATTCATAGGATCCTGGTTTACAGCTGGAATGATATCCGGAAAGCTCTGTATCCGTATATCACCTTCAGTTGTGCTTTGTATTATTTTCCGCTGCTATGTAATTTATTGTAATCTCTGATATTTGTCGAATGTAATTTATTCATTTATACTCTGTATATTCTTGTATCTGATGGAATTGTTGTAATAACAATGAAATGTTCTTCCGTCTGCGTTCTGATTTGTGTGTTGTTCTCAAAGTATCCGCTCTTTCCTTCACGGGGAAGTTACGGGTTCTCACACAACAAACCCCAAACCAATTGATATTAAATAAGAGAATTCAAACAGAATTTATATCAACTTATATTCAATACCAATTCTCATAATTTTCGAATGCCATAAGTGGAATAACTATATATATCTTCCAAGTTCCTTAAATAGTAAACATCTACACAATGGTAATCAATACCAAATATCCGAAGATTATTCCTATCCAAATCCATATTCCATATTAATCTTAATTAAAAACTTTTATAAAACTCATTTTTCAAATCCAATAAACCAATATTTGGAAATCGTTAGTTTATTTAACTTCAAATCTTAAAACGTCATTTTACCGTTTTCAGCCATTTAGGCTGAAAACACGAATACCTAAAATATAGATAGAAACTTAATATTTATTTTAAAAATCTCTTTCAAATCACTTATTATGATTTATCATAATTTTTCCCTATTTTTAATAATTTTGTATGGCCCAATTCATTAAAATCCAGTTTCGGGCTACTAACGACACTAATGTTGTTTTTCTTCAAAATTGATTTGAACTTATCTCCTAATCTAACCATTGGATTTTAAAGATCTTATATCCGTTTGAAATCTCTTTTCGTAACGAACCCAATGTTTTTTGTTTTGGGAAAATCCGATGGTCGGGTTTCCCAGTACGTCAATTTGAAGTCAATGGTCGAAATTTGCTAATAGTCGTTGCGTGACACGCCATATTCAAACTATATTATTATTTAAAATAAACTTCGTCAATTCAGTTTATGCGTATTTTATAAAAATGTTTATAAATTTATTTAAAAATGATTCAAATTTTAATTTCATTTATAATTCAAAACTGAATATTCTATATTCGTATAATATTAAAATAATATTATTTTTCGAAACATAATATTTTCAAAATTCAAACTTTTCTGAAATACATTATAAAAATAAATAAGATCATTGGAAAATACATTTGAGTTAAAAACATCGTTTATATACCTAACTCGAATTCACTTTTTGAATTTACTATTCAAAATCTAACTTGAATTAAAATAAGCTATTTTTAATTCAAGACCCCATGAAATCAATTTCAACCTTTTCAAACGTTGTTTGAAATCATATTAACTTCTTTTTCAAATCATTTTGGATTAAAAAAATCTAATTTTCATTTTCACATAAAATTTTACTTAAATGAATATAATATTCATTCAAAGTCTCAATGGAATGAAACTTAATCATTTTCTAAATAATTCCATATTCATTTTGTCAATTGTCTGAACAATAATAATAACACCTATAACAATTTATCATCCATCAAACGCAATCATAAGATAAGCGTTATAATTTTTAACGCTTAAATATACATAAGTAGTATATATAAAATTGTAAATAAACGTCCATCATCCACGAAGCAACTATAGCAATCACAATGAGTTTTGATCGTTATAATAACAATCACTTTTTGGATTAGATTAAACATGAGTTTATTTTAATCTAAAATTCCAACTTGCTCCAAATCCAACTAAATCAGTTTGTTGTGAAGCTCTCGACTCTACGATCCCAACGGGTCCAGTCTCATCCAATTCTGAGTTCGTGTCAACAAGATATTAACGTAGGAACTTTGAATACACAAATTAAACATTATTAAACTTACTATTCATCATCTCCTTCTTCTAAACGTGCTCCTCCCCTAAACCCCTCGTCACACTACCCACCAAAGCAACCGTTTGGCCGACCTGACACCACCAGCACCACCCCCTCGATTACCGCCCCCATGCCCAGAGGTCCGCCGCCCGAAACGCCATAACCTCCCCAATTTCTTCCTCAAACGGTAGCCATGTTGGGGGAAATTGAAACGAACCAAACTCGCCCTTATGGGAAAGCCCGGATTGAGTTGAGAACATGACAAATCAGAACACAAACAGAAGAATATTTCATTTATTATTACAGCAATTTACATCGGAGTACAAGAATATACAAAGTATGTACCAATAATATAATTTGATAAATATCAGAGATTTACAAATTACTATGCAGCGAAAAATAATACAAAACACAAATAAAACAAATACACGGATACGGAGGTTCCGAATATAGCTCCAGCTGTAAACCAGGACCCTGTGAATATAATATATGCAAAACCAAAACTACTAGCTGCCCGTGTGGAAAATAGGGGAACCCAGAGTTTAGGTTCAAATAATAAACTCCAGCTCAATCATGTGACTGTTGGGAGAACTAAAACAGTTATTTAAAACTTTACTTTAGAAATAAAGTAAATCTAGGGACCACGCCATATAACATGGAACGGTTTTTCTCCCAAGGATACCAGTGCATAAAACAGTGCAATGCTTTTCGAAAAATTAAGCTATTATAAGACTCAGGTCTCATCACACAATGCAACGCAAGCCGGAGGATAGAGTTTTACCTTATATTACCCAAACATGCTTGGTACGTTTAAAACAAATCATTTGATACTATAATAACTGTATAGTTTCAAAACAGCTTCAAATATAAATGTATCAATCATAGACGACATAGTATCCCATGCTACTATGTCGCCATATAGGTTTACAACTAAAACCGAAATGTCATGTATTGGAAATTGGATTTCCGTCATGAGTCTAGGCAAGGGATGTACTCCTAACTGATTTGAGACACTCTAGAAAATGTCTCAGGACTGCAAACTCTGGGCAACCCTTGGATCGGTTGGGCCAGTCCTCTCTTATGCTTGAGGATTGGCAATTCCTGAACACAAGTTTCCCGGTCCTATCGGACCTATCCATCGACTCTGTAGTAACCGACATATCAGAGGCGCCTCGCGATCCAACAACCACATAGGTAAAAATATAATAAATGTCTAGGCACCATACCATGACACGACCCATAGCTAGAAAGAAACATCAAGTTCTCCCAACGGTCCCTAATCCCGTTTTTGACTCATACTGAGGTGTGAGGCTCGCGAATTAACGCTATACACAAAGCTATGCTATATTAAAGCCGTGCTTTGATAATCAACCACAAGACTCTGCTTTTCAACAAAATCTTTGATCATTTGCATCTCAACATGCCATACACGAAATTCACGCTATACGACTGATGTCTATCGATGTATAACCTCTGAGCTCATACATCTCAGAGAAGGGCGATAAGCAAGAGAATAAATTCTCCGCCGCCAAACAGATATATATTTAATAGAGATCAATCAACATAGAATAAAATCCAATGTCAGACACACATCCATTTACTAGTTCGTTCTGGGTCTGAATGAAACCGGAGGCACCTTATTCCTCGTCCCATTGATCAATCTACACCGTACTATTGATTTCTGTCGATATATAACCTCTAAGCTCGTACGTCTTAGAGAAGGGTGTTAAGTAAGAGAATAAATCCTCCGCCACCAAACAGATATATATTTAGCAGAGATTAACCATATAGTTTGAAATACAATGTTAGGCATGTAATCCTGTCTTTAACTCGGTTAAAGAACTAATGTCATTTAAAACACAGTTCACGGTATACCCAAAATCCCATTCCATTAATTATGGAATCTTCATGGAAAACAGATATATATATATATAATTGATATCAATTCCATATCCAACTAATAATATAAATGGAATAACGACAAAGCCTTTTAAATTCCATATATATTAATAGTCTTCCTCCACAGAAGCTCACTTCGATTATTACCAAATCGAATTCCATTCAATTCCAATTTAATATATTAAATTGGAAAACTTTACTTTGGAAAAATTTCATTAAATCTTAATAAAAAGATTTATAAATTCCAAATCACATTTCACTGTAAATCGGGTTAAAGAACGAATGTCGTTAAAAACACAGTTCGCAATAAACCCAACTCACATCCCATTTTATTCCAATTAAATGTTAATTAACTGGAAACTCTAATAATCTTAATTAAAAGATTTATTCTTTTCACATGGGATTTAAGAACAGTGTTATTTAAGACACCATTCACGACGAACCCAAAATCCAATTCTTTTATTCAATTCCAATTTAATATTAATTTATTGGAAAAAAAACTTTGCTAAATCTTAATTAAAGATTTATTCTTTCCACAACTAGGCTTAAGAATAGTGTTAATGAAGATACCATTCACGACAAACCCAAAATCCAATTCAATATTAAATACAAGGCTCTGAATATAAATTATATCGGCTTATACTCAATATCAAGTTCTGAAACAACAAATATCGTACTGGGAATAACGATATATATATCTTTCAAATTTCTCCACAATATCCGTGTAATCATGGAATCTAATATCGAAATATTCCAATGATAATTTCGATTCAAATCCATTCCAATTCATATATTGGAAATTCTAGTTATTTTTAAAACCATTTCAAATCCAACTTATTTATTTAAAAATATTGGATTATAATTCTAGTTCATAACAAGTTCATTTCGATAAAAATATATTTTTCTCTTTTCAAATGGAATTTTTCATCCCAATTCATTCCAAATCATTTATTATGATTTTACACAAATTATTAATATTTCTAATAATTTAATCAAGGCCCGTACAGTTGATTTCCATAAACGGTCTTCGAACTGCTTACAACGACCTTTTCCAAATTTGATTTGGACATAATTCCAAATCCAACCATTATATTTCAAATATCTTATATTCGTTGGAAATCTCTTTTTGATATGAACCCAATGGTTCTGGTTTTAGGAGAATCCGACGGTCGGATCTCCCGTAACGTCAATTCGAAGTCAATGGTCGAAATTCCCAAACTGCCGCACGCGGCGCGTTCTATTCAGGCCATTAAATAAATATATATATATATAGATAGATATATATATATTATATTTCATTGATTTCCATTTAAAACGTATTTTATAAATTGTTTTAAATTCGTTTTAAACAAGATTTCAACTTCATATTCAATTTTAAATCAAAATTGAATATTCCATACCATTAATATATAAATGATAATATTTTCAAAACATTAGATTTTGAAATCATTTCCTTTTCGATATTCATTATATGAATGAATAAATCGATATAAATATCATCCGCGTCAAAATGGCGCATAACTAATCAAACGGCTTTATATATTTATTTATTTTCGCGTCTATCCCAAATCGGACAACAAAATCATATTTTGATCCATTACGGAATATAATTTCAAAATATTAGTTATTTTAAAATATTCATTACTCGTCATTTTAAAATATTCTTTTATTTAATAAATTCGTTCTTTTCGAATTGGAATCAAACATAGTCAATTACCATATAATTTTATCAATATGGATTTCATACACACATGTACACAACAATAATCAAACACAGTCAACCATCATCCAGAGTGCATTACACAACTGCATAAGCGTTAAATATAAATAATTAACGCTTACAACAGTCTGCCAACCCATCTATTGACATACAACTAAATATTGAGATTAGTGTACGTCCAATATCATCCCAATACCCGTGTGGGGTTTTCAAACAACAAAAACTGGTTATTATTTGTGCAGTTGGGCGATGTGTAAAATATATCGTCCCAAACAATATTAGTCAAATGTGTGTACATAAACAAATCGTCCGATTTGTAAATGAATATTTATTTTATTCATATACACGTTAAAAATTATATTTTTAACTATAAAATATTTATTTCAACACATGAATATTTTATATAGTTCATTTGTACAATAAAATGATCTTTTTATTGCTCTAACATTTTTAGAAAATTTCGGCAACATAACAGCGCGATACTTGAACCGGAGTAAGGTCTAGCCTTATCCCTCGTCTAATAATGGATCGTGCCATATACAAACCAAATTCTAATCAATTCAATTCACTTCCCAAAACCAAATTCAAACAAATAAACCAATCAACCAAACAAACATGGTTTCAAACAAAGGTGTTGGTTGCTATTAAGCATCGTCTACATCCTAGTATATATATTTAACTAGAAAATAAATTAGAGTGAGAAGTTCTCAACTTTGGGATCCACTCTTCGAGTTTTATTTTTGAATTTCTGAACCATTTGGATTTGTCCGAAATTTCAACGCAATCTTTTTCATGTTGTTTATAGTAAAAATCACATTTTTAATATGATGTTTATATATTAAAAATCATATTTTTAATTCGCTACATATATAAAAGTCATATTTTTAAAACGATGTTTATAGAATAAAAATCACATTTTTATTCTCTATTTATATATAGAAAAATCCAATTTTTATTTGCTATATATAAAGAAAAATCATATTGTTGTACCGCTACTCCATATATAAAAATCTAATTTTTATATCGCTACTTCTTATATAAAAATCTAATTTTTTTATATCACTTCTTATATAAAAATCTAATTTTTTTTATATTGCTACTTCTTATATAAAAATCTAATTTTTATATCGTTGTATATATATAAATCATATTTTTAATTTGATATTCATATAATCAAAATCTTATTTCAATTCTACATATAAAAAGATCAAATTTTTATTTCAAATATATATATATATATATATCCTATTTTTATATTTCAAATCTATATATAAAAATCATATTTTTATGTTTCAAATTTATGTATAAAAATCTTTTTTTTATTTCAAATCTATTTATAAAAATCCTATTTTTATATTTCAAATCTATGTATAAAAATCCTATTATTATTTTTCAAATCTATGTATAAAAATACTATATTTATATTTCAAATCTGTGTATAAAAATCCTATTTTTATATTTCAAATCTATGTATAAAAATCCTATTTTTATATTTCAAATCTATGTATAAAAATCCTATTTTTATATTTCTTTAAAAATCCTAACTTTATACATTGCTACATAAACTAAAGATCAGATTTTTTTTCTTTTATTTATCTATAAAAAAAATCTGAAAAGAAATTAAATAAAAAGATCAAAGTTGATTCTCCAGAGGGGGGGTATCGCAGTTGTTCGCTGGAGGTGGTCGAGGTCGGGGGAAGGCGGCTCAGGCGCATTGGCGGTCCTGGGGGTAACTGCGATGGTCTGTGGTGGTAGGCAGCGCGTCAAAGGGTTTGGGGCTCGGGGTTTCGATTGGACAGAGGAGCGAGGGGAGGGGATGGTCAATGGGGCGGCGACGTCAGATTGGATGGCGGCGGTGGTTGTGGTTGGTCAGCGACGTGTTGGGCGGCGGGTTCGAGTGGAAGCGACGGGTTTTGACGAGAGGGTGCGAGTTTTTTTATTTTCTGATTTAGGTTCAGATGAAAAGGGAGGGGGGAGATAACATAATATATATATATATATATATCTTTTTCTTCAAAAAGGTTACTTTTCACTTCAGATCCCAAATCGAACCCAACGACTGTCGCTTCTAGCTAAATAACCCCATTCCGAACATAATGGGATATGTATCGTAACCCAATTCGGCTGTTACGATCAGTTTCCGCTAAATTTAAAATATGAATCATTATATTTTAAATTGAAATGCACATTTTAATTTAAGGGGCCACGTACTGATTCCAAAAATTCCAGAAAAATAAATCAGGCTATGTTTTGACGACACGGTCCTAACAAAAATAATTTCATCGAATTTGGAGACCGTTTGAAAAACGGTCATTTTCCAGTCGATTAAATTCAAATTGAAATTACCAAACACGTTTAAATCCACCACGCTCACATATTTATCCCAAAAATTATGAAAATTGGAATCTAGCAATAATTCGACATTCCGGATCCAACAAAACTGGTTTCATCGAAAACGGAGGTCATTTGCAAAATCGCTATTTTTATATATTAAAAAATATATAAATTCCATAGCGACTATTCCGAATTTTGAACTGGACATAACTTTTTATTCTCGTTATGAAATCTAGATTTTCCAGATTCGTTGCAAAGATATTTTCAAACAGATTCAAATATTTCTAGTTTGACTAAAATCCGGTTTATTTTTAACCCTGTACACTCATTTGAAATTTGAAATCATATTTTCAAACTACCGCGCCATTTCCAATTCCTTTTACAATTAAAATAAATATTTATATTCCAACTTCAATTTAAATAAATTTATACGTTCTAATTCTATTAAAAATAAATTTCTAGTCGTTATTATTTAAAATAAATCATTTTAAATATTCAAAATTCATTAAAATTGCCAAAATAAAAATTTTAAATTGGTTATGATATCCCGGGTTGTTACATTCACCCCCACTTAAAATATTTTCGTCCACGAAAAGGAAAGGAGCTGAAAGTTGTTTTACTAATCAACTCAACTTTCATTCTTCAACTTTTCATTTTCTAAGAATTTTATATTTTTTCAAAAATTTGGCTAACACTCTAAATTTTTTAAAAATTTCGCCATAACCTCCTTTGTACCAGGAGACATTTAAAACCGCAACTAGCTATGCAGGGCCCTCATCATCCAAAAAGAAAAAGCCAAGCAGCTAGCCAATCGGCTCATAAAATCATCCAAACCCAAGAAAATAGTAGACATGTACTATTGGTCGGGCATATAATTTTATTCCTCTTCTCTATCCTACTTGCTATGACATGTTCACACATATATATGTACATGCATGCAATTTCAATCAACGTTCAATTCAGTTCAATATTCGACACAATTTGGTTATATTTACCGTTCATTCGCATAATGGTTTTATTAGTGGAATTAATAATCATCCATCACAATTAGCAATCAGTTAGCTGATTGAAATTTCAAATTCATAATTTTGATATATATATATATATATATATATATATATATATATATATATTCAAAATCACGTTTTTGATGCCAATTCACAACAATATATTCTAACGATATTTTGGTTCTTACACTAGTCAATTGGAAATATATAGATATACCACTTTCGAAACTCGAAAATAACACCGATGATCGGGCCCCATCATCAGAAACATTCCTGGGCGACTAGAGTGTGATTCTATATCTATATAGTATATTTAAGGCTTTATATACACATTTGCAAGGCGTGTATGCAAAATCCTTATATACTCGATTGTCCAAATCAATTCTAAAATAAAATATTCAAATATGTATCATAAGGTTTAAATTTTCAAAACAAAAATTGTTTTTTTCTTTCATTTTATTTTAAAAACACTACTCTTCCCACTCATTCTAGAATACTACTGATCCTATCTCTAACGAGTCATTCTTATTGGATATTACTAATCCAACCTCTGATGAATTCTTTCGTTCAGTTCTAATGTTTCTTGTTCTCGAGCCCTGTAAACCAAAGCTCTGATACCAAAATGAAACGACCCAAACTTGCCCTTACGGGAAAGCTCGGATTGAGTTGAGAACACGACAAATTAGAACACAAACAGAAGAACATTTCATTGCTTATTACAACAATTTACATCAGAGTACAAGAATATACAGAGTATGTACCAATAATATACATTTGATAAATATCAGAGATTTACAAATTACTATGCAGCGGAAAATAATACAAAACACAACTGAAAGAAATACACGGATACAGAGGTCCCGAATATAGCTCATGATGTAAACCAAGATCCTATGAATATAATATCTGTAAAACCAAAACTACTAGCTACCCGTGTGGAAAATGGGGGCACCCAGAGTTTAGGTTCAAACAATAAACTCCACGTCAGTAATGTGACTGGTGTGAGAACTAAAACAGTTATTTAAAACTTTACTTTAGAAATAAAGTAAACCCAGGGACCACGCCGTATAACATGGAACGAGTTTTCTCCGAAGGATACCAGTGCATAAAACAATGCAATTCTTTTCGAAAAATGAAGCTATTATAAGACTCAGGTCCCATCACACAATGCAACGCAAGTCGGAGGATAGAGTTCTACCTTATAATAGCCAAACATGCTTGGTACGTATAAAACAAATCATTTGATACTATAATAAGCGTATAGTGTCACAACAGCTTCAAATATAAATGTATCAATCATAAACGACATAATATACCATGCTACTATGTCGCCATATAGGTTTACAACTAAAATCGAAATGTCACGTATTGGAAATTGGATTTTCGTCATGAGTCTAGGCAAGGGATGTACTCCTGTCCGCTTTGAGACACTCTAGCAAATGTCTCAGGACTGCACACTCTGGGCAAGCCTTGGATCGGTTGGGCCGGTCCTCTCTTACGTTTGAGGATTGACAATTCCTGAACACACGTTTCCCGGTCTTATCGGACCTATCCATCAGCTCCGTAGTAACCGATATACCCGAGGCGCCTCGCAATCCAACAACCACATAAGTAAAAATATAATAAATGTCTGGGCTCCGTACCATGACACCACCCATAGCTAGAAAGAAACGTTATGTTCTCCCAACGGTCCCTTATCCCGTTTTTGACTCATGCAGAGGTGTGAGGCTTGCGAATTAACGTTATACACAAATATATGCTATATTAAAGCCGTGCTTTGATCATCAACCACAAGACTCTGCTTTTCAATAGAAGCCTTGATCATTTGCATCTCAGCATGCCATGTAGGCAATTCACGCCATGCGACCGATGTCTATCGATATATAACCTCTGAGCTCGTACATCTCAGAGAAGGGCGTTAAGAAAGAGAATAAATTCTCCGCCGCCAAACAGATATATATTTAATAGAGATCAATCAACAAAGAATAAAATCCAATGTCAGACACATATCCATTTACTAGTTCGTTCTGGGTCTAAACGAAACCAGAGGCACCTTATTCCTCGTCCGATATGTCCAATACAGGAGAGAGGTCCTCGCATATCTGGTCGATCTCCAAGTATGTTTGGACGATCACCACTTATTACCTTGTATTCGGTGTAAAGCCCAATCAAGACATCAGTAATCATCCAAATGATGTGAAGACCTCCGGTCTTTAACCACCGTCTTCATCGTCGACTTATCGTCGAATTAGTTATTCAAAATGGGTATAAGCCTAGCCTTTCCGAATAACTCGCGTATATTATAAACAAGTGCTATAAAAACACAACATACTCCTCATTCCAATTCCGAATATTCTTTTATTTAAATATTCATATTCCTTGGGAATGTTACCTACTAATTTTATCAAAGAAAAATTCTTTAAATTTATTCTTTAATCTTCCTTTGGATATCAATTCAAACCAAATTAAGGTTTATCCAAACTAGTCGGGATTAACGTACCTTACCAAAGTAATCATTTGTTTAATTTCCCAATCCCAACCTATTCATCCCATGGAGCCAAACTGGTAATACTCCATATCTAACACCACGGTGTTATCAGTAAATTTAATTACCATTTCACGTTCAAATGTAATTAAAGATTTAACTATCGCTTCGAGCAAAACTTGTGATACTCCATTCTCGATCATTTCCCAAATTTGATAATTTAAATTATCACATTCACATTTCAATCTAATTAAAGATTCATTAAAACTCCACTTAGTTTTAATCTTCCCAAAATCAATATTAATGATTATTTAACTTTGGAAACACAAACATCCCTCATCGACATTCTACACCATACTATTGATTTCTGCCAATATATAACCTCTAAGCTCGTAGGTCTTAGAGAAGTGTGTTAAGTAACAGAATGAATCCTCCGCCACCAAACAGATATATATTTAGTAGAGATTAACCCTACAGTTCGAAATATAATGTTAGGCATGTAATCCTCTCTTTAACTGGGTTAAAGACACAGTTCATGATAAATCCAAAATCCATTCCATTAATTATGGAATCTTCATGGAAAACAGATCGATATATATATATATAATCGATATCAACTTCCGTATCCAACTAATAATATAAATGGAATAATGACAAAGCCTTTTAAATTCCATATATATTAATAATCTTCCTCCACAAAAGCTCACTTCGATTATTGCCAAATCGAATTCCATTCAATTCCAATTTAATATATTAAATTGGAAAAAATTTACTTTGGAAAAATTTCATTAAATCTTAATAAAAAGATTTATAAATTCCAAATCACATTTCATTGTAAATCAGGTTAAAGAACGAAGGTCATTAAAAACACAGTTCATAATAAACCTAATTCACATCCCATTTTATTCCAATTAAATGTTAATTAATTGGAAACTCTAATAATCTTAATTAAAAGATTTATTCTTTTCACACGAGGTTTAGGAATAGTGTTATAAGACACCATGCACGACAAACTCAAAATCCAATTCTTTTATTCAATTCCAATTAAATATTAATCAATTGGAAAAAACTTCACTAAGTGTTAATTAAAGATTTATTCTTTTCTCAACTGGGTTTAAGAACAGTGTTAATGAAGACACCATTCATGACAAACCCAAAATCCAATTCAATATTAAATACAAGGCTCTGAATGGAAATTATATCGGCTTATATTCAATATCAAGTTCTGAAATCAACAAATATCGTATTAGGAATAACGATATATATATCTTTCAAATTCCTCCACAATATCCGTATAATCATGGAATCCAATATCGAAATATTCCAAAGATAATTTTGATTCAAATCCATTCCAATTCATATATTGGAAATTATGGTTATTTTTAAAACCATTTCAAATCCAATTTATTTATTTAAAAATATTGGATTATAATTCTAGTTCATAACTAGTTCATTTCGATAAAAATATATTTTTATCTTTTCAAATATGGAAATTTTCATCCCAATTCTTTCCAAATCATCAATTATAATTTTACACAAATTTTTAATAATTTTATCAAGGCCCGTACAGTCAGTTTCCATAAATAGTCATCGAACTGCACTTACAACGACCTTTTCCAAATTTGATTTGGACATAATTCCAAATCCAACCATTAGATTTCAAATATCATATGTTCATTCTTTTCGATACGAACCCAATGGTTCCAGTTTTAGGAGAATCCGACGGTCAGATCTCCCGTAACGTCAATTCGATGTCAATGGTCGAAATTCACGAACTGCCGCGGCACGACGCTTTCTATTCAGGCCATTAAATATTTAATATATATTATATATATTTCATCGATTTCTATTTAAAATGTATTTTATAAATTGTTTTAAATTCGTTTTAAACACGATTTCAACTTCATATTCAATTTTAAATCAAAATTGAATATTCCATATCATTAATATATAAATGATAATATTTTCAAAACATTAGATTTTGAAATCATTTCCTTTTTGATATTCATTATAAAAATGAATAAAATCGACATAAATATCGTACGCATTAAAATGGCGCATAACTAATCAAACGACTTTATATATTTAAATATTTTCGTGCCTATCCCAAATCGGACATCAAAATCATATTTTGATCCATTACTGAATATTATTTCAGAATATTAGTTATTTTAAAATATTCGTTACTCGCCATTTTAAAATATTCTTTAATTTAAAATATTCGTTCTTTCCGAATTGGAATCAGACACAGTCAATTACCATATAATTTTTTCAATATGGATTTCATACACACATGTACAGAACAATAATCAAACACATTCAACCATCATCTAGAGTGCATTACACAACTGAATAAGCATTAAATATAAATAAATAACGCTTACAGTAGTCTGTCAACCCATCGATTGACATACAACTAAATATTGGGATTAGTGTATGTCCAACATCATCCCAATACCCGTGTGGTGTTTTCAAAAAACAAACACTGATTATTATTTTTGCAGTTGGGCGATGTGTAAAATATATCGTCTCAATCAATATTAGTCAAATGTGAGTACATAAACAAATCGTCCAATTTGTAAATGAATATTTATTTTATTCATATACACGTTAAAAATTATATTTTTAACTATAAAATATTTATTTCAACACATGAATATTTTATACAGTTCATTTATACAATAAAAATGATCCTTTTATTGTTCTAACATTTTTAGAAAATTTCGGCAGCATAACGACGCACTACTAGAACCGGATAAGATCTAGCCTTATCCCTCGCATAATAATGGCTCGCGCCATATACAAACCAAATTCTAGTCAATTCAATTCACTTCCCAAACCAAATTGAAACAAATAAACCAATCAACCAAACAACCAAACAAACATGGTTTCAAACAAAGATGTCGGGTGCTACTAAGCATCGTCTGCATCCTAGTATATATATTTAACTAGAAAATAAATTAGAGTGATAAGTTCTCACCTTTGGGATCCACTCCTCCAGTTTTATTTCTGAATTTCTGAACCGTTTGGATTTGTCCGAAATTCCAACGCAATCTGTTTCGCGCTGTTCATAGTAAAAATCACATTTTTAAAATAATGTTTATATATTAAAAATCATATTTTTAATTGGCTACATATATAAAAAATCATATTTTTAAAATGATGTTTATAGAATAAAAATCACATTTTTATTCGCTATTTATATATAGAAAAATCCAATTTTTATTCGCTATATATAAAGAAAAATCATATTTTTATACCGCTAATCCATATATAAAAATCTAATTTTTATATCGCTACTTCTTGTATAAAAATCTAATTTTTTTATATCGCTACTTCTTATATAAAAATCTAATTTTTATATTGCTATATATATAAAAATCATATTTTTAATTTGCTATTCATATAATCAAAATCTTATTTCAAATCTATATATAAAAAGATCAAATTTTTATTTCAAATCTATATATAAAAATCCTATTTTTATATTTCAAATCTATGTATAAAAATCCTATTTTTATATTTCGAATCTATGCATAAAAATCCTATTTTTATACTTCAAATCTATATATAAAATTCCTATTTTATATTTCAAATCTATGTATAAAAATCCTATTTTTATATTTCTTTAAAAATCCTAAATTTATACATTGCTACATATACTAAAGATCAGATTTTTTTCTTTTATTTATCTATAAAAAAAACTGAAAAGAAATTAAATAAAAAGCTCACCGTTGATTCTCTAGGGGGTCGCAGTTGTTAGCTGGAGGTGGTCGAGGTCGGGGGAAGGCGGTGCAGGCGCGTTGGCGGCCCTAAGGGGTGACGATGACGGTGTGTGGTGGTGGGCGGCGCGTCAAAGGGTTTCGGGGCTCGAGGTTTCGGTTGGACAGAGGAACGAGGGGAGGGGATGGTCGATGGGGAGGCGGCGTTGGATTTGAGGGCGGTGGTGGTTGGTCAGCGATGTGGTAGGCGACGGGTTCGAGTGGGAGCGACGGGTTTTGACGAGAGGGCACGGATTTTTTTAATTTTCCGATTTAGGTTCAGATGAAAAGGGGGAGGGGGAGATAATATAATATATATACATATATATATTATATTATATTTTTTCTTCAAAATGGTTACTTTTCATTTCTGACCTCAAATTGAACCCAACGACTATCGCCTCTAGCTAAATACCCCATTCCGAACATAATGGGATATGTATCGTAACCCAATTCGGCTGTTACGATCAGTTTCCGCTAAATTTAAAATATAAATCATTATATTTTAAATTCAAACGCACATTTTAATTTACTGGGGCCACATGCCGATTCCAAAAATTCCAGAAAAATAAATCTGGCTATGTTTGACGATACAGTCCTAACAAAACTAATTACGTTGAATTTGGAGACCATTTGAAAAACGGTCATTTTCCGGTCGATTAAATTCAAACTGAAATGACCAAACACGCTTAAATCCACCATGCTCACGTATTAACCCCAAAAATTATGAAAATTGGAATATAGCAATAATTCGACATTCCGGATCCAACAAAAGTGTTTTCATTGAAAACGGAGGTCGTTTGCAAAATTGCTATTTTTATATATTAAAAAATATATAAATTCCAAAGCGACTATTCTGAATTTTCAACTGAACATAACTTTTTATTCTCGTTATGAAATCTAGATTTTTCACATTCGTTGGGAAGATATTTTCAAACAGATTCAAATATTTCTGGTTTTACTAAAATCTGGTTTATTATGAACCCTGTACATTCATTTGAAATTTCAAATCGAATTTTCAAACTACCACGCCATATCCAATTCCTTTTACAATTAAAATAAATATTTATAGTCTAACTTCGATTTAAATAAATTTTACGTTCTAATTCTATTCAAAATAAATTTCTAGTCGTTATTATTTAAAATAAATCATTTTAACTATTCAAAATTCATTAAAATTGCAAAAATAATATTTTTACATTGGTCTTGATTTTTCGGGTTGTTACACAAATTCTGGCATCACCACGCACCAAATGTCACGAAATTTGACCAGCATCCTCACGTTACTATCGTGGACATTTTTCCTGTTGGGCCCATAGACCATCATCGACCACATGGCCGGAATATCCAAAAATTCAGTTTGATCTTAACCTAAAATGGGTCCTCCGATCATCTCCATATTCTGGCCACTACAGCCACTTTTAGCCAAAACCCCCAATTATAAAATTGTAGCCCTAACTCTTATCTCCAACTTCCTAGTTGGGCACTTCGTCTAACTCTTGATGGTTTGGTCACAATCTCACTAGTACAAAATATGTATGTTGCCACGCCTCATTTTCTTTTGTTCCTCTTACAACTGAAGCAACTAATATAATTTTCTTCTATTGTATTAACAACCAAAGCAAATGCACGGAAGCAAATAATGTAATTTTCTTCTGTTGTAATCATAACCGAAGCAAATGACATCATTTGCTTCAGTTGTATTAATAATTAAAGCAAATGCACCGAAGCAAATAGAACTACTTGCTTCTGTTGTGCTCACAACAGAACCAAATAGGACTGTTTGCTCTGGTTGTGGAACAATCGATGCAAATGCATCAAAGCAAATAATCTTATTAGCATAGGTTTTCAGGAACCTATGCAAATCCAAATTATTTTAATTAAGAAAATGCATTTGTCAATAATCATAAATAATAACTTGAATATGTCATTATTTGTAATTTTTTATAATTAATGGTTACTAATAAATAATTCTCAACTGCTACTTATTATTAACAATCAATAATTATTTTTATATTTATAACATTATTATAGTTAATTATCAATTATTAGTAACTTATAGTAAATATTTGTTATTTACATTTAATAATTATTTAACAAATTAATAATTAATATTAAATAATTAGTAATTAATATTTAATATTTAATATTTAGTGTTTAACATTTAATATTTAGTTTGCAAGTAATACTTAATAATTAAGAAGCAAGATTTCATAATTAATTTATAATAATTAATTAATTAATTAATACTAATGATATAATATTTAAGATTGATGTTCAATAATAATTAACTAATAATGAAACAAAATACTTATGTAGCTATATTAATTACATGATAATTAATTTCAAATAATTATCAATTAATAACGACTATTTAAAAGTTATTGGTTAATATTTTAAAAATAATTAAGAAAATATATGATAGTTCAATTTAATAGAAACATGAATTGAGAAGTTACATTTAGAATTTAACATTTATAACCATAATTAATAATTATACTTAATATTTAATACTAAAAAATTTAAATTTTTCAAATAAGAAATAAGAAAAAAAATTGTTTTGATTTATTTTTAATAATTATTAATTTACAATTAATACGTATCTACATGTAATAATTAATAAAATATGATTAATCCTAATATTTGATTAATATTAAATAAGTAATAGTTACTACTTAATAACCAATATTTAATTATTAGTGTTTAGTATTTAACATCTTATTTATTTATTATAGCTTAATATTTAACAAATATTAATAGTATTTGATTTACTATTTAGTATTATATTTAATAATAGACAGTTAAAAATTATTACTCGTATTTGATAATTACTAATGTACACATAATGATTCTTTTTAATTATTAGTATTTAATTATAATTAAGAAGTAATAATATTAATCTTTAGTTTCTAAGTTTCAATTAGTATATGTCTTCCGACGGATGGAATGTTAATCTCTAATAAACACTGCACATGTCATCAGCCTGTAAAAAGGGCTAAGCATCGATTACTAATTCACACAAGAAACACACTACGTTGTTATTGGTCTAAGCCAACAACACAGATTACAACCGACTACAGCTGTAAATCAACACCATCCATTTTCGTTGGAATCCAACGGGTGAGCTCAGTAATTCCTGTCATCTCCTTTTGGTTGCTCGTTTCTCATATTACATAGTGGGAAAGCTATTTCGTGCTTCTCAGATCTATTTCTCCTTCACTCCAGAAAATCTTGATTTTACATCTGAACTCCAGCCCCTCTACAAATCCCATAGCTGACGAATGATTTTTGCATCACTCCAGAAAATTATTCCCATAGCCGACGAGCGATTTTTGCTGATCTGATTACAGGGGAAAAATGGAGCAGCTCATGGGTGTAAATAACCAGGTAACTCCAGTGTGTATCTTCTTCAAATCGTTGGGAAGTGAATTTCTGTCAGGTGGTTGGAACGACTAAGGAAAGAAATGAGAGGTTCTGCATCAATTATTTTGTCGGATCTGATGTCCGATTTGAGTTAGTTGGTGGATCTGGTACGCCATCTTCTTCAAATCGTTGTTGCTCGTCATCCTAACCAGGTAATTTCATTAAAACATGTTGTAGCTCGCACACAAAGTGTTGCTATTAAAGCAAACATTTGTTGATTTTGGGTATTCATTTTCAAGGTGTGCTAGTTTCTTTATGTTAGGTTATATGTTTCTTCTTGCATCTGTTAGGTTATGTATCAATTTAGGCCTTAATGGCCTGAAGCTTTTTTTTTCTGGCAATTTAATCCATTGAAATTGATGACCATAAGCTTTTGTAGTCTTGGATTGTGGTACTTGCAACTTCTCGTTCCTTCCAGTTGTTATTGGCATGTTGGCCTCGCTCTATCTTGGGTGTAAAGATTGTAGTCAATACTTGGAGTGTAACCAGGTATTGAAAATTAGGATATCATTGTAATTACCTCCAACAACCACAAGAGCGGCTACTTTTTCACATTTATGGTAACTTTTAAAAGATGATGATAACAAGTAATTTAATTTAATTGGAATTTTATAAAAAAAATTGTGCCAACTAGAGCAATGATTTTATTTTTTAGTACAGTTAAGAAATGTTTTTACTTAAATTTACTTTTGTACACTTACTTTTTGTTAGGAATCAATGGTGCAGCCTTTACAGCATCTCCAAGGTTAGCAGTAGACTCAATAGCTACAACATTAACTTTTTTATCAAATAGTAATTTTCTTGTAGTGGAGGAACTCTTTGAATGTAATAGGAATGGTAGTGGTTTTCTTATGAGCAGAGTATCAAGATTACAAAGTTAAAGGAAACTTGTTTACACTCCATGTTAATATTTGTTTATGATCCATGCCAATACTTGTTTACTTGGAGTGTAAACAATAGTGGTTTTCTTATGAAAAGCTTACTGGTTTCGTATCAGTATTAGTATTCATCATATCTGTTATGTACTAAGGAAAACAAAATTTAAATGAGTAAAAAGCATATCACACACAGAGCTCATGCAACATTCTATATAAAATTCAAGTTTAGTATGAATCAAGATTTAAATGCTTATAACAATAGAATTATTTTTTTAGGGGTCAGTTTTCACCTATTCATGATATTTGAAGTCGACATGTAGTCCATGCAAACTAGTGATTCTATTCTCCATTCGCAAGCTCAATGTCAATATATGTATAGATCCAGTGTGAATCTTCCCATTTTAATTTAGTTCTAAGCTTACTAGATCCCACAGTAAACATTTGGCTGAATACTGTTTTGCTCCAAACCAAAAATCCATTATTGTTTTGTCACATTTTTCTGGTAATTTCTAGTTATGTAACAAAATGTCCACCTTAACTTCATATTTCAGTTTCAACAGCAGCAAAAAATTGTGTGTTACAGAGATTTATTTCATAGACTTTGTTGTCAAGCTAATCAATTTCATTTTATTTGTTTATGTTTGTCCTATTTTATCTATGCTTAGAAGAGAAATCAAAGGATGTAGAAGAATACTTTGCAAGTAGAATCACACCTTCCATCTCTTATGCCTACAAGCAGGTAACTAACCATAACCAAAGGTAGTCTAATTCTTTTATATTCCTCTTTTAAATAATTTCACATATTCCCTCTTTTATACATGTCAAAATGTTTAGGAACGAAAGTGATTTATTTTAATCCTTAGATTTTATAAGAGCATCTCTAGCGGCATTCAAATTTTCATCATGAGGAAGATTAAATAAAAAGCAAAGAATTACCATTTAGACAACAACGAACATGAATATTGTTTAATTTATTTAGTTAAATGGATTATAGATAATCGTATGACCTCTTAATTGTATAAATTCATGTTAGATGTTCCATCTTGTTGTATTAAACATGATTATTAATATTATTAATGAATTATATTGTTTTTCATTGTGTTGCTCTTAAATGTATGTATTACTAATACGGTCAAAGAACTATTTTTATTTGTGTATTGCATTATTCAATTTATACATGTTATTTAGTTTGATTATACAATTGCAAGTGATGATTATATTTTATAATATGCAAAATTTATATTGTTGCATATGTGGAAATTATTAGGATTAGTAAGCAGGTTTTTTTTTGCTTTCGTTGTAACCACAACAGAAGCAACAAGCAAGCTGATTTTTTTACATGCGCTGCACTTTTTTGCTTCGGTCACTGATACATCGGAAGCAAGTAAAAGGTTTTTGCTTTGACTGAACAACCAAAGCAACATATTTTGGTCTGTTGCGTCTGTTGCATTTGCTTCGGTTGGTGAAACGAAGCAACAGTGGGTAAACAACTGAAGCAACAGACCTGTTTTGTAGTAGCTTGCCAAAACTGAAACCTGCCCTTCACTTTCGAACCAAGATTCTGGTGAACTCGATCACCTATTCACCATCAATTTTTTATAGCAAGTATCCCTCGCCGAGTACTCCAACTTTCATGTTGGAGACTTTCACCAATTCTCACTCATTTGGAAGGTAAAAATTAAAATGGAGGGAGGAACTTAATTGCAAAGTACGCAAGACCGCAAATGGTGAAGCTTTAACATGGAGGAGGGGTGTACTTATAAGAGCAGGATTTAGCTTGTAGTGTATGCCTCGGGTATTAGTTTATAAAAATTTATTCAATTGTTGTCTCCGATCGTCGTTTAAAAATTCACATGGGCACACATGAACTCCGTTCGGGGTGAATATTGATATGCACTATTGTGACACCCCACGTTCCTTATTGTCACGCACAAAGGGAATGCATTAAGTTTCGTGAAGCATTATACGTAAATAGACACGAAATTATACAAGACAGATATAAATAAGATAGCAGCGAAAATTCAAATTTTTATTTCAAATACAAATCGTACATCGTGGTCCAAAATACCATAAGTCACAAAAACCATTACAACAATATAACTTCTGTCTTTTACCATCAGAGTACATAAATACTTAAAAAAAAACATAATTCCCCAAATAAAAGAGACAAAGCCATAGTAGAGATAAGAAATTGAGCCATACTTCGAAAGCAGCTCCAGCAAGATGATAACTGAGACTTGATTAAGCCTGAGTGTTTCCTCCCTGAGAACCGGGGGGGGGGGGGGGGGAGGGGGGGACGGAAGAAAGAAGAGGAAACCAAAGGGTCAGACATAAAGTCTGGCGAGTCCAGTTACTTTTAGCAAGTAAATAAATAAAAGTAGCATGACAGACATATAAAGTGGATAAGAGATATCACTACATAAAAGGCAGGTGTGACAAGTAGATAGGATAAGGTATATACGCTTTCCTAACGATTACTCTGCAATATTATTAGTATATCCAGAATGAGATGATTCCTTCCACTATAAGGTGGTAGACTTAGGCATACGTCCAAGTGTACCCTAACTACCACCCTAATCGATCGGCTCCCTACTCCATAGATACTCTGTGCCGGCCCCACAGTAGGATGTATCACGTCCTAAAGTGGCAACCCCTCGCTGATATGCACAGCCCCATATCTACAGGTGTCACAGTCGTCTTATCCCCTTCTACCCGGCTTATGCACGCACATGGCCCGGTCGGTTTGCGCCGCCCACAGCGTCCTCCACATTTGAATCTCTTACAATCAATCCAGTAAGCGTGCCCCTTCTCCGATCTAGTACAGAGTACATGTTTTGATACCTACTCCGGGTTACTGGATGAAACGGGTCCTACACAATATGATACAAGCTCTCCCCTTTGTCTTGTATCCCCCACTAGGTTTTCTTTGGCTGTGTGTACCACTAGGTGTCTTTAGTTACATAACCCTATCATTTCTACAAGTTATGCTTACCCAAAAAGGTGTCTTTAATTACATAAATTTATTATTCTCCCCGATCATGTATACCACTTGGTGTCTTTAATTACAATAACCTTATCGGGTTAAGTTTGTGGGCCTATATGTAAATATTACCCACCCCTTCAGATTTGCTTAACTCATCCACTGTCCAACCAATTATACTTCACCCTAACTTTAGTTCACAATCATACAATCCCTATGGATTACATTTGGTTAAGTAGTCCAATTTATTATCATGTCCATTTATGGTTTATAATGGGCTAGACCTCCCACGTTAGGCCTACAACTTGTGGATGATGGATATGCCGATCGGGTCCGGGTAGACTTATTCCACAAGTTGGTCCTAACCTCGTGTCATAGCTCGTCTCGTATTTGCGCACTTAGACCTCCCACATTAGGTTCAACATTAGTGGCTGCTAGATATGGTAGTCGGGCCCGGGCAGACTTCCACGACTAATGCAACCTAACCTCGTATCATAAGTGCAATTACAATTCCTAATTGTAATTATTAGACATTTCATTCTTATCCAATTCCTACCTATGTCTTTATAGGCGATTATGTCCCCACTTCGCCAATTTGAATTATATGTCCAATTCATATAAACATTATTTAAATTATGCCAATTCTAACCCTTTTTCTCCCGTTCCCTAACTAACGCATTCACATATATTTGGCGGCATCTAGGCTAGAAAGTAGCTTAGTCATACACAATCAAAAAGGGAAAAGTGATGGGGATATGACAAAGTTGATTGTTTCGGCATAAACATAAACTAGCATGGTGATAAGGTGGACATATAAGCATAAATCTGATGAACTTGTAGCATTTAATTGATTCTAACATAACTATGATGTCATATTAAGCATAATAAGATCTAAATTAACAATTTAGATGTCCAACTAGTTTAGATCTGATATGATAGGCACAGGTGATAAACTAGATCTGATTAGCAATTTAGATGTCCACATAATTCAGATCCAATAGTTAAAACTAGATCTAACACAAATAAGGTCAAGATCCACATCATAGAATGTTACAATAGATCCAATAAGATAGGGATTTAGATCAATAGTTAAAAATAGATCTAACACAAATAAGGTCAAGATCCACATCATAGAATGCCACAAAGGTTACAATAGATCCAACAAGATAGAGATTTAGATCCAAGTTATACACAATTCAGGATGTCATATGTTCGCAATTTACAATGGATCCAATATAATATAGGCACATGAAAGAATCCAAACTATTGTCAAATCACGTTTACTTTTATATATTTAAATCTAAAATCAATTAGGAACTCACAGAGTTTGGATTAGAAAATAGAGAAAGAATGGATCTTGAATCTCTAACCGATTTGCTTAAGTCGATAGTTGTAGGAGAATAACAGATCCAATTCAGTTCGGACACCGGCAGAGTTCAGCCTCGTTGGATTCTCAATGAATAAAACAGGAGAAATGGACACGTATTTATAGCTGCCAGCCACCCTGAGACCGACTACCACATCTGCCCTACGAGTGTCGATACCCCTATAGGTGGGTCGACCCTAGTGTCGACACCCCTTAAGGGGGTCGACCCCGGTGTCGACACCCCTCTAGGGGGTTGACCCCCTAGAGCGGGAATTTTGCCGCCATACGAAATTTTGAGTTTTGAATGCTTTCTGGATAGGTGCTGACTCATATGTGTGTCATGTGTATATACATATTTTTTCTACGTGTATACAAACTAAAAACCCTCATAACTTCTTCATAGGGTGTCCATTTTACGCAAACCAAATATTTATCTTGACCAGAATTTCAAGACAGACGCAATGGCGTAGTCTGTTTTCCTTAATTCTGAATATTAAATTAGTTATTATTTAATTTATCCTCTTTTAGTGTCATTAAAAAATACGGGGTGTTACATTCTCCCATACTCAAAGGATTTCATCCCCGAAATCTCTAAGTTGAAAAGAATGCCATCCTACCATCCATCATCTATCTACTTATTGATCAATCACTAGCATCCATTGTCCTTAAAGATATATAATTCTTATATGCAAAGGTGTGTGTATACGTCCCAAAACTAATGCGGACATCAGGCGGTCTACTGATTCAGTTGACCTTTTAAATGCAATGTATGTTAGTGCCATGAATCCAATATGTATGCAAATAATCCTATGATAACATGTGAGTTCTATATGTGTTCACACTCATTCGTCCAAATGTAACATCCATATGGTAATACATCTATTTCCATCCATAAAAGAAAAGAAAATGCATACACATCCATATGCAGTATGAGAGTGATTGAGTCGATCTAGTGCCTAATGTGTGTGTATATGCATCCACAGGCAACCACTAGCAAACACTTGCATCCCCTTGCATCCATCAAACATAACATGTCACAAACTCATGTTTACATCCATTGGATTCCTATCTAAAGGTCAAAAATTCTATGGATAGGATATATTCAAATGATAGAAATAAGCACAGATAAAACTTAGGAAAAGGATTTAAGGACATACCCTCGAAAAGAAAAGGGTATGAAGCACGAATCTTGGCTTCGGTCTCCCAAGTCACATCCTCTGGGTTATCTCTCCATTGAACATTTAGCAACTTGATCTGTTTATTGTGTAGCTTCTTAACTTCTGATCCAAGAATACAGGATGGAACTCGCATGACTGTCGCTCCTGTTCCACTTCTACTTCTTTCAATGCACTCGGCTCAACTAATTCTGCGGTGTCATGCAGGCACTTCCATAGATGAGAAACGTGGAAAACATCATGAATGCTGGATAGATTTTCTGGGAGCTTTACTTTAAAGGCCATTTGGTCAATCCTCTCGGTTATGGGAAATGGTCCCACAAACCTTGGTGCCAACTTCCCTATTGATCCGAAGCGAACCACATTCCTCAGAGGTGATACTTTGATAAAAACTAAGTCTCCCACTTCAAATTCGATGCCAGTCCTTCTCTTGTCTACATAGGACTTCTGCCTATCTTGAGTTGTCTTCATCCGCCATCAAATAAGGTAAATCTTTTTGGATGTTTCTCTCACCATATCTGGTCTAAGTAACAGTCTTTCTGTAGATTTCGACCAACAAGTTGGTGATCTACAGGGTCGTTCGTACAATGCTTCTAAGGGTGATATGCCGATGTTGGATTGATAGCTATTGTTATAGGTAAACTCTACTAAAGGAAGGTGCTCTTCCTAAGACCCTTCGAAATCTAGGATACACAGCCTCAAAATATCATCTAGAATTCTGTTTACCCTCTCCGTATGCCCATCGGTCTGAGGATGATAAGCGGTGCTCAAACACAACTGTGTACCTAACGCTTCTTGCAAGCTCCTCCAAAATTCACTGGTGAAGATGGGGTCACGACCGTTTATGATGCTAGAAGGTACTCCATGAAGACGAAATATCTCTCGGACATAGATTAATGCCAACCATGGTGCCGTCCTATTAATCTTAATTGGAATAAAGTGAGCGCTCTTAGTGAGTATATCTACCACAACCCCGGTACTGGTGTTGCCTTTCTTCAATCTAGGCAATCTATCCATAAAATCCATAGAGACGCTCTCCCATTTCCACTGAGGAACCTCCAAAGGATGAAGTAAACCACCGGGTATCTTTTGCTCAACTTTAACTTGCTGGCAAACTATACATTGGGAAATTAATTCGGCCACATCTTTCTTCATCCCAGCCCAAAAGAAAACCCCTTTCGTGTCTCTGTACATCTTATCACCGCCTGGATAAATGGTCATCTTAGAATGGTGGGCATCTTCTAGGACTGCCTTTATCAAGCCTCCAGTTTGAGGAACACAAAGCCTTCTATCTCGTCGCAACCACCCCTTTTCATCAATGGCATATCTACTGAGGTGACTAGAAGTCTCCCCTTTTCTGAGCTTTTCCATGATGTCTAAAATCTGTGGGTCACCTTGTTGCGAAGCTCCTATCTGATCCATAAGAGCTGGTCGTATCTCCAAGGATGCATACAAATCAGGCAAAATCTAGATGGAGGGTTTAAAATCAAAAGTTGAGATGAACTCCAAGTTCTTCCTCTCCATAAACAGAGGACTTAAGGCTATCCTATGCCTACTTAGTGCGTCTGCCACCACATTACCCTTGCCAGGGGTATAAGCAATCTCAAAATCATAAGAAGTTAGGAACTCCGTCCACCGTTTTTGCCTTAAATTGAGATCCTTCTACGAGAACAAATACTTGAGAGACTTATGATCGGTGTATAACTCGAACTTCTCTCTAAGTAAATAATGGCGCCACGTCTTTAGCGCGAATACTATGGAAGCTAGCTCTAGATCATGGCTAGGGTAGTTCTTCTCATGAACTCTTAACTGTCTACCCCATAACACACTACTTTCCCTTCTTGCATCAGAACCACACCAAGCCCTGTACCACATGCATCAGTGTAAACGGTAAACACTTTACTCCCATCGGGCAAGGTCAAGACTGGGGTTGTTGTCAGATCCCTCTTCAGTCGTTGGAAAGCAACATCACAATTTATATCCCATGAAAATGCCAAATTCTTCTTTGTCTGCCTGGTGAGTGGGGCTGATATCTTTGTGAAGTCCTTAATGAACTTCCTATAACACCTGCCAACCCAAGAAAGCTTCTCACTTCTATTGCATTCTTAGGAATCTGCCAATTTTGCACCGCAACTACTTTCACGGGATCCACAACTATCCCTTCTTTGGAGACTACATGCCCTAAGAATCTCACCTCCTTTCTCCAAAAATGGCATCTGAAGAACTTTGCCGTAAGCTGATGGTCACAGAGAGTTTTCAAAACTTATCTCAAATGCTGGGCAATGCACTTCTTCGCTTTTGGAGAAGATTAAAATATCGTCAACAAAGACCACGACAAATTTGTATAGAAACTCCCGAAACACCCTACTCATCAGATCAACAAAATAGGCGGGTGCATTCGTCAACCCAAAAGGCATAACTAGCCATTCAAAGAAACCATCCAGAGTTCTAAAAGCGGTCTTATCTATGTTGTCCTCAGCCAACCTCAACCGATGAAACCCCTTGGCCAAGTCTAACTGGGAAAATACCGAGGCCCCTACAAGCTAGTCAAACAAGTCGTCTATCCTTGGAAGTGGGTTCCTATTCTTCTTTGTGAGTTTATTCAACTCTCTATAGTCAACACACAAACGAAGCGAACCATCCGCCTTAGTTGCGAATACAACTGGGGCACCCCATTCAGATATGCTTCATCTGATAAATCCTTTCTTAAGTAGCTCCCCTACTTGCTTACTAAACTCCCTTCTTTCACCTGGAGCCATATGGCGCACAGATAATACAATTGGCTTTGCATTGTTCACTAGATATATATATGAAAATCGATCTCACGCCTCGGAGGTAAACCCCGTACCTCATCAAAAACGTCGGAATAATCTCAGACTACTGGAACATATTGATATCATCGATAGATGCATCAAGAGACTCTAGGAAACTAAGCATAACAGACCCTTGGGGGTCAAAAGAAATCTCGAGGGCCCTCCCATGACAAGTCAGAAACCTAAAGACCCTCTTTTCGCAATCCAGAATGGCACCATACATGGTAAGTCAATCTATTCCAAGAATCAACCATAGCCCATAAATCCGAGCACGTATGCATCACATTCAAACTCGACGCCTAACACAGATATTTTCAAACCCCAACAAATCATAGATAAATGAGCCGAACCACCAATGGGGTTTGAAACAACTACAGGATCTACTACCATACAAGTAATTAAGTGTAGAGATTCAATCACAGAACTAGATACAATTGAATATGAAGCGCAAGAATCAAAAAGTGTTCTAATTGGATGATTAGATAGAGAAATTAAACCTTCCACATAAATTTTTCTACCTCTATCAGGAGCACTGATCGCGAGAGCATGCACCTGCCCTCCAGAAATTCCTGCCCTTTGACCATGTCCCTGTGATCCCTGTTTCTTCAGGAACTCCCTAGCAAAGTGTCTGACTTTTCCACAATTAAAGCAAGTGTTCTTCCTTCTTTTATAGTCTTTGATCAAGTGACCTTCTTTCCCACAACTGTGACATTTTCTCTTATCCTTGCCCTTGTCATTCTTTCCACCTTTCTTCTGCTGTTGTTGTTGCTGTTGCCCCTTCTTGGGCCACACCTTCTTATTTTTGCGACGCCTCCTCAGCCTTTACTTCCTTCCTTTCTCCCTTGTCTTCCTCATGCATTAGGGCCATATCGACAAGCTTTTCAAAAGTGGCTCCCATTGGAATATGGGACATGGCTAAACCATTAAGGGGTTCATTTAGCCCTTTAGAAAACCGCAACGACTTCTTGTGTGGAGTATCCACCAGTTCTAACCCGAACCTTGCTAGCTGGTTGAATTTATTCACATACTCTTTCCTTGTCAAGTTCCCTTGTTTGAGTGCCAAGAACCTTTCCATCTGCATGCTTTTCTCAACCTGGGAAAGAAATTTCATTTCAAATCTTAGTCTAAAATCTTCCCAAGTTTCCACCGAATGTCCAGCTTGGGTAACTTCCCACTAAAATGAGGCTTCATCTTTCAGTAGCTAGACGGCTAATTGAACCTTCCTTTTATCCTCTACTTCAAATATTACGAACAAGTTCTCGGTCTCCTTGAGCCAATTCCATGCTTATACGAATGTCTCGTTCCCATGGAATGGCTTCCCTCCCATAGCACGGAAGTCTTTGCAGATCTTAGTGAAATTATCTACTCTTGGAGGGGGAGGAGGAGGAATGAATGGTGCAGCTGGGAAAGGAACGTTTCCTTGGCTCTCGGCATGCGCCGTGGCCTCCAGATACCTACGGAAGCATCCGGGTATCGTTACTCCCTCTGCGATATTAGGAATGTTCGGTTCCCTAGACATGCTGAAAAAAGGTAAAGATTTAGACAAAGGACCGAAGGATATTACATATGGCTTCTTGGAAAATGTCTTTCAAAACAGACTTTTCTTTTTGAAAATGCTTTCTTTTAAAACCTTTTCGAAAATAATTTTCAAAAACTTTTATCTATCTGGTAACCTTCAGCTCTGATACCAAGTGTGACACCCCACGTCCGTTAATGTCACTCACAAAGGGAATGCATTACATTTCGTGAAGCGTTATAGGTAAACTGACATAGAATTTTACAAGACAGATAAAAATAGGATAGCAGCGGAAATTCAAATTTTTATTTCAAACAAAAATCATACATCGTGGTCCAAAATACCATAAGTCACAAAAACCATTACAACAATATAACTTCTGTCTTTTACCATTAAAGTACATAAATACTTAAAAAAAAAGATAATTCCCCAAATAAACGAGACAAAGCCATAGTAGAGATAAGAACTTGAGCCATACTTCGAAAGCAGCTCTAGCAAGATGATAACTGAGTCCTGACTAAGCCTGAGTGTTTCCTCCCTGAGAACTTGGGGAGAGGGGAACGGAAGAAAGAAGAGGAAACAAAAGGGCCAGACATAAAGTCTGGCGAGTCCAGTTACTTTTAGCAAGTAAATAAAAGTAGCATGACATGCATATAAAGTGGATAAGAGAGATCACTACATAAAAGGCAAGTGTGACAAGGTAGACAAGATACGATATATACGCTTCCCTAACGATTACTCTACACTATTACTAGTATATCCAGAATGAGATGATCCCTTCCACTATAAGGTGGTAGACTTAGGTATATGTCCAAGTGTACCCTAACTACTACCCTAATCGATGGCTCTCGACTCCGTAGATACTCTTTACCGCCCCCACAGTAGGATGTATCACGTCCTAAATTGGCAGCCCCACAGTACGGAGTACAGGTTTTTATACCTACTCTAGGTTACTGGATGAAACAGGTCCCACACAATATGATACAAGCTCTCCTCTTTGTCTTGTATCCCCCACTAGGTTTTCTTTGGCTATGTATGCCACTAGGTGTCTTTAATTACATAACCCTATCATTTCTACAAGTTATGCTTACCCTAAAAGGTGTCTTTAATTACATAACATTATTATTCTCCCCGGTTATGTATACCACTTAGTGTCTTTAATTACATAACCTTATCAGGTTAAGATTGTGGGCCTATATGTAAATATTACCCACCCACTCAGATTTGCTTAACCCATCCACTGTCCAACCAGTTTTACTTACCCCTAACTTTAGTTCATAATCATACATTCCCTATGGATTACATTTGGTTAAGTAGTCCAATTTATTAACATGTCCATTTATGGTTTATAATGGGCTAGACCTCCCATTTTAGGCCTACAACTTGTGGATGCTGGATATGTCGGTCAGGTCCGGGCAGACTTATTCCACAAGTTAGGACAAACCTTGGGTCATAGCCCATCTCATATTTGTGCACTTAGACCTCTCACATTGGGCTCAACATTAGTGGCTGCTGAATATGTCGGTTGTGTCCGGGCAGACTTCCACCACTAATGCAAGCTAACCTCGTGTCATAAGTGTAATTACAATTCCTAATTGTAATTATTAGACATTTCATTCTTATCCAATTCTTACATATGTCTTTATAGGTGATTATGTACCCACTTCCCCAATTTGAATTATATGTCCAATTCATATAAACATTATTTAAATTATGCCAATTCTAACCCTTTTTCCCCAGTTCCCTAACTAACACATTCACATATATTTAGCGGCATCTAGGCTATAAACTAGCCTAGCCATACACAATCAAAAAGGGAAAAGTGATGGGAATATGACAAAGGTGATCGTTTTGGCATAAACATAAACTAGCATGGTGATAAGGTGGACATATAAGCATAAATCTGATGAATTTGTGGCAGTTAATTGATTCTAACATAACTATGATGCCATAATAAGCATAATAAGGTCTAAATTAACAATTTAGATGTCCAATTGGTTTAGATCTAATATGATAGGCACAAGGTGATAAACTAGATCTGATTAGCAATTTAGATGTCCATATAATTCAGATCTAATAGTTACTACTAGATCTTACACAAATAAGGTCACGATCCACATCATAGAATGTTACAACAGATCCAACAAGATAGGGATTTAGTTCAATAGTTAAAAATGGATCTAATACAAATAAGGTCAAGATCCACATCATAGAATGCCATAAAAGTTACAATAGATCCAACAAGATAGAGATTTAGATCCAAGACATACACAATTTAGGATGTCATGTGTTCGCAATTTACAATGGATCCAATATAATATAGGCACATGTACCAATCCAAACTATTGTCATATCATGTTTGCTTTTATATATTTAAATCTAAAAGCAATTAGGAACTCATAGAGTTTGGATTAGAAAATAGAGAAAGAATGGATCTTGAATCTCTAACTGATTTACTTAGGTTGATAGTTGTAGGAGAATAACGGATCCAATTCAATTCAGACACCGGCAGAGTTTAGCCCCCATGGATTCTCAATGAATAAAACAGGAGAAATGGACACGTATTAATAGCTGCCAGCCACCCTGAAACTGATTGCCACATCAGCCCTAGGGGTGGCGACACCTTTATAGGTGGGTCGACCCTAGTGTCGACACCCCTCTAGGGGGTTGACCCCCTAGAGCAGGAATTTTGTCGCCATACGAAACTTTCTGTATAGGTGCTGATTCATATCTGACTCATATGTGTATCATGTGTATATACATATTTCTTCCACGCGTATACAAACTAAAAACCCTAATAACTTCTTCATACGATGTCCGTTTTACACAAACCAAATGTCTATCTTGACCAAAATTTCGAGACGGACGCAATGTCGCAGTCCTTTTTCCTTAATTCTGAATATTAAATTAGTTATTATTTACTTTATCCTCTTTTAGTGTCATTAAAAAAAAACGGGGTGTTACAACTATGGTCTTCATTACGGTCCTAATGAAACTTATTTCATCAAATTCCGAGTCCATTTGCTCAAAAAGCTTTAGTTCAAGCTCAAATTGTTGATCGGTTGACATCTCAATTACGCATGGCCGTAAAACAACCCCGAATGATGTGAAATTTAGAATCTTACAATAATTTACTATTCCAGATCTAACAAATTTGGTTTCGTCGAAAACAGAGGTAGTTTGCAAAATGGCTACTTTAAAGCTTATGTAATATTATTATAATATTATTTAATTTAAAAACTATTCAATTTAATAATAAATAAATTAATATTATCGTATTTCTCCAAATAGAATGTCATATAGCTCCAGAATTAACGTACTTGGGTTTATATCTCAATATTTCAATTTTCTAGTCAAACATTATTCAATTTAAATGAAGATCCTTTTTATTATATTAAATAAAATGTCATGGTTTATAAACGATTACGTAACAACTTTTTGGAAATTTGATTTGGACGTTACTTACAATCTATATGACGAAATCTCGATTTTTCACAATCGTTAGAAAGATATACTTAAATTAATTCTAACGTTTCTTGTTTCCATGAATTCTAACTTATACTGCATTATGTATATTCATTTAAATTTCAAAACATAATATTACGAACTAACGTGCCACTGCGAACTCGTTTTTAATTATATTATAAATTATACGTTCAAAGTCATTTTAATTCGAGTTTTATAAATTTCAAGCCATTATTACTGTGACGGCCCGCCCCGCACCAACCGACATTTACTCCAAAAGTGCGCTGTACACATGTTCAGTTAGCACGGGACGGTCGTCAAAAGGAAAGGAAGAAGACAAAGAATCAACAAGGAATATGTAGAATGTCTCACAACGCATAGAACAAAATATAATAACAACATACTTGACATAAATAGGTGAGTGAAGTACATTAGCTGGAAACAAACTATCATAGCAGCGGAAAATCCAAATACAGCTTATGTTCCACATCATCATCATTACAACTTTTCAAACTGTCTCTAAAGGTAAAAGCAAGACAAGGGAGGTACACTACTAATTCCCAAGTAGTGACCACCAACGACACACATAGAATATCTTATATATATCATACGTGGAAGCCTCCAGCTCGCCTCCGGATCAGCTACTCGTGCATCACCAGCTAACCTGTCTCAAGTCTGCTCGTTTAGGAGCACCTAGAGTAATAAGAAGAGACATAAAACTCTAGTTCAGACAAAAGTCCGGTGTGAGCAATAAGCAGCTAAACAGAACAATAACAGGTATACTAAACCATACCTGAACCTGGACCTACAACCAAAGAGTTAGCACTATATACTGTACAACGCTCTAAGGTGCCACTGAATAAATGGTGTAAAGATAACGGGGTGGGGGTGTGCATGTCATAGTGATGGCAAACAATCAAGCATAGAAACCATCCTCACATCTCTCACTCAGTGCGTAAAGCATACGATATCCACCACTTCGATCACCCGATACTTTGCTATGATCACTCTGCCCCATGAAGTCACAACGGCTTCATTGCACTGATCCA
Organism: Allium sativum; assembly: GCA_030737875.1. Lineage (NCBI taxonomy): Eukaryota > Viridiplantae > Streptophyta > Magnoliopsida > Asparagales > Amaryllidaceae > Allium > Allium sativum. The sequence continues at coordinate 616,374,336 of CM060918.1, read as the reverse complement.
TAGCCACTAATCCTTTGCTATGTCCACTTTGCCCCATGGAGTCGTACACACCCCACTGCACTGGCTCATAGACTTACTAATCCTTTACTATGTCCACTCTGCCCCATGGAGTCACAATGGCTCCACTGCACTGGCTCATAGTCATACTACGATCACTTTGTCCCTCGAGTCATGATGACTCTACTGCACTGATACGTAGTCCTTCATTCCCTTTCAGTGGTGAATCGAAGTTATGAACGTCGACAACTCCTTAGCAAACGTTCCGCAGCAAAGCCCAATCATGAAGTGAACTCATTGGTTCCCAACTGGATCCTGAGCTCTAACTTCCATTTGGATTACCTTTGCATCTCGGGTTATTGGTCATCACTGGATCCGTTCGGATCCTCAGTCCTTCTTCTCTGTCGGTTCGGATCGGCCTTCTTCCAAGTGCTCCAGGTCGGGTCGTGGCCTCCAAGTCCCTTTGTAGTACATCGGTTTGGTTCGGGTGCCCTCTGGCGGGTCGGGTCGGGTAGATGCATCTTGGTTCGGTTCGGACCCATGCCCTGATTCGGTTCGGCTCGGTAGCTCTCCTCCTTTAGATGTTGGCCCCTTCGGTTGTGATGCTCCGATCCGATCCCAATTTAACCATAATGGCCATCCTTTTTGCCAAACTTTCTCTTATCCAAGCCTCGGTTTGGTTCGGAGATCCCTTGCCCAGCCCATTATCCGGTCCGAGCCCATCCATCCGATCCGATCCGAAAACCTGCAACGTCTTCCTCCAATTTTTCCAGCGAGTGTTTTACGCCATTCGGTGGCGTTTTCGACCATTCTAACTATTCTAATCAATCACAAGGCATACCATACAGTCATAGCAACAAGTAGAAGTGACCTCAAACACCAAAACATCAATATGATAGGTTAAAATGGATCAAACATAGCCAAAACCTCATATTTTCCCTTAAGCATGTTTAAGAAAAATTAGTGACATGATTAGTAAAACTTAACCAAATCAAACCCAATTTCTAACAGAGGTCTAAAACATTATTTAGGAATTTATAAATATTTTTCCAGAATTTATTAGTGTATAAATTCGCTAATCAACACTAATTACCCTTAATTAACCATAATTAGTGAGGAACTATGCAAATCACTCACCTTAGCCACAAATAAACCTTAGATCTGAAATAAATCTCTGATATGGCGCGAATACCAATGCTAAATAGCAGCTCTAATCTTGATTTGGTGAAGATCTCCCTTAATTTGATGTTGCTAAGCTTAATCCTTGATTAGAAAGTGATTTGGAGGTGATTTAGAGGTTGGAGGCCATTTTTAGGGTTTCTAAGAGGTAAGTGGTGGCTAGAAAACTGAAATGGAATGAAAACCTAACTCTTTTCAGCCTCCCCATAACCCTATTCCCGAAATGGGTTATGGGCTCACTCACTAATCACCCTATGTTGGCCCGGTTAAGCAGTTTTTCACCTTCCAAACCTTATTTCATCCATTTCTCCCAAACGGTAAGTCCGTTTTCTACATATGACCACTCTACGGAAAGACAAACCATCATCCGAAGACATTGGAAGTGGTTTCAGGACAAAACTCCTTTCCAATCAAAAGTTATGGCCGAAACAAGATCAGCTAGCGGCAAAATGGTCATTTAAAAATCGGCAAAAATCATGAACATGGGAAATGACCCCAATGGTCGTATCCCAAAGCCACATGACCATACAACTTCATATAGGAAAGAAATTCAGAATCACAAGTCAAAATAACTCTGATAGCTACCCAGAGCAATTTAACGAGTAGTTCTTCCTCTCATGAAGATCAAACAGTCTTCAATGTTTCATCTCGATCATCTTCTAATGTAATAACCCGAAAATGCGAGCCAATTTAAAAATTTTATTTCGGCAATTTTAGCAAATTTTGAATATTTAAAATGATTTATTTTAAATAATATCGACGAGAAATTTATTTTGAATAGAATTAGAACGTATATATTTATATACGTCGTCGTTAGAATATAAATAATTATTTATAATTATAAAAGGAATTGAAAATGGCGCGGTAGTTCGATAATTCGATTTCAAATTTCAATTGAACATACCGGGTGCAAAATAAACCGGATTTTAGCAAAACCAAAAATATGAGAATCTATTTGAGAATATCTTTCCAACGAATCCGAAAAATCGAAATTTCATAGCGGGGATCAAAAGTTATGTCCAGTTGAAAATTCAGAATAGTCGCTATGGAATTCTGTCCCTTAAAAATAGTCGTTTTGCAAACGACCTCGGTTTTCGATGAAACCACTTTTGTTGGATCCAGGATGTCAAGTTTTTGCTAGATTCCAAAATTCTTAATTTTTCGAATCAATATGTGAGCGTGGCAAGGGAAAACACGTTTGACCAGTTTCAGTTGATTTTAATCGACTGGAAAATGGCCATTTTTCTAACGGTCTCAGAATTCGACGAAATTAGTTTTGTTAGGACCGTATTATCAATATGAAGCTAGAAAATATTTTTCGGGAATTTTTCTAGTTAGTATGTAGCCCCGGTAAAATAAAATGCGCGTTCAAATTCAATTTATAGAGTTATATTTTGATTTTGATGAAAATTGATCGAAACGATTGAATCATCTTACGATACATATCCCATTGTGTTCGGAATGGGGGTAATTAGCTATGGACGATAGGCAGTGGGTCTCGTTTCGAGGTCGAAAATAAAATTTGCTTTTTAGAAAATTTAATAATAAAATATATATTATATAACCTCACCTACCCTCCTCTCTCTCTTCATTTTAAATCGAAAAAAAACCTACAGCTAAACCGCGTCGCCTCCCCTCCGCTGCCACCGCCGTCGCCCCCTCTTCCTCATCCTCTCTCCTCCTTCCACGCTCCCCTACCCCCAAACCCCAAATTGACAGCGCCCCCCCTTCGATTGCTCCACCGCCGCGGCCACCAGGGGCGGCGCACCTCTGGCGCCGCCACCCAAGATCCCCCTCCCTCATCTCCTCCAGCCTCGCCCCCCCTCCTCTGAAATCCGCGCCCAAACCCCCTCTTCCACCTAAAACCCGCCGCCCTCAGCCATTTGGCCACCACCACCTACCACCACCGCTCTTGCTCCTCCGCCTCTTCTTCTCCTCCTCCTCCTGAAACCGACGTGAAGCCCCTCCACCCTCAAAGATGCGTTTTTTCCAATAAAAATGTGAGTTTTTGTATTTATTTTTATTTATTTATGCGTATAAAAATAGGATCTATATATATGATAGCATGTTGATGATAAAGTTTTGATTTTTAATATAGGAAAAATACGATTTTTATAATATATAGATAGTAAAGATTTAATTTTTATATATGTACGATAATAAAAATATGATTTTTATCATATGTGAAGTATAAAAATAGATTTTTTTTATCTATATAGTAGTAGTATAAAAATAGAATTTTTATCTATATAGTAGCGGTGCAAAAATAGAATTTTTATCTATATAGTAGCGGTGTAAAAATAGAATTTTTATCTATATAATAGCGGTGTAAAAATAGAATTTTTATCCATATAGCGTGGATATAAAAATGTGATTTTTATATATGTAGTGGCTACGGGCAACGAAAGTGATGAAAGGCGGGCACGGCGAAGATTTCTACATATGAAGAGTCGTGGCGCTTGGTTTAGCTAGTTGGTGAGAACTTCTCACTTTAAATTTTCTTTTCTAGTTTAAATTATATACTAGGATGCAGACGGTGCTTAGTAGAACCCGACACCCGTCGTCCACAGACCATGGATGGCTTGTATGTTTGATTGTTTGTTGTGGTGAAAATTGATTGTGTGATGTGAAATAAAATAAAATATTTATATAGTTAAAAATATTTTATCGTTAAAAATATAATTTTTAACGGGTATGTGAATAAATAAAAATATGTGTTTGTTGATTTGAAACCCCACACGGGTATTGGGATAAAATACGGCATACACTAATCCCAATAATTATATGTATGTCGATCGATTGATTAACAGGCTGTCATAAGCGTTAATTATTTATATTTAATGCTTATGCAGTTGTGTGGTGCACTTTGGATGATGGTTGATTATTAGTCATTGCTATTATATACATGTGTTGGGTGGAATCCATATAATTAACATTATATGGTAATTGATTGGGCCTCATTCCAATTTGGAAAATAAAGAATATTAGAATATAAAAATAGTCATGTGTTGACGATGCTCATGTGTTGAGAATATTCATGTGTTGAAACTATTCATGTGTTGAGTAAAATATTTTAATAATAAAATTTACATCTTTATCATATTTAAGATTAGAAACTACTTTACGGTTGGAGCCTGATTAAAAATCAAACGATAGATACCATAATTTTATAAAATATATTACATAACAAAAATAGTCATGTGTTGACAGTACTCATGTGTTGAGATTAGTCATGTGTTGAAAGAAATATAGATTCATGTGTTGAATAGAATAAATATTCATTTGTTGAATAGAATAACGAATTTACTGAAATATATAAAGCCGTGTTGATTAGAGTTGCGCAATTTTGACGTGAATGATATTTATATCGATTATATTCGTTTTTATAATGAATATAGAAAAGGTAGTGATTTCAAAATATAACGTTTTGAAAATATTATCATTTATATGGTAATGATATGAAATATTTAATTTTGATTTGAAATTGAATATAGAGTTGAAATGGTTTTGAAAACGAATTTAAAACGATTTATAAAATACATTTTAAAAAAGGAAATCGACGAAATATATATTATATATATTATATATATAATGGCCTTAAAAAAACGCGCCGCACCGCGGCAGTTCGTGAATTTCGACCATTGACTTCGAATTGACATTACGGGAGATCCGTCCGTCGGATTCTCCTAAAACCAGAACCGTTGGGTTCGTATCGAAAAGAGCTTTCCAATGAATATTAGAAATTTGAAATCTAACTATTGGATTTGGAATTATGTCCAAATCAAATTTGGAAAAGGTTGCTGTAAATGCAGTTCAATGGCCGTTGATGAAAATCGACTGTACGGGCCTTTATAAAATTATTAAAAATATCAATAATTAGTGTAAAATCATAATATATGAATTGGAAAGAAATGGGATGAAAAACTCCATATTTGAAAAGATAAAAATATATTTTTATCGAAATGAACTAGTTTTGAACTAGAATTAAAATCAATTTATTTTTGAAATAAATAAATTGAATTTTGAATTGGTTTTTAAAATAACCAGAATTTCCAATATATATAAAGTGGAAGTGGATTTGAATCGAAATTGTCTTTGGAATATTTCGATGTTGGATTCCGTGATTATACAGATATTGTTATAGGAATTTGAAAGATATATTTATATCGTTATTTCCAATACGATATTTGTTAGTCGTAGAATTTGATATTGAATATAAGCCGATATATTTTCTATTCAGAGCCTTGTATTTAATATCAAATGTGATTTGGGTTTGTCGTGAATGGTGTCTTCATTAACACTGTTCTTAAGCCCAGTTGAGAAAAGGATTTAATCTTTCTATTTAGATTTAATGAAGTGTACCAATAAAATAATATTAATTGGAGTTGAATTTAAATTGGTTCTTGGGTTTATCGTGAGTGGTGCTTTGAATAACACCTGTTCTTTAACCCGATTAACAATAGAAAGTGATTTTGGGTTTATCGTGAATCGCGTTTTAGATGACATTGGTTCTTTAACCCAGTTAAAGTCAGGGTGTTGATTTTTGGGAAGATTAAAACTAAGTGGAGTTTTAATGAATCTTTAAATAGTTTGAAATGTGGATTATGAAAAGTGATCGAGCATGGAGTATCACCAGTTTTGCTCTAGAGCGATAGTTAAATCTTTAATTAGATTTGAACGTGAAATGGTAATTAATTTTTCCGATAACACCGTGGTGTTAGATATGGAGTATTACCAGTTTTGCTCCATGGGATGAATAGGTTGGGATTGGGAAATAAAATAAATAATTACTTCGGTGTGGTTCGCTAATCCCGACTAGTTTTGGAAAACCATAATATGGTTTGAAATGATACCCAAAGGAAGATTAAAGAATAAATTTAGAAGAATTTATCTTTGATAAAATTAATGGGAACCCTTCCCTAAGAATGTGAATTTTTGAATAAAAGAATATTCTGAATTGGAATGAGGCGTATGTTGTGTTTTTGTAACACGTGTTTATTATATACGCGGGTTATTCAGAAAGGCCGGGTTTATACCCATTCTGAATAGCCGATTCGACGACATGTCGAAGATGAAGATGGTGGTTGAAGACCGGAAGTCTTCACCTCGTTTGGGTGATTACTGATGATCTTGATTGGGCTGTACACCCAAGAGGAGGGAATCAGTTGGTAATCGTCCAGACATACTTGGAGATCGATGGATATGCGTGGAAAGTGCCTCCGGTTTCGTTTAGACCCAGAACGAACTTGTAAATGGACTATGTGTCTGACATTGGATTTTATTCTGTGTTGATTGAGAATTTATTCTCTTGCTTAATGCCCTTCTTTGAGACGTACGAGCTCAGAGGTTGTATATCGATGGACATCAGTCGCATGGAGTGAATTGCCTGTGTGGCACGCCTAAGTAGCAAATGATCAAGGCTTCTGTTGAAAAGCAAAGTCTTGTGGTTGATGATCAAAGCACAGCCTGTGTGGCGCAGCTTTGTGTATAGCGTGAATTCGCGAGGCTCACACCTCGGTATGAGTCAAAAACGGGATACGGACCGTTGGGAGAACACGACGTTTCTTTCTAGCTAGTGGTGTGTCAGTGCTTGAACTGGCTGACATTTATATATACTTTTCACCTGTGTGGTTGTTGGAATGTGAGGCGCCTCGGATATAGGTCTATTAGGACCGAGAAACGTGTGTTCAAGAATAACTAATCCTCAAAAGTAAGAGAGGGCCGGCCCAACCGATTCCAAGGATCATAGTGGGGTCCTGAGACATTTGCTAGAGTCTCTCGAACGGTGAGGAGCTTGCCCTTTGGCCGACTCATGACGGAAATCCAATTACCAATACATGATATTGCGGTTTTATTTGTAGAGCCTAGTATGGCGACATGATAGATGGTACTCATGCCGCCTATGATTGATATTTATGATTTGGATTGTTTTGACACTATACACTTATAATAGTATCAAATGATTTGTTTTAAACGTACCAAGCATGTTTGGCTATTATAAGGGAAAACCCTATCATCCGGCTTGCGTTGCATTGTGTGATGGGACCTGGGTCTTATAATAGCTTCATTTTTAGAAAAAGCATTGCGTTGTTTATTCTATGCACTGGTGTTCTTGGGAGGAAACCCGTTCCGTGTTATACGGCGTGGTCCCTTGAATTACTCTCTTTTAAAGTAAAGTTTTAAATAACTATTTTAGTTCTCACACCAGTCACATGACTGACCTGGAGTTTATTGTTTTATCCTAAACTCTGGGTGCCCTTATTTTGACACGGGCAGCTAGTAGTTTTGGTTTTGCAGATTTATATTCACAGGATCCTGATTTACAACTGGGACGATGCTCGGAAAGCTCTGTATCCGTGTATCACTTTCAGTTGTGTTTTGTATTGTTTTTCCGCTGCTATGTAATTTATTGTAATCTATGGTATTTGTCGAATGTATATTTATTCATACTCTGTATATTCTTATATTCTGATGGAATTGTTGTAATGAACAATGAAATGTTCTTCTGTTTGCGTTCCTATGTGTGTTGATTCTCAAGGCAATCTGGGCTTTCCTTACCGGGGAAGTTCGGGTCGCTACATCTAATATCTTTAATGTTTACGTATTTGCTGGTTAGAATGGTTTTCGAGTATAATTTCAATCCCGGTCTTTCCGTAACAACAATCGATAAAAGGCCAGATTTTGATAGTCGGTTATTTAACTATCAAAATATACAACCATGCATCCATAAAATGTAAATAAACTCACTAGTTTAGTACATAGCATCATTTGGCCCTTTTTATTAACCGTTTATTAATTTCAACTTCAAAATCTTTCAATGATTCGAAAAACTCGGTCTTATAAATTTGGATCTTATTATAAGAATATCCTCAAAACAATCTCATCTTTTTAATATTGAGAACAATATCTCAAAACTATATAAGATATTTCCTTGTAAATATAATTTATATTTGCTAAATCAATATCTACTATCTAAAACTGGGAACAAAGTCCCTTTTTTTATAACATACTAATCAGTTTAATTCAACTTAATATTTTTTAACCCACTATGTATTTCAAGAATCTATCATTGCCAAATATATTTCCAAAATCTTGCAAAATGCCCCAATATTTCTCTTAGGGGAATAAAAACTAATTTCAACATCTTCTACAATTACGAACTAATAGCATCCCTTGATAATAGCGAAGCTGTTCAAGTTAGGGTATTCTAATTACCTCTCAGACCTTGATCGACGACGTTCTTATCCTAAGATGAATAAAAGTTCGGAATTCTGAAACTCGTATAAACCTTGAAATCCAAAATATCAATTTATTCAAAATATACCATTGCTTCATTTGATAATATCAACTTATAATTACTCTTTTTAACTAACCCGTTTATAACGCTTATAAAATAAAAGCTTTTTATTTAATATCACTTTTAATGATTTGTTTATAAGTTGGGTTTAATTGAAAAGTCCATTTACAGAATCTTTCCTTTTATCCATTCATACAAAGGTCTCCTACTTGATCATTCTTCCAAACGATTTCAATGAAAAAGAATTTCATTTTAATTATTATTAAAATAATAATTAACTACGATATTAATCAAAGTGAAAGTAATTTACGTCGTTATTTATCAATGTAGAAGTCGTTAACTTATTCATCAAATGAAAATCAATCAGTTAATTCTTTTAAAGATTTCTTAGAATAATCAATAACTTGATATACATCATTGAACATTTTTAATTAAAAGTTTTATTTATTTTTAAATAAAAAATCATATTCCAAAACCGTATATGAATATAACTTTGAAAACGTTCAGAATTGATTTAATATCATCTCCAAATCTTATTTCTTTGTTAACGGTACTAAAGAGGCAAATGTCTACTATAGTACCAAACCCGTGAAATATTAATCAATTCCACATTCTGTTAGGGAATGCGGAATGGATCGTTAAGGCAAAGCAAACACTAGAAGGGGGTGAATAGTGTTTGTAAGAATTTAAACAAAATCTAAAACTATTGTGAATTACGGGATGAATCAAACACCACAAACACAATCACAGACACAGACTCAAACACAAATGCAAAATAAACAGAAATAAAGATGCAGAAAACGAAAGAACACACCAGATTTTATACTGGTTCAGATTTCTCATACGTCCAGTCCTGCACAACGCTGGATTGCGAAGAGTTTTATTACTATTTCCAATAGTCAAGTACAACCTCCTTGATTTCACAGCTCAAAAAGGAGACACCGATTCCTACTTCCTTGATTTAATGGCTCAACAAAGACACACTGACTCCTATTTTCTTGATTTCACAGCTACAAGGACACACCGATTCCTCTTTGACTTAACACAAACAATGTTTATTCAACCCAAGCAATTACAGACAGCCCTATAACTCTTCAGTAACACTTGATTCAGAGAGTAGAGAGTGTAGAGAGAAGAAATTTGATCAAAACAGAATTGAATTCGGTAGAGTATAAGTGTAGAAATCATAAAAATGATTAAGAATAATGGTGTAGAGAAAGAGGATGAAGTTAGGGAAGAAGAGATGATTAAATTTAACCCCTTTTTATAGAGTATGAAAGGTTGCAACAGTCCTGAATCGTTTCAAATAGTGAAAAGACACTTCCTTTCAAAATTGAAAAAAGTGACAGTTATATGTCGACATTGAGTTTTTGTTATGTCAACATACTCCTTTGAAAATTTAAATTTTGAAATATTTTTCAAATTTTTTTGATATAAATTTAATTCTGGAAATTCTTGAATTAAAATATAATGATATAAATTAATATTATAAACTAGAAAAATATATGAAAACGTAAATTTAAATCATATAAATATATTTTTAATTTTATATGGTTTTAAACTATATAAATATATAGTATAAGAATATAAAGTATAAATATAAAAGTTAATTTTGAAAAAGAAGAAGAATATAAATAGAAATAGGAACAAATAGAAAAATAGAGAGGATGGAGGATAGAACTGAAAATCATAATTTGAAAGTTAGAATTTGAATTTGAACCTGGAGTGCTATTTAGTGTCTTACAAAATCCAGACTCTATAACTATATTAGTCTTGAACTCTTGAAATCTTGATTACTCATAAGTCTTGAAATTTCTCTGATCTTTGAATCTCTATTATCTTTTTAACTGTACAGTCTTCAGTAATATTCCTACATATATATATATATATATATATATATATATATATATATATATTCTATACAAAAAGTGTTAGTATATATTTTATAATCAATAATAATTGAAATAAGGTTGTTGTAATCAAAATTCCATTCTCCAAAATATCCCACTTTTTGATGATGACAACCTTAGTTTATAAAATATCATACATGTATATACCTGTTTGATGATGTTCCTTCTATACTCCCCCTGCCTATAAGATTCCTATAAACTATGCTTATATTTTATAATTTCTCCCCCTTTGGCATTATCAAAAAGAAATCCTAAAGATACTCCTCCTAAATTGTATATTTCTCTGAATAGAACATAAGTAACTATCCTAAAAAAACACCCCTTAATCTATTAACTATTTCTAAGTAGAATACTCCCTTAATCTATTGAAACTTATAATAATAATGATTAAATACAAACCAATCCAAGCATCATTATTACGTATGTTTGTCTGATATATATAACACACGCACACACACATACAAAAAAAAATTCAAACCAAATCAAATCACACCATATGTCTTAATATATACAAGTTTTAAACAATAGAATCCAAATCACACCACACTATATGTTTTTAAAATACTTAAACAAATCAATCGAATCATACCAAATAACTAAATGTTTCTTAGTACTTCAACCCAACCATCTTCTCCAAGGTTAGGATTCTTCTTAATTACTTCCCAATCTTCATCTTCTTTGGTTGGTGGAGCCTTTGCGAGATTATTCTCTTCATCTCTGAAAAGAGAAGAAATTAGCCAACGCATTGCATCAAAATGCTTCTCTTGTTGTTCAAACATCTTTATTTGACTTAGTTCGAGATGGCGCTGATTTCATAGAATGACAGAGATAATACTTTTGAAAGATCCGAGAGTTTCTTCTAGATTTTCACTAAGATATGAATAGGATTTGCCATGGATTTGATAAGAAATGATTAACGAAGAAGGAGTAATGGAATAATGAATTTTTTCTGAAGGAAATATACTTAAATAGGGTTTGGAATTCATTGGATATTTACATGAGCAGTTATTTTAATTTTAAATTTTGAAAGAATTTGAAAATATGTTAGTTATATGTCGACATACTCTTTTTGTCATGTCGACATACTATAGTGAATTTTGGAATTTTTTGAATTTTTGAATTCTTTTGACTCTTGTAATATTATAATTTGTTTTATAGTTTTTCAAGAAACATAAAGATGATTTTATCAAAAATAGAACTCCACTCATTACTTAATAGAAAGTAAATACATCCAACTAAACAAGACACACTTTAAATGCGAGTTTCGAAAGCAAATACAAGGAAATATATAAAGATAGATTAAACTAGATGGCCTAGTTTTCAGTTGATGATGAGGAAGATGAAATTCCAAGTTTTCTTTCTATCTTGACCATGAATTTGGATATTTTGGAAAGCCTCTCGTTAACTTCTTTTGATTATTGACGATTTTCACTTGATTTTGAACAATAATGTCTTTGTAGATAACCTTTGAGGTTGGATACTCAATGCTTTCCATAGAAGTCTCTTCTTCTTCGACTTCCATTGGGTCTTGTTCTTGTTGCAATCGAGCTTGTTTGGCCTCAAATGTCTCATAAGGTATGAAAGTGAGAGGAATTTGCATGAGATGAATGTTTGATGCGTCAAACACTTTCCTAGGGACAAATTATTCTCCATGAAGATCAACATTAAAGTGCTCGAAAATACGAATGAGATAAACACCATAGTAGAGAGTGTTTTCTCTTGAAGATAAATTTATGGGCTTAATTTCATTTAGAATCATTTCGGCCCAATTGATAAGATATCCACCCTTAATAGCAAAGAGAGCTTTTTGGACATTAAGTGTAGGATTGTTGAAATTTCCAGAACGAGGAGTGATGGTGTGTTGAAGGAGAAGGTTGACAATTCTTATTTTTGGACATAACAAACGATTTTTGAAATCCATTGGAGCACCATCTTCGAAGATACCATGAAAGGTCTCCATATCAGTTTCTTCGATAACAAAAGTTGAAAAATCCGAGCCCACGCTTTTATAATTTAAAAATTTTCCTAAAAGTTCGACATCAAGAATAATTTGAGTTCCCTTGACACTACCCCAAATTTGGTTTTCATTGCCTTCGTAAAATTCGCGACTGAGATTTGCATAGAATATCTTCACGAGTTTGGGATAACATACTTCGTCATTATCGCGAGAGTCAATTAGACTCCAGACTTCGTTGTGTTTGAAAAGAGAGATGAAATCATAAGATTGAAAATCGCTAAAGACGGTGAAATCTCCCGTGTTGACTTTAGCATTTGCTAAATAGTTACCATAGGTTTTGATGCCCTCTTTGTCATTTTAAAGATAACTTTTAGTGGTTTTGGTTATCTTCAATTTTCGAGATGAACTTGAGGAAGCCATTGAAATGATAATTTTGAAGAGGATAGATACGAAGAATATAGTTTTGAGTTATGAATGAAAGGTAGAAAGGATAAATATATATAGAAATTGAATAGATATGAATTGAATAGGCACAACTTTTCAGATTGAAAGGACACCTTTTCAGACCTTGGGATTTGGTGAAAAGATTGGAGGGAAGTTTGAAAGTTTAAACTTTTGAAATTCAAAATTTAAATTTCAAAACAGGTTAGATATGCCGACATGTATTTTTCTGTATGTCGACATACTAGGCTTATTTCAAAAAGGAAATTGGAATTTTAAGTATTTGAAAAATATTATTGATCTATATTTCAAGTTTAACGATTTTCTGAAATAATTCTAATCCTAATAAACACTCAAACAATTTTATTTTTTTAATTTATTGGTTATTTAATATTATATTATTATTTTGAATTTTAAAATTCAAATTTCAAATTTAAAAATAATTATTATTTTTTAAAGTTTTAAATTCAAACCAAAACAAACAAACAAAATAACCATTCAACCAAATAAAATTAAAATTTAATTAATGCATACCCAGTTTTTTATCCTTTTCTTCATGATCTTATGAACTCTAAATTGCTGTAAAGCATATATTTTTATTTCTGGTTTCTGGTTCTTCATCACTTGATGACGAATGTGAATCATCTATTGTTGCCGCATATGCTTTCTTCCTTTTTCTTGATGAATCTGTGTTGTCCGTTTGTTGAGTAGATTTGTCTGGATATGGACACATTTTCTTTACATGACCTGGTTTGTTGCAGTTAAAACATCGCCCATCATTTAATTTTGAATTTGTTTGATTATAACCCTTCCTTCTATATTTTAGAAATCTTCTAAAATGATTTGTTATGAGTGTTGTTTCTTCATCATCTTCACCACTCAAGTTAGAATTATTTGTTGTTGCTTTCAGTGCAATAGATTTTTTTCTTCAGTTGATCTATTTTCTTTTCTTTTCTGTAATTGAACTTCATATGACATCAAATTTCCAATTAACTCTTCAATCTTCATTTCATTGACATCATTAGCTTCTTCTATAGCCAATGTCTTCTGATCTCATTCTTGAGTTAATGAATTTAATATTTTTCTGACTTGATCTGCTTCTGAATAAGTTTTTCCAAGTGCTGTTGGTGAATGCACTATCTCTTGAAATATGCAATACATATCTAAAATAAACTCATTCTCGTTCATTTTGAATAATTCAAACTGATTAACTAGCATGCCTATCTTAGTATGTTTAACTTTACTAGTTCCTTCATGAGTAACCTGTAAAGTTTCCCAGAATTCATTAGCAGTCTTACATACTGATACTCTATTAAACTCATTCTTATCTAATGAACAAAGTAACATATTCATGGCTTTAGAATCGCCCTGTGCAGCAGGCTTTTGTTCATTTATCCGTTGTGCAAATGCAGTTGTGGGTTCAACATATTCATTTTGTGTACTATTCCATGTGTCTAACCCTACAAACTATAAATAAATTTTCATTCTAGATGCCCAATATGAATAATTACTACCATTAAACAATGGTGGTCTAACAGTGGATTGACCCTCTATAAAAGAACTATTATTGCTACCAGTGTGGGTTGCCATTATCACTATTTTCAAAAATCAGATTATGAACTTTTTGAAAAACCTTGCTCTGATACCAATTGTTAGGGAATGCGGAATGGATCGTTGAGGCAAAGCAAACACTAGAGGGGGCTGAATAGTGTTTGAAAAAATTTAAACAAAATCTAAAACTAATGTGAATTACGGGATGAATCAAACACCACAAACACAATCATAGGCACAAATTCAAACACAAATGCAAAATAAACAGAAATAAAGATGCAGAAAAGGAAAGAACACACCAGATTTTATACTGGTTCGGATTGCTCTAACATCCAGTCCTGAACAATGCTGGATTGCGCAGACTTTTATTACTATTTACAATAGTCAAGTGCAACCTTCTTGATTTCACGGCTCAACAAGGAGACACTGATTCCTACTTCCTTGATTTCACTACTCAACAAGGACACACCGACTCCTATTTCATTGATTTCACGGCTACAAGGACACACTGATCCATCTTTGACTTAACACAAACAAGGTTTATTCAACCCAAGAAATTACAAACAGCCCTATAACTCTTCAATAGCACTTAACTCAGAGAGTAGAGAGTGTAGAGAGAAGAAATTTGAACAAAACGGAATTGAATTCGACAGAGTATACATGTAAAAATCATAAAAATGATTAAGAATAATGCTGTAGAGAAAGACGATGAAGTTAGAGAAGAAGATATGATTCAAAATTCGGTTTTAACCCCTTTTTATAGAGTGGAAAGGTTGCAAATCGTTTCAAATAGTGAAAAGACACTTTCTTTCAAAATTGAAAAAAGTGACAGTTATACGTCGACTTGGAGTTTTTGTTATGTCGAAATACTCCTTTGAAAATTTAAATTTTGAAATATTTTTTTAGATATTTTTGATATAAATACAATTCTGTAAATTCTTGAATTAAAATATAATGATATAAATTAATATTATAAACTATAAAAATATATGAAAACATAATTTTAAATCATATAAACATATTTATAATTTTATAAGGTTTTAAACAATATAAATATAAACTATAAGAATATATGGTATAAATATAAAAGTTAAGTTTGAAAAACAAAGAAGAATAAAAATAGAAATAGAAACAAATAGAAAAATAGAGAGGATTGAGGATAGAATTGAAAATCAGAATTTGAAATTTAGAATTTGAATTTGAACCTGGAGTGCTATTTAGAGTCTTAGAAAATCTAGACTCTATAACTATATTAATCTTGAACTCTTCTTGATTACTCATGAGCCTTGAAATTTCTCTGATCTTTGAATCTCTATCATCTTTATAACTGTACAGTCTTCAGTAATATTCATGCATTATATATATATATATATATATATGTGTGTGTGTGTGTGTGTGTGTGTGTATGTGTGTGTGTAAATATATTTATATATATACAAAAAGTGTTAGTATATATTTTATAATCGATAATAATTGAAATAAGGTTGTTGTCCTCAAAACTCCATTCTCCAACACATCCCAAAACAAGATATATTTATCACGATAAAACAATAAACAATTTAACTAATAAAAATCAACGATCAATTTCTAAAATCTAATCAAGCATCCAATTGTTTATTTAATACGTTTGTATTTTTATAAATATAACCAACAAGGTTAGTTACCTCAACTGAAAATAAAATCATTAAAATAACCTTGTAATTCGATTAAATTAAATAAACGTTTAATTTAATCTATGAATAATTAAAATATTCAGCATCCAAGCAATCTGTCACCAAACCATCAATCATTAGCAAACATTGCACACAAAATAAAAACTCAGCTTATGAAAAATATAAGCGGGATAAAATGAATGAGTAGAACTCACCTTTCGTTGGAAACAGTCTATTTTACAGGCTTCCAACTGCGTTCAACTCTAACCAAAATGGCTTCAAACTATCGTACACGCCGATACGGGTCCAACATTTTTGGTCTTGTCGACTTCTGACAACATACAAGCGTGTTATAAAATTTATACGCATTGGTTTAAATTTAATTAACCAGTCTTAAATAAATTTCTTTAACTAACTGACTCTTCAACTTTTAAAATTTAAGGGCCCGTTCTTTTTTCCTTAACACATTTATAAATGGAATCTTTACTAGGCCGTCCAAACTTCTTATTCCACATGTTTAACCAATATGTCCGATTCTTTTCTTTCACGTTATAATAATTTCACAACTAATCTCTCTTTTCGTTTATGCTAACTATGATAAGGCATCACATAAAATCTATTAGGCTGTTTAAACTGAAATGGGCATGCTCGAAATACATTCCCAGGACATGTTGTTATTGGTTTAAGGAATTGGGCAAAATATATTTAGGCATATATAAACATCCCGGGTCACATTAAGTATTACTTATGTGTTATAACACATATTATTAATTTAAATCCTAACTCATATTATACAAAACTTCGTTCCTCACCTACCACTTTCCAAGTTCGAATGCTTCTACATTCAGCCACGTATTTTTCCACCAGGTCCTCTCTTCATGCACGTCTCCAACCTTGCTCCTTTTATTCTTTCTATGCACGCATTATTTTTCTTTTCGAAATGGCCTAAAGGCCCGTCCACTATACCAGCCCTGTTTCACAAAATCCTTCTTCCCTTCTAACAGTTTTCTTCCCCGATGGATAACCCGCTGCCATTTTCTTCTTGCTTTAACAACCTACCTCCTGAAACGTTAACTCTCTCATGTTTAGTTTCCTCTCATGTGAAAAAGTACCATCCCCGCATGTATACTTCCCACCTTGCAGTCCTTCTTCCAGCATAATACAAGTCTGCTACAACTCCTCCCTTGTATTCTTCCTCTCCAACGTAGTAGGTTGCTGCAACAACTCCCATGTGAAAACAACCCATGCCATGTTTATGGATACACGATAGTCCCTCTTCCCCCTATTTCTATGCATACTTCCTCAATACTGAACCCATGTTCCAATAAAATCAGCACCACCGATAACCGAACCCAATCGACGCACCAGGCCGACTCCACCGTACTTCGACCAACCCACCTCCTTACTACTGCCAGTGTTGATGACATAGCTCCAGCCTTTCCTTGCTTGTGTCTCCTCCAGTCGGTGGTCGTCGGGCTATGGTGAAAATGCGTTACGACAAACCTTTTCTAGTGGAGCGGTCTGAGAGAGCGAGCTCATGAAAACATATATGTTTGTTCTATTGAAAGGAGGAGAGAATGGCTCAGAATGGAAGAAGTAATTTCGTTTTCCATGGATTGCGAAGGCGAAAAAAGAATAGTTTTGAATGGTAGCGCTCCTTTTCATTTGCAGAAGAAAATAAAATAGGGCATCCATATATATGGGTGAAGGAGTGTTCGAATGAGAATGATATCTATCACGAAGTTACAACTTAGGAGTTTAGATTAGGTTGGCTGCGTTTTTAGGTCGGCTGATGTGTTTTTAATTTGATGGAAAGGATGTGATGGAGTAGCTAGGCCTAAAAGAGTAGGGCGTCTTCAGGAATAGCTGTGCCGATGGATTCTCATGTCATCTCTGAATGAGGGAACACAAGAAGACTTAGCATGGACAGAGATATATGAGTAGAGATGTAGAACCAGATTCGGGCATGAATTATCATTTCAGATGCGGCTATACCGCTACATTACATTGACTGCTAAAATGGAACTGAGACATACGAACTTCCAAAAATAACGAAAATGGACATCATGTATAATTTGAGGTTATGGTCCTAATGAAACTAATTTCGTTAAAAACAGTCTCCGTTTGCCAAAATAGTGCTATTTAGATATCAAATTATCCATCCATTCACTTTTAAATTTCGCCTACCGAAAAAACAACTCCGTTTGACCCCAAATTCGAAATCTAGCAATAATTAATTATATGTATTCCAAAAAAACTCATTTCATCGAAAGCGAAGATTGTTTGAAAAACAGCTATTTTTAAAGCTTATATAATGTCGATAAAATATATATTAAATCCAAATAATCCATTTTAATAATAATAAATTATAGTTACTAAATATATTCAAATAAAAATAACATATGGCTTTAAATTAAACTAAATACAGACTCAACGTTCAGAAATTCGGATTAAACAATACACCATTTATATAAAAATCCTTTTATATTTATAAATAAATCGTTATAATTTAAAAATAATTCTATAGAGACTATTTGAAAATTTGATTTGGATATATCTTTTAGTCAATACGATGAAATATCGTTTCTTCTCTTTCATTAGAAATTTATTGTCAAATAGATTCATACGTTTCTTATTTCACAGAAATCTGACTTATATCGGATCCTGCATATTCAATTAAAGTTTAAAACTCAATATTACGAACTACCGCGATGTTACGAGCTTAGTTTAATTAAATTATAAAATTATATATTCAAATTTAGTTTTATAAAAAAAATCGATATAAAAATCTACTAAATCAATAATTAAAACAAAATTAAATGTTCGTAATTACGTTCAAGAATCTAGGATGTTACATTCTCCCCCCTTAAAAGGAATCCCCCCCAAAATTATAAGGTAAGAAGAATGCCCCAAACCCAATGATTTTAAAATAATTATTTTTGAAATTACGATCAAAAATATTCTAAGTTATAAAATTTTCGAAAAATTTCGCCAGCACCTCCTTTATGCGGCTCGATCGGTACAACTGCTACTCCGGATCTCAACCGCACCAAAAGAAAATGAAAGCCAAGCGGCTAACCTAACTCAGGGGTAAAATCAATAACTCCAGTTAGTATATTAAGGTTCACCTGTTTTTCGAGCAACTCAAATTCCAATTTCGAAGCAAATCAACCACTGATCTTTCATCTCCTTCCAACCTGTATTCAATCTATGCAGCCGGGTCAACTCCAGTGGCCTTCTGGAATCTGTACTTCCTCAATTTATTATACAAGGAACAAATACATGGTTTAGTTCATTCTGTTTCATTTCATAAATGATTTTATTCGATTTATTATCCATTCAAACCTCAAATTTATTTGATTTGAATTTTCATTTCCAAATCCATAACTTAATTATTCCCCTTAACCAAACTAATCTCATTTAATTAACTAGTTAATTTTCTAACCAATTCAGTTTCGTTTTACAATTCATTCTGAATTCCAAACAAATCAATCAAACAACCAATACAACCAATACTGCTATAACTTGAGGACATTATTTCCTTTTCTATATAAAAATATAGTTTGGGTAAAATTATTTCATTTACCCTCTTTACAAAACAATATTTTATCAATTACCAGTTCAACTTGAACGGATCAAATAACACAGTACAAAACATTTTATATTATATTTACAAATACGCTCTCCCATACATTCAAACTCAATCTAGGGTATTTCTAGCCCCATCTCTATTGAGTTACGCCATAAAGCCAAGGTTACTACTCAACCTTCATCTCTGATACCAATTGTAGCGACCCGAAATTCCAGTACTCTTTGAATCGACTAATTACACTCCAGTCCGACCAAAGTGCACGAAAAATGGATTACAAAAAGAAAGAAGTTGGAGGATAAGAAAAGATAAGATAGATATATTAGAAAAGAAGAAGAACTAACGCAACACTGAATTAGAGTCTTACATCGCAGCGGAACATAATATAGTTTGGAAATAAATCTTTGTAAATAACTTTCATAAAATACTTATATTCATCAGAGTACAGTTATAACAACCTGTCATCATATAAAATACACAGCAGAATAAATATATATCATACGTCTAGACTCCTCCAGCTCGTCTCTGAACTTCACAACATCCGATAACCTGAACCTGTAAGTCGGGTTGACCCGAGCCTTACAAACTCCACGGATCAGTCCGGTGAACCAACATGAGTAATACTCACCAAGTTTATAGATAACATCCATATTGCTTAACTTTGAAAAATCCTTTTTAAAAGAAAATGATAATAGTAAGACCAGTCAACACATAAACATGGACGGTTTTTACCTTACTATAACCTAAAACATTTTTGATATATCAAAACCCAGTGATATTAAAATAGTGGCTATCAAATCAAAAATAAATAACCAAATAGCAGAATGCTTGCACCTCACGCTCCACATGCGTAGTATAAAATCAAAAACCGCGGGCTCTTATTGGAGGTTGGATTCCAACTATGACAAGGTATGGGATCACCTTCCGATCAGTGTACTCTATATGGGATATACTGGGGTTCAATAAGAACGTCTTGCAACCTGGCCACACATGACCTCCCACTCATTTAGCTTGAGTGTAGCGAATGTATTATCACCCCTGTGGTTTTAAGGCCCATCACACATCCGCGGAGATACAAAATTGAAATAAGAACAAATAAGGAATTTCTCTAGATGGTGATAATACACCCTGCTTGGTATGACCCACCTTGTGACGACCCGCCCCGCACCAGCCGACATTTCCAATGAAATGCGCTATACTGATGTCCAACCAACACGGGACGATCATCAAATGAAAGGAAATATGAAGGATTTAAAACTATGAAGCATCAAAGAACCTGTAGTATACCTCACAGCGCATGGAACAAAATATAATAATAGCATAACTTGATATAAAACAGGCGAGACAGTGCATAAGCAGAAAACTAAACCATCGTAGCAGCGGAAAATTCAAAATAAAGCTTATGATCTGTAACGTCCCGAAAATTTGCGATCTTTGGTCATCGACATAAAACCCACGTCGATTATCCAAACGTCGAAAATATCGATAGTTAATGAAAGAAGTTAGAGGGTGAGAATAGATAAGATAGAAACTTAGAATAGAAGAAGAAGAAGAAGATCACAACATCAAAGTAAACACGAATCACACAGCGGAACGAATAAATATATTTCATAACATAACTTTGAAATAAAATAGTATATGTATACAATACCATTATTAAAGTATAACACTTACAACACAGCGGAAATAAACAATAGCTATATAATCCTTAAGCCTCTGCTCCAACTCTACAAGTATCTGTAAATCCCGACAACTTGACTGCTCGTACAAAATCGGGCACCCAAGAGTTTAGGGAAAACAAAATAAAATAAACTTGGGTCGGTCATGTGACTGGTGTGAGTAAACTCAAATCATTTGTTTAACTTTTAAAATCTCTTTAAAAGAAAGGAAAACCGTAAGACCGATCCACACATAAACACGGACGGTTTTTACCTTACGATAAACCAAATTATTCTTTATATCAAGTGTCTTCTGATATTACAATAATGTGTAAATACAAGTACTTAGCAATCTAGCAGAAACGCTCTCATCTCACGTTCTATATATATAATATACAATCAAAAACATGGGCTCTTATAGGGTAATAGATTTCCAACTATGACAAGGTATGGATCCACCTTCCGATCAATGTACTCTAGAAGCGATACACTGGAGTTCAACAAGAACATCTTGTAACTCGGCCACACATGACCGACCATTCATTTCTCTTGAATGCATCGAATATATTGCCACCCCTCGGTTATTATTCCAACATAACCGTTCTCGGGAGATATAGAATTGAAAGAAGTAACAAATGAATATTCTCTAGATGATGAAAATATACCCTAATTGAGTGCGGCCCACTTAGCCATGTTGCCTGCCCGATTTCTGTCATTTCCCAGTTGATGAGGCTTGAGGTTATAACGTATCTCTATACAGATCACGTCTTCATTTACTTTGAATGCCACATCATCATACCCGTCAAATCACAAATTGATTTCCCCAAAAATACCATAGGTATAAGCTAAGAGAAACGAATTCCTCCGCCACCAAATGTAAATACGTTTGAAGAGATGAACTTACACGATCTATTACATATACTCTGTCAGATATTCTTCCATATAGGTTGTCCTGGGACTGGACAAACCGAACGCACTATTAAGTACATCCATCTTATGCAATCTCTACCTAAGATTTATACAATAGCCCTTGCACTTTACTCCATCTTCAATATATTCAGCATACTTGGTTTGGAACGCTTATGCCAATACGAAGTGGTTCTTCGGATAATAATCCAACCGGTCTCTCCATATTAACAACGTTAAAATGGTCAAAAACTTTGATAGTCGATGATTTAACTATCAAATGAAAACACGTGTGCTACCAACAATCTTATTTCCAATTGGAATTTCTATTGATCAATCATCATTATCATATATATATATATATATATATATACGTATTTCCTTATTTTCTATATTCAGAAAATATATGTTATGAACATTGGAAAACATTCCCATTGCTTATTTACTTATCACTATTCTGCCACATCTATCAGACTCTGATTGTAAAATAGTATGAGAACAATTCCCTAAGTATCAATCCCGAAGGTCAAAACCAACATCAGATAGACACTTAGAAAACCATTCAACTTAACTAATCTCCAGTCAGTTTCTAGTTTAGCTTAACTCCATTTCTTGATTCCTTATAAAAAAACATTCCATTTTCTATGTTTAGAAAATATCTCTGATTATATATTTGGAAAACGTTTCCAAAACTCATTTACAATGATTTCAAACTAACATTGTATAAAACATCGTTACGACCGCTCCTTCCATAAATCGCTTATTACTTAACTGTATTTCTAACTAACTCTCACCCTCGAACCTCAACTATTTCTTAGTTAAATAAGGAAGTCAATCAAGTTAGGGTATAATTACCTCTCATACCTTAACTGAACAACGTTCTTAACCTTGAAATAGACAAAGCTCACCGCTCCAATTTCTACAATCATTTGCTTACGCAAATTTCTCGGATTCAGATATGAATCCACTTCTTTTGTGAAAACATTTATTATAATGCTAACGTTATAAACCCTACTTTTGAAATATCTAACTTAGAAATCTAACTTAAATTCTTATTTTGAATAAATAAGCCAACAACTAATTTATTATAAATAAACAAATCTTGATTAAAAACCGGAAAGTAAATAATACTTTCCCGAATTCGATATAATCGAATTCGACGTATAACTCTCTTTCGAGTAATCTCTGTTCGATTAACTCCTTCGAATAACTAATATTCGATTATCTCACTTCGAATAACTTATATTGGATTATCTCACTTCGAATAACTTATATTAGATAATTCTATTCGAATAAACTATATTCGATTACTCCTTTCTTCGAATAACTATATTCGATTAACTCCATTCGAATAAACTAATATCCGATAACTCCTTTCTTCGAATAACTATATTCGATTAACTCCTTTCAAATAAGTAATATTCGATAAATTTACTTTCGAATAAGTAAGATTCGATTAACTCCTTTCGAATAAACTATATTCGATAAACTCCTTTTAACTCTATTCGAATAACTAATATTCGATAACTTCTTTTAACTCTATTTGAATCACTAATATTCGATTAACACTATTTAATTAACTCTATCAATTAACTCTAACTGATTAACTCTAACTGGTTAACACTAACTGATTAACTCTAATTGGTTAACTCTAACTGATTAGCTCTAACTGGTTAACTCTAACTAATTAACTCTAACTGGTTAACTCTAACTGATTAACTCTAACCGGTTAACTCTAACTGGTTAACTCTAACTGATTAACTCTAACTGGTTAACTCTAACTGATTAACTCTAACTGGTTAACTCTAACTGATTAACTCTAACTGGTTAACTCTAACTTGATTAACTTTAATTGGCTAACTCTAACTAGTAAACTCTATCTAGTTAACTCTAACTGGTCAACTCTATCTGGTTAACTCTAACTGGTCAACTCTAACTGATTAACTCTAACTGATTAACTCTAACTGGTTAACTCTAGCTGATTAACTCTATCTGGTTAACTCTAACTGGATAACTCAAACTGGTTAACTCTAACTGATTAACTCTAACTGGTTAACTCTAACTGGTTAACTCTAACAGGTTAACTCTAACTGGTTAACTCTAACTGGTTAACTCTAATTGGTTAACTCAAACTGATTAACTATAACTGATTAATTCTAACTGATTAACTCTAACTGGTTAACTCTAACTGGTTAACTCTAACTGGTTAACTCTAACTTGTTAACTATAATCAATTAACTGTAATCAATTAACTCTAACTCTAATCAATTAATTCTAACTCTAATCGATTAACTATAGTTCGATTAACTCCATTGGTTAACTCCTTTGAATTAACTCTACGTCCATATTCAGTTCCAAATATCGATGCTGAAATCGATTCTTACTTCTCTATATAAGTCCTGACTTATATATTCTATTTATCCAATGATAAACATTTTGTTTAGTTTATAAAATATTATTTATAAATTACCCATGTGCGAAGCTTGGGTCTAGACTTTCCTTAGTGTAAAATTCTCTTTTTATACACTTCTTTCATTTTTCAAGTATTTCCTTTTATAATCTATTTATTTTCTAAATAAATATTTCCTTTATAATTCTGTTTATTTAAAAAATAAATATTTCCTTTATCTTACTCCATTTACTTAACAAATCAATATTCCCTTTCAATTCTATTGTAAATGTTTTACAATATTTCCTTTCACATTCTATTGTGAATGTTTTACAATTTTTTTTTCTATTCTTCTTTGATTTTATAACTTTCTTTTATAAAATTATTTTCCCTTTATATATAAAATCAATTAATTTTATATAAATAATTCATTTTCAAAATACACTTTGAAAATCCCCTTTTCTACATCCCAATGTTCTTAGGTATTTAAAATACCCAAATAATAATGATCGATATCATTCAACACACATAATCAACACAGATTATATATCACATCATATATTACAATATTTGAAAAACAGTAAAATAAATGTTGAGGAATCCAGTTAGATTCCTCCGACTTGTTTCCCACATCCACAGATGTTACACAATATAATTCACATCAATTTCATTTGAATATCAAATATTCTGCTAAATAGAATCAATTTGTATATATATTATATATATATAACCAGATCTATAATTTCAACCAATTACTTAGCATTTCAACCAAACAGTCAATACACAACAATCAATCATCATTTAGCAGTTCTAAAAATACGTTATTAAAATATAACTATTCAGAGTTGGCGAGTTTTACTAACATTGGACGATCATCATTAATAACGATAACAATCGCTTGATTCAAACGGATAGTTTATTTTTCTATAAATTGTAACGAGCTTCAGTTCACTCCCAGTCAATTCCAGTGTGTAGCGCTCGTCCCTACGATCTTGTCGGATCTTGTTTCGTCTAATTCTGATAACTATGAGGAAGATATTTAAATTACAAGTTTATGCACTATTATAAATTAAATTAAAACCAAAATTTAAATTTCAATTGGGCTTTCTAATAAAATAAGGCCCATACCCTTTTACGAATACCAGGCCTACCCGCGTTGAAAATATCTCCATCTTCCCTCCGCAACAAATGATACCCATCTTCCCCAATCGCAGATACTGGAAACCGCACGATTCAAAGGCCATTGCCGACATTAACTCCCCACCGCTCCTTCATCCTTTCATTTAAAATACAATAAAAATCACATTTAATCTCCTCTCAAACTCCTCTTTAATCTCATACCCAAATCCAAGAACTCGATCTCACCTTTCTCGACCACTTCGCACTCCTGTAACCCATTCAAAACGAAGACCTTCCCTCGCTACACCACCTCCACTACACCGTTTAACGAACGGTTGCCACCACCAGCTTCCTCTTCACAACCTCTCCACAACCATGCCAACCACATCAACTCCGATCCACTCCATCAAAATCCGTCGAGCACCCTAACCCTAGGAGCCGCTGTCGTACACAGCAAAAATGGAAAACCGACGTCGAGTTCCTCAATACTCACATCAGATTGAAACTCTCCTCCTTGCAAATCCAAATATATGTATAAAATAATTTATGGAATTTTATTTCCATTGTTATGAATTTATGAAGATGGAAATTGTTTTTACTGGAAGAACAAAAATCACGGCGGATTTTTGGTTGACTTTGGAATTAGATTAGGGTTAGGAATGTTATGGAGTATATATAGAGGGTGAGAGTTTTATTTTTATATTCATTATTTAATTAATTTATAAGCAACTGCTATTTGTTTTTGTTGTTAAAAAATCGTATGAACACATCTAATACCCAAAAATCACGAAACTGGACATGCAGCTACAGTTCGACAATACAGACCCAACAAAACTGGTTTCGTCAAATTCCGACTCCGTTTGCTCACACAGCGAATTTTTAACCGTCAAAATACTGACTGTTTTTCACATTAAAATCCCATACGGCCACATGCTGACTTCAAAAATCATGAAACTTGAGATCTAACAATGATTTAACATTGTGGATCCAACAAAATTAGTTTCATCGAAAACGGAGGTCGTTTGCAAAACTAGCTATTTTTAAAGCTCTAAATAACCCATTTAAATATATAGTTATATTTAAAAATAATTAAATTAAATATTTATAAATATATATTATCGTGTATATTCACACTAGAATACTATACAGCTCCCATTGGATTTATAACTCAATATTTCAAAATTCCCAATTATATCGATATTCGATTTATATATAAAATCCTTTTATAATATAAATATATATTTATAAATTTCAAAGGAATTCCATAATGACTTTTCTAAAATTTGATTTGGACATAAATCAAAATCTACACAATGAAATCCCGATTTTTCTCTTTCATTAGAAAAATATACTTCCCCTGCTCCGAACGTTTCTTGTTTCACAGAAATCCGATTTAAAATAGATTTTGTATATTCAATTGAAGTTCGAATCGCCAAATAGCGATCTTCCATGCCATTTTGAGCTCGATTATAATTATAATATAATTATACGTTCAAACTTTGTTTATATAATATATTCGTTATTCTAATTTAATTCTAAACAGAATTATATATATTTTGAATTGTCCAGTTAACATTATATTGTCAATTCACTATTTCCGACTATTTCAGAACAACAAATATATTATTCTATTATTTAAATTAATTAAATATTCAGTATTATTTAACAAAACAACCATTTAATTCTCTAAACCATTATTTAAATAATTAAATAAATTATTTATTATATTGCTAAAATACGGGACATTACATTCTTCCCCCCTTAAAATAATTTCGTCCTCGAAATTGCTAATATAGAAAACAAACCCTATCGACTGGGTAAAAATTTATTTGTTCACTTCTTATCTTTAGTTTCAACTGAACCAATTTAATTTCAATTAAATATTTATTCATTCCTACTAATGAAAATTTTCAAAAATCCAGAAAATTTTCTAACACCTTAACTTTTTGAAAATTCTGCCCGCACCTCCTTTGTACTGGTCAATAGCTCAAACTCCAACTCGCCTCTTTGTGCCTTCTCCAACCCAAAAAGGAAATCAAATAGCCAAGCGGCTTGCCAATTTGGCTCATAAATTTCATATACAATAGAAATATAAACTTGTACCTTTTTGTCGAGCATATCATTATATCCTTTCCATCTGCTGCTAATTCAGCATATACCAAGGTCATCCCAATCAAACTCAAATCACTTTTGTCTCCACCACAACCATTCGCTTATACCTAAGTCGAATTTTATTTCAAACAAAAGTTCCATTCTCGATTTTTAATTTCTTAACTCGTCAACCCAACGTAAGTCCAGATATCTCCCAATCCAATTTTATTTCAATTTCAATTTGCTTTTCCCAATTTCTACTTAATTTGTTTTCAATTTAAACAATCTCTTCTTGGGAGTTCTAAATAGCTTCACTTTTCAAAATCAAATATTCCCTTTCGAAATTCAAAACAACTTGTTTTTCTAAACAATTTCAACAACAGTCTCTTTGGTAGTAATCCGTCACTTAGAACTCGAAAATGACACTGACGATGTAGCCACCATCATCAGGGTTATTTTCCAGCTATTGAAGTGAGTTCAATACTATAACAATTTCAAAATTTTATCTTAAAACACTTTATTTTGAAATGAATTTCAAAACACCATTCACAATGTCGTAAAACAATTTAAAATCTCCCAAGATTTTAAAATTCTCATATATTAACTCCAAATCCTTTTACAAACACCTTACCGAATCTCCAGGGTTTTAATTTTAGTTCTGATTTTTAACTTCAGATTTTAATTCATCTGATTCCACGTATTTCACTTATATGAATTCTGATTGGTTATTTACATAACCAATTAATTTATAATCTTACTTGATTATAATAACAACCAATATATCCAATATATTATAATTCCAATGTGTATATCTTCCCTATATCAAAATATACATTGGGTAAACTTATTTTCATTTGCCCTCTTTTCAAAACATATTGTGTCGACCCATCGTATTCGAGTGTCTAGAAACTCCTACCGATACAGTGGATCAAACTGATCAACCAGAACTCATAAACAACTCAATCAACAAATCTCCATAATATAAATCATTTTTATATCAAATAACAAATACGTTCACTCATATACATACACTCAACTCAATCTAGGGTATTTCTAACCCCATCTCTACTGAGTCACGCAACAGAGCCAAGGTAATTACTTAACCTTAAGCGCTGATACCAACTGTAATGCCCCAAAAATTTGTGATCTTTGATCATCGACATAAAACCCAAGTCGATTATCCAAACATCGAAAATACCAGTAGTTAATGAAAGAAGTTAGAGGGTGAGAATAGATAAGATAGAAACTTAGAATAGAAGAAGAAGAAGAACATCACAACATCAGAGTAAACACGAATCTCACAATGGGACGAATAAATATATTTCATCACATAACTTTGAAATAAAACAGTGATATACACGTAAATGTGTATATTTTATCCGCATATTTATCTAGTTTTATATTTAAAATAATTAATATTGTGTATTTATAGCTGTGTTTTCAGATTGTTGATAAAAAGCTTGGTTTAGAGCATTTGATGGATAAAGCATGAAGAATTTGCTTAAAAAGAGTGAAGTTGAAATTACTAAAGCTTGAAGAGTTTAAAGCTTGAAGAACGGTTGCAAATAGAGTTCAGTTGGGTAGATTTGGCTCACTAAAGACTCATGTTGCGTTCACATTAGCTCATTTGCAAGGCCTCTCACTCTACAGCTGCGTTCACACTAGCTTATGTGTTAGTTGGGCTAATTCTTTAGTCCTACATTATGGAATTTTCCAAGTAGCCTTTTTCATATCAGCTATAAATACACTTTATCTCATTCATTGTAAAACACACTTAGTTTTATTCTGTAATCCTTTGCTTGGAATAAAACTCTTCTTTCTCTCTTCTATTTAGTTTTTATTTGCATTTTATTTATGTTCATGTCTGTTATTTTCTTTTTATTTTCTTTTCTTTTAGCTATGTCTAGCTAATCCTCTTTGATTAGGGGGTGATGACGCTAATAGATATGATTCAATATGAATCACATAGCCAAAAGATTAGAACTTCATGTATGTAGATCTAGATTTGAACTAAGGGTTAGATCTGAACCTTCATACCCTGTGTCGTTTAAGAGCTGTGCTCCTTCACAGGGTATATTCGAGTTCGATCTAACACTTATCAGATTTAGATTTAATATTTAGAGTTTTAGAAATAAAATAGTGAATCTGTCCTGATAGCTTATGGTTGTTTAAGAGCTGAGCTCCTGCATAGGCTATACTTTTTGTTATTTACATATTTGTTTCTAGAAACCTAATTATAGTTGATTCATGTTTGTGACAGAAACATGAATTAGATCTGTATTTATTCGATTGGCTATTGATGAATATTAATCTAGTCTATGTCATTATCCCCTAATTGCTTTCTCTTATTGTTAAAACTCTCTTTTTGTTTATTTTCTGTGTTTGCAACTAATCAAAATTCTGAATAACTTGATTGGATTTATTAATTAAAATATTTTTGGTCCCAGAGTTCGACACCCTCTACAACAATCCTTGTTGTTTAGGAAAGCCGAACGGATTTTACAGTTGTTTACAATTGTTTAATTTGTTCGCAAACAAATTTTGGCGCCGTTGCCGGGGACCAAAATAATTTTTATTAATAATCCTTCGGGTTATATTTTATTGTTGTTTTTTTTAGTTTTATTTTGAATTATATATATATATAAAGAATTTCTTGATTGATTAACTTTGATTTGGTATTACTGATGGATACTGTGACAGAGAGATTTTTTTTTACAATTTTGTGTTTGATTTCTTGCCTCTTTCATTGTCAATTTAAATTTCTTTCCCTGTACAATTTCTTTCCCCTTTTCGTTTATTTCTTTTCTTAGTTCTGCCATATTTATAAAAAAAAAACAATTCCTTCTCTGTATTCTTCTGTTAGTTCCATTTTTCTACTTATTTCTATATTTTTTTTACATCCTTTCCCTTTCTTCTTTTACAAGTCTTAAAAAAAAAGAAACCACTACAGTGATCCACCACTCCTCAAGTCACTCACTCCACCTTCCTACTTCTCACAGTCACCACTACCACAATCTCAACATACAACACCCCTTTCTAACCATCACCCGTACACAATTTCACACCGAAAATACATCCCTTCTTAAACCAACTTCACGCAACCGCACTTCAAATCCCTCCTATCACGTCCATTGCCGTACCCCTCATTTTCTGTTCACCACCCTCTCCTCTTCGCTGCCATTCATCCTCTGCTCCACAACTTTCACCACTTCAAAACAGGCCGATCACCGACTGATCACAACCAAACGCTACTCATCACCACTCAGGCACAAAGACCCTGTTGCACCATCATAGAAAACCCATCACCAAAACCAAATCTGACAAAGCCATCCCTCACCTCACTGATCTCCACAAACCACGCCAAAACAATCCCCTTCCAACTCCATAATCGCGATACCCTCATACTTCACCTCCTACAAACTACTGTCTTCAACTTCTGCCTTCACCACCCATAACATTAAACCTTTTACAAACTCAACATCTCACGCCCATCCTCCTTCACAAATCTGCCATCACAAGCTTTACTCCATAGCAAAACAACTTTTCTACTCCAGAACCACTGCCCATATCATCTCCTTCACCATACAAGCCGTTCAATAATCCAACGACTATCTGACATTACCAAACTTGCTTCTAAGTCACAAGGAAAAAATTGAGCATCCGCATACCAAAAATCACAAACCATAGAAACAGCAACCACCAGTTTCCATTACGAACCCCCAAGTCGCAAATCCCCCGAACACAAATCACAAACCTTTCAGTAACCCATAACCGATCGCAATCAGCACCTCAACCCTATCACAAACACCATACTTCACCACTTCTAATCACTATATATTCAGACTTCTCTTGCTCGCCTCGTCCAGTCTGTTACACAGTTCCTACTTTCAACATCCACGCTCACCGATCATCATCTTCACACAAACCTCCTCTCCCAAAAGCACCAGACCTTCACCGACTTCAGCCTCCAAACCACCATATTCGTCAAGCCATACCCTCCTGACATCCAAACTACCACCATTTTTCTCACTGCCTTAAAACAAACCCAAACTTCATCACCGTTCAGCAAACCAGTTACAGATCGCTTTCCCCCACTTGCAGTCAAAACCGCCACAGTCAAAATCGCCAAAACTCCAGAACCCAGATCGCAAATCGCATGAGCTCCTCCCCCGAACGCCTGCAAGCATCATCAACCATAGCTGATTCGAAAACCCAAAAATCCACATCGATTCAACACCAAAAATCGTAGTTCAAATCTTGGGAAACCGTATCGAAATCGCAAATCTCAGACCCGCTTCGGAACCCTGAAAAACCAAATCAAAATCGCAATTTCCACTTGCAGCTTTGGTTTCTATAAAAGCTGAATATTTTTTTTCTGTTGTTTAGAGTGTTGATTTGGGTCTTGAAAATTGCTGTTGAATTTAAGTAATAAGAGTACAACGTTTTTTTGTTGGTTCTTAGGCTTGCGTCATTTGGGCCGTGGGTTTCTACGGGCCGGTTTATTTGTTTAGTTTTTAATTTTTCTTACTTTTTGGTTTTGCTTAGTTTTTGGTTAATTGTTTTAATTTAATCTCTTAAAAAAACAAAGAAGTAGTTTGCTTTGTTGTTTAATACTAGCGGCCTATTCAGTGTTGGAGTGGTTGCACACCAAGTGGGATGTGAACGCGCTAGCGCGACTCAGGTGCACTGGACGGACTGCTGATCACTGTAAAATTTTCTAAACACTACAGGTGCTCTGCTGCAAAGAAAAATATAGAAATTTCTTGTAAAAAATTTTTGCAGGTGTCGCGGCTCGCTTGTAAAAAAATTATTTCTGCAATTTATTATTTTGTGATTGTTCTATGATTGATTATCGTGCCTGTTGATGTGTGGTTGAAATTTTTAAAACGAATGTGGAATAATTGGAAAATTTGTTTTTGAAATAAATTATTTTTTAAATCAAATTGAGGATCCCCCAAAGCTCATTTGACAAAATATTCGTTAAATTGACAATTAGGATTGATACTCTCTGAGGTGTCTAAGGAACGGTAGAGTTTCGAACTCAAACAGGTACTTAAACCTTCAGTTGTGTTTCTACGGTGATTCGTGGCACACTGATAACCCCTGTCCGAACCTGGCCCAGACCTGTATTCATACAATCCGAAATTGTTAATTTTAACAATTTTTCTAGAGGTTCTTTAGAGCCACAACTTTGCAACTGATTTTTCAACGAAAAACTCTCTACTTCTAGTACATGCGCACTTGCCCCATGTACAACCAAAATTGCAATTCTTTTCAAACTTTAAATGATTTTGGTTTCAATTCAAATCAGACTGAATTTCAAGCTGAATTTTTTTCAAATAATTTCCACCAATCTCATCAAACGGTTGTACCCCAATATGAAAACTGTCATTCTATGATTAATGAGAATTTATCTGAGGCGAGACGACTGTTAGCGCAAATTGCTAAGCAAAGTGTTGAAAATCAAAACAATTGCAACACGGGTTTTAATGAAATTTTTGAAAACCAAAATGATTTTCATAATACGAGTGAATGTCAAATGTTGGTTATCGAATATGAAAAATGTGTTGCGAACAAGCTAAATTTTTGGCGATGTTTGTTTTGGAAAATAAATAGTGGACGAATTCTAAGAGATGAGGTGGATGAATTTCTAAGGTCAACCAGTGAGGAACACACAGAAACGACGAATCTAAAAAACAACATTTTGAAGTCTGCTGTGTTTACCAAATTGATAGAAGAGAGCCTGAGTGAAATTGATCAATTAATGCATGAAATTTGGATTTGTCGCGAGGAAATCAAGGAATGGGCGCAAACTTTTGATGAAAAACAAGCTTCTGAAAATAAAGATATCGAAAACATGCGTATCATTGAACAACTGTCTCAATACACCATTGAATTTTGGCAAAATCTAGAAAATCAATTACTTGAGGGAATTAATGATGTTCATGACTTTGAGGATTCCATGAAACTTGGCATGACTTACATCGAAGAACTGGCTCAATTAATGGACAATAGCGAACAAGTTTTGTAACACCCCACGTCCATTAATGTCACTCACAAAGGGAATGCATTAACTTCCATGGATGTTATAAGTGAATATAGAACAGAAAAATTACAACAAGACAGATAATAAATAGTACTTGGAAATCTAAAACTTCATTTTATTGCAGTGGAAATTAAACATGTTTGTTACATCATAAAACCATAGATCATAACCAAGTACAATATCCATCTTCATAAAAACAAAATACATAATCCCATTACATAAATAGCCATTAAAAATATAACAAGCTGGACTTTACTTCAACGGTCCAAGCTTTCCAAAGAGAGATGAAGCAATTCAATCAAACTCCACAAGAGCTGGGCCCAACCTGAGGACCTGGAGGGGAAAAAAGGATAGAAATAGAGGGGGTCAGACATAAAGTCTGGCGAGTATGATAATTCTAACAATACTATTATCAAAATAACTAGACTAAGGCATAAGCTGGAAGACAAGTAAATGTCTATGAACTCTTAGGAAGACAAAGATAGCGTTTAAGATAACATTAAAGATAACGGTAAAGGCACACCTAATTACTAACGAATGATTACTACACTGCACCGCACATTACTACACCGCACCACACCAGTCACCCTATTGTTTGATCCCACTTGCTTCACACAGAAACTTTATAAATAGCCTTACGTACCCCTAGCTGACTACATAGGTGCCGTCTGCCCCTATCTCCACTAGGTGTACCCCACTACCCACTTTCGATCGGCTCCCTACTCGTAGATACCCGTGCTGGCCCCATAGTGGGATGTATCACTCCCCTAAAGTGGCAACCCGATACAACTTGAGAATGCACGGCTTATACCTACACGATGCAACAACGTCTTACCTACCAGCCCGGGTCCACACACGCATATGAAACCCGTTGGACTTGAGTTGCCACCGCTCCCCGTTTTGGCCTCTTACAGTCAAACCCAGCATGCGTGTCCCGTCCTCGACTTCGGTCGAGCCCACAAAGATACGTTTGGGATACTGGTCGAAATGGGCCCCCACAAGCTACCCACCTAAGCTTGTCACTAGTATATCCCACTTAACCCTCTTAGTCATGTTCATTTACATGTGTGTTTGGTTAAGTCTTACTAATCGTATTTCACATGCCACTAAGGGCACCCCCTAGATTCCTCATGCCACCCAAGGCACCTACTTAAACCCCATGTCCACCTTACATGTTTATCTGGTTAAGTATTTCTTAGTTCATTCAGGCCATAACCTCATAAAGACCTCTCACATTAGACTGGCATTTATGGCAGCTGGATTTGCCGGGCGGGTCCGGGCAGTCTTACACCATAAAAGAGTCTAACCTCGTGTCTTTACAACCGTTATGCTTTAGTTTAGGCCTAGGACCTCTCACATTGGGCTGACATTTGTGACCACTGGATTTGCCGGGCGGGTCCGGGCAGGTTTACGTCACAAACGAGTCCAACCTCGTGTCCTAAGCATTGATTAACACTTAAAATCTTTTACCCCAGTTTTAATAATTCCCTATTCAAATTATTAATTAAGTCAACTTTTAATGATGTCCATAAGTGACTCAATTATGGTCATCCACTTATGGCATGCAAAATCATATCAATTGCACCCCAACTTTTTATTATTAAATCCTTAATATTACCCCTACCCCACGTTTATACGCTCGCTTATTCAACGCATAATATAGGCTAGACTTGTATAGTCTAACACCTAGCACAAAGATAAATTATCACAACATATAGACAATTAAAATAAATCTAATCATAATAGGGGTGAAACTTGCATAAACTACACATGTTAAGGATCAAAAGGTGTTAACTTGTTAAATGTCTCTATTTATATGATATGATCATAGCCCAAATCTATACATAAACTTGCATATGGGGTTTTTAGGCAACATAATGATGGTGTGAACTAGCATAGGATATCACATATGTCATAGCATAATTCTAGATGTCATAATAGATGTCTTGGTATATGTTCATAACTTTTCTAATCAATCTAACTTGCATATGTGACTTGTCATATAGATCAACATAACCCAAACATGATGATTTAATTAATATGAACTAACTAGCATAGATGGTAACATCATGGCCTTTTTAACATGTATGATTCATCACAACTTAGCATAGAAACTTTCAACATACATAACATCATCATAGCATGATTTACAACATATAAGATATCATCATCACATAACATTAGATTTACAATATACATGATAGCAAAAGGGGTTTACAACAACATATATGATAATTCACATCATCTACTCATAATCCATTCATAACTCAACCTAATTAAAATGATAATAATCTTATTAAGATCATCATACTCACAATTTAGAGAAGAAAAGAGAGAGTTTTGCTTTGCTTTAGGGTTGAGAGAATTAGAATTGAATTTGCTTTTCTTCTTTCTTAGTTGGCGGCGGCTCCATTGATTTCCATGGCGACGGTAACTATTCTATTTTAATTAGGTTTAGGGTTAGCATTAGGATGTATTTATAGGTGTAGGAAGTTATTTAGGACCATTAGATTAACCCTGAACCATGAGAACCAATCAAATGCAAAATCTGCATTTGAGCGAATCAGCCCATGGGTTGACAGCCAAACACCCTGGATTAACCCCTAGTCAACCCAGCGGAGCTCGGGTTGACCTCAAAAATGGGCCGGTTCGGTTATTCCCCCTCCCAATTCGCTGTTTTGAACTTTTTCGCATATTTATTTATTTAATTTTTAATTTTTATATATATATATATCAATATATATATATATACATATATATATATTTCTCTGCGCAACCCATTTCACTTAATTCTTTTCTAAAAATTAAGTATACTTTAATTTGTGAATTTTAATGTTATAAAATTACGGGGTGTTACATTCTCCCCTCCTTAAAGGATTTCGTCCCCGAAATCTCCAAGTCAAGAAGAATGTATATCCTACCATCTAATCATCCATCTACTCAACCATCAAACACCAGCATCCATTGTCCTTAAAAAACTTCTAATGCTTTAATGTTTATATGCACAGTGTGTGTATATGTCCATATCTAATGCAAAATTAGGCGGTCTACTGATTCAGTCGACCTCCTTAGTGCAATTCATGATTGTGCCATGCGTCCAATATGTATGCAAAAGATTCCTAATGATACATATTAATTCTATATGCGTGCACAACCATCCACCCGAATGCAGCAACTATATGATAATACAACCATTATACATCCATTTTACTAAATACATCCATATATATGCAATATGCAATATGAAGTGACTGAGCCGATCTGGTGCCTAATAGTGTGTGTATATGCATCCACGAGCAACCACTAGCAAACACTTGCATCCACTTTGCATCCACCATACATAACATGTCTCAAACACATGTTTCAACCATAGAATTATCCTAACTAAAGGTCAAAGATACTAGCGAGAGGATATACTAAAGATAAGATAAGTACAAGCTAAGCGATAAAGGAGAAATTAAAAGACACACCCTCAAAAAGAAAAGGGTATCGTGAACGCATCTTCTCTTCTGTCTCCCAAGTAGCGTTGCTCTCATCATCTCCCCATTGCACTTTGACTAGTCTGACCTCTCGATTCCTCAACCTCTTGATCTCCGACCCAAGAATGCGCGTAGGAGCTCGTCGAATTGTCGCATCACGCTCTATCTCCACCTCTCTAAGAAAGCTCGGCTCTACCACTTCCGCGGTCTCGTGCAAGCACTTCCTCAAATGTGACACATGGAATACGTCGTATACACCACTAAGTCTCTCGGGCAACTCCACTCTATACGCCATCCGTCCAATCCTCTCCTTAATAGGAAACGGCCCTACAAGCCTTGATGCTAATTTCCCAACGGACCCAAAGCGAACAACGTTCCGAAATGGAGACACTTTGACAAAGTCCATGTCCCCAACTTCAAACTCGAGATCTGTCCTCCTCTTATCCGCATAAGATTTCTGCTTATCCTGTGCTGCTTTCATCCTCCTTCGAATCAAGTCGATCTTCTCCGAAGTCTCCCTAATCATATCGGGCCCAAGTAAGATCTTATCCGTAGATTCCCACCAACATGTAGGTGAACGACAAGGTCGTCCATATAGAGCTTCGAATGGTGGCATACCAATGCTGGACTGAAAGCTATTATTATATGCGAACTCAACCAATGGAAGATGCTCTTCCCATGTACCCCCAAAGTCTAGGATACATAGCCTCAACAGATCCTCTAGAATGCGATTCACCCTCTCGGTCTGGCCGTCCGTCTGAGGATGATATGCGGTGCCCAAACATAACTGAGTCCCTACCGCCTCTTGTAAGCTTCTCCAAAATTCGCTAGTGAAAATAGGATCGCGGTCGCTCACTATGCTAGAAGGAACACCGTGCAAACGAACTATTTCTCGAACATATACGGAGGCTAACCATGGAGCAGTCCTCTTACTCTTTACGGGAATGAAATGGGCGCTTTTAGTAAGTCTATCTACTATAACCCAAATTCCCGTATTACCCTTCCTTGATCGCGGTAACCCATCCACAAAATCCATCGAGACACTTTCCCACTTCCATAGTGGAACCTCCAATGGGTGAAGCAACCCACCGGGTTTCTTTTGCTCCGCTTTTACTTGTTGGCACACCAAGCATCTAGCGACATACTCGGCCACGTCTTTCTTCATGCCGGCCCAAAAGTAAACTCTCTTCATGTCTTTGTACATTTGTCCCCGCCGGGATGAATGGTCATCTTCGAACGATGTGCTTCGTCAAGAATAGTCTTCCTTAGGTCATCGTCTTTTGGTACACAAAGTCTACCGTCCCTACGTAACCAACCCTTATCGTCTAGGGTATACCTACGGAGATGGCTTGATGACTCCCCTCCTTTGAGTTTTTCTACTAACTCAACCAACTGCGGGTCGTCTCGCTGTGCCTCGCCAATCCATCCCAAAAGCGTAGGTATGACCTCCAAGGATGCTAGCAAACCGGGTACGAAGTCAACGGAAGGTCTAAAGTCAAACATCGAAATGAATTCTAAACTTCGCCGCTCAACAAACAAAGGACTTAAGGATAATCTTTTTCTACTTCAGGCGTCTGCCACCATGTTACCCTTGCCAGGGGTATAGGCTATTTCGAAGTCGTAGGACGCTAAGAACTCCATCCACCTTTGCGGACTTAAGTTCAAGTCCTTTTGAGAGAATAGGTATTTTAAAGACTTATGGTCAGTGAATAATTCAAATTTCTCGCCAAGAAGATAATGACACCAAGACTTAAGCGCGAAAACAATAGCGGCCAATTCTAGGTCATGTGTGGGGTAATTCTTCTCATGTGCTCTCAACTGCCTTCCACCATAGGCTATTACCCTGCCCTCTTGCATTAAGACTGCGCCTAGTCCTGTCCCACAAGCGTCAGTATAAACGGTAAACGGCTTACTCCCGTCTGGCAGTACTAAGACTGGGACTGAAGTCAAAGCTCTCTTCAAACGTTGGAACGCATCATCATAATCTACGTCCCATGTGAAAACTAGGTTCTTCTTCGTCAAGCGTGTCAATGGAGCTGATATCTTTGCGAAGTCTTTGATAAACTTCCTATAGTAGCCAGCCAACCCCAAGAAACTTCTCACTTCGGTAGCATTTTTGGGAACCTTCCAATCTTGGATGGCCACCACCTTCGCGGGATCTACAGCTATCCCTTCTTTGGAAACCACGTGCCCCAAGAACCGTACTTCCTTCCTCCAGAAGTGACACTTAGAAAATTTAGCCTTAAGGCTATGTGCTCGTAGGGTCTCCAACACTTCCCTAAGATGTAGGGCATGCTCTTCTTCATCCTTAGAAAAGATCAAGATGTCATCTACAAAGACTACCACGAATTTGTTAAGGTACTCCCTAAACACCCTACTCATCAAATCAACAAAATATGCTGGGGCATTTGTCAAATCGAAGGGCATCACTAGCCATTCATAGAAACCGTCCGGAGTCCTAAAGGCAGTCTTGTCTATGCTATCCTCAGCCACTCTCAACTGATGGAACCCAGTGGCTAAGTCCAACTGCGAAAACACTGAGGCGCCAACTAACTGATCGAAGAGATCGTCAATCCTCGGCAGTGGGTGTCTGTTCTTCTTAGTAAGCTTATTAAGTTCTCTATAGTCCACACAAAGTCTAAGGGACCTATCCGCCTTCGTGGAAAATACTACTGGAGCACCCCACTCCGATATACTTCGTCTTATGAACCCCTTCTCAAGCAACTCCTTCACTTGCTTACCAAGTTCCCTCCTTTCACGTGGAGCCATGTGGCGTACTGGCAAAGATACTGGTTTCGCATTATCCACAAGATATATTCGAAAATCTATCTCCTGCTTCGGAGGCAAGCCCTTCACCTCCTCAAACACATCCGAATATTCTCGGACCACTCTAACAGATCGTAGATTTTCCTCAGACGCGTCAAGCGATTCTAGATAACTTAGCATAACCGAATTTATGGGATTACAGAAGATTTCGAGAGTATTGCCAAGGCGAGTCACGAGCCTAACTACTCTCCTTTCACAATCAAGAACGGCCCCATTTCTGGATAACCAATCCATTCCTAAAATTAGCCCATAGCCCGTGAAGCCCAACACATAAGCATCACATCTAAATTCAACGCTAAGTATGGAAATTTTCAAATCCAAACACATCATGGACAAATAAGCTGAGCCCCCTATTGGATTCGAAACAACTAAGGGATCCTCTACTAAACTGGTGTTTAAGTGCAGTGATTCAACTAATGATGTAGAGATAAACGAATGTGATGCGCCCGAATCGAATAAGGTACGGACATGATGATCAAACAGAAAAACTAAGCTTTCAACAGAAATGGTTCTACCTCGTTCTTGCAGCAGTGGGACCGCGAGAGCCTGAACTTGTCCCCTAGCCTGCCCTGGTGCCATAAGAGCCTGCACCTTTCCTCCCGAGGTAGCTCCTGCCCTCTGCCCCTTCTTTGGGCAGTCCTTCACTAAATGTCCCCCTGTCTTCTTTTTCTTTCGGCAATCCTTGCTGAGATGGCCTGGTGTTCCACAGTTAAAGCACTTCTTCTTTCCCTTGCCATTATTGTCTTTTCCACCCTTCTTGTTTTGCTGTTGTGGTTTCTTCTGATCCCCCTTCTTCTCGGGTGCCTTATCAGCTTTAGCGCTTTTCTCCTCATGCATAAGCGCCATTTCTACTAACTTCTCAAAGGTGGCCCCCATCGGGATGAGGGTCATAGCCAACCCTTGCAATGGTTCATTCAAGCCATTCACGAACCTTAGAGCCTTCTTCTCCGGCGTGTTTACTAAGTCCAAGCCAAACCTTGCTAACTGATTAAATTTATTGACATATTCTTTCACTGATGAGTTTCCTTGCTTCAAGGTCAAGAACCTTTCCATATATAGATTTTCTTCCGCCCTTGAGAGAAACTTCGCCTCGAACCTACGTCTGAAATCCGCCCAAGAGTCAACAGGACGCTCCCCATTAGTGACCTCCCACCAAAACGAGGCCTCCCCCTTCATCAACCAAGCTGCTAAACGAACTCTCCTCCCTTCTTCTACTTCAAAGATTTCTAGCAATTCTTCCACCTCCTTAAGCCAATCTCTAGCTTCCACAAACGTTTCTGACCCTTGAAATGGTTTTCCACCCATAGCCTTGAATTCCTTGCACGTCTTTGCAAAAGTATTTACGCGAGGAGGAGGAGGAACGGGTGCAACTGGTGGTGGAGGAACATTGGCTGGACCTGCAGCGGCCCTAGCCTCCAATAGCCTCCTATACCATCCTGGTATCGTTACACCGTCGGGTAGATTTAGATATTCAGCCATGCTGAAACGAAAAAGGAAAGATTCAAAATGGAGAATTCGAAAGATAAAGATATGTGGCTATTGGGGATTATGTTTTTCTTAAAAAAAAATTTCTTTAAATTTCTCATTAAAACATGTTTTTGAAAACACTTCTTCCAAAAATAACTATTTTTCTAAAGTATTTTTATCTGTTCTGGTAACCTTAAGCTCTGATACCACGTGTAACACCCCATGTCCATTAATGTCACTCACAAAGGGAATGCATTAACTTCCATGGAGGTTATAAGTGAATATAGAACAGAAAAATTACAACAAGACAAATAATAAATAGTACTTGGAAATCTAAAACTTCATTTTATTGCAGCGGAAATTAAACATGTTTGTTACATCGTAAAACCATAGATCATAACCAAGTACAATATCCATCTTCATAAAAACAAAATACATAATCCCATTACATAAATAGCCATTAAAAAGATAACAAGCTGGTCTTTACTTCAACGGTCCAAGCTTTCCAAAGAGAGATGAAGCAATTCAATCAAACTCCACTAGAGCTAGGCCCAACCCGAGGACCTGGAGGGGGAAAAAGGATAGAAATAGAGGGGGCAGACATAAAGTCTGGCGAGTATGATAATTCTAACAATACTATTATCAAAATAACTAGACTAAGGCATAAGCTGGAAGACAAGTAAATGTCTATGAACTCTTAGGAAGACAAAGATAGCGTTTAAGATAACGTTAAAGATAACGGTAAAGGCACACCTAATTACTAACGAATGATTACTACACTGCACCGCACATTACTACACTGCACCACACCAGTCACCCTATTGTTTGATCCCACTTGCTTCACA
Source organism: Allium sativum (assembly GCA_030737875.1). Classification (NCBI taxonomy): domain Eukaryota; kingdom Viridiplantae; phylum Streptophyta; class Magnoliopsida; order Asparagales; family Amaryllidaceae; genus Allium; species Allium sativum. The sequence continues at coordinate 616,331,937 of CM060918.1, read as the reverse complement.
CAGAAACTTTATAAATAGCCTTACGTACCCCTAGCTGACTAAATAGGTGCAGTCTGCCCCTATCTCCACTAGGTGTACCCCACTACCCACTTTCGATCGGCTCCCTACTCGTAGATACCCGTGGTGGCCCCACAGTGGGGTGTATCACTCCCCTAAAGTGGCAACCCGATACAACTTGAGAATGCACGGCTTATACCTACACGATGCAACAACGTCTTACCTACCAGCCCGGGTCCACACACGCATATGAAACCCGTTGGACTTGCGTTGCCACCGCTCCCCGTTTTGGCCTCTTACAGTCAAACCCAGCATGCGTGTCCCGTCCTCGACTTCGGTCGAGCCCACAAAGATACGTTTGGGATACTGGTCGAAATGGGCCCCCACAAGCTACCCACCTAAGCTTGTCACTAGTATATCCCACTTAACCCTCTTAGTCATGTTCATTTACATGTGTGTTTGATTAAGTCTTACTAATCGTATTTCACATGCCACTAAGGGCACCCCCTAGATTCCTCATGCCACCCAAGGCACCTACTTAACCCCTATGTCCACCTTACATGTTTATCTGGTTAAGTATTTCTTAATTCATTCAGGCCATAACCTCATAAAGACCTCTCACATTAGACTGGCATTTATGGCAGCTGGATTTGCCGGGCGGGTCCGGGCAGTCTTATACCATAAAAGAGTCTAACCTCGTGTCTTTACAACCGTTATGCTTTAGTTTAGGCCTAGGACCTCTCACATTGGGCTGACATTTGTGACCACTGGATTTGCCGGGCGGGTCCGGGCAGGTTTACGTCACAAACGAGTCCAACCTCGTGTCCTAAGCATTGATTAACACTTAAAATCTTTTACCCCAGTTTTAATAATTCCCTATTCAAATTATTAATTAAGTCAACTTTTAATGATGTCCATAATTGACTCAATTATGGCCATCCACTTATGGCATGCAAAATCATACCAATTGCACCCTAACTTTTTAATATTAAATCCTTAATATTACCCCTACCCCACATTTATACGCTCGCTTATTCAACGCATAATATAGGCTAGACTTGTATAGTCTAACACCTAGCACAAAGATAAATTATCACAACATATAGACAATTAAAATAAATCTAATCATAATAGGGGTGAAACTTGCATAAACTACACTTGCTAAGGATCAAAAGGTGTCAACTTGTTAAATGTCTCTATTTATATGATATGATCATAGCCCAAATCTATACATAAACTTGCATATGGGGTTTTTAGGCAACATAATGATGGTGTGAACTAGCATAGGATATCACATATGTCATAGCATAATTCTAGATGTCATAATAGATGTCTTGGTATATGTTCATAACTTTTCTAATCAATCTAACTTGCATATGTGACTTGTCATATAGATCAACATAACCCAAACATGATGATTTAATTAATATGAACTAGCTAGCATACACTACACCAAAACAGTGGATTCCCAACAAGTATATGTGTTACAAATAATTTCCGTAACACTTTTAAGTGTCACCAACGGCCTGTGAGGAATTTCCTGTAACACTTATAAGTGTTACAAACAGAGTAACTGCTAACACTTATAAGTGTTACAAACCTATTCATTGCTAACACTTATAAGTGTTACACGAAATTTACTGCTAACACTTATAAATGTTGGAACTATAAGATATGGTAACACTTATAAGTGTTACAGGAAATTCATTGCTAACACTTATAAATGTTGGAACTATAAGATATGGTAACACTTATAAGAGTTACAAACATATTCATTGCTAACACTTATAAATGTTGGAACCACAAGATATGGTAACACATATAAGAGTTGCAAACATATTCATTGCTAACGCTTATATTTGCATATAAGATGGCATAATCTCTATTTAATATGCATTCAGCTATGATATTATCTCAACATAACGTGTAACGAAATCCATAAGAAAAAAAATCCATATTCGTGACAACAACAAACTACAAACTAACAAAAACTAATAATACATAAAGATACTAAATTCAACACATATACAATATCCAATTCCATAGTAAACACAATACATAATTAACAAAATGCAAGATGTTTTTCATATTTGAAGTCTATAAGTACCAAATGCGAAACTCCAGCCATATAACGAACCTTACATCCAAAAATTTGCATAGCTTGTACCACCAAAATTTATCTTTTTCTCTGTTTCACTGCTTCCTGCGTGCATTTAATTAAATAGCATCATTTAAGTTTCAAATAGTGGTAAATGTTATAAGTTTAAAATCATACCTTCTTAATTTTGACACATCTTTTGTCTATTGAACTCGATGAAATCTTGCAATTTAAGCTCCTTTTTAAGCCTTCTGTTTTCTTCAAGAACCTCCAACGCAAATTCCACACCACGATCACATAATGGTTCGTCAATCCAATGGATGAATCCACAGTCTCTAAGAGTTCCAGTGTTTGCACAAATAAAATATCGACGTCCAACGTTTTTATTCAAATAGCATGTTTTGAATATTGGTTCAATGTTGCAACGACATAGCAATCTTCGAGATTGTACTTCTCCAACATATAACGTTGGCAAGGGTGGCAATCTTGTTGGTAATGTCGATCTGGTAGGCGGTGTCATATCATTATGTACACTTAATAATGCCAGATCTCTTTCTAATCTCGACTCTATAAAGCTAAATGTAGTTGGTGCATGAGATTCGGATGAACAAACAATTTGAGGAGGATCACTCGAATCGTCTGAATAGACAGACGGATTATCGGTCGAAGGCCTTGAGTGGGAGGACATCTGCAGAAAATAAATAAACAGCAACAATATCAAGATGGAAAAGGATTGTAAGCGTATATATCAATTATCAAGAAATTCATTTAAAAGTAATTTATTTGGAAATCGTGCCCGTATGCTCGGAAATCATCAAGATAACCACATGGAATGAAATATAAAAATTCGTAATGATCACAATTTTCGAATTCTGAAAATCCTTATGGAAGCAAACCAAACCAATTGCATGAAGCATAGTTTGGCACTTAAGCAAAGTGGTAAGGAACATCGAATATTTCTTCTAAAATTCATCATAAAGATGTGCCAAAACAGTCTTATAAGTTTAGTTTGGATGCTTGATAAATTACAACATAATATTTTTTGGGATATATTCTCGAATTAGGCTAAAAAAATCATAGAAAATCCTCACTAAAAATCCACCAAGACTAGGAGTAACACTCTGGTATCAAAACAAATAACATGGGCATTTCCCTCGGCCTGTGTTGACACAGGTAGTGTCTGTGTCGATTTATGTGTCAACACAGGCTCTGCATATGTCGAAACAAGTCGTTATTATGCCCAGGTTACCAAAAACCCTCTCATGTATGATTTTCAGACCATATACAGAGGTGTTAATGACCTTAGATTGACTTAGAAATGAATATGCAAAAACCAGATAATATGAACTGTCAATTGAAACAAGAATTTCTAGAATCTGACTAGTATTGGAGAAGTTATAATAGCTCAAGCCATGTTTGCAACAGTTTTTCATAGTCATTTTATAGTAAACGATTTCAACAAGATTAATACCACAAATCATCAATAAACACGCAAAACTCAAACTAGCAGGTGCAAGGGAACTAGCAGGTGCAAGTAGATTATTTGTCTTTTTTCTACACTTAACTTTACGTCAAAGTAGGATCTGAGCTTGAGGACTTAATTTTCTAAAAGGGGAATTGGTTTTTCTTTTTACTGTAAAACAAAAAGGAGAGGTCGAATACGACTTTACATAATGATATCAATGTATTACAAAAGGGAAAGCAACGAATAATAGAGACTCTTACATTATGGCTTGCTGTTTCCACAAAAAAATGCTTTTGACTGTCTTACTTCCAATGATGATATTTCAACTGAGGTGTAGAATTCAGATTACTTCGAGCATTCGACTAGTCCTGCCGCTTTTCCTGAAGTATGTACTGCCGTTAGACTTGATGATCCTATTTATCCTGCAAATAAGTACCCACACCGAAGAATTCAAAATGGAAACCAAAACACCGAAGCATTTACAATACAGTATTTTTACAAGATGCACCGAAGCATTTGTCAAGGGGAAGACATTCACTCCAAACTGCCCAAGGTTCAACAGCAACCCCAATGAATATTGAAATCATTTTTATAATCGTAATTGAATTTTGCAAATGAAAAAAGAAGACATTCACTCCAAACTGAAGCATTTGTCAAGGGGAAGACATTCACTACAAACTGCCCAAAGGGTTGGATTTTGCAAATGAAAAAAGAAGCGATATACGACAATGAATATTGAAATCATTTTTATAATCGTAATTGATTGAAGTGTGGACTCAAATAAGTGCATTGAATATATCAATATGTATTGAATGAATTTTCTATGCTGCAATTTTAACTGATTTGAATAATAATGTAAAATGAATCGTAAATGAAGAGTACTCGGAACTCGAAACTGAGCATTGCTCAGTTTCAGTTTCGTAACTGCTCAGTTTCGAGTTCTCGACAGTTTTGAGTTCTCGAAACTAAAACTGAGCATTGCCCAGTTTCGAGTACTCGGAAATCGAAACTGAGCAATGCTCAGTTTCAGTTTCGACAACTCAAAACTGGGCAATGCTCAGTTTCAGTTTCGAGAACTCGAAACTGAGCATTGCTCAGTTTCAGAGAACAATTACGAAATGTTACTAATGGGCTTTACTTAGTGTAATTGTATCTTGAATACAAAATATGTGAACTTTACTCAGTGTAATTGTATCTTGAATACAATTTCAATGTCCAGTAAAGATGCAGGTTAATACAAAATTATGTGCTAGGGAATATGTCTGATTTATGTATATGTACATCTGTAAGATACAGGTACAATTATACCATATCTAATTATGATGAATTGCAGTGCATGCCATAAAACCATGTCTATAAAGATCATATCCAAGCATCAAATATTATGCAATCCAAGCATCAAATATTATGCAACAAAGTATGGGTCCTAATCTTATATGTAAGGGGCAAACCAATTTATAATTTTTATTGCAAATCAGATTCACAATAAATTAAATTATCACAGATCTGCTCATTACATTAATGTAAACAGAGTTAAGCAATTATATCAGGTATATAATTGTCAAGCGATGTTGAACAGTAAAAAATGTTCCAAAACAGATTTAATGTTCATTTTTTTTATAATACAAAATTAACAGCTTGAGAGTAAGACAAATCATATTTGCAATAATTTTTCAAAACCTATGTACACATTATCATATTCCATCACTTATGGTTAATATACTACAATGGTTCAGAAAACAGCAAATTTAAAAAAAAATCAAAGGAAATACATCCAATGATGATTCTTTTAAGAGTATGACTACAAACAAATTTTGCAGTATTTCAGATTCAATTCAGGTATATTTCCATAAATAAGCGGTGTGGTCAATATTCTATCAAAACTTATTAAATAGGGAATTACATATCTTATTAAACAACAATTCATTATTGCCGAATAGATACATCACCATGTATTCTTAAATAGTAATGATGTTTGAACTCGTGATTTACATGTATATGAACTTGTGCAAATATAATTCTGAGCCAATCATTCATAGGCTTGGAAGATTAGGTTCAAAACATAACTCCTAACCAAGTCCCAAAATTAGTGCCAGATTTATCTTAACAATGAATATGAGTGCTAGTCATTTATAAATGCATAAGGTCATTTTCTGCATGTTGATATGACCTTTTACCAATTTAGTATTTCGAATCAATTATTTATACAATTAGTATAAAACTGAAACAAAATTGAAAACATGTTTTCCTGTAATTATAGAAAACTGAACATACATTGTGAATTTATCACTATAAATATATATATCATCAATATATGTTCAAGCACAAAAGATGTTTTAACCAACAGCTCAAATACATACATGTCTATACATATATGTTCATTAAATCATAGGCAGTCCTAGAATCATAGTGGATATATGATTGTATTTGCACTTTTCATACATATCAGTATATATATAAAAATGTGCAATCAAATTGTTAGTTCAAAAACTGTTTAGATGCAAACTATAGTTGCATCGATCATATATCAAAATTCATACATTCCCATCCTTACAAACAAGGCAGGTCCTATCTGTAAGTCAAGAATATAGTATTGGTTGACTAACACATAACACAGACTTATGTATAGGATTACATATAGCATAAGCAGTGCTAAATTAGACTAATCGATCTGTATACAAGTTAATAAACGAAGGGACACATGTTAACAAACAAAAAATCGATTTTTTACCTGAAGCCCCAATTCGTAGAAGCCCCAATTCGTAGAAGCCCCCAATTCGTAGAAGCCCCAAATCGTAGAAGCTCCAAATCGAAGTAATGGAGAGAGGATTTGAGAGGATCGAAGAAGTGGAGAGAGGATTAGCTAATCGCTGATATAATTTCTTCTAAGCCCCATTTTTTATTTATCTATGATGCGGTCGTAAAGCAATATACGTTGAGGAATAAGTGTTGAGGTAAGAATAGGGTTTGTGTGTGATAAGTTACCCTTTTTCCCTTAGAAAAGAAGGGTTGACTAGGCTTACCAACACATACAAGTGTTAGCACATTTTTGGTGACACATATTTGCTATGGCAACACATATTAGTGTCGCTAGTCTATAACACATATAAGTATTGGCAGTTGAAAAAAATAAGTGTTGCCAAATGGCCATTATGGTGTAGTGATAGATGGTAACATCATGGCCTTTTTAACATGTATGATTCATCACAACTTAGCATAGAAACTTTCAACATACATAACATCATCATAGCATGATTTACAACATATAAGATATCATCATCACATAACATAAGATTTACAATATACATGATAGCAAAAGGGGTTTACAACAACATATATGATAATTCACATCATCTACTCATAATCCATTCATAACTCAACCTAATTAAAATGATAATAATCTTGTTAAGATCATCATACTCACAATTTAGAGAAGAAAAGAGATAGTTTTGCTTTGCTTTAGGGTTGAGAGAATTAGAATTGAATTTGCTTTTCTTCTTTCTAAGTTGGCGGCGGCTCCATTGATTTCCATGGCGACGGTAACTATTCTATTTTAATTAGGTTTAGGGTTAGCATTAGGATGTATTTATAGGTGTAGGAAGTTATTTAGGACCATTAGATTAACCCTGAACCATGAGAACCAATCAAATGCAAAATTTGCATTTGAGCGAATCGGCCCACGGGTTGACAGCCAAACACCCTGGATTAACCCCTAGTCGACCCAGCGGGGCTTGGGTCGACCTCAAAAATGGGCCGGTTCGGTTATTTCCCCTCCCAATTCGCTGTTTTGAACTTTTTCGCATATTTATTTATTTAATTTTTAATTTCTATATATATATATATATCAATATATATATATATATATTTCTCTGCGCAACCCATTTCACTTAATTCTTTTCTAAAAATTAAGTATACTTTAATTTGTGAATTTTAATGTTATAAAATTACGGGGTGTTACAAGTTTCTTATCGGATTGTTTATCAAATTTCTCTTCTTCAAACTGAAGTTACAAACTTGTTCAACAACTATAAATCTCAATCTAGCAACAAACAAGTTTCTGCCAACGTTTCTTTTGAACCAAATAATCAGGCAGTAACTTCGCCACAACATTACATAACGATTATTGATGATTCTAGCGATATGACCGATGATGAAAATTTTGGAAAATCTCTTGTGCAAAACATTGATTTCTACAAAACTGAAATTCAAACTCAAACTGATGCTTCTTCTGAAAATTCAAATCTTGCTGAAATCGAAAATTTTCAACTAACAACTTTTGAAATTGATGAAAATCATAGTGAAGTGGTTGAAATCTCTGTAATTGACTTGAATTTAAATTCACTTGAAAACAAAGACGTCAATCTTCAATTTGATCTTCCTCTCTCAGATTCTGAAAATTTTGAAAATTTAGCAACTTTAGATTGTCAACTTGAAAGAAAAGACGAAGTTGGTAACGACCGTTTAGGTGAGGACGACTTTGATGAGCGAAAACTTCTTGAACTAATTGACGATAATGTTGTTGGGTCTGAAATTGAAAATGAAACATTTGAAAACTTTGAAATTCTTGAGGTTGAAAACAATGGGACTGTTGAATGTGATCTCAAACATGATGACGATTTTTTTGAAATTGTTGAAACTCCTTGCGACTTGATCGTTTCAACTGAACCTCACTATGATCACTTGTTTTTCAATGATAAATTTCTGCAGTATATGAACTCTTTCTGGAATAACACTGTTTTTGAGAAAATACGATTTCGAAATTTACTGAAAATTCATTTGTTTTGTTTTGATTTTAGGTTTATGAATGAACCTTTAGTGAACAAAATTTTAAATACCAAAGCAAAACTGAACAATATTTCTCAAAACAAGTGTGGGGGTGAGAGTGATGTGCATGTCTCTCAATTTATACATCATCTGAACAAATCGAATTTTGTTTTTGAAACTTTTACTGAACCCCAGCTCGATGACCTCTCTTTAGCTGCTACAGAAGTTCAGTTTGATTTTAGGATCAACTGTAAGCTCAAAATTTTAAAATTAGCAACTCAAACTTCTGAAAAAACAAGATTTGTTTTTCCAAATCTGACACGTAATACAAAATCCTTTATGATTTGGTTTTCTATGTTGAAGTTGTGTCTCATAATCTTAATGAGGCTGATCCATTGGTCCATTGTGGACCGGTTCATCTATTCGATGACTGCGTATTTTCTGCATGTGTACTCGGTAAGCCGTGCTGACCCTCTTATTTTATTTCCCTTTCACTAAGATATGTCTGATTAACGACTGTGAGGACACAGTCACACTCAAGTGTGGGGGGAATCTACATTACATTAGCATTCAAATTTTATGAACTAGGTCATTCATTGAACGAGGATTAACTTAAATTTATAAATAACACCTTGGTTCTTGTTTGATAAGTTGAATTGTTGGGTGATGGGAATGAACATTATTTATTCATTGAATCGTAATGTGTCTTTTTAAGATGCTAGCTTGAGACTGTGCAGACATTAGTCATGTTCTGGAGTAAGCGTGTCAACCCTTGTTATACATGTTAGAATGTGCAAGTAAAAATGATCAAAAAAAATGAAGAAGAAGAAAAACAAATAAACATTGAGTTTGCACCTACATATGTTGGATTTTCTGAGTTCGTTTTCATGCATAATATTTTTTCACTCAAATTTTCACACTTGTAAGTTCTAAAATCCACTTGGCCCAATTAAGGAGAAATGACTCATTGTAGCATTCTTCTTCGATGCCCCACATTATTCAAACCCAAATTTTAGTCGATTTACATCCATGTTTCGACAAGTTTTTCTTATATTGGTATACTTAAGAACCTTTTATTTTCAAAGGTTCAAAAATGTCACTTTTTATACCAATATTACATTACCTACTCCGTACTTGTTTAAAGGTAAGATAACCATATACTACATCTTATTTTATATGGGTTATCTATCTTACGAAACTTTGCTTATCATTCCTTTTAGCTTTTTGTATAACATCAATCCAGACTTGTGTGTTGAATTAGGGTTATAGAAGTCGAGTAACTAGGGCACAAACTTTCCTTTCATGAAGTGTTGGTTATGATTCGCTTAATAGAGGAGGAATCAAATAAAAAAATGAAATAATGTACGGTATCATTCCATTCCATCTCCATTCATCATTCATCATGCAAAAAGAAAAAAAGAAAAAAATGCAATAAAGAGAGAGTCTCTCTGAATAAAATAGTCATTCATCATTCTTGACTATAAAGCATTCATTTCCATTCCATCCACATCCATCATACCGTACTTAGAAGCGAGGATTGTAGTTGAGGAGATGAAAGGAAACAAAAAGTCCATATGTGCCTTAGTATTACTTTATCTTTTGTAATTTGAAGTTCAACTAATACACTTGCCCTCGTATCTAGAATATTTTTTAGAACTTACAAAATTCTCCTTCATCTATGCATAACTCATATCCAATACATTACTGTTACATTGGTGCAAAATTATTCAAAAAGAAAAAAGAAAAAAAAAAGAATAAATGATTGGGTGCACATTGTCGATGTGTAGAACTTTGGTTGACACCACGCTCTTAACCTTCAAGACAATTACAGTGTTATCAAGGAATTACGATTCAGCTTGAAAATTTGTATTCATTTTTGCACTAATTATGGGATGGACAATTTGGGGCTAAACCGTTATTATTGAAGTTAGGTGAAATCCTTGGAATATAAAAGACCTTAAATATATTGTTTGATTAATCCGCGTACACAAGACGCTTTGGATTTTGTGGGTAGTATCCGCTGAAAACCCTCACGAGACAACACTCGTCCTACTAGGGACACCTAGGGGTTTAACGGCTTGTTGCATACACTAAATGCAATCATGTTTCCTACGAAAGTGTGACATATCTTAGTTTAGTTTATTCGAGGACGAATAAAAAGATAAGTGTGGGGGTATTTGATATACACGTAAATGTGTATATTTTATCCGCTTATTTATCTAGTTTTCTATTTAAAATAATTAATATTGTGTATTTACAGCTGTGTTTTCAGATTGTTGATAAAAAACTTGGTTTAGAGCATTTGATGGATAAAGCATGAAGAATTTGCTTAAAAAGAGTGAAGTTGAAATTACTAAAGCTTGAAGAGTTTAAAGCTTGAAGACGGTTGCAAATAGAGTTCAGTTGGGTAGATTTGGCTCACTAAAGACTCATGTTGCGTTCACATTAGCTCATTTGCAAGGCCTCTCACTCTACAGCTGCGTTCACACTAGCTTATGTGTTAGTTGGGCTAATTCTTTAGTCCCACATTATGGAATTTGCCAAGTAGCCTTTGTCATATCAGCTATAAATACACTTTATCTCATTCATTGTAAAACACACTTAGTTTTATTCTGTAATCCTTTGCTTGGAATAAAACTCTTCTTTCTCTCTTCTATTTAGTTTTTTATTTGCCTTTTATTTATGTTCATGTCTGTTATTTTCTTTTTATTTTCTTTTCTTTTAGCTATGTCTAGCTAATCCTCTTTGATTAGGGGGTGATGACACTAATAGATATGATTCAATATGAATCACATAGCCAAAAGATTAGAACGTCATGTATGTAGATCTAGATTTGAACTAAGGGTTAGATATGAACCTTCATACCCTGTGTCGTTTAAGAGCTATGCTCCTTCACAGGGTATATTCGAGTTCGATCTAACACTTATCAGATTTAGATTTAATATTTAGGGTTTTAGAAATAAAATAGTGAATCTGTCCTGATAGCTTATGGTTGTTTAAGAGCTGAGCTCCTGCATAGGCTATACTTTTTGTTATTTACATATTTGTTTCTAGAAACCTAATTATAGTTGATTCATGTTTGTGACAGAAACATGAATTAGATCTGTATTTATTCGATTGGCTATTGATGAATATTAATCTAGTCTATGTCATTATCCCCTAATTGCTTTCTCTTATTGTTAAAACTCTCTTTTTGTTTATTTTCTGTGTTTGCAACCAATCAAAATTCTGAATAACTTGATTGGATTTATTAATTAAAATATTTTTGGTCCCAGAGTTCGACACCCTCTACAACAATCCTTGTTGTTTAGGAAAGCCGAATGGATTTTACAGTTGTTTACAATTGTTTAATTTGTTCGCAAACAAACAGTATCCGTATACAATACCATTATTAAAGTATAACACTTACAACACAGCGGAAATAAACAATAGCTATATAATCTTGAAGTTTCCTGCTCCAGCTCTTCAAGTATCTATAAATCCCGACTACTTGACTGCCCGTACAAAATTGGGCACCCAAGAGTTTAGGGAAAACAAAATAAACTTTGGGTCAGCCATGTGACTGGTGTGAGTAAACTCAAATCATTTGTTTAACTTTTAAAATCTATTTAAAAGAAAGGAAAATCGTAAGATCGATCCACACATAAACACGAACGGTTTTTACCTTAAGATAAACCAAATTATTCTTTATATCAAGCCTCTTCTGATATTACAATAATGTCTAAATACAAGTACTTAGCAATCTAGTAGAAACGCTTTCATCTCACATTCTACATATATAACATACAATCAAAACCGTGGGCTCTTATTGGGTAATGGGTTTCCAACTATGACAAGGTATGGATCCACCTTCCGATCAGTGTACTTTAGAAGCGATACACTGGAGTTCAACAAGAACATCTTGCAACTCGGCCACACATGACCGACCATTCATTTCTCTAGAATGTATCGAATATATTGCCACCCCTCGGTTAGTATTCCAACATAACCATTCCCGGGAGATACAGAATTGAAAGAAGTAACAAATGAATAATCTCCAGATGATGACAATATACCCTAATTGGGTGCGGCCCACTTAGCCATGCTGCCTGCCCGATTTCTGTCATTTCCCAGTTGATGAGGCTTGAGGTTATAACGTATCTCTATACAGATCACGTCTTCATTTACTTTGAATGCCACATCATCATACCCGTCAAATCACAAATTGATTTCCCCAAAAATACCATGGGTATAAGCTAAGAGAAACGAATTCCTCCGCCACCAAACGTAAATACATTTGAAGAGATCAACTTACGCAATCTATTATATATACTCTATCAGACATTCTTCCATCTAGGTTGTCCTGGGACTGGATAAACCGAAGGCACTATTCAGTACATCCATCTTAGGCAATCTCTACGTAAGATTCATACAATAGCCTTGCACTTTACTCCGTTTTCAATATATTCAGCATACTTGGTTTGCAACGCTTATGCCAACACGAAGTGGTTCTTCGGATAATAATCCAACTGGTCTCTCCATATTAACAACGTTAAAATGGTCAAAAATTTTGATAGTCGGTGATTTAACTATCAAAGGAAAACACGTGTGCAAACAACAATCTTATTTCCAATTGGAATTTCTATTGATCAATCATCATTATCATATAAATATATATATGTATATATACATATTTCCTTATTTTCTATATTTAGAAAATATATGTTATGAACATTGGAAAACATTCCCATTGCTTATTTACTTATCACTATTCTGCCACATCTATCAGTCTCTGGCTGTAAAATAGGATGAGAACAATTCCCTAAGTATCAATCCCGAAGGTTAAAACCAACATCAGATAGACACTTAGAATACCATTCAACTTAACTAATCTCCAATCAGTTTCTAGTTTAGCTTAACTCCATTTCTTAATTCCTTATAAATAAAACATTCCATTTTCTATGTTTAGAAAATATCTCTGATTCTATATTTGGAAAATGTTTCCAAAACTCATTTATATGGATTACAAACTAACGTTGTATAAAACATCGTTACGACCGCTCCTTCCATAAATCGCTTATAACTTAACTGTATTTCTAACTAACTCTCGCCCTCAAACCTCAACTATTTCTTAGTTAAATAAGGAAGTCAATCAAGTTAGGGTATAATTACCTCTCAGACCTTAACTGAACAACGTTCTTAACCTTGATATAGACAAAGCTCACCGCTGCAATTTCTACAATCATTTGCATACGCAAATTTCTCGGATTTAGATTATGAATCCACTTCTATTATGAAAACATTTATTATAATGCTAACGTTATAAACCCTATTTTTGAAATATCTAACTTAGAAATCTAACTTAAATTCTTATTTTGAATAAATAAGCCAACTACTAATTTATTTATAAATAAACAAATTTTGATTAAAAACCGGAAAGTAAATAATACTTTCCCTAATTCGATATAATCGAATTCGACGTATAACTCTCTTTCGAGTAATCTCTGTTCGATTAACTCTTTCGAATAACTAATATTCGATTATCTCACTTCGAATAACTTATATTCGATTATCTCACTTCGAATAACTTATATTCGATAATTCTATTCGAATAAACTATATTTGATTACTCCTTTCTTCGAATGACTATATTCGATTAACTCTATTCGAATAAACTAATATTCGATAACTTCTTCGAATAACTATATTCGATTAACTCCTTTTGAATAAGTAATATTCAATAAATTCACTTTTGAATAAGAAATGTTCGATTATCTCCTTTCGAATAAACTATATTCGATTAACACCTTTTAACTCTATTCAAATAACTAATATTTGATAACTCCTTTTAACTCTATTCAAATAAATAATATTCGATTAACTCTATTTAATTAACTCTATCGATTAACTCTAACTAATTAACTCTAACTGGTTAACTCTAACTGATTAACTCTAACTGGTTAACTCTAACTGGTTAACTCTAACTGGTTAACTCTAACTGATTAACTCTAACTGATTAACTCTAACTGGTTAACTCTAGTTGCTTAACTCTAACTGGTTAACTCTAACTGATTAACTCTAACTGGTTAACTCTAACTGATTAACTTTAACTGGTTAACTCTAACTGGTTAACTCTAACTGGTTAACTCTAACTGGTTAACTCTAACTGGTCAACTCTAACTGGTCAACTCTAACTGATTAACTCTAACTGGTAACTCTAGCTGATTAACTCTATCTGGTTAACTCTGACTGATTAACTCTGACTGGTTAACTCTAACTGATTAACTCTAACTTATTAACTCTAACTGATTAACTCTAACTGATTAACTCTAATTGGTTAACTCTAACTGGTTAACTCTAACTGGTTAACTCTAATTGGTTAATTCTAACTGATTACCTCTAACTGATTAACTACAACTGATTAACTCCAACTGAATAACTCTAACTGGTTGACTCTAATCAATTAACTCTAATCAATTAACTCTAACTCTAATCGATTAATTCTAACTCTAATCGATTAATTCTACCTCTAATCGATTAACTATAATTCGATTAACTCCTTTGATTAACTCCTTTGATTTAACTCTACGTCCATATTTAGTTTCAAATATCGATGTTGAAATCGATTCTTACTTCTCTATATAAGTCCTGACTTATATATTCTATTTATCCAACGATAAACATTTTATTTAATTTATAAAATATTATTTATAAATTTATCCTCTCCACTTATTTGTTAAAATAGATTTCTATTCAAAATCTACTTTATATTCATATTCTTTTATATCCGTGTGCGAAGCACGGGTCTAAACTTTCCTTAGTGTAAAATTCTCTTTTTATACACTTCTTTCATTTTTCAAGTATTTCCTTTATAATCTATTTATTTTCTAAATAAATATTTCATTTATAATTCTATTTATTTAACAAATAAATATTTCCTTTATCTTACTCCATTTATTTAACAAATCAATATTCCCTTTCAATTCTATTGTAAATGTTTTACAATATTTCCTTTCATATTCTATTTGTGAATGTTTTACAAATATTTCCTTTTATATTCTTCTTTGATTTTATATTTATATTTTATAAAATTCTTTTCCGTTTATATATAAAATCCACTGATTTTATATAAATAATTCATTTTCAAAATACACTTTGAAAATCCCTTTTTCTGCATCCCAGTATTCTTACGGTATTTAAAATACCAAATAATAATGATCGATATCATTCAACACACATAATCAACACATATTATATATCACATCATAAATTACAATATATGAAAAACAATAAAATAAATGTTGAGGAATCCAGTTAGATTCCTCTGACCTATTTCCCTACAGCCACATATGTTACACAATATAATTCACAACAATTTCATTTCAATTAGAAATATTATGCTAAACAGAATCAATTTATATATATATATATATAACTGAATCTATAATTTCAGCCAATTACTTAGCAGTTCAACCAAACAGTCAATACACAACAATCAACCATCATTTAGCAGTTCTAAAAATACTTTATAAAAATATAACTGTTCAGAGTTGGCGAGTTTTACTCACATTGGACGATCATCATTAATAACGATAACCATCGCTTTATTCAGACGGACAATTTATTTTGCTATAAATTGTAACGAGCTTCAATTCACTTCCAGTCAATTCCAGTTGTAGCGCTCGTCCCTACGATCCTCTCGGATCTTGTTTCGTCTAATTCTGATAACATATGAGGAAGATATTTAAATTACAAGTTTATGCGCTATTATAAATTAGATTAGAACAAAAATTTAAATTTCAATTGGGATTTCTAATAAAATAATGCCCATACCTTTTTGCAAATACCAGGCCCACCCGCGTTGAAAATATCTCCATCTTCCCTTCGTAACAAATGATACCCATCTTCCCCAATTATAGATACTGGAAACCGCACGATTCAAAGGCCATTGCCGACATTAACTCCCCACCGCTCCTTCATCCTTTCATTTAAAATACAATAAAAATCACATTTAATCTCCTCTCAAACTCCTCTTTAATCTCATACCCAAATCCGCGAACTCGATCTCACCTTTCTCAACCACTTCGCACTCCTGTAACCCATTCGAAACGAAGACCTTCCCTCGCAACACCACCACCACTACACCGTTTAACGAACGGTTGCCACCACCAGCTTCCTCTTCACGACCTCTCCGCAACCATGCCAACCACATCAACTCCGATCCACTCCATCAAAATCCGTCGAGCACCCTAAACCTAGGAGCCGTTATTGCACACAGCAAAAATGGAAACCGACGTCGAGTTCCTCAATACTCACATCAGATTGAAACTCTCCTCCTTGCGAATCCAAATATATGTATAGAATAATTTATGGAATTTTATTTCCATTGTTACGAATTTATGAAGATGGAAATTGTTTTTACTGGAAGAACGAAAATCACGGCGGATTTTTGGTTGACTGTGGAATTAGATTAGGGTTAGGAATGTTATGGAGTATATATAGAGGGTGAGAATATTATTTTTATATTCATTATTTAACTAATTTATAAGTAGTCACTATTTGTTTTTATTGTTAAAAATTCGTATGAACACATCTGATACCCAAAAATCACGAAACTGGACATGCAGCTACAGTTCGACATTACGGACCCAACGAAACTGGTTTCGTCAAATTCTGACTCTGTTTGTTCACATAGCATATTTTTAACCGTCAAAATACTGACTGATTTTCACATTAAAATCCCGTAAGGCCACATACGGACTTCAAAAATCACGAAACTTGACTAACAATAATTTAACATTACGGATCCAACAAAATTAGATTCGTCGAAAACGGAGGTCGTTTGCAAAACTGGCCATTTTTAAAGCTCTAAATAACCCATTTAAATATATAATTATATTTAAAAATAATTAAATTAAATATTTATAAATAAATATTATCGTATATATTCACACTAGAATACCATACAGCTCCCATTGGATTTATAACTCAATATTTCAAAATTCCCAGTTATATCGATATTCGATTTATATATAAAATCCTTTTATAATATAAATATATATTTATAAACTTCAAAGGAATTCCATAGCGACTTTTCTAAAATTTGATTTGGACATAAATCAAAATCTACACAGTGAAATCCCGATTTTTCTCTTCCATTAGAAAAATATGCTTCCCCAGCTCCGAACGTTTCTTGTTTCACAGAAATCCGATTTAAAACGGATTATGTATATTCAATTGAAGTTCGAATCACCAAACAGCGAACTGCCGCACCATTTTGAGCTCGATTATAATTATAATATAATTATATGTTCAAACTTCGTTTATATAATATATTCGTTATTCTAATTTAATTCTAAACTGAATTATATATATTTTGAATTGTCCAGTTCACATTATATTGCCCATTCACTATTTCCGACTATTTCGGAATAACAAATATATTATTCTATTATTTAAATTAATTAAATATTCAGTATTATTTAATTAAACAACCATTTAATTCTCTAAACTATTATTTAAATAATTAAATAAATTATTTATTATATCGCTAAAATACGGGACATTAGATGATCCAAACCATCATTTTTACAACTTTTAAAATTGTCTCTAAAGCAAAATAAGAAGTTACACTACTAATGCCCAAAGTTGTGACCAACAACAACACAGGGAAAATATATGAGGATAATACGTGTAAGCCTCCTACTCGTCTCTGGACCGCTACTCGTGCATAACCAGCTAACCTGTCTCTATTATGCTCGTTTAGGAGCACCGAGAGTAATAAGAAGAGACATAAAACTGGGTCAGACAAAAGTCTGGTATGAGCAATAAGCAGCAAAAACAGAACAATAACAGGTATACATAACCATACCTGAACCTAGACCTGCAAACAAAGAGTTAGCACAACAGGATGTACAATACTCTAAGGTGACACTAACACATGGTATGAAAATAATGGGGATGGGGTGTGAATGCCATGGTGATAGCAAACATCAAACATAGCAATCAACCTCACATCTCTCACTCAGTGCGTAAAGTATACGATATCTACCACTTTGATCACCCAATCCTTTGCTACGATCACTTTGCCCTACGGAGTCACGATGGCTCCACTGCACTGATCTGTAACCACTAATACTTTGCTATGTCCACTCTGCCCATGGAGTCATGACAACTCCACTTCTCTGGCTCATAGCCTTGCTACGATCACTCTGCCCCATGAAGTCATGGCAACTTCACTGCACTGATCCATAACCAATAATCCATTCCCCGGTGGTGAGTCAAAACTATAGACATTGATAACCCCTTTGCACATGTCCCGCAGCAAAGTCCAATCATGAAGTTAACTCGTTGGTTCCCATCTGGATCCTGAGTTCTACTTCCTATTTGGACTTCTTTCGCATCTCGGGTTTTGGTCGAATTGGATTAGAAGAGTCATCGATACGTTCGATTTAGTTTGGTCATCAGATTCAGTTCGGTATATAGAGTCCTCTACGTCACATCGGTTCGGTTTGGTATATGGGGTCCTCCATGTCACATCGGTTCAGTTCGGCCCTCCTTTCCATGCTCTAGCTTTCGTTTGGTTCGGGTGTACTCATGCGGTTCGGTTTGGTCTTCTCCATCCGGTTTGGTTCTCTACTCCAACTCCAACTCTATACAAATGTCCTTCCTTCTTTCCAAGCCTCCTCTAGTGCCAAATTCCGATCCGAATAGAATTCCCTTGCACGGTTCTCCTATCCGATCAAAACCCTATATCTGATCCGATCCGAAACCCTGCACATTTCCTACAACTTTTCCAGCGACCATTTTACGTCATACGACAGTGTTTTCGACCATTATAACTTTTCTAATCAATCACAAAGCATACCATACAATCATAGCAACATAGAGAATCAACAATAAACACCAAAACAACAATTTAATATGTCAATAAGGATCAAATATACCCAAAAACCTATGTTTTCCCCTTAATCCCCTTAATCACGTTTAATCATACAATTAGCAAAACTTATCCAAATTAGCCCAAATTTCTATCAAACCCCTAAAATAATGTTTTAGAATTTCTACAAATTTTTCCAGATTTTTTTATAAAGTATAATTTTACTAATTATCACTAATCACCCCTAATTAGCCGTAATTAGTGAAAAACAATACAAATCACTCACGTTAGCCACAAGTTAATCTTTGATCTGAAATTATCTCTGATTTGTGTCAAATCTCTATGCAACACAGCAGCTCCAACTCTGATTTGGTGTAAATTTGCCTTGATTTGGTGTAGATCTTCTTAATTAGTGATTAGAAGGTGATTTGGAATGATTTTAGAAGCTGAAGGCCATTGTTAGGGTTAGAGAAATCTTTTAGGCGGTTGAGAAAATGAAATAAAATCGTTTCGTAACTGATTTTAGCCTTCCCATAACCCTAATCCCGAAATGGGTTATGGGCCTAGCTGTTAATCATCCTAATTAGGCCGGTTAAGCTGTTTTTCACCATCCAAACCTTATTTCAGCCATATCTCCCAAATGGTAAGTCCGTTTGATCAATGTGACCACTCTATGGAAAGGTAAACCATCATCTGAATCCAATGGAAGTGATTCCAGGTCAAAACTCCTTACCAATCAAAAGTTATAGGCGAAACAAGATTCGCCAGGGGCAAAACGATCATTTAAAAATCGGCAAAAATCGTGAACATGGAAAATGACCCCAATAGTCGTTCCCCAAAGTTACACAACCATACGACCTCATATGAAAAAGAAATAAATATTTTACGATCCTTCGATACGTAGAACGTGGGTCGTTACACACGTAGCCATGCTGCTTGCCCGATTTTTGTCATTTCCCGGTTGATGAGGCTTGAGGTCACGTTTTAACTTTTACAGAACATCTCATTATCTTTGAATGCCACATCGTCAGATCCACTAAATCACTAATTGACGTCCACAAATATACTCTGGGTGTTAAGCAAGAGAATTTCTCTGCCACTAGACTCGATATATTTGTAAAATTCAACATACGAGACCATTAGAAAATACTCTGTCAGACACCCATCCATACAGGTCATCCAGGAATAGGATGAACCAAAGGCACCCTCCTACCGCATCCTACGACTAAAGGATCAGTAGTGAGAAGTCCTTGCAATCCGAAGATTTCAATCACAACAGAATCAGAAGTAAAAATAACTCTAGTGGCTATCCAGAGCACTTTAATGATTAGTTCTTCCGCTCATGAAGATCAAATAGTCTTCAATGGTTTATCTCAATCATATTCTAATATCTTCAACGTTTACGTATTTGCTAGTCGGAATGGTTTTCGAATATAATTTCAATCCCCGGTCTTTCCGTACAACAATCGATAAAATGATAGATTTTGATAGTCGGTTATTTAACTATCAAAATAAACATCCATGCATCCATAAAATGGAAATAAATTCACTGGATTAGTACATAGCATCATTTGGCCCTTTTTATCAATCGTTTATTAATTTCAAATTCAAAATCTTTCAATGAGCTGGAAAACTCGGTCCTCTAAATTCGGACCTTATTATAAGAATATCCTCAAAACAGTCTCATCTTTTTAATACTGAGAACAATATCTCAAAACTATATCAGATATTTCCTTATAAATATTATTTATGAATTATTTGCTAAATCATTATCTGTTGTCTAATACTGGGAACAAAGTCCCTTTTTTTAATAACATACTAACCAATTTAATTCAACTTAAAATTTTATAACCCATCATATATTTCAAGAATCTAACATTGCCAAATATGTTTCCAAATCTTGCAATATGCCCCCAATATTTCTCTTAGGGGAATAAAAACTAATTTCAACATCTTCTACCATTACAAACTAATACCATCCCTTGATAATAGCGAAGCCATTCAAGTTGGGGTATTTTAATTACCTCTAAGACCTTGATCGACAATGTTCTTATCCTAAGATAAATAAAAGTTCGTAATTCTAAAACTCACATAAATCTTGAAATCCCAAATCTCAATTTATTCAAAATAGACCATTTCTTCATTTGATAATATCAGCTTATAATTACCCTTTTTAGTTAACCCATTTATAACGCTTATAAAATCACACGACCCAAACTCGCCCTTACGGGAAAGCCCGGATTTAGTTGAGAAGACGACAAATCAGAACACGAACAAAAGAACATTTCATTGCTTATTACAACAGTTACATCAGAGTACAAGAATATAACAGAGTATGAATAAATATTATACATCAAAAAAATATCAGAGATTAAAATACATTACATAGCAGCGGAAAATAATACATAACCCAACTGAAAGAGATAAACGAATACAGAGCGTTCTGAACATAGCTCCAGCTGTAAACCCAGGATCCTGTGAATATAATATTTGAAAACCGAAACTGTAACGACCCATATTTTTGACCGTTTAAAATCGACAATAAGCCACACATGTCGACCCAAACAAATCGCAAATGCAGGTAGTTATTGGAAAAAAAGGGAAAAGAAAGAAAGAAGGGAAAAACAATAACAGAATCTCACAGCGGAAGGACAACATATAATAACCAAATAGCAGTTAAAAGCAGTTGAAATGTATACTATGGTTATAACATTCAATGATTATCAGAGTTACATATACATACAGATATACATAATAAGCAGCGGAAAAATACAGTGGATATACATATGTATAGATAGTAGATATACCAAATCTTCGTCTTCGATCTCCAAAGCACAGTCATCTTCGGTAACTGCAACGTCTACTGACCCGAGCGTATTACATAAAAGAACACAACAAACACTCGGATCAGCACTAAATCATTCTTATATTAGTCAAATTAAAATATGGAACAAATTTAGTATCATGGGTGCAATAACTCGAGAGATGTTACGGGATTTTTCCATCTCTCGAGGATCCGTTAAACTAATATCTATATAATAATACGCTATTATT
Organism: Allium sativum; assembly: GCA_030737875.1. Taxonomy (NCBI): domain Eukaryota; kingdom Viridiplantae; phylum Streptophyta; class Magnoliopsida; order Asparagales; family Amaryllidaceae; genus Allium; species Allium sativum. Next base: position 616,309,701 of record CM060918.1, on the reverse strand, counting down.
ATAATGACTACTCAGTAAAGTATAAATACAGAAAATAGCGTAAGCGGGATTACCATATTACCCTTACGCCGTTTATAGGCATCAACAGTCTATACAGTACCGTAAATTCACCGTACTGGTGTTATCAGAGGGCACTCCATAGAAGGCAATGCTAATCAAAATCGTATGGGGCTCGATATGGATATATATGACAAGGCACTCGAGGCAATGCCCAGGGTAGGATTCTATCAATTGCACTTCCGGACCGGTGGTAACGCATAGCAGCCACTACCGCCCACCTCGGAACACACTCCCAAAGTCATAAATGGGCCCAAATCATCATCATCATAGTCATAGAAATAGTATCGAAGGAGTGAGTCCGATCAAAGGTGCTACCTCAATTAGTCACGGTATAGCTCCTGTTTTAGTCATTTCAATTCTGACCCGAAGGTCAGGGCTATTTCGTCCTCGATCATCTTCTTCGATTCAATAATTGACTCCAAGTCATCATATCTCGTTCTGGATACGTCAAAACGTTCACAGTTGTCAAAGTGGTATCGACACTGACAGAGAGTATGCCTTATGTCGACTCCGGTCTCTTTAACAACCAACGCTTACATTTTCCACATCGGTTGGTTCTTTTACATTCCAAAGGTTCGCTTTCATATCAAAATATCATATTTTGTTTCGAACCCATTTTATATTCAAAATAGAATATACTTTCATATCAAAGTATCCCAAATCATTCCCAAATCAATTTTTATTCCAACTGGAATATATTTCCATGTCATTATATTATACTCGTATGATATTTCGAATCGGTCTATATTTACATAGAATGTACTTCATCTTAAAAGATTTCAGTTATTCCAAATCGATTTACATTCGAAGTCCTTTCGTATTCAATAGAATATATATATATTTTCCCATATCTATTCATTTCAATCTTTGGAAATCCCATTTATTTTCAAGTAGAATAAAATCTACCTTTCCATATCAAAACCGATTCAAAACAATTCCTATTCAAATAGAATATAACTTATCACAACTCCATTTGAACCAATGGTTTAAATCCAACATTTCCATTCGGAAGAAATTTACAATTCATAAAAATACTTTTGAAAATAAATGCTTATAAGAAAAGAACTTTAGATAAAATAAATATATATATAATATATTAACTAAAATTAAATAAGTTAATTAAAATATTATGTACATACATAAATTAAAGTTTACTAGATAGTTTGAATACTAAATATGAAGGAAAACTTTATTTAAAATAAAATAATTTATAGGTTAGAAATTTGAATAACTAAATTTTTTTTTAAAGAAGAAATAGTTAAATTTGAAATCATCCAGGTATAAATATATATATATATAGATAATTTTAAACCAAAATTTTTCTTCCTTCCGAATTTCCAATACATGAATCTATATCCCAGTTTCCAATGGAGTTCATTCAGTTTCCATTTCTCATTTTCAACCCCGTTCAAAACGACTATTCGATTTCAAGAGTTCAAATATATATTTGAACTAAGTTAAAACAACTCAAATACCCTTGATTTCCAAATTTCCCAAAACTTATATTCCATAAGAATTTATTTGCTTGTAATCCAACTCTTAATTTGAAAGATTTAAATCATACTCAAATACCAATTTAAATATTTCCCTTTTGTTTGGAAAAATTCCTTTAACCCTTTTTATCAACATCCCAGTTCAGAATCTTCAAAGAATCGAGTTATCGAGTATCGACACATTTCTTTAAATGAAATTCTGTCAAAAAAAAAAATTCAAATATTTAAAAATCATTTAACCAACCAATGTCTGTATATAATTATCTATCCAATGGCCAAGTGATTTTAAATTTAATTTCTCGATATTTCAGGGATGGATCTATCATTTCAATCCAAATCAGGGTCACAGAGATTTATCATTTCACTCCGTGTTCTTAATTCATTTTATCGATAAATCCCGGGTTCATTAGATGCCCGCAACATCAAGGGTAAATGGGATTTATCGTCAAAATCAACATGCATTACAATATACTGAATAAGGAGCATAAAATTGTCACTATAAATTCAGTAATGAATTTCAACCAACATCCATCACAACCATTTCATTCAACTGATCAGCATTAAAATGTTTCAGGATTTTACAAGGGTTCGAATTCAACTAGAAATTTAAATTTAATTTAATAACAAATCAATTACTTAAATTGCATGTTAACATACTTGCATGTTAAATTTAAACCACACATCAACAATCCAATACAACCATGCAACCAAACTTACTTCATAATTTAATTCAATAAATATGGGAATAATTCAGTATTTCGTGAGCGAAGAATAACTCACCTTTGGGTCCTTAGTGGATTGAACGTCCAACCGTAGGCCAAAATTTCACAGTCTCTAAACGCAGCCAGGTTCGTGCCAAAACGTCCGTAGTTCCGCCACGATCCCAACGCAACAAATCGCGTCCAAATCCGAGTCAAAATGGAAGAGTTATCAGCGTTTTACTCTCTGAATTTTAGATATATATATATAATTAATTAAATCAAATCTCACCTAATTATAGGAAGACACGTCAGCACCCTATATCCCCTTCTTCCCGCTCCTCAGCAATTTCGCTACAGTAGCCAACTTTGAACCCACCAAAACAACCGCGTTGACCACCAATTTTCAACGAGCTCCGACCACGATAAGACCCGAGACTACCCTCAAATGAAAGCTTATCCTCCGACGCCCCTACCACTCCATCGACGCGACCTCCGGTGGTCAGAATTGCTGCCGGCGGCGCTGTAAACGGAGTGGGTTTTCACCACATATCGACCAAATTCCGACGATGTACTTAATGATAAATAGAGAGACCAGGTTCGTTGCAATCCAGACGACGATACGAACAATACCCATGTGCTCGAATTCGCGATTAACTCCAGAATCAAAAACCCCCAAAAATCATGCTTAGGGTTTCGAAATCTGAAAGTTTGACCGAGTTTTCTGGCGAATCCATGCACTGCATGTTGAAACTAATCACACCAGCAGCTTCGTATCGTCGAGAGCTTCAAAATGATATATAATACGCTGGGGTTTGAAGAGATTTTATTTTGAAGCTTGAATTTTGTTTTGCTCTAGGGTTTGAAAACTGATTTCAGCCATTAGAGATAGAGTTTTGATGAAGAAAACGTACGTGGAATGAAAAATGAGCTGATGGAGTTAAGTGGGTTTTATTTATATATAATTATAAGGCCCAAATATGAGAAATACCCAATTATTCATTTGCAATGATCTCGTTCATATTTTCTCTCATACGGTCAAACGGTAAGTCGGATTGTAACGCAAATTAAAATCCTATAATAATTCACCGTTCCGGTTCTGATGGCGCCAGTTTCGTCAAATTCCGAGACATTCGCCAAAACAGTTAAATTTCACTGTTAATTAATTAATAAAATATTCAAATATTCATTTAACTGTTTTAATTCAAATTTAAATGTTCGTTAAATTCAAATTTAATTAAATAAATTCTATAAATAAATTTCACACATTTTAAATCAAATTCTGGTTATTTAAATCTCTGATTCGAATTTCAGTTATTATTTCTTCACTTAGAATTTTGCCATTTCAAATTAAATTTGCGTTTCCATTGTAAACCAAACAACTCAAATTTATTAAATAAACAAAAATATAAATTCTCAAATTTCAACAATCCTAAGTATAAACTAAATTTAAAAATCTATTTATACTCCATTCAAATAATCATCATCATAAAATCAACAAAATTTGATTTTCTTTTTCTCTAATATATTCCATTTTATTTATTCTAAATTGAAACTTAAATATACTGAAATTATGGGATGTTACATTCTCCCCCACTTAAAAATCTTTTCGTCCTCGAAAAGAGAACGAAACGATATTAAGCACATATCTATTTCAAATCCATACTAAAAATAGTATTTACAAAATAAGTATATAGTTGTAAAACTCATAAATTTTTCTAACTCCCGAAATCACGGAAAATTTCGGCAGCATCTCCTTTGTACGGAGAGGTCCGGAAAATCACATATATATAAAAAGTTCAATATACATCTCATCACTCGATGAGGCATCCCAAAAATGGGGAAAAACTCATGTATAAAACCACCAAAACTTTGTAACACATTTACATACCTTTCTTTAGCGTTTATTTGCATTTTTATTTGCCTTAGCGTTTAGCGTTTAGCGCAAGCGAGCTCCGAAGCGTAGCGCGACTTCCTTACACCTGCTACACACTCACATATACATGAGAATAAAACATATATCAATACATAGCAATTGTATACAACTTAGACAACATATATTGAATATTTCAACTACAAAACCAAGATATTCATAACCGGCCAGCGAACAAATTTGAGTTTAACAACCCTTACATGATGGAATTTGACTAAGACACACTAGTAAAAAGTTGTAGCATTTCTTTCAGGCTTTTTGAATTGTCCGGATTCGCTGAATTCGGATAATTCGTTCAAAAGCTATGGCTATTTTCGTGAAGGCGAACGCCTCAGCCTATACAATGAAATATGCAGGTCTGAGTTGTTCAACCCAGTTTTTAACCCCTTAGACATCAGAATTTGACTTAGCATATTAAGAAAAGTTTTAGTTTACATTCAGCCCTTTCCGAATTGTACTCGCACATTAAAATCTGACGTTCCGTTAGAGAGTTATGGTCAAAGCAATATTGGTATTCAGTTCAGATTTTTATTTTCTGTGCATACAACTACGACTAGTTCTTGGTTTTCAACTTAATAAACTTGGAAACTAGGCAAGGCTTTATTAACACAAAATTTAGCTCAGTTTCTAAGGTTTCCAAAAGTCCGAGATTATTGAATTCCGACCAGCCCATCAAATGTTATGGTCATTTTAGCTTTCGCTTATCGAATATTTTAAATTTTCCGCACCAAAAGTCGAGTTATTTTATTTGGAGTTTCAACCTTCGAGTTCCAAAACTTGAGTAGCACTTAACCATCTGCAAAGGGTTATTGTTCCATTAAGCACATAATATGATTCACATTTTTATTGCTTAAATATATTCATGTTCGTTTCGCTTATATTAAATGAATTTCATTCCATTTACTTATATTTCATTTGCAATTCATCCATTTCACTTATTCTTGTTCATTTACTTAACTATTTACATTCACTTCATTTTCCGAGAATTGAATTCACACTACATTCTTACCTCATTCTGATATACTCCCTATTCATTTTCCCGTTTCATTCCAAACATTAACTTTAGTTGAGATTTTTAATTCATTTTAACTTTTCCAACTTCTTGACTCTGTTGAATTCTTAATTCATTAACATGGATCGATTTGCCACATTTCATTACTTATTACTATTTACTTCAACTAGATTCCAATTTCCATTTCCGATTAGCCATTTACTTGAATTAATTCAGATTTATTGAGGTTACTTTCATTTATTCAAATTCATTTGGCTTACTTGAATCTACTTGGTTTCAAATTCTTTCGATATTCAAATTTAATGACTTAGACTTTGGTTTATATTCCAACACCTCATTTCATTCCAAATATTACCTCGACGCTAAGACTTTAATTTGCTTTAATGTTTCCAACTAAATCGATAGTATTAAATCTATTAGTAGGAAATCAATTTGCCACATTTCAAGGTTTTTATTTTCCTTCCTACGTACTAAATTCTTAATCGACCTTATATATATTCTTTTCTTAAGTTAACTCATATTGATTTAACTTTGCCGAACTCGACTCGCTTCCATGCTTTTCTCAAATTGGTACATATACCAAATCATCGTGTTGTTAGTGGAATCGAATCAAGTTTGAATCGTACCTCATTTCATTCTCTCATAAATTTTCATCGACTCTAATAAATTCCTTAAGTTTCCTTCCATTTATCGTAGTTCATTGACTTAAATTGATTCACTTTCAATTCCAAATTCCATCGAATGTTCCATTTAACAAAAATTCAAGTTTCCTCATAACACTTTTCCAAGTCTTCAACTCCAAAAATTTAGAATTTATTCCTTAAACATTTCCCATTTATTTCTATTCTTAAGAGCTTATATATTATTAATATATATATATAAATTCCATAGCGCTATCTCTAAATTTTAATTTAGTCATAACTCACAATTTATAAAGTGAAAAAAACTAAATTTCTTACATTCATTAAAGGGATATGATCAATTCGATCCTAACGTTTCTTGTTTTATCCAATTCCGACTTATATTGAATTTTATATATTTATTCAAAGTTAAAGATCGAATTTTCAAACTACCGCGCCATTTCAGGCTCATAATATAAGTTTTTATAAATTTCGAACTCAAGTGTCATTTTAAATAAATTTACAACTGTTACTAATTAAAGTAAACTCAATACTTGATTCCGGGTTTCCAAATCAAGTTTAAAATAACATACGTTTAATATTTATACTATTTATAAACCATACTATATGAAATTTCAAATCCAAACTTTTAAATTTAAGAGAGAAATTGAAATCCTGGTTTTTAAATTAAATTCAACTTTAAATATGGTACGCTAATACCTTTATATAAAATTCTATACCATATGGAAATCGAGCCCAAAATCCTTGTAAAACCAAATTTTAATGGTCATTGAATGGTCTCTCCCCCACTTAAACTCTTCAGAATAACCATCGATAATGCGTGCACTCATTACTAAGGCTATTTCGAAGATCCGGGCAAGGGATTATCCACTTGTTTCATACTATTTGAAATCATTTCCAGAACCATTCTTATAATATAATATTATCTCAACTTTGGCAAAACTCTTTTAAATACCCCAGGATCAAGTTTCGAGTTCACTTTTATTTCAATCACAACCTTTCTCCTCCTATTATACTTAAAGATATCATTTTATTTCCAAGTATTCGCAACACCTAGTCATTATCTCTTATTATTTAATCGACCATAATAGATAATACTTAATATTACTACCTACCAACGACCAATGATTATACACTTAAAACCACTAGTAGTATATAATATATATAAAAATATAATCGAAAATCATATTATGTCGATCATTCTATTCGATTATTTAGAAATTTCTATCGATTCTATGGCGTCCCATATATCGGCCAAAATCCATAAATATTCAACAGAACAAGTCAACACAATATAAAATCGTTTTATCCAAAATACAAGTACGCTCTCTCATATCACTCAACTCATTCTAGGGCATTTCTAACCCCATCTCTAATGAGTAAATTCCCAACAGAGCCAAGGTTGTCGCCAACCATCGCTCTGATACCAACTGTAACGACCCATATTTTTGACCGTTTAAAATCGACAATAAGCCACACATGTCGACCCAAACAAATCGCAAATGCAGGTAGTTATTGGAAAAAAAAGGGAAAAGAAAGAAAGAAGGGAAAAACAATAACAGAATCTCACAGCGGAAGGACAACATATAATAACCAAATAGCAGTTAAAAGCAGTTGAAATGTATACTATGGTTATAACATTCAATGATTATCATAGTTACATATACATACAGATATACATAATAAGCAGCGGAAAAATACAGCGGATATACATATGTATAGATAGTAGATATACCAAATCTTCGTCTTCGATCTCCAAAGCACAGTCATCTTCGGTAACTGCAACGTCTACTGACCCGAGCGTATTACATAAAAGAACACAACAAACACTCGGATCAGCACTAAATCATTCTTATATTAGTCAAATTAAAATATGGAACAAATTTAGTATCATGGGTGCAATAACTCGAGAGATGTTACGGGATTTTTCCATCTCTCGAGGATCCGTTAAACTAATATCTATATAATAATACGCTATTATTATAATGTCTATTCAGTAAAGTATAAATACTGAAAATAGCGTAAGCGGGATTACCATATTACCCTTACGCCGTTTATAGGCATCAACAGTCTATATAGTACCGTAAATTCACCGTACTGGTGTTATCAGAGGGCACTCCATAGAAGGCAATGCTAATCAAAATCGTATGGGGCTCGATATGGATATATATGACAAGGCACTCGAGGCAATGCCCAGGGTAGGATTCTACCAATTGCACTCCCAGACCGGTGGTAACGCATAGCAGCCACTACCGCCCACCTCGGAACACACTCCCAAAGTCATAAATGGGCCCAAATCATCATCATCATAGTCATAGAAATAGTATCGAAGGAGTGAGTCCGATCAAAGGTGCTACCTCAATTAGTCACGGTATAGCTCCTGTTTTAGTCATTTCAATTCTGACCCGAAGGTCAGGGCTATTTCGTCCTCGATCATCTTCTTCGATTCAATAATTGACTCCAAGTCATCATATCTCGTTCTGGATACGTCAAAACGTTCACAGTTGTCAAAGTGGTATCGACACTGACAGAGAGTATGCCTTATGTCGACTCCGGTCTCTTTAACAACCAACGCTTACATTTTCCACATCGGTTGGTTCTTTTACATTACAAAGGTTCGCTTTCATATCAAAATATCATATTTTGTTTCGAACCCATTTTATATTCAAAATAGAATATACTTTCATATCAAAGTATCCCATATCATTCCTAAATCAATTTTTATTCCAGCTGGAATATATTTCCATGTCATTATATTATACTCGTATGATATTTCGAATCGGTCTATATTTACATAGAATGTACTTCATCTTAAAAGATTTCAGTTATTCCAAATCGATTTACATTCGAAGTCCTTTCGTATTCAATAGAATATATATATTTTCCCATATCTATTCATTTCAATCTTTGGAAATCCCATTTATTTTCAAGTAGAATAAAATCTACCTTTCCATATCAAAACCGATTCAAAACAATTCCTATTCAAATAGAATATAACTTATCACAACTCCATTTGAACCAATGGTTTAAATCCAACATTTCCATTAGGAAGAAATTTACAATTCATAAAAATACTTTTGAAAATAAATGCTTATAAGAAAAGAACTTTAGATAAAATAAATATATATATAATATAATAACTAAAATTAAATAAGTTAATTAAAATATTATGTACATACATAAATTAAAGTTTACTAGATAGTTTGAATATTAAATATGAAGGAAAACTTTATTTAAAATAAAATAATTTATAGGTTAGAAATTTGAATAACTAAATTTTTTTTTAAAGAAGAAATAGTTAAATTTGAAATCATCCAGGTATAAATATATATATATATAGATAATTTTAAACCAAAATTTTTTTTCCTTCCGAATTTCCAATACATGAATCTATATCCCAGTTTCCAATGGAGTTCATTCAGTTTCCATTTCTCATTTTCAACCCCGTTCAAAACGACTATTCGATTTCAAGAGTTCAAATATATATTTGAACTGAGTTAAAACAACTCAAATACCCTTGATTTCCAAATTTCCCAAAACTTATATTCCATAAGAATTTATTTGCTTGTAATCCAACTCTTAATTTGAAAGATTTAAATCATACTCAAATACCAATTTAAATATTTCCCTTTTGTTTGGAAAAATTCCTTTAACCCTTTTTATCAACATCCCAGTTCAGAATCTTCAAAGAATTGAGTTATCGAGTATCGACACATTTCTTTAAATGAAATTCTGTCAAAAAAAAAAATTCAAATATTTAAAAATCATTTAACCAACCAATGTCTGTATATAATTATCTATCCAATGGCCAAGTGATTTTAAATTTAATTTCTCGATATTTCAGGGATGGATCTATCATTTCAATCCAAATCAGGGTCACAGAGATTTATCATTTCACTCCGTGTTCTTAATTCATTTTATCGATAAATCCCGGGTTCATTAGATGCCCGCAACATCAAGGGTAAATGGGATTTATCGTCAAAATCAACATGCATTACAATATACTGAATAAGGAGCATAAAATTGTCACTATAAATTCAGTAATGAATTTCAACCAACATCCATCACAACCATTTCATTCAACTGATCAGCATTAAAATGTTTCAGGATTTTACAAGGGTTCGAATTCAACTAGAAATTTAAATTTAATTTAATAACAAATCAATTACTTAAATTGCATGTTAACATACTTGCATGTTAAATTTAAACCACACATCAACAATCCAACACAACCATGCAACCAAACTTACTTCATAATTTAATTCAATAAATATGGGAATAATTCAGTATTTCGTGAGCGAAGAATCACTCACCTTTGGGTCCTTAGTGGATCGAACGTCCAACCATAGGCCAAAATTTCACAGTCTCTAAACGCAGCCAGGTTAGTGCCAAAACGTCCGCAGTTCCGCCACGATCCCAACGCAACAAACCGCGTCCAAATCCGAGTCAAAATGGAAGAGTTATCAGCGTTTTACTCTCTGAATTTTAGATATATATATATAATTAATTAAATCAAATCTCTCCTAATTATAGGAAGACACGTCAGCACCCTATATCCCCTTCTTCCCGCTCCTCAGCAATTTCGCTACAGTAGCCAACTTTGAACCCACCAAAACAACCGCGTTGACCACCAATTTTCAACGAGCTCCGACCACGATAAGACCCGAGACTACCCTCAAATGAAAGCTTATCCTCCGACGCCCCTACCACTCCATCGACGCGACCTCCGGTGGTCAGAATTGCTGCCGGCGGCGTTGTAAACGGAGTGGGTTTTCACCACATATCGACCAAATTCCGACGATGTACTTGATGATAAATAGAGAGACCAGGTTCGTTGCAATCCAGACGACGATACGAACAATACCCATGTGCTCGAATTCGCGATTAACTCCAGAATCAAAAACCCCCAAAAATCATGCTTAGGGTTTCGAAATCTGAAAGTTTGACCGAGTTTTCTGGCGAATCCATGCACTGCATGTTGAAACTAATCACACCAGCAGCTTCGTATCGTCGAGAGCTTCAAAATGATATATAATACGCTGGGGTTTGAAGAGATTTTATTTTGAAGCTTGAATTTTGTTTTGCTCTAGGGTTTGAAAACTGATTTCAGCCATTAGAGATAGAGTTTTGATGAAGAAAACGTACGTGGAATGAAAAATGAGCTGATGGAGTTAAGTGGGTTTTATTTATATATAATTATAAGGCCCAAATATGAGAAATACCCAATTATTCATTTGCAATGATCTCGTTCATATTTTCTCTCATACGGTCAAACGGTAAGTCGGATTGTAACGCAAATTTAAATCCTATAATAATTCACCGTTCCGGTTCTGATGGCGCCAGTTTCGTCAAATTCCGAGACATTCGCCAAAATAGTTAAATTTCACTGTTAATTAATTAATAAAATATTCAAATATTCATTTAACTGTTTTAATTCAAATTTAAATGTTCGTTAAATTCAAATTTAATTAAATAAATTCTATAAATAAATTTCACACATTTTAAATCAAATTCTGGTTATTTAAATCTCTGATTCGAATTTCAGTTATTATTTCTTCACTTAGAATTTTGCCATTTCAAATTAAATTTGCGTTTCCATTGTAAACCAAACAACTCAAATTTATTAAATAAACAAAAATATAAATTCTCAAATTTCAACAATCCTAAGTATAAACTAAATTTAAAAATCTATTTATACTCCATTCAAATAATCATCATCATAAAATCAACAAAATTTGATTTTCTTTTTCTCTAATATATTCCATTTTATTTATTCTAAATTGAAACTTAAATATACTGAAATTATGGGATGTTACAGAAACTACTAGCTGCCCGTGTGGAAAATAGGGGCACCCGGAGTTTAGGTTAAAACAATAAACTCCAGGACAGTCGTGTGACTGGTGTGAGAACTAAAACAGTTATTTAAAACTTTACTTTAAAATCAGATATATCAAGGGACCATGTCGTATAATATGGAACGGGTTTCCTCCCAAGAATACCAATGCATATAACAAAACAACGCAACGCTTTTTGGAAAAATGAAGCTATTATAAGACCCAGGTCCCACTCAATGCAACGCAAGCCGGAGGATAGGGTTTTCCCTTTTAATAGCCAAACATGCTTGGTACGTTTAAAACAAATCATTGATACTTTAATAAGTGTATAGCGCCAAAAACAGCTTCAAATATAAATGTATCAATCACAGACGGCATGGGTACCATCTATCATGTTGCCATACTAGTTCTACAATTAAAACCGCAAAGTCACATACTGGAAGTTGGATTTCCATCTGTGAACCAAGGCAAGGGATCATCCTTACCGCTTAGAGACTCTCTAGCCCGAGCCTCAGGGTCAGAACACATATCGTTAGGGCCAGTCCACACGAATGGATTAAAATGCCTGAACAATGCGTTTCCCTGCCCTATGGGGTGTAAACTGGTCAGTATATCGACAGAACCATCCATCGGCCCAGGAGTGACCGATATAACCGAGGCACCTCGCTTTCCAACATCCACATAAGTAAAAATGTATAGGCTCCATGCCATGAAACCACTCCAAGCTAGAAGGAAACGCATACCCTCCCTGATGTCCTCTCCCGTTTCTGGTTGACACCGGGGTGCGAAGCTCACGAATTAACGCTATACGCAAAGCTATGCTATATTAAAGTCGTGCTTTGATCATCAACCACAAGACTATGCTTTTTCAACAGAATCCTTGATCATTTGCGTCTCAGCATGCCACACAGGCAATAGAAGCCTTGATCATTTGTATTAGATTGGAAAACTTTACTTTGGAAAATTTCCTTTAAATCTTAATAAAAAAAATTATAAATTTCAAATCACATTTCACTGTAAATCGGGTTAAAGAACGAATGTTGTTAAAAACACAGTTCACAATAAACCCAAATCACATCCCATTTTATTCCAATTAAATGTTAATTAACTGGAAACTCTAATAATCTTAATTAAAAGATTTATTCTTTTCACACTGGGTTTAAGAAAAGTGTTATTTAAGACACCATTCACGACATCTCCAAAATCCAAATCTTTTATTCAATTCCAATTAAATATTAATTAATTGGAAATAAATCTTAATTAAAGATTTATTCTTTTATCGACTGGATTTTAGAACAGTGTTAATGAAGACACCATTCACGACGAATCCAAAAACCAATTCAATATTAAATACATGGCTTTGAATAGAAATTATATCAGCTTATATTCAATATCAAATTCTGAAATCAACAAATATCGTATTGGGAATAACGATATATATATCTTCCAAATTCCTCCACAATATCCATATAATCACAGAATCCAATATCGAAATATTCTGATGATAATTTCGATTCAAATCCATCCCAATTCATATATTGGAAACTCTGGTTATTTTTAAAACCATTTCAATCCAATTGATTTATTTAAAAATATTAGATTATAATTCTTGTTCATAACTAGTTCATTTCGATAAAAATATATTTTTATCTTTTCAAATATGGAATTTTTCATCCCAATTCTTTCCAAATCATTTATTATGATTTTACATAAATTATTAATATTTTTAATAATTCTATCAAGGCCCGTACAGTCGATTTCCATAAACGGTCATCGAACTGCACATACAGCGACCTTTTCCAAATTTGATTTGGACATAATTCCAAATCCAACCGTTATATTTTAAATTTTTAGAAAGCTCTTTTCGTTACGAACACAAAGGTTCTAGTTTTAGGAGAATCCGACGGTCGGATCTCCCGTAACATCAATTCGAAATCAATGGTCGAAATTCGCGAACTGCAGCAGCACGAGCGTTCTATTTAGGCCATTTAATATATATATATAATATATATTATATGTATTTCGTCGATTTCCATTTAGAATGAATTTTATAAATTGTTTTAAATTTGTTTTGAAAACGATTTCAACTTCATATTCAAATTTAAATCAAAATTGAATATTCCATATTATTAATATATAAATGATAATATTATCAAAACATTAGACTGTGAAATCACTTCCTTTTCGATATTCATTATAAAGATGAATAAAATCGATATAAATATCGTTCACGTCAAAATGGCGTTAATCTAATCAACACAGCTTCATATATTTTAGTATTTTCGTGTCCATCCCAAATCGGACATCAAAATCATATTTTGATCCATTACTGAATATTATTTTAGAATATTAGTTATTTTAAAATAATCATTATTCATCATTTTAAAATATTCGCTAATTTAAAATATTTGTTCTTTCCGTATTGGAATCAGATACAGCCAATTACCATGTAATTTTATTTATATGGATTTCATACACACATGTGCATAGCAATAATCAAATGCAGTCAACCAGCATCCAAAGTGCATTACAAAACTGCATAAGCGTTAAATATAAATAATCAATGCTTACAACAGTCTTTCAACCCATCGATTGACATGCAACTAAACAATTGGGATTATTGTATGTCAAATATCATCCCAATAACCGTGTGGAGTTTTCAAACAACAAACACTGATTATTATTTGTGTAGTTGGACGATGTGTAAAATATATCGTCCCAACCAATACCAGTCAAATGTGTGTACATAAACAAATTGTCCAATTTGTAAATGAATATTTATTTCATTCGTATACACGTTAGAAATTATATTTTTAACTATAAAATATTTATTTCAACTCATGAATACTTTGTACAGTTCATTTATACAACAAAAATGATATTTTTATTATTCTAACATTTTTAGAAAATTTCGGCAGCATACCGGCGCAATAATAGAACCGGAATAAGGTCTAGCCATATCCCTTACCTAATAATGGATAACAACATATACAAACCAAATTCTAATCAATTCATTTCACTACCCAAACCAAATTCAAACAAATAACCCAATCAACCAAACAACCAAACAAACATGGTTTCAAACAAAGGTGTCAGGTGCTACTAAGCACCATCTGCATCCTAGTATATATATTTAACTAGAAAATAAATTAGAGTGGGAAGTTCTCACCTTTGGGATCCACTTCACCTGTTTTATTTCTGAATTTCTGAAAAGCTTGGATTTTCCCGAAATTCCAACGCAACTCTTTTCACGCTGTTCATAGTAAAAATCACATTTTTATTATGATGATTATATGTCTAAAAATCGCATTTTTGATCAATGATATTTATCTTTAAAAATCACATTTTTATTTCAATGTCATATATATAAAAATCACCTCTTTAAAATGCCATCTGCACATTAAAAATCGCATTTTTACAATGCCATTATATATAAAAAGTATATTTTTATATTGCTACTTCAAATATAAAAATTATATTTTTATATTGTTATTCATATAATTAAAAATCATATTTTTATCGCGCAATTCAAATAAATAATAATCATATTTTTATATAATTAAAAATCGAAACTTTATATAACTAAAAATCGAATTTTCGTCTAGTTGAAAATCATTATGATTCATACGATAAAAATCTCATGTTTATATTTTTAAAAATCTCATCTTTATATTTTTGAAATTCCCATCTTTATATTTTTTAAAACCATATCTTTATATTTTTAAAAATCATGTCTTTATATTTTTAAAAATCATATCTTTTCTATTATAAAAATTAAATCTTTTTACATTAAAAAATCAAATCTTTTACAATAAATTAAAATCAAAATAAAATATAAAAACTCACCTTTAAATTTATCTGGACCGTTAGAATCGAAGTTGTGCTCCTCGGTAAAACCAACGAACCTATCATCGTCCCAAAATCTTCACGTCGACGGCTCCATAGCTGACCGGAATCGGAGCTCCTCGAGATGGCCATCGCGGAGGCTGCTGGGTGGACTGCGGTTTGAAGTAGCATCGGGGGAGGGTGGCGTTTGGTCAAAGATGGTCGAGGGTGCGGATTTCTGTTATATGGAGGTAGTAAGGGGGAGAGCAGCGGAGAAGGAGGAGGTAGAGGATCAGAGGAGGGGGAAGAAGGGCGGCGATCAGTTGGCCGGAGCGTGGTGAGGCGCAGTAGTGCGCGGGGGCGGGTGGGGGGATGCGCGGTGGTCCTCCGTGACCTGGGAGGGAGGGCGACTGGTTTGTGAAGGAAAGGGGGAAGCGGGTTTTCAATTTTGACCGTGGGTTTGGGAGATAAGGGTTTGACCAAGGGTTGGTATTTATATATTTTTATTTTATTATTATTTTATTTTTAAAAAGTAAGTTTTTCATTTGAACTCCAAACGAGACCCAACGACTGTCGTCCCTAGCCAAGTACCTCATTCCGAACACATTGGGATATGTCCCGTAAGCCAATTCGACTGATACAATCAGTTTTCATCAAAATTAAAAAATAAATTAATATAACATTCAAAATTGATTTCAACACACATTTTCATTTATCGGGGACACATACTGGCTCTAAAAATTCCAGAAACATAAATCTATCTATGTTTTGACGATACGGTCCTAACAAAACTAATTTCGTCGAATTTGGAGACGGTTTGAAAAATGGTCATTCTTCAGGCGTTAAATTCAAACTGAATTGACCAAACACGTTTAAATTCACCACGCTCACATTTTAATTCCAAAAATTATGAAAATTGGAATCTAGTAATAATTGACATTCCGGATCCAACAAAAGTGGTTTCATCGAAAACAGGGGTCGTTGCAATATCGCTATTTTTAAGGGCTATATATTATATAAAATTCCATAGCGACTATTCTGAATTTTCAATTGGACATAACTTTTTATTCCCGTTATGAAATCTGGATTTTTCACATTCGCTGGAAAGATATTTTCAAACAGATTCAAATATTTATGGTTTTACTGAAATCTGGTTTATTTTGAATCCTGTACATTCATTTGAAATCAAAATTTCAAACTACCGCTCCATTTCAGGCTCGTTATATAAATAAAATAAATATTTATATTCTAAATTCGATGTAAATAAAATTACACGTTATAATTCTATTCAAAATAAATTTCTAGTCATTATTATTTAAAATAAATCATTTTAAATATTCAAAATTTATTAAAATTGCAAAAATAAAAATTTAAAATTTATTCCGATTTTCCGGGTTGTTACAATCTCCCCTACTTAAAATCTTTTCGTCCTCGAAAAGGAATGGAGCTGAAAGTTGTTTAACTAAGCAACTCAACTTTTAGTTTGGCTTTCATTCTTCAACTTTTCAGTTTCTAAGAATTTTCCAATTCTTCAAAAATTTGGCTAACACCCTAAATTTTCGAAAAAAATTCGCCATAACCTCCTTTGTATAGGGAGACATTTAAAACCTCAACTAACCACGCAGGGCCCCCACCATCCAAAAAGAAAAAGCCAAGCGGTTAGCTAATCGTCTCATAAAATCATTCAAACCCAACAAAATTTGTAAACATGTACCAATTTGTCGGGCATACAATTTTATTCCTCTTCTCTAGCCTCCTTGCTATGACTTGTTCCTTATATATGCATGTACATATATGCAATTGTAATAAATTTTCAATTCAGTTCAATATTTGATCAATTTGGCCAGATTTACCATACATTTACATGTTGGTTTAAATGAATAATCACACAACGAAATCAGCAATCAGCAATCAATTAGTTGATTAACGTTTCAAACACATAACTTTTATATATATATATATATTCAAAAATCCACTTTTTGATGCCAAACCATATCTAGTTTTGGTTCTCACACCAATTAATTGGACATATATAGACATCCCACTTTCAAAACTCGAACATAAATTCTGATGATGTAGCTACAATCATCAGAACGATCTCTGGGCGTCTAGAGTGTGATTCTATATCTATCCAGTATATTAAAACTTTGAATATACGTTTGCAAGGCATATATGCAAAATCTTTATATACTCAATTATCCAAATTCAATATAAAATAAATATTCAAATACTTACAATAAGGTTTAAATTTTCAAAACAATTATTTTTTTTATTTTTATTTTAAAAATAACACTCTTTCAACTCATTCTAGGATACTACTGATCCCATCTCTAACGAGTCATTCTTATTGGATATTACTAATCCAATCTCTGATGAATTCTTTCGTTTGGTTCTAATGTGTCTTATTCTCGAGCTCTGTAAACCAAAGCTCTGATACCAAATGACACGACCCAAACTCGCCCTTATGGGAAAGCCCGGATTGAGTTGAGAACACAACAGATCAGAACACGAACAGAAGAACATCTCATTGCTTATTACAACAATTACATCAGAGTACAAGAATATAACAGAGTATGAATAAATATTATACTTCAGAAAAATATCAGAGTTTAAAATACATTACATAGCAGTGGAAAATAATATATAACCCAACTGAAAGAGATAAACGGATACGGAGCGTTCCGAATATAACTCCAACTGTAAACCCAGGATCCTGCGAATATAATATATGCAAAACCGAAACTACTAGCTGCCCATGTGGAAAATAGGGGCACCCGAAGTTTTGGTTAAAAAAATAATCTTCAGGTCAGTCGTGTGACTGGTGTGAGAACTAAAACAGTTATTTAAAACTTTACTTTAAAATCAGATATATCAAAGGACCACGCCGTATAACACGGAACGGGTTTCCTCCAAGAATACCAGTGCATATAACAAAACAGCGCAATGATTTTTGGAAAAATGAAACTATTATAAGACCCAGGTCCCATCACATAATGCAACACAAGCCGGAGGATAGGGTTTTCCCTTATAATATCCAAACATGCTTGGTACGTTTAAAACAAATCATTGATACTATAATAAGTGTATAGTGTCAAAAACAACTTCAAATATAAATGTATTAATCATAGATGGGATGGGTACCATCTATCATGCCGCCATGCTAGTTCTACAATTAAAACTGCAAAGTCACGTATTGGAAGTTGAATTTCCACCTTTGAACCAAGGCAAGGGATCGTCCTTACCACTTCGAGACTCTCTAGCCCGAGCCTCAGGGTCAGAAATCATCGACCCTTGGATCGTCAGGGCTGATCCACACGCAGTGGATTAAAATACCTGAACAATGCGTTTCCCGCTCTATGTGGCGTAAAACTAGTCAGTATATCGACCAAACCATCCATCGGCCCCGTAGTGACCGATATAATTGAGGCGCCTCGCTTTCCAATATCCACATAAGTAAAAATGTCTGGGCTCCATACCATGACACCACTCCTAGCTAGAAGGAAACGCATGCCCTCCCTGAAGTCCTCTCCCGTATCTGGTTTACACCGGGGTGTGAGGCTCGCGAATTAACGCTATACACTAAGCTATGCTATATTAAAGTCGCGCTTTGATCATAGACCACAAGACTCTGCTTTTCAACAGAATCCTTGATCATTTGCATCTCACCATGCCACACAGGCAATTCACGTCATGCGACTGATGTCTATCGATATATAACCTCTGAGCTCGTACGTCTCAGAGAAGGGTTTTAAGCAAGAGAATAATTTCTCTGTCACCAAATAGATATATATTTAATAGAGATCAATCAACACAGAATAAAATCCAACGTCAGACACACATCCATTTACAAGTTCGTTCTGGGTCTGAACGAAACCGGAGGCACCTTATTCCTCGTCCTATATGTCCAATACAGGAGAGAGGTCCTCGCATATTCGGTCGATCTCCAAGTACGTTTGGACGATCACCACTTATTACCTTGCCTTGGGTGTACAGCCCAATCAAGACATCAGTAGTCATCCAAACGATGTGAAGACCTCCAGTCTTCGACCACCGTCTTCATCGTCGACTTATCGTCGATTCAGTTATTCAGAATGGGATAAACCCGGTCTTTTTGAATAACTCGCGTATCTTATAAGCAAGTGCTATAAAAACACAACATATGCCTTATTCCAATTATGAATATTTCTTTATTTAAATATTCATATCCTTTAGGAAATGTTCCCATTAATTTTATCAAAGATAAATTCTTTAAATTTATTCTTTAATCTTCCATTGGATATCAATTCAAATCAAATTAAGGTTTATCCAAACTAGTCGGGATTAGAGCACCTTATTGAAGTAATCGTTTGTTTAGTTTCCCAATCCCAACCTATTCATCCCATGAAGTAAAACTGGTAATACTTCATATCTAACACCACAGTGTTATTGGTAAAATTAATTACCATTTCATGGTCAAATCTAATTAAAAATTTAACTATCGCTTGGAGTAAAACTGGTGGTACTCCATTCTCGATCATTTCTTGAATTTGATTATTTTAGTTACCAGATTCACATTTCAATCTAATTAAAGATTCATTAAAACTCCACTTAGTTTTAATCTTCCCAAAAATCAATATTAATGACTATTTCATATCTAAGAATTAAATCCTGTCTTTAACTGGGTTAAAGAACCAATGTCATTTATAACGCAGTTCACGATAAACCCTAAATCACATTCCATTAATTATGGACTCTTCACGGAAAACAGATCAATATATATATAATCAATATAAACTTCCATATCCGACCAATAATATAAATGGAATAACAGCAAAGCCTTTTAAATTCCATGTATAGTAACAGTCTTCCTCCACAGAATCTCACTTCGAATTTATAGTATTAAATTGGAAAACTTTACTTTGGAAATTTTCCTCTAAATTTTAATAAAATGATTTATATATTCAAAATCACATTTCACTGTAAATCGGGCTAAAGAACGAATGTCGTTAAAAATACAGCCCACAATAAACCTAATTCACATACCATTTTATTCCAATTAAATGTTAATTAATTGGAAACTCTAATAATTTTAATTAAAAGATTTATTCTTTTCATCACGGGGTATAAGAACAGTGTTATTTAAGACACCACTCACGACAAACCCAAAATCCAATTCTTTTATTGAATTCCAATTAAATATTAATTAATTGGAAATAAATCTTAATTGAAGATTTATTCTTTTCTCGACTGGGTTTAAGAACAGTGTTAATGAAGATACCATTCACAACAAACCCAAAATCCAATTCAATATTAAATACAAGGCTCTGGATAGAAATTATATTGACTTATATTCAATATCAAATTTTGAAATCAACAAATATCGTATTAGGAATAACGATATATATATCTTCCAAATTCCTCCACAAAATCCGTATAATCACGGGATTTAATATCAAAATATTTTGAAGACAATTTCAATTCAAATCCATCCCAATTAATATATTGGAAATTCTGGTTATTTTTAAAACCATTTCAAATCCAATTTATATAATCAAAAATATTGGATTATTATTCTGGTTCATAACTAGTTCATTTCGATAAAAATATATTTTTGTCTTCTCAAATATGGAATTTTTCATCCTAATTCTTTCTAAATCATTTATTATGATTTTACACAAATTATTAATATTTTTAATAATTTTATCAAGGCCCGTATAGTCGATTTCCATAAACGGTCATCGAACTGCACTTTCAACGATCTTTTCCAACTTTGATATGGACATACCTAATCCAACCGTTAGATTTCAAATCTTTTATGTTTGTTGGAAAGCTCTTTTCGTTACGAACCCAATGGTTCTGGTTTTAGGAGAATCCGACGGTCGGATCTCCCGTAACGTCAATTCGAAGTCAATGGTCGAAATTCGCAAACTGCCGCGGCGTGGCGCATTCTATTCAGGCCATTTAATATATATAATACATATATTTCATCGATTTCCATTTAAAACGTATTTTATAAATCGTTTTAAATTTGTTTTGAAAACGATTTCAACTTCATATTCAATTTTAAATCAAAATTGAATATTCCATATCATTAATATATAAATGATAATATTTTCAAAACATTAGATTTTGAAATCACTTCCTTTTCGATATTCATTTTAAAAATGAATAAAATTGATACAAATATCGTTCACATCAATTAATCTAATCAACAGGGCTTCATATATGTAACACCCCATGTCCATTAATGTCACTCACAAAGGGAATGCATTAACTTCTATGGAGTGTTTTAAGTATGTATAGAACAGAAACTTAACAACAAGACAGATATAAAACAGCACTTGAAAATTTAAAACTTCATTTCATTGCAACGGTAAATACGTAAGTTTGATTACATCATCAAAAACCAAAGACTAGAGTCAAGTACATAATATCCATCTTGACTAAATCAGAGTACATAAAATGAATGACATAACCCGAACATAAAATAGACATAAATGAGATAGGCTGAACTTTTACTTCAGCGATCCAAGCAACTTCTGAAAGCAAGAGATAAAGCTATCCAAGTCAAGCTCCACTAGTGCTAGTCCCACCCTGAGCACCGGGAGGGGGGGGAGGGAGGAAAGGAAGAAAAGAGATGGAAAGAAAAAGAGGACCAGGCATAAATTCTGGCGAGTGCGATAACTTTAACAATATAATTATCAAAATAACTAGGATAAGGCATAAGCTAGAAAATAAGGAAATGACTGTGAACAATTGGGTATGTCAGAACAAACAAGGAAATAAGATGAACAAAGATAACGTTACAGGCGTCCCTAATCACTATAGGATAATTACTATACTACACCACCACTAGTCACTCTAAAGGTTGATCCGGCCTACAGAACTTAATACTGCTAATGTTAAGTTTCGCGTACCCCTAGCTACCTCCATAGGTGTCGTCTGCCCCTATCTCCACTAGGTGTACCCACTACCCCCATTCGATCTGCTCCATAACTCGTAGATACCCGTGCTGGCCCTACAGTGGAGTGCATCACTCCCCAAAGTGGCAACCCGATACAACCAAAAATGCACGGCTTATATTTACACGATGCCGCAACGTCTTACCTACCAGCCCGGGCCCACACACGCATATGAACCCGTTGGACTTGCATTGCCACCGCTGACCCGTTTTGACCTCTTACAATCAAATCCAGTAAGCGTGTCCCGTCCTCGACTTGGGTCGAGCCCACAAAGATACTTACTGGGTTACTGGTTTGAAAAGGGCCCCCATGCACGATACAAGCTTTCCACCTATGCTTGGTCCCCTCTAAGGTTTTTCCCCCACTTAACCCCCATTCTTATTCATGACTTCTTACATGTTTCAATCTCGGGTAAGTGCATCTAATCGTATTTCAAATGCCACCCAAGGCACCCACTAAATTCCACATGCCACCCAAGGCACCCACTTAACCCCCTCATGTCCCACTACATGTTTATTTGGTTAAGTGTTTATTAGTTCATTAAGACCGTAACCTTGTAAAGACCTCCCACATTAGACTGGCATTTGTGGTAGCTGGATTTGCCGGGTGGGTCCGGGCAGTCTTACACCACAAACGAGCCTAACCTCGTGTCTTTACAACTGTAACACATTTAATTTATGCCTAAAACCTCCCACATTAGTCTGGCATTTGTGGCAGCTAGATTTGCCGGGTGGGTCCGGGCAGTCTTACACCACAAACGAGTCTAACCTCGTGTCTTAGTCAATTAATTACACATAATTAATTATCCCCAATTTTAATTAATTTCCCTATTCAAATTGTCAATCAATTTCAAATTTAACTATGTCCATAATTGACATCTTAATTATGTCCATCTATTTATGGTATATAAAATTATACCAATTACCATCACAAGTTAATTATATGTCATTTAAGGCATTTATGCCAATTCTCAATATCAAATATTTTAATATTATTCCATTGCCCCACGTTGTACGTTCGCTTAACATGACATATATGAATATTAGACTAACAAATAGTCTAACACACATAAAAAGAAAGAAACATCACAAATTCGCATGAGACACAGAACATATCTAACTTGCAAATAGGAATCACATCATAACTTGCATAAACTTTGTATTGTCATGAATCTAAACATAAACCTAAAAGTTGTAAACTTGCATAAGCAATAGTCACAAACTTGCATAAATTATGTATGTCATAGATCTGATCATAAGGTATAAACTTGCATAGGAATCTCTTACATTACATGATTCATACTCCAAATATATATATACTTGCATATGTGATTTATGCAACATAATCTATGATGTGAACTTGCAAGATTAGCCTAATTTGCATAATCCATAACTAACATATATGTAGCAACAAACTAGCATGGACTAAATTATGTACACGGTGCGATTTGCATAGATTATTATGCATAAAGTTGAACTTGCATAGTGTATAGATGTATAAATTACAATCTAGCATAAGCTATGTATTACAATAGATCTAAACGTAGATCTAATCATAGATCTAAATATCACTTAGTTGCATATGTATACTAACATAAGATTCACATATATGATTTACTTGAAATTTTACATATGATTCACAAATGAACGTGCGTATGACTAATATCCCACTTGCATAAAATTCCAATGCCCTAACATAATCAAATTACACATATAGGATTAGGCATAAGGAATAGATTCACTAAATTAACTAATTTGTTTATATGTTTACAACATAGGTGATAATAGCTAACTATGCCACATGAATCAACAGACAAAATCTCATAATCCAAATATAAACCCATCAATATTAATTTAAGAATTATCTTGTTAATGAAATCATACTCAGATATGTCTTAGCATATACTTTAGATCCAAACTTACATATAAAATGGATATCATAAATCAAATTAAACTTACAAAGTTGCATATGATTCTCATTAAACTTGCACATGATTCATGTATAAATTAACATATCCAAACTTGCATATCAAGTTAAACACACATATGAATCAAGGTTAAACTTACATATGAATTAATTCCACAAACATAACCAAACTAGCATATGAAGCATCATTATGCATTGATTGTACATAAGCCAACAATTAACACAGATTTACAACATAGATAATAACATCATAGAGTTACAACATAGATAATAACATAACGGTCAATGATTCATAACATAACCATATAACCTAAATCATAACTCAACCTAATTAAATTGTTAATTATCTTATTAAAGAAATCGAACTCACAACTCAAAGAAGGTCTTGAGTTCTGAAATCTGAGTTCTGAAATTGATTTGCGTTCCCTTGATGTAGCCAATTTTGTTGTTAAGATTAGGCTTGAGTTGAATTGATTCGCTGTGTTGCTTCTAGTTTGACGGCGGCTACTCTAAATTGCGGACTGACAACATGACGGCCATGGATTTTAATTTTGATTAGGTTTAGAGCTTAAGTCTATATGTGTTTTTATAGAGTAATTAGATTAATATTGGCCATTGGATCTCATAGGAGCCATCACCACCGTCAAGACTAGGTAGAGTTATCCTATTGACTCAGCAACAGGCCAGGGATGACTCAACAAATGTATTAATAAACTTCTATATGCACTAAATGTTCATCTTTTACTGATTTACATATTTATGGTTTAAATGTAAATCATTCACAATTAAATTATAACATTAATTATGTTTCTAATTAACAGTATACCAATTATACCAATTACCCAAATTCAGCAAAACTAGATTTATATACTAAATTTCATACTTTGTCGTTCATGCCAATTCTAAGTTTAATATGTCAAATTACATATTCCATAATTCATGTCAAATTACTCCAAATTATAACTTAACAATCATGCCATGATACATGTTCCTAAATTATGCCTACTCAATATATATTTTTCTTTTTTTTAATTAATATCATTGACAAACTAACACTCATCTACAAACTAATTTCAATCTATTCATGTTTACATTAGCTGCCAATATATATATATATATATACATATATATATACACACACACACACCTATTCATAAATTCTAATATTGACAAATAATGCAAAATGATTTCTTATGTAAAAAAAAGGAAATCGAGTATATAATTTAATTTCCCTTTTTTTCTACTTTCCTTGCAACATGCGAAATTAATGCATAATGAAGTTACCTACATACATACATATCTATTTATGCATAAATCTTTCCCTCCAAATAAATTGACTGTATTTATCTTCTCAATTATATATATATATTCAATATATATGTATATATATTGTAACAACCCGGAAAATCTGGGCCAGTTTAAAATTTTTGTTTTGGCGATTTTAACGGATTTTGAATATTTAAAATGGATTATTTTAAATAATATCGACGAGAAATTTAGTTTGAATATAATTCGACGTATATATTTATACGCGTCGTCGTTAGAATATAAATATTTATATATAATTATAAATAGAATTGAAAATGGCGCGGTAGTTCGATAATTCAATTTCAAACTTCAATTGAATGTACCGGGTGCAAAACAATCCGGATTTTAGTGAAACCAAAAATAATGGAATCTAATAGTGAATATCTTTCCAACGAATCCGAAAAATCAAAAGTTCGTAGCGGGAATCAAAAGATATGTCCAGTTGAAAATTCTGAATAGTCGCTATGGAATTCAGGCCCTTAAAAATGGACATTTTGCAAACGACCTCGGATTTCGACGAAACCACTTTTGTTGGGTCCGTGATGTCAAGTTATTGCTAGGTTTCAAATTTCATAATTTTTCGAATCAATATGTGAGCGTGGCAAAGGAAAATGCATTTGACCATTTTCAGTTGATTTTAATCGACTGGAAATTGGCCATTTTTCAAACGGTCTCAGAATTCGACGAAACTAGTTTTATTAGGACCGTATCGTCAATACGAAGCTAGAAAATATTTTTATGGGATTTTTAGAGTTAGTATGTGACCCCGGTATATTGAAATGTACGTTTAAAATTCAATATAATGATTTAAATGTAAATGCAACAGAAACTGATCGAAACGATCGAATCAGCTTGCGGTACATATCCCATTGTGTTCGGAATGGGGGTGAAACGCTATGGGCGACAGGCGGTGGACCTCGTATAGAGGTCGTATGTGAAAGTCAACTTTTTAATAATTAAATATAAAAAAAATAAAAAATAAAAAAAGAAAATCTCCCCCTCCCCTTTTATTGGTTCTGCCCCCCCCCCCTAAATCTCATTTCAGATCGGTTATATAAAAAAAAAAAAAAAACCCAGACCTAATCGCTCGTCGCCCAACCCCTCCAGCCGCCAACGATGGCCGCGCCACCACCAAGGGCACCACCACACCCTCGTCTTCTCCCTCTCCTTATCGATCGAACCCCCAGATCCCACTTCCCAAAAAATCGAGCCGCCCTCACCACGAACGAAGCCGCCGCCAGAGGCTAGCCCCCCCCTCTTGCATCGAAGAACGCAGCCGCACATCCCCTTCTTCATCGCCCCCCCTCCATCGACGAAGACCCGAAGCCCCCCCCCCCAGATCGCAACCGCCGACGACACCTCCCCCCTCCTTTTTGCAGATAATGCGGTGAGCATTCTTTTTTTTTTATTATTATTATTTTATTTATTTTATTTTATTTTATTTACTCTGTAAAACTGTTTTATTTTTAAAAGTTAAAAACTGATTGGGTTAAAAATTTAAAACTGAATTTTTAAAAGTTAAAAACTGATTTTTAGAAAAGATTAAAACTGTTATTTTTAAAAGCAATTTAAAACTGAATTTTTAAAAGAATTTTAAAACTGTTTTTTTTCTAAGAAGAAATTAAAACTGCAATTTATAAAAATAAAAACTGCATTTTCTATGAGGATAAAAACTGCATTTTTATAAAAGAGAAAAACTGATTTTATTTAAGATTGAAAACTGATTTTTAAAAAGTTAGAAAACTGATTTTATTTAAGATTGAAAACTGATTTTTAGAAAAGATTAAAACTGTTATTTTTAAAAGCAATTTAAAACTGAATTTTAAAAGGAAATCAAAACTGAAAATTAAAGGAAATCAAAACTGAATTTTAAAAGGAAATTAAAACTGGATTTTTATAAAAGAATTTTTAAAACTGATTTTATGAGATTTTTAAAAGTGATTTTTAAAGCATTTTTAAACTGATTTTAAAGATTTAAAAACTGAATCTTATAAAAAGATAAAAACTGATTTTGTAAAAGAATAAAACTGATTTCTTTTAGAAAAGTAGAAATCATATTTTTATATGTTGAAAGCAAAAGTAAAAATCATATTTTTATATGTTGAAAGCGAACGTGAAAACATGATTTTTGTCATATTAAAGAAGTGATTTTTATTATATAAACATCATGACAAAAATGAGATTTTTATTCATTTGAATAGCGATAGAAAAATAGAATTTTTATATATTGAACTTCGATAGAAAAATAGAATTTTTATATATAGAATAGCGAAGTAAAAAACTCGATTTTTACATATGTAGTGGCTACGGGCAACGAAGACGACGAAGATGCGATAGCGATGAAGATTTCTATCAATGAAGTGCCGTGGAGCTAGGATAGCTATAAGTGAGAACTTCTCACCTTTCAATTTAATTTTTCTAGTTATATATATACTAGGATGCAGACGGTGCTTAGTAGCACCCGACACAAATCGTCCACAGACCATGGACTTGTTTGTTTGACTGTTTGGTGATTGATTGCGATATTGGTTTGAATGTGGTTTGTAGTGTGAAAAATCGAATCGATAAATTGGTTAGGATTAGACGTGCGCCGTTATAAGGCGAAGGAGTAAGGCTAGGTTAGACTCTTACTCCAAATTTTGTGGTTTGCATAATGAAATTGATTTGATTGATGTGTGAATGGCGTGGGCCTTCACTAGACCGGGGATAAGGCTAGGCCTCGTCCCGTTTCTAGTATCGCGCCGTTATGCCGCCGAAATTTTCTAAAATAAATTAGAAAAATAAAAATATCATTTTATTGAATAAATGAATTGAATAGAAATTCATAGGTTGAAATAAAATGTTTTATCGTTAAAAATATAATTTTTAACGTGAATATGAATATAGTGAAAGTGAATAAATAAAATATTCATTTATAAACCAGACGGTTTGTTTATGTACACCTATTTGAAGGACATTGAGTGAGACGATAAATTTTACACATCGCTCAACTGCACAAATAAAATATGTGTGTGATTGTTTGAAACCCCACACGGGTGTTGGGATGAAATTTGAAGTTCACTCATCCTGATTGATTGAATATGTCGATCGATTGATTGACAGGCTGTTATAAGCGTTAGATATCTATATTTGATGCTTATACAGTGTAGTGCACTTTGGTTGATGGTTGATTATTTTTCAATGCTATTATATGTGTATAATGTATGAAAATCCATATAATTAACTTTATATGGTAATTGATTGGGCCTCATTCCAATTTTAAAATAGAAATATTTAAAATAGAAATATTCGAAATGGAATATTTGAAAATGTCAATATATGAAGCCGTGTTGATTAGAGTGACGCCATTTTGACGTGAACGATATTTATATCGAAATGAATTGAATTGAAAACGATTTCGAAATGAATTGAATTGAAAACGATTTCGAAATGAATTGAATTGAAAACGATTTCGAAATGAATTGAATTGAAAACGATTTCGAAATGAATTGAATTGAAAACGATTTCGAAATGAATTGAATTGAAAACGAATTCAAATTGAATTGAAAGCGAATTGAAATTTGAATTGAATAGAAATGAATTTTGAAACGAATTTATAAAGAAGAATTCAATTTTGCTTTGAATTGAAATGGAAGTTGAAATTGCTTTTGAAACGATTTTAAAACTATTTATATAATTCGTTTTAAATAGGAATCGACGAAATATATATTATATATATTATATATATAATATAATGGCCTGAATAGAACGCGCCGCGCCGCGGCAGTTCGCGAATTTCGACCATTTATTTCAAACGGGCATTACGGGAGATCCGACCGTCGGATTCTCCTAAAACCGGAACCGTTGGGTTCGTATCGAAAAGAGCTTTCTAACGAATATTAGAAATTCAAAATCTAACGGTTGGATTTGGAGATACGTCCAAATCAAATTCGAAAAAGGTCGGTGTAAGTGCAGTTCGATGGCCATTGATGGAAATCGACTGTACGGGCCTTGATAAAATTATTAAAAATAGTAATAATTTGTGTAAAATCATAAGAAATGGTTTAGAAAGGATTGGGATGAAAAACTCCACATTTGAAAAGATAAAAATAGATTTTTATCGAAATGAACTAGTTTTGAACTAGAATTATAATTCTATTTATTTTTAAATAAATAAATTGAATTCGAAGAGGGTTTTAAAAATAACCAAAATTTCCAATGATTGCATTGGAATGGATTTGAATCGAAATTGTCTTCGGAATATTTCGATGTTGGAATTCGGGATTATACAGATGTTGTTATGGAAATTTGAAAGATATATATATTTATATCGTTATTTCCAATACGACATTTGTTAATCGTAGAATTTGATATTGAATATAAGCCGGGATATTTTCTATTCAGAGCCTTGTATTTAATATCAAATGTGATTTGGGTTTGTCGTGAATGGTGTCTTCACTAACACTGTTCTTGAACCCAGTTGAGAAAAGATTAAATCTTTTTATTTAGATTTAATGAAGTGTACCAATTAAATAATATTTAATTGGAATTGAATTGATATTGATTTTTGGGTTTATCGTGAACAGTGCTTTAAACAACACTCGTTCTTTAACCTGATAATTAATGAATGTGATTTTGGGTTTATCGTGAACTGTGTTTTTAAATGACACGGATTCTTTAACCCAGTCGAAGATTAAAACTAAGTGGAGTTTTAAGGAATCTTTAATTAGATTGAAATGATCGAAAATGGAGTATCACCAGTTTTGCTCCAGGCGATAGTTAAATCTTTAATTAGATTTGAACGTGAAATGGTAATTGAATTTACCGATAACACTGTGGTGTTAGATATGAAGTATTCACAGTTTTACTTCATGGGATGAATAGGTTGGGATTGGGAAATTATAACAAATGATTACTTCGGTAAGGTTCGCTAATCCCGACTAGTTTGAATTGATATTCAAAAGTTGATTAAAGAACAAATTCAAGAATTTATCTTTGATAAAATTAATGGGAATCTTTCCCTATGAATGTGAAATTAGAAACTAACTGTCGGTTAGCTAAGTAGAATGGTTTTCTGGATATTGATCTGATGTTGGTTTCGGCCTTCGGGGTTAATATTTGGGGAATTATTCTCTTGATTAATTTACGGTTAGTGACTGATGGATTGGAATGAGGCGTATGTTGTGTTTGTGTAACACTTATTTAAAATATACGCGAGTTATTCGGGAAGACCGGGTTTATCCCATTCTGAATAACTGATACGACGATAAGTCGAAGATGAAGACGATGGTCGAAGACCGGAGGTCTTCACGTCGTTTGGGTAATTACTGATGATCTTGATTGGGCTGTACACCCAAGAAGATGGAAACAGTTAGTGATCGTCCAGACGTACTTGGAGATCGATGGATATGCGGGGTACTAGGTGCCTCCGGTTTCGTTCAGACCCAGAACGGACTTGTAAATGGACTGTGTGTCTGACATTGGATTTTAGTCCGTGTGATTGATCTCTATTAAATATATATCTGTTTGGCGGCGGAGAATTTATTCTCTTGCTTAACGCCCTTCTCTGAGACGTACGAGCTCAGGGGTTATATATTGATGGATATCAAACGCATGGAGTGAATTGCCTGTGTGGCATGCCTAAGTGGCAATTGATCGAGGCTTCTGTTGAAAAGCAAAGTCTTGTGGTTGATGATCGAAGCACGGCCTTTGTGGCGTAGCTTCGTGTAACGTTTGATTCGCGAGTTTCACACCCGGTATGAATCAAAAACGGGAGACGGACCTCAGGGAGGGCATGCGTTTCTTTCTAGTTAGAAGTGGCGTCAGTGGTTTTACACGCCCTGACGAGTTTGACTTATGTGGTTGTTGCTGTTGCGAGGCGCCTCGGATTGATCGGTCGTTCTCGAACCGATGGAGTCATTCGTTGGCTCATTGACGCCCCATAGGGCGGGGGAACGCATGTTCAGGGTTTAAGTTTAATCCACATCGGTGGACCGGCCCTGTCGCTCCAAGGGTCACTCGAGCTCTGATCCTGAGACACGGGCTAGAGCGTCTCGAATCGGTTGAGGACTATCTTTTGCCTCGGTTCATAGATGTAAATCCAATTTCCAAATACGTGACATTTGCGGTTTTATTTGTAAACCTATATATGGCGACATGATATATGGTACCCATGCCGCCTATGATTGATACTTATGATTTGAAGTTGTTTTATACACTATGCACTTATTATAGTATCAAACAATTTGTTTTAAACGTATCAAGCATTCTTTGGCTGTTATAAGGGAAAACCCTATCCTCGGCTGCGTTGCATTGTGTGATGGGACCTGGGTCTTATAACAGCTTCATTTTTCTTTACTTAGCATTGCGCTGTTTGTTTTATGCACTGGTATTCTTGGGAGGAAACCCGTTCCGTGTTATACGGCGTGGTCCCTTGATTTACCTGACTTTAAATATAAAGATTAATAACTGTTTTAGTTCTCACACCAGTCACATGACTGACCTGGAGTTTATTGTTTTAACCTAAACTCTGGGTGCCCCTATTTTGACACGGGCAGCTAGTAGTTTTGGTTTTGCAGATTTATATTCACAGGATCCTGGTTTACAGCTGGAATGATATCCGGAAAGCTTTGTATCCGTATATCTACTTCTAGTTGTGTATTGTACTATTTTCCGCTGCGATGTATTTAAATGTAATTTAAATCTCTGATATTTCTGTGTAATGTTTATTCATTTATACTCTGTATATTCTTGTAATCTGATGCATTGTTGTAATATACAATGAAATGTTCTTCTGTATGCGTTCTGTTGTGGTTTGTTCTCGAACTATCCGACACTTTCCTTTACGGGGAAGTTACGGGTCTTTACAGTTGGTATCAGAGCTTTGGTTTACAAAGCTCAGAGAACAAGGCACATTAGAACCATACGAAAGGATTCATCAGATGTTGGATTAGTAATATCCAATTAGAATGACTCGTTAGAGATGGGATCGGTAGTATCCTAGAACGAGTGTGAAGAGTATATTTTTCAAATGAAAACATTCTTTGTTTTGAAAATTTAAATCAACTATTCGTATTTGATTATTTATTTATATTGATTTGGACAATGCAGTATATAAAGATTTTGGGTATACGTCTGATCCACGTGTATTCGAAGTTTTAATATACTGGATAGATATAGATTCACACTCTAGTCGCCCGAAGATGATTCTGATGATTGTAGCTACATCATCAGAATTAGTGTTCGAGTGTTGAAGGTGTGATTTTCTATATATTTCCATTAGGCTGGTGTGAGAACCAAAACTTATATATAGTTAGAACCTATTGTTGTGATTTGGCATCAAAAACATGATTTTTGTATATGTATTAAAATTATGAATTTGAAAAGCTAATCAACTAATTGATTGATGTTTGTGTTGTTTGTTTAATTGTTTGATAATTTTGAACCATTATGCCTAATTGAACCAAATATTGAATTGTATCGAAATTTGGTTGCGTTTGCTTGCATATATGTAACGAACCGCATTTTCAGCAACAGAATAATTAATTTATTTAATTATATGAATAGTGATTTAGATAATTAAAGGGTCGTTGAATTGAATTATAGTGAATATTTAATTGAATTAAATAATAGAATAATATATTTATTTCTGAAATAGTCAGAAATAGTGGAATTCACAATATTGTGTGAATGGGCAATATAATATATATATAATTCAGTTTATATTGAATTATAGTGACGAATATATTTATAAACGCCATTTGAACGTATAATTTATATTATAATTATAATATAGCTCGAAATGGCGCTGCAGTTCGCTATTTGGCGATTCGAACTTCAACTGGATATACAGGAGCCGTTTTAAGCCGGATTTTTGTGAAACAAGAAACGCTCGGAGCTGGTGGAGTATATCTTCCTAGTGGAAGAGAAAAATCGGGATTTCGTCGTGTAGATTTTGTTTTATGTCCAAATCAAATTTTAAAATAGTCGCTATGGAATTCCTTTATATTTTTCAACGCTTTATTTGCGTTATAAATGGATTTTCAATATAGATTGAATATCGAATTAACACTGGAAATTGAATATCGATTTATAAACTCTGAGATGATATTTTAGAGCTGTGGTATATCATATGTGAATATACACAATAATATTTATTTTTAAATATTAAATTTAATTATTTTTAAATATATTTATATATTTAAAAGGGCTATTTAGGACTTTAAAAATAGCCACTTTTGCAAACGAAGTCGGATTTCAACGAAACTAATTTTGTTGGATCCGCAATGTCAAATTATAGTTAGATTTCAATTTTCGTGATTTTTAGAGTCCGTATGTGACCGTACGGATTTTTAGAGTGAAAAACAGTCAATTTTTGACTGTTGAAAATACGCTGTGTGAGCATATGGAGTCGGAATTCGACGAAACAAGTTTCATTGAGTCCGTATTGTCGAACTCTAGCTGCAAGTCCAGTTTGGTGATTTTTGGGTATCGTATGTGGTCACAGGAATTTTAGAGGACACAGAAAAACAGCGTTCGCTTAAAAATAAATATAAAATTCGAATAAAAAATTATTAAAACTATCCTATATATTATCCTTTATCAGCCTAACCCTAAATCATCATCCAGTCTTCGGGAAAACTCACGCCGCCACCAAATAGATTAAAAACGTGAAACTTACCTCCTTGTAAATTCCATAGAAAATCAAATACAAATCAATAAATCCAGAAAGGTTGATATTTGAAATCAGTTCATGAAGCTCTTCAATTTGATGTAACCCTTGCAAGGTTCGACGCCATCGTTCCTCACTGGATTTTTCAAACGGCGAGCTAGGGTTCAAGTCATCTGAAAATCGATGCAATGACACTCGTTTCCATTATGATATTTGGATTCAGCGAAGTGAGTAGATTCGATTATGTTTTTTTTGGGATTTATAAAAAAAAAAGTGTCGCAGTATCCTCTTGAACTGCTGCGAAATGCCGACGTCGAAATCTGGGTACCGAGCGCGAGTTGAAGGCCTTGGGTACGGGTTGATGGAGATTTGAAAGGGGATTGAAATGATATTGTCGTTTGGGATTTTAGTGGAGTGATGGACGAGCTCTTGAGGATGGAAAGAAAGATAATGGTTGTGAAAGCTTGTTGATGAATACGGGATAAATTGGGGAAGGAGACCGCACTGTTCATCGCGGGTCTGAAGGGTTTGGGCCGAAGAAATGGGGTAAAGGCCCATTATAATTAAATCCATGTTTTAATTTATATTGAATAGTATACCATCTTGTAAATTGAATAACATGGTCATACGATATCAGATTGACGAACCGTAAGTTGTGTTGGGACCGTATGGACGAGAGCTTCACAATGAAACTGACCGCGAGTCGATTGGAGCCCGTTTGGATTTACGGTGAAAATAAACGCCTGAACCAAATCAATGACCGATTATCGTTATTCAACGATAAACCGTCCAATGTGAGTAAATCTCACTAACTTTGAACACTTTATATTTTTTTATATAAAGTATTTTTAGAATTGATAAATATTGGCTGATTTGCTGTGTATTGGTTGTTTGGTTGAACTGCTAGTCAGTTGATTGAAAACATCGATAACGATATATATAAATCGTATCGAGATACTGATTCTGGTTATCAGAATATTTTACGTTCATGCTATATATGTTGACTGACATCTGTGGATGCAGGGGAACAGGTTAGAGGGACCCAACTGGGTTCCTCAACATTTATCTACCGCTTTTTCATATATTTTGATATATGATGTGTTATATCATCCGTTATTGATTCTGTGTGTTTGGATGATGACCGATCAGTTGATTTGATATTTTTACACCATTAAGTGATACGAGAAAGGGAAATTTTCAAAATATATTTGAAAATAGATTATTTACATAAAATCAACGGATTTTATATATGAAAGGAAAAAGGGTTTTATAAAAGAAATCATTTTATAAAATCAAAGCAATAAAGGAAAAATATTTGTAAAACAAATAAAGAAGGGAAATTGTTTGTAAAACATTTACAAATAAAATAGAAAAGAAAATATTTGTAAAACCATTGCAAATAGAGATAAAAAGAAAACATTTGTAGAACATTTACAAATGGAATTAGAAAGAAAAATATTTGTAAAACATTTACAAATAGATTAAAAGGAAATAATTATCTAGAGAAATAAACTGAGTTATAAAAGGAATCATTTATTTAGAAAATAAATAGAACATTGGAATATTTGAAAATGAATAAGAAGGGTATAAAAAGAGAATTTTACACTAGGAAGAATTTAGGCCCGTGCTTCGCACACGGGTAAACAGAATATGAATTCAAAGTGAATTTTTAAGAAAGATCTGTTTTAACAGATAAAGTGAGAGGGTTAATTTATAGATAAAGTTTTATAAATAAATTTAGTTATTTATCTTTGGATAAATAGGGTATATAAGTTGAGACTTATATAGAGAAAAAAAAATCGATTTCCACATCGATGTTTGAAACTGAATATGTATGAAAGAGAATTCATCGAATAAGAGTTATTCGAAGTAAAGTTATCGAATATCAGTTTATTCGAAAGAAAGTTTATTGAATATTAGTTATTCGAAATGGGTTGATCCAAGAGAGATAATCAAATAGAGTTAATCCAATAGAACAAATTGATTGAGATAAACCGTTAGAGTTAAACTGTTAGAGTTGAACTGTTAGAGTTAAACCGTTAGGGTTAAACCGTAGAGTTAAACCGTTGGAGTAAACATTTAGAGTTAGTTAGTTAGAATTAACCACTTAGAGTTAATCAGTTAGAGTTAATCGATTAGAGTCTAATCGAACTAGAGTTATCCAAATATAGTAATCGAATGAGGGATGATGGAATATTAGTTATTCAATTAGATTTGCTCGAATTTAGTTATTCGAGATAGAGATAAACAGAAGTAGTCATTTAAGATAAGCTACCAGTGAGCACGACTGCTAGCGTAATTCGTAGGGCTGCAGATAGCCTAAGGCGGACGGATGTTTCCTGAGGGAATCAGGCGTAACCATTGTGATCGCTGCGATCTAGAGTCGAGCGAATGGAGTTAAATCGAATATTAGATATTCGAAAATAAAGTTAGAACAAACATAGTTAGTCGAATATAAGTTAATCGAATATTAGTTATTCGATAGGAGTTAGGCAAATTGAGTCAGATAAGTCGAGTTAAATAAGTGGAGTTAGATAAGTCGAGTTAATTAAGCCAAGTTGAGCTGATCAAGTAAGTTGGTCAAGTTGAGTTAATCAAACTAGGTTAATAGAATAAGAGTTAACCCAGTAAGAGTTAATAGAATAAGGATTATAGATTAGCATTATCCCAATAGGAGTTGATAAGTTCATTGTTCGTTATTTATTCGAGTTAGAAAATCAAAGTATTTATAAAGTCATTATAATTCGGATGCAGGGGATTATAACACCATTGTTAAAATCAAGTGTTTTTTTCCGTACGAGAAGCGGATTTGTAAATAAAATCCGAGAATGTCGTAAAGAAGTGTTAAAGATTTAGAAAGATGAACTTTGCCTATTTCGAAGTTAGAAAGGTTGTTCAGTTAAGGTCTGAGAGGTAACTATACCCCAACTTGATTGACTTCGTTTTTAACTAAGAAATGGTTAAGATTCGATGGTGAGAAGTGGTTAAGTGGAAACCAAATGAAGGAGATTTGGCATAGTGATGTTTATTCAAACATCTGTTTAATCAATGAAGGAGATTTGGAAATGTTTTCCAAATGAGAACCAGAATTGTTTTCTGAATATAGAAACAAGAGATGGAAATGTTTTCCAATGATAATGATATATATTTTCTAAACATAGTGAATAAGAAACATTAAACAACAGGAATAGGGAAATGAACGAATGGATGAAGTGATGATTGTTCGATAGAATTTCCTTCGGGAAATAATATCGTTGGTTGCACACCGACATGTTTTCATTTGATAGTTAAATCACCGACTATCAAAGTTTTGACCATTTTACGTTGTTAATATGGAGAGACCGGTTGGATTATTATCCAGAGAACCACTCCGTATTAGCATAAGCGTTGCGAATCAAGTATGCTGAATATATTGAAGACGGAGTTGTGCAAGGGCTATCCTGTTTACAGAATAGTGCCTTCGGTTTGTCCAGTCCCAGGACAAACGTGTATGGACGAGTGTCTGACAGAGTATATCCAATAGATCGCGTAAGTTGATCTCTTCAAACGTACTTACGTTTGGTGGCGGAGGAATTCGTTTCTCTTAGCTTTATACCCGTGGTATTTTTGGTGAAATCAATTTGTGATTTGGCGGGTATGACGATGTGGCATTCAAAGTAATGGAGGTGTGATCTGTCAAAAGATACGTTATGACCTCAAGCCTCATCAACCGGGAAATGACAAAAATCGGGCAGGCAGCATGGCTAAGTCGGTCGCTCCGAAGTAGGGTGTATAATCACCTATCTAGAGAAATTCCTTTTGTTCTTAAATCTATCGATGCTGTCCCATTTCGGGAGGCGGTTGCTGATCCCAACCGTTGGTGATATACATTCGATACACTCAAGCGAAATGAGTGGTCGGTCATGTGTGGGCCGGGTTGCAAGATGTTCTTGTTGAACCCAGTGTATTTGCCTCTAGAGATACATGTTCGGAAGGTGGTCCCATACCTTGTCAAGTTGGAATCCAATCTCCAATAAGTGCCTGCGAGTTTGATTGTATATTATATATGTAGAACGTGAGATGCAAGCGTTCTACTAGATTTTAATTACTTGTGATTAGACATTATTATAATATCAGATAATATATGATTTCCAAAGTGTTTTGGGTTATCGTAAGGTAAAAGCCATCCGTATTTATGAGTGGATTGGTCTTACGATTATCTTTTCTTTTGAAAAGGATTTTGAAAAGTTAAACCAAATGATTTGAGTTTACTCACACCAGTCCCATGACTGACCCAGGGTTTATTTTGTTTTGCTTTTCCCTAAACTCTTGGGTGCCCAAATTTGTACGGGCAGTCAAGTAGTCAGGATTTTACAGATATACTTGGAGAGCTTGGAGCAGGAGGCTTCAGGACTTATGTAGCTATTGTTTATTCCGCTGTATTGTAAGTGTTGTACTCTGATAATGGTATTATATACATATACTGCTTTTGATTTCAAGTTATGTTGCATATTATATTTTATTCGTTCCGCTGTGAGATTCGTGTTACTCTGATGTTGTTGTCTTCTTCTTCTTCTTCTATTCTATTAGTCCTATCTTATCTATCCTCACCCTCTAATTTCTTTCTTGGACTATCCGGTAATTTCGACTTTTGATTGTTCGATATGTGTTATATATCGGATAACCAAGGTCGTCTTTTTCCCGGGTCGTTACAGTGGTATCAGAGCCAGGTTAAGTATTACCTTGGCTCTGTGGCGTGATTCAGTAGAGATGGGGTTAGTAATACCCTAGATTGAGTTTGAGTGTATATGTACGAGTGAACGTATTTGTTATTTGATATAAATTGGTTTTATATTGTGGAGATTTATTGGTTGAGTTGTTTATGAATTCTGGTCGATCAGTTTGATCCACTGTATCGATAGGGGTTACTAAACGCTTGAATATGATGAACCGACACAGTATGTTTTGAAAAGGGTGAATGAAATAATTTTACCCAAATTATATTTTGATATAAGCAAAGTATAGATATTTGAAATTATTATAGCATATTGAATGTGTTGGTTGTGATTATAATCGAATAAGATTATAAAATGTGGAATGGTTATGTAAATAACAAATCAAAATTCATATAAGTGAAATATATGAAATCAGATGAATTAAATCTGAATTTAAGTTCAGAATTGGAATTAAAATTGCTAAAATTTGAATAAGCGTTGTAAATGGAATTAAACTGAATATATGTGAATTTT
This sequence comes from Allium sativum, assembly GCA_030737875.1. Taxonomy (NCBI): domain Eukaryota; kingdom Viridiplantae; phylum Streptophyta; class Magnoliopsida; order Asparagales; family Amaryllidaceae; genus Allium; species Allium sativum. The sequence goes on along the minus strand of CM060918.1, from coordinate 616,270,152 downwards.
AAAATTCTGGGAGATTTTAAATTTGTTACAGGCTTTGAAAGGGATATTTTGAAATAATTTCGAAATGAAAGCGTTTAGAAATGATTTTGAAAGTGACATAGTATTGAACTCACTTCAATAGCTGGAAAATAGATTCCGACGATGATCCGGACATCGTCGGTGTTCATTTTCGGGTTTGTAAGTGACGGATTGCTACCAAAGGGTTTGTTTTTGAACTGTTTTGAGAAAACAAATTATTTTGATTTTCCAAATAAATAATTTGATTTTTGGAAAAGGCTAAGCTGTTTAAGAACTCCCAGAAACAGATTATTTGGAGTAAACACAAATTAAATAGAAATTTGTGAAAGCAAATTTGAAATTTGATTGAACCCAGTTCAGTGGAAATTGAATTGAATTGAAATAGAATGCTATCAAGTGGAATTGGGCTGGATTAGAGATAATCTGGAATAGAAATGAATTGTTGAGCAAGATATTTGAATCGAGATTGGAATTGCAGTTTGGTTGGAATTTTGCTTGGATAAGCGAATGGGTGTGTTGAAGATAAAAGTGATTTGAGTTGACTGGGATGACAGTTGCATATGTTGGATTGGCAGCAGATGGAAGTAATATAAGGAGTGCCCGACAAAAGGTACACATTTATATTCATATGAGTTTGATGAGATTTTGATGAGCCGAATTGGCAAGCCGCTTGCCTGTTTGATTTTCTTTTGGATTGGAGAGGCCTGTGTGGCGGTTTGGGGATTTTCCCGATGCTCCCGATACAAAGGAGGTGCTGGCGAAATTTTTTGGGAAATTTCGGGTGTTAGAAAATTTTCAGGAGTTTTGAAAATTTTCGTTTATAGAAATGAAGTAATCATTTAATTGAAATAAATAAATTCAGTTGAAACTGAAATTAAAGAAGTAAACGAATAATTTGAAACTAGTTAATAGCGTTGTTCTCTATCTTAGCAATTTCGAGGACGAAATTATTTTAAGGGGGGAAGAATGTAACGAACCGCATTTTCAGCAACAGAATAATTAATTTATTTAATTATATGAATAGTGATTTAGATAATTAAAGGGTCGTTGAATTGAATTATAGTGAATATTTAATTGAATTAAATAATAGAATAATATATTTATTTCTGAAATAGTCAGAAATAGTGGAATTCACAATATTGTGTGAATGGGCAATATAATATATATATAATTCAGTTTATATTGAATTATAGTGACGAATATATTTATAAACGCCATTTGAACGTATAATTTATATTATAATTATAATATAGCTCGAAATGGCGCTGCAGTTCGCTATTTGGCGATTCGAACTTCAACTGGATATACAGGAGCCGTTTTAAGCCGGATTTTTGTGAAACAAGAAACGCTCGGAGCTGGTGGAGTATATCTTCCTAGTGGAAGAGAAAAATCGGGATTTCGTCGTGTAGATTTTGTTTTATGTCCAAATCAAATTTTAAAATAGTCGCTATGGAATTCCTTTATATTTTTCAACGCTTTATTTGCGTTATAAATGGATTTTCAATATAGATTGAATATCGAATTAACACTGGAAATTGAATATCGATTTATAAACTCTGAGATGATATTTTAGAGCTGTGGTATATCATATGTGAATATACACAATAATATTTATTTTTAAATATTAAATTTAATTATTTTTAAATATATTTATATATTTAAAAGGGCTATTTAGGACTTTAAAAATAGCCACTTTTGCAAACGAAGTCGGATTTCAACGAAACTAATTTTGTTGGATCCGCAATGTCAAATTATAGTTAGATTTCAATTTTCGTGATTTTTAGAGTCCGTATGTGACCGTACGGATTTTTAGAGTGAAAAACAGTCAATTTTTGACTGTTGAAAATACGCTGTGTGAGCATATGGAGTCGGAATTCGACGAAACAAGTTTCATTGAGTCCGTATTGTCGAACTCTAGCTGCAAGTCCAGTTTGGTGATTTTTGGGTATCGTATGTGGTCACAGGAATTTTAGAGGACACAGAAAAACAGCGTTCGCTTAAAAATAAATATAAAATTCGAATAAAAAATTATTAAAACTATCCTATATATTATCCTTTATCAGCCTAACCCTAAATCATCATCCAGTCTTCGGGAAAACTCACGCCGCCACCAAATAGATTAAAAACGTGAAACTTACCTCCTTGTAAATTCCATAGAAAATCAAATACAAATCAATAAATCCAGAAAGGTTGATATTTGAAATCAGTTCATGAAGCTCTTCAATTTGATGTAACCCTTGCAAGGTTCGACGCCATCGTTCCTCACTGGATTTTTCAAACGGCGAGCTAGGGTTCAAGTCATCTGAAAATCGATGCAATGACACTCGTTTCCATTATGATATTTGGATTCAGCGAAGTGAATAGATTCGATTATGTTTTTTTTGGGATTTATAAAAAAAAAAAGTGTCGCAGTATCCTCTTGAACTGCTGCGAAATGCCGACGTCGAAATCTGGGTACCGAGCGCGAGTTGAAGGCCTTGGGTACGGGTTGATGGAGATTTGAAAGGGGATTGAAATGATATTGTCGTTTGGGATTTTAGTGGAGTGATGGACGAGCTCTTGAGGATGGAAAGAAAGATAATGGTTGTGAAAGCTTGTTGATGAATACGGGATAAATTGGGGAAGGAGACTGCACTGTTCATCGCGGGTCTGAAGGGTTTGGGCCGAAGAAATGGGGTAAAGGCCCATTATAATTAAATCCATGTTTTAATTTATATTGAATAGTATACCATCTTGTAAATTGAATAACATGGTCATACGATATCAGATTGACGAACCGTAAGTTGTGTTGGGACCGTATGGACGAGAGCTTCACAATGAAACTGACCGCGAGTCGATTGGAGCCCGTTTGGATTTACGGTGAAAATAAACGCCTGAACCAAATCAATGACCGATTATCGTTATTCAACGATAAACCGTCCAATGTGAGTAAATCTCACTAACTTTGAACACTTTATATTTTTTTATATAAAGTATTTTTAGAATTGATAAATATTGGCTGATTTGCTGTGTATTGGTTGTTTGGTTGAACTGCTAGTCAGTTGATTGAAAACATCGATAACGATATATATAAATCGTATCGAGATACTGATTCTGGTTATCAGAATATTTTACGTTCATGCTATATATGTTGACTGACATCTGTGGATGCAGGGGAACAGGTTAGAGGGACCCAACTGGGTTCCTCAACATTTATCTACCGCTTTTTCATATATTTTGATATATGATGTGTTATATCATCCGTTATTGATTCTGTGTGTTTGGATGATGACCGATCAGTTGATTTGATATTTTTACACCATTAAGTGATACGAGAAAGGGAAATTTTCAAAATATATTTGAAAATAGATTATTTACATAAAATCAACGGATTTTATATATGAAAGGAAAAAGGGTTTTATAAAAGAAATCATTTTATAAAATCAAAGCAATAAAGGAAAAATATTTGTAAAACAAATAAAGAAGGGAAATTGTTTGTAAAACATTTACAAATAAAATAGAAAAGAAAATATTTGTAAAACCATTGCAAATAGAGATAAAAAGAAAACATTTGTAGAACATTTACAAATGGAATTAGAAAGAAAAATATTTGTAAAACATTTACAAATAGATTAAAAGGAAATAATTATCTAGAGAAATAAACTGAGTTATAAAAGGAATCATTTATTTAGAAAATAAATAGAACATTGGAATATTTGAAAATGAATAAGAAGGGTATAAAAAGAGAATTTTACACTAGGAAGAATTTAGGCCCGTGCTTCGCACACGGGTAAACAGAATATGAATTCAAAGTGAATTTTTAAGAAAGATCTGTTTTAACAGATAAAGTGAGAGGGTTAATTTATAGATAAAGTTTTATAAATAAATTTAGTTATTTATCTTTGGATAAATAGGGTATATAAGTTGAGACTTATATAGAGAAAAAAAATCGATTTCCACATCGATGTTTGAAACTGAATATGTATGAAAGAGAATTCATCGAATAAGAGTTATTCGAAGTAAAGTTATCGAATATCAGTTTATTCGAAAGAAAGTTTATTGAATATTAGTTATTCGAAATGGGTTGATCCAAGAGAGATAATCAAATAGAGTTAATCCAATAGAACAAATTGATTGAGATAAACCGTTAGAGTTAAACTGTTAGAGTTGAACTGTTAGAGTTAAACCGTTAGGGTTAAACCGTAGAGTTAAACCGTTGGAGTAAACATTTAGAGTTAGTTAGTTAGAATTAACCACTTAGAGTTAATCAGTTAGAGTTAATCGATTAGAGTCTAATCGAACTAGAGTTATCCAAATATAGTAATCGAATGAGGGATGATGGAATATTAGTTATTCAATTAGATTTGCTCGAATTTAGTTATTCGAGATAGAGATAAACAGAAGTAGTCATTTAAGATAAGCTACCAGTGAGCACGACTGCTAGCGTAATTCGTAGGGCTGCAGATAGCCTAAGGCGGACGGATGTTTCCTGAGGGAATCAGGCGTAACCATTGTGATCGCTGCGATCTAGAGTCGAGCGAATGGAGTTAAATCGAATATTAGATATTCGAAAATAAAGTTAGAACAAACATAGTTAGTCGAATATAAGTTAATCGAATATTAGTTATTCGATAGGAGTTAGGCAAATTGAGTCAGATAAGTCGAGTTAAATAAGTGGAGTTAGATAAGTCGAGTTAATTAAGCCAAGTTGAGCTGATCAAGTAAGTTGGTCAAGTTGAGTTAATCAAACTAGGTTAATAGAATAAGAGTTAACCCAGTAAGAGTTAATAGAATAAGGATTATAGATTAGCATTATCCCAATAGGAGTTGATAAGTTCATTGTTCGTTATTTATTCGAGTTAGAAAATCAAAGTATTTATAAAGTCATTATAATTCGGATGCAGGGGATTATAACACCATTGTTAAAATCAAGTGTTTTTTTCCGTACGAGAAGCGGATTTGTAAATAAAATCCGAAAATGTCGTAAAGAAGTGTTAAAGATTTAGAAAGATGAACTTTGCCTATTTCGAAGTTAGAAAGGTTGTTCAGTTAAGGTCTGAGAGGTAACTATACCCCAACTTGATTGACTTCGTTTTTAACTAAGAAATGGTTAAGATTCGATGGTGAGAAGTGGTTAAGTGGAAACCAAATGAAGGAGATTTGGCATAGTGATGTTTATTCAAACATCTGTTTAATCAATGAAGGAGATTTGGAAATGTTTTCCAAATGAGAACCAGAATTGTTTTCTGAATATAGAAACAAGAGATGGAAATGTTTTCCAATGATAATGATATATATTTTCTAAACATAGTGAATAAGAAACATTAAACAACAGGAATAGGGAAATGAACGAATGGATGAAGTGATGATTGTTCGATAGAATTTCCTTCGGGAAATAATATCGTTGGTTGCACACCGACATGTTTTCATTTGATAGTTAAATCACCGACTATCAAAGTTTTGACCATTTTACGTTGTTAATATGGAGAGACCGGTTGGATTATTATCCAGAGAACCACTCCGTATTAGCATAAGCGTTGCGAATCAAGTATGCTGAATATATTGAAGACGGAGTTGTGCAAGGGCTATCCTGTTTACAGAATAGTGCCTTCGGTTTGTCCAGTCCCAGGACAAACGTGTATGGACGAGTGTCTGACAGAGTATATCCAATAGATCGCGTAAGTTGATCTCTTCAAACGTACTTACGTTTGGTGGCGGAGGAATTCGTTTCTCTTAGCTTTATACCCGTGGTATTTTTGGTGAAATCAATTTGTGATTTGGCGGGTATGACGATGTGGCATTCAAAGTAATGGAGGTGTGATCTGTCAAAAGATACGTTATGACCTCAAGCCTCATCAACCGGGAAATGACAAAAATCGGGCAGGCAGCATGGCTAAGTCGGTCGCTCCGAAGTAGGGTGTATAATCACCTATCTAGAGAAATTCCTTTTGTTCTTAAATCTATCGATGCTGTCCCATTTCGGGAGGCGGTTGCTGATCCCAACCGTTGGTGATATACATTCGATACACTCAAGCGAAATGAGTGGTCGGTCATGTGTGGGCCGGGTTGCAAGATGTTCTTGTTGAACCCAGTGTATTTGCCTCTAGAGATACATGTTCGGAAGGTGGTCCCATACCTTGTCAAGTTGGAATCCAATCTCCAATAAGTGCCTGCGAGTTTGATTGTATATTATATATGTAGAACGTGAGATGCAAGCGTTCTACTAGATTTTAATTACTTGTGATTAGACATTATTATAATATCAGATAATATATGATTTCCAAAGTGTTTTGGGTTATCGTAAGGTAAAAGCCATCCGTATTTATGAGTGGATTGGTCTTACGATTATCTTTTCTTTTGAAAAGGATTTTGAAAAGTTAAACCAAATGATTTGAGTTTACTCACACCAGTCCCATGACTGACCCAGGGTTTATTTTGTTTTGCTTTTCCCTAAACTCTTGGGTGCCCAAATTTGTACGGGCAGTCAAGTAGTCAGGATTTTACAGATATACTTGGAGAGCTTGGAGCAGGAGGCTTCAGGACTTATGTAGCTATTGTTTATTCCGCTGTATTGTAAGTGTTGTACTCTGATAATGGTATTATATACATATACTGCTTTTGATTTCAAGTTATGTTGCATATTATATTTTATTCGTTCCGCTGTGAGATTCGTGTTACTCTGATGTTGTTGTCTTCTTCTTCTTCTTCTATTCTATTAGTCCTATCTTATCTATCCTCACCCTCTAATTTCTTTCTTGGACTATCCGGTAATTTCGACTTTTGATTGTTCGATATGTGTTATATATCGGATAACCAAGGTCGTCTTTTTCCTGGGTCGTTACAATATACATATATATCATTGAACAGGTCATAGCAAGGAGGCTAGAGCCGAAGAATAAAATTTGTTTGCCCGACAAATAGGTACATGTTTACTACATAATTTCCTGTTTTGTTTGGGTGATGATGATTTTGTGAGCCTATTGGCTAGCCGCTTGGCTTTTTCTTTTTCTTTTTGAGATCTGAAGGACCGGGGAAGCTATTTGAAATTCCCCGATGCTCCCATTGCAGGGGAGGTTATGGCGAAATTTTTCGAAAATTTAGGGTGTTAGCCAAATTTTTGAAATTTTAGAAAATTCTCAGAAACTGAAAAGTTAGAGAATGGAAGCCTGATCGAGCGTAGAGTTGAATGATCAAACCACTTTCGACTTTGTTCCTTTTCGGGGACGAAAAGTTTTAAGTGGGGGAGATTGTAACAACCCGGAAAATCTGGGCCAGTTTAAAATTTTTGTTTTGGCGATTTTAACGGATTTTGAATATTTAAAATGGATTATTTTAAATAATATCGACGAGAAATTTAGTTTGAATATAATTCGACGTATATATTTATACGCGTCGTCGTTAGAATATAAATATTTATATATAATTATAAATAGAATTGAAAATGGCGCGGTAGTTCGATAATTCGATTTCAAACTTCAATTGAATGTACCGGGTGCAAAACAATCCGGATTTTAGTGAAACCAAAAATAATGGAATCTAATAGTGAATATCTTTCCAACGAATCCGAAAAATCAAAAGTTCGTAGCGGGAATCAAAAGATATGTCCAGTTGAAAATTCTGAATAGTCGCTATGGAATTCAGGCCCTTAAAAATGGACATTTTGCAAACGACCTCGGATTTCGACGAAACCACTTTTGTTGGGTCCGTGATGTCAAGTTATTGCTAGGTTTCAAATTTCATAATTTTTCGAATCAATATGTGAGCGTGGCAAAGGAAAATGCATTTGACCATTTTCAGTTGATTTTAATCGACTGGAAATTGGCCATTTTTCAAACGGTCTCAGAATTCGACGAAACTAGTTTTATTAGGACCGTATCGTCAATACGAAGCTAGAAAATATTTTTATGGGATTTTTAGAGTTAGTATGTGACCCCGGTATATTGAAATGTACGTTTAAAATTCAATATAATGATTTAAATGTAAATGCAACAGAAACTGATCGAAACGATCGAATCAGCTTGCGGTACATATCCCATTGTGTTCGGAATGGGGGTGAAACGCTATGGGCGACAGGCGGTGGACCTCGTATAGAGGTCGTATGTGAAAGTCAACTTTTTAATAATTAAATATAAAAAAAAATAAAATATAAAAAAAGAAAATCTCCCCCTCCCCTTTTATTGGTTCTGGCCCCCCCCTAAATCTCATTTCAGATCGGTTATATAAAAAAAAAAAAAAACCCAGACCCAATCGCTCGTCGCCCAACCCCTCCAGCCGCCAACGATGGCCGCGCCACCACCAAGGGCACCACCACACCCTCGTCTTCTCCCTCTCCTTATCGATCGAACCCCCAGATCCCACTTCCCAAAAAATCGAGCCGCCCTCACCACGAACGAAGCCGCCGCCAGAGGCTAGCCCCCCCCTCTTGCATCGAAGAACGCAGCCGCACATCCCCTTCTTCATCGCCCCCCCTCCATCGACGAAGACCCGAAGCCCCCCCCCCCAGATCGCAACCGCCGACGACACCTCCCCCCTCCTTTTTGCAGCTAATGCGGTGAGCATTCTTTTTTTTTATTATTATTATTTTATTTATTTTATTTTATTTACTCTGTAAAACTGTTTTATTTTTAAAAGTTAAAAACTGATTGGGTTAAAAATTTAAAACTGAATTTTTAAAAGTTAAAAACTGATTTTTAGAAAAGATTAAAACTGTTATTTTTAAAAGCAATTTAAAACTGAATTTTTAAAAGAATTTTAAAACTGTTTTTTTTCTAAGAAGAAATTAAAACTGCAATTTATAAAAATAAAAACTGCATTTTCTATGAGGATAAAAACTGCATTTTTATAAAAGAGAAAAACTGATTTTATTTAAGATTGAAAACTGATTTTTAAAAAGTTAGAAAACTGATTTTATTTAAGATTGAAAACTGATTTTTAGAAAAGATTAAAACTGTTATTTTTAAAAGCAATTTAAAACTGAATTTTAAAAGGAAATCAAAACTGAAAATTAAAGGAAATCAAAACTGAATTTTAAAAGGAAATTAAAACTGGATTTTTATAAAAGAATTTTTAAAACTGATTTTATGAGATTTTTAAAAGTGATTTTTAAAGCATTTTTAAACTGATTTTAAAGATTTAAAAACTGAATCTTATAAAACGATAAAAACTGATTTTGTAAAAGAATAAAACTGATTTCTTTTAGAAAAGTAGAAATCATATTTTTATATGTTGAAAGCAAAAGTAAAAATCATATTTTTATATGTTGAAAGCGAACGTGAAAACATGATTTTTGTCATATTAAAGAAGTGATTTTTATTATATAAACATCATGACAAAAATGAGATTTTTATTCATTTGAATAGCGATAGAAAAATAGAATTTTTATATATTGAACTTCGATAGAAAAATAGAATTTTTATATATAGAATAGCGAAGTAAAAAACTCGATTTTTACATATGTAGTGGCTACGGGCAACGAAGACGACGAAGATGCGATAGCGATGAAGATTTCTATCAATGAAGTGCCGTGGAGCTAGGATAGCTATAAGTGAGAACTTCTCACCTTTCAATTTAATTTTTCTAGTTATATATATACTAGGATGCAGACGGTGCTTAGTAGCACCCGACACAAATCGTCCACAGACCATGGACTTGTTTGTTTGACTGTTTGGTGATTGATTGCGATATTGGTTTGAATGTGGTTTGTAGTGTGAAAAATCGAATCGATAAATTGGTTAGGATTAGACGTGCGCCGTTATAAGGCGAAGGAGTAAGGCTAGGTTAGACTCTTACTCCAAATTTTGTGGTTTGCATAATGAAATTGATTTGATTGATGTGTGAATGGCGTGGGCCTTCACTAGACCGGGGATAAGGCTAGGCCTCGTCCCGTTTCTAGTATCGCGCCGTTATGCCGCCGAAATTTTCTAAAATAAATTAGAAAAATAAAAATATCATTTTATTGAATAAATGAATTGAATAGAAATTCATAGGTTGAAATAAAATGTTTTATCGTTAAAAATATAATTTTTAACGTGAATATGAATATAGTGAAAGTGAATAAATAAAATATTCATTTATAAACCAGACGGTTTGTTTATGTACACCTATTTGAAGGACATTGAGTGAGACGATAAATTTTACACATCGCTCAACTGCACAAATAAAATATGTGTGTGATTGTTTGAAACCCCACACGGGTGTTGGGATGAAATTTGAAGTTCACTCATCCTGATTGATTGAATATGTCGATCGATTGATTGACAGGCTGTTATAAGCGTTAGATATCTATATTTGATGCTTATACAGTGTAGTGCACTTTGGTTGATGGTTGATTATTTTTCAATGCTATTATATGTGTATAATGTATGAAAATCCATATAATTAACTTTATATGGTAATTGATTGGGCCTCATTCCAATTTTAAAATAGAAATATTTAAAATAGAAATATTCGAAATGGAATATTTGAAAATGTCAATATATGAAGCCGTGTTGATTAGAGTGACGCCATTTTGACGTGAACGATATTTATATCGAAATGAATTGAATTGAAAACGATTTCGAAATGAATTGAATTGAAAACGATTTCGAAATGAATTGAATTGAAAACGATTTCGAAATGAATTGAATTGAAAACGATTTCGAAATGAATTGAATTGAAAACGATTTCGAAATGAATTGAATTGAAAACGAATTCAAATTGAATTGAAAGCGAATTGAAATTTGAATTGAATAGAAATGAATTTTGAAACGAATTTATAAAGAAGAATTCAATTTTGCTTTGAATTGAAATGGAAGTTGAAATTGCTTTTGAAACGATTTTAAAACTATTTATATAATTCGTTTTAAATAGGAATCGACGAAATATATATTATATATATTATATATATAATATAATGGCCTGAATAGAACGCGCCGCGCCGCGGCAGTTCGCGAATTTCGACCATTTATTTCAAACGGGCATTACGGGAGATCCGACCGTCGGATTCTCCTAAAACCGGAACCGTTGGGTTCGTATCGAAAAGAGCTTTCTAACGAATATTAGAAATTCAAAATCTAACGGTTGGATTTGGAGATACGTCCAAATCAAATTCGAAAAAGGTCGGTGTAAGTGCAGTTCGATGGCCATTGATGGAAATCGACTGTACGGGCCTTGATAAAATTATTAAAAATAGTAATAATTTGTGTAAAATCATAAGAAATGGTTTAGAAAGGATTGGGATGAAAAACTCCACATTTGAAAAGATAAAAATAGATTTTTATCGAAATGAACTAGTTTTGAACTAGAATTATAATTCTATTTATTTTTAAATAAATAAATTGAATTCGAAGAGGGTTTTAAAAATAACCAAAATTTCCAATGATTGCATTGGAATGGATTTGAATCGAAATTGTCTTCGGAATATTTCGATGTTGGAATTCGGGATTATACAGATGTTGTTATGGAAATTTGAAAGATATATATATTTATATCGTTATTTCCAATACGACATTTGTTAATCGTAGAATTTGATATTGAATATAAGCCGGGATATTTTCTATTCAGAGCCTTGTATTTAATATCAAATGTGATTTGGGTTTGTCGTGAATGGTGTCTTCACTAACACTGTTCTTGAACCCAGTTGAGAAAAGATTAAATCTTTTTATTTAGATTTAATGAAGTGTACCAATTAAATAATATTTAATTGGAATTGAATTGATATTGATTTTTGGGTTTATCGTGAACAGTGCTTTAAACAACACTCGTTCTTTAACCTGATAATTAATGAATGTGATTTTGGGTTTATCGTGAACTGTGTTTTTAAATGACACGGATTCTTTAACCCAGTCGAAGATTAAAACTAAGTGGAGTTTTAAGGAATCTTTAATTAGATTGAAATGATCGAAAATGGAGTATCACCAGTTTTGCTCCAGGCGATAGTTAAATCTTTAATTAGATTTGAACGTGAAATGGTAATTGAATTTACCGATAACACTGTGGTGTTAGATATGAAGTATTCACAGTTTTACTTCATGGGATGAATAGGTTGGGATTGGGAAATTATAACAAATGATTACTTCGGTAAGGTTCGCTAATCCCGACTAGTTTGAATTGATATTCAAAAGTTGATTAAAGAACAAATTCAAGAATTTATCTTTGATAAAATTAATGGGAATCTTTCCCTATGAATGTGAAATTAGAAACTAACTGTCGGTTAGCTAAGTAGAATGGTTTTCTGGATATTGATCTGATGTTGGTTTCGGCCTTCGGGGTTAATATTTGGGGAATTATTCTCTTGATTAATTTACGGTTAGTGACTGATGGATTGGAATGAGGCGTATGTTGTGTTTGTGTAACACTTATTTAAAATATACGCGAGTTATTCGGGAAGACCGGGTTTATCCCATTCTGAATAACTGATACGACGATAAGTCGAAGATGAAGACGATGGTCGAAGACCGGAGGTCTTCACGTCGTTTGGGTAATTACTGATGATCTTGATTGGGCTGTACACCCAAGAAGATGGAAACAGTTAGTGATCGTCCAGACGTACTTGGAGATCGATGGATATGCGGGGTACTAGGTGCCTCCGGTTTCGTTCAGACCCAGAACGGACTTGTAAATGGACTGTGTGTCTGACATTGGATTTTAGTCCGTGTGATTGATCTCTATTAAATATATATCTGTTTGGCGGCGGAGAATTTATTCTCTTGCTTAACGCCCTTCTCTGAGACGTACGAGCTCAGGGGTTATATATTGATGGATATCAAACGCATGGAGTGAATTGCCTGTGTGGCATGCCTAAGTGGCAATTGATCGAGGCTTCTGTTGAAAAGCAAAGTCTTGTGGTTGATGATCGAAGCACGGCCTTTGTGGCGTAGCTTCGTGTAACGTTTGATTCGCGAGTTTCACACCCGGTATGAATCAAAAACGGGAGACGGACCTCAGGGAGGGCATGCGTTTCTTTCTAGTTAGAAGTGGCGTCAGTGGTTTTACACGCCCTGACGAGTTTGACTTATGTGGTTGTTGCTGTTGCGAGGCGCCTCGGATTGATCGGTCGTTCTCGAACCGATGGAGTCATTCGTTGGCTCATTGACGCCCCATAGGGCGGGGGAACGCATGTTCAGGGTTTAAGTTTAATCCACATCGGTGGACCGGCCCTGTCGCTCCAAGGGTCACTCGAGCTCTGATCCTGAGACACGGGCTAGAGCGTCTCGAATCGGTTGAGGACTATCTTTTGCCTCGGTTCATAGATGGAAATCCAATTTCCAAATACGTGACATTTGCGGTTTTATTTGTAAACCTATATATGGCGACATGATATATGGTACCCATGCCGCCTATGATTGATACTTATGATTTGAAGTTGTTTTATACACTATGCACTTATTATAGTATCAAACAATTTGTTTTAAACGTATCAAGCATTCTTTGGCTGTTATAAGGGAAAACCCTATCCTCGGCTGCGTTGCATTGTGTGATGGGACCTGGGTCTTATAACAGCTTCATTTTTCTTTACTTAGCATTGCGCTGTTTGTTTTATGCACTGGTATTCTTGGGAGGAAACCCGTTCCGTGTTATACGGCGTGGTCCCTTGATTTACCTGACTTTAAATATAAAGATTAATAACTGTTTTAGTTCTCACACCAGTCACATGACTGACCTGGAGTTTATTGTTTTAACCTAAACTCTGGGTGCCCCTATTTTGACACGGGCAGCTAGTAGTTTTGGTTTTGCAGATTTATATTCACAGGATCCTGGTTTACAGCTGGAATGATATCCGGAAAGCTTTGTATCCGTATATCTACTTCTAGTTGTGTATTGTACTATTTTCCGCTGCGATGTATTTAAATGTAATTTAAATCTCTGATATTTCTGTGTAATGTTTATTCATTTATACTCTGTATATTCTTGTAATCTGATGCATTGTTGTAATATACAATGAAATGTTCTTCTGTATGCGTTCTGTTGTGGTTTGTTCTCGAACTATCCGACACTTTCCTTTACGGGGAAGTTACGGGTCTTTACATATATATATATATATTTAATTTTCTTTTTATCTATCTTCCCAATTAACCATTTTCACACTAAACTACTTTTTGAACCGCGTTCACACTAAGCCGTTTTTTAGCCGTTCCCCTAAAACAAAAATATGGCGTTGGCGGGGATTGAACTCTGTACCTCTTGTATGCAAGTCACGTGTTCCAACCAAATGAGCTATTATGTCTTCTGTTTACAATCCTTAGAACAAT